>CM054058.1:313258929-314553929 GCA_028641055.1 Alopecurus myosuroides | reverse complement strand
GGATAGGCTGGACATTTGAACCTGCAGCCGGTGGAGAAGGAGGGGGAGGCAACTGGCCAAAGCCCTCGCTCTTGATCCGGTCCCACCATCTGCATTGCCGACTGGTGTGATTAGCTGGCCTACTCGGATGCCGAGTATGAAAACTGCATGGCCCCTCCTTCATGGTCTCAAAGATAAACCTCAGAGCTTCTCCGGATTGATTATTATCATTGTACCGCTTCTTGAAGTCCTGGCCCTGATTCTGCTTTTGCCCATACTAGGTCCTAGCAGTTTTTGCCTTTGGCTGCTCCCGGCAGCGGGCTGATCCTGATTAACTGCAGCCACATGGTCCGATACATAGCGGATATCCGGACGGTCATCTCTCCTCTTGTTGCGGTAGTCCTAGCGATCATTCCGCCTACCACTATCATTGCCTTGGTTCCTTCTTTTCGGCTCGAAATAATCGAGCAGAGGCTGAGTAGGGTCACCGAGCGCATACATATCAACAATCTTGATCGTCTCGACGAGCGTACTCGGCATCTCCCTTTGTAACTTCTGCCACAGCATGCTGCCATGTCGGCAGCCTTGGGCGAACCAGGCAATAGCCCGTGACTCATTCACACCCTCGCAGGTGTTCCTCAGAGTACTCCACCGAGTTAGATACTCTCGGTCTATCTCCTCTTCCCTCTGCTTGCATGCCGAGAGCTATTGTGGCCGGTTTGGCCTCTTGTAGGTGCTTGTGAAATTGCTGATGAAGGCCTCCAAGAAATCAAGCCAGCAATTGATGTTGTCTCTCGGCAGGTTGTTGAGCGAGATCCAGGCTGGGCCCTCCAACATCTGAGGCACATACCTCACCGCCCACCTGCAGTTACGACCGGCAATGTGCACGGTAATGACATAGTCATTCAGCTAGTCCTCTGGCTTTGTGCTCCCATCATAGTTCTTGCTTCCTCTAGTCCGCTGGAACTTTTGCACGGTTGGCTCATTCATGATCCTGGGACAAAAACAGAGTGGTCCCGGCGGGCATTCCCACTCCATCTCCTCGGACTGATAGATCTTGTCTAGCTTGTACCTTGCGTCACTCGGCTGCAGCAAACGTGCCCCCAACCGAAATCAAATTCCTTCATCATCATATCTCTCATTTCTTTGGTACCCGTCCTGCTCCATCGCCGAGTACCCATCATTGTAACGGTCCGTGTCGCACGGCACCGGGTTGGGAACCGGGTTGACCACAGCGGCAATGGCTTGTGGCTAAACAACAGGACCTGCTGCGGGCTGAGGCTGAACCGGGTGCCGAGATGGACCATCTCGGTTGCCTCCTTGCCCCTCTCAGTGAACTCGGGCAGTAGCATGGCCACCACCTTGCACAATGTGTTCTTGACCAAGATGCCGCTCTAGAGCGTTCTGTTATTCGGTGACAGCTGGGTCGTACACCTGCATCTGCTTATGTTTCCCGGAGTTCACACTCGGAGACCTCCCACCACCGGGAAGAGGTGAGGAGGCCTGGCCCCCGGATCTCATCCCATGCGACTGAACAACATGAGAGGCACCAGCCCCCGGATTCGCCTTCCGGAAAGCCTATTCTGCCTACCAGCTTCAAGAACAAGCTCATTGAGTCGGTCCTGCTGCCTAATGCAAGCTTCACCAGTCAGGTGTGGCAACTCGGCATCAACTGCTTCTGCCGCCCTAAGCGTCGTAGCAGGAATACTGTAGTTAGGCCTATCAGTCGAGGTCAAACTAGCGGACTTGCTAGCAGGTCTACCATCTCTAGACAACTCGGCACCTAAGTTGCGCTGAATAACTCCTATCTGGCTAGGGTACTTTGCAACCGGAGTAAATCCATGATCTCTATTGTACTCATTCTGGTCAAGAGTGAATTCAAGCCTGACTTTTGCCATCTCCCGGGCTTCCTGGAGCATGGCCTGTCGCTGCTCCTCGAGCTGCACCCTCAACACCGCCGGATCTGTATTCGCGGCGAGAGGCATGCCCAGATTCTCGATGACATTGGCAAGAGGCGCCGGTATCGCTGTTGATGTAGAAGGAGCCTTGTAGCCCGGTTGATTCTGGAGCTTGTAGTTTGGCTTGTGACTCGGCCGAGCAGCCGGCTCATCAACAACTTCAGGCACATCGGGCGCGCCTTTCCCGGCAACAGGGAACGGGCCGGTCATCATCACCTCCACACTGCCCGCAGAGCCGCCGGTTGGCTGCCCGCGGACGGCGAGAACAGAAGGAGGGTCCGCAGCAATGAGCACCACCTCAGGGTACTCACGGATGACGGTGGTGGCGACGTACACTAGATGCGCGCCGAAGCTTACGACGAAGCCGCCTGCGGGCACGGGCCTGCCACAGAAGTCGCCCGCGTTGTCGGTGACGAAGTCGAGGGAGCCGAATCTGTGGACAAGGCCACAAACCACGCACTCCCCCGAACGAGAAACGGGTCCCATCCGGATAGAAACCCCAGGCAGCGCCGCTGCTGGCCCCATGGTGGGCGCCAACTGTCGTGGTGTGGAGAAGATAGATGACATAGGATGGCTTAAGGTTGGGGCCGATGGACGCTGTAGGTATTAGGGAAGGGATCGCACGCCTAACTGGCGCGCTCAGAAACACT
Source organism: Alopecurus myosuroides (assembly GCA_028641055.1). Classification (NCBI taxonomy): domain Eukaryota; kingdom Viridiplantae; phylum Streptophyta; class Magnoliopsida; order Poales; family Poaceae; genus Alopecurus; species Alopecurus myosuroides. The sequence continues at coordinate 314,551,342 of CM054058.1, read as the reverse complement.
GCTAACACCACAATCTACCCAGGTTCGGGGCCCTCGTGTGGAGGTAACACCCCTACTCCTGCCTCTCTCTCTATATATATCTGTGTGCCGAGTACAAGAGTTCCTGAAGCTCAAGGAGCTAGAGGAAGACGAACCTCTCTGCTACTTTTCTCTCTTCACGTAACTAAGCCAAACCTCAGAATCATCGACCCTCACGCAGGAGGGGGGAGGCCACCTTATATACTGGTGGCCACCTACTACCTCTACATAAGCAAGTACTGATTAGGTGACTACTCACTGTGCCATACCGCACGCCTCCGTGTCTTCACTGACAGTCGCCGAAAGTCTTCGCGGTAGGGACGCTGACATGTCCTGTCCCCCTTGTCAGTGACATGACATGGCCTCACCCATACCGCACACTGTACCCACGTATGGATACACATCATCACGCGCCTAGTAAGTTGAACCGCACGCCTGTACTGCCCCTAGATACGCGGGATAAACCCAACGACTCCATTGACTTTGCCTCCAGGTAGACCTGCTGCCTTCTCTATCTGGATCATCCAAGAGCTACTCGGATGACCCAGACAATTACTCGAATCTTCGCATTGGTATCTTGTTCTTCTTGCCGGATAGCACCCTATCCGGCCGGGTACCATCCTATCCGGCCCGTAACTAGTCGGTATGGCCGAACTCGGTAACCAGTACCTTGAACTCCATTTCTCACCAGCCTTACCCCTACTCGGGGGTAGCCCCCCGACAAACATCATCTTTATGTAATGCTACATGTTGTGTTTGCTGGGATCTCATGAATTTTGAATGCTATGTCTTCTAATTATCAATCTATCATGTTATCTTCATGCATATGTTCTTTATGATCTTGCACGCTCTCCATTATTAGTAGATGCTCTGGCCAAGTAGATGCTAGTAACTCCATGAGGGAGTATTTATGCTCGATAGTGGGTTCATGCCTCCTTTGCATCTGTGCTCGAGTCACAGAAACGTGACAGATGGAGGATGTGATGTTGCCATTAGGGAGAAAACAACGGTGTTTACTTAGTTTATATTGTTTACATCACACACTTTGCTTACAACGATAATTTGTTGCTTGCAACTTAATAGCCAACGTTTGTTCGGATGATATTCGGAGGGTGGATTGTTAGGCATAGATGCAGTTGGATGACGGTCTATGTATTTTGTTGTAATGTCCGCATGAATCACATAGTAATCTTTATGTCTTGCATACGCACTATGGCGCATCCCTCATTTCTGTCAATTGCCTAGCCGTAATTTGTTCACCACACATGTTATTTATCCTTCACGGAGAGACATCACTAGTAAACTGTGGACCCCGGTCCTTTTTCCTCATACTGATAAAACACCTACTGCTTTCATACTACTTTCATACTGCTTCTACTACTTTCATACTGTTTTCATACGGTTTTCCACACCATACGTTTAACCTCTTTGTGTTCAGCAAAACCGGTGAGATTGACAACCTCACTGCTTCGTTGGGGCAAAGTGATTTGATTGTGTTGTGTAGGTTCCACGTTGCTTCTGAACCGGTAGTGCGCCCTGCCATCTCAGCTGCTTCAACCTTCTTAAGTTACTCCTTCCTCCTGCTGGTCGATTAAACCTTGGTTTCTTACTGAGGGAAAACTGATGTTGTGCTCATCATACCTTCCTCTTGGGGTCTCCCAACGAGTGCAAGACCTGCACCATCAGCCGTCGTCATCGTCAACCCAAGACCGGGATGGTTCTGGAGCTCTCCTCGGCACCCTATCAGGAGGGAAAATATTCACCGGAGAGGTCTACACCACCATGCTCGCCTCCAGAGTGATGCGTGAGTAGTTCATCCCTGGACTACGGGTCCATAGCAGTAGCTAGATGGCTGTCCTCTCCACTTTATGCCTCATGTTTAGATCTCGTGAGCTGCCTCACATGATTGAGATCATCTATTTGTAATGCTACATGTTGTATTTGCTAGGATTCGATGATTATTGAATGCTACGTCTTTTGATTATCAATCTATTATGTTTTGTTCGTGTGTATGTTATTTATGATCTTGCATGCTCTCTGTTGTTAGTACATGCTCTGGCTAAGTAGATTCTAGTGACTCTAAGAGGGAGTATTTATGCTTGATAATGGGTTCATGCCTCCTTTGCATATGTGCTCGAGTGACAGAAACGTTACGGACCTAGGATGTGTTGTTGCCATTAGGGAGAAAACAACGATGTTTACTTCGTTTACATTGTTTACATTACACACTTTGCTTCTGCGATAATCTGTTGCTTGCAACTTAATACCCAACGTTTGTTCGGATGGTATTCGAAGGGTGGATTATTAGTCATAGATGCAGTTGGATGACGATCTATGTATGTTGTTGTAATGCCCGCATGAATCTCATAGTAATCTTTATGTCATGCATGTTTCTTTATCTGTCAATTGCCCAGCTGTAATTTGTTCACCACGCATGTTATCTATCTTTTATGGATAGACACCTCTAGTGAACTGTGGACCCCGGTCCATTTTCTCATACTGATAATACACAAAGTGCTTCCACTGTTTTCACACTTATTCCACTGTTTTCACACTGCTACTGCTGTTTTCATATTGTTCTCATACTGTTTACCACACCATACGTTTAACCTTTTTGTGTTCAGCAAAACCGGTGAGATTGACAACCTCACTGCTTCGTTGGGGAAAAGTGAATTGATTGTGTTGTGTAGGTTCCACGTTGCTGCTGAACCGGTAGTGCGCCCTGCCATGTCAGCTGCATCAACCTTCAGAAGTTGCTTGTCCTCCTACGGGTTGATTCAACCTTGGTTTTTTTCTGATGAAAAACTTGCCGCTGCACTCTTCACAACCTTTCTCTTGGGGTTTACCAACGTCAGCCATCAACAAGTTTTCTGGCGCCATTGCCGGGGAGGAAGAGAATTTCTGCAAGGGGAGTCTCTCACTTCCAATCTCTTTACTTTGTTTTTGTTTTTCTTAGTTTATTTATTTTGTGTTGTTTGCTTCTCCTTATCAAAAACACAAAAAATTAGTTCTTATTCTATTTGTAGTTTTTATCATGTTTTTAGTCTTGCTAAAATGAGTACTTCTGTTCCTGTTATCATTTCACTTGAGGAAATGATCTTCAATTTCAAACAAGGGAGTGATGAGAGTTTTAAGGAAGCTTGGTTTAGAGGTTTTGATTCTTATTGCAAAATTGAACCTAAAATGACGCTAAGCCCGTTTCTGCGTAGTTTTTACTTTGGTCTTGTTATTTGCTATAGATATGCTTTGGATACTGTGGTAGGAGGAGATTTCCTTCATTGTGATGGAGATCAAGCTTTTAATTCCATAAAAAAATTATTGCAACCTATAGCTCACCTAGTAGCTTTGATAAATCCTTTGAAAGTATTTATCCTAGATTGGATACTCTTGAGTCACATGTTTCTTGCTTAAAAGGGTCATAATCAGATTCGTGAACACCTTCATTATGTTCCAATAAACTCTGAAGCCTCAAATATAATCCCTACAGTGAAGGTTGTTATTAATGGTGAAACTTTCCATGATCGTTGTGATATTATATCTGAATTTTGCCTCATGCCTAAACAAATCTATGAATCTTTAAGTCTTTGGGGAGTTTATGAGGGAGGAGAAGAAATAGATCTAATAACACTACTATATTTCCCATTGGGATAGCGGAGGGAGTGTTTACAGAACTCCTAGGAAAAAAGGTATCCACTGATTATCTTGTTACTGAATGTTTAGGAGGAGGCCAAATTACCCTTGGAAGATCTCTTCTAAAACTTTTAGGAGCAACTATTGATATGGGGAAAGGTACCATGACTTTCACCCCCAAACTAGGCCCAGAACATCAGTTCCCTAAAAGTAAGAATAAGGGTGAGAAAGGTAAATGTAATCCTTGTAATGATTTGGATGCTTCTTCACTTGAGAACACGTGAATTTACTTTTCTGGGCCTAGCTAAAAGACCTTAAAGAAAACACTTCTTGGGAGATAACCCATGGTTTTATTTTTGCTTTTTCTTCTCTTTTTTCTTTGAGTCAAGGGGTTGTATACTTCTGTAGCAACTCCTTTGTATCTTTATTTTTGATGTTTTAGCTGTGCCAAGTAAAGTTTCTAACGAAAGTTGGAGTTGGTTTTGGATTTTTGTGCAGGAAACAGATTTCTGCTGTCCATCATAAAGAACGACATGAAATTTTTTGTGCTTATTCCTAGATAATTCCAAAAAATTTCGTTCTTTAAGTTTTTCGATCTGAGCAACCAAAGTGCCTAAAAAAATCGTCTTTACAGACAGTTTTGGTTTTGACAGATTCTGCCATTTTTCTTGCATTTTCTCTTTTGCGATGTCAAGTGGATTTCTTTGCTCAAGAAACATCAGTGTCTGTAGTTAATGTTTAAAAGTATCAATAGCACGTGTGCCCATGCAGAACCCATGAATTTTTTATTGTTGCACTAACCCTCTAATGCGAATTACTCTTTGAGTGTGGTGTGAAGGAAGTTTTCAAGTGTCAAGAGAATGGGTGATATAATGTGATCAAGAAGAGTGCAAGGTCAAAGCTTGGGGATGTCCCCATGGTTCATCCCAGAAAATTCTAATAAGACTCAAGCATCTAAGATTGGGGATTCCCAAGGCATCCCCTTCTTCATCAACAATTTATCAGGTCACTTCTAGCAAAACTATATTTTTATTCGGTCACATCATATGAAGTTTACGTAGAGCGTCTGTTTGTTTTTCTTATGTTTCCTTTGTTTTCCTTGCTGCAATAATATAGTTTGACCCTAGCATTCTTTGTGTGGGAGAGATACACGCTCCACTTTTTCATATGAATACTCGTTATGCTCGTATTCTTAGGTTTTCTTCTAGCTGCTGCAAAATTCCTGTTTAGCTCCTGTTTTTCTTGTATCTCTTTTCAAAGCTCTTAGTTTTAGTAGAGTTTTGTTACTAATATCTTGTTTCATTGCTATATCTCTTGGAGAGATTTTGTTGTTTGGTGCTTGGTAGAAAATGCTACGTGTGGTAGATGGTATAACGAAAAAGCTTGCATATCTAAACTACTTATAAAAGAGCAAACTTCGTAGATACATTAAATCTCGGCCGTTAACCTATGCAGATCCAATAGACGAGATGGATCCAATGTTGAGCGACTCAACATAGCTTAAAATTACAAAAATTGCCACCCCTAATTAACCCGAAGCGGTACACACAGCTAAACGATCAAACAAGCGCGGTTTGGAGGCTGTGGTCACCGGCCAGAGCTCGGAAGCAGGGGGAGAAGGCCGGGAGGGAGAGCCCGCCAACGCGCTGCGCCTACATTGGAGCACCTCCCGCGCGGGTCGAGAAAAGAGGAGACGGAGCCGCGAGGAGCTGGGGTTGGCAGCCAAAGCCCAAAAGACGGTGGAGAGCTCGGGGAAGAAGAGGGACGGGAGACGGGGATGGACGGCGTGGGCGTGGACGAACCCGTCGCACTCGGGCGCGTGCGCGGGTATGAGGAGAGGCACTAGGTCGAGCTCCGGGAAGAGGCCAGCTCGGTGACTACAGAGGAGGCCGGTGGAGAGGATCGGGCAGGATCGTGGAGGCGAGCTCGGGCATGGCCTGGAGGACGTGGCCGGCGGGGGCGCGCCTAACAGACGTTCTCGCGCACCGCCATATTCTGGAGGCTGTTCTCGGACTCCCTGTGACGAACAAACCCTGTAGACTGTAGTACGTCGCCGACTACCAGCCATTCTCGCGTGCCGCCCCCATTTCGACGCTGCCCTGCCCCTGCAACGCCCGCCCTGTACTACCCCGCCGCGTACCAAAAAGTTCTCGCGCGCCGCGACGCCTGCCCCTTCTTTGAGTCGTCCACACTGACGCCTCCTCTCACCACTCCTTCGTTTCCTTACTCCTCCTGATCAATGCCTTTGTATCCATGCGCGTCTGCAGCGAGCCGCGTCGACTGCCGATTCCTTAATGTCGGTCAACTCTGTCATCTCTCCTTTTGGTCATGTGCAGCGACCTGCCGTGGACCGTATTGTGGATCCACGTCAATTTTTGTTCTTGCATATCTGGAAGCAACGAAGGAGAAATATGGAGGGCACGGCATCGATCTTACAGGCATATGGCAGCGCTTACTTTTTCCGATGTCCATGATTCTTGGATTAATTACCATGTGCAATTTATTTTAAGAGGAATCATTGGGGAAAAATTATAGATTACGTTGCAGATTTGACATACATTTGATTTTGGCTTACTTGATTTAACTGCAGGAGAGCGATGTAAATGGTGGAAGAATTCTAATGACAGTACACGGCCATCAGCAAACATATGTGATCTATTCAGCATCGTCCTTGAGCAACCCCTGAACACGCTAGGGCGACATAGGTTGGCCATGTGCTCTGTTTCTATCAAAGTTAATTACCCTGCCATATTGTTTTCTTTTTCTTTTTTGCGCTCTGAACCTGTGAACATTGAAAAGATGATCTACGAATGCAGATATAGGATGGGTTCTCTAACCATAGCATGTAACATCCCAAGTATGAAAAATAGTCATTAGAATGTTTGTTCTCTGTTATTTTATGTTTTGCATCATGACATCATGTTCATTGCATTTGTTTTGCTTTGTTTTCCAATTGTTTTCCTCTGTTTTCCTTTGTTTTCACTTGTTTTCTATTTGAATTTCAAATCAAATTTCAAACCTTTTGTTTCATACTTGTGATGTTACAATTTCCAAAATGAATATTCAAATCAAAACAATTATTTGTTTCCATTAAAGTTGTAATTTCAAAATTGTTGTTTTGTTTCTATCAATAATTCATCTAATACCAAACCATTTTCAAATTCAATTAATTTCCAAAACAGCAACCATTTTGAACTTTATGGAAATTACAAAACAAATCTATCATTTGTTCCAAATAAACTTGATTTTAAAAACTTTTAATTGCTTAAGTTCAATTATTCAATTAATATTGATTTCAATCAAATTCAAATAAAAATGCAAACAGCAACATATTTTAAACATTTTGTAAAACAACAGTTGCATTTAGGTGCTGTTACAAAACTTAATCAAATACAAATTTTTCTCCTAAATTTTCTAACCCTCAAACCCACTCCTTTTCTCTCCTTTCCTTTTAGCAAAAAAAAACAGAAACAAAAAATAAAAAAAAATCAAAGGGAGAGGGGGCAAGCCAGCCCAGTTGGGCCAGCCCACCTCTCCCCTGGCCTGCTACCCCCCACCTCATCTTCTTCCTCGTACGGCTGGCCATCAAACGCAGCCACATCGACAGAGAGGAGCAGCAACGGCCGAGCTCGCTCTCCCCCTCCCCTTAAAACCCTAGCCCGAGCCCTTTCCCCCTCGGTGCCCTAGCCTCCACCTCTCTCTCTCTCTCCCCCGCCTCCATTTTCTCTCCTCCCACCTCCATCTTCTTCTCTGCACCATCCCTCTCTCTGAACTGAACCCCACCAAAACCCCACCTCCTCCCTCCGGCGATCGCCGGCGATCCGGCCTCCCTCCAAGCAGGGTAGGCACGGGAATGGATTCCCCGCGACCCCCTCTTCCTCTCCGACCCCTCCTCGGTGGCTGGGAGCCACCGAGTCGCCGCCGCCGTCCAGTTTTCGCCGCCGGCCACCTCTCCACCGAACGCCACCGTCCTCTTCTCCTTCGCACCCTCACGGTGAGCTTTCCCCTCGATCCCCTCCTCCCTCTCGCTGCACGCACGGTGCCTGCACCACCCCCTGTATGGCACAGCAGCCACGCACGTCCGCAGCAACCACGGCGAGCCGCAGCAGCCGCGAGCTGCCGCCGGCTGCCGCCTGCCTCCGTCGAGGTTCAGAAGCGAACCTGCAAAAAAAAGTTCAGTTAACGCTATCTGAAGGTTAACCCCCCCCCCCCCCCCCCCGCTGCCTTACCTGTCAACAAACACACATCACACCGCAGTGGCAGTGGCTCACTGCGCGCAAGCAGAGGTTGTGGGTTCGAATCCCACCCCTCGCAAACACCCAATCTTTTCCATTTTTATTTTTCCAGGCCAGAACTATTTCCTTATCACAGACAGGTCCTTGTAGATTCCTTTCTAGATCCCTGTAAATATTTTCTAAGCCCCTAGCTACTAAATAAATGGCAGATTACACCCTAATCTTGTAAATTGCATAAATAATTCATTTTAACTCCAATTTCAACATTTTAAATATGTTTTCAATACCAAATTGAATTCTCTACCCAAATACAAGTTTTGTTTACTGTTTTGAATATTTTAAATTGGTGAAATATTTGAAAACTTGTTTAATTCACTTAATTTTGCAAAATTCATAACTTGGGCATAAAAATTCCAAATTCAACAAAATAAATATGTTTTCCATCCCATTTTTCATGTACTTTGCAAATATCAACTTTGTGTTCTGTTTTGAATAAATTAAATTGCTGAAAACAACTGTTTCTTAATTAATGCATTTAAAATTGTCAAATTAATAACTTGCTCATTTTAAATCCATTTTCAACAAATAAAATATGTTTTCCATGCTAAATTAAACCACCTTTCCAAATATAAACTTTGTTTCATGTTTTGAATAATTAAAATTGGTTAAATAATTTAAACCTTGTTTAAATCATTTAATATTGTTAAATTCATAACTTGGTCAAATTAATTTCTTTTTGAAACTATAAAATATGTTTTCAAACCAGAAAAGTATAAACTTTTCAAATATGAATTTGGTTTAATGTTTTGAACAAATAAAAATTCAAATAAGTTCATACTTGATTTAAATTCATTTAAATCTTGTTTAAACTTGTTTAATTCATAATTAATTTATTCTAAATCCTTTTTCAACAAGTGAAACATGTAATCCACCTAAAATTTTGTGTATTTTCCAAATATGAACTTTGTTACCTATTTTGAACAATTTGGATTGGTGAAAACAACAAATGCTTGTGTAACACCTTTAAGAAGCAAATTTTCATAACTTAATAAATAAAATTCCAAACTTGGTAAACCTTATTTCAAATTGATCCTATTGTTGTTTTCTTTTTGTTTTCCTCATCCATGCATCATGCTAATACACTTTCACATGTTGTTTAGTTGTAGATAAATTTAATCCAACCATAATTCAAGGGCTTTCCATATGCAATCCAAATTGCATATGGGTCCATTTAAACATGTTACCATGTCAACTATCTTATCTTGATGCATCAATTAAATTGACATGCATCATCCCATGTTTGTGCACTAAGCCATGTTATTGATTGTTGTCTCTCTGCGTTGTTTGTTTGCTTCTTCTCGAAGAGACGACGACGTTGAGACAGACGATACTTACGACACCCCTTCTGAGGATCTAGCTCAGTACCAGACTGCTGAGTTTGCAGGCAAGTATTCACTCACATGAACCATTGTGTTCCCTTCCACATTGGATACCGATACTTTCCGTTGTCTATTCTGCTAGCCCTATGAGTCGTTGCTTCTGTTACGAACCTATCACATGTTATCCTTTAACCCTGATATAGCCTCACCTCCACACCTATAACCCCATTGCTTGTTGCCCGTGTCTTACTAGCATGCTTAGGGTTGTTTTTGCTCGAGTCTTTTACCCGTTACTTTCTATTACCATATCACTTATGTTCTGGGGCTCAATGTTAAACAATCAACCTGTTAATGTTTGAGGTAATAATAATTTGATGATAAGGCACCGGCAGGAGGCCCGGCGTGGTTTTGAGGCCTGCTAGTGTCGACCCTAATTAGGAAAAGGGTCTTGTCTACTGATCCGTGATGAGCGCACTAACCGCATGTGGGAAGCGTGTATGGGCGCCCCCCTCAATTTGATTCGATTCGCATCTCGTCCAAATCGCCTCATTTAGTTCGGGTTTTCCATTTGCCGCATGCATATGCAGGTGCGAACCCTTGGTACCAGGGTGGAACTTTTGTAGTCGGCACTTAGGGAGACACGTTCTTGGAGTGCTATGAGGGTCCCCTTTTCTTCGTGGGGCTTGATTAGCCGTGCGCTCAATTGCACGGGGTTCTTTGGGCTTGATGCGAAGAAGAGTTGAGTTGTGTTGAGTGCCCCGCTTGGTGGAAGGGCCATTCCATCTGGCGGGTTATTCTTACGTGTACGGCCAAATTGGTGCACCCCTGCAGGGTAAATCTTCTCGAGAAGCCGTGTTTTCCGCGGTTATGGATGACTTGGTGAAAGTACTGGCTAACAAGTACTCAGAACAACTTACACCTAACTAATAATAACTTGACTAGTAATAGTCTTATTGACACAATAACTTGAACCATCATTAATCCAACTGTGTGAGTTATCCTCGGGTTGCTTATTTGGATAAGGGGCGAGATCCAGGATGGGTTTGTTTGGATTAGTTGTTAGTTGGTTACGATACGCTATCTTATCCCCTTTCTGTTAGCCGGAAGTTATAACAACTCTGTAGTTGGTTAGTGCAGCCCGCTGCCGCATCTTTTGTATCACCCCTTCTTCCGTTGAACCCAAAGCATTTGTACTTGATGTTGACGGGTACACTTTGGTGAATTGTGAGTCTTGCTTGCCAGTACGTTTATGTACTGACCCCTTGGGGGCTGTGGTTTCCGCAGACTACGTTTCCGAGGATCCCCATGGTGGCTACTACGTGGAGTATGACGAGGCTGCTGACGAGTAGATAGCGGACCCGGGCAGGATCCGAGACTTCGTGGATGGGCTCCGTCTTTTCGTTTCCGGCCTCTTAGGCCTATTTGGATCTTGTCTGTACTCAGACACTTTGGATGCTTCCGCTGTGATGTAATGATGAATTGTTGGGACATGTGTCCTCTGGATGATTGTATTTGCTATCTCTGCTCTAGTGAGAGCTATTTGCAACTTATTTCTATTTATTTGTGTCTTAGAGATCTGTTGTTATATCACTTGTTCAAATGCCGTTGACGTACCATGTGTGTATGTTATGAAGTACGTCAATGGAAGTATCTGGACTTCTATGGGATGGTTTGCGCAGACGATGAATAGTAGAGAATGGTTGTCACACGTTTACGTGTTGGCCTACTCATATTGAGATGCGGGTGCCGGTATGCCGAGTAAGCCATTTATCTACTGTTTAGCGGACTGTGAGTATCCCCTAGAAGTCCGGGTGCGACATAGCAACACATGTGTTTTCTTCAGGTTTCAGGTGCAGTAATGTTATCTTATCCTTTAGACTAAATTGGTTTATCGTTCACTCTGCCGTGATTTTTTTTTCTATTTAGTGCACCTGCCACAAAATCGTATTCAGATTAAAGCAATGTTATCTGAATAGCATAATTAAATTGTTGTCCAGGAGTGATGTTTTGGCTCCTGAGCTCATATGCACCTGGTATAATAAAAATAAATAGTAAATCATTTCGAAAAATTCTGAAAACATTTGCTGATGAACTTATATAATTGTTGTACATACGTGTATAATTGCATGGTAAAATGACATATGTCCTGATATGTGCAAAAATATCAAAATCACCGCTCTAAAAGAATATTTTTTGAATCTCATTTTTGGCAACTGATTTGTCTTATTTGTACATAGCAGAAAAAGTGTTACTTCACAACAAAACTTAGCACGTATGTAGGAAACTTATATAGGTTCATCCACAATTTTTGTGAAATGTTTTACTATTTTTTGAAAAATTTATTATATCAGGAGCATATGAGCTCGGGGGAAGGAAAAACAATATGGCGGCAATGTCGTACGGAGCACATGCCCACGTTGAAGAGGTTCATCTAGAAGCCACGACTATGGTTACGTTCATTTTGATCTACTGATTAAGCACATCAAAGCATCGATATGGCGCTTTTGCTTGATTGAGGCGATGTGCCTCTCAAATAAAACAGATATGTGCATTCTGTGTATCTTAATTTGCAGTCGACTGACAAATGAATTTGATCAATTCTGTTTGACATAAACTTATGTGTCTTTGGTTTCTAATTGGCCAATACATACTTTTGTACTCATGTCAGCATTGTTTACTTTTGTTCATGCCATGTGCTGCCGACACCAAGTATTTTTTACGGATTGTATAGACGTGCGTTGCACGTACATGTGTACTAGTTCTTGTAAATCACTAAACTGTTTTAGTTGATTATTTGTTGTTGTTTTGAGATATTAATATGCTTAATGGTAAACCTGCTGGTCTAGTAGAGTAAAAACAATTAATGGTTGGTCTAAAAGCTTGAAACTGTGCCACACTCAAATAACCAGTTGATAGGATTACGATATATGACTTCCTTTGCTGATAGCAATCGTAATGGCTTTTTTGTTACGCGCTACGGTCGGGGTAGATAACAATGACTTGTCACTTCCATGGACCCTCTTGGAGTGATTTTCATTATGCCTTGTGAGATCATGATTTTATTTGGAATCTTTTAACTTGTGAGTTCTATGTTGCGGTTTGCTGGCACTTCCACCACCCATATTTGCTACCCTCTTTGGTACTGTGCATTGCTCATTCTCGCATTGGAAGTTGGTGGAAACTTCGCTAGTGCATCCAAACCCCGTGGGAGGACTTTTTTCTTCTACACATAAGCCAAAAATTATCTTCCTCAAAACAGCCACCATACCTACCTACCATGACATTTCCATATCCATTCCGAGATATATTTCCATAGAACATCCATCATCATTATGTTACTTGTCATGTTTGATTGTTATTTTGCATACTGCTACACTGGCAGGAGCATTTCGTTTTTTTAAATCAGAGATATTTCAGTTTGAGTTAAGATTACTAAAAGTGTGTTGACTCATTGTAAAATAGAGTGTTTCGCCTACCAGTGAGGTTATATATAAAAAAAAGCCCAAAAGGAGAGAAAAAAAGAGGCAAAAGAGAGAAAGGGCAGTACTACTATCATTTATTCCACACTTGTGCTTGTTTAGCATCGTTACTTCAGTTTGGAGAGAGTTTTCCTATTATGACTTGCATAACTATGTGGGGAACTTAAATTATAGAACTTGGCTTGTATATTCCAACGATGAGCCTCCTCAAAAGATCTCTAGGTCTTCGTGAGCAAGCAAGTTGGATGCACCCCCACTAGTTCCATTAGAGAGCTTTCATACACTTATAGCTCTACGTGCATCCGTTGTGTGGAAATCACTACTCCTTGCATAACTTAGATTACAAGACTTCCTCTTGTCTAATGATCACTTTTAGTTGTGTGAGACTTTCTTCCATTTGACCATCCAACCCCCCTCCCCATAATGTTCTTTTAGCCACAACATCCTGGTGCCAGGAGCCAATACAGAACACTTGTTTGTTTTGAGTGCACAATTATTTGAATGATTTTCCTACATGCATATTGTTGTCACTTGACTTGATCCTAACAGGAGTTGTTGTGAGAGTTTGATGCCTTGGATGATTATATTGTTGTTCTTGAAGCTTAAATCATCTTTAATATACTTTGCACAGTGGATTGTCTTTTAGTATTTCATTGAAAGGTTTTACTTTGTTCTTCCTAATGGTTTATACATTACTATATTTGATATGAGCTATAAACCACATCCTTTATTCATTTGATCCTAGTTTACATGCTTTACATTACTATGATGATCAAGTTTATGTTGGTAGCATGTCACCTCTGAAATTATTTGTTTTTATCGTTTACCTACTCGCGGACGAGTAGGAACTAAGCTTGGGGATGTTGATACGTCATAAACGTATCTCAACCAGCAAGACCCGTTCCACCTATAATTCTGCTACCTTCTTCGCATGTCAAGCATGGGTTGAACTCTCACAACTTAGTTGATCAAGACAGAGCCCATATGTCAAAGAGGCTGCACGGGAAGCTACTAACTGTAGAGGGACTTAGGAATCTCTTTGTTCCTGGGTGGCCATCCACAAGTGTACTCCTTCGGTGATAAACACCATTGATATGGCCCTAGGGAGCCACTCAACATAACCAATCACATCCAAAATCCACCCAGGTGTTTCATTGGGAGTTATACTTAGAATTTTTCCACAACATTGAGTAAAACAAATTTGTAGCAAGGCTAAGGCCATCTACTAAGTATATGTTTCAAAATAACAAGTCTAAGGATGCTAAACACACTACTTGGGATTTTGCATAGCATAATAATAACTTAAGTAAAATTTTCCTATCATGCATGCTACTCAAAAACACTAATAATGCATAGTAAAATATGGGAGATTTGATGGTGTGTCACTTGCCTTGGCAATGGGATGAACAATCACAACAAGAAATAACAGCAACAAGAGTAGACTTGCTCCTCTTCACAATCTATTACAAGCAAAACATGCCACACATAACATACAACACAACATAACATAGAAAACAATACAATATATGTATGCATGTTATGCCATGATCAAATTAATGCACCAAATTCACAACTAGCAATAATTACTAACAATGATGTTCTCTGGTGTTAATAACATTGGTTATGATGCATGAAAAAGTTTGTAATGCAACAAGAGGCAAAGAAGCAGCTAACCAAATTAAATAGGGGTTAATTAACTATCTACAAGATCTTATCGAAATAAGGTTCATAAAAAGGTAGATCTAAACCTAACACATTAATAAGATCTAAAAAGCAAGTAAAACTATCAACGACCACTTCATGGATGACTAAGAACAAAGTATAGATTTGAAATTTCGAGTTACTCCGGTGGTAAAAGTAGATCGGAATTATAGAAACAGATCTGTAACTCAAATCGAAAAACTCAAAGAACGAAAGTTGTAGATAATGATGAGATGCAGCTACAGTAGAAATTTGAGCAAAAACGGACAAACGGTTGAAGAGTAATTGAGTAATTACCGCTTCAGATCTGAAAGAGTAGATCGCGAAATTCTCCGGCTGTGGTGGATGAAAAGAGGTGAGATTTCTTGGGATGGATTGGTATCGACGAGATCTAAAACTCTCGTGAAGGCTTGAACGTCAACCGAGGAACTCACGGACCGTGGTGAGTAAAATACCACAAAACAGATCTGAAATTGGAGTTTCGAGTTTGGGACGACCTCACGGCCGGGGCTGGGGTATTTATAGGTGGGTAGGTCGGTGGAAAGTTGCTCCTTGGAGTAGGGAACAAGTAGAAAGAAGCGGAATTGAATTTGGACTCTCCGATGAAGAGATATGCGAGTTTGAATGAGCATAGGTCAAGAAAAACGGGATTTGTACCGGATTCGTACGATCGTACGAGGCTGCGTATGTGGGCTGTGCATTCCTGGGCCGGCCCATGCGAGCTCGCAGGTTTTTTTTTTTTTTTACCAAAACTAAAATGCTAATAACTTTTGAAATATAACTCGGAATCGAGTCAAACAAATTTCTAAAATCTTGAAATTTAAAACTCTATCATATTTGACTATTATTAAGTAATTTTAGGCAAAAAAAAATATTCAATTATCCTTTAGCTTATAAACGCCTTATAGCAGGATTTTGAGCTTTTTAAAACACGATTTTGTTTTGAGGTTTAAAATGCAACACTCAAATGCAAGTTTTGAAATGATGTCATGCTATGCAGATGCTCTAAATGCAAAACATTCCAAATGTAAAATTTGGGATGTTACATAGACTTTCTTTGTAGTCTTTAACATGTGTGAGCATGTGCCAAGTAGATCCAAATGAATTATTCAGAGGGAGATACCACCATACAATACCTGTAATGAACAAAACAACACATGCGACATTCCAATAACACATTATGCACTCTTAATTATTTGACTAGTCATAAGAAAGCATGAACTACTAAAGCAATATTATCCATACATCTATCTATCATGATGAGCTAATATAAGATCATGCGAAGAGTCATATGTATAAAAATGAATAGAAAAGACTTCATTCCATCTTTCTCATCACGCCCACTTCATCATTCATCTCATTACTGCCTTGTCACTTGCACAACCAGATGATATAAAGATAATAGTATAGCGCAAGTTTCACCGTGGTCATGAAATGAACTCTCCAAACAACTACACAATAACAAGAAGAACAGAAAATATTTTTGTTATTTTCGAGTTTTAATAAAGCGGCGAACGAAAGAAGAGAGAAAAAACGAGCAAAGAAATGCAAAGAAGAAAAAACAAAAAGAGAAGAACAAAAGAAGCAACAAAACAAACAAACAAAAGAAGAAATGAAACAAACAAACAAAAGAAGCAACAAAACAAAAAAAAAATACTTTTTTATCTTTTTGATTCGTGGAGAGAAGAAAAACCAAACGAAGAAAACAAAGCAAAAAGAATGAATAAATATTTTTGGTGTTTTCTAAATAGGCGATGACGCAACAAAAAAAGAAGAAACAACAAAGGAATAATATTGTTGGATTTTCAATAAGAAAGAGAAGAACACAAAACAGCGAGGGAACAAATAAAAATAAAAAGAACAAAGAGAAAGAGAAAACTCAAAGCAAGAAGAACAAGTAGGAAATATTTTTGGGTTTTTTGACTCTTTAAAGAAACAACAAGAGAAAGAGAGAAATAGAACAATAAGAAAATACTAACAAGTCTAAAAGAATATACAATGAAACAAGCACTACAACGAGATAAATAATGAATAAGAATTATGAACGAAGTGTTAGTGTATACGTAAGCACTCCCCCAAGTTTAGGCTTTTGGACTAATAGAAGCACTGATCTCACTGGCCCCATCTCAACGATGATCTTTGTGGTGGCTGGTACTGCCCGTCCCACGCTGATAGCTGGAACAAAAGTGCATGAAATGATGGCTGCTGCGATGAAGATCCCTCCTCGTATTCAAACGAGAATGGCTTTCCCGCATAAATGAATGGTGACAGCGGCGAGAGCTCCTCGACGCGCGCCCCCTCCTGAGTGGCCGGCTGTATGGGCATCCTTGGCGTGAGGTACTTATCCAATATATCTTTTGAGAATGACCACCCGTTCCTGGCCGCGGGATTTCACATGTAGTAAATCTTACTTCGCTGGGTGTTCCTTGTATCCTGATAGTAGAGCTTCAAGTAGAGGTGCTGGATATTAATGGGGTTCTCGATCTTTCTTGTGTGCCCTTGGTTGGTTACCCCTAATTCCCTTAAAAACTCATCAAGAGACATTTTGTTTCTCCTATCGTAAAGACAATACTTTACATAACGGTCATTATCATCATGAAATATGAAAGTTTGCACAAAAATATAAGTGAGCCTTCTATATTGGTCCACTTCATCACGAGTGAAATCCAGCAAACCTACATTATGTATCAGTTCATAAAATTGGCCATGAATTCCTAAGGCCAATAATAAATCATTGCAAGGATAAGAGGGAAGCCCAAACATCTTTCAATCCATAAAAGTTTAGGAAACCCAAGTCCACATGTTCTTCAATGAGGGAAGGCCTCATGTTTGATTTCTCCCTTGAGGATCTAGTTTCGCTTGAGGTAGAAGGAGGAACCTTACCCCCAAACTAGACCCTAACTTTCGTCATACTTCCTATTCTAAAAAAAATTAGCAAGTCCAATAAAAATCAACTATGGTGCATAAAAATTATATGATACTACTCTAGAAACCATAGGGGAACTACCACATGCATCAAAGCAATTTAAAACAACCTAAAACAAGCATGCTAGCTCAAATAACCATCCACCTAGTGAAGCAAAATACTCAAGATATACATCACCATTTAAAAATCTACAAGTATGGGCGGAGGAGTCACATACCGGTGAAGTGATGCACCAAATTTCCGCACAAAATGATGGGCTAAACAAGCACATTGAAGAAATCCACGGAAGAACAGCAAGAACACGAAAGATGGCTGTGGCAAAGTGAATTTTTCAGGAGAGCGAAAGGATGGGGAAGTGGAATACCTGTAGGCGGTTCCTAGGCCGCCAGGTGACCCCATAGCATGGCCTGGGGGTACCTGCGCCTGGTACCTCTCTAGTGCCTGTGTGGGTCCCCCTGGCCAGCTCCAAGTGCCTTTGTGGCTCTTTCTTCATGCAAAACTTGATTCTGATTTTTCTGGAATTTTTCAAGAAACTTTGTTTTTGGGCATTTTCAGAAGTTTAAGAAATGAATAAGATGCAGAAAGCACTTAGTAGAGTGGTGGAAAAAATACAAAACTATTACTACAGAGGTGAAATTCTATAATGAAAATGACAAGAGACAACATGAGAAAACATAGGAAAAACATAAGAACACATAGTGAAAACATAGTTTCATTCACACAGAATTAATTTGTTAACAAGGTTGATCAAGTCTTGTTACCAAAAACATTTTATATGACATAATATTTTGAATTTCACTAAATAATCATGTTACCTCAACTCTGATTGACATTGTCCCAATCATAATAATTTCATATTCTTTTTGTTGCACTTGAATCGGACAATGGAATTCTCTAATCTTGATTGTATCAATATTTTAAATTTAGTTTAGACCATATGTCTCATCAATCTTCTTTGGAAAATAAACAGTATTCTCTTTATCAATGACATTGAAAGTGACCCTCCCTTTATTACAATCAATAAAAACCCCTGCAGTATTAAGAAAAGGTTTTCCAACAATAATGACATATTCTCATCCTCAGGCATGTCCAACACAACAAAGTCAGTTAATATTAAGCAATTATTAGCAACTTGGACATGAACGTCCTCATAGATACCAATAGAAACAGTAGTAGATTTATCAGCCATTTGCAATCAGTAGGTATCAATTTGTCTAAATAAAGCCTATTATAAAGAGAGAAAGGCATAACACTAACTCCAGCACCAAGATCACATAAATCAGTTCTCACATAATTATTCTTGATAGAGCAAGGAATAGTAGGTATACATGGATCACCCAGCTTCTTAGGAATTTTACCATTGAAGTAATAATTAGCAAGCATAGTAGAGTTTTCATCATTAGGAATGTTCTTCTTGTTAGTAACAATATACTTCATATACTTGGAATAAGGAGGCAACTTGATAGCATCAATCAAAGGAATTTGTAAAAAGATAGGTTTCATTCACTCACAAATTTATTATAGTGTTTTCTTCTTTAGTCTTAAAAGACTTACCAAAAAAGGCACAGGTTTTTGCACCCATGGTTTTCTTTCTTTACTGTGCTTCCTAGCAACAAAATATTCCTTATCGTTCTTTTTTATGTTTAGGAGGTATTTCAGGTTCTTCACTTTCTTCCTTATTGGAAGCATCATTTTTATCATTACCATTAGCATCATCATTACCACTTTCAGTTTCAGCATCAGAGATAGATATACTATTATGATCTTTAATAGGTTCATTATTAGTATCATTATCATTAGACTCTCTAATTCTTTTATGTTTCTTCTTCTTTTTCTTCTTAGGAGAGATAACAACATTATCATATATCAATTGAGAGTCTTGTTCAAGCCTTTTTGGGTGTCCCTCGGGATATAGAGAATCCTGAGCGAAAGCACCACCTCTAGGTTTAACACTACAAGCTTCCTTTTAAACTTGATTAGACATCTCAGCAAATCAGTCTTGTTGCACTTTAGTGAGTTGTTCAATTTGAGTTTGAATCATTTCAAAATTCTTAACAAGACCTTTAACATCATTAACAGTTCTTCCCAAAGAATCAAGCAAGCTTTTTAATAACGAGAGAACTTTCATTCAGTTGGTTTTGAACTTGCTCATAAAAATGAGTTTGTTTAACAATGAAATCTTCAAATTCATCTAAGCATTGATCATGAGGTTTATTATAAGGAATATCACTAGCATGAAATTCACGAAGAGAGTGTACATCTACCATAAGATGGTGAGTGGTAGGCTCACATAGTGTTTCAATAGAAGGTAGATTCTTGACATCTTCAGATTTAATACCATTCTCTTTAATAGATTTCTTAGCTTCTTGCATATCTTCAGAGTTAAGGAAAAAGAACTCCTTTCTTCTTGGGTGTATGTAATGGAGGAGTCTTAGAAATATTACAATCATCGTGGTTCTTGGCTATATTACCCATTAATTCTTCAACTTCATTTGCAGTTCTTTCCTTGAAAATACAACTAGCATAACTATCCAGATATGGCCTAGATTCAACAGTTAGTCAATTATAGAATATATCAATAAGCTCATTTTTAGGTAAACCATGATCAGGCCTAAGTGCAGCACAAAACCTCCCACAAGCTTTGGGAAGTTTCTCACCCTCAAGTTGTTTGAAATTAAATATCTTTTGTAAAGTAGCATGTTGCATATGAGCAGGAAAATATTTCTCGCAAAAGACATGAGTCAAGCACTAAGGGCTCTCATTACAACCATAAGGAAAATTACCATACAAAATCTTAGCGTGATCCTTTAACAAGAAAGGAAACTATTTAACCACATAGTAACCTCGTATCATAAAACATACTACCAATCTCAAAAAACTTAGTCAAATGAGCAATAGAATCATCAGTTTCTTTACCATAAAAGGCTCAGCTTCAACCATAGGAATTAGTGAGAGATGAATTGAAAAACTGAACTCATCATCTTTAATGTTTACAGGTGACTTTGCAAATTCAGGATCAGGAACAAAATTGTTTTAGATAGAATGTTTCTCAAGCAGCTTATTAAAAGTTTCAAAATCAGGAGCGATTTCATAAATCATATGATATTTAAAGAATTCATAATCAAGTGAAACATTTTTATAATCAATATAATCACTCTTACAGCTCTTAGGATCACAACAATCGGGTGATTGTTCACATGAAAAACAACAGTTTATCAAAAATTTCAGCATGTTCAATTTCTTTAGCTTTAGCAGTTTGTGTTTCAAGAAAGTGACCTAACGAACCAGAAGTTTCAAGCATAGTAGAAGCATCATCAAATTCATCAGACATAGTATCAGACTTAGCAGTAATAGCACGCGAAGCATGTGATGGTGTGACAATCTTACTTAAAACAGAAGGTGAATCAAGTGCACCAGCTGTGTTCAGAGTTGTACCTTTCCTTGTGGTGGAAGGTAATATTGGAACCTTTGGATTAGTGGTCTTTCCCATGATGGATAATAAATTGCAGCAGAAAAAATAATTCCCAAGTGAACTTATAAATAAATCTATGATCCTCGGCAACGACGCCAGAAAATAGTCTTGATGACCCACAAGTGCAGGGGATCGCAACATTATTCGAGGGTAAATATAGCCCAATTTATTGATTCAACACAAAGGGATCCAAACAATACTTATAAGCCTTAACAACTGAGTTGTCAATTCAGTTGCACCTAGAAAATAACTTGCTTGACACAATTTATTAGTAGTAACGGTCATATGGTGGTAGAAGTAGTGTGATAGTAATAGAAGCAACAAAATAATTGTAGAAATAGTAACAACGAATGTAAACAGAGTGGATAGCAGTGCTAAAACACCACAAACAATGGGATGGACATAAGGATGTTGCATGAATGAGATCAACTATGTAATATCCTTAACATAGGTCATCACAAATATATAAGATAGCATCCAAGTCACTAACAATCATAGACATGGATCCTAAAAATAGTTGTGCATGCTTGCAATAAGAACTTGCACAACATCTTTTGTCCAACCATCCCGTTTCAGCGGGGCCAATTTGGAACTAATGGTAATTAATGTACTTGTTTCACCAATTACGAGATCAAAGCATTTACACCCAATGGATACATGGAATCCTCAAACTAAAATCCATCCCCTCTGATAACCCAACCTGTCACCTTGGGGTCTTGGGTTCCGGACAATAATAGGTGCATAAAACTCATAGATACGATCCAAAACAACATTTATACTCATGAAAACATAAAATTTTCAGATCTGAAATCATGGCACTCGGGCCCTAAGTGACAAGCAATAAGCACTCCAAGTTGCAACAACGGTAATTAGCAACAATAGTGGATGCTAAGCATCATGCCCTATCAATCTTATGAGATATTACATGATCAATCACATCCAATCCATATCATCCCCTCTGCCTACAACGGGGAATTACTCACATATCAAAGGGGCAAACATGGAGTGTTGATGGAGAGGCGTTGGTGATGGCGACGGCGACGATCCCCTTCGAATCCCCATCCCAACAGGTGCCAGAACAGGAACTTATGCATCCCAAACTAGGGTATTGGATGGTAGCGGAGCTATGAATCGTATCTTGGAAAATTCTTTGGGGGTTCTCCGTTTCAGGGACGAAGCGGCGTAAATACCAAAGGAGAGGCCTAGGGGTGGCCCCAGGCCAGGAGGCGACATGTAGGCGTGGCATAGGGGGCAGCACCTGGTGCCCCTGGTGGCCCATGGCCCACCTCCAGAAGCCCTTATGGCTCTGAGAGTCTTCCGGTGAAAAATAATTTTTCCTGGCACATTACTAAATCAGCTGGTGCTAATTCACTTCTTTTTAATAGATAGGCAAGGTCCTGGTGGCATGATCAAAGCCGATGATCGTAAGCTATGTCCTCCATCATGCGTGAATTTTTGGGAATTTTCCAGAAAAGTTGATTTCTACACAAAAATAGACACAAAGGGTAATTCTGCTGAAAACAACATCAGTTTGTGTTATTTTGATCCAAATCATGAAAATTAGAGGTTAAAAATTAAGAAAAGTGATTAGAAAAGTAGATACGTTTGGGACGTATCAGTGAGGTAGAATCCCTGCGCAAGAGATTGGCGAGTGCGCGGTGGAATCTCGGGGAGAGAGACTGTGAGGTACAATCTTCCACACAAGAGACCTTGCGCAAGAAGCGGCCTTGATACCTTCCAATAGATGAGCTATGGAGTAGCCTAGATAAGGTCCTAGATAAATATCGTAGGAGCAACCATGAATCCCATGGTGATCTCTACAAGGGAGGGGTATGAGCACAAGATCTACCTCTTCTATATTCTTGTCTAGCTAACTATGAGGGAGGAAGTCCTATTTATAGCCTAGTACAAAGGGGTAGGTGGATGTAGGTGAGAGAGAGAGAGCATAAACGGGAAAACCCCCAAATCTGCACGCACGCAGGCACCGGACGATCCGGCGCTCCGGTCGCCGGTATGTCCGGCGAGCGAGGCGTGTGGCAACCGACAAGTGCTGATGTCATGCCAGTGCATACCGGCAGGAAGGTATCCGGTGCCCCGGTCCATGCTGCCATCTACGCCGATATGTCCGGTGCCTGGGGGACTCAGCGAGCAGCATGGGGCGCCGGTTCATTCGGCATTGTCGCCGTTTCATCCGACGGCTCCAGGGTTCGACCTTTATTCCTCTTGTTGCTTATTCCTCCTCTTCCACACGAATGCCTTTGATGATGTTGACTCTTGGGCTTCCTTGGCATCTTCCCTCGCGTCCATACTCTTCATGTCATACCTAGTAATGCAAAGAGGATGATTTTTACATAGTATACCATCCAAAGGAGACATTTCAGGGTTCTCGAAGAGGAAGGACTTCACCTTCGAAGTTCATGGTGACTTGGCATATGATGGAGTGCGAGACATGCCCGGTAGGATGTGTTGGTCTGTATTACCAACCATGTTACATTTCTCGATGCGATGGATGTGAACTCTAGCGGAAGCCACCAAACCATGTATAACAAATGGGTCACGTTTGTGTAGGTTGGGTGAGTGAGGATTGTCGGGGGTGGCTGCATTTGCAGATTGCCAGCAAGACCGTAGGATAAGATTAGCTAGCAAGCTAGGAGAATGAAAGTAGAGACTTGCAAAGGCACCTAAGTGTGAAGATTAGGAGGGGAAATCAATGATCACGATGTTGATCGGTTCACCTTATTTGTTTTCAGGTGCAACATTTGTGGAAAATTGGTCGGTAATGCTCTAGTTTGTCGATTGAAAAATTACCCTCAGTTTACCTTGGGCCTTATATAGGCTTAGTTAAATCCCGGAATTACTGCGATACGATGTGTTAAATCCGTTGAGTCAGTTCATGCAATGTGCATCGTCTTTCGACATCGGGGATATTGCTTTTATTTACGTGCGAATGTGGAGGCTGATACGTCCCAAACGTATCTATATTTGTTGATGCTCCATGCTTGCTTTGTTTATGTTCTTGCATGTTTTCTACATGTTTTACTTTGTTTTCCAGATGATTTCATGGACTAACCTATTAACAAGATCCCTAGAGACAGTTTATGTTTTCCGCTATTTTTGTATTTCAGAAAAGCTCTAAAGAAAATATTCGCCAAATGTCTTGAACATTTACGGGATTTATTGTTTTCCCGGAACAAAGATGGAGTCCAAAGGAGAGCCGGAGGGGATCCAGAGTCCACCACGGGGGTACCAGGATCTGGTCCTCCCTGGGCCACACCTGGTGAGCCCCTCGTGACCCTGACCACCGCCTCACGCTGCCTCTTTGCCTATAAATTACCTTTAACGCTAAAAACTTTGGGGATGGAGAAATTTTTCCACGAAACTGATACAGAGGCACTGTCACCTCGAAAGTCCAATCTAGGGCCTCTGGAGTCCTACTCCGGCACCCTGCCAGAGAGCCGGATCGTCACCGGAGGCCTCTACATCACCATGATTGCCTCCAGAAAGATGCGTGAGTAGTTCATCCCAGGACTACGGGTCCATAGCAGTAGCTATATGGTGTTCTATACTCCTTGGGCTACCATGTTTAGATATTTTGAGCTTCCCTACATGATCAAGATCACTGTTATCTAATTGCTACATGTTATGTTTGTTGGGATACGATGAACCATGAAATTATGATTACTTTGTTCATGTATTTTTGAGTGTTTCACGTATATCTTTAGAATGTTTTAATATTGTCTTGCAGTGCTCTCTGTTGTGTATGATTTTCTTGGGCAAGTTATTGTATGGACTTCCAAGATAGCGTTTATATGCTAGATAGTGGGTTACCTCCTTTGACCAATGCCAGAGTGACAGAAACGTATAGGAGGGGGATGTGTTGTTGCCACTAGGGAGAAAATAGCGGTGCTATTGTCTACGGATGAGGATTATTGCTCACATTACGTCTTGTTCTCAATGCATTTGTCTATTGCACACAAGCAATCACTTCGTTGTTGCACCTTAATACCAGCGAGATTTGATGGATTTATTTCTCAAGGTGGACTTTTAGTAACAGATGATGTCGGATGGCGGTCTATTTACCTTGACGTAATGCCTACAATGTTAGAACCCGTGAACTATATTCTGTCATAATAGTATTGTTATACGCTCATGATTTTTCAGTTCCTAGCTTTAATTTGTTCACCCATCATGTTTATTGTTCTTAGGAGCGACACCACTAGTGAAACTATGCCCCCTGTCCTATTTTCCTCATTGATTCCAACCTTGTTTACTTACATTGATCTTCATTTGCTCGTTGTTCCGTTTTCATTTAATACTCTCCAACCATTTGATACAATTGATTCTCTAGTTTTCAGCAAGACAGGAAGATTGGCAACCTTCTCAAAAAGTTGGGAGCAAGAGAGAGTTTGTGTGTGTGTGTGTGTGTGCAGTTCCACGCTTGTTGAAGCACCAGATAATAAGCAACATACTGAGAGACTTCAAAGTCCTACTGGATTGATGAAGGAGTTATGCCCTAGATGCAAACAATAAAAGTGTTTTATTATCATAACTGATATATATATATATATATTTATATGTTCATAATATGTTTTATACTATGTTATAACTGTATTAAGAGGAAAGATTAATACACGTGTGGTATATAAATAAAGAAGTCCCTAGTAAGCCTCTATTTAACTAGTCTATTGGGCAAGAGATGATCAAGATTTCCTGATCATGGACAATTACTTCATTGACAATGGAAGCACGTCATTATATGAATGATGTGATGGACACACACCAAACTTATAAATATCCAGAAAACACAATTACCCAAACCTCTGATCTTGAGATGATATTTACTCGCTATCTCCGAGATTGTTTTGACTACATCCACCATCACTAACTTAAATGGGTGAGCATAAAGGTGTACATTTGGTAACCGAAGGGATACGTTGAGGCATATGCATTGAGAGCAGTATTTGTCAATCTAGATAATGGATAGATACTCTGGGCCCACTCAGTGGTGTTGCATCAAGTAAAGCTTGCAAGCATGTCACTAGGTCACGCGGATGCAACATCGTGGTAATGAGTAGATGTGTTTTTCAGCAACGAGATTGTATTAGGTATAGAGATACCGAAGAACGAATCTCGGATAAACTAAGTATAGTATGACAAAAGCAGTGGGACATTGCATTTAAGGTTCAATCAACAAAGATAATCATGTACTGCACAGGGACCATCATGGGTATCCAGATCCCTTTCTTGGTCATTGATCGGAGAGGGATATTGATCATTTTTGGAGTGATCCCAAACCGATAGAGTGTCACACTTAAGGGTAGTCGACGATAGATTGATTTATTACCAAAGATAAATAAGAGGGAGCAGAGCCGGAATAGTTTCGGGATTTATCCGATGGAGATCGGAGGGAAATGAAAGTTGTTCCAGTGTTGAAATGAGTTAAATAATATATATTTATTATTAAAGCCATTTTCCTTCAATTGGCCTTAGTGGCAAAAGAGACCAAACAGGGGAAGAGAGTTAAAATGGAGGGAGAAGGGAGGAGCAACTCGCATGGGCCTTTAGGCGCCCATGAGGGGTGCGGATTGGCTCCCTTCGCCGGCCAGCCATGTGAGGATTAGTCCCACATGTCTAAGCCTAGGAATTGCCTCCCCTCCTCCTCCTATATAAAGGGAGGGACCCCACCTCTTATTTGGCATCAGTTTTCTCTCTTCCTCCTCTCATCCCGTGGTTTCCATTTTGGAGTTGTGCTAGAGTCGAGGGTCTCTCCACTCTAGACCCACCACCGTGTAGAGTTCTCTACGGTCCATCTCTCCTACTTCGTTGTTTTGCTGGATTGGAGCACCGCAGTCGTTGATTACACCGTGCATGTGTAAATCTTGCGAGGCACCATAGTTTTGGTGCTAGAGTCTCATCATCTTCGACTACACGACCTTGAGGTCAGCTACGCACGACTCCATCAGCAATGCTTGTGCGGGAGCATAATCTCCACTATCGGTCTTCAAGGGTATGATTTCCGATCTTCTCCATTACTTAATAACTGCATAGTGCTAGATCTTAGCTTCGTTTTTGTTATCGTTAGAATGATTTTTTTTGTTATTTTACTACGAAACCCTTCATGTTATCAAATTCGGTCTATGTGTAGATATAGAGTACGGTTGGAACTCATGTTGATTGAGGCCATCGACCTTATAGTTTTCACCTCCTCGCGTGCACTTGGTCATGATGTTGGCATTGTTTGATGAAGCGACCCTGGATGAAACTTACGTTTACGCTTACGCGAGACTGGTTCCACTACCAACATACGGCTTGTTCCGTATATGTGGCTAGAAGGGTGTATGTCTATCTTACAATAGATGGCATGGCATTCTCAATGGGAGGTCCAAAAAGGGATATGGAACAGACAATTATCTGCTCGGTGTTGTGGTTACAAGTTTGTAAGTAAAAGCGGTTCTTTTGTGAAAGCCCCTAAGCCACGTAAAAGATGCAAAAGATAAAGTAGATGCTTCTCACTTTATTTTGCAGAGGCATGTGATATGGTCATGATAAGTTTATTATTGAAACTGTGGATGTGGATATGCGAAGACCATGTCACATCGAATTACATTATGAATGTTTTTGTTTGCATCTTATATATTGTATATACTATATACAACGGTAGTTATATAAGTTGATACCTCATTTAACACCATTATTATTGCTATCCATTTATCATGCACCGCCAAGAAAGTTCGCCATAGTGAAGTGGGTCATGACGAGTAAGTCATGTTTTGCACTACAATATATGTTAAAGGGAAATTTGGCGAGCCTAGCATGTGAAGACATGGCCTTCGAACACAAGTGACCAAAAGGTTAAGCATGATTCACATGTACAATGTGATTGACATAGTGATGTCTACCTTTGAAGCTATGCCAAACGTCGTGACCATTGGGGATGTTATAGAGGATTGGGATCGTATAATCACTAAAACAAAGTGAGGGATGTTCGTTTAAGTGGGAGTTTGTATAGTTTATATATAAATGTATATATTTAAATTTGAAATCATTATTATGAACATAGCCTAAATTATTTTGCAAAACCTTTGTAGATATTAACCAATGTGATATCCAACTTTCACATAGACGCATTCCTGCGATGGAGAAACTTAGAAAATGGGTCCAACTTCATAGTTTTGTACTGTAGTTTGAGGATACTCCATGTTAAAATTTTATCTCTATATGATACAAAACCCGTTAGGAGATAAACCTGGAGATACCGCTAAGGAAGAGATAATTTGGATTATCAAGTTCGCACGGATAATTTCATCATAGTACAGTGTGTTGTGATCTCTGTCATAGAGTATGAACTCCAAGTGCATGCTGACATATCGCGGACATATTGTATGCTCACTAAACTCGATGCACTCTATTCACCACAAGTTAGGTTGATGAATTTTTTTCAGTTTTTGGCTGTTTTTCTTCTCGGTCAAAATGAAAGAGAACACAAGCTCGATTACTTGATGACATACATTTTTCTTATAATGAAGTGATGCACTTGCTGCCCACCTCAACTAATAATAGTTTATCATAGACTATGTCATGCAAGGGGAATCGCGAGCCTTCATGAATTCTTGGCTGAATTGAAAAATCAAGAAGATGCAAGAGATCACCAGGAAGTCATCAATGTTGATGGTATATATGATATATATATACTTTATGGATATTTTTCCTAAGAAAAGTGCTCGATGTAGATACTAAGTTTTGATACTGGTCATGTTTTATGAAAACAAGATTTTCTGCTTGAGTTGCTTGGTTGCACGAGGAGACTATGTGTGTCAGTAATGGAAAACAACATGTTGTGATGGCCATTGACACTCTTCCTGTACATCTACCATTTGAAGAAGTTCTTTTGTAATCACTCGTCAGCGTGATCATTATAAGTGTGTCTTGCCTCTAGAGAGACAAGTATTCATATATGTTAGTGGCAAATGTTGTCCTATATTTATGAGTATTATCCTTTAATGATTATACACTGGTTATGAATAGATTGTTCTTATTGGAATCTAATGGTAGTGGCTCCTACATTCATAACATTAATGCCAAAGGATGCATACTTAATAATGACACCGCATTCATGTGGCACTACCGTTTGAAGGCATGTCAACATTATATGCGTGAAATCACTCCATTCTGATGGACCTTTGAGTGTCATATCCCAAACTTTTAATAAAGCTAGAATACCTGTGTTAAGGTGTACTCCCTGGATCATGCTTGCACCACAGTACAAAATTCAAGGTATCCTTGCAGAAGTATCAAATATTACAACGAAAATCCAGAGTAGCCAAGTATAGCTTTATTACAACTTGCATAGTCTTTGAAGACTAGCGAAAACTTCAGAGTAAACAAAGCAGAAACATGATAGCAATGAGCCTCCCTCTTCAGCACGCGCCACAGGCATTCATGTTGAGTGTAGACTCGAGTCCAACAACTTAGTGTTCTTCCTCTGAGTTACCTGCACGTTTGAATATACAGCCCCCGAAGGAGAATCAGTACAAACAATGTACTGGCAAGCGACTTTGGTGGATATAAAATGACAAGTCTAAACTACATGTACTTTGGCTTGGTGGAGTTTAGTTTTTGCAGAAAGCCAATTTTCTCCTAACACTTTAGTAAAATAGTTTTATCTTTTCAAAAGGTTTGCACCATAAAACACAATTTTCCTTAGTCAAATTTTACTTCATGAAAACTTGATGTTGAGACTCTTCCATCCATCCTTGTCCAGCTGCTCGAAGTTGTCCATTACCAGGGACACGACTAAGTACTTAGTTTTTGACTCTGCAGAGGTTGTGCACTTTCACCTTAATCCTCAATTAGCCCAAACATCCTATACACGCTGAGTGCATTAAGGAAAGGAGAGAATTGAGACAAGAAATTCAGAAGGAGAATCCAACTCTACTGCAAGACCCGCTCCACCAATAATTTTGCTACATCTTCTTGTCAAGCTGACGAGTTGAATGCTCACGACTTCATTCCAGACAGAGCCCATTGTCTTAAGGCTGCACATGAAGCTTCTAAACTTGGAGGGACTTAGGAATCTCTTTGCTCCTGGGTGGCAAACCACAAGTGTACTCCTTAGGTGAAAAACACCATAGACATGGTCCCAAGGAGCCACTCAACATAAATCTTGCAATCACCAATTCCACCCAGGTGTTTCATTGATTAAGTACTTAGAAATTTTTCTTTAATAGCTAGAAAATATAACTTTGTAGCATGGCTAAGTACTTATACATATAGGGCACAGGAGCCACGAAATTTATCAAGGAAAGGTGGCTAAATATACTAAGGGGAGGGCATAGCAATTAGTAACTTAGAGAAAAATCCCTAACATGCATACTACTTAAAAAAATACTCTAATGCACTTAGGGAAAATATGGGGTGGTTTATGAATGTCACTTGCCTTGGTAGCAGGAAGAACAAGCACAACACTAATCACAAGAAAATCCTTGCTCCTCCTCAAAATCTAAGACAAGGAAAACAAGCACACATAAAGATAGAATTCACTAAGGCAATAAAAAACATATATGCATGCTATGCAATGAACCATGATGCACAAAATTTACAACAACACTAAAACATGTTCAATATTGCTCTCTGATGTTACTTAGATGAGTTAGATGCATGGAAAACAAATTAAGCACACTTAGAAATTTTAACAATAAAAGGTTACCAAAAAGGGCTATAAACTAGTCTCAATGTTTTCGGCCACGAAAACAAATCCAATTTTTTTCCTCGGCCACTACTGCATAGGGGACATCAAAACAAAACTAACCCAATTGGATTTGCTCAAAAATATTTTTTAGAACAAAAGTTATAATAAATTTAATGTAAATAAAGATCTACAAATAACATGTGTTTGCACGAAACTAAATTAAAATTTTAATGGCTCAGATTAAACTACATGTCATGATGATTTCAAACAGTCCAAAATCACCCAATTTGGATTTGTAGAACTCGAGTTATGAATTTTTGAAGATCTGTAAGAAATCTGTTTTTAAAATCCAAAATCAGTAAATAGTCTATCCGAGGCAGCGTCAACGGAGGCTTCTGATTGGTCGGCGTCATTTTGCGCGGATCGTCATTGTCATCCGTCCGATTGCAGTGAAGATGGATGCGCTGGATCGCTCTGTACCGCTTCGCCGCGGCTTCTGTTGGGGACCATCCGATTCAGATCTACGGCCGGGATTAGATCCCGCGGGGCTGGCGATGGCTAAGTTCGTCGATGGCTCGCCGGAGAGCGCGGGCGCGAGGCGGCAGAAACAGAACGCGCACGGTGTGGGTGTTCTACGGGGCTAGGGGCTAACGAGACGTACCGGGACCCTCAGGATGACGGCGCGAGCTCGATGGCGAGACGGTTGGGGATGGAGTGTCCTTCTTCTCCCGCTTTTCCTCGTCGGAGTTGAAGCAGACGGCGGTGGGCGCGGTCGTGGACGCGGGGTCGTTCTGTGAGGCAATTAGGGCAGGGGAAGTGTCAAGGGGGTTCATCGGGATGCACTGGAGGCAAACAAGACCGAGGGAGGGGAGGAGGTGCACCGTACTCACCGGAGTAGCTCGGGGATGGCGGCGGTGGCCGTGAGTTTCACGACGACGCTTTCGAGCGGCCTGGCGGCGATGGAGCTCGAAAGATACGGTGCGTGGAGAGAGGGGACTCGGGGGTTTATAAGTGCGGGTGCAACATGGAGAAGGGGCTAGGTTTTTGAGGAGGATTCGCTCGGTCGGTTGTTATCGACGCAGACGATTTGTCGAACACGTCTCGGGCGTGTTCTCCGTGTAGAGGTAGGAGACGATCGGGGCGGGGAAGGCCGCTGGTGTCGCTAGCTGGGCCGGCCCAGTGCGCGGCTGCTGCGCGCGCGGGGGGAGAGAGGGGGTGGGCTGGCCCAGTTGGGCTGGCCTGCGTGAAAACCTTTTCCTTTTTTTTTCTTTTTCTTTAAAAAACTCAATTCAAACCAAAACAAAACAAAACCATTTCAGAAAAATTCATAAAATTATGTTTTGGAAATCTTAGAACCTAAAGAACAATTTGTCACTAACATTGCCAAACAAAAAATAATTTTCCTTATAAAATGTTTGAAAATCCAAATAGGGCTTGATAATAATAATGCCCATAATTTTGTGTTTTCCAAAACAGATTTCAAACAAATGCAAACAAAAATGCAGGGATGCTATGATGCTATGTATGCATGATGACTTTTAAATTTTGAAAACTTGGGATGTTACATTGAGCCATTAGATTTTTATCTTTTGACACATGCAAATAGTCAACCATGGAAAAGATAACAAAAGACTACGATTTTGGGAAAACGGGCTTCTAACTTATTGAGGATCATACATGTTGATATGTGCAAATCAATGAGTACTTCAAACAAGTAGGGGGAATCATTGTTTCATAAACTTCACCAATGATTTGAGTAGATATATTTATATCCACTTAATGAAATGCTGGTCCAAAAAGTTTGATGGATTCAAACGAGTTCGAAGTGAAGTAGAAAAATGGATTTAATGAGAAAATATATTTCTTGCGATTCTAATCGAGGAAAGAAGACCTTTTGGCATAACATTGGAACACTTGTGAAAAGAGTTTCACAAATTACGCTGCATGGAAGACCATAGCAATATGGTGTGTTTGCACGTCATAAACATACTCTATTGAATAATGTGTGGTTAGTGATATCTCTTATCAAATTATTGTCATCATTTGGGTTATATGTTAGAAACAAAACATTCACTTTAAATTCTAGGTAAACCATCTAAATTCGTGGAGACAATACCATATGAGTTATGGAATGGCTTTTAGCCTAGATTGTTGTTTATGCAATTT
Source organism: Alopecurus myosuroides (assembly GCA_028641055.1). NCBI lineage: Eukaryota > Viridiplantae > Streptophyta > Magnoliopsida > Poales > Poaceae > Alopecurus > Alopecurus myosuroides. Next base: position 314,518,648 of record CM054058.1, on the reverse strand, counting down.
AGGTTTTCAGTGAGTTCGAATCTAAAGCGGATAAATTCATGTTTGTAGACTATCTAATTCAATTGGATACATCTTTCATGGCAACTATTTTTTTCTAGAATGTACCTTACTCAAGATATTTTATCTTGCGAAAGTACCAAGAATTGAAGAATTTTGAGTTGGTGATGATGTCATAGGAGAAGGTCTAGAAGAAAATCGACTCCTAGCAGCCATTCTTGCTTCCTCGGCCAGCTGTGCTTCAGCCTCACGTGCATGATGTAATAACTCATTCATATCATTATATTGGAGATGTATCACAATGCTCTTGATTTTAAATTGTAGTCCTAAAAGAAAACGTTGCATTGTGTGTTCGGGTTCCTCTCTCACACGAGCCCTTTGGAGAATCAGCTCCATCTCCCTGTAATATGCATCAACTGACAAGGGTACTTGCTTCAATTGCTGCAATTTATCATAAACAGTACGGATATAATTTTTTGGTACAAATGTGTCCCTCTTGACTTGCTTCATAGTTCTCCATGTAACAGTTTATGGTTCACCATCTTCTTCTCTCGTACGTGTAATATTATCCCACCATAGAAGAGCATAGCCATCAAACCCAGAAGAAGAAAGTTTAATTTTTGTGTCCTCTTTATACTCATGCAATATCCAAAGCTTCTCAACTTTCAATTACCACGTCAAATATTCTTCCACATCATCATGATTAAAAGTGAAAGGAGGGATAGAAAATTCTAGTTTGACTAAACCATCATCCTCACGATTATTTTTAGGAAGTTGGACTCTTCTTGCTAGTGAATGACCCCCACGACCATGGATAGCATGTCCTCGGCCACCATCAACATCAACATCATAATGGGCATGACCATGTGCATTGAGATTATTATTAACTTGAGGAGGTCTTTTGCACTAAATTAGACAAATCTGCAATTTGTCTTGTCAGGGCTGTCAAAGACTCTTGCATAGTCATCACAGATTCTTGAGTGGAAGCTTCATCTAACTTCAATTCCACACGCTGCAAATCTTCTCTTAAATCCTCAGCTGATTCATCAATTCTGTTCTTCAAGTGATCACAATTCTTCATACTCATTCCACTTTAACACCTCATCAGGGCTCTTCTTTTGCTTCACATCAACATCACTAGAAGAATCCATAATTAATAGGTGAGTGAAATAAAAACAAGTATGGGTGGTGTTCTCTCACAACTCACTCAAAACATCAAAGAAAGGAGTATCTTACTGTACCAAAGTGAATATAAATACTTATCAACCATTAGTAGCAAATATTGTGACTTGATGTGCAGAAGAGAATACCGGGGGTTTTAGCTATCACAAGACAAAAAACAGGGTATTTGTTGGAGCTTTGTTGGGATACCTAACAACACCAACGTACAAAACCTGTTTTCTATTTGTGTGATACAAAAACTCACCTAAAGAAGCACACACCAATATGGAGACAAATGTGGCAAGCAACTATATGGAAGAATTTGTTGCAATGAACTAGAAAGACAAGCCAATCTCAAATAAAAACAAGCACAAGATTGCTCAATGTAGTGTCAAAATATAGCAATGCACAAAAATAGCTCCACTCACAATATTGGATATATCACTTTTGACCTCTTTCGATTTTTTCTCTTTTCCTTTTCTCTTTTTTTGTACTCTCACTTTTTATTTTATTTTTGTATTTTTCCAATGGCCACAACTATAACAAGGAGCAAGATGAAAGAAAACCGAAATATGACACAAGTATAAGAAAATATGAGCAGCCTGTTTGAGCAACAAAATAGCTAGTATTGTAGGCAAGGTACCTAAAATATTGTTGTAGAAAGACTCTGTCTATGTCTCACAAAGTTCAGAAAGGAAACCTAAAGAAAATTGCAAAGAAAAACAAAAGAAAACACGCTAGAACTCACTAGATGCTCACAGCATAAAAACAACCAATTATGTGCCTTGGCGGCAGAAAAACAGATGGATTCTGTGATGTGTTGGAAGCGCACGCTCGCGGGAGCAAAACCCGAGAAAATGGTGTCGTGACAGGGATGTAGCGCGAGCGGGGGCAGCTATATAGGCGGGCGGCAGCAATTTGCGCGAAACTGTGCCGCGGCAGGATTCTGACTACGGCTAGGACTCGGTACGCGTGGCAAAAAATGCGGGGAAACGGTGCCCCGACAGAGATCGGATTGCACTCCGATATCAACTAGGGATTACCACGGAAGAGTTTTTGGAAGATTTGTTCCACGGTAGAAAACGATCCCAGCTCGGGTTAGAACTAGATTGCGGTCGGGTAGCCAAATTTGTTTTAGAGTTTTCGGGTATAGACTCGGAAAAGGAAATAACAAGAACTCGAACTAGACATAGAACCCTAACCCTAACCTAAACCACACGACTCAAAAACAGAAAAGGGGACGCAAAGATCAACACAAAACAACAACTAGGTTTGCAAAATTGGGCTGATCTAGGCTAAGGCAATGAGCTAACCTAATATTTGTGTCGTGCTTTTTCTGTATAGGATGAAAAACAACTAATCTACGGGATGGAAATTGCTCACCGTGGCAACCTGTAAATCTGATATGGGGTGGCCCGATCTTCTCAATGAGCACTATGTGGATTCGAGGTAAATGGATGATAGATAAATTGTGTCTTGCTGAAAACTCTCAGGTTAATCCCCGTTGCCAATGTAACAGTTTGCAGCCCCTTGGATATTCGCAACTCCACATACTTGCACAAGTAGCCACCGACTACTAATGGTCCTATATCTTCTGATTCTCAATGGAACAACAAATAACACGCAACATTTTCAATTGGTATACTTCAAGATGAATGCTTGTCGCGGTTCAACAAGAGGTTCTATGGTTTATATTTTTATCATATTCTAACCTTCTCAACTCGCAGGTTGGAGGTATTTATGAGGAGGTGGTGCGGCCACAATAGCTCAAACACAACACCTCTGGATCTAATTTGGTTTGGACTCAAACTCGGACTCAACCTAACACAAACCGACCCATAAGGGGTGCGGCCTCAATTGGACTCGTAGGTCCTTATTGAAAAACCAAGTGGGGAATGCAAGGACATGTCCTTGCTGCTCTCAACTGTCTCCAATGTGCCTAAATTTTTATGGGGCTGATCCAAGCAAGGACTTGTCCTTGCTGCCCTCAATTCCTTCTCCTTTAGCTCCTGCCTCCCTTTCCTCCCTCGATCCATCATGATGAACACCATCCATGTCTTCCTCCATGCCTTGTAGCTCCTCTCCTCCCATAATGGTTGTGTCAGCAACAAACCTGATCATACATAAATGCATAGATTTAGGCAGTATTAAATTCTCAGAATCACAAATATCATATTCTACTAAGAGTGAGTTCACCTGTTGTTCTACTAACTTGGTACTGGATCTTGTCATTGGTCCAATCCTCACTTCATTGGGTTTCTCTTGAGCAACAACATCTTCAATTAGATAAGGTGTAGAAGAACTAGGGATGTCCTCATCACACGCCCGGTGGCGATTGCCGTGATGAAACCAGAACAACTACATTCTTTGTCGGGTGTCACTCAACAAAGGTTTTAATAAAAAATGACAATCTTGTGCCAACATTTTTTCTCATTGACGTATTTTTCAGGGCACAAAGTAGACCATAGTGTATGAAAAATGTTAAAATAGCTTGAATTTCCCACCTTTCTAGCTACTTTCGCAATTTAAATGAATTCCGACGGATTTGTTGAAGGTAATTCAATTTTTAACTACAAGAGTTATAATTTTGTCCACAAATTGTAAAAAGGAATCATTTGAAGGTAACTAGGTAGAAATCTATGCAATGCCACCAAGGGTATTGAAAGGTTCATGCTCTTTGCTATTAATAGATGTGTCGGCAATTTTAACCCCATTTGGAAAGATATAAAATAAAATGAGGAAACCGTATAAAATCCAATCATCTCGGATGGAGTCCTTTTTATGTGTACTAGTTGTTAGAAAAATCTTGAACTTCCTATTTTGCAACTTTAAAAAAGCTTATCACACTACTAGGGAATTGGTTATAGCAGCAAATTCTACAGCAGGCGTACTGACAGTGTGGTGCACCTGCGCTAAGTAGCACCGGCGAACAGGCCGCACATGCGCCTACTAGGGAATTTGTATTTCGTACGCTAGCGATAAGGTGGCAGGGAAACCCGCAGGAACATTGCCTATACTGCAGGCGAATACGAACCAAATTCACCTATGGTCCGTCGACGTTAGCCGAGATTGACGCCCTCACGGTAACTTATTGACTGTCTCAAGCCGTAGTAAGTTCAATATCACCCCACTCTCTGACCTAGTCATGTTCTCGCAGGCTGCCGCGACGGGATGCACCTTCCTGCTAAAAGTGGGCAGCGAGTTGAAGGATGTTGCGAAGGGGAGCATCCTGCAGGCACTCTCCCGCAAGTACCACTAGAGGGATATACCAGCTAACGAGCTTCGGGTTCGGGTCAATCTGGTGACTTATATCCTCCTAATCAACCCGCCGATGCCGACAGCGAGCTGAATCTAGGACAGCTCGACAATATGGTCTTGCTTTGGCCGAAAGCCCTTGTTCGACTGAACACCACGTCAGGGTCAGCACCAAGCCAACGCAAGGTCGTCACTCCACCTGTTGTGCCCACGGGAAGCCAACAAGACACGGTTGTCCCTCCACCGGCAAGCCAACATGACAGGGTCCTCCCTCCACCGGTGGATCCTCCTCCTCCCGAGCACGAGACACATGACGCCTACATGGATATTGAACTTGCTCCCATTGATGATTTCATCAATCAGTTAGATGGCGAAGAGGGCCCTCTAGAGTTACCCACCAGAAAGCTTGATATCCAGAAGAAGCTAGATGGCAAAGAGGGTCCTTCTGAGTTACCCATCAGAAAACTGGATATCCAGAAGATTCCCAAGAAAATCCCGAGGAGGAGACCTTTACGGCTCCAGAACCTATGGTTACCCGAATACACTTCGTGCTACGGCCGAGGAGGCGGTAAAAAAAAGCGGCACTCCCGTGTGCTTGAGGGCGAAGAAGCATCAAAAGAGGCCAGCCAACAAGAAGAAAGGTGGTGCCTCCTCTAGTAGCCAGCCATCGGCCGCTCGAGTTCTGGACCATTTTCCGCCCACCATACTGTGGAGGAAGATTCATGAGATAGGTAAGCCGATGCTTCTGCCATAGGTTGTCAATGTCATGGGTCGTGACATGAGGAGCATCCACGACGGAATTTTGCAGAAAGAGAAATAACTTCTATCAATGAAACATTCCTCGTACCTGGTATACATGGTCAAGGTGCCCCGATCCGCGGGCTTTATGGATACAAACCCCGCAGAGGTGTTCTTCATTATATATGAAGACCTATTTAGGGTCTTCCACTTGGGATTGCTCGACCAAAGCATTTCGTACCTGGTATCGCTCAGCATGGCGCACGATATCGCCATGGAGAATACCCCGAACATCGCGATTATGGACCCCAACTACATGGTTGAGGACTACTTGCGGTCAACTGCGGACCGGGTTGTTATCATGGGTTTTTTGATAGATAACAAGCATAAGAACGCAATTCTCGTGCCATACTTTCCCCTATAAGTAGTCCTTCGCTTCTCGTCATTACATTCTTTCCAGAACATCCTTAGTATCCGATGATGATGGCTTGTTTGAAATGTCCTGCGCAGAAAAGGAGGATGCACACTCATCGTCATGGAACCGCATTGGTCGCAAGTGACTTATCTCTACGCGGGTAGGGAGGTGCAGGAAGACTACAGCGACATCCAAGCTATTCTTAATAGTGCCCTCAGCGACTTCGCCTCCGAGTTGCAAGCCCCTAAAAAGGAGAAAATATTCCGAGGCGCCTACGTGTGCAACCACGTAATCAACTTCCCCTGCCTCAAGCAATCGGCGGAAGAATCTGGGTTGGAATCTTGGTATGCCATCTTTCAGACGAGGGAGTACTTAGAGGATGCACAAGAGGTATTTCTACCAAGTGATCTCCAAGACAAAACCACAATGATGGACAACACCCCCGATGAATATGTGAGAGCTGAGTTCCATCGCATCCAGCGGAGGATCTGCACGATACTAAAGTCGAATTTCATCACTCGGGGTGGTTTGTTCTTCCACGGCCATACACCACCGAGCAATGGTGACATAGAAGCACATCTACAATAGCAACGTGACATCTGGACATTCAACACGCTCGAGGGTGTTCGCCTGTTCCCGCCGAGACCATAGGATGGATAAAATATTAGTATAAACTTGATGCTTTACTTTCCAATGCATAGAATCCATATAAACTTGCATCATATAAATATTAGTCCTATACTTGTCATGTTTTATTCATAAACCTTGATGCTTTTATTATTTGCATTGTTATTTGCTATCTCTATCAATTTCCATGCTAACCGAATATTTTTGTCTTGTGCATAGATGACGTGGTATGTCGTGTACAAGGGTAGGATTCCCGGAGTCTTCGACAAATGGGAACAATGCCGGAAACAGGTGCACGGTTTCAACGGCAACAACTTCAATGGGTACAACACCATGGTGGAGGCGGAAGCTCGATACGCCACTTATCTAGCGAGGGAGAAGACGGAGAGAACGAGGGCCCGGATGACCACCTTCGCCATGGCCGTGCTGATACTTCTTGTGTTGATGCTACTTATTCTAGTGCTTGTGTAGCTAAACTTTGAGTATATTATTGAACTATCTCGAATCGAGACAATGTAATATAAACTTGTGTATTATGAGTTGATGATCAATACTATTGAATGCCTACTAGTTGATGATGCTATCTAATGAAAACCATTTTTAGAATGTGTTATTTCATGTATATTGCTGTTAAATATGTGTCTGTTCCTATATAGATGATTGTATCTGCCAAAAGCATGTTAATTTTAAACCCCGTTCAAATTACCCCAGGCGCATAAGAAGTTATACCACAGGCAAATAAATACCTCAGGTGCATAAATATCAATTCGCCAGAGGCTACTAGATACCGCAGGCGCATACATCATATTCGAAAGCGCTATTTTTATTTACCGCAGGCGCATCTGGTTATTCGCCTGTGGTAAGGCAATACCACTGGCGCTTAGGTCGCAGGCAAATAGGAATTCGCCTGCGGTAAGCACATATTATTCGCCTGCAGTACTGTTTTCCCTAGTAATGTCATGTACGAACATGCATAGCTTTCAAACCAAATGATTAATGTGATGATATATCCATGGCCAGTCTATGATAATAATGTGCATATATTTGGCACATAGGTGCATCTTTCCATGACACACAATATCTCAAAAAGGAGTTCCCAATTTTATTATTACAGAATTAGTTTCCATTTTCTAAGTACCGAGAAAGCCTTTGTTTAAAGAAAGTACAAATAATATGGTGCACAAAATGGCATCTATAAATTTTCACACAAAGTAGACCATATTGGATGGACGATGTCCAACTAGTTTTAATTTTCTAGATTTATAACATGTTTGTGCATTTAAATAAATTTCAGCCGATTTACCCAAAGTAATTCAAATTTGAACTGCAATTGTGTTATAGTTTGTTCCTAAGAATTGCACAAAAGAAACATTTTAAGGTAACGAAGTAAGAACCTATGAAATATACCTGGAGTATTTGATAATATCTATATCCTTGCTATGAACAGATGTCCTCGTGATTTTGACTTTGTTTAAAAAATCAAAGAAAATAAAGAATACATCAAAAAGTGCATTCATTTGCATAAAATGACCTAGCATGAACATACATGTTTTTCAAGCCAAATGGCCAACATGATGGTCACATCCATGGCATAATTTATAATAATGTGGATATATTTTTCATATAGGTGCATATTCTCATTCCACACAATATTTGAAAAATGAGTCCTAACTTCTTGTACAAAAAATATGTTTTTTCTATTTTCCAACTGCCAAAAGGTGTTTTTTGTGAATCAAGTGCAAATAATATGGTGCAAAATGGCAAATCTCTAATTATCATACAAAGTAGACCATATTGAATGGATAATAACCAAATATTTTGAAGTTTCTAAACTTATTTCTACACTCACATTTAAATGAACTGCACAACTAATAATACAGCGGCCTCACGCCGGTGGACAAGCGTGCACGACATTCATCAATTTTTTGTCTGCTACACACCTAATGGCAGTACACTGCCTACATGAAAATTTCATGAACGCTCGTGTCACCCATTGTTTTCCCCTTTATTTTCCTTTACATGGTCTGAGTTTACGTAACAAATATAAGGGATTTATACGTATAAGTCTGGTACGTCATAAACGTATCCTTAATCTCCGATGTTCCATGTTGTTTTCTTATTGTTTCCTACATGTTTGCTATACACTTTATGCCATCTTTATCGATTTTCTGGAATAACCTATTGACAAGATGTCACAGAGCTAGTTCCTTGTTTTATGCTATTTTTAGTTTTAGAAATTGTTCTGGAAATATTCTCAGAATTGGAAAATTCGAAACTCGGAAGTCTTAGAATTCCCGAAGGTTCCACGGAGTCCCGAAGAGACCCGGAGGGGCGCCTCAGAGGACCCACACCATAGGGCGGCGCCCCCCCTTTGTCTTTGTTGGGATCTGGTGAATGTTGAATGCTATGTCTTCTGATTATCGATCTATCATGTTATCTTCATGCATATGTTATTTATGATCTTGGATGCTCTCCGTTATTATTAGATTCTCTGGCCTAGTAGATGCTAGTAACTCCAAGAGGGATTATTTATGCTCGATAGTAGGTTCATGCCTCCTTTTCATCTGTGCTCGAGTGATAGAAACGTGTCGGATGGAGGATGTGTTGTTGCCATTAGAGAGAAAACAAGGATGTTTACCTAGTTTACATTGTTTACATTACACACTTTGCTTACGGCGATAATCTGTTGCTTGAAACTTAATACCCAATGTTGGTTCGGATGATATCCGGAGGGTGGATTATTAGACATAGATGCAGTTGGATGACGGTCTATGTATTTTGTTCTAATGCCCGCATGAATCACATAGTAATCTTTATGTCTTGCATATGCACTACGGTGCAGTCTTCATTTCTGTCAAATGCCCAGCTGTAATTTGCTCACCACACATGTTATTTATATTTCCCGGAGAGAAACCACTAGTGAATTGTGGACCCTGGTCCTTTTTCCTCATACTGATAAATCACCTACTGCTTCCATACTACTGCTACTGCTTTCATATTGTTTTCCACACCATACGTTTAACCTCTTTGTGTTCAGCGAAACCGGTGAGATTGACAACCTCACTCTTCGTTGGGGCAAAGTGATTTTATTGTGTTTTGTAGGTTCCACGTTGCTTCTGAACCGGTAGTGTGCCCTGCCATCTCAGCTGCTTCAACCTTTTGAAGTTACTCCTTCCTCCTACTGGTCGATTAAACCTTGGTTTCTTTCTGAGGGAAAAATGTTGTTGTGCTCATCATACCTTCGTCTTGGGGTTTCCCAACAAGTGCAAGACCTACACCATCAAAGTTATTTTGTGGCGCTGTTGCCGGGGAGGAAGAGAATTTCTGCAAGGCGAGTCTCTCACTTCCAATCTCTTTTTTTTTGCTTAGTTTATTTTATTTTGTCTTGTTTTCTTCTCTTTATCAAAAACACACACAAAATTAGTTCTTATTCTAGTTGTTATTTTTGCTTTATTATGCTTACTATCAATGTTTGATGTCTTTGAAACTAGATCTTTTAGGAAAGGTGGGTTCACGGATGAACTAAAAAATATTATAAGGAACACCTCTTGTCACAAAAAGGGATACACTTATGGGAGAAAATTAATAAATTGCATGACTATGCTAAAAACTTGTGCTCTACTTATAATGTTACTTATTGCTTTGATAAATCTTGCTCCTGTAGGAGGTATAAACACCTCCCTTTTCAATGTGAGTATAATGATAATGTTACCATATCTTCTCATGTTAAGGGAAATTATGATTTGTATGATGTGGAACAAATTGAAAAATTATTGCTTGGAAGGGTGCATTCCAAATTGCTTATTTACTTGAAATTATTGATGATGCACCTTATAAATACGAGATTTATGCTATACTCGAATATTGCTTTGATAATTACAAGGACTGTAATTACTACGTAATGTAATATCTTACTAAATACTCTCAACCTAAGGAAGAAACTAATGCCTTGCATGAACCTATGGAAGAAGAAACTGTTGAATCTAGAAGCTCATTGGATGAAAAAGAGGAGGAGAGCGATGATCAAGAGGAGAAAGTATGGAGCTACCCATGTCTACCTCCCAATGATAGTAACTCTTTAACTCATACATTATTTGTTGAAATTGATACTTGCTATACTTGTGAACTTGATACTACTATGAATGAAACTTGTGAGAATGATATTGCTATTGTTATTTATTATAATCCATGCTACTTGAATAAATCTTATGATAAATCTCTTGATGATGGTCCTATGTTATTTTATGTTATGAATTATAATGCTACTGGAAATAGGATTGCTATATTGTGTCCTATAACTTTTATGAGTGATCAATCATCTTGTTTTGCTATTGCTAAAAGTGGGAAGAAAGAGGAGCTGATTTTAAATTTTGATCCCACTATTTTTGAGCTTGATATGAATTATGTGCTTTTAAATCATGACAAACATGCTTTATGTGATAATTATGTTGTTGAGTTTGTTCATGATGCTACTGAAAATTATTTTGAGAGAGGAAAATTTGGTTGTAGGAATTTTTATGTTACTAAAACACCTCTCTTTTTGTTGAAAGTTCTGAAGATGCTCTTGTTCTACCTTCCCATGATTTCTATTTTCCCGAAGTTCCTATTTTCCCGGAATTGGACCCCACAAATCCCGAAGTTCCTATTTCCCCCGGAAGCATCCAGAAGACCGAAGAGGAGTCGAAGACGGGCACCAAGGGGCCCACACCGTGGGGTCCCCCCCCCCCTTGGCCGCGCCAGGGGATGGTGTGGCTCCACCGCCTTTGCCCTTTCGCCTATTTATTCCCCCCGGATGGAAAATCCTAGACACATGATCAAGTATCCCCGAAAAGTTCCGCAACCGCGGTCGTCGTCAATCCTAGATAGGGGGTTCAGAAGCTGTCTCCTGGCACCCTGCCGGAGAGGAGATCATCACCGGAAGCTTTCATCACCATGCCTGCCTCCGGAGTGATGTGTGAGTAGTTTATCCTTGGACTACGGGTCCATAGCAGTAGCTAGATGGTTGTCTTCTCCTCCTATGCCTCAATGTTTAGATCTCGTGAGTTGCTTAACATGATCGAGATTGTTCTTATGTAATTCTATGTGCTATGTTTGCTGGGATCTGATGAATAATGAACTTATGCCAAGTTGATTATAGTCTTTTATTGCATATGTTATTTGTGATCTTGCATGCTTTCCGTTGCTAGTGGTTGCTCTGACCAAGTTGTTGCTAGTGACGCCAAGAGGGAGTATTTATACTCGATAGTGGGTTCATGCCTCCTTTTTTCCTGTGCTCGAGTGACAGAAACGTGACGGGGGAGGATGTGCTATTGCCGCCAGGGAGAAAACAACGGTGTGAGTGCCCGCGTGCACAATCATTGCTTACACTACACACATTGTTTAATGCGATTATCTGTTTCTTGTAACTTAATACCCAAGGGGGTTCGGATGATAATCTGAGGGTGGTTTATTAGTCATATATGCAGTTGGATTACGGTCTATGTATATTGTTGTAATGCCCGTACTAAATATCATAGTAGTCATCATATCATGAATGTGCACTACGGTGCAACCTTTATTTGTCAAATGCCTAGCTGTAATTTGTTCACCCAGCATGCTATCTTTTATGGAGAGACACCACTAGTGAACCTATGAACTCCGGTCCATTTTCTTACACTGTTAAACAAACCACTACAATTTCCCGCTTTCTTTACTTACTGCAAGCATATATTATTTTCCATACTATACGTCTAATCTTTGTTTCCAGCAAGACTGGTGACATTGACAACCTCACTGTACCGCCGGGACAAAGTATTGTGGTTGTGTTGTGTGCAGGTTCCGCGTTGTTGCTGACACCGGTGAGCCATCACAACCGTCAGTGGCATCAACCTTCTGAAGATCCTCTTTCTCCTACTGGATTGATAACTTTGGTTCTTAACTGAGGGAAATTCTTACCGCTGCACTCATGACACCCTCCTCTTGGGGTTCCCAACACAGGGGAATTTCTGCAAGGAATTTTTGTCGCCATTGCCAGCATCAAGGAATTTCTGGAGCTGTTGCCTGGGACTTAAAATTCATCATCATCAAGAAGTCTCCCCGTCAAGGCACCATCAAGGCGTAGCAAGGTATTTCTAGCGTTGTTGCCGGGGAGAAAGAAGTCTTCTGGCAAGGGGAGTCTCTCACTCTCAACCTCTTTATTTTGTGTATTGTCTTGTTTTTATTTTTTTTCTTGTTTTGCATCTTTATATCAAAAACACAAAAAAAAAATCTTATTCTAGTTGTTATTTTTTGCTTTATCATGCTTACTATAAATGTTTGATGTCGTTTAAACTAGATCTTATAGGCAAGGTGGGTTCACAGATGAACAGCAAAAATACTATAAGGAACACTGCTTGTCACAAAAAGGAGTACACTTATGGGAGCAAATTAATGAATTGCGTGACTATGCTAAAAACTTGTGCTCCACCTATAATGTTACTTACTGCTTTGATAAATCTTGCCGCTTTAGGAGGTATAAACACCTCCCTTTTCAATGTGAGTATAATGATGATGTTACCATATCTTCTTATGTTAAGGGAAATTATGAATTATATAATGTGGAACAAATTGAAGAATTTATTGCTTGGAAGGGTGCATTCGAAATTGCCTATTTACTTGAAAGTATTGATGATGCACCTTAAAATATGAGATTTATGCTATACTTGAAGTAAATTAACTGCCACTCCAAGTAAATTACTCCTGCTTTGTGTTCCTGTTTTTGCTCCCGAGGACGTAAATAGAGAATCTTTATCTCACTTGTTGATTGGATTTCACACCCTCGACTAGTGGCTTCATCCGCTTATCCAATTGATAGAAGAGCTGGCAGCGGGGTGCCCATCACCAAATTAATACACACAAAATCTCTTCACTATTTTTGCCCCTTATTTATCAGTTAAAGCATAATTGTGTAAATAAAAGAGAAAGAGGGATGACCTTCTACCCAGATGCGTCCTTCATATGGGAGCCGCTCTTGTGAATCCAGTTAGCTTGTGACGTACTGTATTTTCTGTTTACCATTCGTTGACATTAGCATACATCTCCCAAAATATAGACACTCAGTGTCAAACTTTTAATACCTCTGTTTAATAAAATAAAAAGCTCTATCACATGAGTGATCCCTACTTCCCTCTGCGAAGGGCCTTTCTTTTACTTATATATTGAGTCTCCATCTTCTAACTTTATGCACAGTTGAGAGAGCATTTTTGCCATTCTGAGTTTTATGTGCATTTGTCCCAGAAACAATATTAATTGATTCATGATGTGTTATTGTTTGTTCTCAAATTATTTGTTCTAGCCTTCCTCATGAACTTTGAAGGTGTCCTGGCATTTATGTTTTTCCCCACTCTTAAGGACTAGCGAAATATCACTTTGCCATGCTTTCTCTATACTTGAAACAAACGTATATCTTTCTTTGCATTGTTATTCATGACCTTTTATTTGAGATACTTCTCACAATGCAAAGTGATTGCTATGATTTATTGTTAAAGTTCTATTTATCATGTTTGTGTTAAAAGTTCTATGATCTCAGCTTACATATGCTTTTACATTTTTATGATCAAGTTTATGTCAGTAGCATGTCACCTCAGAAATTATTGTTTTTTATCGTTTACCTACTCAAGGACGAGTAGGAACTAAGCTTGGGGATTCTTGATACGTCTCCAACGTATCTATAATTTTTTATGCTCCATGACAATATTATGCCAATTGCTACACGTTTTCTCCCTTCTTTATTTCATTTTTACACGTTTTCCGAGACTAACCTATTAACAAGATGCCAAGTGTCATTTCTCTGTTTTTTGTTGTTTTTAATTTCAGAAAAGTTGTTCTGGAAATATTCTCGGAATTGGACCCCACAAATCCTGAAGTTCCTATTTTCCCCGGAAGCATCCAGAAGACCGAAGAGGAGTCGAAAACGGGCACCAGGGGGCCCACACCATGGGGTGGCGCGCCCCCCCTTGGCCGCGCCAGGGGGTGGTGTGGGGCCCCAGGGCTCCACCGCCTTTGCCCTTTCGCCTATTTATTCCCCCGGATGGAAAACCCTAGACACCTGATCAAATATCTCCGAAAAGTTCCGCAGCCGCTGTCGTCAACCCTAGATCAAGGGGTTCTGAAGTTGTCTCCCGGCACCCTGCCAGAGAGGAGAGCATCACCGGAGGCTTCTTCATCACCATGTCTGCCTCCGGAGTGATGTGTGAGTAGTTCATCCTTGGACTACGGGTCCATAGCAGTAGTTAGATGGTTGTCCTCTCTTCCTATGCCTCAATGTTTAGATCTCGTGAGCTGCCTAACATGATCGAGATTGTTCTTATGTAATTCTATGTGCTGTGTTTGCTGGGATCCCATGAATATTGAACTTATGCCAAGTTGATTATAGTCTTTTATTGCATATGTTATTTGTGATCTTTCATGCTTTCCATTGCTAGTGGTTGCTCTGGCCAAGTAGTTGCTAGTGACTCCAAGAGGGAGTATTTATGCTCGATAGTGGGTTCATGCCTCCTTATCGCCTGTGCTCGAGTGACAGAAACGTGACGGGGGAGAATGTGTTGTTGCCACTAGGGCTCCACCGCCTTTTTTCCTTTTTCCTATTTAATCCCCCCGAGACGTAAACCCTAAATATATTCCACTTCGTCTCGAAAACACCCGTGGCCGCCGTAATCGTCATCCCAGGATCGGGAGGGTTTTGGAGCTCTCCCTGGCACCATGCGGGGAGGGGAATTCATCACCTAAGGGGTCTACACCACCATGCCCTACTCCGAAGTGATGCGTGAGTAGTTCATCCCTGGACTATGGGTCCATAGAAGTAGCGAGATGGTTGTCTTCTCCACTTTGTACCTCATGTTTAGATCTTGTGAGCTGCCTAACATGATCAAGATCATATTTATGGAATGCTACATGTTGTGTTTGCTGGGATCTGATGAATGTTGAATGATATGTCTTCTGATTATCAATCTATCATGGTATCTTCATGCATATGTTATTTATGATCTCGCATGCTCTCCGTTATTAGTAGATGCTCTGGCCAAGTAGATGCTAGTAACTCCAAGAGGGAGTATTTATGCTCGATAGTGGGTTCATGCCTCCTTTTCATCTATGCTCGAGTGATAGAAACGTGACGGATGGAGGATGTGTTGTTTCCATTAGGGAGAAAACAACGTTGTTTACCTAGTTTACATTGTTTACATTACACACTTTGCTTACAGCGATAATTTGTTGCTTGCAACTTAATACCCAACGTTTGTTCAGATGATATTCGGAGGGTGGATTATTAGACATAGATACAGTTGGATGACGATCTATGTATTTTGTTGTAATGCCCGCATGAATCACATAGTAATCTTTATGTCTTGCATATGCACTATGGTGCAGCCTTCATTTCGGTCAATTGCCCAGCTGTAATTTGTTCACCACGCATGTTATTTATATTTCACGGAGAGCCACCACTAGTGAAATATGGACCCCGGTCCTTTTTCCTCATACTTATAAATCACCTACTGCTTTCATACTTCTGCTACTGCTTTCATACTGTTTTCCACACCATACATTTAACCTCTTTGTGTTCAGCAAAACCGGTGAGATTGACAACCTCACTGCTTCGTTTGGGCAAAGTGATTTGATTGTGTTGTGTAGGTTCCACGTTGCTTCTGAAACGGTAGTGCGTCCTGCCATCTCAGCTGCTTCAACCTTCTGAAGTTACTCCTTCCTCCTACTCGTCAATTAAATCTTGGTTTCTTTTTGTGGGAAAATTGTTGTTGTGCTCGTCATACCTTTCTCTTGGGGTTTCCGAAAGAGTGCAAGACCTGCACCATCAGTGCCCCACTTTGCTTAGTTTTCCTCGCAAATTTCTCATGGAATTGGTTTTTCTCACTTGTTCCTCACTTCATTCCACCCAACGTCACAAATGTACCGAAAGGCCATTCCCGTTGGGTCAATCTTGTTTGACAGTTATGTGGCTCTTTTTTAGGGAATGACTGTTACGGGTTGAGTTCTGAGAAGTGGGACCATCCTCGGCTATGTTGTCCCCGAGCCCGAGCTGACCCCATTAGTCTCGAGAACCCCCCCCCCCCCCCCAAAACATTTTCTATCATCGGCAAAAGTCTGACCGCCTTCCCCGCCACCAGGTCTGGAATCGGAGTGAGCTTTTGGTCGCCGTGATTCTAGCGGCAATACATTGGATTTGGTGCAGGTTCCAGAACATGGGAAACCGCCAGGTGGTCTTTCTCCCCTTCCAAAAACCTCCAAAAACAGAGCAAAGGGGGTTAACAATTTCAACGCGCAGAAGAGTTCCATCACCGATGCATTCGAGAAGGGAATACAAGCAGTGGAGGCAGAATGTTGTATCGCAGTTTTTTATCGCCAACGCGTGGTTATATTCTTGCCGCAGTCGACACCGCTAGGACTAAAATTTAAGGGTTTTTTCTGGTCGTCGGTGTTCCTTTCGCAGTTCATTGACCCCATTTGGAAGGCAAGAGTGAAGGGGTTCGTAGCATAATAACAAAAAAAAATCCTACCGACGAATTCCATAAACTTGCTAGAATCTATCTACTAAACGCAGAGATTACGCTCCCGCACAAGCCTTGCCGAGGAAGACGATGTAGACGAGCTCAAGTTCATGAAGAACTTTGTGTGTCGATGACGACCCTGGTGCAACGACGGTGTTGCTAGCGCCAAAAGTGCAGCGCCTCCGAGTACTCACACACGTTCGATGCTTGATGTAGACCCCCGGTACTCCGATCCAGCAGAGGTTGCGGAAGTAGATCTCTTCGACGGAATTCCCGTAGCACGACGGTGGGCTGAGGGGAGGTAAAATCTCACGTGCGCAGTCCTGACTTGGGGCCACGGACTGCGAGGGAGAGGAAGGTGGAACACAAGGTCTAAAGAGAGGCCTCACAATTTTCTATGAATTTATGATATTTCATTGTGCAATATGCCTCTATTTATATAGGGGGGAGGCCTCTTCCCTCAAGTTCCCATGTGGGACTAAACAAAGGGGAGGAGGGGAGGGGTATAGCCAGCCCTAGGTCAGCCGTACCTTGCTCCTTAGCCGTATGGGCCTCAAGGCCCACCAAGGGGGGCGAATCCCCCTAGGTGGCCCTTCTTCTGATTATGTTGCTTGCAATTTAGCAACAGATACAAGAAACTAATTAAGATAAATCTAACCACAAACTCTAACTCTAAGATCCTACACTCCCTTGCACAATAGTTTGTGAATCGGGGCTTGGGTTTATATCAATCCATGATCCTAACATACACAAACTAAATACACGATGCATTTCCCTAGGCCCATAAAGGTGAAGTGACATGTAGTCGACATTCACATGATACCACTAGAAGAATAACACCACTACTTAAATATCAAACTAGTAAATATTACTTAATTTAACATGATTACCAGTAACAAGACTTCTCTCATATCCTCAAGAACTAAATGAACCACTCACAAGACATCATATAGATCATTATCAGATGTGATATATGGATGGACAACAATCTGGTCATAATTAAGAAGAATTCTCAAAACTTAATAGCATTAACTACAACATGATAATCAACACATATAAATGAATCTCAATGATAGATACAAGTTACAACCCTAGATTGAACATCAAGGTAAGATGGGATTCACGCTGGCGTTCGGGTTTTCCCGAAATTTCGGGTCAGGTTATTCGGGTTTTTTGTAATTCGGGTTTCCACGTCCCACACCCGAAATTGTCCCAAAAAAGTCAACACCTGACATTTCGGGTTCCCAAAAATTCGGATCCGGGTTAACCTGATTGGCCCGAATAGGAGTTGTTCGACAAAAATAATTAGTCTACGGTACGGAGAAGGTCGAGCTAGCTCTGTGGATTGCCGGCGGCAGGCGGGAAATGTGGGAAGCTGGCTCGACGCTACACCATCACGCACTCTCGAGGAAGGAAGACTACACGTCCATGCCCACTATGTGTTGTCGAGTAAGGTGGCCGGCACAGAGCTGCCCACTGCCCATGGCACTTCCCAAGGCCACCGGCACGGCGCTGCCCACTACATAGTCCATGCTATGGAGAAACACGGGCGACACAGTGCCACTCTGCTTCTTCCGATCTGAGGCGATAGCGACAGGATGTTAGACAGGCGGGGATTGGGGAGTGGCGACCATCTCGCTGGCGGCGGCGGCCAGGTAGGGGATTTGGGCGGTCGGGGACGCATGAGGCTATGCTTCTGCGGTAGTGCGGGGTCAGATCCCTGATTGACAAAGGATGTGGGTCGTGCGGCGCAAGAGTGGGATTTTTGGGCTACTGGGCTAAGAAAGTGCGGACATGTGCTGGATCTGATATTACCTGTGTAATTCGGGGTATTCGAGCCATTCGGGAACCAGGAGTACAAATCCAAAATTCCCGTATTAAATTCGGGTTTCTATAGTTTCCACCCGAATAGGTGCTCAGGATTTTCGGGTTCGGGATCGGGTATTTTCGATTCAGGATTGGGTGTCGGGTTTTATGACCAGCATGAGATGGGATGAAGATGATGATGGTCCTTGTGATCCCAAGGATGCCCGGTGTGATGATAATGTCGATGGAGATGATTTCCCCCTTTAGGAGGGACGTTTCAGTGGCAGGAATTCCCCTTTATATTGCTTTCTTCTCTATGTCTCCTTTTCTCCCGAGACAGTGGCGGAAAATGGGAAGCCCCCCTTCATTTTTAGGTCCAAACAAAAATATACGCCAAAGGGCACAGGGAGGGAGCCATTGTGGGCCCACGCAGGCCGCCAGCATGGCTTGGGCCCAACCCAATGGGCCCAAGTAGGCCCCAGGCACGGCCTCGGCCCTGCGCATGTCCTAAGGATGTGTGACCACGTGGCTGGCCCCCAAGGCCTATCTAATGGCTCTCTATTTGCCCGAAATAATTTCTGGATTTTTCTTGGAATTTTCTCGAGGCTGGAAATTGGGTATTTCTTCAGGCGCATTGTATATTCTTTCTCGACTTCGGTTTTTTCCCACTTAATTATAAAACATGCGAAATAAGGTAGAACACCATTAGTAACGCATTATAATATAAAATATATCAATGAATAAGAGTAAATTATAATATAAAATAGTGATGCAAAATGAATAAGAGTAAATTATAATATACCACCTAATATTTCGTAGGTGCATTTGTCGTAGCCCGTGTTGCGGGCTACGCCCCGTATTAAGCAAGGACATCCGTGCAACATATGCTATGCAAAAGGGGAGGACGTAAAAATTTCGTGCATCAAAAGGAAAACCATCAGTGTAGGGGAAGGTAGTGCAAAACATGAGCTGGGGGCAAAATAACAAAACACAGTGCATCGTAAGATACGACAATGTTGTAGAAGAACAACAACACAAAATGTGCAGTCAGAGGAGGACATGCAATGCAGAAAGATACGACATAAGCTGCACTTGGGGCAAGACAGAGCATGCACTCAATAAAGAGCAACTAAATGCAATGCAGAGAAAAACTAGTGAAGTGGAAACTCCAAGGCAGTGCAAAAAAAGGTTCGTCAAAATATGTCAACATGGGTGACATGAATATCACAGCTGTGAAAATGGATCGTGCTTTTGACGCTCGGTGCCAAAGATATTTTATTTTTCGTATTTGAACCAACGAAAAAAAGAGAAAAAAGTCCTCATGTCCATCCCACAAGGGGAACTCACAACGCGTTGTGTTTCGCCCATGGGGTGAGATCTCCTCACAACGCGCCACTTGTTGCGTGGGAAAGGGGGATAATCACCCTACCTAGGAGGGCACCCTTATACTAACAATTATCGCTAAATAGTTGCATAGTGAAGTATGTTTTTTTGTTGTGGGATAGAGAGCATCAAGTAAGTGTCATATTCAGTACTAACTTTCATTTTTAGTGTGAATTGTGTTGTTTTTAAGATCTCTTAGTGGTCAATTTTCCGCTTCTTCTAGCCTTTCAGGTACTAGCATGATTGTGCATCCAAATCCCTTGAGGCAAGGTCATTTTTATATATGTGTTTACCACATCTACCTATTATATGGTATCTCACTGCCACTTCAAATAAAGTTTTGTGTGCTTACAGAAGTTTCAGAATCCTATGTATTGTGTTCTTATTCATTGATCATGGAGAAGTGCTTTGGGTGATCGCGACCTGGCATCCTAGCCGTTTACTTTATTTCTTTAGTTCCTTCCTAGTACTAAACATGAATAAGGAATTCATACTTTCTAAACAAGAGAGCTGGTAAACAAGGCTGCCTGACCTCACCAAAAATGAAAAAATAATCACAAAGATGCGGACTCCTCCTATGGAAAAGTGAAATATTGGAAGCCACCCAAGAATTTGACTAGCCATGGAATGGGTTTGTATGGTTGGTGAGGAGTGTTAGCTTTTAAGTAAAAAACAAATCTTTAGGGAACCGCTATCAAAACTAGAATAATGTAAGTTTGCATGGAAACTGAATGGGATAAACCATTGACATGAGCATACACCTCTGAAAATATTTTTATACTTAGCTTTCTATCAAAAAATTCAGCATATGTTAATCCGTACATCTCTCTAGGAAGAGCCTTTCTAGTTCTATTCGTGTCAAGAGATGCAATTCTCTAAAAACATAAAATCTCGATGAAACATAGGAACAATTACTTCACATGAGCATTTCTTATGATCACACTTGGCACACTTTCACATGCACAACCTTAGTATATGATTTCTTATTGTTTTACATTCATGAAGTTGATGTTATTTATTACTTTTATATGATGATTACTTTTTGTTCTTTATTTTGCAGGGAAAAAATATCACATTCATTAGAAGTGATCATATTAAGCTTTTGCATATGTGATAGTAAACTCCAAAATCAATAATTTCTATCATCTTTATTAAGGCGAGTATATATTAAGCTTGGGGAGGTTGATACATTAGAAACGTAACTATGAACTTTTGTTTAGTATGATTATATCTCATTTATTTTCATAATATCATGAGTTTACTCTATATAATATTAATTTTACCTTGCGATTCCTCGTGAAATTTCTATACTTGGGTTATAAATTTGCAAAGGAGGAATATGTATATTTCGGATTTTTGCGGTTTAGGAACCTTTCAAAACTTAAATGGACTTGCAAATTTTGCAACATTATATAGTTTTTGGAAAATGAAGGACATGAAATCAAGATGACGACTGAAGAAACCCCAGGTGCCTCAAAGGCACCCTGCTTTGAGGGGGTGATCTCCCCCCCCCCCCCCTGTTGGTTCGATTTCCTCCATTCCTTAGAGTGCTTCTTTGTTTCGACCTAAAATCAACTATTCTTATGCCCCTTCAGGATTTCAAGAAGCATGTGTCTCCATCAAAACAAAGAAAAATAGATAGAAATTGTGCCACAGACAAAGACTGTAGAGGGAAACGCTGCCAAGATCGCCTCTGGTTTCCTCGCTAGTCTTTAAAATGGCTTCGTCATCGCCGGCATGATGAGTTGGGGATAATCCACCTCTAGAATATGGGTTTCTGGCAGTAGCTTGATACATCTGTTTCTACGTACTATCTCGTATAGAACCATATGAGATGTCGTTTATGATTGGTCATATTTGTACTATACAATGGTGGATATTGTGAACAATATGTGCTATGATGTACTTTGTAAATGTATATTAGTGCCTTGTTTTTTGTATACAATTTGAGAAGGGAAACATTACATTAGATGGAGTAGATTGGTAGTAACAACTGGATACCGTCATAAATTTTGGAACTACTATGCTTTTTACCGCTTTGTGCTTAGCTCATTAGGGATAATATGAGGCGATTTCATTATTTTCACCTATAGAAAAGGTGATGCTTGTTAGTTCAAGTAAATGAATGAGATCACACAACATCATGTCATTTTTATAAAGCAATATTTTGTGTCATCACGTAATAGTGTCACCATTTAGTTCTGAGCCTGCACGCGACCCACTTTCTTGTGGGAGTATTAGAGAGGTGATGTCCATATATATGCTGATCATACATATACAATAAAAGTTGCATTGAATTTATCTTGTCCATGAGCGCTATATTTGTTCCACCATGTTTATGAGAGAGAGGTCAGATGAACTCATGAACCGCAGACCACTTATAGGAAACACATTTTACATTGATGCACTGTATTTTACATTTTTAGTTATTAATTATTCCTAAAATACAAAACATAATTTTCATTTAGATGTGATTTTTCATCTCTTTTTGGCACCTTGCACAATCATCTCGACAAAACTGCTCTTTCTCACAACATTAGCATTTAGTTACATATATCCTTTAGCAATGTTTTTTAATGTTCAAAAGGGTTAGTTTTAATCCACCTTTTGGAGATCATGTCTTGTTAACACTGGATTAATGAATAAAATTAATTTATTGATGAGATACATGGAGAATGTAAAAGATAGAATGCGTACACCATGCAACTTTGTTTTTGAAGAAGGAAGACTCAAATAATACTAATTTTATATTGTTTATTAGAAAATGAGAAACATAGATTCATAAAAAATTCTGATATGTCGCACCCAGTATTACGTTAGAGTTAAGGCCTCTCCTAATGGTAACTTAGTATGTTATCATAGGCAAAATGATAATGTGTCTTAAGGAGGAGAGAGAGAGAAATGTTATATCTTAGCTAACTTATAGCTCGTGCACATAGTCATAGACATAAAACATTAGTCCACCAATTACATGCAAGTACGAGGTCATAATCATTAATGCAACCTCATAGATAACCCTTGAGATCAAATACATTAGGGTAGGTGTTTCTTAAGTTTTTATACTTGTTGTAATAACGTTCTAAGAGATGATGCACCGAGAGAGGCGTAATAATCCTTGTATAAGCATGAGAATCAAAATGGGAAACAAACTCCCAAGTAAACAACTCTAGACTATAGGCACCATGCTCCATCGATTCATTGTACTACTATGGTTATAGAACAACCCATGACAACAACTAACTCATACATAAGAGCAAAACGAGCATAATGATTGAATATTTTATGACCAAAGAGTAATAGGGGAATTATTGTTAAATGCTAAATACTCAGCATGGCACTTAACTCGCACCATTCAAGGCCAAAAAATTGAGTTAGTGAATATATTAATATCAGTTGTGCCAGAATATCATTTGTTTCTCTATAAAGGGAATATATTAATATTAATAAGATACCAATTACACCTTCCAACGAAATTTCAAGAAATAGTCGAGACAATAAGGGTGCATACAACAAAAGAAAAGAATAAAAATATGTCACATGGCAAAGCACATCAGCCCACTATGGCCAACACCTAGACAACGAAAGAGGCTCTCTACCAGTATCTTCAGGAGGAAGCTCCAAATAGATCTAAACACCAAATAGATCATGGGTTTTCACGTCGAAGAAAATCTGAGAAATCTCCATGCGACGTTTTCAACAAGGAAGCGAAAAGAAGTGTGTCATTGCGAGGTACCACCATGAATGGCAGACCTAGAATTTTCACCCCGGATACCGAGACTCAATACTCGAAGAGCACCACAAAAAACGAAGTCACCCTGCATTCCGCCCCACTTGCGAGAACGTTGGTGCAAAAGGCTCATCGCTGGGCTCACGGTCGTCACACGGGCGGTTTAGATCTCATGAACATCACCATGCGAATTGCCTCCTAACTCTAGCCATCTAGTTTGGAAGGGATAGGGATCCCCCACCATGCATAAGAAAAGCAGCCTCCCATTGCATCTCCTCCTCTAGTTTGCATCCCCGACCTTTTCAACAAGCTTAACACTTGTTTTCCTCCTTACACCTGGCCCTCCATTCTCCTGCAGTTTTGTACACCCTAGAAAATACATATGGCCAAGGGCGGCCAACCTTCCCATTGCTCATGCAAAAATGATCAATCGGCCAGTATCTTTTCTTGTCAAAACCCTGTAAAAGTAGCTGGGGAATCTTCCCCTGTTGAGGCTGACAAGTTGCCCAATTCAAGCCCTCCAATCTAGACTCCTAATCCTACCAATGCATCACTGACAGAGTGTCATGGTATTCTTATAAAACCTCATAGGCTTGACCAAAAGCCAGAATTCGTAATCAAAACATAGATGGAAATGCACACACTTAGCGCAATACTCCCGGCTAGCACCTCACTTCTGGCTCCATTGCAGTGTGCGAGACGTGGATTAACTGGAGAATAATGTACTTTATTTTGTACGAGTGATATGCAAAGTATGCATTGTTTCTCTGGCACAATAAGTTGTATTTAACGTTAAGCCCCGCAAAAGAAAAGGTTGTAACGTCAAAAGGCTGCCACAAAAAAGACGACTACTGCCTAAATTAGTGGAAGCAGGCACCACTTGGTGGCCATGATGTACTTGCAGTTCGCTACCAACCTACCTATCCATGGGTTGCATACCATGTGAAGACCCATGAATAGTTGCCCCGCTCGACCTGCATTTGCATACCTTCCAATTTCCAAAAAGGCTGTGGTGTGTTATTGGATGTGTACCTAACTTCCAATTTCCATGATGTACTTGCTCGGATATATAGAATATACTATACAGAAGTATTGTGAGCTAGGAATATAACTGTTGACACAATAAGGCTTGATCGACCATGCACTGATGCACACGTGGCATATATACTGTTTAATTAGGCCAGGGAAGGTACAAGCACGGTGGACATATACGTACTAATGGTATGCGTCAATGGGCGGTGCCATATATATGGATGGATCTCGTTAAGTCATTTTCCTCTCATGGTCAGCGCTCCAGGAGCTTGGAAACCTGACCTCTCTCATCTCGCCACATGTTAGCCAGATGTCCATTTCACGCTCGGGAAATTTAACGGGAAAAGGTAAACGGCCGCGCGAGAGCACCAACTCGTACCACTAGCTCGAATATATAGTTTGCGTTGCCTCTTTCGACATGCATGTCCGAATTGGCTGCAGACGGCATCTTTATATATGAATCGTGTAGTATCACCCTCATGAATGAAAGTAATAAAGTGAAAAGGTGCCAAGAACTACCACGCTAGTTTTTGCATTTCCCCGTGAAGGGCGTGGGGTTAGCCAACGGCTGTGACCTACAGTGTAAATTAAATAAATCACGTCAACTTATACTCTGCGATCATCGTGCTTTCATCCACCAACTGAACCACATCAGGAGGGAACAATGCATGGTGCTGTTGTCTGTTGGTTGATGCACCGGTCCGTAAGAAGAAAATACAGCTTTTTTCCATTAAGAGCTCTACTCTTGACAGATGCAACGAACATGGCACGAGTATTAGGACATTCGGCTTGGTATAGTAAACAAAAGTATTAGTTCCTCCCGAGTACCAACCTACCTTGGTAAACTC
Organism: Alopecurus myosuroides; assembly: GCA_028641055.1. Taxonomy (NCBI): domain Eukaryota; kingdom Viridiplantae; phylum Streptophyta; class Magnoliopsida; order Poales; family Poaceae; genus Alopecurus; species Alopecurus myosuroides. The sequence goes on along the minus strand of CM054058.1, from coordinate 314,493,142 downwards.
ACATTTTTGAGTCGTAGCTTGGTTTCTCAAAAGGTTTGATTGCATTGCAACCGTTCGAGCATACGGTATATTCTCTCCCTCTCCATGACAGCAACTCTGAGCTTTAACAGATCACTGCCACCTTTCACTGCCAAAGCGACTGCAAATGAGTAGTCACAACTGCCTGATTAGCATGCAGCGAACTTGTTCAAGGAGACTTCTCACTACTCAAATAGTGGGGAGAAAAGGTATCTCCATGTGGATAGATGCCACCACCTTGTCCTGATCAGATCATATCAATGTGAGAGCAAATCACCAAAAGCTATGGTAGTAGAGCGGCTCGTTGGATCAGAACAAATAAAGATATATGTGCACATATTTGACATCCTTGTATAATTTGACATACGTGTGTCCGTATAGGATTGACTTTTTATGATTATTATTCCACCGGGCCCAACAGCTAGCTCTTCCTCCTCATCATCATCTGGTGATTGTCTGACTGCTCTACATGTGTCTCTGTGGGTTATCAGCTATCTCTACCTACACACACGCACGCACTAAACTTAATAATTATGTTATGTAGGACCCAGCTGAGCATTAGGTGTTGGTACCTAGAAATGGATCGACCGAAAAAAAATTGAGAGATAAGGCAGGAGAAGCATGGTGCTCCTGCATGTCTTGCTGCTCGGTTCTCCTCCTTTTCAGCTGATAATTATGATCTCAAAGCTTCTCAGATGCATAAAAGTATACATACCATGTGAGATGGATCGTGAGATCCATTTGATGTATATACATGAGGCTCTTGTGCGGTGATTCATCCCCAGTGGACCATACCTGCATATTTGCCCTGATGTCTATTTGTGTTTGTCACCGTGCCGCGCCTGGAGGTTCTAATTTGAGAAAATGTAGAACGATCAATTATTGTGCATGCTGTTTCTTTCAATTCAAAGAAGAATATAAGGGCATCTCTAGCCGATACTCTAAAACTTAATTCCTTATCTGTCTCATTATGCATCACCCTGTGATGCAGAGGCTCGGGTGCATATCCCCTTTTTGAAGAAAAGAAAATGTCTCTTTATAATTTGAGGAGTTAAAGGGTAGTCGTTCCGAACTGAAAGACTTAAAATTGAACTCCTTACTGAAAATATCCGATTATTTTATCCTTTTCACGTATATTAAAAACAATTGCACGACATCTCATAATCATTCGAATGATTCAAATTTAACTTACGCAACAAATAAACAATAGAGATATACAATTCAAATTAAAACATGCATATCGTTTATCCAAAAGGTTCTCGGCGGCCGTGGGTCAATTCTTGCAGCGTTACACCGGCGGTGTTGCGGAGAAGCCTTCTGGTTCCATTCCAGCCAGGATCGGGGGTGTATGTGGTGATGGCCGCGAAATTGGGAGGCAGTGGCAGGAAGTGGTGGTGGGTCGGGCAGGAGAGGGGGTTTACTATGTGGAGAGACGCCGACTGAGTATATTTGAGAGTTGGGCTCGTTTTGGGGTGACTCCTAAAACTTTTGCTTCTCTAAACCTTCGAGTGTTCAGCTAGGTGTTGTTAACTCCTCGCAATGAGGAGATGAAGGTTTTTAGGGGCTTCGGCTACCTTAAAACCTAATGTTACCTTCCATTTCGGTGTTGAATAGGTATTGCATTAAGCGCTATTTGACACCTGAGAAAATTTTCTTTGTAATGTATATGATTTTTACATCATAAAAGATTTCCTTAGCTCAGAAATCAACAACAGGTATGAAAATATAGACATGATGTACAAGATTTACACGTCGTACAAAATAGCACGTAAAATATACCCTTTTGTGGTTTTTATGCTGTTTTGACTCATATATTGCGTTTTTATGGGTTTTTTTTATTGTTGGTCAATATGAACATAATTACTTATATACTAAACATAAATTTTCAATATAACTACGTATGGAAACACTAGGTACAAAATAATGTAATATGTCCTGGTGTGTTGGATAGCATTGCACTTCGATTTGGAAAAAAAAAAACTTTAGTTCAATAATAGCACGTAAATTGTAGGTTTTTGAAAAACAGCACGCCGTTGTCGCGGCCAGTGCCGAAACCAGAAGCTTTTGGCCTGGGGGCTGCCGAAAGGTGCTTTCGCGTAGGGCCCAGCCGAGAGGACAGCAGCCTGCCGCCTGGACAGCGTTGGGCCCACCAGTTTCGGCGCTGCCCGTGCCGAAAACTGGTTTCGGCGGAGCCCCTGTCGAAAGGTGCTAAATAGAAACCGACGCACGCGGGCTCTCTTCCTCTCGGCCTCTTCTCTTCTTCCTCGCCCGTGCTCTGCTTCCTCTCTGTTCTTACTGCTGGTACACACACAAAGCTTCAATCTTGCCCCAAAAAATAGCTAGAAATGACTAGAAAATAAGAAAAGAAGAGATGAGGGTGAGGGTATCCCCGATCTGCTGATGAGATAGCTTGTTGTGGAGGTGTTTGGAGGTGTGAAAGTGGAGCAATGGTGGTCAACAATGGTGGATGGTGGTGGTGTTGACTGGTGTTGTGGAAGCTGTAGGCGTGGTGCAGCGGTGGTGGTGCTCGGTTGACGTCGCTCAACAGGATCGACGGGTTTCGGACGCGTCAAAGGTACACCCTAATCACTAGATTCATTAGGTCTAATGATATTTTGCCAGTTAGATGTATGGTATATTTTAATTTATCGTCGTATTCTAGATGGTCGTCATATTTACATATATCCGATATATATTATTTTATAATATAAAAAATATTATTCAGGTAATGGAAGTGGTCAGCGTTGTTGTGTACTATGGCTCCGGTTCTGTCCGTGCAACTGATTCAGTGGTTGATCTGGATGAATTTCAAATATGAAGATTTCGTTGACTGAACCAGATAAAGTGAAAATAAGCGATGTGCGGTACTTTTTTACGGTTAATTTTGGGTTTGATCCCAATATTTGGACTGTTATTATTCGGTTGTTGTGGACCAAATACTGTACAAATATTTTCTGGGGTTTTTGCCGCTAGGTCGGACAAATCGGTGGTTGTCTTGGCTAGCATCATGCAAGCATCGAGGGGGTAAACCAATAGTTCTACTGATGTTTGTTCCGAAGCAAAATATTTTGGAACAAAGTGGCGGTGGTTTTCAGCATGGCGAGAGTAGTCAGGAAACTAGTGCAGAAATTGTTGATCTGTTTGTCTCTGTGTCGGACATTCCTGATCATTATGAACCAGCATTAAGTAGTAATTCAGCAAGAGTTGATAAAATTGGGGAGGCCGATGGGGATGAGTACGACGGAACAATGCAGTGAGTGATGTTGGAGGAAGACGAGGATGGACTTGCAGACGATCTTGATTATGAGGAATATGGTTCTGATGAAGAAGATGGGGAGGATGGGGAAGACGTGCATATTCCTCAATCTTGGAATCAGGATAAGTCTAACGTCATGACCGTGCACGATAACCATTAATCTTCCTGGGAATACCACATGCATAATATTGAAATCGGGGCTGAGTACAGCACAAAGCAGCAGGTAAGGGAAGTCGTGATTCAGTGGGCATTGTCGACGCAGAGGGTTTCCACACAGACGTATCCAACAGACAATATTTGACTATGAGTTGTGTTGACATTGATTGTCCTGCAAGGGTGCACGCTCACATACCGAAGTATGGCGTGGCGTGAAAGGTGTTGGATGTTGTGCCGCACACATGTGAAATTTCACGCATGATGGATGATCATCCCAACCTAACTTCCACTCTCATTGCTCGTCTTTTGTTCAGTGAGATAGTTGAGAAAAAGGACATGGTAGTGAAGCACATCCAGAGAACAGTGAAGGCTAGATGGAGTGTCGATATTAAGTACGGTAAGGCATGGAGAGCTAAGCAGAGGGCTCTAGAGGAGAGGTTTGGGATTTTTATGACTCGTATGATAATGTTGTCCATCTTGTTAGCACACTGAAGGAGAGGAATTCTGATACATATGTCAATGTCTTGTTACGGAAGTTAAATACAGTTCCAGAGTTTGCTCTATTTCATCGATTGTTCTTCTCATTCACTATCTGCATTGAAGGTTTTAAGCACTATCGTACGGTGTTGTGCATGGATGGCACATTCCTGACAGGGAAGTATAAGGGGCAGATCCTGACAGCAATAGGTGTGGACGGGAATCAGCAGATCGTACCAATTGTCTTTGCCTTTGTTGAGGGTGAGAATTATGACAGCTGGTTATGGTTTTTCAGGCATTTGAAAATGGCAGTTGTGCAAGATAGACCAAATGTATGCATTCTTCATGACAGACATCCTGGTATGCTCAAGGCTATCAAGTAATTGCAGCAACCTGCCGCCGACGAACCAACACCATGGACTGGTATGCAAAACAGATGGTGTATGCGTCATCTCGGCGAACTTTTGATCATGCTTTAAGAGTAAGCGTCTGATGAATTTGTTCAAAAGACCATGTAATCAGAATCAGGAGAGAAAGTATCAATTTTAGTGGGATATGCTAACTGAATTCACAAACAAGCAAGTGGACGAGAGAGAAAAAATCTCAAGCAGTAGGTACACAGGTAGCTATGGCACAGGTCGTTGTAGCGTATACGCAAGATTTAGAACCTGTTGGTCTGTGTGACTTGCCTGGAATTGATCCACCAGGAACAAAGAGAAAGAAGGGACCACGCATAAAGAATTTTCAACAGTGGATAGAAAAAGAGCCCCTCGTCAAGTGGTCTCTCTTGCATGACGCACATGGAGCAAGGTATAGTATCCTGACAACCAACCTTGCTAAGGTATATAACTTTGTACATATAGGGAACATGACTTATCCACTAACATCATTTATCGAGGGGATTCTACATGGAACATTGACATATTTTAGAGATAGACGTCGTGAAGCCGTCGAGCATATTCATTATTACCCCAGCACACCTTACTTCCGGAAGATAAGACTCTACATGGAAAAGAAGATACATAAGGCACGGTTGCACACAATCATTCGAATTGGTAATGAAGAAGCGAGATATGAGGTGCGCTTACCGACTGGAAGATTTGGTGCTAGTAATGATATGAAAACCCACGAGGTGGTAATTAGTATAGGTGCGCCGCCAACGTGTGAGTGCATGTGCAACAAACCAAGGTTGCTTCACCTCCCATGTTCTCATGTGCTAGCTCAGATGGGGCTGAATCCAATCAGTTTCGTGTCTCTGTATTACATGAAGGAAAGAGTGGTTGAAACTTGGACCAGGGAGATGACAAGATTTAGAGTTGTTGGTAACTTGTTAACCCGCTGGAAAGAGAATACATTCGGATCCCGCTGTAATGAGAACTTCTACTAGAAGACGCCAGTCACGTCGCATCCGGAATGATATGGACGAGTCTGAAGCTGGTGGTTGTACTCGACAGTGTTTGCTATGCACTCAGTTTGTACATAGAGAGAAGTATTGTCCCAAATACACCAATTGCCTCGATCCCGGATGTGGGCGAGACAACCGAGGTCAAAAAGGGCGTGGGCAATGTGGCTAGCACTACGTTTTAATTTGTTCGTGTCATAACTATGTTTTAATTTGTACGTGTGATAACTTTCTTTTAATTTGTAGGTGTGAGGACTATCTTTATTTGTAAGTGTGGGAACTATGTTTTAATGTGTGTGTGTGAGAACTATCTTTTAATGTTTACATGCGAGAACTATGATTTAATTTGTACAAATTAAATTTGTACAGATGGCTTCCCATGTGTTGCTTAGTGAGGCGATCGATGGAAAACATTGCGCTAGGATTTGGGAGACCGGTGAAGTCCCACGGTTGCTATGGACACGGGTTCAGCTCATAACTGGATGATACATTCTGGTTAGGTTGATCGGTACGTACAAGAGAATGATATTATTTTCTCTTATCTTCTAACGGACAAGAATAAATTATGATTCATTATTTTTCATGTAGGTTGACTTGGGCTGGTCTGTTGCCTATTGTGCGACTAGTTGAGGTAACCCATCGGGAGTGGGTACAGTTTGTACCGGAGGAGGTCGGTGAGGACGAGCGTGATATATTTATTGCTGCTTCCAGACGCGTAGACATTGACAGGTCACTACTCAGCTGCTTAGTCGGCCGATGGAGTCCCGAGACCCACAATTTTCACTTCTCGTGTGGGAAGATGGCTCCTACTCTTCAGGATGTGTCATATTTGTTGGGTCTCCCACTGCCAGGTGCGCTCATAGGTCCTTTAGATGCTCTGGCAAATTGGCGTGACCTTATGCAGACACGTTTCGAAGGTGTGCATCAAGAGAACTCATTATTGGAAGACGGGAAACACGGTCCTCGGTATCATGCTTGCTCAAATATTAGGTATGATTGTTATAATTTTACATGTTCAATGCACTTGTTTGTCAACTTGTAGAGATGGTAAGCGGGCGAGCAGGTGAAAATTGTTACAAATCGTTCACAGAGTAGCTTGATCAATTGCAGAACCATCAGGTTATATGGGATCCGTATGCCCCTCAGAGGATCAATGCTAGATACCACGGTGGGATTTCTACCTTGTGCGAGAGAGACCGAGACTAGTAGATGATTAAAGCTTTTATTGTTTTGTATGTCACGGTGAAGGTGATGTTCCAGCAGCAGGTTATGCGGCAATTTCGTAAGTGTCAATTGCCAGAGCCTCCGGCTACACTTCCTTGACTGCCTGCGCATATCCATAAGTAAGTTCTTTTACTTACAGTGCGTAATCATTCATAATATTACATCTTTAATAATAGTGCACATACATGTTTCAGATTAGAACGCCAAGAGGAAAGAATTACAACAGTGTGGCACCAGACACTTTAGCCGTATATAGGAGAATGGGAGACTGCAGCTACTACGGTATGGACCGAGGATGAGCCATTTCAGCCGGATGATTTTCACGCTTACCTCCAGACATACAGGCAGTCCACTCGACTACGCTTAGTGCCGACGATTCAGTCTGATCAGATGCCACCTCCTTTTATTACGGACATGTACCCATTTGAGTCTATGGCGGGGAAGCAGAAACTACGCGGTATGTATCAATAATCACATCTAGTTTATAATTTTTAACTATGTCGCACATGTACCCACTTGAGTTTATTTTATCTATTATAGGCAGAGTTGCTAGCAGACATTCATGGCGACATTCGTAGATATACCCCGCTGTAGCAGCAGGTGTCGTGATTCAAGCGTCTTGAGGATAAACTACGGCGTGTCTAAACGGTTCTTACCTGTTCGGGCGGTGTGGATGTTGCACCCCTTTTTGCAACTCCGCGTCCTATGCGACAGTCTTCACTCGCTCGAGATGTACAGGTATCACCCTCCCATCACTATACACATCGGCAGAGCCCGCGACCATGTCGTACACCACTGCAGACACCTACGAACGAGCATGGTAGTTCTTCGCAGCAGGCAGGTCCTTCTTAGCCACGCCTTCGCAGCCACGTCCTTCTCAGCGAGGTCCTTCCCAGCCAGCTCCTTCCCACCCAGGTTCGTTCCACCCAGGTATGCTCCAGCCAGGTCCTTTCCAGCCTGGTAGTTCGTCGTGGCAGCAGCATCCTGCGTATGCGTACGGGGTGCCGCCTAGTTACGGATACGCGATGGGTAACGGGGTGTCGGGTGGTTTCCCGATGCAGCCACCTCAACATATTTAGTGGAACTCGTCTCCTATGCCGTTGACCCAGCATATGAAGAATCTTGGTAAGTATATTTTAGTCGTCACACTTTTTTATCTTATTCACACACATGGATAATTGACGTATCACATGCAGGTGGGGGCGACGAGTCTACACACACGGAGCTTGAGGAGAAATCGACGTACCATACTCCACCACCGCCCGTCACACAGGTGACACAGCGACAGGAGGAGGAGCCGTTGCACGGCCGAGGGATGCGCCAGCACGGCAGTCCAGACCGCGGGTCACCTTCCGGGCGTCATCAACGGAGACAGCCGTGGTATCGTCTCACAGAGATGTCTAGCGCTTCTCTCTATCAGTAGAGACATGACTATCCACTTATGTATGAGACATATGCCTATTTTATATTCGTGCTAGACATATTAGTATCATTCTGTAAGACATTAGCCTATTCTATATTTGTCAGACATATGACTATCCACTTATGTATTATTTTCTTACTACCTCTCTTTTCTCCCGCAATTCTTTAATGCCCTTGTGTACCGCAAATATTCCAGCCCTTTTTCCCGCAAAAAATTCTCTCCCTCTTTCCCGGGATTTTTTCTACTTCGTTCCCACACTGTTGTCCCGTCCTTTGTTCCCGCTCTTTTCTCCTGCCATCTTTCTCCCGCACAGTGTCATTCTGACTCACTCTTTTCTCGCTCTCTCTCCCGCCATTTTCTTCCTATAAATCCCTCTCTTTAAGGTGGGTAACCCGGTGCATTGTAGTCAAATATGTCAGGTTATCCTCATGATCGGAGTTTTCATAGTTGGGAGTCAGCACACCTTTGGCTATTAGCTGCCGATATGAGGTTAGACAATAGATTAGTTCCATGGGAGTAACTCCTTAATAGTGATTGTCTACTCGCTGAGTTGTGTGAGGTATTACGTAGGAAAGCATGGCCAACTAGGCCCCCCTCCCCCTCTAAGAAATACGTCAAGAACTTCTGAGGATGCAGGAAAGGTGGAAGAAGAAGAAATTTAGGACTGCACGGTACCGGCTCTATTGCAAAAAGAATCCTCTTTCATGGGTGGATTAGAGCGAGGACGAAGATGATGTCTTCATGCCGAGCGTCATGGGTAAGAGAGGTGCATCATCGACGGCAGCTGGCACGGGTAAGAGAGGTGAATCATCGACGGCAGCTAAATCTTCGGCTTCAGACGAAGACGATGACTTCATGTAGTTAGGTTATCTTACTACCCAGTGTAATTTTAAATTTGAGGCGTATTGTTTTATTTTAAGATTTAGTGTTGTTTGTACGGATGTACTATCTCAATTTGAAAAGTTTGTTTATTAAATATGCGAATCTCTCTCACGATGGCGGAAATAAATAATTAGAGAGAAATGGCAAGACATGACTGCAGCAAATTATGTGGGAAATAACGACGGCCAAAATAGGAGCTAGCGAGGGAAAAAATGCAAAAAAAAAAAGGCATTGCACCTTTCGGCACTCCGCTGCCCCTGCCAAAACAGGCTGTCGGCGAGGCCTTTACGGTGAAAGATCCCGATGCCATGCAGGTTTCGGCACGGGAAACGCCAAAAGGTCATTTCGGTTGGACCCATGCCTAAACCAACCTCTTTCGGCAAAGCCCATGGCGACGGCATGCTATTTTTTAAATTCTTCAAATTTGCGTGCTATTATTGAAATAAAGTTAAAAAAATTCCTTCGATTTGGTTGTGGCCATTTAGAATCCGCTCGATAGTTCGTAAATATATGGTCTATCAGGCGCCAAGAGTTTTTGTCTTTAGGAGACAAAGATGACCATCTTCACCAATCAGGTAGTGAGAGAGAGCATGGGTTTAGCCTTTGATGGGTTCTACTTCTTACCGGTTGATGGAACTTGTGTAGACATCTTGCTTGCATGGCAATCCTCCCACATTATGGCCTCCAACCCCAATTTGTTGGATAATGCGCTTTCTGTGGGCGTTTCAATCGAGGGTGAGCCTATTTGGTGGTTCATAGAGTATATGGCCTTCAATGCATTGAGGTGAAGTGGGAATTCCTTCGGGAACTACATGACATTCGGGAGCTACACGTTGGTCTGTGGGTTGTGGCCAATGATTCAACCTCATCACCGATCCGGAGGATAAAACAAGGTGTTTTGAGCAAAGAGATGATGGGTAAATTATGGTGCACTTTCTCGTCCCTTGGTCTCAAAGAGATCTACCTTAACGGGTGGTGTTTCACGTGGGCCTATGAGCGGCAGTAGCCTACGATGGAAAAACTTGATAGGATCTTCTCGACATGTGGATTGGGAGAGCGCTTTCCGAAAGCACTCCTCTCAGCGGGTTCCTCGGACCCTTCAATCATTGCACACTGATCCTGGACATGACTCGGTACCTGCTTCTGGGGTGTAGATTTCATCTGCAATCATACTGAAGTGGATGGCTTTCTGGAAGTCGTCCAGTAGGCGTGGAAATCAACAGCGCAGAAGGCCAATTCCTTCAAGGGGCTTGACATGAAACTCTGGTCCATGATCAAACGCATGTCGAGTTGGTGCAAAAAAAATATTGTTAGCATTAAACGAGGTTATCATGCGGCTAGACTCATGATTGACACACGACTTCTTTCTCCAGGGTAGAGGGCCTTGAGGAGGCTGTTGAAGAAAATGTTGCTTGGGATTGCCCCTCTGGAGAGAACTCTGGCAAGGCAAATAGCGTAACTCTTGTGGCTACGTGAGGCATATGCTTTCACGCGTTTCTTTTACCTCCATGTGAGTCACGGGCGATGGAAAACCTTCATCGGTCATCTTGTGGTGGATGGTGTAAGGAAATAATACCATGCTGATAAGGTTGTGGCCATGGATGAGTTCTTTGAGAATCTATTGGGGTCAGATGTGGATCGGCCCTTCTCTCTAAATATGGATCTCCTAGAAATCTCCACCTCATACCTCTCGCAATTGGAGGGGGTTTTCAAAGGAGGAGGAGTGGACCATCATCAGGAGCATGCCTCTGGACAAGTGTCTCGGGTCGGATAGGTTCACCGACAGGTTCTTCATGGCATGCTTGAGTGTTATCAAGGTGGACGTCATGGAGACTTTTAGTTCATTGTCACGCCAGGATGCTCGCGGATTTAGGGAGGTAAATCAAGCCTTTATCACCCTACTACCGAAGATTGCCGAGGTTGAGGAAGTCTAGGACTCCTGTACTATCAACCCGATCCATGGTTGTGCAAAGTTGGTCGACAAAGTGCAATTGGTGGGTGCACACCAGAGTGTTTTTATGCATGGAAGATGCCTGCATGACAACTGCATGGAGGATCAGGGTATAGCGATGAAGCTTCATAGTGTGGCCATCGTTGTCGTGCTCGTGAAGCTGGATATCACCAAGGCATTTGATACCGTGAGTTACGCCTTCCTAGTGGAGGTTTTGAGGTTGTTAGGGTTTGGTAACATCTTGATTGCAGCTATATATGCCTTGTTGTCAATAATGTCTATGAGAGGACTTCTCAACGGATTCCTAGGTCCAAGATTTTCAACAGGGCATAGACTAAGAAAGGGGGCCACTTTCGCCGCACCTGTTTATTTTGGTGATGGGGGTTCTACACCTGCTAATTAAGAGGGCTATAAAGGGAGGACTCCTCTCCCATCTGGTAGATAAGGACCTGAGGATGCGCACATCTATTTATGTTGATGATTTTGTGACATTCCTCCGCACTACAGACCGTGATTTCAGATATTTGTCTCGTGTCATCTTTAGTGTAGGTGGTAACGCTCGAACCGCCGCAACTGAGGCTAGCAAAGAAACGCACGCGTCGCTCCCAGGGGGTGGCACGGGCGAAACCCTAGCCGCCGCCCCCACACCCCCTCCTTCCCTTCCACCCGCCGCCGCCAGAGGAAGCCACCGGGGGCACAACCCTCCGCGTGGTGGACGGCGGCCGGCGGGTCCTTGCCTCCTCAGCACAAACACGGCGGGAGGCCTCCGGCCAGATGCGTGGGTTGGCCCTGGAAGGCTGGCGCGGACGGCGGAGCATGGACGCCGGGGCGGTGGCCCTGGTTCTTCTGGCGGTGGCTAGTGGTTGGGTCTGCGTGGGCAGCCGGCGCTGGCTGGGGTGACTCTGGGTGGCGCCGCCAATGGGATCTGGGGTGGCTCGGCCATGATGCGGCGGTCGCGGAGACCTTGACGGCCGGTGTCCCTCTCGCCTCTTCGTCATGCAAGTCTGCAGCGCCCCTCGAGCGGCTCCGTTGACGGCCTTAAGCGGGGCGGTCACGCAGGATGGTGGACGCGCGTCTGGTGGCGGTTGGCGACGGGGTGTCCGCGTGCTAGGCTCCGGTGGCGGCACGACCTGCTGCTATGCGGCGGGGTTCGTCACTTGAGCTCGGCGGCGGACTGCACAGGCGGCTCGGCGTTTTGGCGACGGCGGCGCCATCGGCAAGGCTCCCGGGCGGCGTGGCCTCCTCTGTCTTTGGCGGCGGGAGGCGGTGGTGCTAGGGACCGTCGGAGGCGGTGGTGCTAGGGAGCGTCGGCGGCAGGGCTCCCGGTGGCGCCGGATGTGAAATCCATGAGATCTCTCCCCTCCCGCAAACGTCCCTGCTGGGAGTCGTTTCGCAGCGTCTGGGCTGCGAGACATCAGAATAAAGGAGGTGGTCCTTGGGTTTCCCATCGCGCGAAGATGAAGATCCTGATGTAGCTTCTCTTTGATCAAGCCGGGGTGTCGACCCGAAAGGCTCCGCCGGCGAACTCCCATGGGCGACGCCTGGAGATTGCTGGATCGGTGCAATTCGGTCACAATGCTCAGTTATCGAAGGTGAGATTGAAGGACTAGCAACGGTGTTCGGAGTCTTTGCATCGATGGGGAACTGGCTTGGAGTTACAAGATTCATGGCAGCCGTATGTAAGAGGGGGCGACAGCATGCGTGAAGTACAAAGTCCTACCTTTCATGGTGAAAGCCCAAGGTCTGTCCTTAATTGGTTGTGCCTGGCACTGGTCTTCTTGGAGCCGTTGTTTTGAGAGTGGGGATTATCTTTAGGGTGAAAACCCAAGGTATGGCCTTAATTGGTTGTGCCTGGCACCGTTCTTTTTGGAGACGTTGTTTTCGAAGAGATGGACATCAGCTGTTGTTTAGGTGGTGGTTGTGCGGATACCGCGAGGACTGTAACTCTGTAGCGGGACTTTTCTTTTTATTTCTTCTTTTTATTGTCTTTCGGCTGTGTGTATCCGTAATGACTATGGTTATTGCGGTGTCGCAGAGGCCGGGTGTAATTTGTATCTCCGCGATATTAATATACTTCCCTTTATCAAAAAAAAATTGTCTTGCTCGTGGAGGATTTTGGAGGAGCTTCGGGGCTGCAAACAAACCTAGAGAAGTGTTCTTGTCACCTAATCCTCTGTGGAGATGATGAAGCTTCTTTAGTAGGGAAAGAGTTGCACTGCCCGGTTAAGCCTTTTCCGCTATGATACCTTGGGATGCCCCACTCTCTCCGGAAGCGATGGCAGCTCAGCTCCAGTACCTTGTGGAAAACGGTGTCGGCCACCTTTCAGGCTGGCGAGCAAGACTGTGTAACCGTAGAGGTCGTCTAGAGTTTGTCAATACCACTCTCTCCATATTATCGATCTTCGCCATGATGACACTTGATATGCTGGTGAAAACCCTCGTGTATATTGAGAAGATCATATATGGCTTACTTTGAAAGAGTTGTAAGGAGGCGCATTGATATGGAAAAGGTAGCCCGATCTTCCGATGTGATAGATACGTCGATTTGTGGTGGAGTTTGAACTTGGTGATCTGACTTCTACGCACACGTACGCAGGGCCAATGCAATTGCAAAACCAATCTCCTGGAGTTACCGATCTTGGGGATGCACGATCAACCTAACTAAAAGGTCTAGTTCTACCTGCAATCGAGGAACAAGTAAGAACAAATATTGCAATATGGAATTGCGGATGGAAATAAGCTTTATTGATAAGGTGGGATTCCTAGAAGCGGTCTTGATCATCCTGTTGAGCACTAATCGAGTACACGAAGAGGCAGCAATTCTGCTAGCAGTCTTTTTACTAAACAAAACCCAAGTCTAAATGCTACCAGACGGATCTACTTATATAGGAGCAAGGGGTGGCGGCCAAGGTGGTGGAAGCACACCCCAGAGCACCAAAACGCAACTCTAGGTAGTACACGGCTTTTGGGCCCAATTAGAGGTGGCGCAACACTTTTTCCTGGATTCCTGACCCAATTTCAGCTATAGGGTCAGACTGTTTTGACCATGACTTTTTTCTCAGGACGAATTTTGAGGTAAGACTAATTGTTATGTAAAGTACACGAGACTTGCTTTAAAACAAAAAAGATTCACCCAATTCGGAGCCCGTATGCAAAAGTTATAGCCTTCTAAAGTCAGGTATATTTTTGTAGTCCGAATCTGCGTCCAAAACGTGGGAGAACTCCTTGAACAATATATAATCATGTGTATTTGCTGTCATCTCATTTCTTGATCAATTGTATAGGAATTTTTTATATTCTTGGTCGTATCCGGCCTTCTCAAGTTGTCATCATCCTCCCTTTGTTGAAAGATAAGCCGTCATCAGCGTTGTTTCTTCTCAAACAGGGATAACAAAAGAGACAAGGTATATGCGTGATAGATGTATATGTCATCCATTTTTATTTCCCTTAGTTGATGCACATATGAGGCATTTATGTGGGGGTAATTTTCTTGTGTTATGAAAACCAACCAATCATCACAACTAGTACAACACATGAAACTATTGCAACTCTGTTTGCATATATAAGTGAAGCCCTTGTTCGTAATATTTATATGCCAATGCTCATCATTAAACCATCCCAACATTGGTAAACAAAACATTGTTGTAATATAAATTCTAGCCACAACTTGTTTATATAAGTAATCATGCCACAAGCTATTTGACATAAATCATTACCATAGTTGGAGGTCATATCAAAACGGTGGAACATATGAAGCAGTTTATTATCATTGAAAATATTACGATGATCATCCCCAAATGGAAAAATGCGACTAACATAGCAAGTATAGAACACATAATTGTCATAATGGAAGAAAGCATATCTCAACAAAAGACAATCATAATTGCAAGTATAAGTGAAGCTCATATAATCATGTTCAGGAGGAGAAACACATATGTATAAATTATTATTGTTCAGTATTAAATCAAGTGTTGTAACATCCCAAGTCTGAAAAATAACCTTTATAATGTTTTGCTCTCTGTTATTTTATGTTTTGCATCATGGCATCATGTTGATTGCATTTGTTTTGTTTGTTTTCCATTTGTTTTTCTCTGTTTTCATTTGTTTTCCAACTGTTTTCATTTGTTTTCCTTTGTTTTCTGTTTGAATTTAAACTCAAAATTCAAACCCTTTGTTTCATCCTTGTGATGTTACAATTTCCAAAATGTTATTTCAAATAAAAACAACCAAATTGTTTTCTTTTCTTCCATAATGTTCATCTATTAAATTGTTGGTTTTATTCAATCAATTAAATCCCAAATCACTTTCAATTTCAAATCAAATGCATCAAACAGAACAACTTTGAACTTGTGAACATCATCTAATCAAATCAACTACTTTAATCAAATTTAACATAGGGTTCACCCTATTAATATCTTTGTTTTCAATATCAATCAATTACTTCCCAAACTGCTTTCAAATTCAAACCAATTCTAAAAATCATTAATCTTTTGAATCCATGAAGTTCACCACTAATTTGTATTCTTAATTCACTTTTAAAACCCTAGGGGAAACCCTATTGAAAATGCCTTGTTTTTCTCATATTAATTAATATTGCAAATTTCACTTAATTTGGTTTAAATCTTAAACAGCAAACATAAATTTGAATTTCACAAAAACCAAAGTGGACACTGGTAGATGTTGCTATATTAAGCCCACAGGAATTTTTCCAAAATTTTCTAAACTCTAAACTCTCTCTTTTTCTTCCTTTCCCAATGCAGCAAAAAAAAATAAAAATAATTAGAACTAAAAAGAATAAAAGCTAACAGGGGAGAGAGGGGCAGACAACCAGGCCCAGCCCAACTCCCCCAGCCCACCTATTCTCTTTCTGGCCCATACCCCCCTCGATCATCGTCTTCTTCGTACGGCTGCAATCTGAGCGCTTCCACGTCAGTTCAGAGGAGAAGCAATGGACAGCAGCATCTTCCCCTCCCTATAAACCCTAGACCTCGAGGCCCCTTCTGCCCTAGACCTATTCTCCCTCCTTCTCCCTCAAGCCGCCTCCATTCCCTCTCTTTTCTCTCCACTCCCTCTGCTCTGTTTTCTCTGTAGCCTGCACCCGAAAGAAAAGCTCCACAAGCCGCCGGTGGTCGCACGCCCTCGGGTTCCTCTCCGGCCGCGGTGGGGGCGGGAATGGAACCGCCCCACCGCGGGCTCCCTCACCATGCCCTCGGCCAGGCCGGGGAGAAGACGTAGCGCCGCCGCCGTCCAAGTCCTCGCCGGCCGTCGCCCCTGTTCTGCTGCACGACTCCCTGCTGCAGCGACCCGATCTCCTGCCCCGATCGCTGCCAAGGTGAGCGCCTTCCCCTCTTTCTCTCGCCTCATTTTCCCTCCTCTCTGGCCGCACCGCAGCACACCCCCACGGCCGCCCTAGCATCTCCGGCGAGCCTCCCTAGCTACTGCCTCCGTTCGCTGTATATGTACAGAGACCACGATCGATTGTAGTTCAGGTAAAAAAAAAAGTCCCGCAGCCAACACCTTATCCACCCCGACATGCCTCTCCTATCACCACACGAAGCTTAGCCCACTGGCAGTAGCCGCAGCTCGCACCCTGGAGGTGCTGGGTTCGACTCCCCATCCCACCTTTTCTCTGTCATTCTTTTCCAATTAATTTCAGTACAGCTCCTGACCCTTAAACCCCCTCTGTTGCCCATATCTGTCAACACAGCAGATCCAGCCCAGTTGGTTAGCACCCATGGTTTGCAGGCAGCAGGTTAGGGGTTCAAGTCCCCCCTCCCACCATTTACCAAATCTTTTTTATTTCCTTTGTTTAGAACAGCACCTTCTCAGTATTCACCAATAGGCCCTTGCAAATTAATTCTAGACCCCTGCAAATATTTTTTTCTAGTCCCTGGTTCCCTAAAAATGGCAGATTTGCACCCAATTTTGGAAATTGCATAAATAAATCATCCTAACTCCAAATCCAACATTTTTGATATGTTTTCAATACCAAATTAAATGATCTATCCAAATATAAAATTTGTTTACTGTTTTGAATAATTTAAATTGCTGAAAACAACTGTTTCTTGTTTATTGCATTTAAAATTGCCAAAATAATAACTTGCTCATTTTAAATCCAATTTCCACAAATGAAATATGTTTTCCATGCAAAATTAAACCCTCTTTCCAAATAGAAATTTTGTTTCATGTTTTGAACAATTAAAAGTGGTCAAATAATTTAAATATTATTTAATTCATTTAATATTGTTAAATTTATAACTTGATGAAAACAAATTCTTTTGGGACATATAAAATATGTTTTCAAGCCCTAAAAGTATAAACTTTTGAAATATGAATTTGGTTTATTGTTTTGAACAAATAAAAATTCAAATAAGTTCATGTTTGAATTAAATTCATTTAATTCTTGTTTAACTTGTTTAATTCATAAATAATTTATTTGAAATCCTTTTTCAACAAGTGAAACATGAAATCCACCTAAAATTGTGTGTTCTTTTCAAATATAAACTTTGTTATTTGTTTTGAACACTTTAACTTGTTGAAAAAAACAATTACTTGTGTGACATGTTTTAGGTAACCAAACTTTCCAAACTTAATCAATGATTTCCAAAACTTGTTCCAATCCTTTTTCACTTGCATCTATCATTGTTATCTGTTGTTATTTTGTTGTTATCATCATGCATGCATCATGTTTAACCACTTATACTTGTTAATCAATGTAGATCATTGCTTCCACCTTAACCATTTGCATCCATATGCAATTCACATTGCATATGGGTCCAATTAAATTGTGTTATCTTGTCAAGTAGTTTATTCTGATGCATCTATTAACATGACATGCATCATCCCATGTTTGTGCACCTATGCCATGATATTGATTGTTTATCTTTCTGCAATGTTTGTTTGCTTCTTCCCGGATATACGACGACGTTGAGACCGACGATACTTACGACACCCCTTCTAAGGAGTTAGCTCAGTACCAGGCTACTGGGTTTTGCAGGCAAGTTATCACTCACATGAACCACTGTGTTCCTTTCAACATTGGTTACCGATACTTTCCGTTGTTCTTTTCTGCTAGCCTTAGTAGTAGTTGTTTCTGTTACGAACCTATCACATGAATCCTTTAACCCTGATATTGCCTCACCTCCACACCTAAAACCATTGCTTGTGCCCGTGTCTTACTAGCATGCCTAGGTTGTTTTGCTCGAGTCTGTTACCCGTTACTTTCTGTTACTATTTCTATTATGTTCTGGGGGCTCGATGTTTAATCAATCAATCATGCTAATGTTACTATTAATAATAAATTTGATGATAAGGCACCGGCAGGAGGCCCATGAGAGGTTTTGAAGCCTGCTAGTGTCGACCCTAATAGGAAAAGGGTCTTGTCTACTGATCCATGATGAGCGCACTACCCGCATTTGGGAAGCGAGTATGGGCGCCCCCCTCAACTTGACCTGATTCGCATCTCGTCCAAATCGCCTCATTTAGTTCGTGTTTTCCATTTGCCGCATGCATGTTTTTGCGAGCCCAGGCCAGGGTGGAACTTTTGTAGTCGGCATATAGGGGGACACGGTCTTAGAGTGCTATGAGGGTCCCTTTTCTTCGGGGATTGATTAGCCGTGCGCCCAAGGTTCTTTGGGCTTGATGCGAAGAATGGTTGGTTGTGTTGAGTGCCCCGCTTGGTGGGAGGCATCCCATCTGGCGGGATATTCATGAGTGTACGGCCAAATTGGTGCAACCCTGCAGGGATAATCTTCTCGAGAAGCCGTGTTTTCCGCGGTTATGGATTACTTGGTGAAAGTACTGGCTAACAAGTACTCAGGACAACTTAAACATAATGATCAATCATGTTTCACCCAATGATTAATAACTTGACTAGTAACAGGTTATTCACACAATAACTTGATTCACCTTATTTCAACTGTGTGAGTTATCCTCGGATTGCTTCTTTGGAGAAGGGCGAGATCCAGGATGGGTTTGTTTGACGTTATCTTTCAGTTGGTTACAATCCTCGATCTTATCTCCTTTCTGTTAGCCGGAAGTGGTAGAATCTCTGTAGTTGGTTAGTGCAGCCAGTTGCAGCATCTTTTATATCCCCTCTTTCCGTTGAACCCAAGGCATCTGTGCTTGGTGTTGACGGGTTACACTTTGGTGAATTGTGAGTCTTGCTTGCCAGTATGTTGGTGTACTGACCCCTTTGGGGCTGTGGTTTACGCAGACGACGTTTCCGAGGATCTACATGGTGGCTACTACGTGGAGTATGACGAGACTGCTGACGAGTAGATAGCGGACCCGGGCAGGATCCGAGACTTCGTGGATGGGCTCCGTCTTTTCGTTTCCGGCCTCTTAGGCCTATTTGGTTCTTGTCTGTACTCAGACATGTTGAATGCTTCCGCTGTGATGTAATGATGAATTGTTGGGGCATGTGCCCTCTGAAAGATTGTATTTGCTATCTCTGCTCTAATGAGAGCTATTTGCAACTTATTTCAATCTTTTGTGTCGTAGAGATCTGTTGTGATATCAGTTGTTCAACGCCGTTGACGTACCATGTGTGTATGGTTTGAAGTACGTCGACGGAAGTGCCTTTGATCTCTAGTGGATAGTTTACATCGACGATGGAATAGCAGGGCTTGTGTTGTCGCGCATAAGCGCAGGCCTACCAGGAAGCTGGGACGTGGGAGCAGTTATGCCCCATAATCCAAGCACCTGCTATCCAGTTCGTACGGTGAGTATCCCCTAGAAATCAGGGTGCGACAAGTGTCCTCACAGAAGATCGATGATCAAATTTGTGACAAGCAAGGTCAAACCGATCTAACAGATATGAAAATAAAACAGGTTTAAACCATGCTTCAACTGCGCTACTCTGATAACTATTAACATGAGATGGATGGATATCTAATTTATCAATCATATGTCCAATACGTAAGATGTAACTCAAATTGCAAATATAAGTGAAGCACAAATCAGTAACCCAACTTGGCAACAAATTATGGGACAAATATAATGGATATGACAAACTAGTTTCTAATCTAGTACAATCAACACAATCCAACATAGGTAAAATTACTTTGGTTGGCTGCAATGTATCAACTAAACTAGAATGTATCATATTATCATGAAATTTAGATATTGTCTCATTGCAACAATAATGTGGACCATAACATAGATTGCTGAAAACAACAATATCATCACACTTGACACAAATTTTATGCACCCAAAATTCATTATTAATATCATAATCACCAATCAGCTGAAAGGTTAAATCCGGAGCATAAACACTTTTGTACGTACTCAAGCATGTGATTTTAGAAGTTTTATTCTTAGCATGTGAAAAAGACATAGGTGGATCCATTAGAACACAAAACAAAGTACTAGCAAGAGAAATTCTAGCCAAGATCTCGTCATTCCTAATCAATTCTAGATGATCCAATTCAGATTTAATCATTAAGTCACATGGTTCATTTCCAGGAGCAATTATATTAGTGCATGCATTAAATTCAGTAGTACGTGTACTCAAATTAGTAGCCATCTCAATTGTTTGATGACATGATATATTTAAATCTGGAACAATGTCCTCTAAAACAGACGATGTGACCAAAACAACTAGTAACTGAACACATCATTTATTCATATTATCATGGTGTGTATCGACCTCATGTGGATGGACAAAATCAGTACCACTACTATTACTTTGTAGTTCTATCTCAGATGTGCAGGTACCGTTGGTGATGACATGTCCACATCTTGTGGTGGTGTGACCCCCACAAGTGCTTGGGTTGCTTCCATAGTAGTTACAGCGGTCGACGATGGAATGCCCGTTGATGATGATGATAGTGATTCCACCGTACATTTTTTTGTCTTGTGAACACGACCTCTGTATTTTCTGTGCATCTTTACAAGTAAGATGAAACAAACAATGCATAGGATAACACTTGTCATGAAATTAGTAGATCCTGAATTTCAGGGTTCAAACCTTACAAAAAAAAACTATCCATGAAATATTCTTCACTTTCTTCTAAAAAAGAGTGCAACAATGTAGTTTCTAACTTACCATAATAATCTTGTACATAGTTATTACCTTGTTTCAAATTCTGCAATTTCTTAACCATGTCAGGAGTATAGTATGATGCAACAAATTTATAACGTATATCAAGTTTTAGACCTTCATGTAGTAGGTATATAACCAGGATATGAATGACAATAATCATTCCACCAAATAGAAGCCAAACCAGTAAATGTAGAAATTGCAAATTTGACTTTATTATTTTTAGAAAAATTATGGGAAAAAATATACCAGTTATGTGAAATTCCCATTCAATATATAAATCAGGTTTGTAACGACCCTTAAAAGATGACATAGAAATAGTAACATGATCATGTGCATACTTACGTGTCTGTACCTCCTGTGGTGATGGTTCACGTGTTATAGGTGCCGGTTCATCTCCAACTAGAGACGAAACCCAAGAACTACGAGATCCCGATCCTTCCATGGTTATTAGAAGAAAAGATCAAATCACAAGTATATGTTCCTATTACTACTAGGATCTGGTGCCAAGTCGCATAATCCTTCAAGAAAATGTAAAACTGTTACAAGTTCCTTACCATGAAGGAGGGCATCACGGCAACCATGAGGATCAGCACTCCAAAGATTGGATAAAGCGATTACCAGGTGAGGACACAATGCACGGAGTGAAAAATATGTGGAGTTGTAGATAGGCTTAAAGATGGTAGCAAGGATGAGCAATAATCAAATCAGGAATGCATGTTGAATAAACGCTCAAAGACGGTATTGTGCTAGTCCTAGGCTAGACCGTTTTTAGAGACGCGAGTCCATAGCACCAACAAGGTCATGACGCAGCAAAAACCAGCAAACCACGGCAAAGAAACAACAGTAGACAATAAAGAAGAAGAATGGGAGTTTTTTTTTTGCTCTCTCCCAACCACAGAGTATGTCGAAGGTCAAGAGATACCCCGAATTTGTTGTCGGAACTTTGTTTTTCTCTCTTCCAACCATAGAGTATGTCTGAGGTCAGGAGAGACACCCAATTTTTTTCCGTATTTTTTTGCTACAGTAGGTCACAAATTTGGAGTCCCAAACCTATAAGAACTATTTTAGATTTCCATAATCGCGTACCAAAACCGTATGACCTCTTTTCTTTAGAGAGGAAACATACGAAAGGAATAAAAATAGAGAAATTCTAACCCTAATTGGTAGATGTGTGGAGGTGGCGCGCGGGTACTAGGAGAGGCAAGCACGCGGATGAAAGTTGTTTGCGGCGCGATGGGATGGGTCCAGCGGCAAGGCAGCATCGCTATGGATAGCTTGTCGAACAGAGTCAATGGTGTGATGGCCGCAGCTATTTGTGGTGCGTGGAAACTGTGGTGGATGGTGGTAGATGCTAGCAGCGGGGATGGATGTGCGCGAGCAGCAATGGATGATGTTGGAGGCGGCAAAGTGGTGGTGGATGACGGCAATCTGCAAGCGTACAAGTTAAAGCGGTTGCAGCAATGACAAGATGTGCAAAGAACTCCAAACTCTACGGGACTAGACGCTAAGACCAGTAACTTGACACGACGATGCAGAGAAAAACTTAAAGATGCAATGCACTGGAAAAAAAAGATGCGAGAGGACCGGACTAGTTGTAGGACAAGATTATGTAATCTATATAATTTTTTATGGTTTTTTCTTGGACTGTAGGTATGAAGAACAAAACGAATCTAGAGAAAAATTTCTCACTGAGCAATCTAAATTCGGATACCACTTGACAGGGAAAAATTGGTCCGATATTTCGACGAGATAGATACGTCGATTTGTGGTGGAGTTTGACCTTGGCGATCCGACTACTACACACATGTACGCAGTGCCAATGCAATCGCGAAACGATTTTCCTGGAGTTATCGATCTTGCGGATGCACGATCATCCTGACCAAAAGGTCTAGTTCTACCAGCAATCGAGGAACAAATAAGAACAAATATTGCAATCTGAAATTGCGGATGAAAATAAGCTTTATTGATAAGGTGGGATTTTGAGAAGCGGTCTTGATTAGGCTGTTGAGCACTAATCGAATACGTGAAGAGGCAGCAATTCACTAACAGTCTTTTAACTAAACAAAATCCAAGTCTAAACACTACCATATGGAACTACTTATATAGGAGAAAGGGTTGGATGCCGGATGATATAGGCTTGGCCTCTAGGGTGGCCCGATCTTCACGGATTGACGCACGAGAGGTGGGGAGATTGGGAAGAACATGATGAACACGAAGAACACGATAAACTCACGCACACATAAGGGGAGATAACTCGTGAAGCCTACGAGGGATCGCAAACCCAAGTCAATAACACGCTAATTGGAACCGATTTCTCTCACAGTCCGGTCCACCGATCCAACAAAAGCCGCAAGGGGAAGGTTGGCAAGAACTACCGAAATCACGATGTGAAAGAGTAGCTACTTGGAGATATCATGATACAATCCAATAGATGAATCTATGGAGTAGCCATGGATCCCATGTGGGAGGTTCTCCACATGGGAGGGGAAGCACAATATCCAATTCTATCTCAAGTCAACTCTTTCCAAGGAAGAAGAGGGAGTGGTCCTATATATAGTAGTAGGTGGTAGGTAGAGGGATACAAGGAAATATTCCATGTCACTGCGCGTAGACAGGTAAGTCGCAGGGGAGCCGGGAGGCCGGCTGGCTCGGCTGGGAGCCCGGCCTGAGGAGCAGTGCGGCCGGCCCAAGGCCGGGGTGGAGGCCGGCCTGGCCGGGCCGTCAGGCCGGGTTTCCTGTCCTTCTTCTTTGTCGTCTTATCTCTTCTTCCTTATCTTCCACGCGTACACTTTGGACGGTCTTGAGTCCTGGCCTTCCCCGGCGTCTCCCCTCGCATCCTTACTCGTCGACTCATACCTAGCAATGCACGGGGGTAGATGGTCAAGTAGTATACCATCCAAAGGGGTACGAAGTGGGTTATTTAAGAGGAATGAGTTCACCTTTTCAATCCATGGTGACTTGACATATGATGGAGTGTGAGACATGCACAGTGGGATGGGTCGCGCTGCATCATCTCTCCCCACTTGAAAAAGAGTCTTCCTCGACGCTAACTCGCCATCAACGTGCAGAGGAGGCACATGGATTATCGTAGAAGTCGAAGTCAACATGTGGTTATTCTTGATGGAAACGGTATGGAAGCTATTCAATGTTCCTTTGGCCTTCATGTAACCTACCAAACTCACAAGAAAGACAAGACAACACTCAAAGAGTAGCCAATTCTTGAAGCTCATAACATAGGTTTCTAAGTACAACTATTAGGAAAAGGCTAATGCGTGACGCACCAAAATTTCATATCCGTGACGCACCATGGTGCGCCACGCCTATCACGTCGCGCCTATTAAAATAGCCATGACACACCACATTTTGGTGCGTCACGGCTATCTCGTTTACCCGTGGCGAACCGCCTGTTTGGTGCGTCACGGCTATATTTAGTTACCCGTGGCGCAACACATACTTGGTGCGTCACGGCTATTGATTTTGAAATTTAAAAAAAAGGCGGGACATGGAGGGTGGTCGCCGGAGTGGAGGCTACCACCGGAGAGGAGGTCGTCGCGGTAGTGGAGGAGGCCACCGGAGAGGAGGTGGCCGCCAGAGTAGAGGTGGTGGTCGCCGGAGTGGACACGAGAAGGTGGTCGCCGGAGTGGACACGAGGAGGCGGTTGCCGGAGTGGACACAAGCAGGTGGTCGCCAGAGTGGATGTGAGGTGGAGTTGGTGGTGGTGGTGGTGGTGGTCGTCGTGGTCGTGGTGGTAGGTGGAGGAAGGGAGAAGGAGAAGAGAGAAAGAAGATAGAATGGAGAGTGGAGGAAGGAAGAGAAAGAATGGAGAAGAGAGGAGGAAGGAGGAGGAAGAGGAGTATATATAGGCGGGAGGCCTCTCCCGAGTCCGAAATTCGAAAATCCCGCCCAGACTTAGGCGTGGCGCACCAAACATGTGGTGCGTCACGCCTATTTTTTTTTAGTTTTTTTATTTTGTAGGAAAAAAGCTTCTGTCTCAAATAACTTTTTTTCCTTTTGGAATTTGGAGAATATAAAAAAGCCTCACAGGCCAAAGGTGAGTGAGGTTGAGTTCCTTTTTTTCTCTAGTTTTTTTTTATATATTTTGAACTTTTTTTTCCGACATCGTATGCAAAATGTATGCCCATTTTACTTTTTTTAACGAACTTTTGCTCAGAAAGTCGAAATTCATATTTCAAAATTTGATTAAAAAGTATACCTTAAACTCTCCGTGCATCTATAAAGAATTTAATTTTTTGATGATTTTTAGACATGGAACTCTTCCGTGACAAAACTAGAAAGGCGGTCCCGGGGGGTGTGTGGAGGAAAATTTTCGGTGGAAGCCATAGCCGTGACGCACCACATGTTTGGTGCGTCACGGCTATCTGCAATACCCGTGACGCACCAAACATATGGTGCGTCACGGCTATCTTTGCCCACCTAGCCCCCCGACCGCCCAGCACCCACCTATAGCCGTGGCGCACCGCCTGGATGGTGCGTCACGGCTATGCCCTTAGGCGTGACGCACTGAGGCCCACTGGTGTGGTTCTCCATGGCTACTTAGGCGTGACGCACCGACCATGTGGTGCGCCACGGGTATGATTTCTCCTATAGATGTTTTCCTAGTAGTGTAGAGGGAAGACACCTTAGCACTATGTCGATGTGGTTGTCTTGTAAGATCCTTTGTCATAGAAAGGTGGGGATATATCCACGCATTTCATCTTATCCAAAGGTAGAACCTACACACCAAAGACCAAGAAAACCATGTGTGTGCAAGATATAGGAGCACATCATTGATGACATGTCTGTTCTTGTTCATAGCACCGAGCACAACACAAATATATGGAATCTGGTGCATATGCAAGGTAAATGTGCAAACAATTCATGGAAGCATCTTCAAAATATGAGAACACAAAATTCCATGAAACTTTGAGGGGTTGCACACAGCATTGGAAATGGAAGTTTGTAAAAATCCTTGGTGCCATAAGAGGAGACATTGGCAAAAACACAAGATGAAGAATGTCCCAAATATTATCATCATGGGTGCAAGCCAAGCATAGGAAAGAGCAATTTTTGCCATTTTTGTTGCAACACCAATGGAAGGGAAACCAGAACACTCATGACAATACATGCTCAAAATATCATTGTGGTTGCAAGTAAGTCACCGGAAAGAACAATTGTTCATCATACTTGTTGCAACACACAAATCATCTATATGAAAGATCAACGAAGAATTCTTGTCACAAAGGATAACAATATCGTAGACATGTTTGCAAACAAACCAAACTAAAGAGCAATTTTTTAATGTGTTTGATGCAAAACATGAGAAAGGTATTAGAGCCGGGTTCGATCCGCAACAAAATTTTATTATGCTCTCAAGAGCTCGTTTTGTCAACTCGTGTTCAATTGAGGTTGACATTAGCATGCGAGTACTCAAACACACAAAACACCAAATGAAGACATTTTGTTTGTGATAAATGAACATATCATCCATCATGACATGTCTCTTCATTCATACATGACCAAATACATCAAAATCAAATATGAAGTATGAAATGTGTGGATGGTCAAAATGCAAGATGAAGGGTTGAGCAAGCTCAACAAGACAAAGCTAAGAAAAATCCATAAAGTGAGGATGCGGGCAAACTCAATTTAAATCATGGCAACATTGCTGCAAACAAAGCATTTGAAAGAACAATTGTTCAATATTTTGGTTGCAACAATAGGAGAAAAATGTAAGAACTTGGGGCAAAGCATGTCAATGGTAATATCATCACAAATAGCATCATCCATAGCATGAAAGCAATAATCATTCATCATGTACACTAGTGGGAACATGGTCACATCAACACCCATACCTTTGTCGTCCTTCTCATATGAAGTAGGTGTTGTGGTAGTAGGGGGCTTCAAGTGGCCGACTTGTCCATCTTGATATAGACATGGGGTGGCATCACCTTCATCCACCATGTACATCTTCTTCTCAATAGGAAGCATTGTACTTAGAAGTGGCGTCGCATCATCCATGGAACCTAGCACATCATGGGAAAACACACTAGAGATAGAGGATAAGTTTTTAGAAGTGGAAATGGCCTCACATGACCTATCAACTACCTCTCTCAGCTCATGTGGTGTATTATTCATGCCCTCAAAGTGGATGCACTCAATCTCACATATGGTGTAGTCACTCATCTCACATGCTCTCTCACTCATGTGGTCTAAGTGGCTCTCATGCTCACATGAGATTGGTACCATCTCAAAACACATGCACATAGGGGTAGGCTCGAAATCCTCAACTCCATACGCCTCCTTGGTTGAAGGAAAAATCTCATGCTCAACCTCATCATCCTTATTGCCTCCAAATATGTGAGCCATAAGATTAGAATCATCACTTGCCTCCATTGCCAAAGGGAAATTCCCATGCTCGGCTTCTCAACTTGATGCATCATCTTGGTCGCCTTCGTGGCAATTCCACATAACATGGCCATGTCGATTTCATATGGGGCATAAGAGGGCTTCATCTTGAAGTAGGCTCATGGTGTTGTTGGGATCGGTACTCGAACCAACATCATCATCATATATGGGAGGGCCTTCTCTTCCTCCATCTTGGTATAGGTCTTCCTCTTGCAATGTAGGATCCCTTGTGGTGGTGCACTTGATGTAGATACCACATGATGTATACTTGATGAGGGCACCATGGTGGTATTGGCCTTGCATGTGTGATCTCATTTCTTGTGTCTCCGTCTTGAACTTGCTAGACGCTCGGAGATCTTGTCGATGGAGGTCTTGAGATCTTGTACCCATTGAGACGTAGCATGCTCGGACTTGTCGAAGGTCTTATCCATGGAAAGGAATAGATACTTCATGCCTTGCATATGTGTTGGCAATGTTGTGGTAGCACTTGAAGGAGACACCTTGTGATGTGCGCCCGCCTCCATCTTGTGTGTGGGGAAGTCATCGCGCACTTGGAGTGTTGTTGTAGATATTCTCTTCTTGTGTCGTCGTCTTGTAGCTTGTGTGGGCGCCAACTTGGAGATTGAAGTTTGTTGACGTAGAAGCTTGCGTCGTTCCCTCTCTTCATGTGTGGGATGACGTCGAAAGTCATTTGGATGCCTTGGCTTCTTGGCATTCTTGCTTGATGGAGCCTCGATGATTTCCTTCTTGTAGCGCCGTCTTGATGTTGAAGGAGTCAATCTTGACTTTGCCAACTTGTCGGATTTCTTGTCGTGGCACCATATTAAGGTTTAAGGGAGTTGTCTTGTGTTGGCCTTGGTATTCTCCTTGAAGTTCCTTGGTCTTGAGCATGAACCATAGGACATATGATGTCTTGGCCATTGAAGCTTGGAGAGGAAGTTCTTGTAGGTGAGCTCATCCATGTCGGAGTCGAAGTAGTTGTAGAGCTCCATATTGTCCCTCATGCTCGTGGAGCCATTGTCGGTGTAGTACTCCACCATATTTGTGGATGCGTAGTCGGTGTAGCACGGCTCCATATTTTCATCCAAGCTCGCGGTGTCGTAGTTGTAGTAGTGGTTCATGTCGTTGGAGCTCATGGAGTCAAAGTTGTTTTGGGTGGTGTGGTGCTCCGCCATGTCGATGATGCTTGGGGAGGAACAGTCGCTGTAGAGCTCGAAGTCGTGGTCATAGTAGTGGTGGTGATCCACCATGTCATGCTCGTACTAGTGGTCATCCACCATGTCGTGCTCGTAGGAGTGGTGATCCACCATGTTGTGGTAGAGGTCACCCATGTCTAGCTCTTTGTAGTCGTTTTCGTTGTTGTAGTCCTAGTGATCCATGATGTACTCACCATAGTCATCATGGCCTACATATGCTCCGCTCTCGCTACACATGGTTACTCACAAGCACAAGTGTATATATATAGTGTGAAGACCTAAGAGCTCAAACCTCACATTTTAGCAAGTATTGGAACTAGTGGACCATGCCAAGAGAAACCGATAACAAAAACAATAAAGTGACTTGAGTTCGAAAGATCCAAAAACACGCTCCAAAATACACACGGCTTATGGGTGGATAGGTATGGAAAGTGGAAAGCAAATGGAACAACCGGAAACCAAGATATTGTAATGATAAGTAGAGAACCACGAATATCACAAAGCAACAACAAGTCAATCTCCAAAACATATATGGAAACACACACACGGAGATAAATTGGACTAATACAACCAAAATGTGAGCTAAGGAACCAAATGATCCTAGCGAAGACTATAAAGCTCGTGTTGCACAAGTACAAGGAGAGCCGCTAGTTCGATTGCAATTTATTGGTGGGCTACAAGATTTGCACACAGTGAACCACCTACAAGATGTTCATTGATCTTGCGCGCTTACTACAAGTGGTATGGCAAGTGGTGGTTTCCTTTTTCTCTCTTCTCTCTTCTCTTCTGTCTTCTCTTTTTGCTTTTGCACTTGTTGCTCACATACTTTGTGCCAACATATGAAACTATATAAACTAGCGCATACCACGGTCGCTCGGAAACTACACGGTACAAGTGTGAAAAGCCCAAGCAATCATATATGAACTAGCCTCAATATTTAAGGTAATCACAAGTTAGGTTGGCTCACAAAGGAATGGCAATAGGGAGAAGATTCGGGATGATAATACCTCTCTCCGACGATCTTCACCCTATAGGATGGAAAGTTTCGTGCTTTCTCACGAAATTGTTCTTCAATGTATGATGGATCTCCTGCAATGGTGATTTATATCATGAAATTAGCTACAAAACGAGCTAAAGATCACTCAAAACAGAGTCCCGAGTCAAAAGTTATGGCCAAAACGGTGAAGGGACCCGGCAGTTTTCTAGGAGGCCGGGCTTTGAGACCGGGCTGGAGGCCGGTTGGCTCTGTTAGGGGTCCGTCCTGGGAGCCTTGCAGGCCGGCCTGGCCGGGCTTTGAAGTCGGGCTTTCTGTGCACGGAATTTGGACGCGAATTTGACTTTTTTAGGGCGGAAAACGGCTGCGAAAATTACCAAATCAAAGGGGAAATAGATGGAATTAAGTCATGGAAATGCAAGGGAAGGTAGATCAGCAAGTTTAGCAATAGATCCATGGATCAAAACCTAAGAAAACGCACTCAAATCACAGATCGACCCAAAAGCAAATTGGGGCTATTTCTAGTGGAAAATTTCGAATTTAGGCAAGAACGAGAAATTTTTTGGGGGGAAAGAGGGTGTCAAATCAGTGGCAACCTTGCTGTTGATACGAGATGATATGGTTTTGATGCTGGATGATATAGGCTTGGCCTCTATGATGGCATGATCTTCGCGGACTGATGCACGAGAGCTGGGGAGATTGGGAAGAACGCGATGAACACGAAGAACACGATGAACTCACACACACAAAAGGGGAGATAACTCGTGAAGCCTACGAGGGATCGCAAACCCAAGTCAACAACACGCTAATTGGAACCGACTCCTCTCACCGGCCGGTCCACCGATCCAAGAAAAGCCGCAAGGGGAAGGTTGGCAAGAACTACCGAAATCACGAGGTGAAAGAGTAGCTACTTGGAGAGATCTTGATACAATCCAATAGATAAATCTATGGAGTAGCCATGGATCCCATGGGGAGGTTCTCCACATGGGAGGGGAGCACAAGGCCCAATTCTATCTCAAGTCAACTCTTTCCTAGGAAGAAGGGGGAGGGGTCCTATATATAGTAGTAGGTGGTAGGTAGAGGGATAGAAGGAAATATTCCATGTCACTCACGCAGACAGGTAAGTCGCAGGGGAGCCGGCCTGGGAGGCCGGGTGGCTCCGTTGGGTGGCCGACCTAAGGCACAGGGAGGACGGCCCGAGGCCAGGGTGGATGCCGGCTGGCTCGGCTGGGAGCCCGACCTGAGGAGCAGGGTGGCTGACCCGAGGCCGAGGTGGAGGTCGGTTGGCTCGGCTGGGAGCCCAGCCTGAGGAGCAGGGAGGCCGGGTTTCCTGGCCTTCTTCTTCTTCGTCTTCTCTCTTCTTCCTTCTCTTTCACGCGTACACCTTGGATGGCCTTGAGTCCTGGGCTTCCCCGACATCTCCCCTCGTATCCGTACTTGTCGACTCATACCTAGCAATGCACGGGGGTAGATGGTCAAGTAGTATACCATCCAAAGGGGTACAAAGTGGGTTATAGAAGAGGAATGAGTTCACCTTTTGAATCCATGGTTACTTCACATATGATGGAGTGTCAGACAAGCCCAGTGGGATGGGTCGCGCTGTATCAACAAGGCTTTTGGGTCCAATTAGAGGTGGTCCGACACCTTTTTTCCTGGATTCCTGACCTAGTTTCAGCTACAGGGTCGAACTGTTTTGACCATAACTCTTTGCTCGGAACGAATTTTGAGGTGAGACTAATTGTGATGGAAATTGCATGAGACATTCTTTCCAATAAAAAATGATTCACCTAATTCAGAGCTCGTATGCAGAAGTTATAGCCTTCTAAAGTCAAGTATATTTCTGTAGTCCGAATCTGCGTCCAGAACATGGAGAACTAGGACTCTAGTTGCTCTTCGATCCAAGGTGGCGTGGGAGAACTCCTTGAACAGCATCTAATCATGTATCTTTTTTCCCCTTATTTCTTTGTTAATTGTATAGGAATTATTGATATCATTGGTCGTATCTGGCCTTCTCATCTCCTCATCTCCCATGGTAGTCACTCCCTTGTGGCGTGGGATAGGGTGTGAAAGAGAATTGTGCCCCCATGTGTGGTTTTGGTAATTAATGACAATCACTATGGACTAATGGTTGAATTGAGTTATACTTGTAGAATTTGTCCATAGGTAATGCTTGATGTCCATGTGTTGGATTCAAGATGATCAAGTGATGACCAAGGTTCTATTCATGGGAATATCCAAAGAATGGTCATGAGATAGTTGAGCATATTGCAAGTATATCTTGAAGAATAATATTTTGTGAACATGCATACCTTGAATACATCATTATATTGAAGAAAGAAGAAAAGATACAAGGTTGATCAAGGAACAGTGCTAAGAGAAGATTAAAGTTGATCAACTCACAAAGCTAGAAGATGTTCATGGTATGGCAAGTAATTATGCAATTAGCTTTGTCAACTAACCTATGATATCTTTTTGTGGTATATCTATGTGGGTTTAGGTATCTTTCCATGGGGTTTCACCAAAAGGAAGATTTCATATAGCCCATGGCTGATGGCGTCAAGTGGTGATCGTCAGCAAAGTTGTGAAGTGCAAGTTCAAGAGGATCATCTCGACGAGATCATATGCTTGAAGCTTGCCATCCTTTTGGAGATAATTTCCAAGTTAAGATGGACTTAAGATATCCTCTCCCATAGCGGCATATGGGGAAGCAATCTACGTGTCTTCACCTAGCAAAGAAAAATCAAGAGAGGTGTTCCATATTGAGGAGGTCAAGATCTTCATCATCTAGCTCAAGTCGAATTCTCAAGGCAAAGGTATGATCTTGATATGTTTTCTATTTTACCGGTCTCATAGCATATTTGGAAGACCGGGTTATCGGATAGATAACCGTACTATCAAGAGGGGCTCTCATATTAGCAACCTGATCGTATCGTTCGGAGAGAGCTCAAATCTTTGCAGACTTGGCATCATCTTTCTTGGTTATTATTTGTGTTTTATCCAAGTGTGGTTTCAGAGATTGGCATGTTCTTCAAGACAAGCTCAAGTTCATCAAAACGGATTTCGCATGAAAAACTTATTGTGTTTTTGATGTTGGAGGTTTTACCGGCTGCTCTTTTATAGATAGGTCAAACCTTTCGTTATTTAGTTTTGTCCTCCTTGTAAACTATTATGTTTCTTTGCATAGTCTTGTAGTGCTCATTGTTTGCAATTTCAACAAGCCCAAGATCGTCGAAAACAGAGTATGTAAAAGATATGATGTTTTTATTGTGGACGGTTTTCTGAAAACTGGAAGGCCGGTCCCTAGGCCGACCTGTTTGGGTGGGTTTCCAGCCTACGCGCAGAAAGGCCAACCTAGGCCGGCTGCCAGGCCGGGGCGTGCACAGAAGCCAGCTTGGCCGGCCTCCAGGACGGCCCCTAGGCCGGGACACGCAGAACTGCCCAACGTGCAGATTTAGGGGGACCTATTTCAGGGGTCTTCTTCCCCATTTGTTCCCCATCTTCTCTAAAAAGTTTTTCCTCCACCATTGTTAATCTTTTGCAGCTTGCTTTCTCTCTATTCCTCCATGATTCTTGCCTCCAACTAAAGGGAAAATAGAGAGGAGATCTAGATCTACATTTCCATCAAACCATCTCTCTTCTTAGTTAGGGGAATCCTTTGGGATCTAGATCTTGTGGATTCATTTGTTAAGTATTTCCTTGTTCTTCCTCACTTCTCCTCCCATGGAAATTGTTGCTTTGGTGGGATTTGAGAGTGAAGCATTTGAGAACTTCTTGTGTTCTTGTCATTGCATCGGTTTGAATTCTCTACGAGGATTCGGTTGAGTGCAAGTTGAAAAGCTTGTTACTCTTGGGTTCTTGAGGTGTCCTTGAGCTTGTCCTCTTGGGTACTTGTATTTCCCTAGACGGTTGTTGTTGTCTCGGAGCTTTGGAAGTTCTCGGGAGCTTGTTGCTATCTCGGAGCTTTGGTAGCTCATGGGATATTGTTGGGAGTCTCCAATTGAGTTGTGGAGATTGCCCTGACCTTGTACAGGATCGGTGACCGCCCTCAAAGGTCCCCTAGTGGATCGTGGCACTCCGCATTGGTGGAGGCACGAATAGAATAAGGTGAGCGCTTGGTCGCTTGGAGTCATTGTGACTCCACACCTCTCCAACGGAGGTTAGCTTCCATTGGGAAGTGAACTTCAGGATAAATCATCATCTCCACGTGTCTCGGTTATTTCTATATATGATATCTTTATTTATGCAATTTACTTTGTGATAGCCATCGAGTTTGAAGTAACATATATTGCTATCACATAGTTGCTTAAATTGTTTACTATAAGTTACTGGTGCACATAAGTGAACCTAGTTTAGTTTTGGCTTGATAAATTAAACGCTAGTTTTATTCCGCATTTACTCAAGCCTTAACCGTAATTATTTTTAAACGCCTATTCACCCCCCCCCCCCTCCTCCTCTAGGCGACATATGTGTCCTTTTAGGGTGTGCATGGCCAAGCACCTTGGTGGACTCGGCCTGCTCAACCTACGATTGATGAACTACACCCTCCGCACTAGATGGATCTAGTTGGAAAGGAGTGACAATTCCAAGCCTTGGGTGGAATTCAACATTGAGGTTCTCCGGGTGGTGGCTTAGCTTTTTGAGGCAGTCACTATTCGCCAAATGTCCTGAAAAATTACGGAGATTATTTTTTGCCCAAACGAAGACATAGTCCAAATGAGAGCCAGAGGGGAGCCAGAGGGCACCAGATGCTCCCGCCTCCCTAGGCCACGACATGGGGTCATCATTTGGCCCTGGCCACCGCCTCGCGTCGCCTCTTCGCCTATAAATTGCCTTAACTCTAAGAATTTCGGGGACGGAGAAATTTTCCACCAAAAACATACAGAGGCGCCTTCACCTTGAAAGTCCAATCTAGCTCTTCGGGAGTCCTACTCCGGCACCTACCGAAGAGGGGGATCGTCATCGGAGGCCTCTACATCGCCATGATCGCCTGCGGGCAGAATTGTGAGTAGTTCATCCCGGGAATATGGGTCCATAGCAGTAACTAGATGGTGTTCTCTCCCCCTTGTGCCACCATGTTTAAATCTTGTGATATGTCCTACATGATCAAGATCGCCGTTATGTAATTGCTACATGTTGTGTTTTCTAGGATCCGATGAACCATGAAATTATGATTACTTTGTTCATGTCTTATTGAGTGCTTCACTTATATCTTTAGAGAGTTTTAATCTTGTCTTGCAATGCTCTCCGGTGTGTATGATTGCCTTGTCCAAGTTATTATATTCACCTCCAAGAAATGGTTTATATGCTAGATAGTGGATTCATGCCTCCTTTGCATCTGCACTCGAGTGACAAAAACGTGTAAGGTGGAGAATGTATTGCTGCCACTAGGGAGAAAATAACAGTGTTCTTGTCCACGGATGAGGATTATTGTTTACATTACGTATTGTTCTTAATGCAATTGTCTTTTGCATACAAGTAATCACTTTGTGGCTGCAACTTAATACCAGCGAGATTTGATAGAATTCTGTCTCAAAAGGTGGACTTTTTTGTAATAGATGATGTCGGATGGCAATCTATTAGTGCCTACAATGTTACAACCCGTGAACTATTTCTTAATAATAGTATTGTTATACGCTCATGATTTGTCAATTTCCCGGTTGTAATTTGTTCACCAACCATGTTTATTGTTCTTAGGAGAGACACCGCCAGTGAAACTATGACCCCCGGTCCTATTTTCCTCATTGATTACAACCTCATTTACTTTCTTTCATTATCATTTGCTCGTTATTCCGTTTCCAATAAATATTCTCCAACAATTCGATACAATTAATTCTCTAGTTTTCAGCAAGACGGGAAGATTGACAATCTTTTCGGAAAGTTGGGAGTAAGAGAGGGTTTGTATTTGTGTGCAGGTCCACACTTTTTGAAGCGCCAGACGCCAAGCAAGCTACTGAGAGACTTTGAAATTCTACTGGATTGATAACCCTAATTCCTGTCTGAGGGAAATTTACTGCTGGACTACATCATACCTTTCTCTTGGGGTATCCCAACGGGTGTGTGATCACTAAACAACATCAAGACGCCGAAAAGGAGTGGTATTGGCTGGCATCCAGTTGGCGGCCGAGCGAGTGATCAGGATGATCAAAGCAGAAACAGTTGGGCTCTTTAGGTGTAGCTTAGAGCCTATAGAGAGGTGGAACGTTGGCGAGGGATCAGTTAGATTTGTATCGGTGGATGGCGTCCCTGGCGTTTTTGCCAAACGGGTTGTAATATTTTTATATATGTGAAGGGAATATGTTAGTATCAAAACCAAAAACTCGAGATCAGCAACAATATAATGTCCAAAATTAGTCTACATCAAGAATGCACATAGCCAAAAAAGTAAAACAAAAAATAAAGAGAAACATAAGACCCTAACGGATCGATCGGAGTTTCACAACAGCACAAACAAACCACCAGCATTGATGACACCTAGACTACGAAAAAGGTTCTCCAAAGTGACGCCTTCGGGAAGGTAACAGTGTGCAAGCGTTGTCGTCTTCGCCCTGTCTGACCACTATAGCCAGATCATGTGTTTTCACTCGAAAAGGCCCAATCTTCAGACAATGCCTTCATCAAGGAAACATCTAGAGAGACTCCACTGCCAAGTACAATCAATGAAGGCCAGACCTGGGATTTTCACCCTGAAAACTGAGACGCGGAGCTCAACGAGCACCACCAAGAATGAAGTCACCTTGTGTCGCCGCACCCACTTTCTAAGAATATCGCTGTGGTTACTTGATCGTCTAACTCGCGATATCACGTACACGGTTTTGAAGAAACTATATTCACATGATGTGTTGAGCTCTCTAGCACCTACATTACAAATATCTCGAACTTGATTGGAGCCATTGAGATTGAGCTTTCACCTCCTGAGCCTTGTCGATCTCTTCCACCACTGTGCATATCCTCGTCTCTTGCAGCACAATGGTAATAGCAGAGAATTAGCCATGGTCGAAATGCCAATGGTGCCGATGAAACATAGACATCGAATGATGGAGATCACAACGAATGAATGACTTAGATAAAGCCCGTTGTGACACTGATATGAGGCAGCGAGGGACTACGTCCTTGCCTCGCATAATCGGCGGTCTGCCGATAGGAGTACGTTGGTTTGACGCATAAATCCGCCATGTGCCAAGCATCCATAGCCGTGCAGCAGCTCGCCAGCATGGGAGCACGGTGCCCAGACCGTGCAAATCCACCCCAGGTCGAGCAGCCATGGCCGTGCAGATCCGGGATCTTGCCAGCAAGAAATCACGGCAGCTAGACAGTGAGATTCCCGACTATGCTAGTCCGTCAGCCCGCCAGCAGGAAAATCCACCACCGGACAAGCAGCCATGGACGGCAATCCATCGATCTCACCACCACGGGCATGAGGCATTTGAAGATGGAGGGATGATTGGAGCCTAAGAAATGCGTGGGTAGAGCTTTGGTGGCGGCTGTGGGGCGCCTCCGGAGTCGCCAAGGGCGACCCAGGAGGCTAGGCCAAAACCCTCTGATTGATATGGCAAACGCGTTGTAATCAGACCACTCGGCTTTTTTCATGTGAAATTGATACGTCTATCCTTAAAAAAATATCAACACATGGTAATTAGTTTATTAATCCTAACCACTAACTTGATCTATGCGAGGTAGTCAAACTCCACCCACCGATGAGAAAAAATGACTCGATGCTGTCCGGTCGCTCGCTTTTGTTGGGTACAGACTTGTCCCGTCCGGGCTACCTGTCGTTGAGGATTGGATTAGTACGTGTCCTTAGCTATCATGTGCCTTTCTTCGCCGTGCGGATGCGTATCCTCCATTACGCCATGTCTAGCTCCTCACTCTAAGCCCATCCCACGTGATGGGTCAATCGTGATCAATCGATTGCATGCTCAATTATTAGCAGGTTTTACTCCTGTGGTGGCGCACATAAGAACACGTCGATCCTACTGTAGTCACCGTTTATTTATGGTGCATTTGTGCACGCTCTGGTTTAGGGCATGTGAAAAAAAAAGGACGAGCATTCGCTGCTTTATAAGGCTGTAACAATGTTGTCAATATCTTCATACTACGGGCTCCTTTGATTTGTAGGAAGCATGTAGGAAACGAACAGGGCTAGGAAAAAATTTCTATATGCTACTGTTTATCCCTTTGATTCGTAGGAATGGTGGAAGGGAAAACTAGAGGGAAATTTCTTTTGGATCTCAGTTTCTAGTTTCTACACACGATGTAGAGGAAAATAAAAATCCACTCCAACCTGTCATCCTTTCCTATTCCTATCCATTCCCTCTTCCTTTGATCTCCCAATCCTATAAATCAAGGCAAGAGGCCCTACTTTTTTCTCATCAATTTCAACTAAAGAATTGGCTGCCTCTTTATCCAACAAATCTAATTCATGGAGCACATTCCTACAGTTTATGAAGTATATACTGCGTGTATAAAAATGAGAAAGTAAAGTATGCATGTTAGCGAGAGAGCTATATATAGCCATAATGCAACTAGCTAGTAACCGAGGCATGTCCTGGAATTCGCATGAGAATGAGCCTTGTTACCCAGCACCGTCCTAGCTAGCGAGGCATATCCCACTTACGCATTATACCCAGCGTTCTTTCCAAGATAGCAAAGAGATGCTTGTGGTGATTCTGATAGGACTAACAAGAAAGTGGCGAGGATGGGTGGGCGATCTCAAGCTTAGCCAATCCATGATCACGGTGTGG
Source organism: Alopecurus myosuroides (assembly GCA_028641055.1). Lineage (NCBI taxonomy): Eukaryota > Viridiplantae > Streptophyta > Magnoliopsida > Poales > Poaceae > Alopecurus > Alopecurus myosuroides. The sequence continues at coordinate 314,454,972 of CM054058.1, read as the reverse complement.
CCAAAAGCATGTTGATTTTGGCCAATCTACTAACCGCTTTACGTGTTAATTTGCTGCCGTTCTTTTTCGTTTCGCATGGGCACATCAAGGAGAGACTAGATCGTTCATGTGCTGGTGGAAGGTAGGGGAGGTCGGATCCTCTTCTGCACTTTGCATGGGCACAAGCAGCTAAACTGCACTACCCCTCCTCCTAGGCTAGCTCATGGAGGTTGCGGACCTGCGGTTGCGTCCCTGGATAGACAAATCCAAATGCGGTGTCCTCCAATAGCAACTCTATTGTTCCAAGATGTCGTAGCTATATGGCTCGCCACAATCATTTCTAAGTGCGACACCAATCGTGGCAATTCTCGCAATTTACAAGATTCGCCAAAAATAAGTTCATGAATAATGACAGGTGAAATATGCTGCATTTTCTTTGAGACGCCAAGTACAACTAGAAACACACATCATTTACCCAGAACCCAGAGTCCGTGAGCTTTAAGATTGGAGTAGCCATGGAGAGCTATCAAAGAATATTTCAGACTTAATCTCAAAGCTAGGGTCTGATCCCTAGTGGGCCAGAAATATAAAACCATCCTCCTAACCTGCTACGATTTGATCATCCCTAGTGGGCCGGAAGTATAATCATCCTTCTAACCATCCAACCTCGTGTTGATTCTGAACAAATCCCATTAAAGAACCGGAACTGAAAAATAACCGCCGCATACGGGCTGCGGGCGAAATATTTGGGAATAGCAGAGCCTATAAACCGCACTGGCCATAAAACTTTTTTGGGCGACAGAGAATTTCCCCTTTCAACCCATGAATCCCAGGGTTTCGACGCCGACCCGAGGGTGCCCTCCATCGCGAAGAAAGTCTCTGACCTTCATCGCCTGCTCCGGCCGTTCTCACTCGCAGCACCGCCATGGCATCTCAGCAGTCCTCCCTCGTCAGCGTACGCGTTTGCGCGGCTCTAGAATCGGATCCCGTGGGTCGTTCAGATCTGACGGCAGCCGCCGCGGCGGCGACTACGCCCGCTCCCGCTCCGGTGAAGCGCAAGCGGCTGTGCACCAGCAACCTGCTAAAGTCGCCACTACTTCTGCCGCTGAAGGTGGAGCCGGTTTGCTGTCCGTGACCGCCATAGCAAGGGCGGCGAACCACCGAAGCCGCAGCCGAAGAAGAAGAAGAAATCGCCGACCCCTCCTGCCGTAACTCCAACGCCAACGCAGAGGTACAGATTCTCTCATCTTCGATTCGATTTTGCTACAATTCCATTGTATTTCTTACGGATTATTGTACCTATTGTGTAGTTTGGCCGGGTGTGAAGCCCCTACGGCCGCGTACATGGACATGATAAACGAGGTCAGCGTCAACATCAATGAAACCCGCTGATGACCCACAAATATAGGGGATCGCAACAGTTTTCGAGGGAAGTAAAACCCAAATTTATTGATTCAACACAATAGGTGTCAAAGAATATTTATAACCCTTAACAACTGAGTTGTCAATTCAGATGCACCTGAAAGTAGACTTGCTCGCAACAATTTATCAGTGCTAACAGTTTTATAGCAGCAGTATAGTAAAATAACAGCAGGAGTAAAATAGTAACAGCAGAAGCAATCGCGGGAAACAGCAGAATTAAAGTATCGTAGACAAAGTGAATGGATGAACGGGCGTTGCATGGATAAGATAGATCATGTAATAATCTAAATATGGGCATTGCAGATAATAATAATAATAATAATAATAATAATAATAATAATAATAATAATAATAATAATAAAGCATCCAAATTCTAGGCAAACCATAGGCATGTGTTCCAATATAGTCATACGTGCTCGCAATGAGAAACTTGCACAACATCTTTTGTCCTACCAGCCCGTTTTCATCGGGGCCTCAAGGGAAACTACTGGTAATTAAGGTGCTCCTTTTAATAAAGCACCGGAGCAAAGCTTTAACACTCCATGAACACACGTGATCCTCACATCAAAATCATCCCGTCCGGTTGTCCCAATTTCTGTCACTTTGGAGCCTCGGGTTCCGGACAATGGCATGTGTAAATAACTTGCAGATATGATCAAGAAACATAATTATACTCATGAAACAATAACATGTTCAGATCTAAGATCATGGCACTCGGGCCCAAAGTGACAAGCATTAAGCATAACAAGTTGCAAAAACGGTAGAAAACACTAACAATGGATACTAGGCACTATGTCCTAATAATCTGGCATTATTACATGATCAATCTCATCCATCCCTTCCATCCCTCTCAGCCTACAGTGCTGTTTACTCACACATGGATGGGGAAATCATAGATGGTTGATGGAGAAGAGGTGGTGGTGTCAATGGCGATGATCTCTTCTGAATCCCCGTCCCGGCAGGGCGCCAGAACAGGAACTTCTGATCCCCAAATTGAGTTTTGAGGTGGCGACAGTGCTCTGTTGTGTTTATGTGGAATATGACAAACCCCCTGTCGTTTTAGGGTTGAGGGCAATAAGTAGTCGAAAGGGGAGCCCGAGGGGGTACCTGGGGACCCACACCACTAGGCGGCGCGGCCAAGGGGGGCGCGCCCAGGGGTGGTGTGGCCCCCTCCTGGCCTCTCTCCGGGACTCCTTCTGGCTTCGGGAGTCTTTGGGTGTTTTAAGGTCTTCAGGATCTTTTCTGGGCATTTTCCCGAAAGTTGATGTTTCTACACAAAAACGAGACACCAAGGTAATTCTGCTGAAAACGGCGTCAGTCCGTGTTAGTTGTATCCAAAACTCACAAGTTTAGAGGCAAACAATAGGAGAAGTGTTCGGAAAAGTAGATACGTTTTGGACGTATCAACTCCCCCCAAGCTTAGCTTATTGCTTGTCCTCGAGCAATTTAGTGACAACTGAGTGCTATAAAAGAAATTTTAAAAACACATTTGTTTCATATGATGTAAATATACTCACTATATAATCAAGTGCTAAGCAATTCATAATAAGATGTATGCAAGATAAAAGTCACCTAGCAGTTATGCAAACCATGAAGAGATGCCAACAAACTAATAATAAATAACATGAAGTATGTCAATCTTCAGGATAGCAATGCTCATAATAGGGTATGATAAAGTGTACTCGCTTGCCCTTAATAATGGAGAAAAACATAAATTCTAGGGCGCCTCTGAAGTTCAAATGAAGACTAGAAATAAAGATATCAAAGATACAAGTATCAACGTTATACCACAATCAACCGTGTTTTGGGACAAGCACATTACACTAAGAATAACAGCCATGCTCTCAGGAAGGTGCATAAAGTGAGAAGGTGAAGACTCAACATAAAAATAAAAGAAAGGCCATTCGCAGAGGAAAGCAGGGATTAACTCATGTGCTAGAGCTTTTTATTTTATTAAACAGAGGTATTGAAAATATTTTTTAGAGAGGTGTATGCTTATGTCAACGAATGGTAAACAGACAATACAGTATGTCACAAGCCAACTAGACTCCACAAGAACGACTCCCGTAGAAGGACGCATCTAGGTAGAAGGTCATTCCTTTTTCTCTTTTGTATCCACAATTATGTTTTAACTGATAAATCGGGGGCAAAAATAGTGAAGATAATTTGTTGTATTAATTTGGGGTTGGGCACCCCGCTGCCGACTCTTCTATCATTTGTATAAGCGGATGAAGCCACTAGTCCAGGGTGTGAAATCCAACCAACAAGTGAGATAAATATTCTCTATTTACGTCCTCATGAGCTAAAACATTCGAAGGTTTTAAAGATAGCACGTGAGAAATTTACTTGGAGTGGCGGTTAAATACCACATATATATAGGTAGGTATGGTGGACACATTTGGCAAACTTTGGTTTTTTTGGGAAGTTGGATGCATGAGTAGAGTTTATACTGAGTACAGGTGAAGGCTAGCAATAGACGGAGAGAGACAATCAAGAGAGCAACAACTGTCATAATCATGCTTGCGACAAAACAAAATTAACAGGGGCATAAAAATGATACAAATACTCTGAGGCAAAATAAGAGGCTTAATTGGCTTTTTGTTTTCAGTCATATGCATGCGTGAGCATGTGCCAAGTCTATTCAAGCGAAACAATCAGAGGGAGATACCACAATGTCATACCCTTCTATGAATAAAACAATGCAAGCAAACATGCATACAACATGCTATCTTATATTAATAAGTTGGAACTAAACATATGAGAGCACGAACAACTAAGAATCAATTAAATAACATAGACCTTACACGAACAAACTAAGCATGTTCACATGGATGAGTATATGTACAAAATAAAAAAAATTGAGTTCATACCAGCCTCTCACGACAACTTGAATTGTCGTAAATCGTCATTATTGCTCTTCACTCGTGTGGACTGAATAATATAGAATGATAACCAAGCTCCAAAGGAGACACGAAAGTCCGATGAACTCTGCAACAAACTTTACAAAACCAAAAAGGAATAACAAATATTTTTGGGTTTTCGAATTAAAAATAAGGACAGAAGAAAACAAGCAAACAAAGCAAAAGATTTTTGGATTTTTGAATATTAAACCGAAACGGGAAAGTAAAGCAAACCAACAAAAGAAACCAAAGAAGCAAATAAAGAGAAACAACAGAAATATTTTGAGTCTTTTTGTGTTTTGGAAAGCAAGAACAAAACAATAAAAACAAAAATAAACAAGAGAAGCGAAAGAAACAAAAGCAAACGAAAGAAACGTGAACATAGATATACAAAGAACCGACAGAAACATGATATAAAGATGCTTTTGGCCTAAGTGGAGATCAATGCCAAGGGAACATGAGGTGGCGCCCTCGTAGTGTGCCGAGGAGGAGACCTCCTCCTGATATGTGCTCGAGGATGCCCCGGTGTACTGTGTGGTGTAGTCCTCGGAAGGTGCATCTCGCCTCATCTGCTTCCTATGGAACTCCATCAAGCGCAGCTGCTCATCTATCTCTCCCTTGGGGCGCGACCATGGCATCCTGTCAACTTTGAACAAAACAGGCTGCGGCAAAATAACTTCCCTCTCATCTCTATCAACAAATAAAAATCTATATACTAAATGTTCAGCAGTAGAGTTAGCAGTAATAAAATGATGAGCCTTCATGGCAGCAAGATTAAGTCTATAAGGAGCTATAAATTCATCATGAGAAGCAATAGGAAGGCCTAGAGCAGTTACTAAACGTGTAGCAATAATGCCCCCATAAATGGGTCCCTTAGCAGCTAGGCAGCGAGCAATGAGAGAACAAAGTTTATACTTGTTGCTACGGTTAAGTGAAGCATCAAGAAAAGCAAGATGATATCTTGAAATGTTGCTAGTGTTCTCCCTACCAAGGACACTAGTGGCAAGATAGTAAGTGAAATATCTAATGGCGGGAAGTTGGATGTTTCTTTCCTGCGCTGAGCTGAGCGTCCATCATCATTGGTAATTCCTCGATAGAGCTCCATAAGATCAGCGGGTCTCTCCTGAATCTTGCACACTGTCTCGAAAGCGTTGATACCTATAATGTTGCAGAAACTCTCCAAGGGCAAGGAAAAAGACCTACCATATATCTTAAAAGCAACAGTGGGGTTATATGGTGAGGTATGAAATCTAAAACTCTCAACAAAAGTTTTTGTGAGAGTATCATATTGGGGACCTTCATCCTGCATGTAGTTGGTTAAACCAACCCTTTCAATCAGCATCAAGAAGTCATCAATTATACCTACACTTCTCAAAAATGTATAGGATGGGAAGCTAGATGGATTAGCAATTCCATCACCTCCCGCATCATCGATGTTTGGTGCAATAAGGTCTTCATTATAGGATGGCCTCAATAAAGTGGATGGATGTGAGGGCCTTGTTCTTCTAGGAGCATCACTCCTAAATATTTCTCTAAAGTTGTGGTTGTCCATTTCTTAAATTTTTCAACAATCATCACAAAAATTGATTTCAAGCAACTACAAGGTGGAAACTGCCATAGAGACTTATACAAAAGTTAAACATGCATCAAAAATAAATTATTCCCACTTAAATCAAGCGTGCAAACTCACATAAGTTGTCACCTACAATACCAAAATACTTAAGAAATACTCCACCAAATAAAATTCTACTTGGATAATAAGAGGAGTCACATTCCGGAGAGCAAATGCACCAAATTTCAGCAACAATGGTGGGCGGAGAAAAGAGATAGAAAAATCCAGAGGAAGAACAGCAAGAGCATGGGTTCTAGGAAATGTTTTGAAATTGTGGGGTGAGAGAGGAATCTTTGGCAGGGAGAGAGTTAGTGGAGGGCCAGGGGCCCCAAACCATGCCTAGGCGCCACCAGGGGCTGGCCGCACCACCCTATGGTGTGCCTGACTGGTTGGTCCCCCTGGGGTGCCCCAGGTGGCTCTCTGCCTCATTTTTGACATAAAATTATTTTATTTTTTTTGGAATTTTTCGAGAAACTTTATTTTTGAGGTATTTTCATAATTTAATAATTAATAAAAACCCAGAAAAAAATTAGGAATGGTGGAAAACAAAACCAAAAGCATAACTACAGAGGTTCTAAGACACTCCAATGGAAAAATAACCAAAGAAAACAAAGGCGGAGGTGGTGAAAACAAAAATATGGATGGTGAAAACATGCATAACCACACTAATAGTTTGCTTTTAAGGTTCAGCTACAATTTCTTCTTTATCAGAAGCATCACTTTTATCATTACCATTTTCAATTTCAGCGTCAGAAATAGATATACTATTAGAATCTTTAGCAGGTTCAGGAGATTCTGTAACAGTTTTATGTCCCTTTTTCTTTTTCTTAGAAGGAGAACTATTGTTTTTAGGTTGCTGAGAATCTTGGTCAATTCTTTTAGGATGTCCTTCAGGATACAAGGGGTCCTGAGTAGAAACACCACTTCTAGTAATTATTTCACAAACATGTTTTTCTCTAGAAGCATTAGCTAGCATATCATTTTGCACTTTAGTTAGTTGATCAGTTTGAGTTTGAACCATATAAAAATGTTTAACAAGCATTTTAACATCATTAGAGGTTCTCTCAATAATACCATGCAAATTATCAATAGCTCTAGAGTTTTCCATAAGATGATTTTGCCCTCTCCTAATAAAGTTGTCTTGCTTAACAACATAATCATCGAATTCATCTAAGCATTGATCAGGTGGTTTAGACTAGGGAATATCTCTATTATCAAAGTATTGGAGAGAGTGTACCTCAATTGTTGATGGATGAGGAATGGGCTTACATAATTCTTCTATAGGAGGTAAATTCTTCACATCTTCAGATTCAATACCCCTCTCCTTAAGAGATTTATTGGTTTCCTTCATCACTTCATCATTTAATTCAATCATCCCTCTCTTCTTGGGTGTTGGTATTGGTGTTGGCTCTGGTGTAGGTGTAGCCTCAGGTATATTCCAATCATCATTATTTTTGGCTATTTTATCCATTAATTCCTCGGCTTCTTCTGGAGTTCTTTTCCTGAAAACACAACCAGCACAACTATACAGGTATGTCCTAAATTCAACAGTTAGTCCATTATAAAAATATATCTAGGAGCTCATTTTTACGTAATAGATAGCTAGGGCTAGCTCTTATTAAAGAACAAAACCTTGTCCAAGATTCAGGCAATTTCTCTCCTTCAATTTGCTCAAATTTAAAGATATCCTACACAACAGCATGTTGGGCACTAGCAGGAAAATATTTTTGAAAGAAAGCATTAACCAAATCCATAGGACTAGTAATAGATCCAGGTGACAGATTGTTAAACCGAGTTTTAGCTTCATCTTTCAATGAGAAAGGGAAGATCTTGGTCACAAAATAAGCACGCAACTTGGTATCATCAGAAAATAAACTACTCAAAGATGAAAGCTCATTCATGTGTTCCATAGCACTTTTACTTCCATTTCCACAAAAAGGTTCCTTCTCAACAATATATATGTAAGATAAATCTAGAGAGAAATCATAATCCTTGTCTCTAATGTGTATGGGAGATGTGGCAAACTTAGCATCAAGAGAAGATTTATATTTAACAGCATGTCTTGCAAGAAGACTCTTAAGAGCACTTGCACCAGTAGTAGCTTGAGATTCCTTAATGAAGTCATCATTAAGTTCAATATAGGTTTCATCAAGATCATCAATAAACTCAGGTGAATTAACAAGTGTACCAATATATTCAACAAGAATTTCAGCACATTCAATTTGTTTGGATTTAGCAATTGTAGCATGTAGGAAAGGACCTAGTGAACCAGTATCATCAAGCATAGTAGAAGCATCATCAAAAGTATCAGAAGCATTTTCAGACTCGGCGGAAGTAAACAGTGTGTGTAGCATGTGGTGGTGTAAGAAGCTTACTCATAACAGACGGTGAATCAAGAGCAACAGAGGTGTTCAGAGTTGTACCTCTCCTTGTGTGGATGGTAATATAGGAACTTTTCCATCACGAGTTTTGCCCATGATGAAAGGCTTGAAGCAAACAATATCACGTTCAAGTGAGCAAATAAATAAAGCTATGCTCCCCAGCAACAACGCCAGAAAATAGTCTTGATGACCCGCAAGTATAGGGGATCGCAACAGTCTTCGAGGGAAGTAAAACCCAAATTTATTGATTTTACACAAGGGGAGCCAAACAATATTTATAAGCCTTAACAACTGAGTTGTCAATTCAGCTGCACCTGAAAGTAGACTTGCTCGCAACAATTTATCAATGGTAACATCTTTATAGCAGTAGTAGTAGTAAAATAACAGCAGGAGTAAAATAGTAACAGCAGTAGCAATCGCGGGAAACAGCAGGATTAAAGTACCGTAGGCAAAGGGAATGGATGAACGGGCGTTGCATGGATAAGATGGGTCATGTAATAATATAAACATGGGCATTGCAGATAATAATAATAAAGCATCCAAGTTCTAGGAAAACCATAGACATGTGTTCCAATATAGTCGTACGTGCTCGCAATGAGAAACTTCCACAACATCTTTTGTCCTACCAGCCCGTTTTCAGTGGGGCCTCAAGGGAAACTACTGGTAATTAAGGTGCTCATTTTAATAAAGCGTCGGAGCAAAGCTTTAACACTCCGTGAATACACGTGATCCTCACATCAAAACCATCCCCTCCGGTTGTCCCTATTTCTGTCACTTTGGGGCCTCGGGTTCCGGACAATGACATGTGTAAACAACTTGCAGATATGATCAAGAAACATAATTATACTCATGAAACAATAACATGTTAAGATATGAGATCATGGCACTCGGGCCCTAGTGACAGGCATTAAGCATAACATGTTGCAACAACGATAGAAAACACTAACAACGGATACTAGGCACTATACCCTAACAATCTGGCATTATTACATGATCAATCTCATCCAATCCCTTCCATCCCTGTCAGCCTACAGAGGTGTTTGCTCACACATGGAAGGGGGAATCATGGATGATTAATTGAGAAGAGGTGGCGGTGTCGATGGCGATGATCTCCTCCGAATCCCCGTCCCGGCAGGGCGCCAGAACATGAGCTTCTGATCCCCAAATTGAGTTTCGAGGTGGCGGTGGCGCGCTGTTGTGTTTCTGTGGAATATGACGAACCCCCTGTCGTTTTATGGTTGAGGGCGATAAATAGTCGAAAAGGGAGCTCGAGGGGGTTCCTAGGGGCCCCACACCACCAGGCGACGCGGCCAAGGGGGGGCGCCCAGGGATGGTGTGGCCCCCTCCTGGCCCCTCTCCAGGACTCCTTCTGGCTCCGGGGGTCTTCGGGTGTTTTAATGTCTTCGGGATCTTTTCTGGGTATTTTCCTGAAAGTTGATTTTTCTGCACAAAAACGAGACACCAAGGTAATTCTGCTGAAAACAGCGTCAGTCTGTGTTAGTTGTATCCAAAACTCACAAGTTTAGAGGCAAATAATAGGAAAAGTGTTCGGAAAAGGAGATACGTTTTGGACGTATCACCCACCTTGCTTCTTTCGGCTACAACGAGGCTGCGGAAGCGATTGACGGTGTTGGCGATGAGGATGAGGACGACCTCGAGGAGATCAGGGGTCGGTGTTCACCGCGAGAAAACGGCCGAGGGCGATGAATTACACGCAGCTCGAAGACGAGACCCTGATCAAAGCTTGGGAGGCCCTTTCTCTCGATGCCAGTACCGGCACGGATCAAACAGGCAAGTTGTACTGGCAAAGGGTCGAGGATCAGTTCTTCCAGATGATGTGTCGTTTGACCAGAACGGCAAAGTGGTGAAAAGAACCCCACGCGCGTATCGGTCACTACAAGGTCGTTGAGATACGATCAAATCGATAGTTAGCCGGTTCTGTGGATGCTTTGAGCAAGTTCGTAATGCGTCACCAAGTGGAACAAACGAGGGTGATTATGTGAGTTTGCACAAGTCGACATTCTTGCTTTCTTTATCATTGATGTCACACTGACACAGTTTTTGTTTTTGAAGGAACGAATTGCAAAAGAGAGGTACAAAGACATGCCATCTTCCAAGGGCAAGCCATTTCTACTCGATCATTGTTGGGCTTTGCTCCAAAGGAGTGAGAAACGGAAGGTGAGAGAGATGAAACCAAAGAGGGGTGAAGTGAACTTGATTGATGATGAGGACGATGAAGGGGGTAGAAACTATGGGAGGCCCGAGGGCACGAAGAAGGCCAAAGACAAACTCAAGACCCAAGCTGAGGCTGCAAACTTGAGGGATCAGATAGACCACATGGTGAAATCCAATGTGCAGTTGACGTCCCGAACTATAGAAGTAAAGAAGGAATTGTCTGAGAAAAGGGCCCAAGAGAAGAAAGAGAAATGGGAAATGGTCCAGCTAGAGGGGTTGCGCAAAGCCGTCATCAAAGAGGAGCTGCACAAAGCTGCCATCAAGAACAACAAGCGCAAAGCTACCATCGAAGAGGCAAGAGCCAATGCCAAGGAAACCAGGGCACTTGCCAAGTTACTTGCCGAGGAGAACAAGATCATGACGATGAACCGCGCTGAAATGGATGAAGTGACCCTAGAGTGGCACAATATTGTAAGACATCAAATCCTGGAGCGTAGAAAGCAAGCTATCATTGCGGCATCTGCTCGTGGTGGTGGTGTGATACGTCTAAAACATATCTATAATTTTTGATGGTTTCATGCTACTTTTATGCTTTTGATAATTGTTTTTATATTAAGTTTATTATTTATTTGGACTAACCTACTAATAGTTGCAAAAGTGCATAATGTTCTTGTTTTACACTTTGATGTGTAGGAATTATCAAAAATAGAAGAGGAAACCTTGTTGGAGTCGAATTGGGACTTTCCTGAAATCTGTCTGAAAACTCTTTTAAAAGATTGCCATGTTACGGGCCGAAGAGAGCGTCAAACGGAAATCTAACAGAAGACAAAATTGTGGGTAATTTTTCTACATATGATCTAGACTTAAAATTCGCCTGATTCCGAGTCTGGACGGCCGAGATACGCCCGATTTACCGCAGCCCTAGATGGTATGAGCAAAATCTGTGGGACTATATAAAGGGAGGAAACCTAGGTCGTGGGAGGCACCCCATGCCACGAATTTCCAGCCACCAAAGCCACGTTTTAGACTCCCATGGATCCCATCTTCATGGGGGAGGGCTCCCAAGACCATGAAGGAAGAGGGCTAAGGGGCGGCGCTCCCCATGATGTCGGCGGCGCAAGGAAGGAGTCCCTACGCCACCGCCGGCGCCGCCCTGCGCCCCGCGTTGTCCTCTCCATCGTCTTCACCGCCATCTCCATTGCCAATTCCTCCTTGTATACAGTGTTTCATCCGTCCACACACCTCTATACCGTCCTATGTAAACATGTTGTTTGACGTTATGAATTATTTGCAGATGATCTATTGCATCTATGTCATGTTTGTGTAGATCTCTTTGTCATATGATTGATTCTTGAATCTCTATGGATGGTTTGAGCTATATATTGAATTTGTTACAGTCCTATGGTGCCATCATACGTCTATGCGAGCATGGATCACATCATAGAGTTTGTAGTATGTGGAGAAAGTTAGAGGGAGGGCTGCTTGAGTGACAGAAACATGAGCCCCAATCTAGTGATTAAAACATATGGGATAAAGAGGACCTTTTGATCTTAATGTTATGCTTGGGTATTTTTACCTTAATGTATCTTCTAGTAGTTACGGATGTTTGCTACAGTTCCAATCATAAGTACTTGCAATCACTAGGATTTTTAGAAGGAGTTTAACAATGTTTTTTGAGGTGAATCCAATTGGATGAGTTTGTTTTTGTTTAGATATATCATATCCTAGCTTGGCAGAATTTTTAGAGCTCCAGATTATTTTTAGTGAGCCTTTTTAGATACAGCAGTTTTTCTGTTTTCTTGTTTATGTGTGTATTTGTTTGAAATAAATGTTTAATTTTGTGAGACTTGTTTCCTAGCATGTATAGATGTGTTATCACTTGTTATTAGGTTGTTTCCTTTCAGTACATCTACATTAGAAAGTGTGTGCATGATTGGAAATCGTTTGGGAATAGAAATAGCATTTGTTTGTTTTCTAGTATTTATTTTTGACTAGGTTGTGTGAGCAAATCTTTGTGTGATTGTGCACCTAAGTCTTTTATGTGATTGAGTTGAGTCCAATACCATTTTGGTACTGTTATTTTGGTGTTATCACCTCTGTTAGCTTGCAATTTATTTTATAGAGAGGCATGTGTAACATTTGTTGTTTGTTTTCACTAGTATTGTTTTCACTAGCATGAATAGCCTTGTATTGTTTGCTTGGTTAAATTATTTTGTCATGTGTGACCAGAGGCTTTGTTACCTCTTAATGCCTTGGTATTAGTGGGCTCATAACCTACTGGTCCCATTGCATTTTGGTTAGGGATGCAAATCCCCTACCATACACTTGTTTGCTTATAGCTTATTTTTCTATATGTGTGTTTAATATTTTCCACCAAGGAAAATGGTTGTTTGTTTTACTTGTTTGATTGAAGTGTTTAGTATTTCCTTTTGAATAATAGTATGTTTAGTTGGGGTTCATTTGTTAACGTAATATTCCCTTAGGAGTATCATGTTAAGAAGTGTTTCATTATTGCTTTGTTAAATTGTGTGTTGTGTGCAAATAGAATGTTTTCCTTGTGATTGATAAATTATTTGTGAACGGATTTCATTGAGTGTTTGGATTTTTGGAATTTTTTAGTTAAGCTTTTATTTATTGCATAGCTACTGGTTGTATAGCTTGTACCTTGATTGCTTGCTTTTTAATTAATTAGAAAAGCATGTATTACTAGAGTGGAGTGATGCTTGCTTAGTAGATGTTTTCATAGAATTATTTTAGTGTATTTGCTTACTAGCATGTGTTAAGTTTGTGTGATGTTAGTAGGTGTATTTATATTCATGTTTTGCTTGTTTAGGAGAATGCATCCTTGTAGTGGTGTTTGCACCTCTAGTGTTGAGCTAGTGCCACCACTAGATATTGTGAGTTGCTCTAGTATTGTTGTGTTTTTATTTTATGAGTGTATGATTATTCTAGCATGTTTAGGATGTTGTTACTTCTGTTATTATTACATGACTTGTGGAGTTGCTTGTTTCTACTAGTTGTAGAATACAATTATTTTCTTATGGCATGCTTGTGTAGAATTCTCATACTAGAATGCTATTAGTGGACTCCTGTTGTTATGTATGTTCTAGCTTTTTTTATCCCTTGTAATGCTTGTGTGTTAGGATGTATTTTATGACTTGTTACCATTGGTTGAGCTACTGATTTGTTTGTTCATTTTCATGATTGTTGGATTCCTTAGCTTTGGAGGTAGACTTAATCATAGTTAGTAACTAGCTTATTCTTCTGTGGTATGTTGTCTGTTGTTTGAAGATTGCCTGAGTGTTTACCTTAGCATGAGTATTGTACTTATGTTATTGTTGTTCTAGTGTTGTTTTTGTGTTTAGTAGTACCTTGTTATCTTGCATTAGTTTGGTAGGGAACTTGTTTGGTGATGATTGCTTGTGTGTTGTTAATACCCACTACCATGGGTATTGCTCTGATCGTTTGTTAGTATTTTTGTAGTCTCACCTTTGCGAACTCAAGCTATATTTTTAGCTTCTTATGTATCTTGGTATGAGAGTGGTACACCCACTCCATATATGTTATGTAAGATGTGGGATATGGTTTATCAACCATATGTTTGTTTCACGACAGTTTTGTACCGTGAGGGTTTGTGAAATAGATTGCGCGTTAACTTTTTGAGTGTTTGCGCTAGTATAAGTTTGCTTGCTGTATGTGTTGCCTTGGTATTTTGTTTGTCTTTTAGTTCTGTGTGTGTGTCTTTTATTCTTTTACGATGTTAGAAAACGAAGGAGAAGAAGCAGCAGTTGTGGAGCTATGCGTCAAGTTCAAACTACTTCAAGGCCAGGGACACTAAGAGACTTAAGCCAAGTCATCCTGATGCTTGCTGTTACACTTATCATTATCTATCATGCATGTTTTACCTCCGAAAGTTTTACAAAAAACTTTGATTACCAAAAACTATTTTTGAGTGACTACTACTACTACTATTAATATTATACTATTACTATGCCAGTAGTGGATACTTGGTGTTACCAAGCCCATAGCCACCATATGGTATTCATTACCATCAAAAGTATAAGTCCCTAAGTGGACACCCTAAAAATATGTTTTTGCAAAACAAAGGATTTATGGAAAACCTGGTGAAAAGGCTGAGCTTTATCCACCGGAGGATTGTGGAATTGGTCATTTTTGGAAAAAAGGTGTTTTACAAAAATGACACATAACCTAGTCTTCGCCGGACAACCTTTACAGTACTGCCACTCTACCCCAACATGGGTACGGGACCTATCTAGATACTTGTTCTTGTTAGTGTGTGTACTATCCCAAAAGCTATAGAGAGGATGATACTCGGAACCGAAGTGTCGCCAGGAAGGAGAAAACGGGACATACACAGTGTGGGATTAATTTTCCCTCCGGATGCGACAATTGGGTCTCCTGTTGTGGCGATGTATGACATGGTGCCGGGGAGAACAAACCCAATTGAAGGGATAGCCATATACTAGCTTGATCAGAGTGGACAGTTAGGATCATTCTTCTGATGCTTGCATATCGCTGTGTCGGTCCATGGGTAGTTCATGGCAGATGATTGGATCTTGTGGAATGTGTACACCTCTGCAGAGTAAAACTATTCGGAATAGCCGCGTCCTCGGATATGGACAGTTGAATGGCCATATATCTAGCATTGTGTCAATGTTTCAAAAATGAGTTTTCAAAAAGAAGTTGGACTTGTGAAGTGTTGGAAAGGAGGAACTTTGTACCTTTGAGGTACGGTTGATGAGAAGCCAGAAGTTGTTTTTACAAGAACTTTTGCAAAGAGAAAACTTTCTTTTAACAAAAGTTTTACAAAACCTCTTGTACATGTGATACCTACAAGAGAAAGAAAAATTATGTTATTTTCTTTTGAAGTATCTTCTTCAACGAAGATACAGAGATTTTCAAAATCAACTATGATATATCCTTCATATGTCATGGATAGTGAACCCTATGTATAGCCTACCTATTACACCATATAAGCATACTTGCATTTGGTAAGTTACATGATGGGTGTCTTGCTGAGTACATTCAAATGTACTTATATTGGTTTCATCCCTGGTATTTACTTGCCAGACATCGAGAAGGAAATCTCAGGAGGAGATCTACGAGGAGGAGTACTGTGCTAATGGATTTGCGAACTAGGATCATCTCCCGGTCAGCAGCATGTAGGTTAAGGCGTGACTTGGGCTCTACTACGTTTGTGTGCGTTAGTCTTCCGTTGTGTGTGTTGTGGGTTTGCCATGCGTGGCAGTTGTGTTAGACTTGGTCATGTGACCATGTCCCTTTTGTAAGTGTTTTGTGTAATCGTGTAATGGATATTGTATCTGTGTACCAACTTGATATGTTGTTCACGACTGGTGTGATCTGGGATCGTGAATGTATGCATATCGGAGGTGTCCTTAAACAGTGGTTCTGGGGGACCTTACACCCTGCTTCCCTCTGCGAAGGGCCTTCCTTTTAATTTTATGTTAAGTATCCATCTTCTAACGTTATGCACAGTTAAGAGAACGTAGTTTCCATTCTGAGTTTAATGTGCATCAGTCCTAAAGATTATTATTGATTGATTCATGATGTGTTATTACTTGCTCTCAAATTATTTATTCTATTCATTCATATGAATTTTGATGGTGTCCTGGCATTTATGTTTTGCCCCACTTTTAAGGACAAGCGAAATATCACTTTGGTATGTTTTCTTTATGCTCGAAACAAACTATTAACTCTCAAGTGCGTTATTATTCATAATCTTTTATTTGTGTTACTTTTCATGTTGCAACATGGTTGCTAAGTTTTATTGTTAGAATTATATCTATCATGCATATGTTTAGAGTGCTATAATCTCAGCTTACAAATATGATGGTCAAGATTATGTTGGTAGCATGTCACCTCAAAAAAAATTATCGTTTTACCTGCTCGAGAACGAGTAGGAACTAAGCTTGGGGATGTTGATACGTCCAAAACGTATCTATCATTTTTGATGGTTTAATGCTACTTTTATGCTTTTCATAATTGTTTTTATATTAAGATTATGATTTATTTTAACTAACCTACTATTAGTTGCAAAAGTGCACAATATTCTTGTTTTACACTTTGATGTGTAGGAATTATCAAAAATAGAAGAGAAAACCTTGTTGGAGTCGAATTGGGACTTTCCTGAAATCTGTCTGAAAACTTTTTTACAGATTACCACGTTACGGGTCGAAGACGGCGTCAAACGGAAATCTCACAGAAGACAAAATTGTGGGGAATTTTGCGACATACGATCTAGACTTAAAATGCACCTGATTCCGAGTCCGGACGACCAAGATACGCCCGGTTTACAGCAGCCCTAGATGGGATGACGAAAATCCGTGAGACTATATAAAGGGAGGAAACCTAGGTTGTGGAAGGCACCCCATACCACGAATTTCCAGCAACCAAAGCCACGTTTTAGCCTCCCCCATGGATCTCATCTCCATGGGGGAGGGCTCCCAAGACAATGAAGGAAGAGGTCTAAGGGGCGGCGCTCCCCCATGATGTCGGTGGCGTAGGGAAGGAGTCCCTACACCACCACCGGCGCCGCCCTGCGCCCCGCGCTGTCCTCTCCACCGTCTACACCGTCATCTCCATCGTCAATTTTTCCTTGTATACAGTGTTTCATCCTCCCACACACCTCTGTACCTCCTTATGTAGATATGGTGTTTGACGTTATAAATTATTTGCAGATGATCTATTGCATCTATGTCATGTTTGTGTAGATCCATTTTGTCATATGATTGATTCTTGAATCTCTATGGATGGTTTGAGCTATATATTGAATTTGTTACAGTCCTATGGTGCCATCATATGTTTATGCGTGCATGGATCACATTATAGGGTTTGTAGTATGTGGAGAAAACTAGAGTGAGGGTTGCTTGAGTGACAGAAATATGAGCCCCAATCTAGTGATTAAAGCATATGGGATAAAGAGTACCTTTTGATCTTAATGCTATGTTTGGATATTTTTACCTTAATGTATCTTCTAATAGTTACGGATATTTGCTACAGTTCAAATCATAAGCACTTGCAATCACTGGATAGTGAGAATTTGTGAGTTTTGCCTCTCCCACATTTCCACACTCATGTTACTGTTTATTGCTGCAACAACTAACTTTACTTTCATGTATTCATTATCCTGCAAAACTATCTTGTTTACCCGTATTGTTGCTCTAGTATTATTTCTTAGATGAAGTAAACGTTTAGTGTTTGTAGAGTTATATCAGTGGTTGATAGAACTTGAGAGAACATTTATCCTATCTTTAGCTCCTCGTTGGGTTCTACGCTCTTACTTATCACGATCCCCTATACTTGTGAGATATCATGGTGCTACTGGTGGCGGTGGTGGTGCTGCTGATGGCTGCGGCGGTGGTGTTGTCGCGTTGTCGCTTGATTTGGCGATCTGTGCCTCTTTTGTTTCCGATTATGCTGCATCTTCTTATTGAACATCCTATTTATCGCACTTGAGCATTCAAACTCTTTTAATTGTCGAACATTTCTCGAAATTGCGATAAATTATCCTAAATGATCATAGTTTCAGTTTGTCGGTTTACGGGTTGAAAACTGCAGCAGTTTTCAACCCGTAAACCGCGATTTACGCAACCCATGTCCGCGTTTACAATTCCGCGGGATAGGGGGATGCTCGATAACCAATGTCCAAAACCATAAGAGGCGAGAAGTAGAACTCTCCACTATGAAACGCATTAGACCAACTGACCAAGGCACCCGGCCATAACAGAATAATAAATCATAATTATGAGAAAATATCCGAGCCAATCTTGGACATCCTTTACTATGCTCAATGTTACACAGTTTCCAGTAGCAACTAGGAAGATGAGTGGACATTTCTTACTCCCGAGGTTCAGTGCTCTCTATATTTAAAAAACATAAATCATATTTTGAAGTTTTAAAAAATGTGAAAAAATTCATAAATGTTTCTCAATGATGTATCCTACAAACATACAAAAATTTAATTTTAAAATGTTCTATATTTTAAACTACACAAAAAATGACTAATGTATAGATCTAAGTATAGTGTTTTAAATCTCCAAAAAACTAAAAAAAAAATGTCATCTTTGTGTAGCCCATAAAAAATAAAGATTTTGCCATCTCTGTGTGGCCCATAATATAAAGAATTTTGTGTTGTTATTTTACACGTTTGTAAGCTACGTCATGAACTACATCCACAATTATTTTCAGTTTTTTTTTTAACTTCCAAATATTTTAAAACGAAGAGAGCACTGGAGCTACAATGACTTTCCACTAGGAAGACGCCATTCTTAGTATCCTCAATGCAACTTTCTTTACTCATGGCGCATGGACATCTCAGCGACTGAGAAGAAAAGGTAAGAACTTGTAGAACAGAACTTGTTTCAGTTGCACTATCAATATGATGTCTGCTAAGTCAGATATATTCTTCAATAACATCAGAAAAAATGATGACAGATGCTTCATATACATACACATGTCTGCATGATGATCGACCCCTATGAAACGTAGCAAATTACATATGTTTTTAAGTAGTTACTGCTGTAGTCATCAAAGGCACTTATTCCACAAAATTTACTGCTAATCCAAGCTCACTTGTCCCCCGTCCAATTTGAACCTGTTAAACCAACGGAGCAAGTATTTGAAAACCTTTACATCATGACCCAAGGTCTTGTTTCCCTGCAACCCTATAAAATGACGTACAAAAAAAACTGTCACAAAGTAGCAAAATCATTAAAAAAAAAAGCCCAAAAATACTGCCAAGTGGTTAAAAGATGCATATTGAGTGAGTATTTGACAAAATTAATTAAGAATTGGAGTGAACTAGGAAGAATGAATATAAGGAAATCATGATAGCTAGTAGTACAAAACAGTGAGGACCATACCCTGACAAGCTGTTTTACAGTGTAAATACTCGTGAACATTGTCCATGTACACATTAGTTCCATGTAATTCATGAACTGCACTACGTCCACCATTTTTATGTCAGCATCGCTAGTTTATTGTGCAATGCAAAATGATGGTGCATAAGGTATTTAACCTATCTGAGCTACCTGACATAATCATCTAGTGCGAGTGTAAAATAACCGTATAACCCTATGAATTTCAAACGCACAGTTGCACACCATTGGGCAGGTTTGCAAGGCTGAACTTCCAACTAGTACTAGATGTTGAATGAGCCAGATCACTGAGCAAGCTACAAAAACTGTTTTGTTAAACAAAAGGCCATTCTAATTATCAAATCAGTGGTCACCAAATGCTGCACTCTTGCTTTCCACACCAGGCTACGCAGGTGGTGAGGCTCTTCGACGAGGAATCGACCTCTCTGATGAGGAATCAAGAAAGAAGACTGAGTGAAGCGAGGTGGGGGGGAGGAAAACACGGAGTCTGCGGCAAGATGAGAAGATGTGGCGTGGGTCATCATTGTCATTGCTGCTGCACCAAAATGGTGATTTGTATAGTTAGCCGTCGAGACTGGAGAAGCAGCCCCGCTAAAGGCAAACACAGTGACCCCAGTGGGGCCCTTTTAGAAGGTGAACCTTCCTTTTTCCTTTCTACCCTTTTCTCCTTCTGATTTTATCAGCGGCCTCTCCCGTGCAGAACACCTAGGCGCTGAAAAAGAACTCACCCAACGCCTTTTAAAACCTTGTGCTTAATAAATCAAGTTCTCCTCATAAAATCAAGGTTCCAAGAACTTGCCGAATGTGTTGCTTATGCGTTAGGCAGTGGTCTAGGCAGCCAGCAAAGTGCTCCGGTGAGAAATCAACATCCTATGGCCGGGGAGTGGTGGGGGAGTAAAGGCGACGACATGGAGGTAGAAGCAGCAGGAGTGTAGAGCAAGGGAGCAGCAGTGGAGGATATAGAGGCAAGTACCAAAGAAATATAATTCAATCACTAGTTAAAACACAATAGCGGTAGTTGAAGTATGGATACAGCAACACTTAACATCGGCTACAACATGCCTAGAAGTCAGGGCATCCTACGATGCCACGACTCATGAAAAATGTTGGGGTAGATGTGGAGGCAACTCTTCAATCACAAACTCAAATATACCACCTCGTACACGGAGGTTGAGAATATCGTAAGGTACGGACAGAAAACGAGGTTTAACAAGCATCCAGTGAGACAATACAACTAGGATGAAGATCTAACACAGCTGACAGCTCTTTCCTTAAGGGCTTGCCGATGGTTACAAAACCCAAGGGTACTACTTAATAGCGATGGAACTAGCCAGGACCCAGGATGATTAAGCCGCAGAACTTCTGTGCCTCTTCAAAATTATCAAAACTAACACTAACACCCATATATTAGTAATTCGCAGCTTCCATGGTATAGTATGGCTGTAACTTTCATATTGAAACCCCTATAATTGTGACTGAACAACTAATAAAGAGCATATGGAACAGATGAGTACAAGATTGTACGATGATTTTTTGGTTCCCCTTAAGCAATACAGGCTGCCAACTGTCAGAGCAAGGTACAATTACTTATTTATTACGTAGTAATCAGGACAAGTTAATATGTTGGACACATATCAATTAACTACTAGCAAGAAATGACATCACCCACTTCATTTCTTTCGCAATCAAAACCAAATGGACAAATATTTGGATGAAAAGCAACTCTTGCCTGCCAAGTTCTATGCAATCTAGAAGGAAGTCGGAAGTAAATAGAATGTGGGATATAAGGCCTTAACTGAGTAAGGTTACATCAGAAAAGAAAAACTTTCATGATACAAGTCATGTAAGGTTGTAAATCACTACACAGCACTATTAACGATGCGATATTATTATTGCTACTGCAAAATAATATGCACAGAGAGGCAATCCACACCTTATGACATCGGAGGAATTACTGTGCAGTCGCCTCAAATTTCTGAAGCATATCACAGTGTGGCGTCTGGTAAGCTAACCCCCATTGGCGACGCTGCAGCTCAACCCTACAATTCTGTGTTATGATTGAGTAGTAATCCCTCTCAACATGCCGCTCCAGTGCTGTACGCTCAGTGCTCTGGTGCGGATACTGCTCCTCAAAATTAGGTAACTTGACATAGTATGTGACTCCGCGTGGGGTTTGGAACTTGTGCTCATAAGGGTAGGAGCGGGAGAGAGAGTAGACCGGTTCAGAGGATGGCAGGAAGTTGAGCAATAGAAGCAGCAGGACAGGCAACAGCTGGACAAGCATTCTGACATTGGAACCACCAGAACCCTGCTGCGCCCCGCGACCATGGTTCATTCCACCAGTTCTGAAATGAAACGTTCCAAACTGCCCAAATTGCCTGGTATTTGCAGGAGCCATCCCACCGAAGAAGAAGTTCCTGAATATCTCCTCCGGGTCAATGTCATCCTCGTAGAACCCATTGTATGAACGGGCAGTGGATGCCGCCCTCCTATTGTATGCCGGCGGCTCATCAGAACCAACAAGATCAAAGCGCTTGCGGCTCTCCGCATCGCTGAGGCACTGGAAGGCCTTGGAGACAGCCTTGAAGGCGTCCTCGGCACCGGGAGCCTTGTTCTTGTCAGGGTGCACCTTGAGAGAGAGCTTGCGGTAAGCCTTGCGCACGTCCTCAACGGTGCAGTCCTTTTCGAGGCCCAGGATCTTGTAGTAATCTCTTGTGTGCTTCTTGATCTGATGAACCACTTCCAGCTGCTCCTCCGTGTACGTCCTCACCCCAGAAGTGTCACCACCGTTCTGCTCCCCCTCCTTCTTGCCCTTATGCTTCCTCTCTCTCAAGCCATCAGTCCCGGTGGCTTCTGCTGATGCAGCTCGAGAGGGCGGTGGTGGCGGGGGCTGTGGGGCGGATGACGTTGATGACGAGGCCGGTGAGGAGGACGGGTCGTCCTTGTTGAGGAGAGGGTTGAGGAGGTGGTCGATGGGGAGCGATGGATCCAGGCGCTTGGCCTTAGACAAAAACTTGAGGGCGCGGGCGGCGTCGCCGCCGTCGAGGGCGTCCTTGCCGATGCGCATGGCCTTGATCGCGTCGTCCTTGTTGCCTTCCATGGCGGATGCGGCAGATCTGGCCGCTCGACGGCGAGCTAGCCCTCCTCAAGCCTCAAGCTTCTCCAGAAGCCAGCACAATCCGATCAGGCGAGATCGGATCGGCTTAGTACACTCCAATCCAATCGAATCCAATCTGAGTAGGTGGTTCCGATAGAAAGCATAAAGAGAGAAAGGATCAAATCCTAGACAAACCTATGGTACATAAATTGGGCGACGAATCTGCGTGGTATGCTTACCTCGTCGGAGTTGGCGGCCGGATCGGCGACGGAGCGGAGTAGGAGAGGTGGGAGAGAAGGGAGGGGAGAAGAGATTAGGCAACGCCGACGCGACGACCCCAAATCTCTTTTGCTGGAATTATGTTTCCTTCTCGACGCGTGAAGGGAAAGGGCGCAGACGTTGTTGGCCCAGTCCAAGTCCAATTCTCTGTGGGTTTAGAATCCTTAGACTAGATTTCGAAGATATATCAAGCCCAGTACAAATTCAAACAAAACTCAAGTTCGCATTACATCAGTTCAGTCATATCTCCACTCGAAAAAAAAAACACTTCAGTCATGGGGATCTCCTGACATAGCATAGTCTGACTTTGAGTCCATGACATGTGGACCCCGAAGGTGGGACCCACATGTCAGCGACTCAAAGTCGGGGAACTGCAGGGATTATAAAGTCAGAGGATCCGTGTCCCTTCAGTCATATCCTAGGAGTAGGAAAATCATTTCAGTCCTATGAACAAAATTATAGTTTTCATGTGTTTACACCACGCACAGTACATGCTTGTGTGAAAGTGTAAACTATAATTCGGGAGTGCCGCCGAATGATCTAAATCCCCCCCCCCCTCGTCTCCCACCCCCGTCTCTCACCCCTGTTGAGAGTCGCCCGTGTAGCCGGTGGCCCGGCCCGACTCCGGACATGCTCCGGCGGCGCTTTGCTACCGCTAGGAGTAGAGATGGAGGAGGTACGAGGCGCACCTCTGTGCATAGTAGAAGTAGGTTTAGATTAGGTTCTTCGTTGTCTTGTGCAGTGATGTTGCAGAGTAGGCCACTGGATCTCATCGGCCAGATCCGGTGCGCACTCGTCCAGTTCTTCTTCGTCGAGCAGCTCTGGTGGCAGGAGCGGTGGCGGATGGAGAGGAGCCTGCAAGTCATCTCGGCTAATAAGGCCGTCTTCCCCACCCCTTCGAGTTTATCTGCATCTGAGCTTGGGTGTGGCTCAAGCAGATGGTGCTGCCTCGTCTTCGGTCAGCTTCCATGGTGGAAGGTGAGTGATGATGGAACAGGACCAACTCGTTTCAATAAGCACACCGTTTGCCCCCTCTGTGGTTACTGCACGGCGGCTCAACAAGCTCCTTCCACTGGCCGTGGTGGCATAGTACGGAGAAGGTTGTGGCTGCGGTTTGGTGACGGTGGAGGAGGTCGGGGAAGCTCGGATGTTGCGCTGGTGTGGAGCAGATCATCGGTGGCTCGACTTCGACCACCGACCGGCGATGCTGGCAGTCAGCAGCTCCAAGCCTCGACGCCTCTGGTGCGTCAGGTTGTCTTCAACCTCCTAGTGAGGTCTTCTCGAGGTCGATCTGCGGCATGTTTTTTCCATCCAGCAGCAAGTGGTTGTGTCCCCGCTGCTGGCGTGGGGAGCCGTTCGACGGCCTTTGTCTTCCTCAGCGACGGCGAGTCCGAAGGACTGGATTGCTTTTTTCAGTTTTCCTTCCAGGGTCTAATTGCAAGTTTAGGACTGCCTTGTAATTTCTTTATTTTCGGGGTCCATCTTGTATACTGTAATCCTCCGTTGTTTAATGAAAGCAACATCTAGGCCCTTCGAGGCCTTCCCTCTGTTCAAAAAAAAACTATAATTCGGGTTTTCGTTCTCTTTCCGATTGCATCCGGAAAACTCTTTGTATTGATGTTATTTAAGCAAGCACCATTTACTGTTAAAAAAAGAGTACGCATTCATTAGGGTTTCATAAGCACTTGTCCAATGCGATATTTATGTGAGCCCTTGGCTGGACCGGATTTCTTTCTTATTCTCTTCTCCATTGCCCCTCTATGTGATTCAGGGACCAGCTCGACCTCCACGTGGACTCTGGTCTGCTTGCCACCTCTGTGACCTTTATGCCACATAGGTTAGGGTTTCATGGACTTTCATGAACATGTCGGGCAACAGCTCATCAGCAAGCAGTGTCGCGAGTGTGGAGGCAAACAAGACCGGCCGGCGAACCCTGACGGTTGTAACCAGGCGAAGACAAATGGTCGGAATGAGGAAACCCTTGACAACAATAACCCAGTGAAGCTCGACGTCTCCGCCCCTCCAGCTCAGAATATGTTGGTGGAAGCAGCCTTGGCCGACACCCTTGAGACGGTAGGGGAGGACATCAACGGGCGAATGATACGTCGGTCCGTAGAGCTCCTGACGAAGATGGACATCTAGTAGGACATTGCTATCGTCTCGGCTGACAAGTTCACCTCCAAAACGGTCTGGAGTAGGATCCTAGGCTGCACAGCGAGTCGCTCGCTGCATCTAAGATGTGGTCGGGAGGGACGATGTCACCCTGCCAGAAATGACCGGCAGCCGGAAGTACGCAACGACTGGTGTCAGGATCGCAACCCACTAGGTTTCTCTAGCAACTAACATGGCTGAGACGGACGCCAGCATGATCAGGAAGATCTTACTTGTGCCGACCGAGGTTCCTACTTGCGGGATCACTTGAACCAACACGTAGCGGTGATGCCGCAAGCACCTTGATAAGTCTCGGGGCCCAGGGCCACGAAGGGATCTGAGGCGTCCATTAACATTGGGATGAGGTGGTTTGGGTCACAAATACAGCCCGAGCACTTTGAAAATGGCCTTCGGCTCCCTCAAGGGATCAACTTGTACAACGACTCCGTCAAACCGGACATGTGGCCCGCCGGCTATATGATAGGAGCCGGCACTGGTGGAGGCAACAATTGCGCATGGTACCTTCCTCTCATGTTTGAGGAGATGGCTCGTAGTTTGCTGAGCAGAGCAGCCTACCAGAAAAGAGTATCCAAAACCGGTTCTACTTGGAGTATGGAGGATGTGTTCAACAGAAACCTTGATGGCACCTACACGCGCCTGGGAACCTTATTGGACCTCAATCATTGTGTCTGGAAGGAGTCCATTGTGTCTAGAAGGAGGCGATTCGGTGCGCGACTTCTCACCTATTGGACCAAGCCGCGGAACTCATGTGAAGGAATCAACGAGACGCAAGTCGTCTATAATCTATAATTTCATCGAAGGCTGCAAGTATGAGCTCCTTAAGAACAAGCTACACCGCAACATCATCGATATCGTGGTCCAGCTCATGTCCATAGTCATCAAGTACGTGACCGCTAACAATTCTCTGCATAACTCAGATGATGACAAGACAAAGAAAGCTGACAAGTGCGAGAACACGGTCAGCAAGAGGAAATAACTCGCACAATCATAAGCGCAATGGCGATGGCACATCCAACTCTAATCTAGTCGCTAACGACAGTGAAGGTGGCCAGCATGGATCTAGAGGCTAGAAAGGTGGCGGTAACAACTATTAGAGGAATAAGTTCCCTAGTACACTTTTGAAGACCTCATGGACCAGCCATGCAAGTTTCACATCTTGCTCGGCAAGTTTTCCACCCATAATGTGCGAGCATGTAACTTCGACAAGCAAATAAAGTCCGATGTAGGAAAAGATAATGACGACGCAACCTTGCTATCTCGTGGCCAGCGGTACATTCCTCGGAAGGGACAATTCCATGTCTTCTTGGGCACTGGGTCCACGAGACACTGGAAGCTCCAGGCTCCGGCTACAGGAAATAAACACCACGGTTCGCTAGAGTGCCATAGTGGCTCAATTGGTCCGAGACGCAAATCACCTTGAGTCGATGATGATCACCTGGAGCACGTCCCACATCTCGGAAAGTGCACATTGGTGGTTGACCCTATGGTCGAAGGCTACAAATTGACCAAGGTCATGAATCATGATAGATGGTGGTAGCAGCATCAACATTTTATACGCTTACATGCTAGAGCGCATGCAGATCCCCGATTCGCACCTCCAACGGAGTTGGACAACCTCCCACGCATCATTCTCGGGAAGTCGACTTGCTCTCTTGGATTAATCTTGCTTGAAATCATCTTCGGTGATCTGAACAACTTCCGCTTAAGGACTCTCAACTTCGAGGTGGTGAAATTCAACAGCGCCTACCACGCCATTTTCGAGTGTCCTGCATTCGCCAAGCTCATTTCTAGGCCTTGTTATGTGACACGTGTAAAACGTACCTATGTTTGTGTATTGTTGCATCCTTATTTTATATCATTGTTACATGTTTCTACTATATTTGTAGCATTTTAGGGCATTTTTTCAAAGTAACCTATTTCAAGATGGCAAGTGCCAGTTTATGTTTTCTATCTATTTTTTGTTTCAGAAAGTTCTACAGAAAAGTCCCCCAAAAAATAAAAATAAAAATAAAAATCAAATATTTATCCGAGGAGAAGGATTCCAAAAATTAGTCGGAGGAGAGCCACCAAGAGGGCACACGGGTGCTAAGCACGTGCCCACCCTGGGTCATAGCCATAGCCCGCATGGGGCCCACCTGGATCCTCCCAAGTCGCATCTTCGCCTATAAAGTCCCTCTCTGGCCTAAAAACATCGAGCACAGCGAAAATTTCCATGAAAGATATGCAGAGCCTCCGCCTATTGGGTCACATAGCAGAAATAAAAAAAAATTCTACGTAACACACGTGATATACTATGAAGTTACATGCGAAGAAAGATCTGATCGATACCAACACGAAGCGTGAAACGAGTGTCGATGACGATGTCGGTGATGCCTGATGAAGAGTCCCGCAGCTAAGCCTAGCGTTGAGACTGTTTTCGCCCTGTATCATGCCTTTTGGATCCAGCCTTCCGGATCCATTGTTTTGGATCCAATAGAGTGAGTGTCTCACGTGTTACCCCTCTGAGAATTCGCACACATACGTTCGTCAAAGTCCTGCAGTGCTTCGCCGTCCAGGGCTAATCGCTACATGTTCACAATTGAGGTGGAGAGATCCCAGCACATGGGAAAGATATATATACATATATATACATATATATATTAGAACTAGATCTAATCGGGAGAGGACACCTCAAAATCCAATTAGAAGAAGTTCTAATTCAATTAGAGGGACTCTAATTAGAATCTCTAACTATACCCTCCAATCAACTAGAGAGAGGACTGGAAGGCAACTGTATGTATCCAATGAAGGAGGGGGTGGGTTTATATAGTGGGAGGAGGAGGGGCTTGCCTGAGGGCTAAGTCGGCTGGGGAGCCCTCTGCTAGTCTATGCTGCAGAGTGTTAAAAACTTTGTCTTACGTAGTCCGCCAAGATCACTATGCAGATAACAATGCATGCTCATACATGCATTGATCAAGATCACGACTCACCGGTAGCGGATTCGATGTAGTCGTAGAAGAGTTCTGAACAATTGTAGATCCTCACAACTAGTCCTAGTTGCACGGATGTCGATAGGCTTACCTCGTCAAGGATCACACGTGTGATCCCTCTTATGGTGTGCACGTGTACGCTCGTGGCAACCCGTCAGCGCTCCACTGTCCAGGACTCGACACTGATGAAGAGAGACCGTCTTTCGACGTTCCTAATTGGTAGCACTAATCGACTGCAACTAGAGCTATATGATTTTGGAAGTTTCTCAACACATAAGAAAGAAATAGTAATTATATCTAGGTCTAATCGGGAGAGGACACCTCAAAACCAATTAGAAGAATCTCTAATTGAATTAGAGGGGCTCTAATTAGACCCTCTAATTCTACTAGAGGGGGAGGGGGGCTTATGATACAAATGCTCACAAAATTATACTTTAGCTCAAGCCTTGGGGGTACTTTTATAGTTGGAGGGAAAAAGGGACTTACCAAAGGGGAGGAGGAGTCCTAATTGAGCTAGGAGGGGCTAACCGCACCATGGAGGTGGCCGCACCCCCCTCTTTCTAGCACAACTCCCATTGGACTACCATATGGGAGTCCAACTCCACCTCCTCTCCTTTTTTTCCTTTTTTGTTTTTCCCTTCAAATAAATTTAGGAAAAACACCAGAAGGTTCCTAGTGCCATGATTGATGGCTATGGATCCCACCTTCTAGCCCCACCAAGTGGTGCGGTCATGGGGCAAATCTGCCCCATCCGACACTCCCCTCTTCTCGGTTTTTGCCCGAAACTTTTTCGGAACCCTATGAACCCAATAGATAAAATCATCGATATTATCTACTGATGTTAGTTTCTAACATCCCGGGACATCTCATGTCCTCCGTTATCTCTCATATAAATAATTTCGTAACATCGACATCATTTCTCCCTTATAGTAACTTCCCTGAAACCTCTTCGATTGACACCGGACTTGTTTCTGTGACATCACATTGACATTGAACATTCATAAAACCAATAAAAACATCTTTTTTATCTCAATTGGCTTGTCACGGCTTAAGAGTGTGACCCGTAAAGGCTCGATAACACATAGATATGTTCGGGAAATTGCCGAACAATAACTAACAGCGGAACCGTGGATGCCTGATGACCCAAAAGTATAGGGGGTGTATCGTAGTACTTTCGATAAATAAGAGTGCCGAACCCAACGAGGAGCAGAAGGTGTTAACAAGCAGGTTGGATAGAGGATTCACTGTAAACACTAGCAAACGGGTTTTTGGAGGTTTTTGATATAGCAGATAAATAAAATGCGACTAAATAAAGTGCAGTAAATAATATTGCAGCGAGTGGCCCAATCCTTTTAAGAGCAAAGGACAAGCCGGTTGTATTACTTATGACTACCAAACGTTCTCGAGGGGAATTTCGTCAAGTGCTTTCGCTTCGTTATAGTTGATTAATATCCATTGGTTCGTGAAGTGTTGTGTGGGTGAACCTATGCTAATGCACCGCCCAACTAGGACTAATACATACTTGTGATTATACCCCTCGTAAGTATCCGCAAATACAACAAAGTAATTAAGATGAACTAACCACAACCTTAAAACTCTGGGATTCTACGCTCCCTCGTGCATTGGTTTCCTAACGGGGGTTTAGGTTTCTGTCACTCCGGCAACCCCACAATTAGTAGCCAAATACACAGTGCATCCTCCTAGGCCCATAAAGATGAAGTATCATGTAGTTGACGTTCACATGACACCGCTAGAAGAATAGCACCACAACTTAAATACCGAACCACGAGATATTACTTCAATATAACTTCACTACTAACATCATGACTTCTCCCATGTCCTCAAGAACTAAACGAACTACTCACAAGACATCATATGGATCATAATCAGAGGTGATATAATGGATGATAACAATCTGGTCATAAAGTGCTAACACCGATAAATCTCACAAGCATCAACTACTAACAAGTAATCCACACCGGGAGAGAGATCTAATGTAAAACAACGATAGAGGCCCCTAATTGTTACAGCGGGATGACGGTGGATGATGAGGGTGATGGTGCTGGTGGTGATGATGATGACGATGACGATCTTGATGATGCCCGGAGCGATGACGGTGACGATGGCGGTGATTTCCCCTCTCCGAAGAGGAATTTTCCCGGCTGATTTCTCCCTGCCAGAGAGTTGTTCTCTCTCAGGTGTTTTCCGCCCCGAGGCAGCGGTAGAATAATTCTTCGATGATGGTATGGGGCTTAGGGTTCCCTCGGGGTCAAGTACGCCAAAAATATCCACCAGAGGTGGGATACACCACGTGGCGGCGCGGCCAAGGGGGGCGCGCCACCCCATGGTGTGGGCCCATGGTGGCCCCCCTCCTGCTCTCCTCGTGGCTGGCTCCCTCTTCTGGACTTCTAAGATACCTCCGATGTCCCCCTCTTCTGAAATAGGGTATCCTGACAGTGCTTTTTCCATCGGATTTCTAGTCCCGGTGTTTATTCTCCAAAAATTATAAAACATGCAAAATAAGATAAAATAACATAAGGGATGCATCATAACATGAAATATATCGATGAATAAAAGAAAATAACAATATAAAACAGTGATGCAAAATGGACGTATCAACTCCCCACAAGCTTAGACGTCGCTTGTTCCCAAGCGAAACTGAACTCGGTAAATATGACCACAAGTTTATGGAGTGAGGTGTCGATAAAATAAAATACGAACAAGAGGCATCACATCTACAAAGATCAAGTCATTTTGGACAGCAACTCCCCTCATATAATCAAACTTGAAACAAGTGAAGTAACAACAAAGGTGCAAAAAGTAAATCACAATTGGTGAAGGCAAACTTCGTTCTTGGTTAGAGAACAATTAACAGTGTACTTATCTTTCAAGCAGAGTCTTTTATACTAGAGCTATATTGCAGAGTTTATCATGCTCAATTAACGGTCTGTTTGCAAACATTGGTAACTTTGAAAGTGGTATTCAAGCTGATAAAAGCATTTGCAGAAACAAGGAAAAATAAAGGACATGATTGAGTAAATCAACATGTAGCTGGATGAATCACAACAACTCAAATGCTTGCTTAGACATAAGGAAGTAGGTCTACTGACTCAACATAAATGTAAGAGATAGACCCTTCGCAGAGGGAAGCATTGATCACTCATGTGCTAGAGCTTTTATATTGTAAAACAGAGGTATAAAATTGTTGACACACCTCCGAACCTTTCTTACACAAACCATGGCTAACCGACTCCTCGAGTTCCTTCCAACAATCACAAACCGTGGAGGAGTGTCTAAATTTTGAGAGGCGCATGTTTATGTCAACGAATGGCAAACAGAAAATATAGTACGTCACAAGCCAACTATACTTCACAAGAGCGGCTCCCATAGAAGGACGCAACTGGTATAGAAGGTCATCCCTCTTTCTCCTTTGTTTACACAATTATGATTTGACTGATAAATCAGGGGCAAATGGAGTAAAGAGAATCTGTATTATTATTTGGGGCTGGGAACCCCGCTGCCAGCTCTTCTAGCATTTGGATAAGCGGATTAAGCCACTAGTCCAGGGTGTCAAATCCAATCAACAAGTGAGATAAAGATTCTCTATTTGCGTCCTCATGAGCTAAAACAGGTGTAAATTTTGAAGGTTTAAAGGTTGCAGACAAGCAATTTACTTGGAGTGGTGGTGAAATAGCACATATAGGTAGGTATGGTGGACACAAATGGCAAGGTTTTGGGCTAAAGGTTTGGATGCACGAGAAGCATTCCCTGTCAGTATAGGTTTTTGGCTAGGAAGGTTGGGTAGCAAGCATAAGAATCGAAGCAAAACAAACAAAAACATATATGATAAAGTCAAGCATGCAATCTTCCTTGAAGGTGCAAACAAACTTATTTGAGAATACTAAGCTTATGGGCTAACAAAGAAGAAAGATCATGGAATAATATATCTACATGCAACTCCCTCTTTTCTACTTAAGTCTCAACAAATTGTTGCTACTGACCAATGCTAAGTTTGCCAAAACCAACTAGATTATCTTGAAGCTCCAACATTGATACCAATACTAATAACAAGATCAATCACATAACAAAAATTGCAAACTAAAATAAAGTGAAACAAGTAGATGATGAAACTTCTCATTAATATTTCATTACGGCAACTCAAACCAAGGGATACAACGATAACCAACTAAGGAGCAACACTTCCATACCGCAAACCATACTATATGATATTTCCTCTACTCACGATATGACTCTACTAAAAGGTAAAAGGGTGAAAGATAAAATTGATATCGCGATTTTCCCCCAAGCTTGGAACAAGCCAAGGGGATGCCAATACCAATGACGAATCAATTCTTCGGTGGTGGTGGTGAATCCTTCTCATCCTCAGTCTTCCAAGGTAAAGGCTCGCCATCCACAAATGATGTCTGATACCTCATAAACGTATCCCTAATTTCTGATGCTCCATGATCATATTTTGACAATTGCTACATGTTTTATCCCTTCTTTATGTCATTTTTATCGATTTTCCGGACTAACCTATTAACAAGATGCCACAGAGCCAGTTCCCTGTTTTCTGCTGTTTTTTAGTTTCAGAAAAGTTGTTCTGGAAATATTCTCGGAATTGGAAAATTTGAAGCCCGGAAGTCCTATTTTCTCTGGAACCATCCAGAAGACCGAAGAGGAGCCGAAGAGGGGCTGCAGGGGGCGACACCATAGGGTGGCGCGCCCCCCTGGCCGCGCCAGCTATGTGTGTGGGGCCCCCCAGCCTCCACCGCCTTCGCCCTTTTGTCTATTTAAGCCTCCCGCATGGAAAACCCTAAACACCTGATCAAAATCCCCAAAAAAGTTCCGCGGTCGCCGTCACCGTCAACCCCAGATCAGGAGGGTTCTGAAGCTGTTTCCGGCACCCTGCCGGAAAGGAGATCATCACCGGAGGCATCTTCATCACCATGCCTGCCTCCGGAGTGATGTATGAGTAGTTCATCCTTAGACTACGGGTTCGTAGCTGTAGCTAGATGGTTGTCTTCTCCTCATATGCCTCCATGTTTAGATCTCGTGAGCTGCCTATCATGATCGTTATTTATCTTATGTAATTATCTGTGCCGTGTTTGCGGGGATCCGATGAATACTGACCTTATGCCAAGTTGATTATAGTCTTTATTTGCATATGTTATTTGTGATCTTGCATGCTCTCTGTTTCTAGTGGTTATCCTGGCCAAGTAGTTGCTAGTAACTCCAAGAGGGAGTATTTATGCTCGATAGTGGGTTCATGCCTCTTTGTTACCTTGCTCGAGTGACAGAAACGTGAAGGGGGAGGATGTGTTGTTGCCATTAGGGAGAAAACAGCGGTGAGAGTGCCCGCGTGTATAATCATTGCTTACATTACACACGTGGTTTAATGCAATTATTTGTTGATTGCAACTTAATACCTGAGGGGGTTCGGATGATAACCTAAGGGTGGATTATTAGTCATAGATGCAGATGTATGTCGGTATATGTATCTTGTTGTAATGCCCGCTCTAAATAGCATAGTAATCTTCATGTCATAAGGTGCACTACGGTGCAACCTCTATTTGTCAATTGTCCAGCTGTAATTTGTTCACCCATCATGCTATCTTTTATGGAGAGACACCACTAGTGAAACTACGAACCCCGGTCCATTTTTTCACACTGTTAAACAAACCACAACAATTTCCTGCTCTCTTTACTTTCTGCAAGCATACACTATGTTTCCACACTATACGTCTAATCTTTGTTTTCAACAAGACCAGTGAGATTGACAACCTCACTGTACCGTTGGGGCAAAGTATTTTGGTTGTGTTGTGTGTAGGTTCCACGTTGTTGCTGACACCGGTGAAGCGCCAGCACCACCGTCAGTGGCATCAACCTTCCGAAGATTCTCTTTCTCCTACTGGATTGATAATCCTGGTTCTTAACTAAGGGGAAAACTCCTACCATTGTGCTCATCACACCTTCCTCTTGGGGTTCCCAACAACGCAGAGAAAGGATTTAACTCTGCCAGCAACAAGGATTTTTCTGGCACTGTTGCTGGGGAGAAGGAAGTCTTCTGGCAAGGGGAGCTCTCACTCTCAACCTCTTTATTTTTTTATTGTCTTTTTTTTATTTTTTTCTTGCTTCTCTTTATTAAAAACGCAAAAAAATTAGTTCTCATTCTAGTTGTTATTTTTGCTTTATCATGCTTGCTATCAATGTTTGATGTCTTTGAAACTAGATCTTGTAGGCAAGGTGGGTTCATAGATGAACAACAAAAATATTATAATGAACACCACTTGTCACAAAAAGGAATACACTTATGTGAGCAAATTAATAAATTGCATGACTATGCTAAAAACTTGTGCTCCACCTATAATGTTACTTATTGCTTTGATAAGTCTTCTGCTGTCGGAGGCATAAACACCTTCCTTTTCAATGTGAGTATAATGATGATGTTACCATATCTTCTTATGTTAAGGGAAATTATGAATTATATGATGTGGAACAAATTGAAGAATTTATTTCTTGCAAGGGTGCATTCAAAATTGCTTATTTACTTGAAAGTATTGATGACGCACCTTATAAATACGAGATTTATGCTATACTTGAATATTGATTTGATAATTACAAGGATCATAATTACTACATAATGGAATATCTTAACAAATGCTCTCAACCTAAGGAAGAGACTAATGCCTTGCAGGAGCCTATGGAAGAACAAATTGCTGAATCTGGAAGCTCATTGGATGAAAAAGAGGAGGAGAGTGATGATCAAGAGGAGGAAGAATGGAATCCATGTCAACCTCCCAATGAGAGTAACTCTTTAACTCATAAATTATTTGATGAAATTGATACTTGCTATACTTGTGATCTTGATACTACTATGCTTGTGAGAATGATATTGTTACTGTTATTTATGATAATCCATCTACTTGGATAAATCTTATGATAATGCTCTTGATGATGGTCCTAAAACACCTCTCTTTTTGTTGAAAGTTTTGAAGTTTCCCTTGTTCTACCTTCCCATGATTTCTAGTTTGAGCTTCTTTAATTTATTTATTTACAAGATTCTTATGCATAGGAAGTGGGTTAGACTTAAATTTGTTTTACATTTTCTTCATGATGCTCTCTTTTTCTTCAATTCATATTTCTTATGTGAGCATCCACGTGATTCCACCCCTTTTATGCCTAGCTGAAAGTCGTTAAAGAAAAGCGCTACCGGGAGACAACCCGTTTTATTTCGCTGGTTTCTGCCTGTTTTCTTTCGTTTTCTTTGGTGTTCTTTGCAACTGGGTGTTTCCTATTTCCTTATCAACCCCGCTGTATCTTTTCTTTTATGTTTTTTTTGAGCCAAATAAAGCCTCTGGTGGAAAGTTGAGCCTATATTTTGGATTTCTGGGCAGGAAACAGATTTCTGTTGTCCACTGTAAATTCCGTTACAAATCACATAAATTCAAAATGACCTGAGCTTTTTTGTTCTTAATACTGAGTTATATACACAAATTTTCTTAGAAGACCACTTTTTTATTTGAGCAACATAATATTTTTGAAAAAATCGATCTTTACCTGTTGTTCTGTTTTTGACAGATTTCTGCCGTTTATCGCATTTGCATCTTAATCTCTTTCTTTTGGTGTTCTTTTGAGAAAAAGAGTTTTGAAATAAGTTGTGACAGTAGCTAATGTGTTTTTGAGTGTTAGACTTGTGTTGAAACTGAACCATGTGGATTTATTATTTCTATTGCACTAACGTTGGTAATGAAGATTGTGCGAATTTTGATGTGAAGGAAGTTTTCAAGGGTCAAGAGAAGAGGATGATATGATGTGATCAAGAAGAGTGAAAAGCCTAACCTTGGGGATTCCCCGGTGGTACATCCAAGCAAATTCCAAGAAGACTCAAGTATCTAAGATTGGGGATGCCCAAGTCATCCCCTTCTTCATCAACAAATTATCAGGTCACTTCTAGTGAAACTATATTTTTATTCGGTCGCATCTTATGTGCTTTACTTGGAGCGTCTTTTATTTTTGTTTTCAGTTTGCTTTTGATTTTGCTTTAGTTTTGTTTTTA
This sequence comes from Alopecurus myosuroides, assembly GCA_028641055.1. NCBI lineage: Eukaryota > Viridiplantae > Streptophyta > Magnoliopsida > Poales > Poaceae > Alopecurus > Alopecurus myosuroides. Next base: position 314,419,009 of record CM054058.1, on the reverse strand, counting down.
CTTTCATAATAAGCTTGGTTGGACCCCAACATTCTTTTATTGGAGAGTGACACGCTCCGCTTTTTCATGAGAATACGTTGTATTCTTAGTCTCTGTCTAGCTGCTGCATTTATTCAGCTCCTGTTTTGCATGCATCTCTTGTTAGAGCTGTTAGTTTTAGTAGTATTATTTGAGTACTCCCATGTTTGCTTGCTGTATCATAAAGAGTATTTTTTGTTAAAGCATGTTTTGTATGGTGCTTGTTGGGAGAAACAAAAACTTCTGTTTGAAGTAGAATTTATAACAGTACTAGTAGAAGCTTGTATAGACTGCGACTAGGACTTTTTCATGCCATGCTAAATGTTATTTTAGTTTTAAAGCCTTATGGTTATTGAGTAGCATGATTATCCTCAAATAGTTGAGAGTGTTTAATATGTATTGAAAGATTCATGAGTTGTTCTTGTCATAGTAAAGCATCAATATATGGTATTCTCTTTCGAATGTTTTATTTGGTTGACTTGGCGCATGGTCACACCATGTTTATGACTACAAACCAGTCACGAATAGCCTCCATGACCACTTAGTTTTTGAACTTGTGATACTGCTTATGTTTTAATTAATGAGGCTTATGTCACTATGCATGATTATGGCTCTTATGCTCTCTTGATTTTCCGCTCCCAATCTTTTGCTAGCCTCCACTTGTACTGAGTATGAGCTCAACTCGTGCATACAAACTCCCTTAAACCAAAGTTTTTCCCATTGTGTCCATAATACCTACCTACATGTGTTATTTAACTGCCATTCCAAAGTAAATTACTCATGTGTTACCTTTAAAACTTTCAAAATTACTCCTGCTTTATGTTCCTGTTTTTGCTCATGAGGACATAAATAGAGAATCTTTATCTCACTTGTTGATTGGATTTCACACCCTGGACTACTGGCTTCATCCACTTATCCAAATGATAGAAGAGCTGGCAGCAGGGTGCCTAGCCCCAAATTAATGCATACAAATTCTCTTCACTATTTTTGCTCCTGATTTATGAGTCAAAGCATAATTGTGTAAAAAAAAAGAGAAACAGGGATGACCTTCTATACCAGTTGCGTCCTTCACCGTGGGAGCCGCTCTTGTGAATCCAGTTGACTTGTGACGTACTATATTTTATGTTTACCATTCGTTGAGATTAGCATACATCTCCCAAAATATAGACATTCCTCCACAAATGTCAAACTTTTAATACCTCTGTTTAATAAAATAAAATCTCTAGCACATGAGTGATCCCTGCTTCCCTCTGCGAAGGGCCTTTCTTTTACTTTTATGTTGAGTCTCCATCTTATAACTTTATGCACAGTTGAGAGAGCATTTTTACCATTCTGAGTTCTATGTGCATTTGTCCCATAAGCATCAATAATTACTTCATGATGTGATATCATTTGTTCTTAAATTATTTGTTCTAGTCTTCCTCTTGAACTTTGAAGGTGTCCTGGCATTTATGGTTTGCCCCACTCTTAAGGACTATCGAAATATCACTTTTCTATGCTTTCTCTATACCTGAAATATATGTTTACCTTTCTTTGCATTATTATTCATGATCCTTTATTTGAGTTACTTATCGTGATGCAAAGTAATTGCTATGCTTTATTATTAAAGTTTTATTTCGCATGCCTATGTTTAAAGTTTTATGATCTCAGCGTGCATATGCTTTTACATTAGATTGATCAAGTTTGTGTTAGTTGCATGTCACCTCAGAAATTTTTGTTTTATCGTTTACCTACTCGAGGACGAGTAGGAACTAAGCTTGGGGATGCTTGATACGTCATAAACGTATCCCTAATTTCTGATGCTCCATGATCATATTATGACAATTGCTACATGTTTTCTCCCTTGTTTATGTCATTTTTATCGATTTTACGAACTAACCTATTAACAAGATACCACAGAGCCAGTTCCATGTTTTCTACTGTTTTTTAGTTTCAGAAAACTTGTTCTGGAAATATTCTTGGAATTGGAAAATTCGAAGCCATGAAGTCTTATTTTCCCCGGAACCATCCAGAAGACGGAAGAGGAGCCGAACAAGGGCAGCAGGGGGGCCACACCAAAGGGTGGCGCGCCCCTGGCCGCGCCAGCTATGGGTGTGGGCCCCCCCGACCTCCACCACCTTCGCCCTTTCGCCTATTTAAGCCACCGGGATGGAAAACCTTAAACACCTAATCAAAATCCTCGAAAAAGTTACGCAGCCGCCGTCACCGTCAACCCCCAGATCAGGGGGTTCTGAAGTTGTTTCCGGCACCCTGCCGGAGAGGAGATCATCACCGGAGGCCTCTTCATCACCATGCATGCCTCCGGAGTGATGCGTGAGTAGTTCATCCTTGGACTATGGGTTCGTAGCTGTAGCTAGATGGTTGTCTTCTCCTCATATGCCTCCATGTTTAGATCTCGTGAGCTGCCTATCATGATCGAGATTGATCTTATGTAATTCTCTGTGTTGTGTTTGTGGGGATCCGATGAATATTGACCTTATGCAAGGTTGATTATAGTCTTTATTTGCATATGTTATTTGTGATCTTGCATGCTCTCCGTTGCTAGTGGTTATTCTGGCCAAGTAGTTGCTAGTAACTCCAAGAGGGAGTATTTATGATCGATAGTGGGTTCATGCCTCCTTGTTACCTTGCTCGAGTGACAGAAACGTGAAAGGGGAGGATGTGTTGTTGCCATTAGGGAGAAAAAAGCGGTGAGAGTGCCCGCGTGCATAATCATTTTTTACAGTACACACTTTGTTTAATGCAATTATCTGTTGCTTGCAACTTAATACCTGAGGGGGGTCGGATGATAAACTGAGGGTGGATTATTAGTCATAGATGTGGATGGATGTAGGTCTATGTATCTTGTTGTAATGCCCGCACTAAATATCATAGTAATCTTCATGTCATATTGTGCACTACGGTGCAACCTCTATTTGTCAATTGCCCAGCTGTAATTTGTTCACCCAGCATGTTATCTTTTATAGAGAGACACCACTAGTGAAACTACAAACCCCGGTCCATTTTTCCACACTGTTAAACAAACCACGATAATTTCCCGCTTTCTTTACTTTCTGCAAGCATACACTGTTTTTCCACACTATACGTCTAATCTTTGTTTTCAGCAAGACCAGTGAGATTGACAAACTCACTGTACCGTTGGGGTAAAGTATTTTGGTTGTGTTGTGTGCAGGTTCCACGTTGTTGCTGACACCGGTGAAGCGCCAGCACCACCATCAGTGGCATCAACCTTCCGAAGATTCTCTTTCTCCTACGGGATTGATAACCCTGGTTCTTAACTAAGGGGAAAACTCCTACCGCTGTGCTCATCACACCTTCCTCTTGGGGTTTCCAACAACGCAGAGAAAGGATTTAACTCTGCTAGCAACAATGTCGTGGTCTCCAACATCCTTAAACTAGCAGCAGAGCTTATACATTTAAACATGTTCTCATACTCATATTTCTGGTTCTGCACATCATAGAGTTGGGCTTGCAAATCGTTGGTGGTCTTGGTGAGTGAGAAAATCTCCTCCCAAAGCTTCAGATTCTCCTTCTTGTATTCAGCGATATGTTCTGTCTTTATCCTGTGGATGATCTCAACTTCACGCTCTGACATCTTCTTGTACCTAAAGACTTCTTGCTCCAGTTCTTCCATCCTAGCTTCCAGACTGCTTTCTCCTTTAGGGCCCCGAAAATCTTCAATCTGCACCTCCCCATCCTTGAGCAACAATTTATTGGGATGCATCTTCAACTCGTTCATATATGGGTTGACGACGTTCTCAAAGAAATTGTCTTTGGGAGATCCAGGAGAGGACACTGTGGCTGTAGATCTGAAGATGTAACCTGGCAGAAATAGCTCGAAACAAAAACACGATGAGAAAATGATATACGGACTTTGGGGGGTCCGTGGGATTATATATAAAACATATGCATAATGAAAGGAAAGTCCAGGTCGAAAACGAGTCGGAGAGGGTCTCCAAGGCGCCCACAACATAGGGTGGCGCGGCCAAGGGTGGGCCCGCGCCCCCTCATGGTGTGGTGCCTCCGGGCACCTTCTCCAACTTCTCTCCGACTCGGTATTTTTTATATTTTCCAAAAACTGATAATTTATAACTGAAAAGGTATTTCGCGAACTTTTTCTTAACAGAACTATTACCTATTCCAAAACAGGCTCTGCAGATTCTGGAATCTTCCCCCTAATGAATTCTCCGGAGACATTACTTGAATAACATCCACATCTTCATCATAAGAATCCCCAGAAATATAATGTTTGAGTCTTTGTCCATTTACCACTTGTGTAGTGTTATCTTTGAGGGAAGCAATTTTGATTGCACCCGAACGATACACTTCTTCAATAATATAAGGTCCTTCCCATCGGGAGAGTAATTTCCCTGCAAAAAATCTGAGACGAGACCGATACAATAGAACTTTCTCACCACCATGAAACTCTCTTTTAAGGATTCTTTTATCATGCCATTGTTTAACTTTATCTTTAAAGATCTTGGCATTTTCATAAGCTTCACATCTCAATTCATCTAAATGATTCAAATCAAGTATTCTTTTCTTACCACCAAGTTTAAAATCTTTATTTAATTCTTTCACTGCCCAATAAGCTTTGTGTTCTAATTCTAAAGGCATGTGACTAGCTTTTCCATAAACCATTTTATAGGGAGACATACCCATAGGATTTTTATAAGCAGTTCTATAAGGCCATAAAGCATCATTCAACTTATCTGACCAATTCTTCCTAGATTTATTAACAGTCTTTTGCAAGATAGATTTATATTCTCTATTTGATAATTCTACCTGTCCACTGGTTTGAGGATGATAAGCTGAGGCAATTCTATGATTAACATCATATTTAGCAAGGGTCTTTCTAAAACCACCATGATTAAAATGAGAACCTCCATCAGTCATAAGATATCTAGGCACACCAAATCTAGGGAAAATAACATCTTTAAGCATTTTTATAGGGGTCTTACCATCAGCACTTTTAGTAGGTATAGCTTCTACCCACTTAGTAACATAATCAACAACAACAAGAATATGAGTATAACCATTCGAAGGAGGAAAAGGACCCATAAAGTCAAATCCCCAACAATCAAAAGGTTCAATAACAAGAGAATAACTCATAGGCATTTCATTACGTCTAGAAATATTACCTACTCTTTGACATTCATCACAAGATAAAATAAATTTACGTGCATCTTTAAAGAGGGCAGGCTAATAGAAACCTGATTGTAGAACCTTTTGTGCGGTTCTATCTCCAGCGTGATGTCCTCCATAAGCACTAATATGGCACTTCTTCAATATTTCACGTTGTTCATGATCTGGTACACATCTTATCATAATACCATCTACTCCTTGTTTATATAAATGTGGGTCATCCCAAAAATAATGCCTCAAATCATAGAAGAATTTTCTTCTTTATTGAGCTGTAAATGTTGGAGGCAAATACTTTGAAACAATAAAGTTAGCATAATCAGCATACTATGGGCTATCTTGGGATTTTACCTTTACTGCAGCTATATCTGGCCATGGGCCGGGCCGGGCTTGGACCGGGCCTAACAAAAGCCCAAGGTAGAAAACTGAGGCCAGACCCTCCCAGGCCCTACCAACGGGCCTGATTTCAAGTCGGGGCCCTCCCAAGCCCTACCAAAGCCCTTAGAGCCTAGGGCCATGGGCTGGGCCTCTTCCTTAAAATACCAATATGCCAAGCCCGGGCCCTTCCAGGCCCTACTGGTGGGCTCAAAACTCGGGCCCAAGCCCTGCCCACGAGAAAGCCCGTAGGGCCTAGGCCTTGTATTTTAGGGTCGGGCCTGGGTGGGCCGATAGGGCCGAGCCTGAGATGTCCAGGTATAATTGCAGCCAACTGTTCATTTGGAAAAATATCATTAACAAGAATGGGATAAAAAGTAATGTTTTCCAATCTACACAAGTTATCAACAACAAGATTTTCAGCACCCTTCATATCTACAATATGCAAATCAAACTCTTGTAAAAGCAACACCCATATAATAAGCCTAGGCTTAGCATCTTTCTTTTCCATATGGTATCTAATAGCAGCAAACACTAATATCAGTATGAATAGTAACCTTTGAGTCAACAATATAAGGACTAAACTTATCACATGCAAACACTACAACTAAGAACTCTTTTTCAGTAGTAGCATAATTCTTTTGAGCAGCATCAAGAGTCTTACTAGCATAATGAATAACATTCAACTTCTTATCTATGCGCTGTCCAAGAACAGCACCTACAGCAAAATCACTAGAATCACACATAATTTCAAAAGGTAAATTCTAATCAGGTGGTTCAATAATAGGAGCAGTAGTTAAAGCCTTCTTCAAAGTTTCAAAAGCTTCCATACAATCATCATCAAAAACAAATGGTACATCTTTTTGAAGAAGATTAGTAAGAGGCTTTGATATTTTAGAGAAATCTTTAATAAACCTCCTACAAAAACCAGCATGACCAAGAACACTACGAATACCTTTAACATCCCTAGGATAGGGCATTTTCTCTATGGCTTGCACTTTAGCTCTGAACTTCAATACCTCTTTCATAAATTTTATGTCCAAGAACAATTTCTTCATTAACCATAAAGTGGCATTTCTCCCAATTAAAAACAAGATTAGTTTCCACACATCTCTGCAAAACTTTATCAAGGTTGTGCAAACAATTATCAAAAGAAGTTCCATAGACGGAGAAATCGTCCATGAATACTTCCACAATTTATTCACAAAAACCATGAAAAATAGCAGACATGCATCTTTGAAAAGTAGCAGGAGCATTAGACAAACCAAAAGTCATACGTCTATAAGCATAAGTACCATAAGGACAAGTAAAGGTTGTTTTCTCTTAATCTTGCTTCCTAACAACAATTTGAGAAAACGCAGAATAACCATCAAGAAAGCAAAAATGAGTTTTCTTAGACAACCTCTCAAACATTTGATCAATAAAGGGCAAAGGATAATGATCTTTCTTAGTAACTTTATTAACCTTTCTAAAATCAATTCACATTCTATAACCAACTACTACTATTTGCGGAATGAGCTCATTGTTTTCATTAGGAACAACAGTCATTCCTCCCTTCTTAGGGACACAATGCATAGAGCTCACCCATCTACTATCAGCAATAGGAAAAATAATACCAGCATCAAGAAGTTTTAATACCTCATTTCTTACCACTTCCTTCATTTTAGGAATTAAACGGCGTTGATGCTCAACTACTGGCTTTGCATCATGTTCAATGTTAATAGCATGCTGACATATAGTAGGAGAAATTCCCTTCAAATCATCAAGAGTATATCCAATAGCTCTACGGTGTTTCTTCATAATTCCCAATAATCTTTCCTCTTCTTCACCTGAAAGTTTAGCACTAATAATAACATGATATATTTTCTTATCGTCAAGATAAGCATATTTAAGATCATCAGGCAGAGGTTTTAAATCAAAGACATGATCCTCCTTGGGTGGTAATGTTGTTCCCAAGTCTTCCACTGGTAAGTTGTGTTTCAGTATCACCGGTTGATGAAGAAGAATATCGTCAATCTCATTTCTATCTTCTATAAATACATCACTCTCGTGGTCCTCCATATATTGTTGCAAAGCATTGTTAGGAGCAAGAGCAATAGAAGCAAGTTGTTCTACTTTAAAATTTTCATCAGGCAATTTAGATTCATAAGGTGCTCTAGCAAATTTGGAGAAATTGAACTCATAAGATTTTCCATCAAATTTAGTCAAAATCTTCTCTCTTTTACAATCTATAATAGCACCACAAGTGTTCAAGAAAGGTCTACCAAAAATAATAGGACATGTCTTACTAGCAGCCTTACCAAGTACTAGAAAATCAGTGGGATATTTAGTTTTCCCACACAAAACTTCCAAATCTCTAACAATACCAATCGGAAAAACAGTTTCTCTATTAGTAAGCTGAATAACCACATCAATATCTTCAAGTTCACAAGAACGAATTTCATGCATAATTTCTCTATAAAGCTCATAAGGTATAGCACTAGAGCTAGCACCAATATCACACAAACCATAATACCAATTATCACCAATCTTAACAGAAAGCACATGAACACTAGTTTTCTTAGGTCTATGAGGATGGGAAACAATATCAGAAGCATCCTCACAAAAGACAATGTGTTCATCCTCCACATTTCCACAAACAAGATCTTTCACTATTGCTACAGCAGGTTCAACAGTTATTTGTTCATCAGATTCAATAGATTTATTATTACTCTTATTAACCACAGTAGCCACCATAGAGTGTTCTTTCACCTTAGCAGGGAAATGCATTTTTTCAACATATGGCTCGGGAACAGCAGGATTAACAACATGCCCTTATATATTACTAGCAGGAACAATATATTTATAAGGTTCATGGTACTTGTGATAATTCTTTTTAGGAATATCAAGATAGGAGGCAAAAGCTTCAGTTTGCAAAGATTTGAGAATCAAGACCACAAACAGCACTAACATCATAGAAATCATTGGTTCCCATAAAAGATTTAATGCATTCATAATCATAATTTATACCCGACTTTCTACCTTTGTCATTCTCACATCCTTCAGTGTTTTCTTGAATACGGTCAAGAAGATCCCATTTTTCTTCTTCCTTCATACGTGTGAATGATCCAGAACAAGAAGAATCCAATAAATCCTTATCATGAAGAGAAAGTCTTGCATAAAAATTATTGATAACAATATTTCTCGGGAGTTTATGAACGGTACATTTAAGAATTAATAACTTCATTCTCCCCCACGCTTGGGCAATACTCTCTCCCTCATGAGGCCATAAGTTATAGATTTGATTCCGGTCTTTATGAATCTCACTAGGAGGATAGAATTTAGAATAAAAGAGAGGAACAATTTCCTCCCATCCAATAGAATAACCATTCTTCGGTAATTTGAACCATTCAGCGGATCTTTTTTTTAACGATAAGGAAAGTAATTTCCTTTTAACTTGATCCATTGTAATACCTACACACTTAAATAACTCGCATAGTTTATGTATAAAGAGCAAATAATCACCGGGATGGACAGTTCCATCACCGTAATAGCAGTTATCCATAACACATCCAACAATTTTCATAGATATTTTATAAGGATCTAATTCAGTAGAAGACGGGTTACCAACTACCCTAGTAGGAACGGTAGAAATACTCCTAAACAGAGAACCAAAAGTATTCTCCATAATGAAATAAAACAGCAGACAAAAATAAAAACATCACTCACAGTAAAAGTTTCTCTTACCAATTCCACTTACCAATAGCGCTTCACTCCCCGGCAACGCCGCCAGAAAATAGTCTTGATGACCCACAAGTATAGGGGGTCTATCGTAGTACTATCGATAAATAAGAGTGTCGAACCCAACGAGGAGCAGAAGGTGTTGACAAGCAGGTTGGATAGAGGATTGACTGTAAACACTAGCAAACGGGTTTTTGGAGGTTTTTGATATAGCAGATAAATAAAATGCGAGTAAATAAAGTGCAGTAACTAATATTGCAGTGAGTGGCTGCTACTCGCAATGGTGACCGTGGCGGGATGAGGTCTTCTTATATATGTTTGTTTGCTCCCCGGCAACGGCGCCGGAAATTATTTGATGCAAAGGTTGATGGTGTATTCACGGGGAGACTTCTTGATGATGATTAAGTCCCCGGCAACAGCACTAGAAATTCTTGTTGCTATGGATGGTGTGTTGGGAACCCCAAGAGGAGGGTGTGATGAGTGTAGCGGTAAGAATTTCCCTCAGTTAAGAACCAATGTTATAAATCCAGTAGGAGAAAGAGGATCTTCGGAAGGTTGATGCCGCTGACGGTGGTGATGGCGCCTCATCGGTGTCAGCAACAACGCGGAACCTGCACACAACACAACCAAAATACTTTTTCCCAACGGTACGGTGAGGTTGTCAATATCATCGGTCTTGCTGAAAACAAAGATTAGACGTATACTGTGGAAAATGGTGTATGCTTGCATAAAGTAAAGAAAGCAAGAAATTGTAGTGGTTTGTTTAACAGTGTAGGAAAATGGACCGGGGTTCATAGGTTCACTAGTGGTGTCTCTCCATAAAAGATAGCATGCTGGGTGAACAAAATACAGCTAGGCAATTGACAAATAGAGGTTGCACCGTAGTGCACATTCATGACATGATGACTACTATGATATTTAGTGCGGGCATTACAAAAATATACATAGACCGTAATCCAATTGCATCTATGACTAATAATCCACCCTCAGGTTATCATTCGAACCCCCTTAGGTATTAAGTTGCAAACAACAAATAATCGCATTAAGCAATGTGTGTAAGGTAAGCAATAATTGTGCACACGGGCACTCACACCGTTCTTTTCTGGCAACAGCAAATCCTCCCTCTTCACGTTTCTGTCACTCGAGCACAGGAGAAAAGGAGGCATGAACCCAACTATCAAGCATAAATACTCCCTCTTGGAGTCACTGGCAACTACTTGGCCAGAGCAAACTAGCAACAGAAAGCATGCAAGATCACAAATCACATATACAATAAAGACTATAATCAACTGGCATAAGTTCAATATTCATCGGATTCCAGCAAACACAGCACATAGAATTACATAAGAATAATCTCGATCATGTTAGGCAGCTCATGAGATCTAAACATTGAGGCATGGGAGGAGAAGACAACCATCTAGCTACTGCTATGGACCCGTAGTCTAAGTATGAACTACTCACGCATCCCTCCGGAGGCAGGCATGGTGATGAAGAGGCCTCCGGTAATGATCTCCTCTCCGGCAGGGTGCCGGGAGACAGCTTCGGAATCCCCCTGATCTAGGGTTGACGACGACGGCGGCTGCGGTAGTTTTTGGGGATTTTTTATCAGGTGCCTAGGGTTTTCCTTCAGAGGGGAATAAATAGGCGAAGGGCAAAGGCGGTGGAGCCCTGGGGGCCCCACACCACCCCCGGTGTGGCCAAGGGGGGGCGCCACCCTATGGTGTGGGCCCCCTGAGCCCCCCTCCGGGTGTCTTCGGGACTCCATGGAACCTTTAGGAATTCTAAGACTTCCGGGCTTCCAATTTTCCAATTCTGAGAATATTTCCAGAACAACTTTTCTGAAACTAAAAACAACAGAAAACACGGAACTGGCTCTGTGGCATCTTGTCAATAGGTTAGTCCGGAAAATCGATAAAAATGACATAAAGAAGGGAGAAAACATGTAGCAATTGGCATAATATCATCATGGAACATCAGAAATTATAGATACGTTTGAGACGTATCAAGCATCCCCTAGATTAGTTCCTACTCGTCCTCGAGTATGTAAACGATAAACAAAATAATTTCTGGGGTGACATGCTACCACACAATCTGGATCATAAAAATGTAAAAGCATATGTAAGCTGAGATCATAGAACTTTAACACAAACATGATAAATAGAACTTTAATAATAAAGCATAGCAATCACTTTGTATCATCAGAAGTATCTCAAATAAAAGATCATGAATAACAATGCAAAGAAAGATATACGTTTGCTTCAAGTATAGAGAAAGCATGGCAAAGTGGTATTTTGCTAGTCCTTAAGAGTGGGGCAAAACATAAATGCCAGGACACCTTAAAAGTTCATGAGGAAGACTAGAACAAATAATTTGAGAACAAGCAATAACACATCATGAATCAATTAATAATGTTTCTGGGACAAATGCACATAAAACTCATAATGGCAAAAATGCTCTCTCAATTGTGCATAAAGTTGGAAGATGGAGACTCAACATAAAAGTAAAAAGGCCCTTCGCAGAGGGAAGCAGGGATCACTCATGTGCTAGAGCTTTTATTTTATTAAACATAGGTATTAAAAGTTTGACACTCCTCCCATCCATCTTACACAAACCATGGCTAACCGAATCTTCGGGTGCCTGCCAACAATCACATACCATGGAGGAGTGTCTATATTTTGGGAGATGTATGCTAATGTCAATGAATGGTAAACAGAAAATACAGTACGTCACAAGCCAACTATATTTCACAAGAGCGGCTCCCATAGGAAGGACGAAACTGGTATAAAAGGTCATCCCTGTTTCTCTTTTGTTTACACAATCATGCTTTGACTGATAAATCAGGGGCAAAAATAGTGAAGAGATTTTGTGTGTATTAATTTGGGGCTGGGCACCCTGCTGCCAGCTCTTCTATAAATTGGATAAGACGATGAAGCCGCTAGTCCAGGGTGTGAAATCTAATCAACAAGTGATATAAAGATTCTCTATTTACGTCCTCATTAGAAAAAATAGGGGCACAAAATAGGAATAATTTTTAGAAGTTTTTAAGGTAGCACATGAGCAATTTAATTGGAGTGGCGGTTAAATATCACATATAGGTAGGTATGGTGGACACATTTGGCAAACTATGGTTTTTGGGAGTTGGATCCACAGGTAGAGCTCATACTCAGTACAGGTGAAGGCTAGCAATAGACATGGAGCGACAAATCAAGAGAGAATAAGAGCCATAATCATGCATAGCGACATAAACATCATTAATCAAAGAATAAGCGGTATCACAAGTTCGAAAACTAAATGATCATAGAGGCTATTAGTGACTGGTTCATAGTCATAAACATGGTGTGAGCATGCGCCAAGTCAACCAAATAAAACATTCAAAAGATAATACCATAAATTTATGCTTCAATATGACAAGAAAAACTCCTGAATCTTTCAATGGAACATTAAACACTCTCGGATATTTGAGGCTAATCATGCTACTCAATAACCACAAGGCTTTAAAACTAAAATAACATCTCGCATGATATGAAGAAGTTCTAGCCACAGCCTATACAAGCTTCTACTTGCACCATTAAAAATTCTACTTCAAGCAGTAGTTTCTTTTCCCAACAAGCACCATGCAAGATATGTTTTAACAAAAAATACTCTACATGATACAGCAAGCAAAAATGAGAGTACTCACATAACACTACTAAAACTAACAGCTCTTAGATAATAGATGCATGCAAAACAGGAGCTAAATAAATGCAGCAACCATACAAAGATTAAGAATACAAAGTATTCCCATGAAAAAGCGGAGCGTGTCACTCTCCAATAAAAGAATGCTGGGGTCCAACCAAGATTATTGCAAAAATAAAAACAAAATGAAAGAAAAAATAAAATACGCTCCAAGTAAAGCACATAAGATGTGACCGAATAAAAATATAGTTTCACCAGATGTAACCTGATAATTTGTCGATGAAGAAGGGGATGCCTTGGGCATCCCCAAGCTTAGACGCTTGAGTCTTCTTGGAATTTTCTGGGATGTACCACCGGGGCATCCCCAAGCTTAGGATTTTCACTCTTCTTGATCACATGATATCATCCTCTTCTCTTGACCATTGAAAACTTCCTTCACACCAAACTTCTCACAATCTTCATTAGCAACGTTAGTGCAATCGAAATAATAAATTCACATGGTTCAGTTTCAACACAAGAATAACACTCATAAAAACATTATATACTTTTTTCACAACTTCTTTTAAAACTCTTTTTCTCAAAAGAACACCAAAAGAAAGAGATTAAGATGCAAATGCAATTATTGGCAGAAATATGTCAAAACAGGACAACATGTAAAGATGATTTTTTTCGAAAATCTTCTGTTGCTAAAATCAAAAAGTGTTCAAATAATAAAAGTTGCGTATGTAGCCCAGGATTACGCACAAAAAAACTCAGGTCATTTTGAATTTTTTATGATTTTATACGAATTTAACAGTGGACAGCAGAAATCTGTTTCCTGCGCAGAAATCCGAAATATAGTCTCAACTTTCCACTAGAGGCTTTACTTGGATCAACAAAGACACAAAAGAAAAGATACATCAGGGTTTATAAGGAAATAGACAACACCCAGGTGCAAATAAAACAAAAGAAAACAACGGAAAACGGGTTGAAAACAAAGAAATAAAACGGGTTGTCTCCCAGTACGCTTTTCTTTAACGTCTTTCAGCTAGGCATAGAAAGCAACTCAAGTATTTTCAAGTGAAGAAGCATCAAAATTAATCTTAGAAATCTACTCAAAAATGAATTGTATTTCATCTATAGAAGTTTTAGATGTCCCTTTATCAGCGCTTTTAGGCACACTACTTTCATCAAATGGGTTTGCAGTAACAATCCAATCAAAATTCTTTTCTAGAGATTTATGCATTCCTACCAATTTAAAGGGTATTGGTGTTTTAATTTCCTTGTCTTGGCTTTACCCGGTGTGCTATTAACATCTACACATGAGCCTGCCATCTCAAATCAGTTAAAAACATTTCTAGCCTCAATGGCAACATCACCAAATTCTTCAAACAAGATTTCTAGAATAAACTCTTTTTTTAATGTTATCAAGGTTGAGGAACATTTGTTGCATTATGGGATTAAGGTTAACAAACCTAGCTTCCAGCATACGAACTAGAGATGCTGCAGCGGTTTCATAATCTGGACCAAGTTCAGCTAAGGATCTATCCTCAAATTCTTTGTGCTTACTAACATAATTAAAGAACTCTCCAATATTATCTTTCCCAATTATATCACCGCTACCTATTGGTACATCTTTCAAGGTAAACTTGGGTAGAATCATGATTAGAAATTAAACCAAGAGGATAAAAGCAAAAAAATAACAGCTATAAAGTAATTTTTTTTGTGTGTTTTTGATACAAAGAGGCAAAACAAGACAAAAAATAAAAACAAGACAATAAACAAAATAAAGAGGTTGAGAGTGAGAGACTCCCCTTGCCAGAAGACTTCTTTCTCCTCGGCAACGGCGCCCGAAATTCTTGCTACTGGCAATGGCGACCGTGGCGGGAGGAAGACTTCTTATATATGTATATTTGCTCCCTGGCAAAGGCGCCAGAAATTCTTTGATGCAAACGTTGATGGTGTCTTGACGGGGAGACTTCTTGATGATGATTAAGTCCCCGGCAACGGCACCAGAAATTCTTGTTGCTATGGACGGTGTGTTGGGAACCCCAAGAGGAGGGTGTGATGAGTGCTGACGAAGGGATGGATCCTAGGCCTATCGGATGAGCCTACCCGGTCTCAGGCCCACGGCCCAAGCTCCAAAGGAGGCGTCATGGACTATTCTAGAAGGCCCAATAGAAGCCCACCCGCAAGGCCTTGCGGGTCAAGTTAGGAAACTTGTAACCAACTCTAGGTTAGGGTTTGAGTCCTCCCTGGGTACGGTTTGAGACATGGCCACCTATACAAGGCCAGGAGAACCACCAGGAAAGGGACAAGAAATACCGCACCACCAAGCCTTGAGATCGAGATCATACTCTCGACTTGACCAACCCCTCATTGTAACCGATCTACTCGTTAATACAGATCGATAGAGGCAGGAGTAAGGGTTTTACCTCTACGAGGGCCCCGAACCTGGGTAAATCGTGCCCCATGTCTAGCCGACGATTGCCACCAGCGCCTACACATTCTCCTAATCGAAACCCTATGGGTTCACCCGAGGGACTTGTTGAGATGCAGATTCGACAAGTGCAGCGGTAAGAATTTCTCTCGGTCAAGAACCAAGGTTATCAATCCAGTAGGAGAAAGAGGATCTTCGGAAGGTTGATGCCACTGACGGTGGTGATGGCGCCTCACCGGTGTCAGCAACAACGCGAAACCTGCACACAACACAACCAAAATACTTTGTCCCAGCGGTACGGTGAGGTTGTCAATATCACCGGTCTTGCTGAAAACAAAGATTAGACGTATAGTGTGGAAAATGGTGTATGCTTGCAGAAAGTAAAGGAAGCAGGAAATTGTAGTGGTTTGTTTAACAGTGTAGGAAAATGGACCAGGGTTCATAGGTTCACTAGTGGTGTCTCTCCATAAAAGATAGCATGTTGGGTGAACAAATTACAGTTAGGCAATTAACAAATAGAGGTTGCATCGTAGTGCACATTCATGACATGATGACTACTATGATATTTAGTGCGGGCATTACAACAATATACATAGACCGTAATCCAACTGCATCTATGACTAATAATCCACCCTCAGGTTATCATCTGAACCCCCTTAGGTATTAAGTTGCAAACAACAGATAATCACATTAAGCAATGTGTGTAATGTAAGCAATGATTGTGCACGCGGGCACTCACACTCTTGTTTTCTCCCTAGTGGCAACAACACATCCTCCCCCATCACGTTTCTGTCACTCGAGCACAGGCGAAAGGGAGGCATGAACCCAACTATCGAGCATAAATACTCCCTCTTGGAGTCACTAGCAACTACTTGGCCAGAGGAACCACTAGCAACGGAAAGCATGCAAGATCACAAATAACATATGCAATAAAGACTATAATCAACTTGGCATAAGTTCAATATTCATCGGATCCCAGCAAACACAACACATAGAATTACATAAGAACAATCTCGATCATGTTAGGCGGCTCACGAGATCCAAACATTGAGGCAT
Source organism: Alopecurus myosuroides (assembly GCA_028641055.1). Taxonomy (NCBI): domain Eukaryota; kingdom Viridiplantae; phylum Streptophyta; class Magnoliopsida; order Poales; family Poaceae; genus Alopecurus; species Alopecurus myosuroides. Next base: position 314,402,604 of record CM054058.1, on the reverse strand, counting down.
AGGAGGAGAAGACAACCATCTAGCTACTGCTATGGACCCGTAGTCGAAGAATGAACTACTCACGCATCACTCCGGAGGCAGGCTCTGATACCATGACCTGTCATGACCCCGGACCCAGAGATATAGATACTGTTATGTGCTCCTAGCCATGGAGTCACAAGGGCTTCAAGGTTACCAGCCCCGGCCGCACCAAACAACGGCAGGCAGACTGGATTCATCGGCACGTAGTCCGGATCCCCAGTCTACTACTCCTTGTATCCATGCTAGTCATAACCAACTATGCATATCAAAGCGTCCACGAATCGAATGAAACTGAAGGAAACGGGACCAAAGCTATACAGAGATGCTATGTGTCCAGAAAGTGCAACAACAATCGAGGGTTACTGGGGTTACCTCGCCCCAGGCTGAATCACTTCGGCAGGCGGGCTCGGGCATGGATCATCGGCTCCACAACCCCTCGACTGCGACAAGTATGCAGGCATAGCCAAAACTGTATAACAATGAGCTCGAAACCAACAACCGATCAAAGCAGTACTCTAAACATGGAAGCTTTATTAAACATGTGTTACTAGAGTATAGCTTACAAGCATAGGTCACATGACCCAACATTACATCAGACAATAGAAGGCAAATTATGTTGCTAATCAACAAGAACCAAAAAGGCGTAAGAGGCTGCAACATAAGGCGACGTCCCAGCCCATAGATTCCAGGCTGCTACCTGGGAACCCCAAACTACTCGTCGATGTCCACGTTGAAACACCACCGGAGTGACGAACTCCACCTGAACCAAAATTAAGCAAACTTGAGTACGGGAGGTACTCAACAAGACTTAGTTAACCTATTATATATCTGCTATCTTCAGAAAGGGTTTTATGAAGGCTGTTTTGTGTAAAGCAATCTTTGTTTTACAAATCGAGGAGGAATAGCACGTCTGAAGGAGTATTTTCAAAACAGATGAGAAGACTACTCAACTTATGAAATCATCATCTTTTCATCCACCAACATCATTTCCCAGCACCTCACATGCTACAAGGATCACCCCTCCCGGCATCTCCGGGGAGGCACCCTTCATCTATTGCATCCATGCATTGTCAACATCTTTTACGTCACGTTCAAGTTATGTATGGCCACGTGGCATTCACCAAGTCGTCCTTAACCGTGGACACGGCTTTCCGAAAGATTTATCCCTGCAGGGTGGTACACTTTACCCACACGTACCATCCGACTCTTAACGCCACATGTACGATCGTCCATGGAGCGCGGCAGAGGGTGGCTGGCCACGACCTTTACCTTGTCGAGCCCTATCCATGAGTCAACCCAAACAGGGCCACCCCGTCAACAGGGAGTTGGCCACCTCATGACGGCACCTGTTCTGTGAGTCGGGATCAAGATTCGTGTACGTCCATCACTTGTCCCGGTCACGCCCTAAACACCTCCAAAAGGTTTTTGACTCACACGCAGATGTAAATCCCAAACTACGTGACTCACGGATAGAACCAAACAAGTTAGTTGGTCGAGCGCGGTCTGTTAGGCCCCGCGTGTGGTTGCACGCTCAGTCTTGGTTTCCGCGGCGAGACCTTACTCCTAGGGTTGGCGAGTACAGGACAAACAACCACTTCCCAAGTGGCCTCCCGTCCAAGCCTTAGTCAAGTTAACTACACAGTGCTCATCTTACCACGTCATCATATCATACTAGGTTATCGCAGCTCTGATTCATCAACCGGATGGAGCAGAGGTAACAAACATATGAAACTAAGCGGTAGCAGATATGAGGCTCTGGCGATGCACACAAGAAAATCTATGGCGGCTAGGAGCAGTGGATCAGGTCATTGTGGCAATGCAGTATATAGGTGAACTATATCTACTAGCATCAAATACTTTAGAATCGAATGCAGAGTACGAGAATCAAATATTGTTCGAAAACATATATGAGAAGATAAGAGGTTATGCTTGCCTTGGTTATAAGAAAATTAGATAAAGTCTTCAGGAATAAGTGCTTGACTTGTCGGTTAAGATCAAGTATTCGCTATTGGACTGTTGGCCTTCTCTTCGGAGTCACGTTCTACCGAGGGGGAACAAACACCGAAACAAGAAGAACAACAATCAAACATGGCATCGATGCAATGCAAAATATGTATGCATGAGCAATTTAATGCACTGAAATAAAGCCCTAGACATGTTCGATGGGTTGCTAGGGTTTGGATGTTGGTTAAGCAATTTTACTAAAATTATCCCGAAAATAGGCCCCGGAGGGGCAATTCGGACGATTATGAAAGTGAGTACAATTTTAGTTGCCCAAATGGTTTTGAAAACATCATAGCTAGATTGCATTTGTAATTTTGAGCAATTTGGTATATGACTTTTAATTTTCTAATTTTAGTGAATACAAACTTATTTTTCTATTTTAAATGATTTAAACAACATTAAATAAATGCTCATTTTTGGAATTTCTCAAACATGTGTGAAAATGACATATTTGGAAAGAGTACATTTTTTTGAGCAAAAACCATACTCTTATTTTATTTTTCTGATTAATATTTTAACAGTTATTCAATTATCAATGTTTATCATTTTCTGTAATTCATTAAACATTTTCTGGGAAACAAACATAGCAATTATGACGTCATCGTGACATCAAGATGACATCGTGCTGGGGAAATCTTCTATGTTGAGGTCAAATTCGAGCAAACCGATGGGTGCTTGGTGGAATTTCTCGGGGCAATAGCTAGAGGGAGTGACGGGGATGCATATGGTGGTGGCGGAAGGACCATATGGTCACCGGAGCTTCGCCGGCAACCATGGCGCGGCGGCGGACGGAGGTCTCACGGTGACACGCTGCTACGGAGGGAGAGGAAGGAAGGGGAGAGCACCAGGAGGTGCAGTGGCTCACCGTGAACATGCCGGAGTGGACGGGGAGGCGGGGCAGCGTCGGAATCGACGGCGGCGAGCTCGGGAAGCCACCGGCCGGAGGGGAGGAAGAAGGCCGATTCCAGCGATGGGGGCCATCCTAGCTCGATTCCTTCAGCGAGGGGATAGAAGAGAGGACGACGGAGCTGCAGGGAACAACGTCAGGGCTCGGCGTGGACGGAAACGGCGGCGCCATGGAAGTTGAACCAAGCTAGGGTTTCGGCCTCGCGGGCAAAATTACAGAGAGGGAGAAGGAGCAGAGGACTGAGGGAGGGCAACAGAGGAGGTAGGGGCGCTCTCCTGGTGTGCTTATCCTCCTGGGAAGACCAAGCATGAGGTGTCATCGACGCAGGAGCTGCCTCCATGCAGCTACTCCTACTGTCAAAGGTTGAAGACAACCATCTTACGCAAAGCCCCCTGCAGTTTTCAGGATTTTTAGAAAAGCCCTTTTCCATTCAGAAACAGAACACAAAATAAAGTTTTGAGGACCTTTTTGTAAATAGAACATTTGGCAAAAATAGTTTTTGGAAAGCTCACAAAATTTCCAACCTTCCATGTTTGTATTTGGTGTATTTGAAATATTTTTCAATACAAGATTTTGGAAACCAAATTAAGTACTTTTGTGGGATTTTCTCAAACCAATTAAATTCACAATTTAAATTGTTTCAACATGGTTTAAATTGTTGTTTCATGCATGTATGAGATGAACACAACACCACACACCCTATTGTAGCAAAAATTGGGATATTACAGATAATCTATTGCTAGCAACTTAATACTCAACGTTTGTTTGGATGATATTCGGATGGTGGATTATTAGACATAGATGCAGTTGGATCACGGTCTATGTATTTTGTTGTAATGCCCGCATGAATCACATAATAATCTTTATGTCTTGCATATGCACTACGGTGCAACCTTCATTTCTGTCAATTTATCAGCTGTAATTTGTTCACCACACATGCTATTTATCTTTCACGGAGAGACACCACTAGTGAACTATGGACCCTGGTCCTTTTTCCTCATACTAATAAAACAACTACTGTTTTCCTACTATTTTCCACACCATACGTTTAACCTCTTTGTGTTCAGCAAAACCGGCGAGATTGACAACCTCACTGCTTCGTTGGGGGCAAAGTGATTTGATTGTGTTGTGTAGGTTCCACGTTGCTTCTGAACCAGTAGTGCGTGATGACCCACAAGTATAGGGGATCGCAACAGTCTTCGAGGGAAGTAAAACCCAAATTTATTGGTTCGACACAAGGGGAGCCAAAGAATATTTGTGAGCCTTAACAAGTGAGTTGTCAATTCACCTGCACCTGAAAGTACTTTTGTTCGCATTGGTTTATCAATAGTAACAGTTTTATAGTAGCAGGAGTAATGAAATAATAGCAGCAGTGGTGTTTGAAGTAAACAACGGGATTAAATACTGTAGGCATAGGGATAGATGAACGGGCGTTGCATGGATAAGATAGTTCATATAATAATCAAGACATGGGCATTGCATATAAATAAGATAAAGCATCCAAGCACTAAGTAACCATATGCATGTGGTCCGTAAATAGTCGTACGTGCTCGCAATGAGAAGTTGGACAACATCTTTTGTCCTACCAGCCCGTTTTCAGCGGGGCCTTAAGGGAACTACTGGTAATTAAGGTGTTCCTTTTAATAGAACACATGATCAAAGCATTAACACTCCGTGAACACATGTGATCCTCACATCACAGCCATCCCCTCCGGTTGTCCCAATTTCTGTCACTTCGGAGCCTCGGGTTCCGGACAACAATATGTGTAAACAACTTGCAGGTATGATCAAGAAACAATAATTATCATCGTGATTCAATAACATATTCAATCTGAGATCATGGCACTCGGGCCCAAAGTGGCAAGCATTAAGCATAACAAGTTGCAACAATGTCAATAGCACTAATAAAGGATACTAGGCACTATGCCCTAACAATCACGGCATTATTACATGAACAATCTCATCCAATCCCTACCATCCCCTTTAGCCTACAGCGGGGGAATTACTCACACATGGATAGAGAAACATGGATGGTTGATGGAGAGGCGTTGGTGATGACGATGGCGATGATCTCCTCCAATTCCCCGTCCCGACAGGGTGCTAGAACAGGAACTTCTGATCCCCGAATTGAGGTTCGGGGTGGCAGTGGCGCTCTGTTGTGTTTCTGCGGATTATGACGAACCCCCTCGTGTTTTAGGGTTGAAGGCAATACGTAGTCGAAAGGGGAGCCCGAGGGGGTCTCTGGGTGGCCCACACCACCAGGTGGCGCGGCCTGGGGGGCGCGCCAGGGGGTGGTGTGGCCCCCCTCTGGCCCCTCTCCTGGCCCCCATCTGGCTCCCGGGGTCTTCCGGTGTTTTAAGACTAATGGGGTCTTTTCTGGGCAATTTCCCGAAAGTTGATTTTTCTGCACAAAAACGAGACACCAAGGTAATTCTGCTGAAAACAACATTAGTCCATGTTAGTTGCATTCAAAACACTCAAGTTTAGAGGAAAACAATAAGAAAAGTGTTCGAAAAAGGAGATACGTTTTCGACGTATCAATTCCCACCAAGCTTAGCTTATTGCTTGTCCTCAAGCAATTCAGTGACAACTGAGTGCGATAAAAGACTTTTACGAACACATTTGTTTCATATGATGTAAATATACTTACTATATGATCAAATACTTAATTATGCTCATGATAAGATACATGCAAGATATTGTCACTTAATAGCTATGCAAACCATGAAAAGATAACAACATATTAACAATAAACAACATGAAGCATAACTATTTCAAGATTGTAATATTCATAATAGGATCTGATAAAGTGGTATCTCGCTTTCCCTTATGTGTGGGGAAAAACATAAATGCCAGGGCACCTTTGAAGTTCAAGGGAAGACTAGAAGTAAAGATATCAAAAGATACAAATATCAAAGTTATACCACAATTAACCGTATTTTGGGACAAACACATTACACTAAGAATAACAGCCATTGCTCTCAAGAAGGTGCATAAAGTGAGAACGTGAAGACTCAACATAAAAGTAAAAGAAAGGCCCTTCGCAGAGGGAAGCATGTACCGCTCATGTGCTAGAGTTTTTATTTTTTTAAACAGAGGTATTGAAAACATTTTTAAGAGAGGTGTATGCTTATCTCAACGAATGGTAAACAGAAAATACAGTACGTCACAAGCCAACTAGATTCACAAGAGCAGCTGTCATATGAAGGACGCATCTGGGTAGAAGGTCATCCCTCTTTCTCTTTTTTTACACAATTATGCTTTGATTGATAAATTAGGGGCAAAAATAGTGAAGATATTTTGTTTGTATTAATTTTTGGCTGGGCACCCCGCTGCCAGCTCTTCTACCAATTTGATAAGCGGATGAAGCCACTAGTCCAGGGTGTGAAATCCGATCAACAAGTGAGATAAAGATTCTCTATTTACGTCCTCATGAGAAAAAACAGGGGCACAAAATAGGAATAATTTTTAGAAGGTTTAAAGGTAGCACATGAGCAATTTACTTGGAGTGGTGGTTAAATACCACATATAGGTCGGTATGGTGGACACATTTGGCAAACTTTGGTTTTTGGGAGTTGGATCCACGAGTAGAACTCATACTCAGTACAGGTGAAGGCTAGCAATAGACATGGAGCGACAATCAAGAGAGCAACAACTATCATAATCATGTTTGCGACAAAACAAAATTAACTGAGGCATAAAATTGATACTAGAACTCTGATACAAAATAAATCATCGAGGCTTATTGACTTTTTGTTTTCATTCTTAGCATGCGTGAGCATGTGCCAAGTCGATTCAAATGAAACAGTCAGAGGAGGCTACCACAATGTCATACCCTTCTACGAATAGAACAATGCGAACAAATATTTATACGGCAGGTCATTTACTATTAATAAATTGGAACTAAACATGAGAGAGCACTAACTATTAAGCAGCCATTAAATCACATTATCTTATATGAAAAAACTAAGCATGCTCACATGGATGGATATATGTACAAAAATGAAAACAAATAGAGTTCATACCAGCCTCTCACCACAACTTGAATTGTCATAGATCGTCATTATTGCTCTTTACTTGTGGCTCGAATAATATATAATGAAACCCAAGCTCCAAAGGAGTCACGGACGAATGTTAAACTCTACATCAAACTTTTACAAAACCAAAGAATAACAACAAATATTTTTGGGGTTTTCAATTAATACAAGAACAGAAAGAGAACAAGCAAACAAAGCAAAATATTTTTGGATTTTTGAATACTAAACCAAAACGAGAACGAAAGCAAACCAAATAAAGAAACTAAAGAAGCAAACAAAGAGAAACAACAGAAATATTTTTGGTCTTTTTGTGTTTTGGAAAACAAAAACATAACAATAAAACAAAGAGAAATGAATGAAATGAAAGAAAACAAAAACAAACGAAAAAAACGAAAACATGGGTATACAAAGAACCGATCGAACATGATATATAAATGAGTGTGATGTCGGTATACCTCCCACAATATTAGGCTTTTTGCCTAAGTGGAGATCAATCATAGCGCAGGAAATATCCCCACTATGGTGGGTCGTCCCTCGCGTGGTCGTACTCAGGCGCCCAAGAGGAAGATGAAGCAGCGGGCGCATAGTCATGATGAGGGTGCTGGTATGGGATCCTCGTGGCGTCATAGGGATGGAAGAAATGACCATCGTCCCCCTCTCCGGCATCCTCCACTTGCTGGGGGTGATGCTCAAGGTATGTGTTCAGCTCACTCTCAGAAAGCTTCCATCCTTGCATGCTATTAAGATTAAACAAAAGAGGTGCAGGAAAAAGTACTTCCCTAACAGTTTTAATAACTCTCCACCCAGATCGTTTGGAGAAAATTAATTCAAAAGATAGATTATATAAGTGAGCATGGGTAGAAAGAAATTTATGTTGAACCATGGAAACAAGATCAAGCCTCTCTATAGGAAACTGTAGGTCTAGAGGGTGCGGCTCCAAACCATGCAAAGCTAGAAAGCGCGAGGCATTAAGACCTCCACAAACTCCTCCCTTCTCACGGTTATGTGAGAGATGGTAAGCAATCAAAGCGCCAAAGTAATAAGACCTATCACATCTTAAGGCTGCTGCAATAAACGCCAAATCATAGACATATAGCTTGTTGGCAGTTTTTCTAGCTAACACGCATTTAGAAATAAAATAGGAAAAGTATCGAATGCTAGGGAGTGAATTTCTCAAATTTTACCACTCTCCCCTGTGAAGCTTCTTCCTTGGCAAATCTCCTCATATAATTCCAGCAGTGATTTAGGCTGCCCTTTTATCTTCTCACAAGAACCCCACTCTGGTACCTTGATAGCCGCACAAAAATCACTGAAAGGCGGGTTTACAGCTTTATTGTAAATTCTATAGTGGACTATAGGGTTAGTTGAGGACCATTTACAATGAAAATCCTGCACCATAGACATAGTTAGTTTCACATGTTGGATAGGTTCATCCTCAATGCAATGGTCCAAGCCTGCATTATGCACAAGAGTGTTGAAATCCTGCGAAATTTCCGTAATCCTCATGAATTCCTGACACGGATAAATTGATGGGAACACTCTCTCTTCACGGTGCACGAGCATGACCTCATGCAACTCCAACTTATGCTGGTTTAGTTGATGAACCTATGCTCCATCTCTGAAATTTTTCAACAATCATCACAAAAATTAATTTCGAACAACTATAAGGTGGAAACTACCATAGAGACTTATATGAGAGCTAAACATACATCAAAAATACATTATTTCTACTCAAATCAAGCATGCAAACTCACATAGGCCCTGTTTGTTTGGGCTTATTATACGGCTTTTGACTTTTGGCTTATAAGCCACAAAAGCACCTACATAGGTGCTTTTTTCCTTTTGACTTTTGACTTTTAATTATATATTTTTAGAAGATGATATAAGCCAAAAGCCAAAATCAAAAGCACCTATTTAGGTGCTTTTGTGGCTTATAAGCCAAAAGCCAGGTAACAAGCCCAACCAAACAAGTCCATAAGCTATCACCTACAGTACCAAATACTCAAGAAATACTTCACAAAACAAAATTCTACTTGGATCATCGGAGGAGTAAAATACCGGAGATCAAACACACGAAATCTCAGCACAAATGATGGGCTGAAGAAAGAGATCGAAAATCCAGAGGAAGAACAACAAGAACACGGGTTCCATGAAATGTTTTTAGTTTGGGAGGTGAGAGAGAAGACTTTGGCAGTGGAGAGATTAAGTGGAGGGCTGATGTCTACGCACACTTCTATTCTTGTAGTCAGTGTTGGGCCTCCAAGTGCAGAGGTTTGTAGAACATCAAAAAGTTTCCCTTGAGTGGATTACCCAAGGTTTATCGAACTCAGTGAGGTAGAGGTCAAAGACATCCCCCTCAAGCAACCTTGCAATTAAGATACAATAAGTCTCTTGTGTCCCCAACACACCTAATACAATTTTAAGTTGTATAGGTGCACTAGTTCGGCGAAGAGAGAGTAAAATGCAAGTAATATGGATGATAATAAGTGATAATAGCAATCTGAAATAAAAATGGCAGCAAGCAAACATGTAGCAGAACAGGCGGAAAACGATGTTTCAATGCTTGGAAATAAGGCCTAGGGATCCTACTTTCACTAGTGGACACTCTCAACAATGATCACATAATTGAATAACTAGATAGCTTCTCTCACTATGCTACTCTTAACCCTCTCCGGTTGGATAACGAACACTAATCATTGTGTAGGGCTGTAACATCACTCCTCAAGTTTGTATTCCCATGTCTAGTTAACCCCACACTGTCACTATGAGCGCCCTAGAAGGTACTAAGAAAACTCCACAATTCATAGAGGAGACACACACGGCGTGCACACTTTCACCTTCACACCGCGGGACAAAGTGACTGCAAAGTTCATATTAATAAAGCACTTGAGTAGCAAAAGATGAAGAGTAACATCTACGAATTCAAATATATTACAAAGCTCATGATCACATATAGATCACACCATGGGAGAGAGAGATGAACCGCATAGCTACCATAGAGCCCTCAGCCCCGGGGGAGAACTACTCCCTCATCATCATAGGAGACAGCAACGGCGATGGAGATGGCGGTGGAGTCGATGGAGATGGCTTCCAGGGGCACTTAGTCGTCCCGGCAGGGTGCCAGAACAGAGATCTGTCCCCCGAAACTTGTCGGCGGCAGCGGCAGAGCTACAAATGTATTTTGTGGAAAAGGTTGAATCTCCTAGGGTTAATGCATCAGGGAGTATATATGGGCGAAAGGGCGATGTCGGGGGGTGGCCAGGGGGCCCACACCCCTAGGTGGTGTGGCCAGGGGGACCCGCGCCACCCCATGGTGTGGCCACCCTATGGCCCCCCTCCGGTGCTCTTTGGGATTTCTGGATGCTTCCGGGACTTCTAAGACTTCTGGCTTTCGAATCGTCCAATTCCGAGAATATTTGCAGAACAACTTTTCTGCAACTAAAAACAGCAGAAAATAGGGAACTGGCACTTGGCATCTTTTTAATTGGTTAGTCCCTGGAAATCAATAAAAATGACATAATATGTAAGGAAAACACGTGGGAAACAACATGAAAACAACATGGAACATCAGAAATTAAGGACACGTTTATGACGTATCAAGCATCCCCAAGCTTAGTTCCTACTCGTCCTCGAGTAGGTAAACGATAAAACAATAAATTCTGAGGTAACATGCTACTAACATAAACTTGATCATAAAAATGTAAAGGCATATGCAAGCTGAGATCATAGAACTTCAAACAAAAACATGATAAATAGAACTTTAATAATAAAGCAAAGTAATCACTTTTCATCATGAAGAGTATCTCAAATAAAGGATAAAAAATAATAATGCAAAGAAAGATAAATGTTTGTTTCAGGTATAGAGAAAGCATGGCAAAGTGATATTTCGCAAGTCCTTAAGAGTGGGTCAAAACATAAATGTCAGGACACCTTCAAAGTTCATGAGGAAGACTAGAGCAAATAATTTAAGAACAAATAATATCACATCATGAAGTAATTATTGATGTTTATGGGACAATGCACATAGAATTAAGAATGGCAAAAATGCTCTCTCAACTGTGCATAAAGTTAGAAGATGGAGACTCAACATAAAAGTAAAAGAAAGGCCCTTCGCGGAGGGAAGCAAGGATCAACTCATGTGCTAGAGCTTTTTATTTCATTAGACATAGGTATTAAAAGTTTGACAGTCCTCCCATCCATCTTTCACAAACCATGGCTAACCGAATCCTCGGGTGCCTGCCAACAATCACATATCGTGGAGGAGTGTCTATATTTTGGGAGATGTATGTTAATGTTAACGAATGGTAAATAGAAAATACAGTATGTCACAAGCCAACTGGATTCACAAGAGCGGCTCCCATGTGAAGGACACATCTCGGTAGAAGGTCATCCCTCTTTCTCTTTTGTTTACACAATTATGCTTTGACTGATAAATCAGGGGCAAAAATAGTGAAGAGATTTTGTGTGTATTAATTTGGGGCTGGGCACCCCGCTGCCAGCTCTTCTATCATTTGGATAAGCGGATGAAGCCACTAGTACAGGGTGTGAAATCCAATCAACAAGTGAGATAAATATTCTCTATTTACGTCCTCATGAGCAAAAACGGGAATATAAAGCAGGAGTAATTTTGAAGGTTTTTAAAGGTAACACATGAGCAATTTACTTGGAGTGGAAGTTAAATACCACATGTAGGTAGGTATGGTGGACACAATGGGAAATTTTTTGGTTTAAGGGAGTTGGATGCACGAGTAGAGCTCATACTCAGTACAGGTGGAGGCTAGCAAAAGACTGGGAGCGACAAATCAAGAGACCATAAGAGCCATAATCATGCATAGCGACATAAGCATCATTAATTAAAACATAAACTGTATCACAAGTTCAAAAACTAAGTGGTCATGGAGGCTATTCGTGACTGTTTGTATTCATAAACATGGTGTGAGCATGCGCCAAGTCAACCAAATAAAGCATTCGAAAGAGAATACCAAAAATTTATGCTTCCTTATGACAAGAACAACTCATGAATCTTTCAATGACATATTAAACACTTTCAGCTATTTGAGGCTATTCATGCTACTCAAGATCCACAAAGCTTTATAACTAAAATAACATTTAGCACGGCATGAAAAATTTCTAGCAACAGTCTAAACAAGATTCTACTTGCACTGTTATAAATTCTACTTCAAGCAGCAGTTTCTTTTCCCAACAAGCACCATACAAGATATGCTTTAACAAAAATACTCTAAATGCTACAACAAGAGAATATGAGAGTACTCACATAACACTACTAAAACTAACAGCTCTGAATAAGAGATGCATGAAAACAAAGGCTAAACGCAGTACTAGCAAAAAGTGAACACTCACAGAATAATAAGAATGAAAACTAGAGTGTTCTAAGCAATGAAAAAGGAGCGTGTCTCTCCCACACAAGTATGATAAGATCCAACCATTTATTAAAGCAAATAAAACCAAACAAACTTAAAACAAAAATAAAAGACGCTCCAAGTAAAGCACATAAGATGCGACTTAATAAAAATATAGTTTCACTAGAAGTGGCCTGATAAATTGTTGATGAAGAAGGGGATGCCTTGGGCATCCCCAAGCTTAGACGCTTGAGTATTCTTGGAATTTGCTGGGATGTACCACCGGGGCATCCCCAAGATTAGGCTTTTCACTCTTCGCGATCACGTCATATCATCCTCTTCTCTTGACCCTTGAAAACTTCCTTCACACCAAACTTCTCACAATCTTCATTAAAACGTTAGTGCAATCGAAATAATAAATTCACATGGGTCAGTTTCAACACAAGCCTAATACTAATAAAAACATTAGCTACTGTCACAACTTCTTTTAAAACTCTTTTTCTCAAAAGAACACATAAAGAAAGAGATTAAGATGCAAATGCAATTATTGGCAGAAATCTGTCAAAACATGACAGCAGGTAAAGATGATTTTTTTCGGAAAATCTTATGTTGCTCAAATCAAAAAGTGGTCAACTAAGAAACGTTGCGTATACATCCCAGGATTAAGTACAAAAAAACTTAGGTTATTTTGAATTTTCTGTGATTTTATACGGAATAAACAGTGGACATTAGAAATCTGTTTCCTGCGCAGAAATCCGAAATATAGCCTCAACTTTCCACTAGAGGCTTTACTTGTCTCAACAAAAACACAAAAGAAAATATACATAGGGGTTTATAAGGAAATAGAAAACACTCAGGCGCAAAGAAAACAAAGGAAAACATGTTGAAAACAGAGAAATAAAACGGGTTGTCTCCCGGTAGCGCTTTTCTTTAACGCCTTTCAGTTAGGCACAATGATTTTTAAAAGATGCTCACTTAAAAATAAGAGTTGAAGCACAATAAGAGAGCATCAAGAAGCAAATATAAAACACATTTAAGTCTAACCCACTTCCTATGAAAAACAATCTTGTAGAAAAACAAGTCAACGAAGCACAAAGTGACTAGCATAGGAAGACAAAATAAGTGCAACTTCAAAAATTTCAACATAAAGAGGGGAAACTTAATATTGTTGAGATGCATAAAAACATGGTTCCCTCTCTCATAATAACTTTTAGTAGCATCATGAATAAAATTAACAATATAACTATCACATAAAACATTCTTACCATGAGCCACATGCATAAAAGAATTAATACTCTCCACATAAGCATAGTCATTCTTATTAATAGTAGTGGGAGCAAATTCAACAAAATAGCTATCATTATTATTCTCGTCACCATAATCATCAAATATAGGAGGCATATTGCATTCATAATTAATTTTCTCCTCAATAGTAGGTGGACTGAAAATATCATATTCATCATTGGTGGAACTAGAATACCACAATCATTATAATCATCATATATTGGAGGCAAGGTATCATCAAAGAAAATTTCCTCCTCAAGACTTGGGGGACTAAAAATATCATATTCATCAAAACTATCTTCCCCAAGCTTAGAATTTTCCATAGCATTAGAAATAATGGTGTTCAAAGAATTCATACTAATAACATTGCAACTAGCATGCAAATAAAGCTCCATAGGTTTTTTAATTTTCTCTTCAAACACTTCATGTCCTAACTCAAGATAAAGATTATAAAGCTCTCTCATATTTTTTTGTTTTCCATTTAAGCATAAAGATAAAAACAAGTAACAAGTAAAAATAAGCCTAATTAGTGAAAATAAAGACAAGAAACAAAAACATATAATTGCAGAATCTAAAGGAAATAACTTCGAGCACTCACACCCGAGGATGTGAGTGCCTTTTACCTTACCTCCCCGGCAACGGCGCCAGAAAAGATCTTGATGTCTAACGCACGCTTCTATTCTTGTAGACAGTGTTGGTCCTCCAAGTGCAGAGGTTTGTAGAACAGCAGCAAGTTTCCCTTAAGTGGATTATCCAAGGTTTATCGAACTCAAGGAGGTAGAGGTCAAAGATATCCCTCTCAAGCAACCCTGCAATTAAGATACAAGAAGTCTCTTGTGTCCTCAACACACCTAATACAATTTTCAGTTGTATAGGTGCACTAGTTCGGCGAAGAGAGAATAAAATGCAAGTAATATGGATGATAATAAGTGATAATAGCAATCTGAAATACAAATGGCAGCAAGCAAACATGTAGCACACCAGGCGGAAAACAGTGTTTTAATGCTTGGAAATAAGGCCTAGGGATCCTACTTTCACTAGTGGACACTCTCAACAATGATCACATAAATGAATAACTAGATAGCTTCTCTCACTATGATACTCTTAACCCTCTCCGGTTGGATAACGAACACTAATCATTGCGTAGGGCTGTAACAACACTCCTCAAGTTTGTATTCCCATGTCTAGTTAACCCCATGCTGTCACTATGAGCGCCCTAGAAGGTACTAAGCAAACTCCACAATTCATAGAGGAGACACACACGGCGTGCACACTTTCACCTTCACACCGAGGGACAAGGTGACTCCAAAGTTTATATTAATAAAGCACTTGAGTAGCAAAAGATGAACAGTAATATCTACGAATTCAAATAGATTACAAAGCTCATGATCACATATAGATCACACCATGGGAGAGAGAGATGAACCACATAGCTACCGTAGAGCCCTCAGTCCCGGGGGAGAACTACTCCCTCCTCGTCATAGGAGACAGCAACGGCGATGGAGATGGCGGTGGATTCGATGGAGATGGCTTTCGGGGGCACTTCCCCGTCCCGGTAGGGTGCCAGAACAGAGATCTGTCCCCCGAAACTTGTCGGCAGCGGCGGCGGAGCTACAGATGTAATTTGTGGAAAAGGTTGATCCTCCTAGGGTTTATGCATCGAGGAGTATATATGGGCGAAAGGGCGATGCCGGGGGGTGGCCAGGGGGCCCACACCCCTAGGTGGCGTGGCCAGGGGGACCCACGCCACCCCATGGTGTGGCCACCCTGTGGCCCCCTCCGGGGCTCTTCGGGACTTCTAAGACTTCTGGCTTTCGAATCGTCCAATTCCGAGAATATTTACAGAACAACTTTTCTAAACTAAAAAACAACAGAAAACAGGGAACTGGCACTTGGCATCTTGTTAATAGGTTAGTCCCGGGAAATCGATAAAAATGACATAATATGTAAGGAAAACACGTGGGAAATTAAGGATACGTTTATGAGGTATCAAGGGCCAGGGGGCCCCACACCATGTGCTGGCGCCACCAGGGGGCTGGCCGCACAGCCCCATGGTGTGCCTGACTGGTGGGTCCCCCTGGGGTCTCCCAGGTGGCTCTCTGCCTCATTTTTGACGTAAAAATCTATTGTAATTTTTCAAGAAACTTTATTTTTGAGGTATTTCTAGAATTTTAATATTTAATAAAAAACAAGAAAACGAAAGTGAAAAGGTGGAAACCAAAACCAAAACCAGAACTACAGAGGTTCTATGACACTCTAATGGAAGAATAACTAAGGAAAACAAGGGTGGTAGTGGTGAAAACAAAAGTATGGGTGGTGAAAACATGCATAACCTCAGTAATCAGGGTGAAAACATCAGAAAAACATGCATAAGGATGGTGGAAAACATGATTTTACTCAAGTAGAATGTGATAACAGAAGTAAACATGGTGAAAACATAATGGGGAAGGTGAAAACATAGTGAAAACATTGCCCACTTCATTTAAAATCATTTTGTTAACAAGGGTGATCAAGTCTTGTTACCAGAACAATTTTCATATGAAGCAAAACTTTGCTAATCGCTAAATAATTATGTTACCTCAACCTTGATAGACATAGTCCCAATCATAATAGTCTCATATTCTTTAGGTGGCTTTGGAATAGGACAATAAAATTCTCCAATCTTGATGGTCTCAATATTTTCAATTGAATTTAGACCATATTTTCTATCAATCTTCTAGGGAAAATAAACAATGTGCTCTTTACCATTAACATTAAAAGTAACTTTTCCTTGATTGCAATCAATAACAGCCCCTGTAGTATTAAGAAAAGGTCTTCCAAGAATAATAAACATATTATCATCTTCAGGCATTTCCAACACAACAAAGTCAGTTAATATCAGACAATTATTAGCAACTTGAACAGGAACATGCTCACATATACCCACAGGAATAGCAGTAGACTTATCAGCCATTTGCAAGGATATATCAGTTGTCATCAATTTTTCTAGGAGGAATCTTTTATAGAGAGTAAAAGGCATGACACTAACTCCAACTCCCAAATCACACAAAGCAGTTCTAACATAATTATTTTTAATATAACAGGGAATAGTTGGTATACCAGGGTCTCCAAGCTTCTCAGGAACTTTGTCATTAAAAGAGTAATTAGCAAGCATAGTGGAAATTTCCTCGTTAGGAATCTTCCTTTTGTTAGAGACAATATATTTCATATATTTTGCATAAGGAGGCAATTTAATAGCATCAATTAAAGGAATTTGCAAGAACAAAGGTTCCATCCACTCACAAAACTTGTTATAATGTTCTTCTTACTTAGATTTTGTTTCTTATTAGGAAAAGGCATTGGTTTTTGTACCCAAGGTTCTCTCTCATTGCCAAGTTTATTAGCAATGAAATCCTCCTTAGTATACTTTGCAGTTTTAGTTTGCTTTTCAGGTTCAGCTACAGGTTCTTCTTTATCAGAAGCTTCACTTTTATCATTACCACTTTCAGTTTCAGCATCAGAGATAGATATACTATTAGGATCTTTAGCAAGTTCAGAGGATTCTACAACAGTTTTATGTTTCTTCTTCTTTTTCTTGTTAGTATGAACAACATTATTATTAGTTTGCTGATAATCTTATTCAGTTCTTTTAGGATGTCCCTCGGGATATAAAAGATCTTGTGTAACAATACCACTTCTAGTTCTTGTTTCATAAGCATGTTTTTCTTTAGAAGCATTAACTAGCAAATCTTTTTGCACTTTAGCAAGTTGATCAATTTGAGTTTGAACCATTTGAACATGTTTAACAAGCATTTTAACACCATTAGAGGTTATTTCTATAATACCATGAAAATTATCAATAGCTCTAGAGTTTTCCATTAGGTGGTTTTGTACTCTCATATTAAAATTATCTTGCTTAATAACATAATTATCAAATCCATCTAAACATTGATCAGGAGGTTTATTATAGGGAATGTCTCTACTATCAAAATATTGGAGAGAGTGTACATCAATGGTGGATGAGTGAGGGATTGGCTTACATAATTCTTCTATAGGTGGAAGATTCTTCACATCTTCAGATTTAATACCCCTCTCTTTAAGAGATTTCTTTGCTTCTCTCATCACTTCATCATTTAATTCAATCATTCCCCTCTTCTTGGGTGTTGGTGTTGGTGTTGGTGTTGATACTGGAGTAGGGGTCGGCTCAGGATCAACCATAGTCCAATCATCATGATTTTGGCTTATTTTAGCCATTAATTCCTCAGCTTCATCTGGAGTTCTTTGCCTGAAAACACAACCAGCACAACTATCCAGGTATGTCCTAGATTCAACAGTTAGTCCATTATAGAATATATAAAGAAGTTCATTATTTTCTAGCTTATGCCCAGGTGTAGCCCTAACTAAAGAATATAACCTTGCCCAAGATACATGCAATTTCTCTCCTTCCAATTGCTTGAAATTAAATATATTTTGTAAAGCAGCATGTTGAGCACTAGCAGGAAAATATTTCTGAAAGAAAGCATTAACCAAACCAATAGGACTATCAATAGATCCCGGAGACAAATTATTAAACCAAGTTTTAGCTTCATGTTTTAATTAGAAAGGAAATATTTTAGCAAGAAAGTAGCTACGTTTCTTAAGATCATCAGAGAATAAACTACTCAAAGAGGAGAGCTCATTCATATGTTTCATAGCACTTTCATTTTCAGTACCACAAAAAGGGTCTTTCTCAACAATAGATATATAAGATAAATCCAGAGAGACATCATAATTCTTATCCCTAATATTAATGGGAGAAGTGGCAAACTTAGCATCAGGAGATAATTTATATTTAACATCACGAATTTCAATAAGACTTATAGCAGGATCTTTATCCTTCATAGCATGTATTTCATGAATAAGATCATCATTAAGTTCAATATAGGAATCATCAAAATCATCACTAGGATTCTCTCTAAGCTCAGGTGAAACAGCAGGAGTAACAGGATTTTTATCAGGAGTTTCAGTGTTTGCAATATTTTTAGCTTTAGCAATAGTAGGATCTAAGAAAGGACCGAGAGAACCAATCTCATCAAGCACAGTAGAAGCATCATCAAAAGTATCAGAAGTGTTTTCAGATTCAACAGAAGTAGCATGTGTAGCATGTGGTGGTGCAAGCAGCTTACTCATAACAGACGGTGAATCAAGAGCAACAGAGGTGTTCAGAGTTGTACCTCTTCTTGTAGTGGATGGTAATATAGGAAACTTTCCATCACAAGTCTTACCCATGATGAATGATTGGCAGTAGATAATAGTACGCTCCAGTGAGCTCGAAAATAAAGCTATGCTCCCCGGCAACCGCGCCAGAAAATAGTCTTGAAGACCCACAAGTATAGGGGATCGCAACAGTCTTCGAGGGGAGTAAAACCCAAATTTATTGGTTCGACACAAGGGGAGCCAAAGAATATTTTTGAGCCTTAACAAGTGAGTTTTCAATTCACCTGCACCTCAAAGTACTTTTGTTCGCAATGGTTTATCAGTAGTAACAGTTTTATAGTAGAAGTGGTAATGAAATAATAGCAGCAGTGGTGTTTGAAGTAAACAACGGGATTAAATACTGTAGGCATAGGGATAGATGAACGGGCGTTGCATGGATAAGATAGTTCATATAATAATCAATACATGGGCATTGCAGATAAATAAGATAAAGCATCAAAGCAATAAGTAAGCATAGGCATGTGTTCCGTAAATAGTCGTACGTGCTCGCAATGAGAACTTGCACAACATATTTTGTCCTACCAGCCCGTTTTCAGTGGGGCCTCAACGGAACTACTAGTAATTAAGGTGTTCATTTTAATAGAACACCGGAGCAAAGCATTAACACTCCGTGAACACATGTGATCCTCACATCACAGCCACCCCCTCCGGTTGTCCCAATTTCTGTCACTTCGAGGCCTCGGGTTCCGGACAACGATATGTGTAAACAACTTGCAGGTATGATCAAGAAACAATAACTATCATCGTGATTCAATAACATGTTCAGATCTAAGATCATGGCACTCGGGCCCAAAGTGGAAAGCATTAAGCATGACAAGTTGCAACAATGTCAATAGCACTAATAGAGGATACTAGGCACTATGCCCTAACAATCACTTCATTATTACATGAACAATCTCATCCAATCCCTACCATCCCCTTCAGCCTACAACGGGGGAATTACTCACACATGGATGGGGGAAACATGGATGGTTGATGGAGAGGCGTTGGTGATGGCGATGCTCTCCTCCAATTCCCCGTCCCGGCAGGATGCCAGAACAGGAACTTCTGATCCCCGAATCGAGGTTCGGGGTGGCGGTGGCGCTCTGTTGTGTTTCTGTGGAATATGACGAACCCCCTCGTGTTTTAGGGTTGAAGGCAATATGTGGTCGAAAGGGGATCCCGAGGGGGTCTCTGGGTGGCCCATACCACCAGGTGGCGCAACCTGGGGGGGGGGGGGCGCCAGGGGGTGGTGTGGCCCCCCTCTGGCCCCTCTCCTGGCCCCCTTCTGGCTCCCGGGGTCTTCCGGCGTTTTAAGACTAAGGGGTCTTCTTGGGAAATTTCCCGAAAGTTGATTTTTCCGCACAAAAAACGAGACACCAAGGTAATTCTGCTGAAAACAACGTTAGTCCATGTTAGTTGCATTCAAAACACACAAGTTTAGAAGAAAACAATAAGAAAAGTGTTCGGAAAAGGAGATACGTTTTCAACGTATCGGTGCGCCCTGCCATCTCAGCTGCTTCAACCTTCTGAAGTTACTCCTTCCTCCTACTAGTCGATTAAACCTTGGTTTCTTACTGAGGGAAAACTGCCGATGTGCTCATCATACCTTCCTCTTGGGGTCTGCCAATGAGTGCAAGACCTGCACCATCAAGCTATTTTTCTGGTGCCGTTGTCGGGGAGGAAGAGAATTTCTGCAAGGGGAGTCTCTCACTTCAATCTCTTTACTTCTTTTTGTTTTGCTTAGTTTATTTTATTTTGTCTTGTTTGCTTCTCTTTATCAAAAACACAAAAAAAGTTCTTATTCTAGCTGTAGTTTTATTCCTGTTTTTAGTCTTGTTAAAATGACTACTCTGAGAACACTAAGTTGTGTGACTTTACTAGCACCAACAACAATGATTTCATCATCACACCTATTGCTCCACCTGCTCCTACTGCTGATTTTTATGAGATAGAACCTGCCTTGTTAAACCTTGTTCTGAGAGAGCAATTTTTTGGTGTTAGTACTGATGATGCTGCTGCCCATCTTAATAATTTTGTTGAACTATGTGAGATGCAAAAATATAAAGATGTTGATGGAGATATTATTAAACTGAAATTGTTTCCTTTCTCTTTGAGAGGAAGAGCTAAAGAATGGCTGCTATCTTTGCCTAGAAATAGTATTTATTCTTGGACTAAGTGTAAGGATGCTTTCATTGGAAAATATTATCCTCCTGCTAAGAATATATCTTTAAGAAGTAGCATTATGAATTTTAAGAAACTTGATAATGAGCATGTTGCTAAAGCTTGTGAAAGAATGAAATCTTTAGTAAAGAATTATCCCACTCATGGACTGACTACTTGGATGATCATCCAAACCTTTTATGCAGGTCTAAATTTTTCTTCAAGAAACCTTCTGGATTCAGCTGCTGGAGGCACCTTTATGTCCATGACCTCGGGGGAAGCAATAAAGCTTCTTGATGATATGATGATAAATTATTCTGAGTGGCACACTGAGAGAGCTACAACTGGTAAGAAGGTAAATTCTGTCGAAGAAACCTCCTCTTTGAATGAAAGACTTGATGCTATTAATGTCTATGATTGTGAATGGCCATGCTCCTATTTATCCAAATAATGTTCCTTTAGCCTCTTTGGTTTCTCAAGAAGATCACGTAGATGTGAACTTCATTAAAAATAATAATTTCAACACCAATGCTTGTAGGAATAATTTTGGTAGCAACAACTATAGGCCATATCCTCCCAATAATAACAATTCTTATGGTAACTCTTATGGTAATTCCTACAACAACAATAAAAGTTTACCCTCTGATCTTGAGAACATGCTTAAATTTGTTTATTAGTACACAAACTGCTTTTAATAAATCTGTTGAGAATTTTTTTGGCAAAATATATGTTCTTGCTTCTAAAGTTTATAGCCTTGCTCTTGATGTTGATTTTCTGAAACTAAAGGTTATGCCTCATGATGTTAAAGAAAGTAAAACTTTGAATGCTATCCAAATTCGAATTGATGATAATGTTAGGATGTTAGCTGAATTGCATGCTAGATGGGAATAAGAAGATGAAATAGCTAGAAAGAATAAGATAGCTAATGTTTGCACCATTACCACCACTAGTAAAACTGAAGATTCTCGTGCTAGAAAACCTTCTACTATCAATGGTAAAGTAATTGGTGTTGGAAACACTCCCACTTCTGCTATTAAAAATGCAAAACTGCCTGAAACCGCTAAAAATGTTCCTGATAAAAATGCTAAATTTTTTAGAAACATGGGAGACAATGGTCCCATTATCTTTGATAAAAATGATCCTGATTTTGATGATTGAAACATAAATGAAGTGATTAAGTTCTTACAAAATCTTTCTTGTTGTCCTAATGCTAGTACTATGAATATGGCTTTCACAAAACATATTACAAATGCTCTCATGCAAATTAGAGAAGATGAATTAAGATGTGAAGCCTCTATCCCTAGGAAGCTATATGATGGTTGGGGACCCATTATTAAAATGGAAGTGAATGATTTTGATTGCAATGCTCTATGTGATCTTGGTGCTAGTATCTCTGTTATGCCCAAGAAACTTTATGATATTCTTGATTTACCACCATTGGAACCTTGTTGTTTTGATATTCGTCTTATTGATAATGTTAGAAAGAAACCTTTGGGAAGAGTTGATGATGTTATTATCATGGTTAATAATAATCTTTTACTTGTTTATTTTTTTGTCTTGAATATTGAATGCAATGCTTCTTGTCCAATTGTTTTGGGGAGACCTTCTCTTAGAACTGTTGGTTCTGTTATTGATATGAAAGAGGGGAATATTAAATTTCAGTTCCCACTCAAGAAAGGTATGGAACACTTTCCTAGAAAGAGAATGAAGTTGCCTTTTGATTCTATTATTCGAACAATTTACAGTTTGGATGCTTCTTCACTTGAAAATACTTGATTCCACTTTTCTGGGCCTATCTAAAAGGCGTTAAAGAAAAGCACTTCTTGGGAGATAACCCATGTTTTTATTTTTGCTTTGTTTTTCTCTGTTTTATTTGAGTCAAGGGGCTGTATACTTCTGTATCAACTCCTTTGTATATTTCTTTTCATGTTTTACTAGTGCCAAGTAAGCTTTCAGACGAGAGTTGGAGTTGGTTTTCGGATTTCTGCGCAGGAAACAAATTTCTTCTGTCCATCGTAAAAACTCATATAAATCATAGAAAAATCAGAGTGACCTGAAATTTCTTTTAATTATTCCTCGGCTAATTCCGAAACTTTTTCGTTCTTTAAGTTTTTCAATCTGAGTAATATAAGTGCCTCGAAAAAATTCGTATTTATAGACTGTTCTGGTTTTGACAGATTCTGCCATTTTTCTTGCATTTGCTCTTTTGCGATGTCAAGTGGATTTCTTTGATTCACGAAACATCAGTGGCTGTAGCTTATGTTTAAAAGTACCAATAGAATTTTTTCCATACATAACCAATGGATTTTTAATTGTTTCACTAACCCTCTAATACGAATTACTGTTTGAGTATGGTGTGAAGGAAGTTTTCAAGGGTCAAGAGAAGAGGTGATATATGTGATTAGGAAGAGTGCAAGGTCAAAGCTTGGGGATTCCCCCATGGTTCATACAAGCATATTTTTAGAAGACCCAAGAATATAAGCTTGGGGATGCCCAAGTCATCCCCTTCTTCATCAACAATCTATCAGGTCACTTCTCGTGAAACTATATTTTTATTCGGTCACATCATATGAAGTTTACT
The DNA here is from genome assembly GCA_028641055.1 of Alopecurus myosuroides. NCBI lineage: Eukaryota > Viridiplantae > Streptophyta > Magnoliopsida > Poales > Poaceae > Alopecurus > Alopecurus myosuroides. The sequence continues at coordinate 314,379,033 of CM054058.1, read as the reverse complement.
TGGAGCGTTGGTTTGTTTATATTTTGTTTTCTTTTGTTTTCCTTTGTTTTATTTTGTTTTACTTTCTGAAATAATATAGTTGGACCCTAGCATTCTTATTTTGGGAAAGAGACACGCTCCGCTTTTTTGTTTGAATACTTTCTATGTTAGTAGTATTCTTAGTTTTTCTTCTAGTTGCTACAAAAATTCATGTTTAGCTCTTGTTTTGATTGCATCTCTTGTTCAGATCTGTTAGTTTTAGTAGTGTTATGTGAGTAATCTAATGTTTTCTTTCTGTAGCATTTAGAGAATTTTTGTTAAAGCATGTTTTGTATGGTGCTTGTTGGGAAAAGAAACTGCTGCTTGAGGTAGAATTTTTAACGGTGCAAGTAGAAACTTGTATAGACTGTGGCTAGACTTTTTCATATCATGATAGATGTTATTTTAGTTCTAAAGCCTTGTGGTTATTTAGTAGCATGATTATCCTCAGATAGCTAAGAGTGTTTAATGTGCCATTCAAAGAATCATGAGTTGTTCTTGTCATATTGAAGCATAAATTTGTGGTGTTCTCCTTTGAATATTTTATTTGGTTGACTTGGCGCATGCTCACACCATGTTTATGACTATGAACCAGTCACTAATAGCCTCCATGATCATTTAGTTTTTTAACTTCTGGTACCACTTATGCTTTGATTAATGATGTTTATGTCGCTATGCATGATTATGGCTCTTATGCTCTATTGATTTGTCGCTCCCAGTCTTTTGCTAGCGTCCACCTGTATTGAGTATGAGCTCTACTCGTGCATACAACTCCTAAAAACCAAAGTTTTCCCATTGTGTCAACCATACCTACCTACATGCGGTATTTAACCGCCACTCCAAATTAAATTGCTCATGTGTTACCTTTAAAACTTTCAAATTACTCCTATTTTGTGCGCCTGTTTTAGCTCATGAGGACGTAAATAGACAATATTTATCTCACTTGTTGATTGGACTTTCACACCCTGGACTAGTGGCTTCATCTGCTTATCCAATGATAGAAGATCTGGGAACAGGGTGCCCAGCCCCAAAATTAATAACACAAATTCTCTTCACTATTTTCCCCTGATTTATCAATCAAAGCATAATTGTGTAAATAAAAGAGAAAGAGGGATGACCTTCTACCCAGATGCGTCCTTCTATGGGATCCACTCTTGTGAAATCTAGTTGGCTTGTGACGTACTGTATTTTGTGTTTACCATTCGTTGGCATAAGCATACACCTCTCTTAAAATATAGACACTCCTCCACGGTATGTGATTATTGGCAGGCACCCGATGATTCAGTTAGCCATGGTTTGTGTAGAACGGTTGGGAGGAGTGTCAAGTTTTTATACCTCTATTTAATAAAATAAAAGCTCTAGCACATGACTGGTCTGCTTCCCTCTGCGAAGGGCCTTTCTTTTACTTTTATGTTGAGTCTCCATCTTCTAATTTTATGGACGGTTGAGAGAGCATAGTTTCCATTCTGAGTTTTATGTGCATTTGTCCCAAAAACATTATTAATTGATTCAAGATGTGTTATTGCTTGTTCTCTAATTATTTGTTCTAGTCTTCCTCATGAAATTTGAAGGTGTCATGGCATTTATGTTTTGCCCCACTCTTAAGGACTAGCGAAATATCACTTTGACATGTTTTCTCTATACTTGAAATAAACGTATATCTTTCATAGCATTGTTATTCGCGATATTTATTTGTGTTACTTCTCATGATGCAAGGTGATTGATATGCTTTATTATTAAAATTCTATTTATCATGCTTGCGTTTAAGTTCAATGATCTCAGCTTACTTATGCTTTTAGATTATTGATGATCAAGATTATGTTGGTAGCATGTCACCTCATAATTATGTGTTTTTATCGTTTACCTACTCGAGGAAGAGTAGTAACTAAGCTTGGGGATGTTGATACGTCATAAACGAATCCTTAATTTCTGATGTTCCATGTTGTTTTCTTATTGTTTCCCACATGTTTGCTATACATTTTTCTGTCATTTTTATCGATTTTCCGGACTAACCTATTAACAAGATGCCATAGAGCCAGTTCCCTGTTTTCTATTGTTTTTAGTTTCAGAAAAGTTGTTATGGAATTATTCTCGGAACTGGAAAATTCGAAACTCAGAAGTCTTAAAATTCCCGAAGGTTCCACGGAGTCCCGAAGAGACCCAGAGCGGGCCTCAGGGGGCCCACACCATAGGGCAGCGTGCCCCCTGGCCGCGCCATGGGGTGGTGTGGGACCCTCCCGGCCTCCGCCTCCTTTTCCCTTTCACCTATTTATACCCCCGAGACGTAAACCCTAAAGATATCCCACTTCGCCCCGAAAAACACCCGAGGCCACCGTCATCGTCATCCCGAGATCGGGAGGGTTCTGGAGCTCTCCCCGGCACCCTGCCGGGAGGGGAATTCATCACTGGAGGGGTCTACACCACCATGCCCTCCTCCGAAGTGATGCGTGAGTAGTTCATCCCTGGACTACGGGTCCATAGCAATAGCTAGATGGTTGTCTTCTCCACTTTGTACCTCATGTTTAGATCTCGTGAGCTGCCTCACATGATCGACATCATCTTTATGTAATGCTACATGTTGTTTTTGCTGGGATCTGATGAATGTTGAATACTATGTCTTCCGATTATCAATCTATCATGTTATCTTCATGCATATATTATTTATGATCTTGCATGCTCTCCGTTATTAGTAGATGCTCTAGCCAAGTAGATGCTAGTAACTCCAAGAGGGACTATTTATGCTCGATAGTGGGTTCATGCCTCCTTTGCATCTGTGCTCGAGTGACAGAAACGTGACGGATGGAGGATGTGTTGCTGCCATTAGGGAGAAAACAATGGTGTTTACCTAGTTTACATTACACACTTTGCTTACGGCAATAATATGTTGCTCACAACTTAATACCCAATGTTTGTTCGGATGATATTCAGAGGGTGGATTATTAGACATAGATGCAGTTGGATGATGGTTTATGCATTTTGTTGTAATGCCCGCATGAATCACATAGTAATATTTATGTCTTGCATATGCACTACGGTGCAACCTTCATTTCTGTCAATTGCCCAGCTGTAATTGGTTCACCACATAAGTTATTTATCTTTCACGGAGAGACACCACTAGTGAACTGTGGACCCCAGTCCTTTTTTTCTCATACTGATAAAACAACTACTGCTTTCATACTGTTTTCCTACTGTTTTCCACACCATATGTTTAACCTCTTTGTGTTCAACAAAACCAGTGAGATTGACAACCTCACTGCTTCGTTGGGGCAAAGTGATTTGATTGTGTTGTGTAGGTTCCACGTTGCTTCTGAACCGGTAGTGCGCCCTGCCATCTCAGCTGCTTCAAACTTCTGAAGTTACTCCTTGCTCCTACTGGTCGATTAAACCTTGGTTTCTTACTGAGGGAAAACTGCTGCTGTGCTCATCATACCTTCCTCTTGGGGTCTCCCAACGAGTGCAAGACCTGGACCATCAATCTAGTATAGTCCTTTTCATCTTGTGGGATCAGAACTCCTTCCTTGCTCCATGGATCGTTGTCGTCTTCTACGACATTTGATCACCATCTCTGTGTCTTTCTCTTATCTCTAAGATACTTAATGAAAACATGGGACACGTAGGCCAAAGATAACAATCACATGGTTTCCAACCATCATTCTTTAAATTGACTCGCAAGTCACAATAAATAAAGTGGATAGCATTTCATACAACACTTGAATGATAATGGACTATACCACATCACATCACATGCTCCGCAAAAACAAGTTAGACGGTATCTAACGCTCGAGTTTGCTGATTTTATGTGGCTGTAGGTTCTACGGAGTAAATGGTCACTACCTACGAACAACACAAGGCTTGATTGTTTGTGTTACTAGATTGACATTGCGGGTGACTGAAACACAGACATTATGAAAACGTATAGAACCTCAATCTAAAATTATTCATAACCATGACCCATGTGTTTATCCAATCCACATGCCCCATCCATTATGTCGTTCATGAATCCAACTATAGCAAGACCCAAAGCTACTGAAGCACTTCTTCGGACTAGACGAGATATGCTAGGGGCAACTCAAACGTCCTAGGATTGTCAGAAGTTTGTAGAAGATCTCACTGTGCCGTTAAAAACAAAATGACACAACTTACTAGGAAGCAATCGTAAACAATCTAAATATTAGAGAACTTTCTAATATACCTAAACAAACTTATGCAATGACCACACTCACCGGTCCTCTAGATCTTACCGATACCTACTCATAGACCGCTCTGATACTACCATTGGGTCATGTAGCAGAAATTAAATTTTTCCGTCCCGCACAACACACATGATCTACTATGAAGGTATGGGTGAGGACAGATCTGATCGTAACCGACAGAAAGGGTGGAACGATGTCGTTGATGCCTGATGAAGAGTCACGCGGCTAAGCCTAGAATTAGGACTGTTGCCGTCTCCCCGTATCGTGTCTTCTGGATCCATCCTTCCGGATCCAGTGTTCTGGATCTAGCAGAGTGAGTGTCTCACGTCTTACAAGTTATACGATGAAACTCTGATGAACCGGCTAGTTATTAAGTAAGTTCCTATTACTTCGCGATGCCAATCAATTCCTCGAGAAGGGATGAATGATAAGACCATGATTAAACTCTTTAATCACTATATCACATTATTCTCAATGCCTGGTATGATTCCTTTTACTTGTTACCGTGTCATAGTATCTCCATGACTAGTGTCATGTCTTTGTCTGTGCAGACTTACTAACCGATACTATTTCAGCTAGTCGATCTTGGACGTATCTCCATATTATCTAGAGGAGTAATTACTAGTCTTAAACTATCATGATTAAATGAATACTTTTGAGACCACCCAATGATAGCCTTTCGATCACTCAGTTTACGGGGTGTTACTTGACTATACTAAAATGATCTCTCGGGTGAACATCATCGTATATTCTTATGGTCTAAGGAAGCAAACAAAATAACCATCTTGCGATGAAACTATTTAGAAAATTAAATATTGTAGTATCTCAATTACTTGGGTCTACCCCGCCACAATGTTGAAACAACAATGTGCTCCCATTAATATTGACATAACAAATGTCCATGACAAGGAAAACGTGGTCATCTAATATTAACGAGTTTGTCTATGAGACATGACAAATGGTTATAACGGTATGTTTTTGTTTCTACACGTGCGTATGGATTTTCCTCTCATATTTAGTGACCACAACAGTTATAGCATAAAAACCAAATAAACTAATCATGAAACTGATGTATTTTATTATCCCTTGGGCATACATCCAACACCGCCGTCATGAAACCCTAATTCGATGGTTCTGGAGCTCTGTCCCGGCACCCTGCTGGAGGGGGAATCATCACCATACGCTTCTTCACAACCAGGATTGCCTCCAAGATAATGTGTGAGTAGTTAATCGTTACATTAAAGGTCCATAGCGGTAGCTATATGGTGATCTCTACTTTATGTGCTTTAATGCAAGGGTCTTGTGAGTTGCCTAACATTATCAAGATCAACATGACGTAATTGTTATAAGTTGTGTTTGCTAGGATCCGATTAATTGTGAAGTTATGATTAGATTGTGCATGTTTGTTATGTAATTCTACTTGGTATCTTGTCTATGCTTTATTTAATTTCTTGCATGATCTTTGATTCATGTGGTTACTCTGGCTAAGCAGTTATTTGTATCTCCAAGAAGGAGTAGATGCTCGATAGTGGGTTCATGCCTCCTTTGTCTCTATGCTCCATCGACAGAAACGACTAAGAGCAATTATGTAGAGTTTCTACTAAGGGTAAAACGGCAGTGTTTTTGTATACTTATTTATTATGAATACTGCTTATATTATGTATTGTGCTTAAGGAAATACTTTTTTGCTTGCAACTTAATTCTTACAGAGGCAAACATAGAAGTGCTTTCAAAGTGGAGTATTAGTTATAGATGTGTTTGGGTGGCGGTCTATATATGTCTGACGTAATGCCTACATGAATATAACCATGGAATTTGTTTGTTATCATAATATTGTTATTCCAATTCCATCAATTGTCCAGCTGTAATTACACAACATACTTGATTTATTAATTATGTAGAAATACCACTAGTGAAATTATGGCCCCTTATCCATTCTTTTACATTGATTACAAACTTGTTTACTTACTTTTCACCATTTCTATCTTGTTGCGCCATTTTTATATTTATTACTTTCAACACTAAATTCCCTCCCATCAAAAGCATTCTCTTGGTTCTTTGCCCGGGAGTCTATATATTCCACAATATATGTTTAATACTTTGTATTCAGCAAGACGGGAAGATTGACAACCTTCCTGAAATGTTGGGGACAAATGTGTTCTTTTTTTTATGTGTAGATATACTACAAAATTTGCTAGAGCATATGATGCGGCTCAACCCATTCCACTAAGTCCTCCTACAATATCTAATGGTTCCATAACAAGAGCTCGTGCGAAAGCTATGCAAGAAAATGTGAACTCGCTCTTGTCTCTCTATGATCGCAATGACTTGGTTTAAAAAGTATTAATAATACTTATGTCCAAGTATAACATGTGAATTTTTTTATTGTGCACTAACCCTCTAATGAGAATTACTTTGAGTTTGGTGTGAAGGAAGTTTTCAAGGGTCAAGAGAAGAGGGTGATAATGTGATCAAGAAGAGTGAAAAGCCAAATCTTGGGGATGCCCCCGTGGTTCATCCCAGAAAATTTCAAGAAGACTCAAGCGTCTAATCTTGGGGAGGACCAAGGCATCCCCTTCTTCATCAACAACTTATTAGGTCACTTCTAGTGAAACTATATTTTTATTCGGTCACATCATATGCACTTTACTTGGAGTGTTTTTTTTTGTTTTTTTTATTTTATTTTCCTTTCTGCAATAAATATAGTTGGAACCCAGCATTATTGTGTGGGATAGAGACACGCTCCGGTTTTTCATATGAATACTCGTTTTCTTCCATGCTCGTATTCTTAGTTTTTCTTCTAGCTGCTGCAAATCCTTTTAGCTCCTGTTTTTCATGCATCTCTTATTTAGAGCTGTTAGTTCTAGTAGAGTAGTATTAGTACTCTCTTATTTCATTGTTATATCTCTTGGAGAGTTCTGTTTAATACAAAATGATTGGTGTTGGAATGCAGTAGTACAATTTTAATGCTTATAACGGTGCAAAAAGAAGTTCGTATAGAGCGTGGCTAGAAATTTTTATGTCATGTTGGATGTTATTCTAATTCTATGCTTAGTTATTATTATTTTAGCACGACTTGTCTCAAATAGCTGAGAGTGCCTAATGTGCCATTGAAAGAATCATGAGTTGTTTTTATCACATTGAAGCATAAATTTGTGGTGTTCTCCTTCGGATGCTTTATTTGGTTGACTTGGCGCATACTTACACCATGTTTATGACTAAAATCCAGTCACTTATAGCCTCTACGATCATTTAGTTTTTGACTTGTAATACCATTTATGCTTTGATTAATAATGTTTTTGTCGCTATGCATGATTATGGCCATTATTGCTCTCTTAATTTGTCGCTCCCACTCTTTTGCTAGCCTCCACCTGTACCGAGTATGAGCTCTACTCGTGCATCCAACTCGCAACAACCAAAGTTTGCTAAATGTGTTCACCATACCTACCCACATGTGGTATTTAACCGCCACTCCAAGTAAATTTCTCATGTGCTACCTTTAAAACTTTCAAAATTATTCCTGTTTTGTGCCCCTGTTTTAGCTCATGAGGACGTAAATAGAGAATCTTTATCTCACTTGTTGATTGAACTTTACACACCTGGACTAGTGGCACATCCGCTTATCCAAATTGATAGAAGAGTTGGCAGCGGGATGCCCAGCCCCAAAATTGGTTACTATTAAATTCTTTTCACTATTTTTGCCCCTGATTTATTAGTCAAAGCATAATTGTGTAAACAAAAGAGAAAGAGGGATGACCTTCTATACCATTTGCATCTTTCAATGGGAGCCGGTCTTGTGAAGTCTAGCTGGCTTGTGACGTACTGTATTTTCTGTTTACTATTTGTTGACATAAGCATACACCTCTCTAAAAAATGTTTTCAACAGCTCTGTTTAATAAAATAAAAAGCTCTAGCACATGAGTTAATCCCTGCTTCCCTCCGCGAAGGGCATTTCTTTTAATTTTATGTTGAGTCTCCATCTTCCAACTTTATGCACAATTAAGAGAGCGTAGTTGCCATTCTGAGTTTAATGTGAATCATTCCCAAAGATCACTATTGATTGATTCATTGTGTGTTATTACTTGCTCTCAAATTATTTGTTCTAGTCATGCAGTTGAACTTTGAAGGTGTCCTGGCATTTATGTTTTGCCCCACTCTTAAGGACAAGCGAAATATCACTATGCTATGTTTTCTTTATGCTCGAAACAACGTATAACTTTCAAGTGCATTATTATTCATGATCTTTTATTTGTGTTACTTTTCATGATGCAAAGTGATTGCTATGTTTCATTGTTAGAATTATATCTACCATGCATGTGTTTAAAGTACTATGATCTCAGCTTTACATAAGCTTCTACAATTTAGATGATCAAGTTTATGTTGGTAGCATATCACCTCAGAAATTATTTGTTTTTATCGTTTTATCTACTCGAGGACGAGTAGGAAATTAGCTTGGGGATGCTTGATACGTCTCGAATGTATCTATAATTTCTGATGTTCCATGTTGTTTTCATGTCATATGCTACATGTTTCCTATACACTTTATGTCATTTTTATGAATTTCCTGGGACTAATCTATTGACAAGATGCCACAGAGCCAGTTCTTGTTTTCTGCCGTTTTTGGTTTCAGAAAAGTTGTTCGGAAATATTCTCGGAATGGGACCAAACAAAATCCCAGGGTCTTAGAAATCTGTCACGTACACGGAGTGGCCCTAGAGGGCCCACACCATAGGGCGGTGCGCCCCCATGGCCGCGTCACCAGGTGGTGTGGCCCCCCTGGCCACCCACCAGCGTTGCCCTCTCACCTATTTAAGATCCTCCACGGGTTAACCCTAAATACCTGAGCCTTTTTCCACCAAAAGTTTCATAGCCTCCATCATCGTCAACCCTAGTTCGGGAGGGTTCTGAAGCTCTCCCAAACACCCTACCGAGAGGGGGAATCATCACCGGAGGGCTCTTCATCACCATACCTGCCTCCGGAGTGATGCGTGAGTAGTTCATCCTTGGACTACGGGTCCATAGCGGTAGCTAGATGGTTGTTCTCCTCTTTATGCCTCATGTTTAGATCTTGTGAGCTGCCTAACATGATCAAGATCATCTGTTTGTAGTGCTACATGTTGTGTTTGCTGGGATCCGATGAATATTGAATGCTATGTCCAATGATTATCAATCTATCATGTTCTTTCATGTTTATGTTATTTATGATCTTGCATGCTCTCCGTTACTAGTAGATGCTCTAACCAAGTTGATGCTTGTAACTCCAAGAGGGAGTATTTATGCTCGATAATGGGTTTATGCCTCCCTTTCACTCACGCTCGAGTGACAGAAACGTAACGGGTGGGGGATGTGTTGTTGCCATTAGGGAGAAAACAACGATGTTTACATTGTTTACATTACACACTTTGATTAATGAAATTATCTGTTACTTACAACTTAATACCCGAGGTTTCATTGGATTACGCTCCGAGGGTGGATTATTAGTCATAGATGCAGTTGGATAACGGTCTATGAATCTTGTTGTAATGCCCGCATGAATCACATAGTAATCATCATGTCATGCATATGCACTACGGTGCAACCTTTATATCTGTCAATTGCCCAACTGTAATTTGTTTAGCCAGCATGTTATCTATCTGTTTTGGAGAGACACCTCTAGTGAACTGTGGACCCTGGTCCATTTCTTTACACTGATAATACAACCACTACAACCGATGTTTTACTGCTGCAATTACTGTTCTCCGTCATCTACTGCAAACACGTACTATTTTCCACACTATACGTCTAGTCCTTTGTTTCGGCAAAACCTGTAATATTGAGAACCTCACTGCTTCGTTGGGGGCAAAGTAACATGATTGTGTTGTGTATATTCCACGTTGCTGCTAAACCGGTAGTGCGCCCTGCCAACATCAGCTAGCAACAACCTTCGGAAGTGATTTCTTTCTCCTACTGGTCGATTCAACCTTGATTTCTTTCTAAGGGAAAACTTACTGATGTTCTCTTCATAACCTTCCTCTTGGGGTTTCCCAACGAGTGCACTCCTGCACTATCAAGTGCTACAACTGCTTTGGGTAGTCCTCCTGAGTTTACCGCTTGTCTTCGAGAAGGTCCTCTTTTGGATGTTGCCACTTCTTTCAAGGAGCAAGCGTCCAAGGCAAAAGAGACACTCGCGAAGCTCTAGGGAATACTCGTTTCCTTCCATGAGTGCCTGTTTCCCGGACACCCAATACCGTCCACTCTAGATGCTCGGATGGGCGTGTTTCATAACACGATGTCCTAGCTGAGTTTAGTCGGGAGCAGACTCTCTCTGGGGCTGAAACAATGCTTAATCTTGCGCGGGCGCACGCCATCGAGGGAGACTTTGAAGCTGCGTTGGGTGGGCCTCCCAAGGACTCAAGCGGGCAAGAGGTAGACCTCGACCCCTACACTGAAGACTCTGTTAAGTTAGCCCAGAAACTTCTGACAATGCTTGAGGCTCGGGCAAAAGCTGTTGAAGATGCTCTCAAAGCAGCTGCCAAGAACTAGTTTTATTTCTATTTAGTAGTCTCTGTAGGAACGGTGCCTTAGTGCAGAAAATCCGCCTTTTCCTTGTAATGAACTTATCCTTTCGATGATGTATGGAACTTCTTCTGTTTCTTCTGTGTGACTTAAATTTTCCTTGCATAACTTCTTCCCTCTCTCGGAAGAGGATGACGTGGTTCGTCTCGCCATCGCGACAAAGTGGACGTGAGGGTTAGCGGCGTGGAGGTGCTTGAAGTTTTCCTCCTCGAGTAGAGGTGGCAGGATCTCCGCCGCGATCGACTCCCTCGGCTGAATCCGAGGGGAATCCTGCAGGCGTAGTACCCTCGTGCAATCCGCACGAAAGTTCGGGACACCGACCTTGAGATTGATGCTTTTGTCGAGGGAGTCGAATACGGGCATGATGCCAGCGAGTGCTTGGTGAAATCGATATACCCGAAGCAGACCGAGTCTGCCCAGCACAGATCGTCGAGTCACAGCTTGAAGGTGGTGAAGTCAAAGAAGCTTCGAATCTAGTGCCCCAGATTCCCACAGATGGAGCCAATAAAGATGATGAGACCTCAACAATCCCCATAGCGAGGGACCCAGAGTTTCATAAGAGAGAAGCGCCGGGGGACTACTCGACTTGACGGGTTACTGCCCGCCAGATTTTATTCCGATGAGGTGGAAAATAGGTTAGAGGGGTGCTACACAGATTAGATCTAGCGTAGATCTGAATCTAGGGTTTCTTGCCTGTTCGTGACCCCTCCCGTGCTTTATATAGCTAGTCGGGTCCCGGGGGTCGTACATGAACATGACTCGATTATGAGTTGGATACTACCCTTGCCTAATCTTTCCATCCAAACTTTTCCTTGTTTCTGCTTCCGTGTAGCTTCTATAGCAGGCCCTCACCCAACCAACTGTGGGCCTTTTTTAGGGTACCCCCTAACGGTCCGCACCGGGTAGGCCTATCGTGTGTGTGTGTGTGGGGGGGGGGGGTCTCTTGAGTACCCCACGTTAGTCACATTCTAAGCTGGGTGAACAAAAAGGTACCCAATGGGTAATTCTAAAGGTGCGTATTGACCTTGATGTTCTGAGATGGGAATTACTCCTCTGTAAGAGGAGAGATACAACCTGGGCCACTCGGTATGAATGATACCCATATGATCTGCATACAATGCATGTGATTCACATGATACATCATGTGGGATATCGTAATACGAGAACGAGTAAAAGGAATCTTACCAGTTAACGAGATAGACATAGGTATAGTAAACCAAGAATTGTTTCATGGCAATACCAGGAATACTTAATCTCGGATAAATTTGTTATCACGAGTAATGAGAATATTGAACAATAGCCAACAAGTTCAATAGAGTGTCTTTTGCATAGTGAGTTGGAGTCAACATGGGCGTCCATGCAACGAGGGCTTAGTTTGCTTGATTGAGTAGTAAGCTTCAAATGCTAGGTTTAATTGCCTCCAAAGATGTGTCTATCTTCATTTATAAGAATAATTCATTCACTATATATATACCGGTATACGTTGATGACATTATTGTTGTCATCTCTACCACAAGTGTTACTAATCAGTTGTTGAAACAACTCCGATGTGACTTTTTGGTGAAGGATCTTGGTCAGCTTAGCTATTTCTCGGGATAGAGGTCAAGCATCTAAAGGATGGTGTTCTCATGAATCAACAAAAACACCAGATAAGCTATCTCGACATAAGAGTGAACAATTGCAAGCTGCAGATGTCACACAATATCGTAGTGTCGTTGGAGCACTGCAATATCTCACTCTCACTCAACCAGATATTTCCTTCGGTGTAAACGAGGTGTGATAATTTTTTCAGGCATCGATGAGAAGCATTGGATAGTCGTGAAGCGGATTTCGTGTTACATAAAGCACACATCTTCACTTGGTATATTCATTCAGAAGTCCCCCTCACTTTTCCTAAGTGGTTTTGCACGCGGGATGCCATAATGATCGCTGTTCAACTCGCAGGCATGCTGTTTTTTTTTTGGTAGGAACCTTGTTTCTTGGAGTTTAGAAACAACCTACGGTCTCACGCTCCAATAAGGAAGCGGAATATAAGTCAGTTGCTAATGTCACTATGCCACTACGGAGATCACGTGGATTCAACAGCTGTTACAAGAACTGTGTGTTTTTCTGAGTAGAGCACCATGTTTGTGGTGTGACAATTTAGGTGCAACGTATCTATATATCCACCCAGTATTCCGGCGCTATATCTAGATTACCAATAGCGATATTTAGGGGACTCCAGATAAGAGCATGCTCCAGGGCGCTATATCTAGATTACCAGCGGAGATATCGCAGACACATGCACTAAACGCGCCGCTGCAATTTTCTCCCCTCCGCCGCTAGGTTAGAGTCTCAGGGAGCAATTAGACAGCGCCGATGCAAACACAACTGACTCAAAAGTCGCAGGCGGACAGGGCTGGTCGATCGAGACCACCCCTGGCATGTTCCAGTTGTTGGGAATATGCCCTAGAGGCAATCATGTATGATGTAATTCCCAATGTATTCATAAATTTATTAAGTCGTCCTTGTTTTGAACATCTGATATATGTCATTGAATATGTGATTCGATTGTGGAACTATGTATTCATGTTGTTCATGCTAAATTGTCATTGGCCATTAAGGTTGTGCTGGACACACACCCTAGACTAATGTGAGTGTTGGATGATGACTCAGTTCCACTTGTCATGGGCATGACGATGCCATTCCAACGTTCACAGACTCGGCTAAAGAGTTTAGCAAGTCGGACTGACCCATATTGAGATGCAACGAGTAAGTCGTCATTTGCATGTCTCAATCAATGTAATCCTTAGACATGAGATTGTCGCACAATCCGAGTTGTGGCTCACCGACTTAGGTTCTGTCAAACGTTGTTCCATGACAAGACCGTTATAAAGGCAGAGTTCGGGTCGAATGAGAAGCAACCTGCGTGATGTGGATAATCAAGATGAGATTTTGCCCCTCCGAATGGAGAGATATTCTCTGGGCCCTCTAGAGTGATGTGATTCCGGAAGCATGGCCATGCGTGACTCAGTTAAGTGTTAACTGGGTCTATTGACTAAGAGTTAGTCAGATGAATCATATATCACGGACCGAGAAGAGAGTTGAGCTATTTAAGGGATGACGATAATTCGCCTATAGTTCGACAAGGTATATCGTGAGGCAAAAGGGTCTCAGATGAAAGTCACATTGGTAGGTATGTCATCATGACTCTATGGCACTTGAGAGTCGGCACGTTCTGCTAGGAGCCGCTACCGGTTGATCGAGGAGTCGGACTCCAATCGTGTTCAAGTAGCCATGAGCGGAAGCAAATATATTGGTCGGGTTGGACCCGAACCGGAAATTGACTGAATTAGTGAGTTGGACTCACAAAGGAAATGTGCTACAAGCGTTGTGAAGCCCACTCCCACTCGCTATATAAAGAGGGGCGCAGGTTGCCCAACGGACATAATTTTCCACTCTCATGCGTTGGGAATCCTAGCCCCACTCAGTCCAGCCGCCGCACCGGACCTAGCAGTCCGCCGTCGGAGCTCCTCCTCGTACGTGTGGATACCGGCAGAGGTGCTGTACGATCAACACTTCGACGATAGCGGGATTGGATCGGCTGGATCGGATCGTGGGACTACACTGCATCGACGTGCTTCATCGATAATCCGCAACTGCGCGTCTAGTGGTAATCCTCGTGGTCTTCTACCTCGGCTAGATCTTGGAAGTACCGCGTAGAAAAGTTTTTTGTTTATCTCTACGCGTTTCAACACCAATCATGGCCCCGAGGGTGGGCTCGCACGACGTGGAGGCCAATAGCTCCCGTATTCGCCCAACATATTATCTTTGGCATACTTTTCTAGATCCATAGCGGACCAAGCTCGCCGACAAGGAGGTCGCCGTCCCTACGAAAGCATTGACGGACAACGAAAAAGGTGCGGAGGCCCGCCTCGAAGCCGCGGAGGAGGCTGACTTGGCCTAGGCGGTGTGCAAGTCAACGAGTTTGCACCACATCAGTTTTGAGTGGTGAACAAGAAGGCCGCTCCGGTAAATAAAGAACACCATAGGTGAAAAAGAAGATAGCTCCGGTGAACTATGTAGTTTAGTTTGCAGTTTATCAAAAGTTTGCAATGTGTGAACGTATGTTAACGTTCATCTGAATATCTGAACGTTGAGTGGAAATGTGAGACCACCGAAAAAATGTAGCGCCGAACTTTTTTTTCAAATATCGGATATGATTTAGCGTATTTGTTATGTGCAGATAAGTTTCATCCCGGAAAAGCATTTTAACTGCTAGAGTTTCATCCCATTTTAGTGGATCTGCTAGAGTTGCTCTACTGCTACTCCATCCACCCCATCCAGTCCACCCATCGAGCAGAAGAAGCCTAGGCCGAGAATATGGTACTGCTCCTCCGGCTGTTCCCCGTAACCGCTGCGTGGGCGCTTCGTAGCGCTCCCGCCGCGCCGATTCCTACCTTCCTTGCTACTCCTACTGGTAGAGCAGTGGTCGGTAGGCGATGGAGGAGTGTGAGGGCTAGCGCAGGCGGCGGGGGCTGGCTGTCCGGCCTGCTGGGCGGCAAGGCCGGCGGCGGTGCGCCCACGGCGATGACGGTGACGCCAGGGACCGTGAAGGCCGGCGACCCCGTGCTTCACGAGCCAGCCCAGGTGGTGGCCCCGGAGGACGTATCCTCCGAGAGGGTCCAGGGTATCATCGACCAGATGATCGCCGTCATGCGCAAGGCCCCCGGCGTCGGCCTCGCCGCCCCTCAGATCGGCGTCCCCTTGAAGGTCCCTGCATTGCGTTGCTCTCTTGTTATGTGCGTTTGCTTATGTTCAGTATTAAAAGACCACGGCCGCAATTCTCAACCTGTTAAATTCACCAATGACAGATTATTGTCTTGGAGGACACCCAAGAATACATCAGCTATGCTCCCAAGAAGGACATCGATGCTCAGGATCGCCGCCCATTTGACCTTCTTGTCGGTACATTTGCCGCATGGAACTGCGTTCACCATCCATACTTAGGAATGAGCACCTTCTCATACCACCTTTATTTCCTTGTTTCCCCCTGACGCAGGTAATTATCAATCCTAAGCTTAAGAAGATGAGTAAAAGAAGTGCATGTTTCTATGAGGGATGTCTGAGGTATGTAATTGGATATTGCATTTAGTAAAACGTTATTACTAGTAATAGCTCATCTATGAATACAAAATTGGAATTGTATTGTACATACTGTGTATGTCCTCATACTTGTTTTATGCCGATGCCAGTGTTGATGGATATCGGGCGGTTGTTGAGCGACATTTAGATGTTCAGGTTTCGGGTTTGGACCGATACGGACGTCCCATTAAGGTGGAGGCTTCAGGATGGCAGGCACGCATCCTTCAGCATGAGTGTGATCACCTTGAAGGCACATTGTATGTTGACAAGATGGTTCCTAGGACGTTCAGGACGGTTGAAAACTTGGATCTGCCACTTGCCACTGGATGCCCTTCTCTAGGTACACGGTAGCGTTGATGAAATTCCAATTTTCTATTCAAGTGGAGGTAATTGGTCGTGCTATTGGCATTTTTTATTCCAGTACAATATCACATTTGTGGCTTCACCCCTCTTATTGTCATGGATTGGTTTTTCTATAAATCATGTGGTGATAGACATGCAAATGGCTGTGATCTTGTATATCTTGTTGTCAACCAACGGTAACACTCCTTACTCGAGATGATTGGTACATGATTCGTATGATGTCGGAACAAGAAAATTTCATTTTGTCTTTGTAGTTTGTACTAGATATTTTCTTTCTCATCTACTCCACCCGTTCCGAAATATAAGATGTTTTAGCTTTTGTCTAGTTCGCATGATTCACATGTACCTAGACGCATTTTAGTATGTAGGTTCACTCATTTTGCTCCATATGTAGTCTATATTGAAATGTCTAAAACATCTTATATTTTGGAACGGAGGGAGTAGTATTCTAGTCCCATCAGCCATCGGCCAGCACTTGAATTTGCAGAATTGTACATGTTGGAACTATGGTGCCTTCCATTGTAATACAGATATTCTTGAACTCCCATTATCCTATATATTTCTTACAACTTGAGCTTTACATATGTTTTGGGGGTTAAAGAAAAATATGAGAAGTGCTTGTTAGTTTTCATGAATCTCAAAGCTCTCTCTGTTGGTTAATCCAAAAGGGACAATGGCACATTAGTTCTTTACATGTCAACTAGGCTGTCTGGATCCTTGGCTAATCTGATTTTCATGTTTGTAGACCTAGAGAATAGCATTACTGTCTTGAGAGGCTGCCTTTTATTTACGTTTGGCAATCTTGAGAACACTATGTAGTGCCTCTCTGTTTTGCTTACATGTCTATATCTATGATCAAATTATCATGGTGAGTTCAAATTGGTAGGTCAAACCTTTGTTTCCTAATGTCAAGATAACAATAATTTGAGAGTCTCAGTCTCATGATTCTACTATCAGTCAAGGTATGCTCTTCCATTTTAAAGAACGAAATGAGCAGTGAGCTCAAATTGATAGGTCTAACCTACGCCAAGCCATTCTACCGTGTAGTACTAGGGAAAAAAGGCTGATCTATTCTTGTACAAAACTGCTCAGATGAGGCGTGCGTCGTGCGGCCTAATAGGAAAAGGAAAAACAAAAACCTGATTGATCAAAACCTGGCCACTGCTTGACTTAGTTCCACAGCCACAGGGGCTCACGCCTCTAGGCTCTAATCCTCTATTCCGTAGATCGATCATCGATCCAAACCCGAGACAGCAGATGCGTTGCGTAACTACCCCGACTACGCCGTCAGCCGCCACACTGCCACATGCCACCGCATCTTGCCTAGGTCAGAAGGAGAGATGAGGAGTGAATTGCCCCAAGGCACTCGATCGGAACTGCAATCAGTGGAGTTGGACGCCAGCACACCGCGAGGTTTCTTGAACATCGGCGCGCTGGTCGCCACAATGCCTCGAGGTTGAATGCCAGTTCGTCCTTCGCTGGCTGCTGCGAGCCATGACCACGAAACAAGGATAATCGACTCCGGAAGCCGATACACGCTGCAGTAATTATCCAAGAATACTATAAGTTTCTTTTATGCATATTTCATACTATTAGTCAAAGTTCAAAAAGGAGCTAGGCGGTAATTATGCGTTTTGCCAGCGCCTTGCGCTTTTCTGACCAAAGCGCCCGCTTAAGCGCTATTAGGCGCGCTTAAGCGCATTAAGCGCTAGGGCGTTGGGCCAACGCCCAGAGCTTAGGCGCGCCTTTTTGAACCATGCTATTAGTATGGATTTTGAACTGTTTGTATGGTAATTTATGCAACTTTCGCACTTATTTTTCGAGTTACATATTATTTACTATTAATTT
Organism: Alopecurus myosuroides; assembly: GCA_028641055.1. Classification (NCBI taxonomy): domain Eukaryota; kingdom Viridiplantae; phylum Streptophyta; class Magnoliopsida; order Poales; family Poaceae; genus Alopecurus; species Alopecurus myosuroides. The sequence continues at coordinate 314,360,932 of CM054058.1, read as the reverse complement.
TATACTATATGCCAATGCAAATTTACAATTATTTATTAAATTGATAAATAGATTTTATCGAAATGGCCAATAATTTTCCAGTGCGGCATACCCAATGGAAAAATCCTAGATCCGCTACTCAACTAGTTTCTTCTCAAATCAACCCTCTAAGGAGGGCGCCTTCTCTTATTTATAGTTTCTACATTCAGCCCTAGCTATTGTGCTAAGTGTTTGGCTCATTACAAAAGTCCCAACCTGGACAGCTAAAATTTGTTTTGCTTTCTCGGGTGTCCAAGGACATTGACCGGGGAGGACACAATTTCTTTGTTGCACACCTAGGTGATAGGGCAAAGTTAGTCCGATCTTTCGATGAGATAGATACATCGATTTGGGGTGAAGTTCGACCTTGGTGATCCGACTACTACGCACATGCACACATACGCACATCGCTAAACCAATCTCCTGGAGTTACCAATCCTGCAGAAGCACGATCAGCCTGACCAAAAGGTCTAGTTCTACATGCAATCGAGGGACAAGTAAGAACCAATACTGCAATCAAGAATTGCAGATAAAAGATGAGCTTTATTGATAGGTGGGATTCTGTAAGCGGTTTGGATCAGGTTGTTGAACACTAATCGAGTACACGAAGTTGCAGCAATTGGCTAGACAAACTTTTAACTAAACAAAACCAAGTCTAAAGGCTACCAGATGGGTCTACCCAAGGAGGTAGAAGTACGTTCCAAGGCACCAAAAACCCAACACTAATTCGTACAAGGCCTTTGGGCCCACTCGGAGGTGACGCAACACCTTTTGATTGGAATTCTGGCCTAGTTTCTGAAACAGCGTCAGGCTGTTTTGGCAATAGAATTTCGGCCGGAACAAAATTGGAGGTGATGCCAAGTTTGTTGGGAAGTGTACGGAATAAGCTTTCCACCAGAAAAAGACTCACCCAATTCAGAGTCCGTACGCAAAAGTTGTAGTCCTTTGATATATCTCTGCAGTCCGAATCTGCCTCCAGAATGTGAAGAACTTGTCTCTAACATCTCTCTGGTCCAAAGTGACGTGGGATAACTCTTTGAACAACATCTAATCATGTCTCTTTGTTTCTCCCTTATTTCTTGATCAAGTGTAGAGGAGGTAGTCATATTCTTGGTCGTATCCAGCCTGGTCATGTCCTCATCACTAGGACATTGTCCACGGGTTTGTCATCCATGTTCAGCTTCTTCATTGCATATCCTGGACATACCCATCTGTTGTTCTCCTTCATCCATCTCCTTAAACCTAAGGATACATAATTCATATGTAGACTCGAGTGGGAGAAGTCACCTGTTGCTCAAGTTGTTTGGCACGATCTCTTGTTATTGGTCATACTTGAATTGGAGGCATGCCATTAGTTGGAGGAAGCACATCATTGCAGGACGTCCTCATCATATGAAAGATGCGAAAGGTTGCATTTGTTGAGACAGATATATACAATTTCTGATGTAGGCATAGAAGTTTCAAGAATTGTCAATGGTAATCTTGAAAACTAGGTGAGGCAAGGATACCGGTTTTCTTTTGCAAGTATCTGTTGGTGCTAAAGGGCATCCAAAAAATGTGTTTTGGTGTGACACAATGTTTCATGGACTGTAAGTCTTTTTCTGACTTTTATTCGATAGCTCACATCAGATGAACAAGTACAATTTTCATTTTTGGTCCATGTGTAAGCTCGAGCACCGTCGTCAGATGTAAAAGACTTTAGTCTACAATGGTGGTTTAGTACTACAAATGGAATAACAGGAAATCATGTTTTCAGATTGTTACTTCATTTTTTGCAAGATCGTAGAAATGGAGCTTCTTTACATTGTTGAAATGTGGTACATAGATATGGTCTTTCACGACTCATCAAGCTATGCTGAATTGAGCATAGCCTACAACAAGTATAATGCTTATAGTAAATGCATCATACTCTTTTTTTACCCCTCACAATGGTTTCCTAACATGTTACAATAAACTGTAACACCTGTCTCCACATTGAGAAGTAATCTGAATTTTTTTTCCCTAGAGCTGCACTTCCTTCCTCAGCAATTCAGAATTGACTGGCTGCTGCCAGAATCATGAGTATTTCTAAAGCTTCTGTTCATGACAGTCCAAAAAAAAAAACTTTGGCCCATTAGTTAGCTTAGAAGTACTATTATAATACTTGCATACAAATGCCTAGATAGAATTATACCTTGAAAAATACTAAAATGATACTAGAAGGCAAACTAATAATCACTGACCATACCCTTAGTTTTAACTACTTTGAGGTGTTTTATGTTTCATACACGCCGTTGAAGAGCATACAAGCACTACTTCAACACTCAATAACAATGAACTTTGTGTAAACTTCGTGGTTAGTTTGATTTCTGAGATTGCTTATGGTGGTTTTTTTTTTTTCTTCTCAGGGATCATTTATACATGGTAGATGTAACATAATTATGTTATGCTATTTATGGTTCCAGAAAACATTTTGAGTTTGTAAAATAGTTATGATATAATATAATATTTTCAATAGGTTTACCTTTATGAATATATTTGAGATGAGTTGATGGAGCTAGGCAAAGGTTAATCTCATTTGGAATTAAGACTTTCTGAAAATCTGACGTGCAGAAAAGGGCCTTCAGACAAGAAAACCAGAAGTTTTGATATGAGGGGAGAATAACAAAACGAGCACTGGTAGCTGTAGAATAAGAATTCATGAACAATTGTGTTGTCATGATATCTGGGAATTTCTAAAATAATGTTTCTGCTAGCATCTTGTACAAGCATTTAAGAACTCCATTACAATCAGGATAATGGAATGCTTATGTTCCTTACAGTAGGTAACATTTATGAGATTATAGGTATGGAATCATGAAGTGAGAGAGCAAAAAGGACTCTGAACCTGCAGGAAGAAGAGTTTATTAATGATGACAGCTTAGTGACACTTGGTCACATGCCCCTTAGGAATAGGGAGTTAGCATCTACTAACCACGTCAATTCCAGGATAAGTTACATTGCAAATATGCAGTTAAAATCCAATTAGAAGGACTAAATACTAGAAATCAATCTTTGATGCCAAATGCTTGTCCAGACTACAAGTTCATAGTGTACTACTCCCTCCGTTCCATAATGTAAGCCTTTTTAGCGAGCTAAACTAGCTTGCCAAAAAGGCTTTACATTGTGGAACGGAGGGAGTATTTTGTACCAGACCCAAGATCCAAAAAATGTGTGACTTCAAAGCCAATTAAGATTTGAACAGTATCTGAGAACACCAATTTGTTGGTATATCTGATTGTGACATTTTAAAGTTCCCTTGTTTCAAAGGCCGATTTGCCTGTTATGATAAAGAATGGAAGAGCTTTCAAATAGTAGATGTAATACCATTCAAAAAAAAAAAGGATGTAATTATGTAGTGCAGAGATAGTAGTACTCCCTCCGATCCATATTAATGGTCGCTAAATCGGATGTATCTAGCACTAAAATATGTCTAGATACATCCGATTTAGCGACCATTAATATGGATCGGAGGGAGTACGCAAATCACACTTGAACGGGTGCTCTGGCACATGACGGTTTTGTGCTTCAGAAGCATATAATATAACACCTGAGAGTTCACCCAGTGTGAGGCAAGAATATTCAGTACCACGGACAGGAACAGATGACATAACATAACCAGGCCTCATTAAAGGGAACAAGAGAATACAGGAATATAACACAATTATGCACATTATAGGGTTGTTGAGATTGCTTTGTTATGATTATTTTCAACAGAGAAAACTGCCAAATGTGTGAGCAAGAGATAAGCATGAATTAGATCTCATGATTTTGGCTACATACCATGTGTAACAGACCACAAGAAACAGACATTTTATTGCCTCTTTTGCTTAAACTTTCCTGTGATATAGAAGCTAGTTGTCCAATAATTTGTTACCATTGGTGTCTGTTCTGCAGTCCTGTCATTGAACAAAGAATTGAAAAAATTAGGTTGGACTGCATGAAATTGAGTGTTAGATATTAAGTTGGTGTAAACAGATTTTCTAGTCTTGATAAAGAGAATTCTTAAGGATGAGACAACCATTTTTTTTCCCAGTCTTTACAGTTTAGACAAAGTTTCCGATCCATTACCTGGACCGAAGAAGCTTGCCATGTACAATGAAACATCTGTGACAGAAACCTCGCATAAGCTGGTGAGTACTGACACCCATAATATACTAACTGAGCGGCATAGTGGAGTGGTTGAAAACTTGTAGTTCTTTTTTGTTATAGAGATTAGACATCGGGATCCTTCAAATCTGGCCTGAATGCACCAACTTTTCTTCATCATACAGGGCACCCAGACCACGGAGCAAGGCAGGGCGCACATGGCCTGCGCTTTTTAATATGTTTTTTTTCCTTCTAAATAAAATTTTGTCCCCCCGCCATACCCACTTATCATTGCAGAGAATCCGAACTCATGATCCATCAATTAATTAGTACCGGACTCTAGGATTCCTGTTGCCTGTGTCATTCCCCAGACTGCTATATAAATGGCCTTGGAGGGAGCACCCATAGAGATCCAGAGCTCAACACCAGTAGTAAAGGAGATATATCAGCTAGCTAGCAATGGCAGCCCGCCATGGTAGCAGGAGGACAAAGACAGAGCAGTGGCTATTTGGTGGGAGATGGAGGGGAACCGTCAAAGAGACACGGCATGCTGTTGCCTCTGAGGATAAGCCTACAAATCACACCACCATTCAGAAGGATGAGGATATCTGCCTTGAGAAGTCTAGAGTGCATCTGCCTGGTCTGGGGCAGAGGGAGATCATTGACTTTGCACCTGGGAGGAAATCGATGCCGGAGATGGAGATCAACATGAAGGAAGTTGTTGCGGTGCTGGGGGTGAAGGTGATGGCTGCAGACATGCCACCATTCATGCAGTTGCATGCATTCCGATGTGCTAAGCGATCCCATGATAACTTGGACAAGTTCAGTTCAAGGCAGGTGGCCCATGACGTGAAGAAGGTGAGCTCCATGCAAATATTGATCTTTCGCTTTTATATCTTCTTGGAAGCATCCACTCTGTTCATAAACTACATATCTATTGCATTTATCTTCATTAGAGTTTTTCAGTAACTAAATTTAGAAACTGCCAAGTTAGACAGGCTGTAACGAGCTGGAATGTTGAAATCGATACAGTCATCAGGTGCTATATTGGCACTTTGGATCTGCTCATCATAAACCTAAATTTCATTCCATAAATTGTTCTCAGTTGTTTCACTTGTTGATATTCATTTTCCTACACCGTGCTTAGAGTGAACGATATATGGCCTAATTTCTAATGAATTATGTTTGATATCCAACAGGAGTTTGATAAAGTGTATGGTCCTACATGGCACTGCATCGTCGGTACAAGCTATGGTTCTTTCGTGACACATTCCAGAGGCTGTTTCCTCTACTTCTCCATGGACAAGATCATCGTAATGCTCTTTAAAACCAAGATCAGAAAAGTGTCAGCATCTTGAGCCTTTGTAATAATAAGATAAGATGGCTTATCTTTGTCCCACCACTCAAACTCATAGACTTTCATGACTACTTGTTATAGTCTAGTTTTGAGAGGTTGGAGCTTGGGAACAGAAGAGCCAGCCAACCTCAACGGTTGTTGCTTGTGAGGTGCAACCGGAAGAACATGCATGCTACAAGGTGAACATGGCGCACCGTAATGCTCTGCACTTGTATATTGAATTAACAGTTGAAAAGGGGATGATTAATGGACAGCTCTGACAAGATACAGTAATCCCCGTCAAGCTCACGTTGTAAGATTCCTAATTAGTAGATCGAGTTGTCTTAGTCAGGGCATGCCTTGGTCAGCACTTGTCGATTAATCAAAAGTTTTCCCGTTCAGCACTGAACAGCTGGAACAGCAAATTTGATCCAACTGTCATGAGTCCTGTGACGATTGGTCGACAAATTTTTAGTTTTTCATTTTAAAGATGGTTTCCTAATTAGGACGGTTTAGGAGACAGGGGCCTGTGGGTGATGATCATTAGGAACAAGTACCTTAGGGAGAAAGACCTTGTGGACTACACAAATCGGCCTCTCAGTCCTTAGAGCATCTCTAGCAGAGCCCGTAAAAGATCCGAAAACGAAAAACAACTGTCGCATACGGGCTGCAAGGGAAATTTTTGGGAATAGCATAGCTTGTAAACCGCGTCGGTCCATAAAACTTTTTTGGGCGACTGAGAATTCCCCCCTCCGACCCGTAAATCCCAGGGTTTCCACGCTGACCCGATGGTGCCCTCTATCGTGCAAAAAGGCTTGGCGGGACGGAAATTTCAGCTCCCGCTACCAGCCGCCGCCGCCTCCGCCCCAGCTCCGACCTTCCTCTCCTGCTTTGGTCGTTCTCGCTCGTAGCGCTGCCATGGAATCTGTGCAGTCCTCCCTCGTCAGTGTACGCGTTTGCGCGGCTCCAGAATCAGATCCCGCGGGTCATTCATATCTGACGGCAGACTCCGCGGCGGCGCCTGCTCCCGCTCCGGTGAAGCGCAAGCGGCTGGGCACCAGGCAAGCTGCGAAAGCCGCCGCTGCTGCTGCCGCTGAAGGAGAAGTCGGTTTGCTGGCTGCGGCCGCCATAGTTGGGGCGACGAAACCACCGAAGCCGCAGCCGAAAAAGAACAAATCGTTGACCCCTCCCGCTGGAACTCCGACGCCGACGCTAAGGTACGGTTTCTCTCCTCTTCGATTCGATTTTACTACAATTCCAATGTATTTCTTGCGGATGATTGGACCAATTGTGTAGCTTGGCCGTGTGCGAGGCCCCTACGGCCGCATACATGGACATGTTGAACGAGGTCAACATCAACATCGGTGAAACCCCCATTGGTGCTTTCGACTACAACGAGGCCGGGGAAGGGATTGACAGTGCCGACGATGAGGATGACGACGACATCGAGGAGATCGGGGGGTCGATGTTCACCGCGAGCAAACAGCCGAGAGCGATGAATTACACGCAGCTCGAAGACGAGACCCTGATCAAAACTTGGGAGGCCGTTTCTCTCGATGCCACTACCGGTACGGATCAAACCGGCAAGCGGTACTGGCAAAGGGACGAGGATCAGTTCTTCCAGATGTTGCCTTGATTTGACCAGAACGGCAAAGTGGTGAAAATAACCCCCACACACGTATCGGTCACTACAAGGTCGTTGGGATACGATCAAACCAATAGTGAGCCGGTTATGTGGATGTTTGGAGCAAGTTCGTAATGCTCCTCCAAGTGGAACAAATGAGGGTGACTATGTGAATATGCACGAGTTGACATTGTTGCTTTCTTTGTCATTGATGTCACCTTGACACGATTTTTGTTTATGTAGGAAAGAATTGCAAAAGAGAGGTACAAAGACATGCCATCTTCCAAGGGCAAACCATTTCTACTCGATCATTGTTGGTCTTTGCTCCAACGGAGTGAGAAATAGAAGGTGAGGGAGATGGAATCAAAGAGGGGCGAAGTGAACTTGATCGACGACTAGGACGATGAAGGGGGAAGAAACTATGGGAGGCCCGAGGGCACGAAGAATGTCAAAGAAAGAATTAAGTCCCAAGCCGAGGCTGCAACCTTGCGGGATCAGATAGACCACATGGTAATATCCAATGAGTTGTTGACGTCCAAGACTACAGAAGCAAAGAAGGAATTGTCTGATAAAAGGGCCCAAGAGAAGAAAGAGAAATGGGGAATGCTCTTGCAAGAGGGCCTGCGCAAAGCCGCCGTCGAAGAGGAGCTGTGCAAAACTGCCATCGAGGAGAACAAGCACAAAGCTAGCATCGAAGAGGCAAGAACCAATGCTGAGGAGACCAGGGCACTCACCAAGTTTCTTGCCGGGGAAAACAAGATCATGATGATGAACCGTTCTGAAATAGATGAAGCGACCCTAGAGTGGCACAACATTGCAAGACTATAAATCCTCGTGTGTAGAAAGTAAGCTATCATTGCGGCATCTGCTCGTGGTGGTGGTGGCGCAGCTTCTGCTGGTGGTGATGGTGTTGTGGCTTGATTTGGTGATCCGTCCCGCTTTTGTTTCAGATTGTTCTGCCTGTTCGTATTGAACATCCTCTTTATCAAACTTGAGAATTCAAACTCTTTTATTGTCAAACATTTCTCGAAATCACTATGAATTGTGCTAAATGTTCATAGTTTCAGTTTTTCGGTTTACGGGTTGAAAACTGTTGTGCCGTAACAGTCCCCGTAAACCCGACCGGTAAAATAAAATAAACCACGCTTTCCGCGACCACTATCTCGCGTTTACAGTTCCGCAGGATAGAGGCTCTGCTAGAGATGCTCTTAAACCAAGTTTGCAACGACACCTCCTGGTGGCAAGATTCGGGTCCTTTGTAGGGCCTGGGTGGGGACCGCTGACACATCCTGGGCGAACCCTTGGGTTTGGGAAATCCGTGCGAGCTGAGCTGGATGGCGTCCATCTCTCCTAGGGCGGATCACATGAAGTGTGCTCTTTGTTGGGAATATGCCCTAGAGGCAATCATGTATGATGTAATTCCCACTGTATTCATAAAGTTATTAAGTTGTCCTTGTTTTGAACATCTGATACATGTCATTGAATATGTGATTCGATTGTGGAACCATGTATTCATGTTGTTCATACTAGATTGTCCTTGGTCATTTAGGTTGTGCTGGACACACACCCTAGACTAATGTAAGTGTTGGCTGATGACACAGTTCCACTTGTCATGGGCATGGTGATGCCATTCCAACGTTCACGGACTTGGCTAAAGAGTTTAGCAAGTCGGACTGACCCATATTGAGATGCAACGATCAAGTCGTCATTTGCACGTCTCAATCAATGTAATCCTTAGACCTGAGGTTGTCGCACAATCCGAGTTGTGGATCACCGACTTAGGTTCTGTCAAACGTTGTTCTGTGACAAGGCAACTATAAAGGCAGAGTTCGGGTCGAATGAGAAGCAAGCTGCGTGATGTGGATAATCAAGATGGGATTTTGCCCCTCCGAATGGAGAGATATTCTCTGGGCCCTCTCGAGTGATATGATTCAGTAAGCATGGCCATGCGCAACTCAGTTAAGTGTTAACTGTGTCTGTTGGCTAAGAGTTAGTCAGGTGAATCACATATCACGGATCGAGAAGAGAGTTGAGCTATTTAAGGGATGACGATAAATCGCCTATAGCTCAACAAGGTATATCGTGAGGCAAAAGGGACTAAGATGAATATCACATTGAAAGGTATGTCGTCATGACTCAATGGGACTTGGGAGTCGGCACGTTCTGCTAGGAGCCGCTACCGATTGATCGATTGAGAGTCGGACTCCAATCGTGTCCAAGTCGCCATGAGCCTGCAGGGTCGCACACTTAAGAGCGGGAGCAAATATTGGTTGGGTTGGACCCGAACCGGAAATGGACTGAATTAGTGAGTCGGACTCACAGAGGGAATGGGCCACAAGTGTTGTGCAGCCCATTACCATACGCTATATAAAGAGGGGCGCAGGTTGCCCAGCGGGCACGTTAGTTCACTCTCCCATGCGTTGGGAACCCTAGCCCCACTCAGTCCAGCCGCCGCACCGGACCTAGCAGTCCGCCGTCGGAGCTCCTCCTCGTACGTGTGGATACCGGCAGAGGTGCTGTACGTTCAGCACTTCGACGTTCGAGGGATTGGATCGGCCGGACCGGATCGTGGGACTGCACTGCCCCGACCAGACGCGCTACATCGATAATCCGCACCTGCGCGTCTAGTGGTAATACTCGTGGCCTTCTACCTCGGCTAGATCTTGGGAGTACCGCGTAGGAAAAGTTTTTCGTTTATCTATACGCGGCCCAACAGTGGTATCAGAGCGGTAGCTTCTGGTATTAGGCCCGAGATCCGTACATATGTGATATGTAGTTAGCGTTAGATGTGATCTAATTGCTGTTTTGGTGGTCGGTCTATGAGATAGATCGGTTTTGTACAAGGTTGATTGGATCAATCGTACTCGGGGTTAATGGATGATCTGGTTTCCGTGATCATACTGCTAAGGTCGTGGAACAACTTACCCCTACCGGTCGGTTTCCGCCATCGGGGTATACCGTGACACATAAATCCAGTTGCGGTGATCGAAGATCAAAGAGTTTGGTCGAATCGGAATACGGATCAGATTCGGGTAAAATCGTTTTATCCGATGAAGAAATCCATGATCGGGACCGCCGTCGTCCTGTCGTAGCGCCTTAGATGTCGTTGCGAGTTTCACAACGCCGGTAGATATCGTATCTATGCATAACTTGTTTTTGCAGGAAGTTGTGAATGGTATGGCTTATGTGCATGTGATGTGTGTAATCCATACATGATCTGCGTATCATGTTTTTGTCAGCCGGCTGGAGCCTAGGTGCTGTCATTTTATTGTATACCGGCCTGCGTGTCGGATTCTCTATGTAAATTTCATTTACTTAGCTAGTGTAGCTTGTTGGAGAACCCGGAAGGCATGCAAGTCGATGTACAAGTCGGCTACATGGAGTAAGATGGCACGTGACAAGAGTTGGCATGAGTCGACTTACAAGCTTCGTGGAGATGGAGATCACCATGAAGAGAGCCATACCATTTCACATTATAATTGCTTTATTTGTGTTATTGTTATGCCTCTATTTACCTCTATTTAGATAGTTGGTAGATTCTTTAATCCCTCAAAGAAGGTCTAGTCGGTCGCCCCGCCAGTGCTGCACCATCACAAGTCGGACATTCTTGGTAGTGGGCTCATAAAATTGAGGTGCTACCAATTCTTTCCGGTTAGGTGGGTTTGAGTCGGACTCTTACAAGCAGAAGCACTTGGTAATCTAGACGAGTCCATCACAACGGTTGTGGGGCTCGGGGCGAGGTAGATTGGGAGCCGGGGCATGTGATGTCACCCAACTAACAGGAGTCATATAGAGATACGATTGGCAAGGTGTTGCCTACCTAGATCACTTGACGGCTAGCGGTGATGCTAAAGCTCACTAGTCGGCTTGCTTATTTAGGATCTTGAATCACTTAGCAACCATCGGAGGGATGTTGGTTCTAGTGGGAGCATAAGTATTAAATCGTTTAATATGCCTGCTCTTTTATGAATACATGTCTTAAGTGTTTTTGCGTATTTTCTGTTGTAGATCAATGGCACCTAGCAACCTTACTCAGTTGTCCACTTTTGCGTTGAGGTCAATCCTAGAGAAAGATAAGCTTAATGGAATTAATTTCACCAACTGGTATCGTAATCTGAGGATAGTCCTCAAGCATGACAAGAAAGAACATGTTCTAGAAACTCCACTTCCAGAAGAGCCTGATGATGATGCGACTGTCGCTGTCACAAATGCCTACCGTAAGACTAGAGATGAGTCTACGGAGATTAGCTGTCTTATGCTTGCACACATGGAACCGGACTTGCAGCAGCAGTTCGAAAATGTTGAGGCCTACGATATGATCGAAAGTCTCAAAAGTATGTTCCAGGCTCAAGCAAGGACTGAGAGGTATCAAGTCTCTCAAAGCTTTGCTTGGCTGTAAGCTAAAAGACGGCGATCCACTGAGTCCGCATGTAATCAAGATGATTGGTTACATACAGTCTTTGGATCGCTTGGGCTTCTCAATTAAAGAAGAGATCGCCACTGATATAATTCTGAACTCTCTTCCTAGTGCGTATGGTCCGTTCATCTCGAACTACCATATGCATGGTATGGATAAGAGTATCACTGAATTACATGGGATGCTCAAAACGGCAGAGGCTGATATCAAGAAAGGCGCCAGTCAAGTGTTGATGGTGCAGAATAAGGCTAAGTTCAAGAAGAGTTCTTGGACTAAGAAGAAGAAGGATAAGTCAGGAGGTAGCGCCCATGGCCCTGTCCAGAGTGCTTCCTCAAAGACTAAGCCTTCTCCTACAGCCGGAGCCAATTGCTTCTATTGCAAGCAGGATGGCCACTGGAAGAGGAACTGCACCAAGTATTTGGCTGACAAGGCCAAGAGTGGAGGTATGACTTCCGACTCAGGTACACTTGTGTGTAATGTTATAGACATTTATCTTGCTGATGCACCTAATAGTTCTTGGGTATATGATACCGGATCAGTCATTCACATTTGCAACTCGTTGCAGGGGCTGGTAAGAACTAGGAGCGTGGCAAGAGGAGAGGTTGATATTCGGGTCGGCAACAAGGCGAGAGTCGCTGCGTTGGAAGTCGGCACGATGCAACTTCATTTACCTTCAGGATTTATTTTGGAACTGAATAATTGTTATTATGTTCCAGCACTTAGTCGAAACATTATTTCCGCCTCATGTTTGATGAGACAAGGTTATGAGTCGAATATTAAGAATAATGGTTGTTCTTTATATTTGAAAGATATGTTTCATGGCTTTGCACCCGTTCAGAACGGGTTATTTATTTTAAATCTTGATAGTGAATCGGTCTATAACATAAATGTTAAAAGGTTGAAACCAAATGATCTGAATATGACTTACTTTTGGCACTGTCGGCTTGGTCATATAAGTTGGAAGCGCATGAAGAAGCTCCATGATGATGGACTTCTAACTTCGTTTGACTTAGAGTCATTCGAGACATGCGAATCATGCCTACTAGGCAAAATGACCAAGACACCTTTTGCAAGGAGTTGTGAAAAGGCGTCCGACTTGTTGGAACTAATACATAGTGATGTATTGTAACATCCCAAGTAAGAAAATCTACCCCCTAGAATGTTTTGTTTCTTGTTTTATTATTGCTTTGCATCATGTCATCATAATTGCTTTTTGTTGCATTTGAATTGAATTGTTTCCACCAAAATTGTTATCAAAAACTTAAATTGGCTTAACAGTCAATTATTTCTTTTTGATACCAAAATTGTTCAAATCCCTTAATTTCCAAACAATAACATCAATTAAATAATTGGAAAACAAAAGTTCAATCTTCAAGGTTGTTACAAAAATAAATCAGTAAAAATTTGTCCCAAAAGTTTTTGCTAACCCTAGAGCTATATGTTTTCTCTCTATTTTCCCAAATCTGCAAAAAAAAGGTAATAAACAGAAAAATAAAAAAGAAGGGGGAAGAGAGCAGACAGCCCAATTGGGCTAGCCCAACTCTCTTTGGCCCATACCCCCCCACGTTCTGTATCTTCTTCCTCCGTACATTGTACGAACTGCATCCATGGTGGACACGTCCGCACCAGAGAGAAGCAACGGCGATCCGAGCCTCCACCTCCCCTATAACCCTAGCCCTAGGGCTCCCCCGTGCCCTAGTCTTCTTCCTCCCTCTTTTTCCCTCGAGCGCCGCAGCTCCTTCTCTCTCTGGCTGCTCGCTCCTCTCTGTACCGAAGCTCCATCACCGCCTACCCTCTCCGGCTCGCCGCCGGCGCCCTGGTGCCCGCCCGGCCGCGCTAGGGCCGGGAACGGATCCGGCGCTGCGTCCTCTTCCTCGCCGTGGTCTCCGTTTCCCCCGAAGTCCACCGGACCACCGCCGCCATCCCAAGTTCGCCGCCGGCCGCACTCCTCCTGCACCGATCGCTCCTCCTCCAACTCCTCTCGGTGAGCAGTCGCTCTTCCTCCCGCTCTCTCCGCTCCCTCTCCGCCTCGCCCGGGCCCACGGCCCCGCCGACAGCCGCACTCTCCGGCCACCCGCGGCAGCCCACCGCGGGCAGCGCGAGCGGCAGCGCTCGCCGTCCGCCCTGTGCTCCCTGTCGCTCGCCCCTGTCGAACCTGTACCTGCACCTGCACCTGTTAAGTTCAGTTAAAATTTCAGAGTTAGCGCGAAACTGAAGAATAACCCGAACCTGCTCCTATGGATGTCACGAAACTGTTCCAGCCCAAGTGGCTAGCGCCTTGTGCGCGCAACCGCGGGGTCGCGGGTTCGACTCCCCCCCCCCCCCGCGCGTTGGCCACAAACTTTTTATTCTTTTATTTAAAGATCTACACAGCACTCCGTATTTACGCACAGGTCCTTGTATAATTATTCTAGGTCCCTGCAGATTTGTTTTAAGTCCCTAGCTGTGAAATAAATGGCAGATTAACCACCAAACTTTAAAATTGCCTAACTAATTAATTACAACTCCAAATTTAACATTTTTAATATGTTTTCAATACCAAATTTAATTCTCTATCTAATTAAGCCATTTGTTTTCTGTTTTGACCATTGCAAATAATTTCAAATTTCAAATTCAAACTATTCCTTTCACATTTGATAAATTCCATAACTAATTCATTATTAATCCAAATAATGCAAATAAAATATGTTTTCCAAACCATTTTGAACCACCAATTCAAATATAAATTTTGTTTCATGGTTTGAATAATTTAAATTGCCTAAATAATTTAAACCTTGTTTAATTCAATTAAAATTGCTAAAATCATAACTTGCTCAAATTTAATTATTCTTGAACATGTAAAATATGTTTTCCAACCAGAAAAACATAACCTTTTCAAATATCAACTTTGTAATTTGTTATGAGCAACTTAACTTGATGAAAACAACAACTATTTGTGTAACACTATTAAGTAACCAAAATTTCCAAACTTAATAATAAATTCCCTAACTGGTTAACTATCATTCCAATTGCATCTAACTTTGTTTACTTCTTATTATCATCATGCATGCATCATGTTTAACTACTTACACTTGTTAATCAAATGTAGATCATTGCTTCAACCTAAACCATTTGCATCCATATGCAATTCACATTGCATATGGGTCCAATTAAATTGTGTTGCCTTGTCAAGTAGTTTACTTTGCTGCATCTATTAACATGACATGCATCATCCCATGGTTGTGCATCCTATGCCATGTATTGATTGTTCGTCTCTTTCGATTGTGTGTTTGCTTCTTCTCTCTTTAGACGACGACGTTGAGACCGAAGGGACGTACGGTACCCCTTCTAAGGATTTTTGCTCAGTACCAGGCTACTGGGTTTGCAGGCAAGTTATCACTCACATGAATCATCGAGTTCCCTTCCACACTTGTTGTCGATACTATCCTTTTGTCTATTATTGCTAGCCCTATATATCGTTGCTTGTTCTCCGAACCTATCACATGATACCCTGAACTAATGATATTGCCTCACCTCCATACCTACAGCCATTGTTTGTGCCTGTTCTCATCTAGCATGCTTAGGGTTGCTTTTGCTCGAGTCTGTTGTCGGTTACTTCTTTTACTATTATTATTGTACCGGGGGCTCGAATTTAATCAATCAATCCTGTTAATTGCTAATGGTAATAATAATTTGATGATAAGGCACCGGCAGGAGGCCCTAAGTGGTTTTGAGGCCTGCTAGTGTCGACCTTAATAGGAAAAGGGTCTTGTCTACTGATCCATGATGAGCGTGCTCACCGCATCCGGGTGGTAGTATGGGACCCCCCTCGACTTAGACTTGATCTGCAGTTTGTCCGAAGAGCCACACTTAGTTCGGGTGTTCCATTTGCTCCTTGCATAATGGGAGGTACCCCCATTGATTACTGGTGATGATGATGATGCATATAGGGCGAGGCCTGTGGTGCCGGGGGGTGTGGTTTTCACCCTTGCGCTTAGGTTAGGCGGACTGGCCGGGACCTTATAGCTCCGTGGCTCCTAGGATGGATTGTAGAGATGGTTTGGGTCGTGTCAAGTCCACCTAAGTTTTAGTTGGTGGCTTGAGTGTGTACGGGTACTGGAGCACACCCTGCAGGGATAAATCTTCTCGAGAAGCCGTGTTTTCCGCGGTTATGGATTACTTGGTGAAAGTACTGGCTAACAAGTACTCAGGACAACTTAAACATAATGATCAACCATGTATCACCCAATGCTAAATAACTTGACTAGTAATAGGTTATTCACACAATAACTTGACTCATCTTTAATACAACGGTGTGAGTTATCCTCGGATTGCTTCTTCGGATAAGGGGCGAGATCCAGGATGGGTTTGTTTGAAGTTATCTTTCAGTTGGTTACAATCCTCGATCTTATCTTCTTCTGTTAGCCGGAACTTGTAGTATTTTCTGTAGTTGGTTAGAGCAGCCCGCTGCAGCTTTTATAATACCTATCTCTTCCGTTGATCCCAAGCATCAATGCTTGTGTTGACGGGTAACTCTTTGATGAAGTGTGAGTCTTGCTTGCCAGTACTTGGATGTACTGACCCCGTTGGGGCTGTGGTTTACGCAGACTACGATTGCGGCTACGATGATCACCAGGATGGCTACTTCGTGGAGTTCGACGAGACTGCAGACGAGTAGATAGTGGACCCGGGCAGGATCCAAGACCTACGTGGATGGGCTTCGTCTTCTTTATTTTCCCCGGCTTCTTAAGCCTATTTGGATTTGTCTGTACCCAGACCTGTTGAATGCTTCCGCTGCTATGTAATGATGCTATGTTGGGACATGTGTCCTCTGTATGAGTGTATTTACTATTCTCTGCCTTAGTGAAGGCTATTTGCAATCTTATTTCAATCTTTTGTGTCTTAGAGATATGTTGTGGTATCATTCCGTTTAACGCTGTTGACGTACCATGTGTGATTGGTATGAAGTACGTCGACAGTAGTGCCTGTGGTCTCTAGTGGATAGTTTACATCGACGATGGAATAGCAGGGCTTGTGTTGTCGCGCATAAGCGCAGGCCTACCAGGAAGCTGGGACGTGGGAGCAGTTATGCCCCATAATCCAAGCATCTGCTATCCAGTTCGGCCCGATGAGTATCCCCTAGAAACCAGGGTGCGACATGTATGTGGTCCAATGAGCACGACAGCCAGAGGTGGTTATGAGTACTTCATTACCTTCACTGATGATTTGAGTAGGTCTGGATATATCTATTTAATGAAACACAAGTCGGAAGCCTTTGAAAAGTTCAAGGAATTCCAGAGTGAGGTACAAAATTAGCTCGGCAAGAAAATAAAGTTTCTACGGTCGGACCGTGGAGGCGAGTACATGAGCCATGAGTTTGATGACCATCTAAAGAGTTGTGGAATAGTTCCTCAACTCACTCCGCCGGGTACACCGCAGAGAAACGGTGTATCGGAACGGAGAAATCGGACCTTGTTGGACATGGTACGATCAATGATGAGTCGGACAGATCTACCTTTATCATTTTGGGGTTATTGTCTAGAAACTGCAGCTTTCACACTAAACAGAGTACCATCAAAGTCAGTAGAGAAGACACCACATGAGATGTGGACTGGTAAAAAGCCAAGTTTGTCTTTTCTAAAGATTTGGGGTTGTGAAGCATTTGTCAAGCGACTTCAGTCGGACAAGCTCACGCCCAAGTCGGATAAGTGTATTTTCGTGGGGTATCCGAGGGAAACCTTGGGGTACTACTTCTACAACCGGGAAGAGGGCAAAGTGTTTGTCGCTCGGAATGGTGTCTTCCTTGAGAAAGAGTTTCTCAGTCGGGAAGTCAGTGGGAGCACGGTGCAACTCGAAGAAATTCGAGAGGAACCCGCTAGGGGTGAGTCGGCGAACGCCTTGGAGGCTGAGCCGGTCGTGGTACCTACACCGGTAATAGCACCTGAACCACGGAGATCTGCCAGATTACAGAGTGCTCGTGATGTTTTACTGTTAGACAGTAATGAGCCGGCAACTTATTTGGAAGCGATGGTGGGATCTGATTCCGAGTCATGGCTTGGAGCCATGAGATCCGAGTTAAAGTCCATGGATGAAAACCAAGTTTGGAATTTGGTTGATCTGCCTGACGGTGCAAGACCCGTCGAGTGAAAATGGGTCTTTAAGAAGAAAATTGATATGGATGGAAATATTTCCGTCTATAAAGCACGACTTGTCGCGAAGGGGTTCCGACAGGTTCAAGGAGTTGACTATGACGAGACATTCTCGCCTGTAGCGATGCTTAAATCAATTCGGATCATGTTAGCCATAGCAGCCTATTTCGACTATGAGATATGGCAGATGGATGTCAAGACGGCTTTCCTTAATGGAAATTTAACTGAGGACATGTATATGATACAGCCCGAAGGTTTTGTCGATCCAGCTAATGCTGACAAGGTATGCAAACTTCAGAAATCCATTTATGGGTTGAAGCAAGCATCTCGGAGTTGGAACATTCGCTTTGATGAGGTAGTCAAATCGTTTGGCTTCATCAAGAGCGATCATGATTCTTGTTTATACAAGAAGTTTGGTGGGAGCAAAGTAAACTTTCTAATCTTATATGTGGATGACATATTGCTGATTGGAAATGATGTCATGATGTTGCAAGAAACCAAGGAGTCATTGGAAAGGAGTTTCTCAATGAAGGATTTGGGTGAGGCAACTTACATATTAGGAATCAGGATCTATAGAGATAGATCCAGGCGGCTCATTGGATTGAGTCAAAGTACTTATCTGGACAAGGTTTTGAAGAAATTCAAAATGGAAGAGTCCAAGAAGGGATTCTTACCGATGTCCCATGGCATAAAACTTAGCAAGACTCAGTGTCCTTCGACAACTGATGAGCAAAGTCGGATGAGTGTGATCCCGTATGCTTCGGCAATCGGATCCATCATGTATGCCATGATTTGTACTAGGCCAGATGTTTCCTATGCTCTAAGTGTTACGAGCAGATACCAGGCTGACCCTGGCGAAGCCCACTGGGCAGCGGTTAAAAACATCCTTAAGTATTTGAGAAATACTAAGGAAATGTTCCTGGTTTATGGAGGTGATGAGGAATTAAGTGTAAAGGGTTACACGGATGCGAGTTATCTCACCGACTCAGATGATTCTCGTTCGCAATCGGGATACGTGTTCATAATGAACGGAGGAGCTGTGAGCTGGAAGAGTTCCAAGCAAGATACGGTGTCTGCATCTACAATAGAGGCTGAGTATATTGCTGCCTCAGAGGTGGCAAAGGAAGCTGTTTGGATCAGGAACCTCCTGATTGATCTTGGTGTGGTTCAGGGCGCGTCCAATCCATTGGACGTATATTGTGACAACAATGGTGCTATCGCACAAGCCAAGGAACCTAGACAACACCAGAAGAACAAACATATACTCATGCGGTACCACCTCATTCGCCAGTTTGTCGAACAAGGTGATATCAAGTTATGCAAAGTACACACGGATGCAAACATTGCAGATCCGTTGACAAAGGCGCTACCACAGCCTAAGCATGAGGCGCACACGAGAGGTATGGGCATTAGATGCCTAGGCATATGATGCCAGGATGATTGACTCTAGTGCAAGTGGGAGACTGTTGGGAATATGCCCTAGAGGCAATCATGTATGATGTAATTCCCACTGTATTCATAAAGTTATTAAGTTGTCCTTGTTTTGAACATCTGATACATGTCATTGAATATGTGATTCGATTGTGGAACCATGTATTCATGTTGTTCATACTAGATTGTCCTTGGTCATTTAGGTTGTGCTGGACACACACCCTAGACTAATGTAAGTGTTGGCTGATGACACAGTTCCACTTGTCATGGGCATGGTGATGCATTCCAACGTTCACGGACTTGGCTAAAGAGTTTAGCAAGTCGGACTGACCCATATTGAGATGCAACGATCAAGTCGTCATTTGCACGTCTCAATCAATGTAATCCTTAGACCTGAGGTTGTCGCACAATCCGAGTTGTGGATCACCGACTTAGGTTCTGTCAAACGTTGTTCTGTGACAAGGCAACTATAAAGGCAGATTTCGGGTCGAATGAGAAGCAAGCTGCGTGATGTGGATAATCAAGATGGGATTTTGCCCCTCCGAATGGAGAGATATTCTCTGGGCCCTCTCGAGTGATATGATTCAGTAAGCATGGCCATGCGCAACTCAGTTAAGTGTTAACTGTGTCTGTTGGCTAAGAGTTAGTCAGGTGAATCACATATCACGGATCGAGAAGAGAGTTGAGCTATTTAAGGGATGACGATAAATCGCCTATAGCTCAACAAGGTATATCGTGAGGCAAAAGGGACTAAGATGAATATCACATTGAAAGGTATGTCGTCATGACTCAATGGGACTTGGGAGTCGGCACGTTCTGCTAGGAGCCGCTACCGATTGATCGATTGAGAGTCGGACATCCAATCGTGTCCAAGTCGCCATGAGCCTGCAGGGTCGCACACTTAAGAGCGGGAGCAAATATTGGTTGGGTTGGACCCGAACCGGAAATGGACTGAATTAGTGAGTCGGACTCACAGAGGGAATGGGCCACAAGTGTTGTGCAGCCCATTACCATACGCTATATAAAGAGGGGCGCAGGTTGCCCAGCGGGCACGTTAGTTCACTCTCCCATGCGTTGGGAACCCTAGCCCCACTCAGTCCAGCCGCTGCACCGGACCTAGCAGTCCGCCGTCGGAGCTCCTCCTCGTACGTGTGGATACCGGCAGAGGTGCTGTACGTTCAGCACTTCGACGTTTGAGGGATTGGATCGGCCGGACCGGATCGTGGGACTGCACTGCCCCGACCAGACGCGCTACATCGATAATCCGCACCTGCGCGTCTAGTGGTAATACTCGTGGCCTTCTACCTCGGCTAGATCTTGGGAGTACCGCGTAGGAAAAGTTTTTCGTTTATCTATACGCGGCCCAACACTCTTGAATCCGGTTCGCTCAATTTACTGTATGCTATGTCACGGCTCACGGAGGAAACACTTCATTGAGATCTGGAGCATCTTGGTGCTATTGAATTTTTGTATTTTCCTATGGCAACTTTTCTTTAGGAACGCCTGTCTTCCAATAACAATATTCGACTATTCCTCACCATCATGGACCTTCCAATGGTTGATGTGCTCTTTGTGGGGATACAGAAGACACGAACCACATCTTCTTCACATGCTCTCTTGTCAAGTTCATGTGAGTGCAGCTAGGGAACTGCTTCAGTGCGAGTGTAACCCTTCTTGCTTCACGAACATCTATAGACACATTAGTCACTCCGCATGGCAAACAAAACATGGTCTCTTTCTTTCCTACTCAGCACTTTGTTGGTCTTTTTGGACAACTATGAACAAGTTCACTACAGAGGGCTGGTTCCCAACACATCCGGCTGGAGTCATATACAAAATGCTGGCTTTCCTATAGGTGTGGCACTAGGACAGGGAGGCGGTGGAGCTGACTTTTGGCAGGATTCGTACTCTCCAAGCTACCAGAAGACAAGACTAGCATCCTCAACGTTATCTAACTTTCATTAGATGACCACTTTTTTATGTGAGCTACGGAAGTGTCTCAGAAAAATTCATCTTTACAGTCAGTTTCGTTTTGACAGAATTTTGCCTTTGTTTGCATTTGCCTCTCAATCTTTTCCTTTTTGTGTTGTCTTAAGGGGGAGCTTTAAAAGATGTTGTGACAGTAGATAATGTTTAAATTTAGTGTTTTTCTTGTGTTGAAACTAAACCAAGTGGATTTATTTATTTGATGCACTAACCCCGCTAATGAAGATTGTGACAACTTTTGTTTGGAGGAAGTTTTCATGTGTATAAGGAGAGGAGGATGATATGAGAAGATGAAGGATGGACAAAATCTCAACCTTGGGGATGCCCATGTCACCCCCAAGAAATATCCAAAAAGTACAAGCGTCAAAACTTGGGGATGCCCAAGGCATCACCTTCTTCATCAACAAAACTATCAGGTCATCTTTCAAGACACTATATTTTTATTGCTTCACATACTCACTACTACGATACCCACAATTTCAGACGGTTCTGGTTCATAGGCTTGCGGCGGTTTTTCCAACCGGTTCGGATCATAATGTGCTAATAATCAGACCCATGGGAGCCGGTTTCACGAGACGTCTCGGAAACACACCCCTCAGACGAATTTTAAAACGGGCCGCCTATGATAATATCTACGTCGGAGGCGGTCCAACCAAACGCCCGACACGTTACCTAGAGGCGGGCCGTTTTAACGGACGACTCCACCTAAGTTAGACTGGTTGAACCCCGTTAGAGGGTCCAAAAATTTTATAGGCTCTGGGATTTAACAGATGGTCCAACAAATGGCGAGTCGGTTCAAATAAAGGACAACATCGTGCTAGACAGAGATAGTTTTAATTTTTACCTGGATCTTCATTTCATGGAGAGTCTAGAGTTATTTGGAGGTTGTACATTTGTTTTTTGAACTAGGCTTGAGTCGGTTATTTAGACCGCCTCTGTTTAGTTCATATGTGCCGTTATTGTCCAGAATTTTGTGGCCTAGTCTAGATGGAGCAAATGAATGTCAATATGCCAACTATTTTGTGATTATACCAAATATTTAAACTAAACATCGAATTTGTAAATATATTGATAATTAAGATCAATTCCATTGGAGTACATTCATGGTTACGCTGAGTTTACGACAATAATTAACAATGCATGAACCAAAGTGTAGAACATTCGAATGGGATCACAGTCACATCTTGGAACATCATGATCACTTTGTAAGCAGAAATACGTTGTCACATGTTATCAGACCCTTCAGCCATCACCTTCTGAACCAAGACACGAGACGTATCGTCACGGAACTTTCGTAGCTTCCCGGCCGGTAGTTGCTTGGCTTCGAGTCACGGATGTTGTTGATAATTTTTTACGGTCTAGTGAGTATGATATAAAACTGCTGAACTTGTTGGTTACTATACAAATCTTCCATTACTCACGATACAGAACTTATCCGAGACTATTTATTACGGTATTGCCTGTGAAACAATCTCTGGTTCACTAATATCTTTGTCTCGTCTTGTTATCCGGTAAGTTTGCTCTTTCTCGTTACCGTATAATGATATCCCACATGATGTATCATCACCATGCATTTTCTGCAGAACTTATGGATATCAAGAATACCGAGTGGGCCCAGGTGTATCTCTCTTTTTATGGAGGAGTAATTCTCATCTCAGAACATCGAGATAACATACTCCTTTAGAATTACTCAATAATTACCTTTGTGTTCACCAAGTTTATGGTGTTACCCTTGATAGAATCAAAATAAAACCTTTAGAATATATTATCCCGATAACCTCATGATCGAATGATGCATTGTAATATAACCGTGCTATGAGACGATTCTAAGAACAAAGATGTCTGATGGTGCAGATCTTGCACTCGTTGGGAGACCCCAAGAGGAAGGTGTGATGAACACAGCAGCAAGTTTTCCCTCAGTAAGAAACCAAGGTTGAATCGACCAGTAGGAGAAAGAAACAACTTCTGAAGGTTGATGCAGCTGAGGTGGCGGGACACACTACCGGTTCAGAAGCAACATGGAACTTACACAACACAATCAAATCACTTTGCCCCAATGAAGCAGTGAGGTTTTCAATCTCACCGGTTTGCTGAACACAAAGAGGTTAAATGTACCGTGTGGAAAATAATATTTGTTTGTAGTTGATGAAAGAGAACAGTGATGGCAGTAGTAAAACTGTAGCAGCAGTATGAAACCAGAGATTGCAGTGATTGTATTATCAGTATGAGGAAAAAGGACCGGGTTCCACAGTTCACTAGAGGTGTCTCTCCCAAGACAAATAGATAGCATGTGTGGTAAACAAATTACAGCTGGGCAACTGATAGATATAAATGTTGCATCGTAGTGCATATGCATGACATGATGATTACTATGTGATTCATGCGGGCATGACAACAAGATACATAGACTGTTATCCAACCGTATCGATGACTAATAATCCACCCTCAGAATGTCATACAAGCAATACTTGGGTATTGAGTTGCAAGCAACATATAATCGCAGTAAGCAAAGTGTGTAATATAAAAATGTAAACATCGTTGTTTTCTCCCTAATGGCAACAACACATCCTCCATCCGTCAGGTTTCTGTCACTTGAGCACAGATGCAAAGGAGGCATGAACCCACTATTGAGCATAAATACTCCCTCTTGGCGTTACTAGCATCTACTTGGCCATAGCAGCTACTAACAACGGAGAGCATGCAAGATCATAAATAACACACACATAAGATAACATGATAGATTGATAATCAAGAGACATAACATTCAATATTCATCGGATCCCAGCAAACACAACATATAGCATTACAATAAGATGATCTTGATCATGTAGGGCATCTCACAAGATCTAAACATGAGGCATAAAGAGGAGAGAACAACCATCTAGCTACTGCTATGGACCCGTAGTCCAAGGATGAACTACTCACGCATCATTCCGGAGGCGGGCATGGTGGTGTAGAGCCATCCGGTGATGATTTTCCCTCTCGGCAGGGTGCGGGGAGAACTCCAGAACCCTTATGAACTCGGGTTTACGATGACGGCGGCCTCGGGTGTTTTTCGTGGAAAAGGTTGATTCTTTTAGGGTTAACACTCCGAGGGGAATAAATAGGTGAAAGGGCAGCGTTAGTGGGCGGCCAGGGGCGCACCGCCCTATGGTGTGGGGCCCCTGTGGCCCCCCTCCGGGTCTCCTCCGGACTCCGTGGACCCTCCGGGAATTCTAAGACTTCTGGGCTTCGAATTTTCCAATTCCGAGAATATTTCCAGAACAACTTTTCTGAAACTAAAAACAACAGAAAACAGGAACTCGCTCAGTGGCATCTTGTCAATAGGTTAGTCTGAGGAAATCAACATGTAGCATATGACATGAAAACAACATGGAACATTAGAAATTAAGGATATGTTTATGACGTACCAACATCCCGAAGCTTAGTTTCTACTCGTCCTCGAGTAGGTAAACGAAAAAACAAATAATTTTTGAGGCGACATGCTACCCATATAAACTTGATCATCTAAATTGTAAAAGCATAAGTATATCTGAGATCATAGCACTTTAAACACAAGCAAGATAGATATAATTTTAACAATGAAACATATCAATCACCTTGCATCATGAAAATTAACACAAATAGAAGATCATGAATAATAATGCACTCGAAAGTTATACGTTTGTTTCAAGCATAGAGAAAACATAGCAAAGTGATATTTCACTTGTACTTAAGAGTGGGGAAAAACATAAATGCCAGGACACCTCCAAAGTTCAAGTGGATGACTAGAACAAATAATTTGAGATCAAATAATAACACAACATGAATCAATTAATAATGTTTCTGGGACAAATGCACATTAAACTCAGAATGACAACTATGCTCTCTCAACTGTGCATAAAGTTAGAAGATGAAGACTCAACATAAAAGTAAAATAAAGGCCCTTTGCATAGGGAAGCAAGGATCGACTCATGCGCTAGAGCTTTTTATTTTGTTAAACAAAGGTATTAAAAATAATTTTTTAGAGAGGTGTGTATGCTTATGTCAACAAATGGTAAACATAAAATACAGTAGATCACAAGCCAACTAGACTTCACATGAGCGGCTCCCATAGAAGGACGCATCTGGGTAGAAGGTCATCCCTCTTTCTCTTTTGCTTACACAATTATGCTTTTAATGATAAATCAGGGTCAAAAATAGTGAAGAGAATTTGTTGTATTAAGTTTGGGGCTGGGCACCCTGATGCCAGCTCTTCTATCAATTGGATAAGCGGATGAAGCCACTAGTCCAGGGTGTGAAATCCAATCAACAAGTGAGATAAAGATTCTCTATTCACGTCCTCATGAGCTAAAACAGGAGCACAAAACATGAGTAATTTTGAAGGTTTTAAAGGTAACACATGAGCAATTTACTTTAGAGTGGCAGTAAAATACCACATGTAGGTAGGTATGGTGGACACATTTGGCATACTTTGGTTTTTGGAAGTTGGATGCACGAGTAGAGCTCATACTCAGTATAGGTGGAGGCTAGCAAAAGACTGGGAGCAACAAATAAAGAGAGCAATAATGGCCATAATCATGCATAGCGACAAAAACATTATTAATCAAAGCATAAAGGGTATTACAAGTTCAAAAACTAAATGATCATAGAGGCTATAAGTGACTGGTTTGTAGTGATAAACATGGTGTAAGCATGTGAAAGTACAAGGATGCCGCCTAGAGGGGGGGGGGTGAATAGGCGCTTTAAAATAATTATGGTTTAGGCTTGAATAAATGTGGAATAATACTAGCATTTAATTTATCAAGCACAAAACTTATACAAGCTAGGTTTACCTATGTGCACCAACAACTTATGCTAAGCAATATATACAACTATGTGATAGCAAGAAAGATGACTTCAAGCACGATGGCTATCACAAAGGTAAATGCATAAGTAACGAGATAGAGTATAGAAATAACCGAAGCACAAGGAGACACCGATGTGATTACCGAAGTTCCTTCCCAAGGGAAGTACGTCTTCGTTGGAGAGGTGGGGAGCCACCTAGGCGCTCCTCAGTAGCACGAATGTGCACACCTTATTCTCCTTGAGCTTCTCCGGTGAGGGAGATTCTCGTTTCCACTATGAGGTCGTCTTGAAGGCGGTGACCAAACCTTACACGAGGTTGAGGCTATCTCCACAAGTAAGTTGGAGGCTCTCAACGAAGCTTCTTGCAACAAAGTGAAAGCCCCAAGCACTAACCGTCTAGGGTGCTCAATACACCCAAGAGGAACAATCTCTCCGGTGACCAAGCACCCAAGAGTAACAAGCTCACGAACTTCTCTTTCACGAATCCCGTGGGGAACTCAAACCGATGCACCTAATGCAATGGCAAGAACACACAAAGTGATCAAGTCCTTCTCTCCCAAATCCCACCAAAGCAACTAATGCTATGGAGGGAGGAAGGAGGAAGAACAAGGAAAACAACAAATGAATCCCAAGATCTAGATCCAATTGATTCCCCTCACTAAGAGGAGATATTGATTGGTGGAATAGTAGATCTAGATCTCCTCTCTCTTTTCCCTAAAAATGGGCAAGAATCATTGGAGGGATTGAGAGAAACCCAAGCTTTTGAAGGTCAACAATGGAGGAGACAGGAAATGGGTTGGGCAGCCTCCTCTTGAGGAAGAAGAAGGCTATTTATAGCTTCCCACGAAATATGGCCGTTAGGGCCGTCCGGAATGGAAATTTTTCACTTACCCCGGAAATTTCCGGCCTCCCGAGGCGGAAATTTCCGGCCCCCAAGCCGGATATTTCAACCCCCGAAATTTCCGGACGACCCAGGACCCCCTTGAGTGCGAGTGCCCGCTCACAGATGTCGGGCCGGATTTTTGCCCCGGAATATTCCGGCCTGGCCGGAAATGTCCGGCCTTGGACCGGAATTTCCGCCCCCCCGAAAACTGTGAAAACATTGATACGAAAACGGTCATATCTTTTGCATCCGGACTCCGTTTTCGACGTTCTTGGGCTCGTTGAAATCGCAGCGACGAGCACTACAAGAATACGCATTGAAACATCATAGTCCAACAAGGGAGAATAAAACAAAATGAGCAAATCCTAGACCTCTCTATAAGATAGGAACCGGCAAAACCTCCAATAACAAAAACGCAATAAGTTTTCTATACGAAATACGTTTTTGATAAACTTGAGCTTGACATTTAGAACAAGACAAGCTCTAAAACCACACATGGAGAAAACCAAAATAAGAACCAAGAAAGATGATGCCAAAGATGCAAAGGTTTGAGCTCTCTACGAACGATACGATCAAGCAACTCATTCGAGAGCCCCTCTTGATAGAATGGTTATCTATCCTATAACCCGGTCTCCCTACTAACATCATGAGACCGGTAAAATAGAAATCCTATCAATGTCACCTTTGTCTTGCGCATTCCAATTGAGATACATGATGACGATCTTAATCACCTCAAGTTGGAGCACCTTTCTTGATTGCGCTTCGCTTTGTGAAGACTTGTAAATTGCTCCCCCATAAGATAATATGGGAGAGCTTCTCACATGTCCATCTTCACTTGATAATAATCTCCATATGGGTGGCAAGCATCAAACATTTGAACTCTTCTTGATTCTCATCTTGAACTTGCACTTCAACTTGATCAACTAAGTATCTTCTCTTTATTCATGATGATGATGTCTTGAAGGTAAACATGAATGTTCACACAATCTCCTTCTTCAAGACATACTTGCAATATTATCAATAATATCATGGCAATTCTCCTTCTTGATCATATCAAATATATTCATTATAAGCAATGATCTTGATGCCATCCAACCTTGAATCCAACACATGGAGTTCAAGTGGTGCCAATGGACAAACCTACAAGGATATCTCAATGAAACTATTAGTCCATAAGGATTGTCATTAATTACCAAAACCACACGTGGGGCACCATGCACTTTCAATCTCCCCCATTTTGGTAATTGATGACAATCCCTTTTACGAGGGTTTATATAATGAATTAAGCAAACACGCAAAGCAATAAACGTGGATGCATGAGAATGGAAGGCAAAAATGCTTAAGAACAAAACAAAAACATTTAAACCAAATTCCCTTAAACCCTCTAAACTTCTCCCCCATTGGCATCCATTGCCGAAATGGGCGGAAAAATGTAGAAGGCCAATATAGTAAGAGCTCCCCTACAATTTTTGTATTTCTCATAATATGAGTGAAAACAAATGCATATTCAATGATGAATAGATGGGGGGATATTAAACTATATTGAGGGTCCAAAGATTGAAAATAAGATTATATTCATTTAAAACTTCTTCCAAGAGGAGGAGCACAAACAAAGGATCCGAAAAACCAATGGAACCAAAGATTTTATGATTTTAGCAAAATAGTGTTTTAAAGAAAATCATGAAGATCCCCAATGTTCATTCACTACTTAGAGTTTTTGCATTTGAATACAAAGTGCACAAATATGGGATCATCACTCCTCCAATATCCTCTAAAACACAGGAAAAAAGTGCAACAGAGCATAAAAGGCAAACGAGGCATAGCACTTGAAGCAAATAAATGAATGATTGAGCAAAAAGATACCAAATGAACGGAACATCATGAGACAAGGCTCAACCATACATAAGGAAACCAACATGCCCACCAAGATAAGCATGAGAGACAAAAAAAAACTCAAAAACAAATGAGTGAACAAGATGAAATAATATAAGACAAGCACTCATAAGGAAAATACTTTCTGGAGTCACCAAAAATGAAAAGGGTATAAGAAGGGTGGACTCCAAAGGAATAGGATACCAAAACGAGATGTAACTCCTCTCATGTGTATAAGTTTCTAAGTGGACAAAAATCATGATAATATGTATCCACAAAGAAGCATGTACACAAAAAATAGTTACAAAAGTGAAGAACATGATATCCAAGAGAAAGTCATAAATACACCAATAAGATTTTTTTATTGAAAGCATAGAACATAGCTCAATTTTATCTTAAATGGGGATAAATGAATTTCCAAGACAAACACACCAAAGACATCACAAATAACAATAAGGAAAAAATAGATAGTTGCAATGTTTTGGAAGAATCAAGTATCACAAATGGACAATATTTTAACAAATAAAGAATTTTCATGCCAAGATGCAACCTACACAAGGTTGAATACAAGAATAGTATGCATGAGAGATACTTGTTACCAAGATCGCATTGGAGATGTTGTTGTGGATAAGAGTTAATCCATCATCCTAGCTTGACTCCGATAAGATCATGGTGACAACACCTTCCTTGAGAATGAGGAAAGAATCCAATGCATCTCAAATGTACCTAAAACACATTTAAGCACAAAATGGTTCCCAAACACATTGGGTCCAAAGTAGTTAGACAAACTACAATACATAGGATAAGCTCCACATAAATATGTGCATATAGATATAAATTAAATTTCATGCACATCTTAGCCTATTTAGGATTCAGTGGAGTTTACCCTATATATTGCATCAAAGAAAGTAAGAATGCCATAACAAATACTTTAGTAAATATGCATGCAAAACAATTCAAGAACCAAAAGACAAGTGAAAACGAGATCACAAAGAACCAATTGACACTTCATAGAAACCAATTAAAAGTTACAACAAGAAATGAGATATTGAACTCCCAAAATAGATATCAAAAGAAAGATTCATTAACAAAAAGAAGTCCAATATCCAAAATAGATCGATTTGAAAAATAAAGCAATGAGTAAGATAACCAACTCCAAAAAAAGAGCAAGGCTCCAACAACTAAACCAAACCCTCTACACTTTTCATGATGGCACAAAGTACCAAGACGAAAAGGTTTGTCTTCCGTAAAGACACGTCATCGGGATTAAATACCAATTGAGAAAGATCTCAAGAAAAGATAAGAAAACTAGTGTTCTAAATAATATAAGAAAGATCCCCAATGATTTGTGCATTATTCATAATTTTGAATTTTAATACAATATGAACACACAAATGGGATCCTTGCTTTAGCTTTAGCAATTAGAACACCAAACAAATACGAGTAAAACAAAGGGATTCTCAATAGGCAAGGAAGACAATGAGAGTGAGCACAAAGAAATTTCTTGGCAATAAATATGAAAAATAAAAGCAATAGCACAAGTAAAATATGATCAATAAATTCTACCACACATAATAGTATCACTTGTCAAGGACAAGGAGTACGGAGTTATTTCTCGGTGGTATGTTGCATAGATATTCATGATCATATTCACAAAATAAAAGCATATGAAAAGGATAGGAATTAAAACACCATGCTTAAATAGATATTCTTGGTGGCTTAAATAGTCGAATGATCATGCAAAGCAATGATTAATATAATATGAAGCAACCAATTTCCGAGATAATGCATACTAGTGCACATTTGAGGAAAACCACACCAAGAAGCTCTCTCACAAACAAGATCCAAAAATATGAGCAAATAAAAGCATTTAAGAAAATTGAAACTTGTTTGAGAACACATGCCACATAGGAACAAGATAATTGACAATATCAATTCTAGGTGGCAAAACCTCAAATGTTCACATTCTTTAGGTTTGTAATATGCACAAAGGATATTACTCCCCCATAATGTGATAATCCTTATCTTTTTAACAAGAGGCAAATAAAGAACAACTAGAGATGATTAATAGACATTATAGAATTAAATTTCTCATGAGCATGACATACCACATAGATGCTAGACAATATTGAAATATCAACACTAAATGGTATTGCTCATGTACATACATTTTAGGATTGTGAAGTGCCAAGGCATATCATTCCCCAAAAATAGGAAAGTCCATTAATCACTCAAAAGATCCAAATAAGATACAAGCAAGATACAATAAGGCTCAATGAAAACTCACACATACATGTTGTGCGAACCGACAAACACATACTAGATTACTCAAGGATAAGTAAGTAGTAAGCACAACATATACAAAATACAAGCAAGGTACAAAACCAACACATGCAAAGGGGCAAGCAACTTTCAATGTATATATAAAATGTAAATACAAGTTACCGCAAGAAGGAGCATGGAATATGAGATAGAGACATGATAATCCAAATGACTTGGCTTGAGGAAAATATAAGTGATGAATATCCCTTAATTCTTCATGATATAGCCAAGTATCTGTAACATCCCAAGTATGAAAAACTCCCTTTAGAATGTTTGTTTCTTGTTTTATTATTGTTTTGCATCATGTCATCATAGTCATTGCTTTTGTTTGCATTTGTTTTGTATCTGTTTTCAACTGTTTTCTATTTTGATTTTCAAACAAAAATTCAAACCTTTATTCATACTTGTTATGTTACATGTTTCAAATAAGAACTACAAAATAAACAAATAAATTGTTCCACTAAAATTGGAATCAAAAACTTTAAATTGGCTTAAGTGGCATTTATTCTTTTGATACCAAAAATTGCTCAATTCATTTAATTTCCAAACAACATCATCAATTAAATTTATTTGGGAAGCAAAATGTTGCATTGCTGTTTTTATAATAAATAAATCAATACAAATTATCCCTAAAAATTTACCAACCACAAAACCTCTCCTTTTCTCCCTAATTTCCTTTGCAGCAAAAAAAAACAGAAAAAGATTAAAGATAGGAGAGGGGGGAAAGGGCAGTCGGCCCATTTGGGCCAGCCCAACTGCCCCAAGGCCTGGTACCCCCCCACTTCGCCTTCTACCTCCGTACGGCAGGCAGATGCCACTGCCCACGTCGACAGGTGCAGGAGAAGGACGGCGATCCGAGCTCCTCCTCGCCCCTTAATACCTGCCCTCGAGCTCCCCCTCTGTGCCCTATTTTTTCTTCCTCCCTCCTTCTCCCTCGCGCCGCAGCTCCTTCCTCCATCTCTCTGCCCTTTTTCTTCGCTGTACTCTGAACCTCACCGAGGTCCTCCACCGCCGCCTCCCTCTCCGGCTCGTCGCCGCCGCCACGGTGCCCTCCCGGCCGTGCTAGGGCCGGGAACGGAACCACCAGGCTGCCCTCTACCTCGCAGCCCCCTCCGTTTCCCCCGGGAGCTAGGGAGTCGCCGCCGCCATCCCGTTTCCGCCACCGTCGACGCCACCGCTGCAGCCGACTGCTCCCTCTGTTCGTCAGCGAGGTGAGAGTCGCCACCTCCCTCGTTCCCTCTCCTCTCCGCCCCTCGTGGCCCCACGCACACCGGCCCGCAAGCACGCACGCCCACTCGCGCCGCGACAGCGCCGCAGCGAGCCACCCCGCAGCAGGCCGCCGGCGGTCATCGATCGTTGCTTCTGTCGTTGTATGTTCAGATTCGTCAGGCTAATAACTGACGGAAAGCACACCTCAAAAAACCTCCGCACACATACCCTATCAACAACGCTCAGTTACCGCAGTGGCCAGCGCGCAGTGCACACAACCGCGGGGTCGCGGGTTCGACTCCCCCCCCCCGCGCGTTAGCAACACATCTTTTTGTTTTTTTCCAGACCCAGCACAGCACCCTAATTTCGCGCACAAGTCCTTGTATATTTCTTCTAGGTCCCTGCAGTTTTTTTTTAAGTCCCTATCTGTGGAATAAAATGGCAGATTAATAACCAAACTTTAAAAATGCCTAACTAATTAATTACAACTCCAAATTTAACATTTTAAATATGTTTTCCGTACCAAATTTAATACTCTACCTATTTAAGTCAATTGTTTTCTGTTTTGAGCATTGCAAATGTTTTCAAATTTCAAATTCAAACTATTCTTTTCACATTTGCTTAATTCCATAACTAATTCAATATTAATCCAAATGTCACAAATAAAATATGTTTTCCATGTCAAATTAAACCATCTAACCAAATATAAATTTTGTTTCATGATTTGAATAATTAAAATTGCTTAAATAATTTAAACCTTGTTTAATTCATTTAAAATTGCTAAATTCATAACTTGCTCAAATTAAATTATTTTTGAACATATAAAATATGTTTTCAAACCAGAAAAACATAATATTTTCAAATATGAATTTGGTTTAATGTTTTGAACAAATAAAATTGAAATAATATTCATACTTAATTTAATTCCAATTAAATCTTGTTTAAACTTGTTTAATTCCTAAGTAATTCATTCTAATTCCTTTTTCAACAAATGAGACATGTATTCCAACTAAAATTTGGTGTTCTATTCAAATATGAACCTTGTTATCCATGTTGAACAATTAAAATTGGTGAAAACAACAAATTCTTGTGTAACACCTTTAAGGAACCAAAATTCCATAACTTAATAAATAAAATTCCAAAATTGGTAAACCTTATTTCAAATTGCCTCTATTGTTGTTTTCTTTCTGTTTTCTTCATCCATGCATCATGCTAATTCACTTACACATGATGATTAGTTGTAGAACAATTATTTCAACCTTAATTCATGGGCTTTCCATATGCAATCCAAATTGCCTGTGGGGTCCATTTAAACATGTGATCTTGTCAACTAGTTCATTCTGATGCATCAATTAAATGGTCATGCATCATCCCATGTTTGTGCATTATGCCATGTTATTGATTGTTTGTCTCTCTGCGTTGTTTGTTTGCTTCTTCTCGAATAGACGACGACGTTGAGACCGACGAGACTTACGACACCCCCTCTGAGGATCTTAGCTCAGTACCAGGCTACTGAGTTTGCAGGCAAGTATTCACTCACATGAACCATCGTGTTCCTTTCAACATTGGATACCGATACTTTCCGCTGTCTATTCTGCTAGCCCTATGAATCGTTTCTTGTGTTCGATCCTATCACATGTTATCCTTTAAACCTGATATTGCCTCACCTCCCCTCCTATAACCCCGTTGCTTGTGCCCGTGTCATACTAGCATGCTTAGGGTTGCTTTTGCTCGAGCCTGTTTTCAGTTACTTTCTATTACCATGTTACTTATGGTCTGGGGCTAGATGTTAAACAATCAACCTGTTAATGCTATGGGTAATAATAATTTGATGATAAGGAACCGGCAGGAGGCCCGGCGTGGTTTTGAGGCCTGCTAGTGTCGACCCTAATTAGGAAAGGGGTCCTGTCTACTGATCCATGATGAGCGTGCTCACCGCATCCGGGTGGTGGTATGGAACCCCCCTCGACTTTGACCTGATCCGCAGTTTGTCCGAAGAGCCACACTTAGTTCGGTTGTTCCATTTGCGCATAAGCATGAATGGGTCGCTCCCATGGTTACTGTTGTTGATGATTATGATGATGATGATGCATATAGGGCGAGGCCTGTGGTGCCGGGGGGTGTGGTTTTCACCCTTGCGCTTAGGTTAGGTCGGACTGGCCGGGACCTTATATCTCCGTGGCTCCTAGGACAGGTTGTAGAGATGGTTCGAGTCGTGTCAAGCCAACCTGAGTTTTAGTTGGTGGCTTGAGTGTGTACGGGTACTAGAGCACACCCTGCAGGGATGAATCTTCTCGAGAAGCCGTGTTGTCCGCGGTTATGTGACGACTTGGTGAAAGTACTGGCTAACAAGTACCCAGACAACTTACACCTAACCATAATAACTTGACTAGTAATAGGTTTATTGACACAATAACCTGAACCATCATCAATCCAACTGTGTGAGTTATCCTCGGATCGCTTCTTGGATAAGGGGCGAGATCCAGGATGGGTTTGTTTGGTGGTTAGTTGTAGTTGGTTACGATACGCTATCTTATCTTCTGTCTGTTAGCCGGAAGTTGTAGCAAATCTCTGTAGTTGGTTAGAGCAGCCCGCTGCAGCATCTTTTATATCACCCTTCCTTCCGTTGAACCCAAAGCATCTGTGCTTGGTGTTGACGTGTTACACTTTGGTGAATTGTGAGTCTTGCTTGCCAGTACGTTTATGTACTGACCCCGTTGGGGCTGTGGTTTCCGCAGACTACGTTTCCGAGGATCCCCATGGTGGCTACTACGTGGAGTACGACGAGGCTGTTGATGAGTAGATGGCGGACCCGGGAAGGATCCGAGACTTCGTGGATGGGCTCCGTTTTCCTTTCATTGCCGGCCTCTTAGGCCTATTTGGATTTGTCTGTACTCAGACCTGTTGAATGCTTCCGCTGTGATGTAATGATGATATGTTGGGACATGTGTCCTCTGGATGATTGTATTTGCTATCTCTGCTCTAGTGAGAGCTATTTGCAACTTATTTCTATTTATTGGTGTCTTAGAGATCTGTTGTGCTATCATGTTGTTCAACGCCGTTGACGTACCATGTATGTATGCTATGAAGTACGTCAATGGTAGTATCCTGATTTCTATGGGATGGTTTACGTAGACGATGAACAGATAGGGGTTGGTTGTCACACATACGTGTGTTGGCCTACTCGTAAGAGATGCGGGTGCCGGTAAGCCCCGTAATCCAATCCACTACTGTTCAACGGAACTGCGAGTATCCTCTAGAAGTTCGGGTGCGACAAATGGTATCAGAGCCTGTCTGCCTATAGGATCCCTTTTACTGGTCGCAGTTGAGTCTAGAAACTATTTTGTAGCTATATAGGAAAAATGAAACGTGAGAGTAGGAATTCTGCCATTTTATTTCTTTCCCCACCCACCCTCCCTTTTCTGGTAAGGAAGTGCAACATTGTTTTTCTCTTCTCATCTAAAATTTCAAGTTAGGATTTCACGTATCTTGGTTTCTCTAGAATGGTTATATCTACTAGACCATAGGAATGGAGGTGGTTGTGACATGATTTATCATGTTGCCTACTCATGATTGAGAACGGAGGCACATAAGCCCCGGAAGCAGATCCTCTATTCCTTAAGCAGTAGATATTGATCCTTTAGAAGCCTGGATGGGTTTTTCCGTAGTACCTCAGGTGTTTGTGGTCTCCCGTTTCCCAGTTGTTTCTTCGGTATCGTCCTTCACAAATCTTTCTTTTCCGTTGTAACAACTTATCTGTTAATCCGTTGTTAACCTCCATCCTTGTTCTATGCTGTCGACTTACCGTCTGAAGTAATCCTTTTAAGCACTTATATTGGATTTTGTTATCCGGTTAGTGTGTTAATCTTGGTATCCTCTTCAGGATGGAAAGTGGTGACGAAGAACCCACACTGCCACCCGAGATGGGGAAAGTGCTGTCTCAGATGACACAAGTTATAAAGCAGATGCAGCAGAACCAAGACCTTGGGAGTAATAGCAACACCCGGGTGTCTATTCGGGAGTTCCTTGAGCTCAATCCGCGCACGTTTGATACCTCCTCCGAGCCATTGGATGCTGATGACTGGCTCCGTGAAATGAACCGTACTCTTATGGTAGCTCATGTGGCTGACGAGGACCGTGTTCCTTACGTGACCTACCTTCTCCGTGGACAATCCATGTCTTGGTGGGAGAATTTCCAAGAAATGAGAGGTCCTAGTGTGGCAATCACATGGGAGGATTTCAAACATGCCTTCGTGCGCCATCACATTCCCGATGGGCTCATGGAGAAAATGTGTGAGGAATTCTATTCTTTCACACAAGGCAGTTTGGACGTTCTTGAATACCAAAGAGAGTTCAATCGTCTGGCTCGCTACGCCGGAGATGAAATCTCCACGGAAGCGAGAAAGATGGCAAAGTTCCGTAGGGGTCTCAACCCGGAACTCAAGTATGCTCTCACCAACGCCAAGGCCAAGAATTTTGAGGACCTCATCAACATCGCTCTAAATGAAGAGCATGGGCGCAAGTTGGTGGAGGAATCTCGTAAGCACTCTCGTGAACAGGCTAATCTCTCAAAAGCTATCATGCCTTCACAAAAACGAAGAGTTTGGGTTCCAAATACCACTCCAACACCGCCCATCTGTTTGCCAAGCCCGGCAGGATTTCTTGCCCGCCCTCCCACCCCAGTGGTATCTTTAGGAGGTGCTACATCTCAGCCAGGTCCAACAACTCCTCGTTCTGTTGTTACATGCTACAAGTGTGGACAGCCGGGCCACTATTCCGATAAGTGTCCGCAAAGGCACCTCTTTCCACCTCCACCTCGCCACAGGTCGACCCCGACAAGAATACGTGGTCCTCCGTTGGGTTGCTACAACAGCAACGACCTTGGCGTGAGAACCGTTAAGGTGAACCATGTCAAGGCCCACGGAGCAGAAGAATCTCCAGAGGTTGTAATGGGCACACTTCTTGTGAACTCATTTCGTGCTAAAGTCTTGTTCGATTCTGGTGCTTAACACTCTTTCATCTCTCAATGCTTTGCAAACAATAGTGGAATCAACTTCGAACAATTGTCTATCCCTCTCCTAGTGAAATCACCGGGATCTAGCTGGCAAAGCAATAAACCAGAACATCGAGATCACAATTGGAAACCTTCCATTCCAGGCATCTCTGATAGCTCTCCACTCTTCAGATATTGATGTCATTCTTGGGATGGATTGGCTGGTAGCCAACAAAGCAGTCATTGATTGTCCTGGTAAGTCTGTCAAAATCACACACCCTTCTGGCCAGATAGTCTACTTCCATGCTAAAAATCCAGTTGTTCAACTCTACACTCTCAATGCAAATCCACTACCATCTATTGAAACTATTCCGGTGGTTTATGACTTCCCCGATGTCTTTCCAGAAGAATTGCCAGGAATGCCTCCGGACAGAGCAGTTGAGTTCGTGATCGAACTTGAACCAGGCACTGCTCCAATTTCTAAGCATCCATACAAGATAGCTCCTCCTGAACTGAAGTTGTTGAAGGAGCAAATCGATATGTACATGGAGAAAGGTTACATTCAACCTAGTTCATCGGCTTGGGGATGCCCAACTCTGTTCGTTGCGAAGAAGGATCAAACAAAGAGACTCGTTGTTGACTATCGTCCTCTTAACAAGAAAACCATCAAAAACAAGTATCCAATTCCTCGTATCGATGATCTCTTTGATCAACTTGCTGGAGCCTCAATATTCTCCAAGCTGGACTTGAGAATGGGTTACCATCAAATAAAGATCAGAAAGGAAGATATTCCAAAGACGGCTTTCACCACTCGCTATGGTCTGTATGAATACACCGTCATGTCCTTTGGTCTCACCAATGCACCGGCGACCTTCTCTCGACTCATGAATTCTGTCTTCCATGAATACCTCGACAAGTTCGTTGTGGTATATCTTGATGACATTCTTGTCTACTCAAAATCCGAGGAAGAGCATGGAGAACATCTTCGTCTCACTCTCATGAAACTTTGCGAGCATCGTCTATATGCCAAGTTCTCCAAATGTGAGTTCTGGATTCCAGAAGTTGCTTACCTTGGTCATGTCATCTCTGCCAAGGGCATAGCCATTGATCCAGAAAAGGTTAAGGCA
The DNA here is from genome assembly GCA_028641055.1 of Alopecurus myosuroides. Taxonomy (NCBI): domain Eukaryota; kingdom Viridiplantae; phylum Streptophyta; class Magnoliopsida; order Poales; family Poaceae; genus Alopecurus; species Alopecurus myosuroides. The sequence goes on along the minus strand of CM054058.1, from coordinate 314,322,652 downwards.
ATTGTTGACTGGAAACCTCCTAAGACGGTGAAGCAAGTCAGAAGTTTTCTTGGTTTGGCTAGCTATTGTCGTCGCTTCGTCCAAAACTTCTCCAAGATTGCCAAACCTCTCACTGATCTCACAAAGAAGGACAAGAAGTTCGTTTGGTCTCCACAGTGTGATGAAAGTTTCAACCTCCTCAAGACTAAACTCACTTCTACACCAGTTCTGGTTGGCCCAGATACTACCAAACCTTTCCAGATATTCTGTGATGCTTCTCTCCAAGGTCTAGGTGCAGTTCTTATGCAAGAACGTCAAGTTGTGGCTTATGCTTCACGTCAGTTGAACGCCCATGAGCTCAATTATCCCACACATGACCTTGAACTTGCAGCAGTTGTGTTTGCCCTCAAGAAATGGAGGCAATACTTGTTGGGTAATCGCACTGAAATCTTTTCCGATCATAAGAGTCTGAAATACATCTTCACTCAACCAGATCTAAACCTCAGGCAAAAGAGATGGATTGAAAAGATTAAAGACTTCGATCTTACCATTTCCTACACTCCAGGCAAGGCTAATGTTATGGCCGATGCTCTCAGTCGCAAGTCGTATTGCAATAATCTCATGATCATGGAAAGCCAACCTCCTCTTCATGAAGAATTCCAGAAGCTGAACCTTGGTCTTGTTCCTCAAGGTTATCTTGCAAACTTGACAGCCAGTCCAACTCTCGAGGACAAGATTCGTTCTGAACAACTTCGTGATGCTGAGATCAAGAAGATCGCAAATAACATCAAAGCAGGCAATGTGAAGTATGAGTGCTTCTCAATTGATGACAAGGGAACTGTGTTCTTCGAAGGACGCATTGCAGTTCCTCAAATTCAAAGTCTCAAAGATGTCATTCTCAAGGAGGCTCATGAAACTCCTCTCTCCATACACCCTGGAAGTACAAAGATGTACCAGGGTCTCAAGACAATGTATTGGTGGTCTGGCATGAAACGTGAAATTGCTCAATACGTTTCTGAATGCGAAGTTTGTCAACGTGTTAAGGCAGTTCATCAGAAAACAGCCGGTCTTCTCCAACCTCTGAAAATCCCTGAGTGGAAGTGGGACATGATTGAAATGGACTTCGTTACTGGTTTTCCAAAGTCCAAGAGGGGCAACGATGCAATCTTCGTTGTCATTGATCGTCTCACTAAAGTAGCTCACTTCTTTCCTGTCAAAGAGACAATCTCAGCTAGCCAGTTAGCAGAGCTCTACACAACAAAGATTGTTCCTCTTCATGGTGTTCCATTGGAAATAAGCTCAGACCGTGGAAGTATATTCACTTCTCATTTCTGGAAGAGTTTTCAAGAAGCATTGGGCACCAAACTTCTGTTCAGCACAGCTTATCACCCTCAGTCTCAAGGGCAAGTCGAAAGAGTCAATCAGATTCTCGAGGATATGCTCAGAGCATGTGGTCTCTCCTTTGGCATGAAATGGGAGGAATGCCTTCCATATGCTGAATTCTCCTACAACAACAGCTTCCAGGCAAGCCTAGGCATGGCACCGTTTGAGGCACTCTATGGCCGCAGGTGCTGGAGTCCAATCAATTGGTCTGGAGCTGGTGAACGTTCACTCTTAGGCCCTGACATTGTTAAGGAGGCCGAAGAGAAAGTTCGAATCATTCGCGACAATCTCAAGATTGCTCAGTCTCGTCAGAAAAGCTACTATGACAGCAAGCACAGGGATATGATCTATGCACCTGGTGACAAAGCATATCTCCGTGTAACTCCCCTCAGAGGCACTCATCGTTTTGGTGTGAAAGGAAAGCTGGCACCGAGATACATTGGTCCTTTCAACATTCTCTCAAGGCGTGCGGAAAATGCCTATCGTCTTGAACTTCCAGAAAAACTATCCAAGGTGCACGATGTGTTTCACGTGACACAGCTCAAGAGGTGTTTCAAAGATCCCGATCGTGCAGTTGATCATGATTCCATTGAACTGCAAGAAGATCTCTCTTATGAGGAGCACCCTGTTCGAATTCTCGATGAGACCGAGCGTAAGACTCGCAACAAGAGCACCAAGTTCTTGAAAGTGCAGTGGTCGCATCATTCCGATAAAGAGGCAACGTGGGAGACCGAAGAGGATCTTCGCAAGAAGTATCCGGACCTTTTCTCTTCTCAGTAGGAATCTCGGGGCGCGATTCCTTCAAGGGGGGGGGGGGGGCGTTTTGTAACATCCCAAGTATGAAAAACTCCCTTTAGAATGTTTGTTTCTTGTTTTATTATTGTTTTGCATCATGTCATCATAGTCATTGCTTTTGTTTGCATTTGTTTTGTATCTGTTTTCAACTGTTTTCTATTTTGATTTTCAAACAAAAATTCAAACCTTTATTCATACTTGTTATGTTACATTTTTCAAATAAGAACTACAAAATAAACAAATAAATTGTTCCACTAAAATTGGAATCAAAAACTTTAAATTGGCTTAAGTGGCATTTATTCTTTTGATACCAAAAATTGCTCAATTCATTTAATTTCCAAACAACATCATCAATTAAATTTATTTGAGAAGCAAAATGTTGCATTGTTGTTTTTATAATAAATAAATCAATACAAATTATCCCTAAAAATTTACCAACCACAAAACCTCTCCTTTTCTCCCTAATTTCCTTTGCAGCAAAAAAAAATAAACATAAAAAGATTAAAGATAGGAGAGGGGGGAAAGGGCAGTCAGCCCATTTGGGCCAGCCCAACTGCCCCAAGGCCTGGTACCCCCCCACTTCGCCTTCTACCTCCGTACGGCAGGCAGATGCCACTGCCCACGTCGACAGGTGCAGGAGAAGGACGGCGATCCGAGCTCCTCCTCGCCCCTTAATACCTGCCCTCGAGCTCCCCCTCTGTGCCCTATTTTTTATTCCTCCCTCCTTCTCCCTCGCGCCGCAGCTCCTTCCTCCATCTCTCTGCCCTTTTTCTTCGCTGTACTCTGAACCTCACCGAGGTCCTCCACCGCCGCCTCCCTCTCCGGCTCGTCGCCGCCGCCACGGTGCCCTCCCGGCCGTGCTAGGGCCGGGAACGGAACCGCCAGGCTGCCCTCTACCTCGCAGCCCCCTCCGTTTCCCCCGGAGCTAGGGAGTCGCCGCCGCCATCCCGTTTCCGCCACCGTCGACGCCACCGCTGCAGCCGACTGCTCCCTCTGTTCGTCAGCGAGGTGAGCGTCGCCACCTCCCTCGTTCCCTCTCCTCTCCGCCCCTCGTGGCCCCACGCACACCGGCCCGCAAGCACGCACGCCCACTCGCGCCGCGGCAGCGCCGCAGCGAGCCACCCCGCAGCAGGCCGCCGGCGGTCATCGATCGTTGCTTCTGTCGCTGTATGTTCAGATTCGTCAGGCTAATAACTGACGGAAAGCACACCTCAAAAAACCTCCGCACACATACCCTATCAACAACGCTCAGTTACCGCAGTGGCCAGCGCGCAGTGCACACAACCGCGGGGTCACGGGTTCGACTCCCCCCCCCGCGCGTTAGCAACACATCTTTTTGTTTTTTTTCAGACCCAGCACAGCACCCTAATTTCGCACACAAGTCCTTGTATATTTCTTCTAGGTCCCTGCAGTTTTTTTAAGTCCCTATCTGTGGAATAAAATGGCAGATTAATAACCAAACTTTAAAAATGCCTAACTAATTAATTACAACTCCAAATTTAACATTTTAAATATGTTTTCCGTACCAAATTTAATACTCTACCTACTTAAGTCAATTGTTTTCTGTTTTGAGCATTGCAAATGTTTTCAAATTTCAAATTCAAACTATTCTTTTCACATTTGCTTAATTCCATAACTAATTCAATATTAATCCAAATGTCACAAATAAAATATGTTTTCCATGTCAAACTAAACCACCTAACCAAATATAAATTTTGTTTCATGATTTGAATAATTAAAATTGCTTAAATAATTTAAATCTTGTTTAATTCATTTAAAATTGCTAAATTCATAACTTGCTCAAATTAAATTATTTTTGAACATATAAAATATGTTTTCAAACCAGAAAAACATAATATTTTCAAATATGAATTTGGTTTAATGTTTTGAACAAATAAAATTGAAATAATATTCATACTTAATTTAATTCCAATTAAATCTTGTTTAAACTTGTTTAATTCCTAAGTAATTCATTCTAATTCCTTTTTCAACAAATGAGACATGTATTCCAACTAAAATTTGGTGTTCTATTCAAATATGAACCTTGTTATCCATGTGGAACAATTAAAATTGGTGAAAACAACAAATGCTTGTGTAACACCTTTAAGGAACCAAAATTCCATAACTTAATAAATAAAATTCCAAAATTGGTAAACCTTATTTCAAATTGCCTCTATTGTTGTTTTCTTTCTGTTTTCTTCATCCATGCATCATGCTAATTCACTTACACATGATGATTAGTTGTAGAACAATTATTTCAACCTTAATTCATGGGCTTTCCATATGCAATCCAAATTGCCTGTGGGGTCCATTTAAACATGTGATCTTGTCAACTAGTTCATTCTGATGCATCAATTAAATGGTCATGCATCATCCCATGTTTGTGCATTATGGCATGTTATTGATTGTTTGTCTCTCTGCGTTGTTTGTTTGCTTCTTCTCGAATAGACGACGACGTTGAGACCGACGAGACTTACGACACCCCCTCTGAGGATCTTAGCTCAGTACCAGGCTACTGAGTTTGCAGGCAAGTATTCACTCACATGAACCATCGTGTTCCTTTCAACATTGGATACCGATACTTTCCGCTGTCTATTCTGCTAGCCCTATGAATCGTTGCTTCTGTTCGATCCTATCACATGTTATCCTTTAAACCTGATATTGCCTCACCTCCCCTCCTATAACCCCGTTGCTTGTGCCCGTGTCATACTAGCATGCTTAGGGTTGCTTTTGCTCGAGCCTGTTTTCAGTTACTTTCTATTACCATGTTACTTATGGTCTGGGGCTCGATGTTAAACAGTCAACCTGTTAATGCTATGGGTAATAATAATTTGATGATAAGGCACCGGCAGGAGGCCCGGCGTGGTTTTGAGGCCTGCTAGTGTCGACCCTAATTAGGAAAGGGGTCTTGTCTACTGATCCATGATGAGCGTGCTCACCGCATCCGGGTGGTGGTATGGAACCCCCCTCGACTTTGACCTGATCCGCAGTTTGTCCGAAGAGCCACACTTAGTTCGGGTGTTCCATTTGCGCATAAGCATGAATGGGTCGCTCCCATGGTTACTGTTGTTGATGATTATGATGATGATGACGCATATAGGGCGAGGCCTGTGGTGCCGGGGGGTGTGGTTTTCACCCTTGCGCTTAGGTTAGGTCGGACTGGCCGGGACCTTATAGCTCCGTGGCTCCTAGGACAGGTTGTAGAGATGGTCCGAGTCGTGTCAAGCCAACCTGAGTTTTAGTTGGTGGCTTGAGTGTGTACGGGTACTGGAGCACACCCTGCAGGGATGAATCTTCTCGAGAAGCCGTGTTGTCCGCGGTTATGTGACGACTTGGTGAAAGTACTGGCTAACAAGTACCCAGACAACTTACACCTAACCATAATAACTTGACTAGTAATAGGTTTATTGACACAATAACCTGAACCATCATTAATCCAACTGTGTGAGTTATCCTCGGATCGCTTCTTGGATAAGGGGCGAGATCCAGGATGGGTTTGTTTGGTGGTTAGTTGCAGTTGGTTACGATACGCTATCTTATCTTCTGTCTGTTAGCCGGAAGTTGTAGCAAATCTCTGTAGTTGGTTAGAGCAGCCCGCTGCAGCATCTTTTATATCACCCTTCCTTCCGTTGAACCCAAATCATCTGTGCTTGGTGTTGACGTGTTACACTTTGGTGAATTGTGAGTCTTGCTTGCCAGTACGTTTATGTACTGACCCCGTTGGGGCTGTGGTTTCCGCAGACTACGTTTCCGAGGATCCCCATGGTGGCTACTACGTGGAGTACGACGAGGCTGTTGACGAGTAGATGGCGGACCCGGGCAGGATCCGAGACTTCGTGGATGGGCTCCGTTTTCCTTTCATTGCCGGCCTCTTAGGCCTATTTGGATTTGTCTGTACTCAGACCTGTTGAATGCTTCCGCTGTGATGTAATGATGATATGTTGGGACATGTGTCCTCTGGATGATTGTATTTGCTATCTCTGCTCTAGTGAGAGCTATTTGCAACTTATTTCTATTTATTGGTGTCTTAGAGATCTGTTGTGCTATCATGTTGTTCAACGCCGTTGACGTACCATGTGTGTATGCTATGAAGTACGTCAATGGTAGTATCCTGATTTCTATGGGATGGTTTACGTAGACGATGAACAGATAGGGGTTGGTTGTCACACATACGTGTGTTGGCCTACTCGTAAGAGATGCGGGTGCCGGTAAGCCCCGTAATCCAATCCACTACTGTTCAACGGAACTGCGAGTATCCTCTAGAAGTCCGGGTGCGACAGTATCCAATGCCCTCCAATAACACCTATTGATCAAGTTTGAGCTTGTTGGTCCCCAACCAAGTTGGGTCCTAAGAGGTTAGTCACAATAGGCTTGGCAACCCAAATGGTTCTTTTCTTGACACCACTTTGATTACCAACATATTTGGCAAATACATTGCCCATATTATCCTTACGAATGGAATACGCACCATCAATTATGATAGGGTTGAATAATGTAACGTTAGTGCATGAAGAAGCAAGATGGCCCTTTTCACGGCATAAATAGCAACACCGACTCCTTCCATTCTTCTTAGTTGATTTCTCAACTTGAGAAGCACTAGCTTGAGTCTTCTTGGCAAGAGGCCTTTCTTCAACTTGAAGTTGAGATTGAGGTTGAACTTGTGGCCGCTTTCCTTGTTGCTTCGCACTAAGTTGCTTCTTCTTCAAATGGCATGATCTAACATGATGCCCTTCAACCTTGCACTTGAAGCAAACAATCTTGGCCAAATTCTTGACTTGTTCATGGCCCTTCTTATTGTCTACCTTGGACTTGTTCTTGTAATTGTAAATGAATCCAAGTCCTCTCTTGTCATTGGGGGATTTTTGGACACTCAACAAATAGTCAAGTGTGGACTTCCCTTTATGACACTTCTCCAAGTCTTTCTTCAAGGAAGTGACTTGGGCCTTGAGCTCTTTGATTCCCTCTACATGGTTAGTATCAACACAAGAGCTAGAGGAAGTAGATGCATCAATATTAGAGCAACAAGGCAAGGAAAGAAATTCATCACAAGATGTGGACACATTATTATAGGATGAATTACTAGGACTAGCAAAAGGCAATAAATAATTTATAGTAGAGGTTGTGCCTTTGTCCACATGAGGCTCACAAGATGTTACCTTAGTTAAAATAGCCCCATGAGCTAATTTTAGCCTCTCATGGGAGACTAGAAGATTCTCATGAGAGCTTGAGAGCTTTTCATGAGCTTCTTCCAATTTCCCATAATTACTAGTTAACAACTCAAGTTGAGCCCGTAGCTCAACATTCTCCTTTAATATGGATGCTTCACAAGAAATAGAGTTAGTAGCACAAGCATCATAATTTTTAGTTTTTAGGTCATTAGGAAGAGCAAGAGATAATTCTTTGTCCCTTCTAAGCTTAGAAACACTAATAGCATAGGTTTCTTCTAGACTATATAGTTTCTCTTCAAGAGAAGATCTAAGGGAACACTCTTTCTCAAAAGCCTTTTCAAGCTCTTTGTCCTTGATAGAATGACCACCATCTTGACTTTCCAAAGTCATGATGATATCCTCCTTTTCATCTATAAGAGAGTTAGCCTCGTCGAGTTGTTCTAGAAGAGCATTCACATTTTTCTTGGTCTCACCATCAAGGCTAGCTAACCACAAAACTATCCACTCATCTCTACCATCATGAGATATATTGGGGTTCAAAGTAGAAGATACCTTTGAATCCTTGGCCATGAGGCAAAAGGTGGTAGATGATGATGGATCATTACTTGAGGCACCACTCAAGTCCACATCTTGTTCCATAGAGAGTTGTGTTTCCTTTACATTGTTAGCCACACAAAGACTAGAGGAAACACAATTATTTTTATCATGGGAACAAGATAAAGCAAGCATATCATCATGAGATTTAGACACACAACGTTGACATGATATGCAAGGACTATCAACACAAGCATGTACAATTATTTTGGTGCTAGTTGTGTTTAAGTCCAAAGATGAGGCATGACAATAAGATAGAGATGGAGGATCATCAATAATAATCTCACTATCATTATTGCAAAGCCTATCACTACTCACCATCTCATTACTTTGTGGCTTACCACATGTTGGTTAAGTATAAGAAGTTGAGAAGTCATCACGAACGGAAACGGTTGAAGAACAATCACCGTCTTCAATATTGGACACTCCATATTTATCTTCTAGCTTTGTCCATACCTCATGAGCATTCCAGATAGGAAAGAGTGGCTTAATAACTACAAGGCTCACAAGAAGGAAAAACGCATTAATAGCAAGAGCATCGAGAGATAAGTTTTTCTCTTCCTCTAAAGTTGGATTTTGAGGATCCTTTGGAGGAGAAAAACCCATCTCTACAATTTGCTCCATATTTAGGTCCATGACCCGGAAATAAATGAGCATACGAAATTTCCAAACATCATAGTTTGTGCCATCGAAATGAAATGTGGGATCGTGCACTAATTCACTAAGCGACATCATTACTCTCAAGGCGGTGAAGCCTATCAATGAGAGCCCTAGATCTGATACCAACTGAAAGTACAAGGATGTCACCTAGAGGGGGGGGGGTGAATAGGTGCTTTAAAATAATTACGGTTTAGGCTTGAATAAATGCGGAATAATACTAGCGTTTAATTTATCAAGCACAAAACCTATACAAGCTAGGTTTACCTATGTGCACCAACAACTTATGCTAAGCAATATATACAACTATGTGATAGCAAGAAAGATGACTTCAAGCACGATGGCTATCACAAAGGTAAATGCATAAGTAACGAGCTAGAGTATAGAAATAACCGAAGCACAAGGAGACACCGATGTGATTACCGAAGTTCCTTCCCAAGGGAAGTACGTCTTCCTTGGAGAGGTGGGGAGCCACCTAGGCGCTCCTCAATAGCACGGATGTGCACACCTTATTCTCCTTGAGCTTCTCCGGTGAGGGAGATTCTCGTTTCCACTATGAGGTCGTCTTGAAGGCGGTGACCAAACCTTACACGAGGTTGAGGCTATCTCCACAAGTAAGTTGGAGGCTCTCAACGAAACTTCTTGCAACAAGGTGAAAGCCCCAAGCACTAAACGTCTAGGGTGCTCAATACACCCAAGAGGAACAATCTCTCCGGTGACCAAGCACCCAAGAGTAACAAGCTCACAAACTTCTCTTTCACGAATCCCGTGGAGAACTCAAACCGATGCACCTAATGCAATGGCAAGAACACACAAAGTGATCAAGTCCTTCTCTCCCAAATCCCACCCAAGCAACTAATGCTATGGAGGGAGGAAGGAGGAAGAACAAGGAAAACAACAAATGAATCCCAAGATCTAGATCCAATTGATTCCCCTCACTAAGAGGAGATATTGATTGGTGGAATAGTAGATCTAGATCTCCTCTCTCTTTTCCCTAAAAATGGGCAAGAATCATTGGAGGGATTGAGAGAAACCCAAGCTTTTGAAGGTCAACAATGGAGGAGAGAGGAAATGGGTTGGGCAGCCTCCTCTTGAGGAAGAAGAAGGCTATTTATAGCTTTCCACGAAATATGGCCGTTAGGGCCGTCCGGAATGGAAATTTTTCACTTACCCCGGAAATTTCCGGCCTCCCGGGGCGGAAATTTTCGGCCCCCAGGCCGGATATTTCAACCCCGGAAATTTCCGGACGACCCAGGACCCCCTTGAGCGCGAGTGCCCGCTCACAGATGTCGGGCCAGATTTTTGCCCCGGAATATTCCGGCCTGGCCGGAAATGTCCGGCCTTGGACCGGAATTTCCGCCCCCGTGAAAACTGTGAAAACATTGATACGAAAACGGTCAGATCTTTTGCATCCGGACTCCGTTTTCGACGTTCTTGGGCTCGTTGAAATCGCAGCGACGAGCACTACAAGAATACGCATTGAAACATCATAGTCCAACAAGGGAGAATAAAACAAAATGGGAAAATCCTAGACCTCTCTATAAGATAGGAACCGGCAAAACCTCCAATAACAAAAACGCAATAAGTTTTCTATACGAAATACGTTTTTGATAAACTTGAGCTTGACATTTAGAACAAGACAAGCTCTAAAACCACACATGGAGAAAACCAAAATAAGAACCAAGAAAGATGATGCCAAAGATGCAAAGGTTTGAGCTCTCTACGAACGATACGATCAAGCAACTCATTCAAGAGCCCCTCTTGATAGAATGGTTATCTATCCTATAACCCGGTCTCCCTACTAACATCATGAGACCGGTAAAATAGAAATCCTATCAATGTCACCTTTGTCTTGCGCATTCCAATTGAGATACATGATGACGATCTTAATCACCTCAAGTTGGAGCACCTTTCTTGATTGCGCTTCGCTTTGTGAAGACTTGTAAATTGCTCCCCCATAAGATAATATGGGAGAGCTTCTCACATGTCCATCTTCACTTGATAATAATCTCCATATGGGTGGCAAGCATCAAACATTTGAACTCTTCTTGATGCTCATCTTGAACTTGCACTTCAACTTGATCAACTAAGTATCTTCTCTTTATTCATGATGATGATGTCTTGAAGGTAAACATGAATGTTCACACAATCTCCTTCTTCAAGACATACTTGCAATATTATCAATAATATCATGGCAATTCTCCTTCTTGATCATATCAAATATATTCATTATAAGCAATGATCTTGATGGCATCCAACCTTGAATCCAACACATGGAGTTCAAGTGGTGCCAATGGACAAACCTACAAGGATATCTCAATGAAACTATTAGTCCATAAGGATTGTCATTAATTACCAAAACCACACGTTGGGCACCATGCACTTTCACATGCGCCAAGTCAACCAAATAAAACATTCAAAGGAGAACACCACAAATTTATGCTTCAATATGACAACAACAACTCATGATTCTTTCAATGGCACATTAAACACTCTCAGCAATTTGAGACAAGTCATGCTACAAAAATAACCACTAGGCTTTAGAATTAAAATAACATCTAGCATAACATGAAAAAGTCTAGCCACAGTCTACACTAGCTTCTATTTGCACCGTTATAAGCACGAAAACTGTACTACTGCTTTCCAACACCAAACATTTTATATTAAACAAAAAATCTACAATAGATAAATCAATGAAACAAGAGAGTACTAACATAAATATAGTAAAACTAACAGCTCTGAATAAGAGATGCATGAAAAATAGGAGCTAAAAGGGAAATTTGCAGCAACTAGAAGAAAAACTAAGAATATGAGCATAACGAGTATTCATATGAAAAAGCAGAGTGTGTCTCTATCCCACACAAAGAATTCTAGGGTCCAACAATATTATTGGGTGTGAAATCCAATCAACAAGTGAGATAAAGATTCTCTATCCACGTCCTCATGAGCTAAAACAGGAGCACAAAACATGAGTAATTTTGAAGGTTTTAAATGTAACGCATGAGCTATTTACTTTGTAGTGGTAGTAAAATACCACATGTAGGTAGGTATGGTGGAAACATTTGGCATACTTTGGTTTTTGGAAGTTGGATGCACGAGTAGAGCTCATACTCAGTACAGGTGTAGGCTAGCAAAAGACTGGGAGCGACAAATAAAGAGAGCAATAATGGCCATAATCATGCATAACGACAAAAACATTATTAATCAAAGCATAAAGGGTATTACAGGTTCAAAAACTAAATGATCATAGAGGCTATAAGTGACTGGTTTGTAGTGATAAACATGGTGTAAGCATGCGCCAAGTCAACCAAATAAAACATTCAAAGGAGAACACCACAAATTTATGCTTCAATATGACAACAACAACTCATGATTCTATCAATGGCACATTAAACACTCTCAGCTATTTGAGACAAGTCATGCTACAAAAATAACCACTAGGCTTTAGAATTCAAATAACATCTAGCATAACATGAAAAAGTCTAGCCACAGTCTACACTAGCTTCTATTTGCACCGTTATAAGCACGAAAACTGTACTACTGCTTTCCAACACCAAACATTTTATATTAAACAAAAAATCTACAATAGATAAATAAATGAAACAAGAGAGTACTAACATAAATCTAGTAAAACTAACAGCTCTGAATAAGCGGAAAGGGAATATGAGCATAGGAGCTAAAAGGGAAATTTGCAGCAACTAGAAGAAAAACTAAGAATATGAGCATAACGAGTATTCATATGAAAAAGCGGAGCGTGTCTCTATCCCACACAAAGAATTCTAGGTTCCAACAATATTATTGCAGCAAGGAAAACAAAATAAAATAAAAGAAAACAAACAGACGCTCCAAGTAAAAATTCATATGATGTGGCCGAATAAAAATATAGTTTCCCTAGAAGTGACCTGATAAATTGTTGATGAAGAAGGGGATGCCCCAAGTTTAGACGCTTGAGTCTTCTTAGGATTTGCTGGGATGAACCACGGGGGCATCCCCAAGCTTTGACTTTGCACTCTTCTTGATCACATTATATCACCCTCTTCTCTTGACCCTTAAAAACTTCCTTCACACCACACTCAAAGTAATTCGCATTAGAGGGTTAGTGCAGAATAAAAAATTCATGGGTTCTACATGTGCACCATTGCTATTGATACTTTTAAAAATTATCTAGAGCCACTGATATTTCGTGAAGCAAAGAAATCCACTCGACATAGTAAAAGAGCAAATGCAAGAAAAATGGCAGAATCTGCCAAAACCAGAACAGTCTGTAATGACGATTTTTTTGGGGTACTTAAGTTGCTCAGATAAAAAAAAATTAATTACTAAAAAGTTTTGGAATTACCTGAGGAATAAGCACAAATTTTTTCATGTCATTTTGATATTTCTGTGAATTATACGATTTTTTACGGTGGACAGCAGAAATCTGTTTTGTGTGTGCAGAAATCCAAAACCAACTCCAACTTTCGCTAGTATCCAAAACCAACTCCAACTTTACTTGGAAAAACAAATACATGAACATAAAGATACAAAGGAGTTTCTACATAAGTATACAACCTCTTGACTCAAAGAAAACAGAGAAAGACAAAGCAAAAATAAAACCATGGGTTATCTCCCAAGAAGTGCTTTTCTTTATCACCTTTTAGCTAGGCACATAAAAATGGAATCAAGTATTTTCAAGAGGAGAGGCATTCAAATAAAGATAAGGAAATTACTCAATAATACATTGTATTTTATCTAAATGAGTTTCAGATGTTCCTCTCTTAGAACTTCTAGGTTTACTACTCTCATCAAATAAATTTTCAGGAACAATCTAATCAAAATTCTTTTCTTGGGATTCATGCAGTGCTACTAATTAAAAGGGGATTGGTATTTTTTTATCTCCTTTTCATTTTTAGGTTCATCTTTTTTAAGATCGCCAACAACATTTACACATGATCCTAGCATATTAAAACGATAAAAAACTTTTCTAACTTCTATAGCAACATCTCCAAATTATTTAAGCATTGTTTCTAAGATAAAATTTCTTTTTTCAATATCTTCAATATTATTCAAGTTGAGGAACATTTGCTGTAGTATGGGGTGAAGATTAACAAACCTAGATTCTAACATGTGAATTCAAGAAGTTGCAGCAGTTTTATAATTTGGAGCAAGCTCTACTATTGATTTTCCTTAAAATTTGCATGGTTACTAACATGATCAAAGAATTTTTTAATGGTATCCTTTACAAGTATAGAACCACTACCCATTGGTAGGTCTTTTAGGGTGAACTTAGGGAGCAACATGATGAAGAATAACAACATGGAAACAAAAATAACAACTAGAATAAGAACTATTTTTTTTGTGTTTTTGATAAAGAGAAGCAAACAAAGCAAAATAAAATAAACTAAGAAAAACAAAAAAAAAGTAAAGAGATTGGAAATGAGAGACTCCACTTGCATAATTTCTCTTCCTCACTGGCAACAACGCCAGAAAAATGTCTTGATGGTGCAGATCTAGCACTCGTTGGGAGCCCCCAATAGGAAGGTGTGATGATCAAGCAACAATTTTTTCCTTTGTAAGAAACCAAGTTTGAATCGACTAGTAGGAGAAAGAAACAACTTCTTAAGGTTGATGAAACTAAGGTGGCAGGGCGCACTACCGGTTCAGAAGCAACGTGGAACCTACACAACACAATCAATCACTTTGCCCCAATGAAGAAGTGAGGTTGTCAATCTCACCGGTTTTTATGAACACAAAGAGGTTAAACATACCATGTGGAAAATAATATTTGTTTGCAGTAGATGAAAGAAAACAGTGATGGCAGTAGTGATACAGTAGCAGCAGTATGAAAACAGAGATTGCAGTGATTGTATTACCAGTATGAGGAAAAAGAACTGGTGTCCACAGTTCACTAGAGGCGTCTCTCCCAAGACAGATAGATAGCCTGTGTGGTAAACAAATTACAACTAGGCAATTGACAGATATAAAGGATGCATCGTAGTGCACATGCATGACATGATGATTACTATGTGATTCATGCGGACATTACAACAAGATACATAGACCGTTATCCAACCACATCGATGACTAATAATCCACCCTCAGAATGTCATCCGAGCAATCCTTGGGTGGGCAGCCAGGGGGCCCACACCACCCCATGGAGCGGCCAGGGGGCGCCGCCCTATGGTGTGGGGACCCTGTGCCCCCTCCGGGTCTCCCCTGGACTCCGTGCCCCCCCGGGAATTCTAAGACTTCTGGGCTTCGAAGTTTCCAATTGCGAGAATATTTCCAGAACAACTTTTCTGAAACTAAAAACAATAGAAAACATGAACTGGCTTTGTGTCATCTTGTCAATAGGTTAGTCCCAAGAAATCGATAAAAAAAAGCATAAAGTGTAAAGGAAACATGTAACATATGGCATGAAAACAACATGTAACATCAGAAATTAAGGATACGCTTATGACGTATCAATGTCTTAGTGGAATCTCTTAGCATATCAATCTATGTGGGGAATGCCCAGCCATATTGTTCCCTTCCAATAATATGCTATTCATTGATGTTGACAAAAACAATGTCCATGACCAGGAAAACATATTCATCAAACATCCGATGAATTGGTCGTAAAAGGCAAAATTATGATTTGTTTCTTTGTTCATGCTACTACACGTGAGCGTGATTTTTTGTATGAATCTCATATTCAGGAACCACGTTAGTTATAGCATAGTAATATGAATCATAATTATGAAACATATGTATAAATATTATTTCCTTTTGGGAATACATCCAATAGTCTCCCACTTGCACAATTGGCAGTAATCCGTTTGCATAAGTTCATCAAACATCTAGAAGATGTAATTGAACACTTATGTAAACAATGTGATAGAGACATTTTCCATCAACCCTTTCTGAGGTGTATGAACCATATGTATTATGAAGAAACTATTTCTTTCATAATACCCATTGATCATAAGACCAACTGCAGTCTAGGCTATCATAGGTGAAATCTTGGTAATTCAACTAAGAATACAATTTCGCTGTTTATCACAGAACATTCTACATCTTTCGTGAAATACCACACCTAATTCATATAATGAACTGACAACCAAAATATTAGAAATATTTAAACTTCTACCCTTTACTGCTATTCTTGTAGTGTTCGTAAATTTATGCTCAAATCAATTTAAGCAATTCTAAATCCTGCTATTCATATATAATCAAAAAATCATATCTTAATCCTTGGTCAATACTTATCACATAAGTAACATTCAATCTTATGTATTTATCTCATAAATTATTTCTTACAATGTAACTCTTACATTATAAGTCTATTCTCCTTCCTTTTGAAGAAACATCTTCAAACATCCTTCAGGAGAATACTCATAATAATTTGGAGTTAATTGACCTTTTACCAAATTTAATTTTCCAACAATTATTATTTTATATGTTTTGACAGAATGCATTTTCTAGGAAATTTCTACTATGATCATAAATGATAAATCATTTGATCATTGCTCATCAATATTTTTCAACATCAAATCTTGCATTCAAAATTTCCATTCCACCTGAAAATCTTGGTTTTCTCTAGTTTTAAACTTTCGTTCAAAACTTCATGCATTTATATATCTCATAGCGCTTATATTAATTTTCACTCAGGATTTCAATCCTTTGTAAATTAATAACTTTGCTATCACATGTATCTTAGAAAATAATATTTCAATGATACATCTTTTCTGTGAAACAAATCTTCTAATGATTTCTAATACTTTGTACATCATTAAAATAACTTTCACTAACTTAAAACAAAACAAGACTTGTATAATTTTTCGTGAAGTCAAAACAACTCTTGTTTTACTTCACAAATTATATTGCCACCCCCAAATTTATACCAACTGACTTTATTCGTATAGATAAATTTTGGCCCGACAAAAACACTCGAGTTGTACTTTGTACACAAACTCGATTAATTTTCCTTTAAGAAATTTGTTTTTGTTATTTTCTCATACGAACCTATTATAATAATCGATAAAGCTTTGCTACAGATCACCAGATCTTTAGTAGTCAGCTCTTGATTTTGTTATAAAACTATTTAGGACAAAACAAGTTTTATGATCCTTTTATTCCAACAAGAATTTCTTCAAGTTTCTCAATTTGAATTTAACGGTATAAAATACTTTTTGACTCTAAGTCATTTGGATATTTCAGCCCTTCTATTATCTTTACTAATTACATGCACATTCTTTATTCAATTTGTCATGAAACATTTATTTGTTTTCATGGTTACGTATTTTCTTGATAAGCAGCCATGTCTTAAACCGCAATGGCTCTCGGTTTTAGTTTAAAAGAATTGCCAATTGGAATTGCTTCTGTTTGCACAACTCTGATAACTATTTCCGGAGATTCATCAATCTCATCAATAAATACTATCCTCCCACTAAATTCAACAAAAAATTAATTACTTAAGAATCACATATCCCTAATGAAAAAAAATTGTCACTTACGCGGTGGTACGAGGCTTGATGCTACAAGCATGTGCTTCGATGAGTTCTTGTTTTTTCCGTGGCTCTGATGAGTTGCAGAGTTGTTAGCGGTAAAGTGCAACGAGGGAAGAGGTAAGTGTCGTACGGTAGATGCGGAGGATTAGGGGCTCCGATCTCCCGAGAGACACTCAGGAGTTTCCTTTCATATTCCAGGTAATTGATCTTGAAACCTATTATAGATCTTTAGAAAAAACACTCAATAGAGATGTGGGTTTGTGACGTGCGTATATATCAGCCATGGGCAGGTCGGCCCGAGACGACCCAAAAATCTTGGACCGGGCCAAGCCCAATATGACCATGACTCAGGCTTGGCAAAATTGTGTTTTTGGTCATGGTTGGCCTCGGCCGATTGGGCTTAGTCGGGCTTTCTTGAGCTCGAACTTGATTTCTACCAGACCAGGCACGAGATGTGAGCGTCGGGCTTTTTTAGGCCTGGCCTGGCCCAGATTTTTGACAGGTATGGTGCGGTGCGGTGGTAGAGAATTAGAATTTGCAGACGAGGCGTGGGTTTGTTAATCTGGCATTTTCCAGTTGTCAAAAAAGAATAATGGTATTTTCCAATAAAATACTAACTGTTAATCTACCTTTTATGCTTAGCTCGCCAAGGCGATGAACTGATCGAAAAAAAACACGAGAGACCGGTGACAGGAGAGCTAGGGGAGCCATGGCGCCACCGACGAAGAAAGAGAGGGCGGCAGAGTCCAGGGCGAGCTCTTCGAAGCCCGTACCGGCGGGGGCGCCCCAGGTGCAACGGCGGATGGTGAGCGGAGGTGGGTGGACGAGCCGCCGGATTTCCTTCTATGCCTCCCGCGTCTACTTCCTGCTCATAATCCTCCAGATCCCGCTCTTCAGGTCAGCAATAATCCTTCCTATCGTCCAGCCAACAGTCATGCGGATTTTGTCGAATAATTGTACGAATTTCTCTTGCAAGTCGAAGAATAAAAGCATAGCGATCGCAATAACTGATTGCTAGCAGAGCTTTCAGGCAGTACCTTACGTCTTAAGGCTAGATCCATTGTTCAGTATCTAGATCTCAGGCCTGTACTTTACGTTTGCATATTTTAGCGATGGCATAGTATATTCGTGGTTTCATGCTGGTGCACACTGTTTCATGTTCTTGTTGTGCTTAATCTTACTAAGGCTGGTACCAGTGCAACGCCTCCCTCTCGCCTTGCCACATCAGATTTAGTCTCACTCTCACCCCTACTCTCACCTCACTCTCGCCCCACGGTGCCGGTGCCCGGGCTGTAACTCCTCTCTCCTCCACTCTCGCCTCCACTATCGCCCGGCCTATCGCCCCCATTGGCACCGTGTCGCCTCCACTATCGCCCGGCCTCTCGCCCCGGGCCGCCGCTATCGCCCCGCCTACGCGGGCGGGAAGGCGGGCGGTAGCGCCCTGTCGCCGGGCGACCCGGCTAGCGCCCGTCGGCTCCTCTCGCCCCGCCTTGTCGCCTCCTCTCGCCCCAAACCGGGCGGTAAGAGCCCTACCGCCCGGCCTTACCGCCCCGGTTGGCACCAGCCTAATCAAGCGCGCCAAGCTCTACAGATTTCTAGTGCCTGGAGTGACTACCATCTGACTGAACGACATGTTTTTTTTTGCTGACAATGGGAATATTATTAGTATAAAAAAGATACCAATTACACCAAGCCTCTGCACCAACATAAGACTGAACGACATGCTGGGTGTCAGCTAAATTGTTTGCTGCACCATGACACCAACATAAGACTGAACGATATGCTGGGTGTCAGCTAAATTGTTTGCTGTTTAGGGAACGCAGAGTAGTAGAGTACCAACATACGTATGCATATACTTACTATTTTCCTATAAATGCTTATGGGCTGATGAGGTATAGATGGGCAGTTTGCTCACATTCCATTAAGTACCCTTTGACAGGAAACTCTTAGAACAAACCAATTTCTGAATGTGGAGGATTTTGGTCTGCTAATAAAGATCAGGAAGCGAACCATAGTTTTCTAATGAATATTTATGCTATGGAACTTGTGCTTATATCGCGTAAAAAACTGTGAATAACTTCTTGTGAGTTCATGAGATTCCACTCAGATTCACCGTAGTGCTAGCCTTCTTTTTCTGATGAAGTCTGACCTTCGTCCTAGCCTTCACTTATATTATTTAACCTGGCAACTAACTGTAGTATTTCACTGTTTTTTTGCAACCCTGGGGTTAATCTGAACTTTTTAAATATATCAGTCGTATGCTCTCCATGATAATATGGAACCATGATTTGTTGGTTACTTCTTCAATATTCGGGTTTGCATGCAATTATGTAGATACAACCGGCAGAGATGGTTTTATTTTAGTAAATGTGTGTCCATATGTGTAGCTAGTAATTTTATGGGTCCTAGAAACCATCTAGTGTTAGATTGTCAAGAGGAGGCATAGCCTCTTAGCCTGCCCGTGTTCAGGTGTTTGGACTTGCCAGGTGTGCATCCTTATTAAGTGCGAGACAAAGCTACCGGCGTAATTAAAAATAATAAACAATGAAGAGTTGCAAGAATACCACATAAAATTGCATAGACGAAATTGAGAACAAAGAAACATGTGCAGTGCCATCAAGAACCATGTGAAATAGTTTCTTTTTTACCACGAATATGTGAGTTTGTCTTAACACCATTTGTTCATCTTGTTGACCGGACAAAACGCAAATTACTCCTGCACAAGAATTGCACATATGCCATGTTCATACAAAACAATGGTAATTCACATGCCTTCAGGTAACATCCTACTACATTACCAACAACACATTCACTGAAACAAACAAACATGGAAAATATGAGCTAACTTGATGGTGTTAATAGCCACTAACGGATTTGAGGCAAATAGGCCAATTTTCTAGGTTCTCTGTCACCACGAGTTCCTTGTTCTCAATATCAAATGTATAGTAATGTGATTTTCTGGTGGCATTAGTGTGATCTTGTCAAATCAAATTACGGAATACTAAATGGCCTACTGAATTTTAATGATGGCAACACATGCTGCGCAATCACTTTTTGTGGCACACTCATGCAATCGACTTCCGGTTTGTGTATCGAATCATCACAGATAACCACACAACTTTACCACGATGTGGCATGTAGAGTTTTCTGTTGCACTTCAAAATTTCAACTTCGAGTTCAAATGTACTTTAAGAACAAAAAGGATAAGTTTCTGTGAATCGTAACTTTTACCCTTTCCTTTCCTTTTTTTTTTGATTCACCATTTATCATTTCTGTGGTGACATTTGTGCTAGATTGTTTCACTTTTTCCCCTGGTAGCATACTTTTACTTTTCATTGCCATTACCAAATGCTTGTTGTAGTTTAGTTCTGAATTGAAGGCCTGTAGAGGGAATGATCTCATATGTTTGCTTGTATGTCATAATTCCTTAGAGAGTTCAGTCATTTGGTTTCAGTTTGTAACCATAACTGCACACTGTCTAGTGCCTTTCATTTGAGCCCACTCTTTCTTCTGAGTCCTAAGAACGGATGCTAGGTAGGTAAGTGAGCAGCAACATAATATGCCAGGTAGCTGTCCTTACCTTCTTATGCCATTTCAGGGTCCCTTGTAGAGCAGGCATATGCACAACACCAATTCAAATTACTTCTTCGCAGTTGGTCTCAAATGAGATATTCCCACCAGCTGTTGTGAAGGCAATGCTCTACCCTGGAGCTATAGTTAGCAACCTCACCACAAGCATGAGCATGACATTTCCAAGGTGGAGTGACTTGTTCGACATATACAATCTGACAGAAGCTAAGAATGCTTCAGCAGTAATTGATCTACAGCGGCTAGAGGTGCTTTTCTTTAACTGATGGTACAATTCTTTATGAGGAAAAAGTTTGTGACAACTCTTCACAAGTTAACATTGTACACATACTCTCTTCTCAATCAGATGCTTGCTGGAAGCTACTTCTGTGTTGCTGGAGCACTTGTTGGCATCATTAATCCTGGGAGGATGATCTTGTTTGGAACCCTTCTGGTTATCTGGGGTCTAGTGAAAGATGCTCTCTTCCGGAAGCCCATGGACAGTGAACCGACAGAATCAGTCTATGTCTACCCTACCATATTGATCGCATTGGTTTGTTCATTCATGTCGATAACTTACAACATAAAGAAGAAAGCAAGAAGCAGCCAATCTGTTTCTATCTCTAAGCCACTGCAAAGTTCTGCGAAGTCAAAACTGAAGTAAACAGTTTACTGTCAGTTTGTTGGAAGCCTTTATCTATGTAGTTCGTTTCCATCATCTGATTGCTGAACTGCTAAAGATAGATGGAATGCTAGCCTAATTGCGGTTCTCATGTATCATTTTAACACTGTAATCTTTACTCTTCTCATTTGTATTGAACGCTCACACTTTCTATAATTTTGATGCAATAAGTTTCAGGTTTATCTCTGCAGTAATGTTATTGATGTGTCTTTTACATTGTTATGATTACTGACCTTGTGTCACACTTTTAACCGAATGTTACGTATTTTGTTGCAAGTTGCAAAGAAACAGTTCTTTCACATATGTTGGGCGATATACTTGTGAAGCACGTGGACGCTTTCATTGTCAATATAAGTCTGGTTAAATCATTAGATTACTTGTTTTTTGTGTGAACAAAAGAATGTATAAAGACCTTAGTTTAGTACCAGAACTTTTTTTTTACACATGTCCTCTTGATGATCTTAAACTAGTATGCCAGAATATAATGCTTTTTTCTTGTAATCTGTATCTAAAACTTGATGCAAGGAATAGTGGTGAACTGATAGAGGCTAGCTGATCATTACAAAATCCACCGAGGAAAAATGGACACAAGTGATGGTTAAAATTCGTTCTGTTAGAAAGAAAGTTTGCTCTATTATTAGGTGGTCCACCATTCGCAACAGTACTGCAGTCCTATTTATATTGTGTAACATAATAAAGAATCAAGATTGCATGTGCTAGCGACTGTCCCCCCTGTCTCTTGTCCTCTGTTAGTGTCTGGTGGATAACGAGAGCAGAGGAAAGGAGATGAGCTGAGCTTTTAGCCCCACCGAGACCCATGTGAGTTTCGTTCTTTGGGACTGCATGCATTCTGTTATACGCTCCTGCTTGCGTTTTATTGTGGTGAAAACTATAGCTGTAATTCCTTTTATCTGCCCTCTTTAACAGCTGAAGCCTGAAGCTGAGTAATAATTCAGAAACACCCCACAATGGAACTGAGTTAGATGGTATGTTAGGAGCTGAAGAGACAATTTGGTTGAGCTGAAGGCAGTTTCCCAAGTCATCAATCATAGTCTTTCCGCAGAGCTTCTCCCTTGGTTAGATCTCACTCCTCACAGAAGATAAAACAATGTATCAGTTTCATTCCACTTCAATAATTGAGATTCCTCTCTGTCAATGTTCCTACCTCCTACAGCAATAATGATTTTTATTGCTAGCATATAGACGTAGGTAGTACCTTAATATCTACGACCGCACTCCCACCAATAATGTTCATGCCGCTGCTGCTGCTATCACGATCCATCTACCGGAAACAAGAGGCACAAGTCTCGTAGCTTCAGCTGTGCTTTTGCAGCTACGTTCTTCCCCAACCTTCCTTCTCAGAGTTTTGTTTTCAGACTTCATAGACTGATGGTTCAGATTTCCCTACAGAGGTCAGTTGCTACTCGCGACCTTCTTCCCGAAATTCAGCTTTGTGTTTACTTGTGCTTAGTGTATGTATCCAGTGATACAGACTACCACAGTTGTGATAATGACCCAAACTGTTTTAGCAGGAGCGGATCCATATCTCGATGCTCCATTTATTATCCAGTGCATCACGTGGATAGTGCAAGCAGAAGATGGGCTTCTTGTAGATCTCAGTCTTCAGGTTTTTCTTACAGTGCAAGATCGCCGCCTCTAAATGTTCCCAAGACCACAAGCGCTACCAACCCCACTGACCCAAGGAACTTGGACGGGAGTTCCTCTGCTTCGAGAAGTGGGCCATATGGCGCAGCCAGTCATCGATCGGGCACAATTGGAGTAATGGGAGCATCTGCCACCCTCTCTATCAGATTTTTAGAGAAGCTTGTGTATTGGAGTACCCGAGATGGAGAAGACACACCTCCTTTTGTCATCTCCAGTGATCTGTTGGTCAAGAAAGAGTTGTTGTCGTCTGAAAGCTCCCGACTTCCTTCTCACCGTGATACTGCACTTGGGATGTTAAGGAAGAAGAGACTCGTCTTGGAGCAATCTGGAGCTAGCTGCATTGTAATGCCATGCCAGTTCTTACATGCATGGCACGATGAAGTTTCACAGGGTTGCTCAGTTCCTTTCCCCCATGCCGGGGATTGTGTTTTGAAGGAACTCAAAGCTGCGGCCTTTAAACCTGTTGAGTATGGAGGTAATGTTCGTATAGGAATTTTAGCTACGGAGAATACCTTGGCAAACGACTGTTATCTTGATAAGCTGGAGAGCCAGGTAAGCCAACGGTTTTTCTTTCTCTATTGACCATGGATTGCTTAATAATATATTTATCTGGTTTTTCTCTTTCAATAGATGATGAGTTATTTAAGTTCCATAGATGGACATATGTGGAATAATTAAAACTATCATCTCAAAAGAATATTTTCTTTTGAGCATCTTTGTGAATTCTTTTTGTATGATCAGCCCAGCTCCTATATCAGTAACCGATGGTCAGCTTTTTTTCCAGTCACTTCACATAGGGCTCTTTAGTTTGAAAATTCATGTTACAAAAGGGTCCAACTGCAGGTATTATGATATACTGTAGCTTGTCGCTTCCCAGTTTGCTAGTCCCATGGTAGGATCGCTTATGCATTGCCTAAATTTCATGCTAGTGAGATGCGCTGAAACATTCTAGTTGAAAATTTCTCCTATGCTTATTCTCACTCATCCAGTTTCCAGCCCATGGTTAAATTCTTCTTTGTTGAAATTTCCGTATCAGGGTTTTGAGGTAGTTCGTCCAGATAGAGCCTCCATGGAGCACGTGGTGTTACCAGCTGTCAGTGCATTTAGGAAGGGGGACATGGAAGGCGCGAGAAATCTATTGCAAATATCACTCCAGCTTCTACTTGTGCGGGCTGCGAATACAATAATCCTTGCATCTGATGACTTTGTTGGTATCTTGCCTGATGATGACCCGCTGCTCAAGACATGTATCGACCCTATGGATGCTCTGGTCAGGGAGACCATTATGTGCGCAAGAACAATGAGACCATGATATGCCTTCCAACTATTCTGTTTCCTCGTATAGTTTGACAGTGGTAGCTGTTTGCACTTGAACTATTAAGGTCTGAGAGAAGAATTCATCATGTCATTATCGCCAATAATTCAGTACAGAAAATAATAGTGTGCTCTTGGAGTAACATGAGGCCCGTTATGTCGCGAGCGTGGTCAACGCCGCCATCGGCGGCGGAGGACATACTGGCCGGCACCGGCCGTGCGGCCAAGACAACCGACGGCCCGGAGCTCCGGACGCGTCCTAGCTACAGCCAAGCCTCTCTCCCGGGAGGAGGACTCTTGGACTGTGTAGACTTCCGTCAACGCATACACACGATAGCCATGAAAGCCAAATCCAAGATCCGATCAAGGGAAGACCTGATGATAAAGGAAGGAGGCGGGGGGCACCTGAGGCCGGAGATCGCCGCGTTGAGGAAAGAATCCTTCGCGATATTGAAGGAAAAATGGAGTGAGCAAATCCTTCCGGGGAAGGTAATCACGAATTTCTCTGATCCCGCTCTATATTCAGAAGATATTCAGTTAGTTGTAAAGGGAAAGGGGGCAGAGGAAATCATGGAATCTGGCCATCGCCAGGATCCCAAAAATTCTGGGCTGTTTATAGCGTCAATTACTTCTAGAATTGGGAAACAAAATCATTTGTCTGATATGTATCACAGTGAATCAATTGACTCAACGACCAGTACAGAGAAAGAAATCGCTATTCCTCGAAATTTGGGTCGCCGTTATGCAGGGAATTTGTTTTCTGATCTGATGCGATTGATCAAATCGGTGGGCATGCTGGATGAGGATTCAAAAGGAAGGAAATTATCTGTTCCAATATTACAGATTTTGGCATTAGGTACATGCGGCCCTGGATATATATCAGACAAGGGGGGTGGAGGCTATTCACATCAATTTAAATCATACACACTGATACCACCCGAGAATACCATGGACAAGATGAGGGAGATTGCCGATGGGAAGAAGAAGGTTGTAGAGGAGCATAGTGGTGCAGGGGAAAACACTACCCCTCCTGCCCGCCGTGTGTTTGAAAGACCGGCTGTTGTGCGTGTTGATGCTCTGCATGGTGCTGCTGGGAGCGCAACAGCCCCTGAGAAGAAGAAGCTCATGGCATCGGCTATTGCTGCCGGGGCCGGGAAGAAGGAGGCCGCAGGCAAGGCGTGCGACAGGAAGGAAGCTGAAGATGGAGATGTCCTGGTGGTGGATTTTGAGGAGGCAAGAAAGGAGATGAAAAATCCATGGATCATTGTGGGTAGATACAACTCGGTAAGAATGTTCAATACTGCTGGTCTGTTCACTCGTCTGCGTCAAATCTGGCAGCTGCATGGTGGGATGGAGGAGAAAGGGATAGGAGAGAAGAGGTTCCTGATCGTGCTGGAGCGTGAAGGTGACTACAACCACATTCTGAAAGGGGGGCCGTGGCTGTACCAGAATGATGCCTTCCTCGTCGCGAAGTATGATGGTATGTCACCAGCCCGAGAGGTGCCAATCAACATTCTGCAAATCTGGGTGAGAATTCTCGACCTCCCCATGTCTATGATGACTCAAAAATGGGGGAAGGCTTTGGGAGAGAAGTTTCTGGGTCACGTCCGGGAGGTCGGGAAAGATAATAGAGGCCATGTCTGGGCCTCTTTTCTGAGGATCCGAGTTGAGCACGATGTTCGTAACCCCATCAAGCGTTGGATCCCAATTGCTGGTAAGGATGAAAGTAAGCCTAGACGTTTTGAGGTGAAGTACGAAGGTGCACCACATTTTTGCTTTTTCTGTGGAATTTTTGGACACAATGAGAGGTCATGTTTGCTGCCAGAAGAGGAGAAGTATGTCAGGTACTGCGAGGAACAGCGGGCCTCACCGTTTCGGCGGTTCGAGCACCGCAGTTACTATGTCCCAGCGGAAGACAAGAAGATAAGAAGGAGTCTGCACTACTCGCCGGAGAGCTCAGGCTGGAAGCTGGCCCCGGAGTCTGGGACGCTGGGTACTATAGCCTTAGAAGATCACCATGCACGTGAGCATGATACTGAAGCTGAAACAGAGGAGGAGGTGCAGGCAGTCCCGGCGTTGATCCATGATGCGTTGGCTGCAGCCGTCACTAACCTCTCTGTCATTGATGATGCGAAACAAGCTGCTGTTACTGATGAACAGGTGACCAATGCAAGTGAAGCTGTAAAGAAGAAGATTCATGGGCAGAGAAGGTGCAAGCTGGACAAGTCGAAGAGGAATGTTGGCATGCATCGTGCTGGTGGTACGCTAGCGCGGGAGGCACCGGGAACCGCGTGCAAGCGGAGGGTCTTTAGCGTGCCTCCTATTCTGGAGTGCCTCAGGGAGGATGGGAGTCTTTATGCTGAACTGAAGGGCGGTGCTGTACACACAGCCTCGGCTTTCATGAAGAAGAAGAATCAGGTGTTGGGAAAACGCCCAACCTCGGAAGATACAAGTATGGAAGATGGAAGCCAAAGCTTCATCATTCGTATGAGGGGAGGCAGTGACAAGAGGACAAAGGGACTGGGTGAAGCTAGCCAGGAGGTGCAGCAAGAGGGTGCAGAGGTGCAGCAAAGGGTCGCTGATGTGAATCAAGAAGGCGTTGATGGGGTGGATGAGGAGGCAACCAGCCAAGGGGCCGCTGGTCAACTGACAGGCGCGAAGGATCGCGCCTGTCAGGAGCCATGACGACCATGGGCTGGAACTGCCGGGGTGTAGGCGATTCCCGGACAGTTCAAGAGCTCGAGCGCCTCGTGCACACTCACCGCCCTCAACTCGTATTTTTATCAGAGACTCGACAGAGAAAAGAAGTCGTGGAAGGTCTCCGTTGGAGGCTTGGTCTTAAACATGTAGTTTCATTCAAAGAGGAAGGGAAGGGGGGAGGTCTAGCCCTCTTCTGGCATGAAGATTTAGAAGTCGAGTTGTTCAAAATAAATAGTAGAATTATTGATGTAATCATTCATGATTTAAAAAAGGGAATAAAATGGAGGTGCACGTTTGTTTATGGTGAGCCCCGTACCCATCTTAGACACCATATGTGGAATTTGTTAAAAAAAATGAAACCTATGTTGAACCTGCCCTGGCTTATGATGGGTGACTTCAATGAAGCAATGTGGCAAAGTGAGCATTTCTCGGAGAGAACGAGAAATGAAAAACAAATGCTGGACTATCGTGAAGTTCTATCTTATTGTGATTTACATGATCTGGGATTTTCTGGGACCCCTTGGACCTTCGACAACAAACAAAGTGGAAAGAAGAATGTGAAAGTTCGATTGGACCGGGTGGTCGCCTCCCCTTCCTGGTCGAATATCTATCCCAAAAGCTACGTAAGTCATCTTACCTCGTCCCGTTCAGACCACTGCCCTATTCTTCTTAAGCTTGACCAAAATTCTGCTATGAGGTTGCCTTGTCGTTCCCCTAGGTACGAGGCGTGCTGGGAGAGGGAAGAAAGCCTAGCCGAAGAGGTAAAAATTGCATGGGAGGGTCATGCTAAACCAAATGATCTTGGGGCTGTTACTGCTAACCTCTCAGGTGTTATGGGTTGTTTGCAGTCCTGGAGTAAGAAAAATGTGGGTTGTGTGTCAAAACGTATTGAGAACCTGAGAAAGAAGTTACAGCATATTAATATGAACCTCTCGGTTCACAACCAGCTCGAAAAGCAGTTTGTGGAAAGAGAATTGGATAGACTTCTTGAACAGGAGGAGATCTACTGGAGGCAGCGGTCAAGAATAAATTGGCTAAAAGAAGGAGATCGCAACACTAAATTCTTTCACCAAAAGGCTACCTGGAGGGCCAAGAAGAATTCTATTGTACGCCTGCAAAAAGAGGATGGCACCATGACTGAGGATAAACAGGAAATGGAATTTTTAACCTCGAATTTTTTCAAAGACCTTTATACAGCTGACAAAGAAGTTAAACCTGAAGCTATCACTGATAACGTTGTTCCTCAAATTTCCCATGATATGAATGAGAAGCTCTGTGCAGTTTTTACTAGTAAGGAGATTAGTGACGCCCTCTTCCAGATTGGACCGCTGAAGGCGCCTGGGAGAGATGGTTTTCCTGC
Organism: Alopecurus myosuroides; assembly: GCA_028641055.1. NCBI lineage: Eukaryota > Viridiplantae > Streptophyta > Magnoliopsida > Poales > Poaceae > Alopecurus > Alopecurus myosuroides. The sequence continues at coordinate 314,294,320 of CM054058.1, read as the reverse complement.
TAGATTTTTCCAACGTCACTGGGGTGTTTTCAAAGATGATATTATTGCAGCGATCCAAGATTTTTTCCGAAAAGGTGTCATGCCTGATGGTGTAAATGACACTGTGATTGTTCTTATTCCAAAAATAAAGAACCCGGTCTGCCTAAGAGACTTTAGACCAATCAGTTTGTGTAACGTGATCTATAAGGTTATCTCCAAGTGTTTAGTAAACAGATTAAGACCTCTGTTGCAGGAGATCATCGCCCCAACGCAGAGTGCCTTTGTCCCGGGACGTTTAATCACTGATAATGCTCTCATCGCTTTTGAATGCATTCATGCCCTGCAAAAAAGTGGCGATGGGAAAGGGAAATTTTGCGCTTACAAGCTTGATCTTGCGAAAGCGTATGATCGAGTGGATTGGTCTTATCTTCAAATGATTCTCGTTAAGTTGGGTTTTGCAAACCAATGGGTGGAATGGATTATGACGTGTGTGAAAACAGTAACTTATTCAGTTCGTCTCAATGGGGAGATTTTGGATAAATTCATCCCTACTAGAGGGCTCAGACAGGGGGATCCTTTATCTCCTTATCTGTTTTTGTTTGTCGCCGATGGGCTGTCAAGGCTGCTCCAAAGAGAAATTGATATGGGTCAGATAAAAGAGCTGAGGGTTTGCAGACGTAGCCCAGGTATTTCTCATCTGCTTTTCGCCGATGATAGTCTCTTATTTTTTGAAGCGAATGCCGATCAAGCAGAAAAAGTGAAGTCGGTGCTGAATAATTATGAGGAAGCCACGGGTCAATTACTCAGTCCAGGAAAATGTTCTCTGCTCCTAGGTAACAAGTGTTCTGGTGAAGAAGGACAAGTGGTGGCAGGTATTCTTAATATCCAAACTGTTGGATTTGAGGAAAAATATCTAGGCTTGCCGGTCCCGGATGGACGTATGAAGGATGGGAAATTTCAGCCAGTTAAGGAGAAAATCAAAAAGCGCTTCTCTGACTATGCTGAAAAATATTCATCAAGTGGGGCAAAAGAGATTTTGATTAAATCTGTGGCTCAGGCAATTCCTACATATTCCATGAGTGTTTTTAAGTTCTCTACAGGCCTATGTGAGGATCTTATGAAACTTACAAGAGATTTTTGGTGGGGAGACGACACAGACAGAAGACGCATGCATTGGATGAGCTGGGACAAAATTACAAGAAGAAAGGGACAGGGAGGAATGGGCTTTAGAGATCTTCATCTTTTCAATCAAGCGCTGTTAGCGAAACAAGCGTGGAGATTAATCGCTCACCCGGACAGTTTATGTGCGAGGCTGTTAAAGGCAAAATACTATCCTTTTGGAGAGCTAACTGATACGGCCTTCATAAAAAACCCATCTCCAGGGTGGCAAGGTATTATGTATGGTCTAGAGCTGTTAAAAAAGGGTATCATTTGGCGGATTGGCGATGGAAAGAAAGTTAGGATCTGGCGGGATAACTGGGTTCCTAGAGGTGACATGAAGATCACATCTAACCTGAACAACTCAAGACTTAGAAGAGTAGCCCAATTAATTAATCATGAGGACAATACTTGGAATGAAGATCTGGTGCGGAAAATCTCAGGTTACGTCTACCAAATTTTGAAGTAGATGATTTCATCTCCTGGACTCCTGAACGACACGGCCTATTCACGGTCAGAAGTGCTTATAATTTGGCGCTAGACTTACGGAATGGTAGCTCCCCAAATACCAGCATTAATACAAATGGGGATAGGAAATTATGGAATTCAATTTGGAAGTCACAAGTTCCACCCAAGGTAAAATTTTTCACTTGGAAGCTAGCTACAGATAGTCTTGCTGTCCAGGTCAACAGAAGTCGTAGACTTCCAAATATTCTCCCGACATGTACAATTTATGGTATGGAGAATGAAACTGGGTACCATGCGACCATGCGCTGCACAAAGGCCCTTGCTCTTAGGCAGGGTTTGTCTGATAGGTGGAGTCTCCCTCACGAACAGAAACTAAGTTTCTCTGGTCCGGATTGGGTCCTTGTCCTCCTAGATAGTCTAAACCAAGATCAAAGGAGCAAAATGATGTTCATTTGGTGGCGTGCTTGGTATCATCGCAATGATGTAATTTTTGGCAAAGGTGATGCGTCTGTCCAAAACTCAATAGGGTACTTACAAAATTATTTAGCTACTTTGCAGGGCCTGTCAAGAGGTGAGATTGTCAAAGATCGAAAAGGAAAGAAGAAAATTGAAGACTCGGAAGGTAATATGGTGCACAATAAAAACAAACATGCTATGCAAACAGAATTTTGGAAATTACCGAAGAAGGGATGGGTGAAATGCAATGTTGATGCAAGTTTCTCGAAGGATATGAATATTGGTGCTTGGGGTGCCATCCTGAGAGATCATTCTGGGCAGATAATATGCTCAGCCTGGGACTTTATTCCTATGTGCCCCTCCGCCGCGTACGGTGAGGCAATTGCATGTTTAGAAGGACTCAAGTTGGCAGTAAAGTTTTCTACCACGCACCTAATCATCGAGACCGACTGTGCTGCTGTTATTGAAGCCTTTAAAGAGGAAAGTGTTGATCGTTCTGAAATCCATCTTATTGCATCTGATTTTAAGTTGAAGAAGCCTCCGGATCGGTGTGTGCTTGTTAAGAAAATTAACAGATTGTGCAATTCCGTCGCTCATGATCTTTGCCAATTAGGCCGTAGAGAGTTGTGTGGTGGGGTTTTACAAGGTTCGGTTCCGACCTGCGCGTCGAAATCGGCCTTGAATGATTGTAATCACAACTTTGTTATCTGATTTATATTTTAGAAAATTTCAAAAAAAAATAATTCAGTACAGAACAAGCAATGAGATCTACTTATACTTATTCTTTGTTGCCATGTGAAAGAAGATGCTGGCTTCATTTGTGAATTCAGAATTTGTCAGTTTATTCTTCTGCTGAGGCATGGATCCTCCGGAGGAAGAATCTAGAAAATCAAAATTACCGATGTGATGGTTTGCTGGATCAGGTTGTAGATAGAGCAAATGACGACACTGCCGAATATAAACTGCGCAGACGTAGCACCCTAGCTTTTCGTTTTCCAGATAAGCAGCTGCTTCCTTGACATGTGAATATCGGACCATTTACCTTTTGCACCCTAACCAGAAATGGTGTGTTCCTTCCTGCTCTGCTGAACATCATGCCGCTGCTGTACCATTGCAAATTCTGTGTAGCATTCGCCCATTTCAGAGAAGCAGCAATTCATCTTTCGTTGCTAGTATTTGGATCCCAGAGCATGTAACAGCTCATCGATGATGATATATGCATGCCGAGGTGTTGTAACAGTGATGATGCTACTACCATTTGACCTGGGAAAGCTGTGTGGGCCTGCTACTGGTATTCCATAGAATCTGGTTATTGGCGTGGAGAAGCTAGGAGGGAATGAATGTTCTGTGCAGATGTGGGATCGTAAAAAGGTGTGCATGATGAGTGAGCAAAGGATTCAGGCTGTCTGTAGGCCCTGCACCAATCAAGTGGATGAATGCTCTTTCTCTTTCCCATGCAGGAACAAGAGACGAAGAGAAACAAGCAAACCACACACACACATGCAGAGACACCGCAACACCAACTGGGCTGCCTTTGTCCAGGCTAAGCAAGTCCAAGGCCAATCACCCAAAACCAGTGCATGCTATGAGTAAAGAGTACCATGATTATATTCGGATGCTTCGACATCACTTTCTCTCTTTCTCGCACAAACTTTTCATTTTCTCCTCTTCACACAAAAGATGTGCTCAAACAGTCACATAAGCCCACACCCCTGATCTTTCGGATCAATGACTTGATGCAGCACCTGGGAGGTGCAATACTTCCGATGTTCCAAAATACATGATGTTTTAGATATATAGTTTTACGGCACTCCATGAAGACACAAGCAAAGTGAAGCAAAGATACAAGATAGGGCACGAAAACAAAGCTAAGCTTAATGAAGACGACGAGACAGTAGCATCATTGCGTGGCAGCGGCGAGTAGGTCTCAGAGTAGAGGCGTTGAACGAGCTTCACCAACTCGTCCAGGGGGCGGTAGCAATTTAACCAACTCGTCCAAGGGCGGTAGCAATTTAACCTTTATCAGCGGGCGCCATTGCTGCAAGAGAATGATGGTTGTAAAAACACAGCCAACAGGTTGACACGTGGATTTAGCATCAGTAAAGAATTTTTTGCGAATCAACCAAAGCGCCCGACGTAAAGAGCATCTAGAGGAGGCGCAAAGATTTGTCTAAAAACCCATTCAAGATGACAAAGAGATTGTTGAAATGAGCAGGGTTCCAAGGAACATTGAACTCTTTCTCACACCACTCCATTTGAACTAGGGAAGGTCATGGCTGAAGAAGATATGGTCAACAGACTCTTGTAGACCATAGAGTGCACATTTCCCATCCGACGGGCCATGTCTCTTTGAAATTCTGACCATTGCTGGGTAGGCAACCACATGTAAAGATCTTTACCTTCAAGGGGATCGAGCCCTCCATATCCCTAACATGACTTGCCCCTTGCAAATCTTATTATAAAGGCAATGGGAGGAAAATCGCCCCGAAGACTCGAGGGACCAAATAACACTGTATTGTTCCTCCGGGGGGAGAGGGGGGGGGGGGGGAGCCTCGATCTCAGCTTGCAAGGTATGCCACTGGAGGACTTCCTTGGGGCCAAAAGGTCTTTTGAAATAAAGGAGTCATCGCGCCAACCATTGCCATGAGCTTGAGAGACAAAAATAGTTGGCGCATAGCAGATCTCAAAGAGGCGCCGATAGAAGTCCTTCAGGGGGCCTTCCCTATGTTGGAGCTATGCCCTAGAGACAATAATATTCAGTTATTATTCTATCCCCAAGTTTAGAATTAAGTTTATGTCATCATGCTACAACCGTTATAGCACTTGAAAAGTGAGTTTTCAATAGATAATCTTTATGCGGGTGTGAAAATATAAACAAACAAAGGTTCCTAATCTTGTCTCTAAGATTAACTTGTGTTCTGTAAGATGATCACATTTCCTGATCATGGACTTAGAAGAAAGTCTAGCAAAACATACAAGTTTATTGTTAGGGTAACAATGGTACTGAACCAACCCAAGTGTATGTTGTTGCTGAAAGAGACTAAACAACCATTATAGATTTTAGCAAATGCATATGAAGTTAACATTGACTATAATTCCTATACTATGAGAATATCTAGTGACTGCATGATCGAAAGTTATACTTTGAATATCATCAACCATCTTGCCGTAACTTGGGACTATAAGGTGATATCTGGGTATGACCTAGAAAGTGTAATAGAACTAAGATCGTTCAAGACTATTAATTGAGTCCTTTAGACGATAGAGAGATACATTCTCTAGGCCCTCTTATTATCACTGATGACATATTGTCTGGCCAGACACGGTGTGATTTCATCACGGGGTCATTGGGGATATGGATAAGAAAAGAGAACGATATCGGTAAACAAATTATATGTGTTATGATAAAAGAGTTTGATCAGACTAGATCGCATAGTCTCACCTCGTGATATCGTTGGTGTCGTGAAGTTAAGAGAATAAGTGAAATGAGTAACTTATAAGGTTCCCTCATTCTTCGGGAACACACATGATCCCTCATGGACGTCCACGGCCCCGCTGTTGGTTATTGTTCGGTAAGTGCCCGAACATGTCTGTGTGTTATCGAGCCTTTACGGGTCACACACTTAAGCCATGCCAACCTTTTATTGAGATAAATAATATGTTGTTATTGATTTTATGAATGTTCGATATCATTACGATATCGTAGAAACAAGTCCGGTGTCAATCAGAGTGCTTTCGGAGAAGTTACTATAAGAGAGAAATCATGCCTGTCTTAGGTATAATTTATATGAGAAGTTACAGAGGACATGAGATGTCCCGGGGTGTTAGAAATGAGTTTCTAACATCATTAGATAACATCGATGATTTTATCTATAGGGATAACGGGGTTCCGAAAGAGTTTCAGGGGATTTTCCTTGTATGGAAGTAGTGACGGAGGTCCCCTATTGCAAAACCTAATTTTTAGGAAACGCTAGGTGGGGCCCATAGTCTGACAAAGTGCACAAGCTTTCCGTAGGAATTTTCCTGAATTTATTTGATAAATAAATGAGTGGGAAAAAAGAAAGAAAAAGGAGGTGGGATTGGACTCCACAAGGAGTTCAATCTGAAATCTCCTAGGAGGAGGGGTGCGACCAAGGAGGGGAGAGGGAAACCGACCCCCCTCTTTGGGAGGCACCCTCCTAGCTCCCACTATATAATCCCCACCCCTCCTCTTTAGAGAACATATCAATTGAGACTTTTGGCCTTCTCTCTCTCATAGAATTATAGATCTAATTAGAGAGCCTCTAGAATTAGAGCCTCTAATTAGAGGTCTAATAGAATTAGAGCCTCTAATTAGAGGTCTAACTAGAGAATCTCTAATTGGATTAGAGACTCTAATTAGAAACATCTCCAATTGAATTAGAGACTCTTCTAATCGGGTTTTTGAGTTATACTCTCCCGATTATACCTAGCTCTAATTAGTTTTCTCTCTCATGTGTTGAGAACTTCGAGATTAATAATATATATAATCACAGTTGATTAAAGCCTCGATCTCAGCTTGCAAGGTATGCCACTGGAGAACTTCCTTGGGGCCAAAAGATCTTTTGAAATAAAGGAGTCATCGCGCCAACCATTTCCATGAGCTTGAGAGACAAAAATAGTTGGCGCATAGCAGATCTCAAAGAGGCGCCGATAACAGTCTTTCAGGGGGCCTTCCCTATGTTGGAGCTATGCCCTAGAGACAATAATATTCAGTTATGTCGCACCCGGACTTCTAGGGGATACTCGCAGTTCCGTTGAACAGCAGATGATTGGATTACGGGGCCTACCTGCACCCGCATCTCTTACGAGTAGGCCAACACACGTATGTGTGACAACCAACCCCTACTGTTCGTCGTCTACGTAAACCATCCCATAGAAATCAGGATACTTCCATTGACGTACTTCAAACCATACACACATGGTACGTCAACGGCGTTGAACAAAATGATAGCACAACAGATCTCTAAGACACAAAAGATTGAAATAAGCTGCAAATAGCTCTCATTAGAGCAGAGATAGCAAATACAATCATCCAGAGGACACATGTCCCAACATATTATCATTACATCACAGCGGAAGCATTCAACATGTCTGAGTACAGACAAGAACCAAATAGGCCTAAGAGGCCGGAAACGAAAAGACGGAGCCCATCCACGAAGTCTTGGATCCTGCCCGGGTCCGCTATCTACTCGTCAGCAGTCTCGTCATACTCCACGTAGTAGCCACCATGGGGATCCTCGGAAACGTAGTCTGCGGAAACCACAACCCCAAAGGGGTCAGTACATAAACGTACTGGCAAGCAAGACTCACAGTTCACCAAAGTGTAACCCGTCAACACCAAGCACAGATGCTTTGGGTTCAACGGAAGAAAGGGTGATACACAAGATGCGGCAGCTGGTTGCTCTAACAAACTACAGAAACATACTACAACTTTCGGCTAACAGAAAGGGGATAAGATAGCGTATCGTAACCAACTATAGCTAACTCCAAACAAACCCATCCTGGATCTCGCCCCTTATCCAAAGAAGCAATCCGAGGATAACTCACACAGTTGGATTAGTGAGGGTTCAGATTGTGTGTCATTAAGCCTATTACTAGTCAGATTGTTAATCATTAGGTTTAAGTTGTCCTGAGTACTTGTTAGCCAGTACTTTCACCAAGTCATCCATAACCGCGGAAAACACGGCTTCTCGAGAAGATTTATCCCTGCAGGGGTGCACCAATTTGGCCGTACACGTAAGAATAACCCGCCAGATGGGAAGGCCTTTCCCACCAAGCGGGGCACTCAACACAACTCAACTCTTCTTCGCATCAAGCCCAAAGAACCCCGTGCAGTGAGCGCACGGCTAATCAAGCCCCACGAAGAAAAGGGGACCCTCATAGCACTCTAAGAACGTGTCTCCCTAAATGCCGACTACAAAAGTTCCACCCTGGCCTGGGCTCGCAAAAACATGCATGCGGCAAATGGAAAACCCGAACTAAATGAGGCGATTTGGACGAGATGCGAATCGAATCAAATTGAGGGGGGCGCCCATACACGCTTCCCACATGCGGTTAGTACGCTCATCATGGATCAGTAGACAAGACCCTTTTCCTAATTAGGGTCGACACTAGCAGGCCTCAAAACCACACAGGGCCTCCTGCCGGTGCCTTATCATCAAATTATTATTTAACAATAACATTAGCATGATTCATTGTTTAACCTCGAGCCCCAGAACATAATAGAAATAGTAACAGAAAGTAACGGGTAACAGACTCGAGCAAAACAACCCTAAGCTTGCTAGTAAGATGTCGCACCCTGATTTCTATGGGATACTCACCGTACGAACTGGATAGCAGATGCTTGGATTATGGGGCATAACTGCTCCCACGTCCCAGCTTCCTGGTGTTAATTACAAACAATTAACAAGTTTGAATTTCCAAAATATTTGAATTTGTGGTGTTGTTTGGAAATAAGCCAAATTTGAGTGTTTTTGAGTATTAAAAGGATTATTAAAACCCACACTTTACAAAGGTGACTCAAAATGATTTAATTTGATTAAAATTAGTGGAGTGGCTTGTTCATGTTTATCAATTCAAAAATGGTTCTGTTTGAAACACATTTGGTTTGAATTTGAGCAATTTAGAAATTAATAGGTTAATATTGAAAACAAGGATTTAATAGGGGAACCCTATTGATTAAAGTGATTAAATTAGTTGAGTATCTTCATAAGTTCAAATTGGTTCTGCTTGATGCATTTAATTTGAAGATGAAGGTGATTTGGAAATTATTTGTTTGATTAAACCCACAATTTTAATAAGTGATCAACATGGAATAAAATGGAACAATTTGGTTGTTTTCACTTGTTATTCTTATTCCAAAAGTTGTAACAGAACAAGTATGAAAACATTGTTTGAGTGAGGTTTGAATTTGAGTTGTGAAAACAGTGGAAAACAATTGCAACAATTAAGAAACAAATGCAAACAACATGGAAACAAAATGATGACATGATGCAATACTTAAATAAACAGGCAACAAACATTCTAAGGGGATGGTTTTCATACTTGGGCTGTTACAAAACGCCCCCCCCTTGAAGGAATCGCGCCCCGAGATTCCTACTGAGAAAAGAAAGGTCCGGATACTTCTTGGGAAGATCCTCTTGAGCTGTGACACGTGAAACACATCGTGCACCTTAGATAGTTTTCTGGAAGTTCAAAACAATAGGCGTTTCTGGCAACTCTGCTGGAAAGATGTCAGGGAATTTGCAAACCACCGGAACATTTCAAGTAAAGGGAGAGGTTTTTGTATGGAGGGTGTATAGTTGGATAGAATTTGACTCATTTGGAGAATAGATTATCTGGCTAGAATGGTGGAACAGAGTTATTGACATCAATGCAACACCAAGAATAATCATCAATGTCAGAATCATCAACATGAGAGTAACGAGGAATATGTGGCCTCTCATTAGAATTGGATTGTTCTTACTTATCTTGGAAGTCAACATTTGAGATTCCGGGGAGTGAACAGAGTTTTGATTGCTTAGTGGAACCATAATTGGGTTGTATGTTGTGGAAAAGATTGTTGACACAAAGGAATGTGATGCTCCGGTATCAAATAACACTTTAACTGGATAAGAGTTTACGAGGAAGTTTTGATTAGACGCTGGTAGAAGATTTGGAGTGGAAAACAACAACAAGATTTCAACGGACGAAAAGGATGTTGAGAAGAACAGGATATCAACATCGGGGAAAACGAGAACAAAACTCCTGAGGTACTACGGAAATCCCAAAACACGTGAAATCCTAACTTGAAAGTTTAGCTGAGAAGGGAGAAATCAACGTTGCACTTCCTTACCAGAAAAAGGGAGGGAGGGTGGGGAAAGAAGAAAAAGAACAGAATTCCTACTCTCACGTTTCATTTTTCCTATATAGCTACAAAATAGTTTCTAGACTCAACTGCGACCAGTAAAAAGGGATCCTACAGGCAGACAGGCTCTGATACCATTTGTCGCACCCTGATTTCTATGGGATACTCACCGTACGAACTGGATAGCAGATGCTTGGATTATGGGGCATAACTGCTCCCACGTCCCAGCTTCCTGGTGTTAATTACAAACAATTAACAAGTTTGAATTTCCAAAATATTTGAATTTGTGGTGTTGTTTGGAAATAAGCCAAATTTGAGTGTTTTTGAGTATTAAAAGGATTATTAAAACCCACACTTTACAAAGGTGACTCAAAATGATTTAATTTGATTAAAATTAGTGGAGTGGCTTGTTCATGTTTATCAATTCAAAAATGGTTCTGTTTGAAACACATTTGGTTTGAATTTGAGCAATTTAGAAATTAATAGGTTAATATTGAAAACAAGGATTTAATAGGGGAACCCTATTGATTAAAGTGATTAAATTAGTTGAGTATCTTCATAAGTTCAAATTGGTTCTGCTTGATGCATTTAATTTGAAGATGAAGGTGATTTGGAAATTATTTGTTTGATTAAACCCACAATTTTAATAAGTGATCAACATGGAATAAAATGGAACAATTTGGTTGTTTTCACTTGTTATTCTTATTCCAAAAGTTGTAACAGAACAAGTATGAAAACATTGTTTGAGTGAGGTTTGAATTTGAGTTGTGAAAACAGTGGAAAACAATTGCAACAATTAAGAAACAAATGCAAACAACATGGAAACAAAATGATGACATGATGCAATACTTAAATAAACAGGCAACAAACATTCTAAGGGGATGGTTTTCATACTTGGGCTGTTACATAAGACACGGGCAACAAGCAAAAGGTTATAGATATGGAGGTGAGGCAATATCAGGGTTAAAGGATAACATGTGATAGGTTCGTAACAGAAGCAACTATTCATAGGGCTAGCAGAATAGACAACGGAAAGTATCGGTAACCAATGTTGAAAGGAACACAGTGGTTCATGTGAGTGAATACTCGCCTGCAAACCCAACAACCTGGTACTGAGCTAACTCCTTAGAAGGGGTGTCGTAAGTATCGTCGGTCTCAACGTAGTCGTGTATCCGAGAAGAAGCAAACAAACAACGCAGAGAACAAACAATCAATAACATGGCATAGTGCACAAACATGGGATGATGCATGACCATTTAACTGATGCATAGAAATAAACTAGTTGACATGGTAACATAACATGATTAAATGGACCCACATGCAATTTGGATTGCATATGGAAAGTCCATGAATTATGGTTGAATTAATTGTTTTACAACTAAACAACAGGTGAAGGTGGATTATCATGATGCATGGATGAGGAAAACAGAAAGAAAACAACAATAGAAGCAATTTGAAATAAGGTTTACCAAGTTTGGAATTTCATTTATTAGGTTATGGAATTTTGGTTCCTTAAAGGTGTTACACAAGCATTTGTTGTTTTCATCAAGTTTAATTGTTCAAAACAGATAACAAAATTCATATTTGAAAAGAACACACAATTTTAGGTGGATTACATGTTTCACTTGTTGAAAAAGGAATTGGAATAATTTACTTATGAATTAAACAAGTTTAAACAAGATTTAAAAGGATTTAATTCAAACATGAATTTATTTGAATTTTTATTTGTTTAAAACATAAATTCAAATTCATATTTGAAAAGTTTATGTTTCTCTGGTTTGAAAACATATTTTACAAGTTCAAAAATAATTTAATTTGATCAAGTTATGAATTTAACAATTTTAAATGATTTAAACAAGGTTTAAATTATTTAACCAATTTTAATTATTCAAAACATGAAACAAATTTTATATTTGGAAAGGTGGTTTAATTTAGCATGGAAAACATATTTCATTTGTTGAAATTGGATTTAAAATGAGCAAGTTATTATTTTGGAAATTTTAAATGCATTAATTAAGAAACAGTTGTTTTCAGCAATTTAAATTATTCAAAACAGCAAACAAAGTTGATATTTGGAAAGTACATGAAAAATTGATTGGAAAACATATTTAGTTTGTTGAATTTGGAATTTTTATGCCCAAGTTATGATTTTTGCAAAATTAAATGAATTAAACAAGTTTTCAAATATTTCACCAATTTAAAATATTCAAAACAGTAAACAAATTTTATATTTGGTTATAGAATTCAATTTGGTACAGAAAACATATTTAAAAAGTTGAATTTGGAGTTAAGATGATTTAGTTATGCATTTTTAGGTTTTTGGTATGAATCTGCCATTTTATGTACTATCTAGGGACTTAGAAATATTAGCAGGGATCTAGAAATTAATAGCAGGGACCTGGGTGTGATTTCTGTGAAGGTGCTGTATCAAAACAAAAGGAAATAAAAGTTTGGTTTATTTTGTGGGAGGGGGGACTCGAACCCCTGCCCTCCTGGGCGCGCAAAGGGGCAGTAACCACTGCGGCTGCTGCTCTGTGTGTTGATAGGAGAGGGGCGGGGTGAGGATAAGGTGGCGCAGCGGGCGTTAACTGAACTTTTAGGTTCAGTTAACTGAAACTCGACTGAAAACCGAACGGTGGCGATCGGCTGCTGTGGGGTGTGTTCGCCTGAGAGGAGGCAGGGAGGCACGCTTGTGGGTGCTCTGGGCTGCGTGTGGTGTGCAGCGAAGGGGGAGGGAGAGGGGAAAAGGAGAGGGGTAGCGAGAGGGAGAGGGAAGCGTACCGAGGGGGGACAGGAGGAGGCGGTCTGGGCGGAGCAGAGGTGACCGGCGACGAAGGGTGGAGACGGCGGCGGCGCTGTGGGGCCTCCCGGCCCTCGCCGCGGGGGTGGAGAGGAAGAGGGGGCCGAGGGGTCTCCATTCCTGGCCTCGCCCTGGCCGGAGGGGGACCCCATCGGCGGCGATCGCCGGAGGGAGGAGAGGGATTTTCGGTGGGTTCAGGTACAGAGATACAGAGAGAAAAGAGCAGAGGGAGAGGAGGAAGAAAGAAGAGAATGGAGGCGGGGGGAGAGAAGAGGAGGGGGAAGAAGGGCACTAGGGCAGAGGGAGAGGGAACCCTAGGGTTTATAGGGAGGGGGGCGAGCTCCCTGCCGTTCGCTGTTCTTCTCTGCTACGTGGAGACCTCCAGATTGCAGCCGTACAGGGAAGAAGAAAGGTGGGGTTCGAAGGGGTAAGCAGGCCTGAGGGGTTGGGCTGGGCCTGCTGCCCCTCTCTCTCTCTCTGCTTTCTGTTTTATTTTTTCTTTGTTCTTTTTTTTTTGCTGATTTTAAAAGGGAGAAAAGGCTAGGGTTTTTGGGTTAGGAAAAATTAGTGATAAATTTTTATAGATGGCTTATTGCAACCGCAACCAAGTGCAAGCTTTGTTTTCAAAATCATTTCAAATTATTTGATGTTTGGTAAATTGATTGATTTTAGGTGAATTTGCTATTAGTTGAATTATTGGAAGCAATAATTTAAATAGTTGAACCTTCAAATTGATTTGAAACAAAAGTTTGATTGGTTTTGCAATTTTCATAAATTTCAAAAGGGGTGTTGTTTGGAAAATTAATTGAATTTGAAAAGAGTTTGATATTAAATGAATTTTTGTTAGAAACAAAATAACAGTTTTGGAATCACAACTTTTATGGAAACAAATGATTGTTTTGAGTTGAAATATCATTTTGGAAATTGTAACATCACAAGTATGAAACAAAAGTTTTGAAATTTGATTTGAAATTCAAATAGAAAACAAAGGAAAACAATTGGAAAACAAAGTAAAACAGAGGAAAACAAATGGAAAACAAGCAAAACAAATGCAATGAACATGATGCCATGATGCAAAACATAAAATAATAGAGAGCAAACATTCTAATGGCTATTTTTCATACTTGGGATGTTACAAGTTATTATTCTATCCCCAAGTTCAGAATTAAGTTTATGTCATCATGCTACAACCGTTATAACACTTGAAAAGTGAGTTTTCAATAGAAAATCTTTATGCGGGTGTGAAAATATAAACAAACAAAGGTTCCTAACCTTGTCTCTAAGATTAACTTGTGTTCTGTAAGATGATCACATTTCCTGATCATGGACTTAGAAGAAAGTCTAGCAAAACATAAAAGTTTATTGTTAGGGTAACAATAGTACTGAACCGACCCAAGTGTATGTTGTTGCTGAAAGAGACTAAACAATCATTATATATTTTAGCAAATGCATATGAAGTTAACATTGACTATAATTCCTATACTATGAGAATATATAGTGACTGCATGATCAAAAGTTATACTTTGGATATCATCAACCATCTTGCCGTAACTTGGGACTATAAAGGTGATATCTGGGTATGACCTAGAAATTGTAATAGAACTAAGATCGTTCAAGACTATTAATTGACTCCTTTAGAAGATTCTAGAGAATTTATCTCTCTATCTTCTAAAGGAGTCAATTAATAGTCTTGAACGATCTTAATAGTCAATTAATTTCTGGCCAGACACAGTGCGATTTTATCACGGGGTCATTGGGGATATGGATCAGAAAAGAGAACGATATCGGTAAACAAGTTATATGTGTTATGATCAAAGAGTTTGATCAGACTAGATCGCATAGTCTCACCTCGTGATATCGTTGGTGTCGTGAAGTTAAGGGAATAAGTGAAATGAGTAACATATAAGGTTCCCCATTCTTCGGGAACACACATGAGCCATCATGGACGTCCACAGCCCCGTTGTTGGTTATTGTTTGGTAAGTGCCCGAACATGTCTGTGTGTTATCGAGTCTTTACGGGTCACACACTTAAGCCATGCAAACCTTTTATTGAGATAAATAATATGTTGTTATTGATTTTATGAATGTTAGATGTCGTTACGATATCGTAGAAACAAGTCTGGTGTCAATCAGAGTGGTTTCGGGGAAGTTACTATAAGAGAGAAATCATGCCGGTGTTAGGTATAATTTATATGTGAAGTTACAGAGGACATGATATGTCCCGGGGTGTTAGAAATGAGTTTCTAACATCGTTAGATAACATCGATGATTTTATCTATAGGGATAACGGGGTTCTGAAAGATTTTCGGGGGTTTTTCCTTTTGTGGAAGCAGTGCCGGAGGTCCCCTATTGGCAAAACCTAATTTTTAGGAAATGCTAGGTGGGGCCCATAGTCTCACAAAGTGCACAAGCTTTCCGTAGGATTTTTCCTGAATTTATTTGAGAAATAAATGAGTGGGAAAAAGAAAGAAAAAGGAGGTGGGATTGGACTCCACAAGGAGTTCAATCTGAAATCTCCTAGGAGGAGGGGTGCGGCCAAGGAGGGGAGAGGGAAACCGACCCCCCTCTTTGGCAGGTCCCCTCCTAGCTCCCACTATATAATCCCCACCCCTCCTCTTTAGAGATCATATCAATTGAGCCTTTTGGCCTTCTCTCTCTCTCTCATAGAATTAGAGATCCAATTAGAGAGCCTCTAGAATTAGAGCCTCTAATTAGAGGTCTAATAGAAATAGAGCCTCTAATTAGAGGTCTAATTAGAGAATCTCTAATTGGATTAGAGAGTCTAATTAGAAACATCTCCAATTGAATTAGAGACTCTTCTAATCGGGTTTTTGAATTATACTCTCCCGATTATACCTAGATCTAATTAGTTTTCTCTCTCATGTGTTGAGAACTTCGAGATTAATAATAGATCTAATCATAGTTGATTAAAGCTACCAATTAGCAATGTCGAAAGGCTGTCTCTCTTCGCCGGTGTCGATTCCTGGACGACGGAGCGCCGACGGGTTCACACGAGCGTACGCATGCACACCATAAGAGGGATTACACGTGTGATCCTTAAGGAGGGAAGACTAAGCGACATCCTTGCAAATAGTCCTAGTTGTGAGGATCTACGATTGTTCATAACTCTTCTACGACTACATCGAATCCGCTGCCCGGTGATTCGTTATCCTGGTCCTCTTATGTATGTGAATGCCTCGTTATCTGCATAGTGATCTTGGCGCACTATGTAGGGAAAAAGTTTAAATTCTGCAGCGTAGACTAGCAGTGGTATCAGAGTGTACTATGCATAGATACGATTGGATCTAGAACACTATTTTGTGTGGGTATTTCATAAGCTTGTGCAAGTATATTAGAAAGCTCTCTAATATTTAGTTTCATTTTATTGCGTCCCGATAAGCCATGCTTATTTTGTTTTCGGCGGCATAGTATGATTTTTTACAAACTTCTGGAAATCCTAGGACGCTCGAGTTTCCCCTGGCATATCTCGCTTGATCCGAAGAAGTGCTTCAGTAGTTTTGGGTCAAAGCATAGTTGGTCTCATATAACGACATGGTAGAAGGGGCATGTGTGTATTGGATCCATACATGGGTCATGATTATGAACAAGTTTAGACTGAGGCTATAGGCGTTTTCGTAATGTCTGTATTTTAATCACCCCGCAAAGTTAATCTAAAAATGAGAATTAACATACCTCGAATCACGTATGTGATGACGATAGTGATCATAGAATCTAAAACCACGCTAAAACTTGCACACAAAATGTTAGAGGCATCTAACTTATTTTTGCAGAGTGTGCGTGTGGTTTGGTATAGCTATTTTGTTACTGTGTTTTTACATGATGGACAATACCAAAGGATTGTCGATTGTTTTCCATTGACAATCAGGCGTTCATCGCGGAGTTTGGAGGAAGTAAATGATTGGATAAAGTGGTCGTTTGTCCATCACAGAGCAATTTTCACCGCAGCGGAATATCCTTGGATTTCGCACTATGGTGAAATTAATAGAGATGGAGGATCCTCATTAGAGATGCGTCAAGAAATCCCCGAAAACAAAGGCCATACCAAATCACACGAATTTATAAATTTCCTGTGATGTTTATCCTTTGTTGATTGCACCTTGATTGCGCAATAGTAATTTATTAGGGTGATTCGTCACATAAAAATATTAAGATTGTTCATGTTATTCCATTCTGTAGCAACCGTCATAACAGAATTGGGTTTGGGTCCACCACTTGTATCCAAGGTTCAACACATTCTTATCGTCTGTAGGCGGGTGTGGATTGATGACTTGTATGCAAGAATCATTCCGTACAAGCGGTATCAGATGGTTATCTTGACGTTTAGGCATAAATAGTTATGAGTTTGGAACACAATCATCGAAATATGAGCGAGAATCACATGTGTGATTGGCAAGGTGGCCTCCTCTTTAGGTTATGATTAGATGACAACTTTGTTGATAATATAGTACTATAAATCCTATTAACAATTGAACCATGGTGTCACAGGCCTTTACTTTTTGAATCTAAAAATTATTTAAGTAAACAAAAATGAATAATTAATAATAATGTTGAATTCAAAAAGTAATAAAATAAATTCAAATATTTGGTGCATTTTTTTCATTTAATATTGAATAATCCATACCTACAGATCTGTAAATCGGAGTTCGACAAATGATATATCTAAATGTATTAGAAAAATAAGTGGAATCCAAATATGACATCCATATCATCTTTTTAAAATTTATTTATTTATTATTATTTTTTTTATTTTTGATTTTTTTTTATTTTGTAGGAAAATTTATTCTTTTTAAAATATTTTTTTTTCCTTTTTGAATTTGGCGAATCTGAGAAAACATCATCGCGATTATTTTTACAATAAACTCTTGATTTTCCTAACGGAAATACTGCTTGAAAGAGTTGTAACTCCTCTTTTTTAAGTTGCAATATAGAACTTATTTTATTTCTAATTTAGTTTCTCCTTTAAATTAAAAAAATTATTTCAATAAAATAGAGAATATCCAAAAAAAAGGTTTGTTTCTATTTAACGATGAAATTTAAATGGATAGATAGAAAAGGCTTGCTGGATTTTTTTTTTAAATTGATAGTATACCCGGGTGAGGTTGGATTGGAAATTTTCTCACGATTTTCTGATATATTAAACGCATTTTTCGACGTCGTATGGAAAAGTTATGGCCGTTTTACTTTTTATTTTTGAAATTTTCAAAAAAGGTCAAAATTCATATTTTAAATTTTCTATACCAACATATGCAAGGATTTTATTTTTTGAATTTCCTATCATTTTTTTTTATGTTTTAGAAAACTAAAAAAGCGGCCCGGGGGGGGGGGGGTGGGTGTGTGTGTGGAGTGGAAAAATTCAAAATTTACCGCCGACGCACAAAAAAAAGTTCGCCAGTGGTACACAGGTTCACCAGCGCTAAGTATACCGCTGGTGAAGCGTTTAGTCCGTTCACCAGCGCTAACGAGACTACCGCTGGCGAACCCGCACCCTATTCGCCAGCGGTATATTGCGCTGTTGGGGGCTGGCGAGCTGCATTGCTTGTTGGCCAGCGGTATTACATTAGCGCTGGCGAACAGAAATTTATGTTGGTGAGTGGTAATAACACTGGCGAACAGAAAAACGTGTTTGCCATTGGTATGCTGGTGTCTATATGCCTTTTCTTACTAGTGACCAAGGTTAAAGAAATTTTCAATCTTGTCAAGGCTATGCTAGGAAGGAGAGCCACCCTCAGGGTTGGAGACAAAATTGTTACTAGCACCGGGTACTTAGCTTTGATAATCTTCTGCCAAAGACTTTGACCCTTATTGTTAGGTGTAAAATGGTGCCAAATATAGTTTGTTATGAACTCCATATTCATTATCTTCTAATTCATGATACCCAGGCAACCCTTTTGATTGGGTTTGCATAGGGCTTCATTTTCTAGCAGGGAGACCTGACTATTGGGGCCTGAAGTGTCATGGGCTAGCTTGAGGAACAGTCAGCCGTATTGGGCACGTAGCAGAATTTAAAAATTTCTGTTCTACGTAGCACACAAGATCTACTATGCAGGTAAAGGCATGGATAGATTTGATCGTTACCGAGACGAAGCGCGAAAATAGTGTTGATGATGATGTCGGTGATGCCTGATGAAGATTCCCACGGCTAAGCCTAGCGATGGGACTGTTGCCGATTCCCCGTATCCCACTTTATGGATCCAGCGGAGTGAGGGTATCACGTGTTACCCCTCTGAGTGTTCACATACATACGTCCGTCAAAATCCTGCAGGACTTCACCGTCCAGGACTAGGAACCACAGTTTCACATTGAGGTGAAGAGATCCCAACACATGGGAGAGTGAGGGAGAGATATCGGAGCCATGCATAATTCAGAGATGATCATCCTCTCTCAATTAGAAGAATCCCTAATCCAATCAGAGGGTTTCTAATTAGAGGCTCTAATCCAATGAGAGGGTTTCTAATTAGAGGCACTAATCTAATTAGAGTGTCTCTAATTAGAGGCTCTAATTCAATTAGAGGATCTCTAATTAGAGTCTCTAATTCTTTGCCAGAGAGAGAGAGGCCCAAAAGACAATCGTGTGTCCTCCCACTGAAGGAGGGGTGTGATTATGTAGTGGTATGAGGTGGGAGGCTTGCTTGGGGCAAGGAAAGGCCTTGGCCGCACCAAACCCTAGCCGCACCTCCCCTTGTCCAATTCGGATTGGACTCTCCCAATTCCTTTCCCTTTAGGGCCCCTTCCTTTATTTATCTATGTAATTTTTAGTTTTTATTTATTTTTCCAAAAATCAAATAAGGGAAGTTCCAGGATGTTGCCGTGCCCTGCTTAGTGGCCCTAGGGCCTACTTGGAAGTCACCCAATATTTTGGGTGCAACCCCGGGACATTTCTGTTCCCCTTCGGCACTGCCTCCTTTATGGAAATCCGCTCCCCGAAACTCTTCCGAAACCCGTGACTGGGACATCTCATGCCCTCCGTGATATCTCATATAACATCCACCTTACACTGACATTATTTCTCCCTCTCATAGTGACTTCCCGAAACGACTTTGATTGACACCGGACTTGTTTCTATGGTATCGTAACAATATCTACCATTACTTATTGATGTCAGAAACATATTTTCGACATTCCTGGACATCCCATGTCCTCCGTAATTTCTCTTGAATATTAATTCTATCATGTTGAAATTACCCGAATGATACCCTACGCTCCTCTGGACCAACCAATGCAAACACCATACTTTGACGCCTTAAGTGTGTGACCTCTATAGTTTCGACAACTAGTAGACATGGTTGGAAAACCATTTTCCTAATCAATAATCAACATCGGGACCGTGGACATCCATATTGATTCCTACAAGTTATACGAAGAAAAACTGTTGAACCTGTTGGTTGTTAAGTAAGTTTCTATTACTTCGCGATACCAATCAATACCTCGAGACAATTTGAAAGATAAGCCCGTGATTAAACTCTTTAATCACCATATCACATTATTCTTGATGCCGGTATGGTTCCTTTTACTCGTTACCATGTCATACTATCCCCATGACTAGTTTCATGTCTTTGTCTGCACAGACTTATTTACTATTTCACCGAGTGGATCCTCGATGTATCTCTCTCTTAACTAGAGGTGTAATTCCCAATCTTGAACTATCATAATGAATGAATACTTTTGTGACCACCTAGTGTTAGCCTTTTTGATCACCTATTTTATGGTGTGATACTTGACTATTTACCAAAATGACCCTTACGTAAACAACATTGAATATTCTCATAGTCTAAGAAAGCAAACAAAACAACCATTCTGTGACGATACTATTTAGCATTACTAATCTCGTAGTATCTCAACTACTTGGGTCTACCCAGCCACAATGTTGAAACTATATTTTGCTCCCATTAATATTGACATAACAAATGTACATGACCAGGAAAACGTGTTCATCTAATATTAACGAGTTTGTCTGTGAGAAATGACAAAGGGTCATAATGGTGTGTTTATGTTTCTACACGTGCGTATGGTTTTGCCTCCGAATCTCATCTTTAGTGACCATAAGAGTTATAGCATAAAAACATAATACATTAATGATGAAATTGATGTATTTTATTGTCTATTGGGCATACATCCAACAAGCCGATCCCATATGCTTGATCTAGAATTGGTAGATGTGGATTTGTGAAGCAGCTTTATCCTAGATGACACCATTTTCTGTAGAGATGTTGAAAATCACACACTTGCGCTCCCTTCCATTAGAGATAGCATGGAAGCAAGTCATGTTGGCATCACTCTTGAGGATCCAACTTACGTGACCACTTTGCCTCTAATATCACTCTTTGGCTGCAAATGTTTGAAGGTGCTGGTCCTAAAGATGGTACCAAACTGCCCAAGAATCATAGTACAATCCCCAAGCATCAACTGTGGCACCAGCTCTTAGATTTTTGCTACCAGGTGTTTTTTTGTATGTACATGCCTACCCAAGTAGCACCCCAACAATTGAGGTGTTGTCGCAGACTTCTAGAACTACATTGCCAGGTGTCATCAGTAGCTGATGCAGCACACCCCATTCCACCAAGCCCAACACCCATTGGACCCATGACAAGATCCTCTCCCTCTATGCATTCGATGACTTGGTGAATGGTGCGCTAACTCATGGGACCACCCTATGCGTGCTCAGCTTTGATCCCACAATGGAGCCCCAAGATGATGCCCGAGATGCTCAAGAACGTGCTCAAGAAGTTTCCCAAGAAGCTAGAAAGGAAGAGGAAGAAGGTGTCATCGAGAAGGAAGAAGAATGCGGAAGCCAGGAAACCCGGCCTGACAGCCCGGTAAGGCCGGCCTCCCAGCTCCCAGGCCGACCACCCAACAGAGCAGGTCGGCCTCCACCCCGGCCTCAGGCCGGACTCCCTGTGCGCCAGGCCGGGTGGCCACCCAAACGGCCCGGATCCCCTGCGAAGCCAGGCCGGGCTCCCTGCGCCCACCCTGGCCTCCCAGGACGGCTGCCCTAAAGCTGTGGGATTTGGAGGTTTTCTCCCCCTTTTCCACCCCACCTACCCCCTTGGCTATAAAAGGAGACCCCATGGACCAGATCTAGGTTTAAGATGAATATTAGATGAATTGAGCTTTGGTCTTGTACCCCTCATGTGAGGCTACTCCTATGATTTGTATCTAGGACCGTATCAAGGCTACTCCTATGATGTGCATCTAGGATCGTATCAAGGCTACATCGAGTTACCTATCCTTTCCCCTTGGGATTCAGGTAGGAACTTTCCAATCTCCTCAACTAACCCTTGAGGTTCTATTGGCGTGATGGACCGGCCACATGTGTTGAATCGGTTTACGATAAGGTGAGTTCGGTTGGATTGATCTTTCCGTAGGCGGCCGTTGCGGCTTAGTTGACGGGAGATCGAGTCTTTCAATTCCCACTAGTTATCTTCCCTCCTCGATCACCCTTTGTGTTCTTCGTGTTCTTCGTCAAGTTCTTGAGTTCTTGGTTAATTCGTGAAGATCAAGCCACCCAAGAGGTTAACCCCTCCATCATCTGGTATCAGCAGCTAGATTGACACGAATTCGACCCCCACAATCCCCCTTTCCACCAATTTTTTTCTTCCCCAACCCTAAATTCGAAAATTTCACCAAAAATAGCCTCAAAAGGGATTTCGACCGATATGTTGATTTGTTGAGTTTTTTGTGGATTTGATCAATGTATTTGTTGCTTAAAACAATTCCCCACCTTTCTATTCAGCCACTTTCTCGAATTTGGCCACAAATTTTTCTTGGATTTCAAGGAATTCGAAATTGGGCAAAAATCCCAGAAAATACTGCTCTTCGATTCCTGGACAGATTTTCAAAGTTGTTTCCTTTGTCGTTGTTGGTACGGTTTGAGTGATTCAAGTTTCCACGTGAAGCCCACAACATCATCTACGCAACTATATCAACGGATCAACACGACATCGACAACCCCCATCCGCAAGTCCGTGATCATCCATCAAATAGGTATAACTTGCTTCCGCTTGAACTAACCCATTCTTTGCGTACATTGCCCATTCGTACTAGCTCTTTTATATTGCTTGGCATTGCACTAGTGGTACCGAGAGTACGTGTTTTTCACTTGTGAGAGCGTAGTTCGATAAGGCTTGGCATTTGTATCCCCATAGCAAAAAAAGGAAAAAGAAGAAAAAGATCGATGCCAAGTTCTATCCATTGTAGGAACGTGTAGCTTCGAGTTGCAAAAAAGAAGAGAGTGACCGGTTGCCACAGTGCAAATCTTGTTGCCTCTTAGAGTTTGCGATTTGAGCTAGCGTCCTCCTTGTGTTGGTGTGACATTGAGCTTAGTCTCTGATAGGAACATTTAGTCTCCGCTCGTCCTTTGGCTGCACTAACCCCATTTATCACTTGTGTGTGTGTGTTCCATTTTTGTTTCCTCCACTAGGATTTGGTTCTTTTGGTAACATTTCATCGTGGTTCATTTCTACGTTTGACAACAAACTTTTCTTCGGATTTGTTGATTTTCTTTGCCACTCCCCGCGCCCATTTTGAACTTCATATAAAGTGTGTGTGTTGTTGTTTACGATATTTTGTCGATCTTTTCGAACTTGCCTTTGACATACCGCCCTACACCTAACCTCGTCCACTAGCCTCAATACGACCAAAAAAGGTAACGTTGGGTAAGTGAGACATCTATTCTTAATATCACATTTGTGTGAATTTGAGATGGCTAGGGAAGGGGGGTTCACAAGTCTGAGCTCGGAAGATGAAGGAAACATGTTCTCCAATGGCAACTACCACAACTTCGTCACCCATAACGGCCATTTCCAACTCCGCCAAATTGTCCAAGACGGATTGGAGCACTATGAACGTAGACTCCAAGCACAAGTGGATCGCTTGAGTGATCAAATGGCGCGTATCAACATCAACTTGGCCAACCTTGCCAACCGCCATGGATCATCATCGTCCTCAAGGTTGAGACGTTCAAGCCAACAACCTCAATATCATCACCCCCATATGGAGGATGATGGACAACCGCAACAAGAACCACCACCTACTCCACAAGCTCTTCGACAAGACTGGTATGAAGATAGCTCGCCATCACCACCTCCTCGACACTAACAAGGTCGTGGTCACTCTCTTTAAAATCACCCTCTACGACCAGATCCTTGACAACATCATCACCAACTTCCGCAAGGCCCCGCTAATGAATGTGGTAACAATGACTCCGTGCATGGTGCTCGCCCACATCAAAGGCCACCAAGACACAATGCGCGTCACCACCACAATGACCGCCAAGAGCAAGAACTTCCTCAACACCACCGCAATGAACAAGAGAATCCTCGACAATGCAACCATGACAATGATGATAGTGAACGCTGCAAAGCACGACTACACCGTCATCACCAACTCCATCCCAATGACCATCGACGTCATCCTCCTCATGACCACCGGCAACGCCAAGCCAATGAGGATGACCAACATGATCTTTCACCCCTATCTTTGATGAAGACCAACATGAGTGACCCCATCAACAACATGAAGACAACAATATGAGTGCCCTTTGCTTCAACGTCCCAAAGTTCAATGGTGAGAATGATCCCAAAGAATATCTATCTCGGTCCCTCAAGGTGGACAAGATCTTAGTCATCCACAACTTTAGTGATAATAAGATGGTTTCTATGGCTTCTTTGGAGTTTGAAGGCTATGCACTCCTATGGTGGGACCATCTCCAAGAGGAAGGAGTCAAGAACTGGATTGCTCCCATCAACACTTGGAATGAGATGAAGCAATTCATGAATGCTCGCTTTGTCCCTCCACACTACAAGCGTTACCTCTTCAAAAAGCTACACGAGCTTAGACAAGGATTGAAATCGGTTGATAAGTACTACAAGGAGACGGAGACCGCTTTGATAAGAGCTCATGTGATGGAATCTCAAGAACAAACAATGGCATGCTTCCTCATTTTTCTCAACTACCCAATAAGGAAGATTGTCGAGTATCAACCCTATGACAACATCATTTCACTTGTCCATCAAGCTCTCAAGGCCGAGCATCAAATTGCAGAAGACCTCAAGTACAACAAGCAAAATGCTTACTTTGCATCAAGGTCTTCCTCTTCGTCTCCAATGACACAAGAAACAACACCGACCAACTCCAAAAGCACCTCAAGAACTTCCAATGCTCCCAACAAAAGGTCACAACCTTTCAAGAAACAAGTGTCTCCAAACACCACCTCTAATGATCCTCAAGTCAAATGGATCACAATCACTTTCTTCGAATGTGGCGGAAGTGGACACAAGTCTTTCAAGTGTTCAAACAAGATGATCATGATTGTCAACCAAGATGGTGAACGTGACTCGATGAGTGAATGCGAATACTATGCCCTTGCACCAAGTTGCTCATAATTCCTTGGATGTACAAAACGATGAAGACGAGAGTGTCTATTGCGATGAAGACAAGAATCCGTAGCTAGTTGTGGCAAGACTTCTTACCACCTCTCCTCAATATGAACATGACCAACGGTGCAACCTCTTTCAAACTAGAGCCGTCATAAAGGGCAAGTCGATCAAGGTTATCATCGATGGAGGTAGTTGTCACAACTTGGCTAGCAAAGAGCTTTGCGACAAACTCCAATTGCCCTACAATAAACACCCACCCCCTATCATGATCAATGGCTAAGTGACTCCGGCACCTTCACAACACATGGCCGTGCAATTCAAGGTTGGCCCTTATAAAGGCACGGTTGAGTGTGACGTTGTGCCTATGACCGTGTGTCACCTTCTTCTTGGATTACCTTGGCAATATGACAAGAGCGCTATGCATGATGGCCGCACCAACCACTATAGCTTCAAGTGGAATAACAAGGCGTTTGTGCTCCATCGCATGTCTTCTAGTCAAGTGATCGCCGACAACGCCAAGACCTTTGCATGCAAATAAGAAGAGCTCAAATCTCGTGACATGAGTGATGGGAAAGTGATCCACCTAAAGGAGAGTGAGAGCCACAAGCCAAACATGAGTGGAAAATTTCGAGTGCTCCCAAAGGTCTTGCCTTACTTGCCACCAAAAGAGAGATGCGAGAGTTACGAGATGACGCATCCATGCTTCACTTCGTCCTCGTGTGCAAAGGATAATCACTTGAAACTAACGCCATAACAAGCTTTCCTCCGTATTTGTTGCCGTTGCTGCAGGAATTTGAGCATGTGTTTCCGGAAGAACTACCACCAGGGCTACCTCCTCTACGAGGCATCGAGCACCACATTGACCTCATTCCGGGTGTGCCACTTCCAAACTGTGCTCCCTACCGCACCAACCCCGAGGAGACTAAGGAGATCGGGCGACAAATCCAAGAATTTCTAGAGAAATGTTTTATTTGAGAATCCCTTAGCTCTTGTGTCGTTCCGGTTATCCTTGTCCCTAAGAAAGATGATACTTCTCGTATGTGCATGGATTGTCGCCCTATAAATGCTATCACCGTTAGATATAGACATCCCATCCCTAGGCTCGATAAATTAAGTGGTGCTACAATATTTTCCAAAATTGACCTTAAAAGTGGATATCACCAAATTTGCATGAGCATAGGTGATGAATGGAAAACTGCTTTCAAAATAAAACTTGGTTTGTATGAATAGCTTGTCATGCCCTTTGGCCTTTTGAATGCTCCTTCCACATTTATGCCTCTTATGAATGAAGTTTTGCGCCCTTTCATTGGCAAATTTGTTGTGGTTTATTTTGACGACATCCTTATCTATAGCAAATCTCTAGAGAATCACCTTGATCATATTTCTCAAGTCTTGTTGGCCCTTCGCAAAGAAAAACTTTTTGCAAATATTTCCAAGTGCAATTTTTACACCAGCAAGCTTGTTTTCTTGGGTTTTATGATTTCCTACAATGGTATTGAAGTAGATAACAAGAAAGTCCAAGCAATTAGAAATCGGCCTAACCCTACTTACGTGGGTGAGATAAGACGTTTTCATGGTCTTGCCGGTTTCTATCGCTGTTTTGTGAAGGATTTTTCAACCATTGCTTGCTCTTTAAATGAGCTTACAAAGAAGAATGTACCGTTTATTTGGGGGAAATTCTCAACAAAAAGCTTTCGATACCCTCAAGAAATGTTTGACCGAAGCACCTTTGCTTGTTTCGCCGGATTTTGAGAAATTTTTTGAGATTGAATGTGATGCTAGTGGAATAGGCATTGGTGGCGTTCTTATGCAAAATGGACGTCATATTGCTTATCATAGTGAAAAATTAGATGGTGCTAGACTCAATTACCCAATTTATGACAAGGAACTATTTGCTTTAGTTAGAGTCTTGGAAGTTTGGCAACACTATCTTTGGCCTAAAGAATTTGTTATTCATTTCGATCATGAATCATTGAAATGTTTGAAAAGCCAAGCCAATTTGAACAAAAGACATGCTAAATGGGTAGAATTCATTGAATCTTTTCCTTATGCCATTAAGTACAATAAAGGTGAAGAGAATGTTGTAGAGGATGCTTTATCTCGTAAAGAGTGTCTTCTTACCCTCCTTGAAATCAATGTGATTGGTTTGAATGAGAACAAAGACTTCTACTCTTCTGATGTTTTCTTTGGACCCATTTTCGAAAAAATGCTTGCCCAATCGAGGTTTTGATGACTACTATATCCACAAAGGTTTCTTGTTTAAGGCTAACAAATTGTGTATTCCGTAGTCCTCTCTTCGTTTGTTGTTATTGAAGGAATCACATGAAGGATGTATCATGGGACAGTTTGAAAGGGACAAGACCTACGCCATTCTCTCCAACCTCTACTATTGGCCTAAGATGAGGCACCAAGTCGAAATAATCGTCAACGGATGTCCTACATGTCTTCGAGCTAAGTCTACTTCCTTCAATAACAACATGTGGTGTAGGTAACGGCAAATAATATGCTCTCAAATTATTTGTTCTAGTCATCCACTTGAACTTTGAAGGTGTCCTGGCATTTATGTTTTGCCCCACTCTTAAGGACAAGCGAAATATCACTTTGCTATGTTTTCTCTATGCTCGAAGCAAACGTATAACTTTCAAGTGCATTATTATTCATGATCTTTTATTTGTGTTACTTTTCATGATGCCAGGTGATTGCTAAGTTTTATTGTTAAAATTATATCTATCCTGCTTGTGTTTAAAGTACCACGATCTCAGCTATACTTAGGCTTTTACAATTTAGATATCAAGTTTATGTTGGTAGCATGTCACCTCAGAAATTATTTGTTTTTATCGTTTACCTATTCGAGGACGAGTAGGAACTAAGCTTGGGATGCTGATACGTCATAAACATATCCATAATTTCTGATGTTGCATGTTGTTTTCATGCCATATGCTACATGTTTCCTTTACACTTTATGCCATTTTTATCGATTTCCTTGGAATAGCCTATTGACAAGATGCCACAGAGCCAGTTCCTGTTTTCTGCTGTTTTTAGTTTCAGAAAAGTTGTTCTGGAAATATTCTCGGAATTGGACGATTCGAAGCCCATAAGTCTTAGAATTACCGGAGGATCCATAGAGTCTAAAAGAGAACTGGAGAGGGGCAGAAGGGTGTGATGCTACATGTTGGGAACCCCAAGTGGAGGGTGTGATGAGTGTAGCGGCAGGAATTTCCCTCAGTTAAGAACCAAGGTTATGAATCCAATAGGAGGAAGAGGATCTTTGGAAGGTTGATACCACTGACGGTGGTGCTGGCGCTTCACCGGTGTCAGCAACAACGTGGAACCTGCACACAACACAACCAAAATACTTTGTCCCAACGGTATAGTGAGGTTGTCAATCTCACCGGTCTTGCTGAAAACAAAGATTAGACGTATAGTGTGGAAAATAATGTATGCTTCCAGTAAGTAGAGAAAGCAGGAAATTGTAGTGGTTTGTTTAACAGTGTAAGAAAACGGACCGGGGTTCATAGGTTCACTAGTGGCGTCTCTCCATAAAATATAGCATGCTGGGTGAACAAATTACAGCTGGGAAATTGACAAATAAAGGTTGCACCGTAGTGCACATTCATGACATGATGACTACTATGATATTTAGTGCGGGCATTACAACAATATACATAGATTGTAATCCAACTGCATCTATGACTATAATCCACCCTCAGGTTATCATCCGAACCCCCTTAGATATTAAGTTGCAAGCAACAAATAACTGCATTAAACAAAGTGTGTAATGTAAGAAATGATTGTACACGCGGGCACTCACACCACTGTTTTCTCCCTAGTGGCAACAACACACCCTCCTCTGTCACATTTCTGTCACTCGAGCACAGGCAAAAAGGAGACATGAACGCACTATCGAGCGTAAATACTCCCTCTTGGAGTCACTAGCAACTACTTGGCAAGAGCAACCACTAGCAACGGAAAGCATGCAATATCACAAATAGCATATGCAATAAAGACTATAATCAACTTGGCAAAAGTTCAATATTCATCGGATCCCAGCAAACACAACACATAGAATTACATAAGATCAATCTCGATCATGTTAGGCAGCTCACGAGATCTAAACATGGAGGCATATGAGGAGGAGACAACCATCTAGCTACTGTTATGGACCCGTAGTCCAAGGATAAACTACTCACGCATCACTCCGGAGGCAGGCGTGGTGATGAAGAGGCCTCAAGTGATGATTTCCTCTCCGGCAGGGTGCTGGAGACAGCTTCAGAACCCCCTGATCTAGGGTTGACGATGACGGCGGCTGCGGAACTTTTCGGGGATATTTGATGAGGTGTCTAGGGTTTTCCATCCGGGGGAATAAATAGGCGAAAGGGCAGAGGCGGTGGAGCCCTAGGGGCCCCACACCACCAGGTGGCGCGGCCAAGGAGGGCGACACCCCATGGTGTGGCCCCCCTGCTGCCCGTCTTCGACTCCCCTTCGGTCTTCTGGATGCTTCCAGGGAAAATAGCCACTTCGGGCTTTGTGGGGTCCAATTCCGGGAATATTTCTAGAACAACTTTTCTGAAATAAAAAACAGCACAAAACAGGGAACTAGCACTTGGCATCTTGTTAATAGGTTAGTCCCGGAAAACGTGTAAAAATGCTATAAAGAAGGGAGAAAACAAGTAGCAATTGGCATAATATTATCATGGAGCATCAGAAATTATAGATACGTTGGAGACGTATCAAGCATCCCCAATCTTAGTTCCTACTCGTCCTCGAGTAGTTAAACGATAAAACAATAATTTTTGAGGTGACATGCTACTAACATAATCTTGATCATAAAAATGTAAAGGCATATGTAAGATGAGATCATAGAACTTCAAACACAAACATGATAAATAGAACTTTAATAATATAGAAAAGAAATCACTTTTCATCATGAATAGTATCCCAAACAAAGGATCATGAATAATAATCCAAAGAAGATAAATGTTTATTTCAGGTATAGAGAAGGCATGGCAAAGTGATATTTCGCTAGTCCTTAAGAGTGGGGTAAAACATAAATGACAGGACACCTTCAAATTTCATGAGGAAGACTAAAGCAAATAATTTTAGAACAAATAATATAACATCATGAAGCAATTATTGATGTTTATGGGACAAATGCACATAGAAATCAGAATGGAAAAAATGCTCTCTCAACTGTGCATAAAGTTAGAAGATGGAGACTCAATATAAAAGTCAAAGAAAGGCCCTTCGCAGAGGGAAGCAGGGATCAACTCATGTGCTAGAGATTTTTATTTTATTAAACAGAGGTATTAAAAGTTTAACACTCCTCCCATCCATCTTTCACAAACCATGGCTAACCGAATCCTCGTGTGCCTGCCAGAAATCACATACCGTGGAGGAGTGTCTATTGGGAGATGTATGCTAATGTCAACGAATGGTAAACAGAAAATACAGTACGTCACAAGCCAACTGGATTCACAAGAGTGGCTCCCATGTGAAGGACGCATCTGGGTAGAAGGTCATCCCTCTTTCTCTTTTGTTTACATAATTATGCTTTGACTGATAAATTAGGGGAAAAAATAGTGAAGAGATTTTGTGTGTATTAATTTGGGGCTGGGCACCCCGCTGCCAGCTCTTCTATCATTTGGATAAGCGGATGAAGCCACTAGTACAGGGTGTGAAATCCAATCAACAAGTGAGATAAAGATTCTCTATTTACGTCCTCATGAGGAAAAACAGGAACATAAAGCAGGAGTAATTTTGAAGGTTTTAAAGGTAACACGTGAGTAATTTACTTGGAGTGGCAGTTAAATACCACATGTAGGTAGGTATGGTGGACACAATGGGAAAAACTTTTGTTTAAGGGAGTTGGATGCACGAGTAGAGCTCATACTCAGTACAGGTGGAGGCTAGCAAAAGACTAGGAGCGACAAATCAAGAGAGCATAAGAGCCATAATCATGCATAGCGACATAAACATCATTAATTAAAGCATAAGCGGTATCACAAGTTCAAAAACTAAGTAGTCATGGAGGCTATTCGTGACTGGTTTGTAGTCATAAACATGGTGTGAGCATGCGCCAAGTCAACCAAATAAAAACATTCGGAAGAGAATACCATAAATTTATGCTTCCTTATGACAAGAACAACTCATGAATCTTTCAATGACATATTAAACACTCTCAACTATTCGAGGCTATTCATGCTACTCAACATCAAAAGGCTTTAGAACTGAAATAACATTTATCATGGCATGAAAAAGTTCTAGCAACAATCTATACAAGCTTCTACTTGCACTGTTAAAAATTCTAATTTAAACAACAATTTCTTCTCCCAACAAGCACCATACAAGATATGTTTTAACAAAAATACACCTTATATTACAGCAAGAAAACATGAGAGTTTTCACATAACACTACTAAAACTAACAGCTCTAATAAGAGATGCATGCAAAACAGGATTTAAATAAATGCAGAAGCCGGACAAAGATTAAGAATACAAAGTATTCCCATGAAAAAGAGGAGCATGTCACTCTCCAATAAAAGAATGCTGGGGTCCAACCAAGATTATTGCAACAATAAAAACAAACTGAAAGAAAAAATAAAAACAAACTGAAAGAAAAAATAAAAGACGCTCCAAGTAAAGCACATAAGATGTGACTGAATAAAAATATAGTTTCACTAGAAGTGACCTGATAATTTGTCGATGAAGAAGGGGATGCCTTGGGAATCCCCAAGATTAGACGCTCGAGTCTTCTTGGAATTTTCTGGGATGTACCACCGGGGCATCCCCAAGCTTAGGCTCTTCACTCTTCTTGATCACGTCATATCATCCTCTTCTCTTGACCCTTGAAAACTTCCTTCACACCAAACTTCTCACAATCTTCATTAGCAACGTTAGTGCAATAAAAATAATAAATTCACATGGTTCAGTTTCAACACATTCCTAACACTCAAAAACACATTAGCTACTGTCACAACTTATTTTAAAACTCTTTTTCTCAAAAGAACACCAAAAAAAGGCGATTAAGATGCAAATGCAATTATTGGCAGAAATCTGTCAAAACAGGACAGCAGGTAAAGATGATTTTTTCCGAAAATCTTCTCTTGGTCAACTAAAAAGGTGGTAAACTAAGAAAAGTTGCGTATACAGCCCAGGATTACGCACAAGAAAACTCAGGTCATTTTGAATTTTCTATGATTTTATACGGAATAAAAGTGGATAGCAGAATCCGAAATATAGCCTCAACTTTCCACTAGAGACTTTACTTGGATAAAAAAAACACAAAAGAGAAGATACAAAGGGGTTTCTAAGTAAATATACAACACCCAGGTGCAAAGCACACAAAAGAAAACGAATGAAAACGGGTTGAAAACAGAGAAATAAAACGGGTTATCTCCTGGTAGCGCTTTTCTTTAACGCCTTTCAGCTAGGCATGGAAAGCAACTCAAGTATTTTCAAGTGAAGAATCAACATCTATAACTCGCTCTAAATCATTATTTGTAGCATTAGGCACTCTAGGTGTTTCTGAAGATTCAACATGAATGTCATTCTTAGTTTCATTAATTGTTTTAGCAATTTTTAGCACATATTGAAATTTAGGTTTAGTTATCTTGGGAACATAGATGAATCTTTGCTCCTTTCCCACAAAGGCTTTCTCCTTTTTGAATTTAAGAGATGAAAAAGTTGATCTTAAAGTTCCATAGCCTCCTCTAGTTTACCAATCCTAAATTTTTGATCATCATGAGTGTTGCCAGCTTCTAGATTAGTGATTCTTTTATCAATAGTAATTATTGATTCATTAACTTTTCTAGCATTATCAAGGAAAATTGGTAAGTTCATTTCCAAAGAGTTTAGTTTGTTAATAACATCCTCGAAAGTGGTCCCAGTTTTAACAATTGTAGTGTGTGGGGGGGGGGGGGTTCTCCTACTAAACTTTCAATCAAATTGCAGGCTTCCAAAGCAGGAGTTCCTAGAAAATTTCCACCCGTAAGATTATCTAACACATGCCTATACCAGCCAGAAATACCAACATAAAAAATTTCTCAGGAGTATCAACGTAGAATAGTTTTTTGTGCACCTATTATGAGCATCATTTATTATATACCAAGCATCTTTTAAACTCTCTCCCCCTTGTTTCCTAAAAGAACGAACCTCGACTTCAGGAATACTCATTTTAGCAAAATAAAAGCAAGCAAATAAATAACAGCTATAAAGTAAAATAATGTTTTTGTGTTTTGAATAAAGAGAAGCAAAACAAGATAAAAATAAAAACAAGACAATAAACAAAATAAAGAGGTTCAGAGTGAGAGACTCCCCTTGCCAGAATACTTCTTCCTCCCCGGCAACGGCGCTAGAAATTTCCTTGATGCTACGTGTTGGGAACACCAAGAGGAGGGTGTGATGAGTGTAGCGGTAGGCATTTCCCTCAGTTAAGAACCAAGGTTATCAATCCAGTAGGAGGAAGAGGATCTTTGGAAGGTTGATGCCACTGACGGTGGTGCTGGTGCTTCACCGATGTCAGCAACAACGTGGAACCTGCACACAACACAACCAAAATACTTTGTCCCAACGATAAAGTGAGGTTGTCAATCTCACCGGTCTTCCCGAAAACAAAGATTAGATGTATAGTGTGGAAAATAATGTATGCTTGCAGTAAGTAGAGAAAGCAGGAAATTGTAGTGGTTTGTTTAACAGTGTAGGAAAATGGACCGGGGTTCATAGGTTAGGAAGCTCACAAGATCTTAACATGGAGGCATATGAGGAGGAGACAACCATCTAGCTACTGCTATGGACCCGTAGTCCAGGATGAACTACTCATGCATCACTTCGGAGGCATGCATGGTGATGAAGAGGCCTCCGGTGATGATTTCCTCTCCGGCAGAGTGCTGGAGACAGATTCAGAACCCCCTGATCTAGGGTTTACGATGACAACGACTGCGGAACTTTTCGGGGATATTTGATCAGGTGTCTAGGGTTTTCCATCCGGGGGGAATAAATAGGCAAAAGGGCAGAGGCGGTGGAGCCCTGGGGGCCCCACACCACCAGGTGGCGCGGCCAAGGGGGGTGCCACCCCATGGTGTGGCCCCCTTGGTGCCCGTCTTCGACTCCTCTTCGGTCTTCTGTATGCTTCCGGGGAAAATAGGCACTTCGGGCTTTGTGGGGGTCCAATTCCGAGAATATTTCCAGAACTACTTTTCTGAAATAAAAAACAACAGAAAACAGGGAACTGGCACTTGGCATCTTGTTAATAGGTTAGTCCCGGAAAACGTGTAAAAATGCTATAAAGAAGGGAGAAAACAAGTAGCAATTGGCATAATATTATCATGGAGCATCAGAAATTATAGATACGTTGGAGACGTATAAGGGTGCCCACACCATGGATGGGCGCGGGTCCCCCTGGTCGCGCCCAGGGGTGGTGTGGCCCCCTGCTCGCCCACAGACGTTGCCCTCTCGCCTATTTAGTCTCCTCGAAGGGTTAACCCTAAATACCCGAGCCTTTTCCACCAAAAACATGTGCAACTGCCTTCATCACCAACCCTTGTTTGGGAGGACTCTGGAGCTCTCCCCGGCACCTTGCCGGGAGGGGGAATCATCACCAGAGGGATCTACACCACCATGCCCGCCTCCGGAATCATGCGTGAGTAGTTCATCCTTGGACTATGGGTCCATAGCAGTAGCTAGATAGTTGTTCTCTCCTCTTTATGCCTCATGTTTAGATCTTGTGAGCTGTCCTACATGATCAAGATCATCTTATTGTAATGCCTCATGTTGTGTTTGCTGGGATCCGATGAATATTGAATGCTATGTCTCATGATTATCAATCTATCATGTTCTTTTCATGTGTATGTTATTTATGATCTTGCATGTCTCCGCTGTTAGTAGATGCTCTGGCCAAGTAGATGATAGTAACTCCAAGAGGGAGTATTTATGCTCGATAGTGAGTTCATGCCTCCTTTGCATGTGTGCTCGAGTGAAAGAAACGTGACGGATGGAGGATGTGTTGTTGCCATTAGGGAGAAAACAATGATGTTTACATTGTTTACATTACACACTTTGCTTATTGCAATTAGCTGTTGCTTGCAACTTAATACCCAAGATTTGCTCGGATGACATTCTGAGGGTGGATTATTACTCATAGATGCAGTTGGATGACGGTCTATGTATCTTGTTGTAATGCCCAATAAAACACATAGTAATCATCATGTCATGCATATGCACTACGGTGCAGCCTTTATATCTGTCGATTGCCTAGATGTAATATTTTTTACCACACATGTTATATATATTTCTTGGGAGAGACACCTCTAGTGAACTGAGGACCCTGGTCCATTTTCCTCATACTGATAATACAACCACTGCAATCTCTATTTTCATACTGCTGCTACTGTTTTACTACTGCCATCACTGTTCTCTTTCATCTACTGCAAACAAATATTATTTTCCACACGGTGCGTTTAACATCTTTGTGTTCAGCGAAACCGGTGAGATTGACAACCTCACTACTTCATTGCGGCAAAGTGATTTGATTGTGCTCTGTAGGTTCCACGTTGCTTCTGAATCGGTAGTGCGCACTACCACCTCAGCTGCATCAACCTTCAGAAGTGATTTATTTCTCCTACTGGTCGGTTCAACCTTGGTTTCTTTCTGAGAGAAACTTGCTACTATGCTCTTCATACCTTCCTCTTGGGGTCTCCCAACGAACGTGTGTTACACGCGCATCAGACCGTATCAAGGCTACTCCTATGGTGTGTATCTAGGATCATATCAAGGCTACATCGAGGTACCTATCCTTTCCCCTTGGGATTCAGCTGGGAACTTTCCAATCTCCTCAACTAACCCTTGAGGTTCTAGTGGCGTGGTGGACCGGCCATGGGTGTTGAATCGGTTTCTGATAAGGTGAGTTCGGTTGGATTGATCGTTCCGTAGGCGACCATTACGGCTTAGTTGATGGGAGATCGAGTCTTTCAGTTCCTGCTAGTTATCTTCCCTCCTCGACCCCCTTTGTGTTATTCGTGTTGTTTGTGTTCTTTGCGGTGTTCTTGAGTTCTTGGTCGATTCGTGAAGATCGGGCAACCCAAGAGGTTAACCCCTCCATCAGTATCCCACCGGCCGCTAGGATCACAAATAGGCAAAGACTAGGAGTCATTTATCATATCTATGAAGCATGGGATCGCAAGCCAACCAGTTTGAAGAAAAACCGCTTGGAACGAGAAGGGGAACTGTCCCCAGTATCGAGGACCAACAATGTGTGGATCGATCCAATGCAGGCGCCTCTACCATTATAGACGAGAGGGGAAAATATTGTTTGTAGTATAGAAAAACGAGACCCTGTCGGTTGGGATTTTTATTCGTTCAGCTAAACCTTGCACCCGACCTATGCACATCCCTAAGGCCAAGTCTAGCAATACATCCATTGAACAAGGGCACTCTACAATAGTGAATGTTGGAGTTATTCTAACCATTCTCGCCGCGGATCATGCTAAATCCCTACTTGTCACCACTTGGTAGGGGCATGAAGATATCTTGTGTTCAAGCTCCTCCAGGAACACGTTGGACCGGGAGTGATCAGGAGGACCATAGAAAATGATGAAAACCCCTTTGATCTTTGGTATCACGCGATAGAGATTCCCGTTAACATAGAGCTGACCTTGATCGAAAGTATCAACTTCAAGCATATTGTTTCTAATGCCGAGTGTTAGAGGTATGCCCTAGAGACAATAATATTCAGTTATTATTATATCTCCAAGTTTAGATTAAGTTTATGTCATCATGCTAAAAACGCTATAACACTTGAAAAGTGAGTTATCAAAGGAAAATCTTTGTGCGGGTGTGAAGACATAAACAAACAAGAGTTCTAATCTTGTCTCTAAGATTAGCTTTTGGTTTGTGATATGATCAAATTTTCTTGATCATGGATTTGGTAAAAATTCGAGCAAAACATAAGAGTTTATTGTTACGGTAACAATAGTACTGAACCAACCCAAGTGTATGTTGTTGCTAAAAGAGACTAAACAATTAAAATGTATTTTAGCAAATACATATGAAGTTTTCATTGACTATAATTCCTACACTATGAGAATATATAGTGGCCGCATGATAAAAAGTTATGCTTTGGATATCGTCAACCGCCTTGCCGTAACTGGGGATCATAACGGTGATATCTGGGTATGATCTAGAAACTGTAATGGAACTGAGATCGTTCAAAATTAGTACTTAAGTACCCTAGACGATAAAGAGATACACACTCAGGGCCCTCTCAGTATCACCGATGTCCTATCATTTGTCCAGACATAGTGTGATTTATCACAGGACATCGGGGATATGGATGAGAAAAGAGGAAGATATCGGTAACGAGTTTTGTGTGTTATGATCAAAGAGTTTAATCGGACTAGATCACATAGTACCAACTCGTGATATCATTGGTATCGTGAATTTAAGGGAATAAGTGCAATGAGTAACTTGGTCCCCTCGTTCTTTGTGAACACATAGGGGTCATCATGGGCGTCCATGGTCCCAGTGTTGGTTATTGTCCGGTAAGTTTCCGAACATGTCTGTGTGTTACCGAGCCTTTACGGGTCACACGCTTAAGCCGTGTCAACCTTTAATTGAGAGAATTAATATGTTTTTATCGGTTTTATGAATGTTCAATGTCGTTACGATGTCACGGAAACAAGTCCGGTGTCAATCGAAGTGGTTTCAGGGAAGTTTCTATTAGAGAGAAATTATGCTGGTCTTAGGCAGAATTTATATGAGAGGTAACGGAGGACATGATATGCCTCGGTTATATCGATGATTTATCTATTGGGGTTATATGGTTCCAGAGGAGTTTTAGGAACTTTCCATAAGGGTGGAGGGAGTGCTGGAGGGGGGCAGAAATGCCCCTCATGGCCACGCCCTATTTTAGGGGGATGCCAAGTGGGCACCAGTGGCATCACAAGTTGGTACTCATTGTCCCGGTATTTTTCCTGAATTTATTAGAGAGAAAAACAAGAAAAGAAAAAAGGAGAAAAAGAAAAAGGAAAGGAGAGGAAGGTGGAGTTGGAATCCACCACCCAATCCGAGTTGGGCTAAGGGAGGGGGTGCGGCCACCTCCTTGGTGCAGCCGCCCTCCTCCTAGCTCAACTAGGACTCCCCTCTCGCTTTGGCAAGTCTCCTACTCCCTTCAACTATATAAAGGACCCCAAGGTTCAAAGCAAAACACACAATTGGCTCCTAAGCCTCTCTCTCTCTCTATTAGAATTAGAGGGTCAAATTAGAGCTTCTAATTAGATCCCCTTTAACTGAATTAGAGCCTCTTCTAATTGGATTTAGAGTTTTACTCTCCCGATTAGACCTAGCTATAATTAGCTCTTCTCTCTCATGTGTTGAGAACTTCGAGATTCATAATAATTATAATCATAGTTGATTAGAGCTACCAATTAGTAATGCCAAAAGGCTATCACTCTTCGTCGGTGCCGAGTCCTGGACGGTGGAGCGCTGACGGGTTCACACACACTATAAGAGGGATTACATGTGTGATCCTTGATGAGGGAAGACTTAGAGATTGATGGTGCAGATCTTGCACTCGTTGGGATACCCCAAGAGGAGGGTGTGATGAGCACAACGAAAGGAGTTTTCCCCTTAGTTAAGAACCAAGGTTATCAATCCAGTAGGAGAAAGAGGACCTTCGGAAGGTTGATGCCACTGACGTTGGTGATGGCTCACCGGTGTCAGCAACAACGTGGAACCTGCACACAACACAACCAAAATACTTTGTCCCAACGGTACAGTGAGGTTGTCAATCTCACCGGTCTTGCTGAAAACAAAGATTAGACGTATAGTGTGAAAAATAATGTATGCTTGCAGTAAGTAAAGAAAGCAGGAAATTGTGGTGTTTTGTTTTAACAGTGTAGGAAAATTGACCGGGGTTCATAGGTTCACTAGTGGTGTCTCCATAAAAGATAGCATGCTGCGTGAACAAATTACAGCTGGGCAATTGACAAATAAAGGTGGCACCATAGTGCACATTCATGACATGATGACTACTATGATATTTAGTGCGGGCATTACAACAATATACATAGACCGTAATCCAACTGCATCTATGAATAATAATCCACCCTCAGGTTATCATCCGAACCCCCTTATGTATTAAGTTGCAAGCAACAGATAACTGCATTAAACAAAGTGTGTAATGTAAGCAATGATTGTACACGCGGGCACTCTCACCGCTATTTTCTCCCTAGTGGCAACATCACATCCTCCCCCTTCATGTTTCTGTCACTCGAGCAAGGCTAAGAGGAGGCATGAACACACTATCGAGCATAAATACTCCCTCTTGGAGTCACTAGCAACTACTTGGCAGAGCAACCACTAGCAATGGAAAGCATGCAAGATCACAACTAACATATGCATAAAGACTATAATCAACTTGGCATAAGTTCAATATTCATCGGATCCCAGCAAACACAACACAGAGAATTACATAAGATCAATCTCGATCATGTTAGGCAGCTCACGAGATCT
Source organism: Alopecurus myosuroides (assembly GCA_028641055.1). Classification (NCBI taxonomy): domain Eukaryota; kingdom Viridiplantae; phylum Streptophyta; class Magnoliopsida; order Poales; family Poaceae; genus Alopecurus; species Alopecurus myosuroides. Next base: position 314,254,693 of record CM054058.1, on the reverse strand, counting down.
AAACATGGAGGCATATGAGGAGAAGACAACCATATAGCTACTGCTATGGACCCATAGTCCAAGGATGAACTACTCACACATCACTCCGGAGGCAGGCATGGTGATGGAGAGGCCTCCGGTGATGATTTCCTCTCCGGCAGGGTGACGGAGACAGCTTCAGAACCCCCCTGATCTGGGGTTGACGGTGACGGCGGCTACGGGACTTTTCGGGGTTTTTTTATCAGGTATCTAGGGTTTTCCATCCGGGGGAATAAATATGCGAAAGGGCAGAGGCGGTGGAGCCCTGGGGGCCCCACACCACCCCCTGGCGCGGCTAGGGGGCGCCACCCCATGGTGTGGGCCCCCTGATGCCCCTCTTCTCTCCTTTTCGGTCTTCTGGATGCTTCTGGGGAAAATAGGCACTTCAGGCTTTCTGGGATCCAATTCCGAGAATATTTCCAGAACAACTTTTCTGAAACCAAAAACAGCAGAAAACAGGGAACTGGCACTTGGCATCTTGTTAATAGGTTAGTCCCATAAAACGTGTAAAAATGACATAAAGAAGGGAGAAAACATGTAGCAATTGGCATAATATTATCATGGAGCATAAGAAATTATAGATATGTTGGAGACTCTTTTTCTCATGGTTCAGTTTCAAAACAAGTATAACACTCAAAAACACATTAGCTACTGTCACAACTTCTTTTAAAACTCTTTCTCTCGAAAGAACAACAAAACAAAGCGATTAAGATGCAAATGCAATTGTTGGCAGAAATATATCAAAACAGGACAGCAGGTAAAGATGATTTTTTTTTCGAAAATCTTCTGTTGCTCAAATCAAAAAAGTGGTCAACTAAGAAAATTTTCGTATACATTCTAATATTAGGCACAAAAAAACACAGATCATTTTGAATTTTCTGTGATTTTATACGGAATAAGAAGTGGACAGCAGAAATCCGTTTCCCGCGCAGAAATCCGAAATATAGCCTCAACTTTCCACTAGAGGCTTTACTTGCCTCAACAAAAACTCAAAAGAAAAGATACAGCGGGGTTGCTAAGGAAATATACAACACCCAGGTTCAAAGAACACAAGAGAAAACAAAGTAAAACGGGTTGAAAACAGCAAAATAAAACGGATTGTCTCCCGGTAGCGCTTTTCTTTAACACCTTTCAGCTAGGCATAGAAAGGAACTCAAGTATTTTCAAGTGAAGAAGCATCAACATCATAACTTGCTATAATAATAGAGTCAAAAGGTAGCTTCATCCTCTTTCTAGGAAAGTGTTCCATACCTTTCTTGAGTGGGAATTGGTATTTAATACTCCCCTCTTTCAAATCAATAACAACACCAACAGTTCTAAGAAAAGGTCTTCCCAAAACAATAGGAAAAGAAGCATTGCATTCGATGTTCATAACAACAAAATCAACAGGGAAAAGGTTATTATTAACCATAATAAGAACATCAGCAATTCTACCAAGAGGTTTCTTCTTAGCATTATCAGCAAGATGAACATCCAAATAACAGTGTTCAAAAGGTGGTAGGTCAAGCATATCATAAAGCTTTTGAGGAATAACAGAGATACTAGCACCAAGATCACACAAAGCATTGCAATAAAACTCATTTACTTTTATCTTAATGATAGGCTCCCAACCATCATCTAAGTTTCTAGGGAGAGATATCTCAAGTTTCAGCTTTTCTTCCCTAACTTTCATGAGAGCATTGGTAATATGTTTAGTGAAGGCCATATTCATGGCACTAGCATTGGGACTTCTAGCAAGATTTTGTAGGAACTTAATAACTTAAGATATATTGCAATCATCAAAATCAGTATTATTATCATCAAAAGTAATGGGACCATTATCTCCCACATCTCTAAAAAGTCCAGCACTTTTATCAGAAGCAATTTCAGCAGTTTGAGGCAATTTAGCACGTTTAACCAAAGGGGTGGAGTCTTTGTTAACAACAACTACTTTACCATTGATAGTAGGAGGTTTACTAGCACTTGGAGCTTCAGTTTTACTAGTGGTGGTGATAGTGAAAACTTTAACAATATTATTCTTTTTAGCCAATTCATCTTCTCTTTCCCACCTAGCACGTAATTCAGCCATCAACCTAACATTATAATCAATTCAAACTTGAATGGCATTGGTTGCAGCAAAAGGATTATCTTCAATGGTTTCAGTTTTAGCAGCCATTTTATTTATCAAAGAAAATTGTGCCTCTGACAGGGCCAAAATACTAATCTCAGCACTTGAAATTTTACCTTGCAAACCAGAGATTTCATTATTCAAATTTCCAATTTGCCGGCTAATAGTTCTCAACATAGCAGATTGTTCTTCCATAGTTTTAGTAAACGACTTATTTTGTTCATATTGCATTTGCATAAAGTTCTTAGTTGCCTTTTCAACTTCTACAATCCTTTCCTCACTAAGCATTCCAGATCTACCATAAGAATAACCACTACCACTATTAGGAGGATAGGGCTTATAATTGTTTCCACCAAAATTATTTTCTATAAGCATTGTTGTTAAAATTATTATTTCTAATAAAGTTCACATCAACATGCTCTTGTTGAGCAACCAAAGAGGCTAAAGGAACATTATTTGGATCAACTTGAGCTTTACCATTAACAAGCATAGACATAATAGCATCAAGCCTTTCACTCAAAGAGGAGGTTTCTTCAACAGAATTTACCTTATTACCTGTGGAGCTCTCTCAGTGTGCCACTCTGAATAATTTATCATCATATCATCAAGAAGCTTTGTTGCATTGCCCAAAGTGATGGACATAAAGGTACCTCCAGCAGCTGAATCCAATAGGTTCCTTGAGGAGAAATTCATTCCTGCATAAAAGGTTTGTATAATCATCCAAGTAGTCAGTCCATGAGTGGGATAATTCTTCACCATAGTTTTCATTCTTTCCCAAGCTTTAGCAACATGTTCATTATCAAACTGTTTAAAATTCATTATTTCACTTCTCAGGGATATAATCTTAGCAGGAGGATAATATTTTCCAATGAAAGCATCTTTACACTTAGTCCATGAACCAATACTATTTCTAGGCAAAGATAGCAACCATTCTTTAGCTCTTCCTCTCAAAGAGAAAGGAAATAATTTCAGTTTAATAATATCTCCATCCACATCTTTATATTTTTGCATCTCACATAGTTCAAGAAAATTATTAAGGTGGGCAGCAGCATCATCAGTACTAACACCAGAAAATTGCTCTTTCATAACAAGATTTAATAAAGCGGGTTTAATTTCATAGAAAGCAGAAGTAGGAGCAGGTGGAGCAATAGGTCTGCAAATAAAATAATTGTTGTTTGTGCTAGTGAAGTCACACAACTTAGTATTCTCAGAGGAACTCATTTTTAGCAGAATAAAAGCAAGCAAATAAATAACAACTATGAAGTAAACTAATTTTTTTGTATTTATTATAAAGAGAAGCAAAACAAGACAAAAATAAAAACAAGACAATAAACAAAATAAAGAGGTTGAGAGTGAGAGACTCCCCTTGCCAGAAGACTTCCTTCTCCCGGCAACGGCGCCAGAAAAAGTCCTTGATGGTGCAGATCGTGCACTCGTTGGGATACCCCAAGAGGAGGGTGTGATGAGCACAGCGGTAGGAGTTTTCCCCTTAGTTAAGAACCAAGGTTATCAATACAGTAGGAGAAAGAGGGCCTTCGGAAGGTTGATGCCACTGACGGTGGTGATGGCTCACCGGTGTCAGCAACAACGTGGAACCTGCACCCAACACAACCAAAATACTTTGTCCCAACGGTACAGTGAGATTGTCAATCTCACCGGTCTTGCTGAAAACAAAGATTAGACGTATAGTATGGAAAATAATGTATGCTTGGAGTAAATAAAGAAAGCAGGAAATTGTTGTGGTTTGTTTTAACAGTGTAGGAAAATGGACCGGGGTTCATATGTTCACTTGTGGTGTCTCTCCATAAAAGATAGCATGCTGGGTGAACAAATTACAGCTGGGCAATTGACAAATAAAGGTTGCACCATAGTGCACATTCATGACATGATGACTACTATGATATTTAGTGCGGGCATTACAACAATATAGATAGACCATAATCCAACTGCATCTATGATTAATAATCCACCCTCAGATTATCATCCGAACCCCCTTAGGTATTAAGTTGCAAGCAACAGATAACTGCATTAAACAAAGTGTGTAATGTAAGCAATGATTGTACACGCGGGCACTCTCACCGCTGTTTTCTCCCTAGTGGAAACAACACATCCTCCATGTTCACGTTTCTGTCACTCGAGCAAGGCGAAAAGGAGGCATGAACCCACTATCGAGCATAAATACTCCCTCTTGGAGTCACTAGCAACTACTTGGCCAGAGCAACCACTAGCAAGGGCAAGCATGCAAGATCACAAATAACATATGCAATAAAGACTATAATCAACTTGGCATAAGTTCAATGTTCATCGGATCCCAGCAAGCACAACACAGAGAATTACATAAGATCAATCTTGATCATGTTAGGCAGCTCACGAGATCTAAACATGGAGGCATATGAGGAAGACAACCATCTAGCTACTGCTATGGACCCGTAGTCCAAGGATGAACTACTCACGCATCACTCTGAAGGCAGGCATGGTGATGGAGAGGCCTCCGGTGATGATTTCCTCTCCGGTAGGGTGCCGGAGACAGCTTTAGAACCCCCTGATCTAGTTTTGACGGTGACGGCGGCTGCGGAACTTTTCGGGGATTTTTGATCAGGTATCTAGGGTTTTCCATCCGGGGGGGAATAAATAGACGAAATGGCAGAGGCGATGGAGCCCTGGGGGGCCCCATACCACCCCCTGGCGCGGCCAAGGGGGGCGCCACCCCATGGTGTGGGCCCCCTGATGCCCCTCTTTGTCTCCTCTTCGGTCTTCTGGATGCTTCCGGGGAAAATAGGCACTTCGGGCTTTGTGGGGTCCAATTCCGAGAATATTTCCAGAACAACTTTTCTGAAACTAAAAACATCAGAAAACAGGGAACTGGCACTTAGTATCTTGTTAATAGGTTAGTCCCGGAAAACGTGTAAAAATGACATAAAGAAGGGAGAAAACATGTAGCAATTGGCATAATATTATCGTGGAGCATCAGAAATTATAGATACGTTGGAGACGTATCAGCGATATCATTGCAACTAAGCCTAGTTGTGAGGATCTCCGATTGTTCAGATCTCTTCTATGACTACATCGAATTTGTTGCGCAGTGAGTCATCTTTCTGATCCTCGCATATATGGGCATGCCTCGTTATCTGCATAGTGATCTTGGCAGACTACGTAGGATTTTTTTTTAAAATTTTGCAGCGTAGACCAGCAGCGAGGAGCATCCCACCAGAATGACAAACAACCGGTTGGACGGCTAGACAAAGAGATCTCCATGCCCCAAACTCATCAGCTCATATGGTTATGGTTCACATAGTCGTGTTTGATGGTCTCCTGAAGGCGGTTCATGTCCGCTTTGTTCTTATTGAGGTAGTCATGGAGTTGAGTCTGCTAGCCTTTATGGAGGAAGCCTCACATATTCTAACCTAGTATTCTCATCGAGACACTAAGAGAGCAGCTCGTTCTTGGCGAGAAGAAGTGGTGCTACGATTCGTGGGTGGGCGTAGTGGGGCAGATGGCTTCTTCGCCTTAGTTAACCGACTAGCTAAGCTGATATTGTCTGGGTCAGACAGAGATAGATCTGCGCACACTGCGACAAATGCCTTGCTCAAGGGAGCCCATCTAGGATGAGGAGTTGGGAGAGAGCGGATCCCTTTGTCTAAGTCCACGCCGGTTTGCAATGCGGTAGCCTGACAACCTATTTAGAAGGATGTACGTGGATGCCATGGCTAGAAGCGCACAAATCCACGCGATCATATGATCACCAAAGCCTAGCTTCCTAAGCACATCCACCAGAAAAGACCTCATGTCATAAACCTTAGTGATGTCGAGTTTGGACAATACTACCGACATTAGAGAGCTATGCAACTTCCGAGCCATTCTCTAGACCATCATGTAGTTGCCGTGACATCTTTTGTGGACGAAATCACTCTGGTGTACGCCCACCAGACTAGGGAGGGAAGGTGCTAGTCTACGTGCCGACACCTTTGCCACGAGCTTCACAAAGTAGTGAATGAGGCTGATCGGTCTGAAATCACGGATCTCCTCCACGCTTGGTCTCTTAGGAAACCACCTGACTAACGCCTGATTGACCGATCCGAATCTACGCGTATCAAGCCGCGATAGCGAGTCAAATGCTACCATGACATCATCCCTGACCACAGACCAACAAGAAACAAAGAATATGTTTGTGAACCCATCCGGACCGGGACATTTATCCATCGGCATCTTCTTGATTGCCTCCCACATCTCTTCCACTGTGAAATTTGCCTTAGGGTGATGGAGATCCACCGTCGGGAGACCTAGAACCTCGAGATCTAGGGAGAAAGGTCTCTCCTGATCTTATCCCAGCAAGGAGTCCTATAAACCATCCACTGCTCCAGCCTTATCCGCATATTCGGTTATCGGGATGCCAATTTGACTTGTATCCGCCTTAGTAAAATTAAAATTATGATTGTGTCATGTGTATGTGTGTGCATATCAAGTAAGGTTTAACCTACACAATTTCTATACAAAAAAATTGTATCTAGGCTTGCTAGCCACATTTGAGACTTGGGGCAGTGATCGGGTGCCCAAAGTGGTAATAATTCTGTGCATCTCGACTCGGCTTTGCGAGTAAAGCAGGGCCATGATTGGTCCCGGAATCTCTCTATCGCGGCAACTAAAGGTTTTCGATGAAACATTCGATTGTGGCTGCGTGAATTGCTGTCGCCCCCGTGCCCCCTGCAGTAATAGAATGATCGAATACATCTCACTCCGCTTTGCATATGCCGTAAAGCAATGAGCAGGCACAAGCAAGGCATCTATTTATGGATAGATGGTGGCGACTGGAATTGCACAAGCAACAGTCTAATGATTAGGAATAATTAAATCCCTCGATCGTCTCAAGCCCCATCGATCAATATGATGCGAAAGCATGCAGCACAGGAGTTCACTGAAAAGAGACGAGTGAAAAGGTGATCCATATTGTACAAAAAAGAAAAGAAAAGGTGATCCATAACACAAGTGAAGCGAAACTAGAATTTTCCTTTTTCTTTTCTAGAACTATTTTTTTACTGTAAAAAAAAAGAAACCAGGGATACTGGTCATCAGCCACACACACACACACGTTTATCTCTCTTTTCTAAGCGGTTGTTACCGCTCTTCCACTTGACTAACCCTCGAGTTGTCGAGAGTTTTTCTTTAGGAGAAAAAAAGAAAAGAAAAAGAAGGAAAATCCTTGGGGCGCGTGATTGTTGGCTGATCAATCTCGTCCATATTTGCTCCAATGCTTCTGTTTTCCATTTTGTCTCCACGCGTGTCTGCTTAACCTAATCAAAGGAAAAGACCAAACCGAATTAGATGACCGGCTTGTCACTCGCGCGTGCGTAAATGTACCATATGTGGGTTGGGTTGAATTGACATGACGAGCTTACCGTAGTATGATTTGGGCGTATTGCAGCGGAAGCACTCGGTTCTGTTGGCGTAGTTTTGCACGTTGCAGTCCAGTCTGCAGCGCCAATTAAAACATGCAACACGTCGTTAGCACCCAGTACAATACAATACAGTATTATTCGTTACTCCTATATAAGTAAGTTGCAACATTGCCAAATAATTAGTTGGAAAGATGCATATATTTCTTTCTGCACAAAAAGAACATCAAGAAATTCCATTCGAGGCATTTATGTGTGTGTGCACTCAGAAGAAATGCTGAGCTGACACGTACGTCAAGAAATTCCATCTGGTAGCTCCACCAGGATGGCAGGATTCGATTTGCTGGGAAGAATTTACATCCGAAGGCCGGGCTCGCTATTTTTGGAAGAGTGAGGGATCCTAATTAAAATTCGTACAAAGTAGAGGGTTGTTTCTGCAGTTCGTGTGAGTCGTAATTAACCATTAGTTTACTCCACTAAAGCTGATGGCGGCTGCATGCATCATGCATGCATATATGCAGCTGCATTCCTGAGAAAGTTTAATCTACTAGCTAGGTAGAATTTAATACTAGATGAGCTTAGGAGGTTCTACTAGTTAGAGACGGGAGCCGGACGAACCTTGGGCATATCCAGTCGCCAGACTTCCATCCGGTCTGGCCGGCGGCGTTGAACCCCCAGTTCTGGGCGACGGCGGCAGAGTCGGTCTTGGCGGCGCCGCACTTGAAGCAGTTTCCTCGGCTGGCGTAGTTGTTGACGCCGCAGCAGCCGCAGTACCAGTCGCCTGGCTTCACCTCCCAGCTGCCGCCCATGGCCGCGTAGTCCGCACGCTCAGTGCCCAGCTTCGACTCGCCGCATCGCTGGCAAGCGTCACGCTTGCAGAAGTTGAGGTACTGGCACGACCTGCAGCTCCAGTCACCCGGCTTCCTGCTCATCATCACTTTCTCCATCTCTGTTGATGAGGAATTAATTCGAAATAGTACAGTATATATCTAGCTGTTAATCTGCTGTGTCTACTAAGCTCTCTAGCTAGCAATCTATTCGATCACGAAATCGATATGTAGGAGAAGTGAATCAAGATGATGAGAGGAAGCAGGGGTGAGCCCAGCTCTAGTAGCTTAGCTTGTGTTGTGTTGGACGGCTGGCTGGGTTGGTTTGGAGATGGAGGTGGCGCGGGCTTTTATATAGGGTTTGGTGCAGCACTGGGAGGAGAGGAGATGGCCAGTTAGCTGGGGCCCAAGTAAAGCCGGAAGGGAAGGATGCATGCATTGTTCCTTCTTGCTGCATACTGCCCGAGTGATCGAGTGTGTGAGCTCTGGTCCCTCTAGCTGTCTGTACTCATCATGGATCGTCCCTTTTTTAGTTCTCATAACTGGGGAATCTCCACGATTGATGGGGCCTCTGCATGAGCTGCAAGGTAGAGATTACTGTGCTGTGTGAGCACGGAGTTCCAGCCTCCTCCGGTCAGCAGCTTCATCAGGCAATCCACTGTGTTCATGTCATTTGATTTTTTATTTCGAGAATACACCATGTGAGGTGTATTAATCATATATAGAAGGAGAGTGCCAAGAGGCACGACGACACTGCCGGTGCAGCAAGTTATGCTGTCAACAAGAGGTGACTACTTCTCAAAACACGAGCCTACTCTCCCGATATCAACGAGAGGGGCACCGGCTCCGGAAAGCCAAAAAATCACTACGAAACAACCTAGCTTTTTTTTTTACAGAGGGCTCTTAAGAGTTTAAGTGTTACGTCCAGACTCTGCATAACAAAGATGAACATAGCCGCGGACCAAAAAGTACTGGAAGAAAGAAAAACTGTAGCAACAGACTCATTACAACCCGAAGGACGTAAACTGTCGCCGACTGAGGAGGTCCAATCCGTAGATCAAGTGGTCATTTATGTGGGATAAAAATATCTCTCGCCACATTTTTCAGTCGTGCACAAGACTCCGTAAAAAGTCCTCGATGTTCTACCATATAACCAGTTGCAAAAAATATTAGCAATAAATGAGTTAGGATACAGGTTCAAATCCATTTGGATAGCTGACCAAATAGAACACGCAAGTTTACACTCAAAAAATAAGTGTCTAATTGTCTCGTCCAGAGGACAAAAGACACCCTTCTTACTCCCATGCCAGTTGCACTTGACAAGATTATCCTTTGCTAAAATGACACTTTTGCGAATATACCACGCGAATATTTTCAGATTTAAAGGTACCTTCATTTGCCAAAAAGAAAATTTATTTGACTTGATTTCTGAGTGAACCAGTGCTCTATATATGGAATCAACCGAGAACTTACCGTTCCCTGATACATTCCAGTGAAACTCATCGACGCCTTATGACAGTTGGATCAATGCCAATCTATCCAACAAGGCATTCCAAGACTGTAGTCTTAGACCAATTAAATCTCACCTAAATGTCAGATCGGGAGGAGAGGCTTGCACGACCATGGCCAGAGTATCCCCCTTATGATGGACAATATTGTATAAATCCGGATAGTATTCTCGGAGAGTGGTATTTTCTAACCATCTATTCCTCCCAGAATCTTATCTTCGATCCATCCTTAATCTTAAATACCCCAAAGAGAAAGAAATGTTTCTTAGTCGCCATTAGGCCTGCCAAAAAATATGAACCTCTAGGTTTCCAGATAACTTGTGGTAATAATTTTGAGCCAATGTATTTTCTTTTAAGTAGTGTTTACCAAACACCATTTTCGGTAAGTAACTTAAAGAGCCATTTACCTAGGCGAGCCGAGTTTTTGATCCGAAGGTCATGAATACCCGATCCTCCCTGATCTTTTGGCCGACAAAAGACGTCCCATCTAGCCGATCAATATTTATTTTTCTCACTGTCGCCTTGCCAAAAGAATCTCGATCGGAAGTAATCTAATTTATTTAAGAATCTTTTGGGAAGCTGGAAGAAGTATATCCTATACACTACCATGTTGTTTAGCACCGAATTTATGAGAACCAATCTTCCACCTAGAGATAGTAATTTTCCTTTTCAACTTGCAATCTTTTTTGCAGACGGTCTTCTACGTGTTTCCATTCTGCATTTGCCAATATTCTATGTTGTATTGGTGCGGTGACCCAGCACACCACTGCATGTGTAGTGCGCAAGTCATTAACATAATACTCACAGAAGGACTTATCCGTGAATATTACATCTCTCCGAGTGGTACAACAGAAACATAACAGGTCCAAGCAAAGCTATAGAATACAAACTTCATAACAAAGTCTTGAAAATATCCTTGAAGAATCAAAGAAGATCTCATGCAAACGAACATCAGAAGAGGCAATTCGAAGTTCCAAGCTGGAGAGTGACTCTAGCTCAGAACCTAATTCACTACAGCTAATGTCAGCCCTAATCTATTTCTTGAGAGAATCTAAGTCCAGGTATGGACTCCACCTACACCTTGGTAATTTCTCCTCCATCAACATTGTTGATGGCGATGCTTCACCGGCTAAGTAATATAAGACTCCACCTAGCTTCATGAGGTCTCGACGGCTTCATGATGACGACTTCCATAAGACTTCAACTCTAAGCAGGGGGTCAAATGGGAACGAATGAGTAACGAGCGTTACTCAACAAGTTCATAATATACAGTGGGTAGTTTTATGCACTAACTACAACTTTAGACTCGAAAGAGTCATAAGCTAATGCAAGGTTTTTGAAAATCTTTCTTCAAGAGGTTGCTTTTAATTTGGAAGACTATGCCTGCCAGATCTTCACAGGGTTAGAACTTCATGGATTGCCTTTCCTGCGGCGTTCGCAGCTCCTTCCCGGAATAGGGGGTAACATGCCACATCCTTTTACACTCTGCAGATGTGCGTTACTTTACCCATGGGCGACCAAGACCATGTTACACAACCAGGCTCAAGATCCTGTCCACGCCCACTTAGGTGTGGGGCCCGGTTGTTGGTCCAAGCCAAACCATGCTTCTCCGCACAACGCATGCCCACCTATTTCTGCTAGCAGGTTGAACCCCTAATTCCACCCCTCACGATGGATATCTAGGCGCCCCTGGCAGACCATCATAGACCCCAGAGTCCGCGTGATTTAAGGGATCCCACCCATGTGCATGTAGTCCCGCAAGACCTACAGCGTACGTCTCTGGTAGCCCGTTGACATGCGAAAGAGAGAAGATCACAACTGACTTACTCGCCCCATACAAGACCCATGGTTAACACGGTATTTACGGCGCAAGAATCCTGACGGCATTTGTTGTTAATTCCTAGATAATACTTTCCCATGTAGATGGAACCTTCCTTTGACCTATTCATCTTATCATGGTCTCATCCGCCCAACATACAGAACACTACCACTCGGGTAGACATTCAATTAGTCATATTATTATAAAAATAGGATCATGCATTCTTTTGAAAGTAGGTGGTAATATGATAGGGTTTTTGCAAATAGTTTGTTATGAAATACTGCAAAGGATATGAGCAAGTGATGAACTTGCCTGAGATAGAAATAATACCAATAATAGTCCATGTCTTCGGGTTCGAGGGTCACGTAGAAAATCCCGAGATCGGAAAGATAGCAAAGTAGTCCCGGAAAGGACTACTGAAAACACTTGAAAAATGATGTAATGCATAGTAATGAGATGCATCGTGAAACACCCTAGAAGATACCCCAGCTTACAAGTGTAAGCTACATTTGATACGATAACTTAATCACACAGGTTTTAGGTGAGTTGTTTCATTACTTGTGGTGATGTTGTTATTTCTTGTTTTAGTCTTACATGTGTTTCACTTTTATTTATCAAATCAATTGTTAGCATGTTTAAGTAAAATTGTTATCACAGGGTTAGGTAATACGGCAACAACACATGGAAACAACTATTGAAAGGATAACAGACACATTTTATTTTATGTTCAAAAGTGTAGAGCTAATGACACAGAGTTTAGCTGAAGATGATGAACTAATACAACTAACTCTATCATCACATAACTTTCTAATAACTATGATGATAGGTTTAGGAGGTGTGAAAACACTAGTGTTTTATTAATAAGGAAAATTAGTGTTGTGGTATTTAATTCTGTATAATGGAATATTATAGAATTCCATTATACCTTTAGAAAAAAGTTTATAAGTTAAAAAAAATGTTTTATGTTTGACATATTTTAATTGGAAATGCTTTTCTCTTCAATTTGATATAACATTTTATGCTTTCTGAAAATATTTGAATAAGTTATTGATTTATTAATTTAAATGAATTAAATGACTAGGCAAAATATTGCACACATGAAAACTTGGTCAAATGAATATGAAAACATCATAGATGAGTTGCATTTATCATTTGGAGAATTTTGGTATATAACTTGTATTTTCTGATTTTATGAATTATTTATTATTTTCTCAATTTTAAATGATTTAACTTAATTATAAAATATTTAGTTTTAAATTTTATCAAACATTTTTGAAAAGTTCATAAACATTTAGATTATATTTTTCTGATTAATTTGGTATATTATTTATATTTTTCTGAGTAATAGAAATAAAGTTTGTTGAATTATTAAGTTTAATTAGTTTTCTGTTATTATTTGAATTGACAGGTGGGACCCACCTGTCAGGTTTGATTTAATTGAATAACATAAAATAAAAAGGAAAGGAAAAAAAGGATTATGACATCGTGATGACGTCTCAGCTGCATCAGCAGCAGAGGGGATCATCTCTGTTGTACTCAAATTCGGCATACTTCTTCGAATTGGTCCGATTGAATGGTACTAGGGGTTAGAGGAGGCGACGACGAACTAGGTGGTGGCAACGGACGGACAGATTGTTCACCGGAGACCCTCCGGCGAGAAAAACGGCGGAGGCGCTACACGGCCAAAGTCGACACGACGATTCCGAATGCGAAGGAACAAAATGGAGGACGCCGTTAGAGGCGCAACCTCACCAGGAATGATGGAGTGGTCGAAGAGGCACGGTGAGGTCTAGAGCTCCGGCGATGTGCGATTTCCGGCGAGGGCCTAGGTGATGAAGATGACGCGATTCCGGTGCTCCTGGCCATCCTAGCCCCTGTGCTTGCTCGAGTCGAGGGAGCGGACGACGGCGAATCTATAGGTGGTCTCGGGGAGGCGCGGGAGCGACCACATCGCCGGCGATGAGCGGCGGCGGTGAGAGCTAGGGTTAGGGTTTTTGGCCGGTTACACAGAGCGAGAGAGAAGCTACAAAGAGAGAGGAGGGAGTGAGGAGGAAGAGAGCAATATGGAGAGGGTCTCCTGCTTCTTATCCTCGCGGAACCAACAAGGAGGAGGTGGCCCGACGTTGACTGCGGCGTCGACACGCGCACAACCGGCCTGGAGAAAGACAAAAGGGTTGTTTTCTGCATAACCCCCTAGGTTTTCAAGGAATTACAGAAACTATTTCTAATAGGCTCCTACTCACTGGTTTGAGTTATTGGAGGGTCTCTTGGTAACGGAAAAAATTACAGAAAGGTCCTAGAAGATTGAAATTCCACAAGGAGTTTTATTCTAACATTAGAATTGGAATTTATGTTGTGTTTTCAACTCCTTCACAAATTAAAGAGAATTTTGACCACTTGGATTTATTTATTATTGTAAAATATATAGTTATTGCTTATAGTTTTATTTGTGTTAACACCACCTGAATAAACTTTGTTATATGTTTATTTGAGAGTAGTTTTAGTATTTTAAGTATCAAAGATATTTCTTTTCTTAACTCCACGGCAAGGAATAACTATAAGTATTCAAGTTTGTGGGTGTTGGTTACTTTAAATTCTTATTTTCTTTGGTTAATGTATACTTTATTTCGTACTATTAGTTATTTGAATTTGTTGAAGATTGTTTTCCAACCTTGTTTACAAGTATGGATATTATCGCATGCTTGTTTTAGAAACATGTGTTCATTTGCATGGTTGTGTGTAGATGTATTTTTGTTGTTATCTATTAGTCTTATGTATGAAAAGGATCTAGAAATCAAGGTATTGCTTGTTTTCTTCTACCTCAACATATCACATGACATTTGAATGCAATTGCTTGTTATTATTTCTTACTTGATAATTGTTTTCATTAAAGTGATTATTATATGTTCTTCATCTCTGATGAGCTTGACAAGGTTATAGGTTCTCTAATATTTCCTAATGATTCACTGGATAATTTCTTATGCTCCAATACTGAGGCAGTGTTGCTTCTTGTGGTTTTCTGTTGCCTGATGTACTTGTCTCTAATTTCCACTTATCTTCCGATTGCCTTTGTCACATGCAAATAAGATCATCTCTTGGATTCCAACTTCAACTGTCTCACCCTTGTGGTGAGGACAACCAATTACTCCAAGAAAATATGTTTCTTAGGGAGTTATAAAGGAATGTAACTTGTGTTTGATGACATCAATTTTCCCTATGCCTATAAGAATAATTTGTTAACATGGTAGCTAGTCTTTCCTCCAAATTACTACTCATATACAATAGGCTGAGATGTATCAGGTTATTCAACCTTCTGTTTGTTTGTGTATGACAATCAATTGTTTTAGTATACAAAAGTAATATGTTAACAAGGTCTAGAAACTTTTTACCAAACTACTTCTATATAACACTAACATTGGAGCATCACACTATTTCAAGAGGAGTTAATAAGATCAGATCAAGATATAAGAGTCTCCAAATACTCTTATAATAGATTGCAGTAGCACTTCTAGAACAATCTGAAGAATCCTTATGCAGAACTTCTT
Source organism: Alopecurus myosuroides (assembly GCA_028641055.1). Lineage (NCBI taxonomy): Eukaryota > Viridiplantae > Streptophyta > Magnoliopsida > Poales > Poaceae > Alopecurus > Alopecurus myosuroides. Next base: position 314,239,479 of record CM054058.1, on the reverse strand, counting down.
ATGGTAGTTCCTCTCCTTTCTTGTGGTTTGCTTCTCTTGCAGAATGACTTTGAGAAGATCGGGGAAACAAGATATAATGGTCTAGCCGGAATAACAAGAACTAGATTAAGAGTTATTTCATGCTTTTATTATCCTTCCATACATTTCTTTTTGTGTTTCCCATAAGATATGTACTTGTCTCATACATGATTGGTTTTACTTAGCTTTCAATTCAATTCCTCTATTAGAGGTTATAACTTGTTGTTATTCATTAGTTGTTTCCAGAGATATACTTTAGTTACTGAATGTTAACTTGGGTAGAACTATGGAGTGTTTGTGGAATGAGGACTTAACATAATAAGTTGATCAAATGGTTCATTGATGTGTTGAGATTTCATGTGCTAACTTGTATAAGATGAATTAGACAATGAGCATATGAAGGTTATTGGGGGTTTAATGACTTATGTTATAGTTGTTAGTTGTTTTCTCAGGTGTCATGATTTTACTTTATATTCTTCTCTTTATTATCTTTATCATGCATCATGCAGACTTAGAGGTTTGGGAATGATCATATGTAATGATCAAGGTTTAACAGTAGTTTAAGAAGATTTGTTTCATCTTTAAATGTTTCCTTTCTTGTTGATGAGATATATACATATTCGATAAATATGTTAACACAATTATTATGTCAGTTCCCACTTGTGGGTTTTGAGTTAATACTTGTTTATATCACTTGTGTTTTATTGAAACTTTGTTATTTACTTGTGAAGGTGCACTTAACAGTTATGATATAATTTATAAAGGTGTTGTGTGAATGGTTGATAACTTAGAGAGTTGTTGTTTTATAGGAGATAACATCTCTGTTGATGATATGGTTCAATTGGCATTACCATATTGTGGAAGTATGATCATAAGCTATGTGATTTGGATACTCACCCCTCTTTGAGTTCTAGATACCTAGTGAATTATCCCAAGTCACTTATAGACTTGTGGTTAAGGTTGTTGAGAGTATGTGTTTGATCATAATCAATGATGGTTTCTAATATACACCTTATAAAGATCACTCCAAATGCACTGTTGATCAGATGATCTAGACCTAATTCATCATGTCAAGTGAAACATTGGTCACCTTTCTTCGTTTAAACTTTCGTGCCAAAATTTCCCGTATTTTTAGATGCATGCTTTGCAAATGCACATATTATATTTAGATCCTTATAACCTCCCAAACACTGGGACGTTACAGTATCTCCCCCTTAACAAGAACTTCGTCCCGAAGTTCAACCTCTCTCACGTAAAGATAAGTAGAGAGAACTTCTATAGACCGTTGAATCTTTAAAGCTGTTTTGTTGTTTTGTCCTTGGCATGTGTAGCCTCTTGTCTTGATTCTTGATCTTTCACTGCCTTGCATGATGATCTAATATTTTACCGATTGTTATGACAACTCTGTTTTGTTGCTAGACCTTCCTAATGGTCTCATGAAGAACACGTGGTATTTCCACCACATTGTGGATACCAAGTTTCGTTCTCCGATGAATAGGTATGGTTTCCTATCTCTCACAACTTTCTGAAGAACATTTGGTATATCCACCGGGTGATGAATAACCAATAAGATTCTTCCGGTCCACTCGATGTTGTCTCACGTTAGGATTCCATTTGGTTTAATCTACTGGTCTAAAGAGAAAGACTTCTCAAACAAACTTGTACACATAGTGTACATCGACTTAGACTCTTCTAATTAGTAAAAATATCTTCGAGTTATATCGAGTTTTAACCTTTTCCTATAGGTGACTATAACCTATTCCACTAATAACTTCCTATGGTCCTTCTATATCTTGGGGTTTTAACTTCTACGGGGTGACTCTATAAGTTAACTTAACGATATTCTACATATTTCCTTCTCAGATATAACTACTCATGTGATTTTCTTCACATTACTTGTGATAGATCTCCATATGTTGATGAAGTATGTCACCAAATCCAAGCAAGATGTGGAATGTGGTCCATTCCCATTAATGACTTCATTGGCTTCTACCTTCTTGACTTTCTAGTCTTCTAGAGCTTTTGTGGATGCTTCCATCTGCTGATAACTCAGACCGCTCTCATACTAATCCTATACCCTCTAGACCAGTAACATGAATAAAGAACTCAATGTTTGCACATTCATTTGCACATCAAGTTCCAACTTCATGTACAGATCTAGTCAATCAAAGATCCAAATAAGATGCAATAAACCCCAAATGGTGTTTATCACTCATGCATCAAAAGCCCGTGAAATAATAGTACTTAGAGTAAAAAATCTCAAGTACCAAGGCTCTTAAATGCTATACACTACCAGTAGTTATATAGTACCATATAATCCTATTCTACACAACCACTCTTTGACTCTGTAATTACTCCAATTGCATGCCTTATTGCAATGGAATAAACGACAATGTGATCCTAGAGTAGTTGCTGTCTAAGTTGGTTCCATATAGAACTAAGTACCATGTAAATTGAAGTACTTCATCTCGATTATGATAAGCTTCTCATGGCATCTGTTGATCCTTCATGGTGTTGATCACATCGTAGGAGTAGTAATCTAGCTTCCATTAATGCTTATGCCTTCTCCTAATTCTACATTATACTACTATTATAATTCACCTCTAGACTTGATAACTAAGGCTATGGTATATACCCCGTAGTTACCATGGTCTAATGACTCTTAATGATTCTCAAATATCCCTTCTTGATGACTCCTATACTTACTCTATACCATGTTCTACTCCATCCTATTCATTCATAGAATGGGGTAATCATCACTTTGACTTAATCATCTCTGACCATGTCAGAACTCTCTTTTTCTCAACAACGCTGATACATGAACATGATAGACTTCTAGCTACTCATACCTAGGTATAAAGAAAATAAATAAGTAGATTTACTCAAGTTGAGTAAGAAATTCTATATAAGTATGATCATATCATTCTCAAGTGAATGATCATCACAGTTGTAGGAAATGTGGTTTAGATAAGATGGCTTCCTATAGTATTTACCAACCTACAGATCTCCTAAAAGGTTTTAAACCTAAGGTCACTTCGCTCTGATACCAGCTGCGGTGACCCAGCACACCACTGCATGTGTAGTGCGCAAGTCATTGACATAATACTTACAGAAGGACTTATCCGTGAATATTACATCCCTCAGAGTGGTACAACAGAAACATAGAAGGTCCAAGCAAAGTTATAGAATACACACTTCATTACAAAGTCTTGAGAATCTCCTTGAAGAATCAAAGAAGATCTCATGCAAATGAAACATCATAAGAGGCAATTCGAAGTTCCAAGCTGGAGAGTGACTCTAGCTAAGAACCTAATTCACTATGGCTCATGTTAGCCCTAATCGATGGCTTGAGAGAATTTAAGTTCAGGTATGGACTCCACCTACACCTTGGTAACTTCTCCTCCACCAGCGTTGTTGATGGAGATGCTTCACCGGCTAAGTAATATAAGACTCCACCTAGCTTCATGAGGTCTCGACGGCTTCACGATGATGACTTCCATAAGGCTTCATCACTAAGCAGGGGGTCAAGTGGGAACGAATGAGTAACGACATTACTCAACAAGTTCATGATATACAGTGGGTAGTTTGATGCACTAACTACAGCTTTAGACTCGAAAGAGTCATAAGCTAATGCAAGGTTTTTGAAAATCTTTCTTCAAGAGGTTGCTTTTAATTTGGAAGACTATGACTGCCATATTTTCACAGGGTTAGAACTTCATGGAGTTGCCTTTCCTGCGGCGTTCACATCTCCTTCCCGGAACAGGGGGTAACATGCCACATCCTTTTACACTCTACAGAGGTGCGTTACTTTACCCATGGGCGACCAATACCATGTTGCACAACCAGGCTCGAGATCCTGTCCACGCCCACTTAGGTGTGGGGCCCGGTTGTTGGTCCAAGCCAAACCATGCTTCTCTGCACAATGCATGCCCACCCATTTCTGCCAGCAGGTTGAACCCCTGATTCCACCCCTCATGATGGATATCTAGGTTCCCCTGGTAGACCATCATAGACCCCAGAGTCCGCGGGAATTAAGGGATCCCACCCATGTGCATGTAGTCCCTCAAGACCTCCAGCGTACGTCTCTGGCAGCCCGTTGACATGCGAACGAGAGGAGATCACAACTGACTTACTCGCCCATACAAGACCCATAGTTAACGCGGTATTTACAGCGCAAGAATCCTGACGTCATTTGTTGTTAATTCCTAGGTGACACTTTCCCATGCAGATGGAACCTTCCTTTAACCTATTCATCTTACCATGGTCCCATCCGCCCACCAAACAGAACACTACCACTCGGGTAGTCATTCAACTAGTCGTATTATTATAAAAATAGGATTATGCATTCTTTTGAGAGTATGTGGTAATACGATAGGATTTTTGCAAATAGTTTGTTATGAAATATTGCAAACGATATGAGCAAGTGATGAACTTGCCTGAGATAGAAATAATGCCAATAATAGTCCATGTCTTCGGGTTCGAGGGTCGCGTAAAAAATCCCGAGATCTGAAAGATAGCAAAGTAGTCCCGGTAAGGACTATTGAAAACACTTGAAAAATGATGTAATGCATAGTAATGAGATGCATCATGAAACACCCTGGAAAATACCCTATCTTACAAGTGTAAGCTACGTTTGATACGATAATTTAATCACACAGGTTTTATGTGAGTTGTTTCATTACTTGTGGTGATGTCGTTATTTCTTGTTTTAGTCTTACATGTGTTTCACTTTTCTTTATCAAATCAATTGTTATCATGTTTAAGTAAAAGTGTTATCATAGGGTTAGGTAATAAGGCAACAACACATGGAAAACAACTATTGAAAGGATAACAAACACATTTTACTTTATGTTCAAAAGTGTAGAGCTAATGACACAAAGTTTAGTTGAAGATGATGAACTAATATAACTAACTCTATCATCACATAACTTTCTAATGACTATGATGATAGGTTTAGCAGGTGTGAAAACACTAGGGTTTTATTAATAAGAAAAATTAATGTTGTGGTAGTTATTTCTGGTTATATTGTAATACTATAGAATTCCATTATACCTTTAGAAACAAGTTTATAAGTTAAATAAAATGTTTTATGTTTGACATATTTTAATTGGAAATGCTTTTCTCTTTAATTTGATATAACATTTTATGCTTTCTGAAAATATTTGAATAAGTTATTAATTTATTAATTTTAAATGAATTAAATGATTAGGCAAAATATTGCACACATGAAAACTTGGTCAAATGACTATGAAAACATCATAGATGAGTTGCATTTGTCATTTGGAGCATTTTGGTATATAACTTGTATTTTTTCTGATTTTATGAATTATTTATTATTTTTTCTCAATTTTAAATGATTTAATTTAATTAAATAAATATTTAATTTTAAATTTTATCAAAAATTTTTGAAAACTTCATAAACATTTAGATTATATTTTTCTGAGTAATTTAGTATATTATTTATATTTTTTCTGAGTTATAGAATTAAAGTTATTGAATTATTAAGTTTGATTAGTTTTTTGTTATTATTTGAATTGACAGGTGGGACCCACCTGTTAGGTTTGATTTAATTAAATAAAATAAAATAAAAAGAAAAGAAAAAAGGACTATGACATCGTGATGACGTCTCAACTGCATCAACAATAGACGGGATCATCTCTGTTGAACTCAAATTCGGCATATTTCTTTGAATCGATCCGATTGAATGATATTAGGGGTTAGAGGAGGCGACGACGAACTAGGTGGTGGCAACGCACGGACAGATGTTCACCGGAGACCCGCCAGTGAGCAAGACGGCGGCAGCAATACACGACCAACGTCGACACGACGATTCTGAATGCGAGGAACAAAACAGAGGACGCCGTTTAAGGCGCAAGCTCACCAGGAATCTGATGGACTGGTCGAAGAAGCACGGCCAGGTCTAGAGCTCCGGAGATGTGCGATTTCCGGCGATGGCCGGGGTGATGAAGACGACGCGATTCCAGTGCTCCTGGCCATCCCAGCCCCTATGCTTGCTCGAGTCGATGGAGCGGACGACGGCGAATCTATAGGTAGTATCGGGGAGGCGCGGGGCGATCACAGTGCCGGCGATGAGTGGCGGCAGCGAGAGCTAGGGTTAGGGTTTTCGGCCGATTACATAGAGCGAGAGAGAAGCTGCGAAGAGAGAGGAGGGAGTGAGGAGGAAGAGATCAAGATGGAATGGGTCTCCTGCTTCTTATCCTCGCGGAACCAACAAGGAGGAGGTGGCCCGACGTCGACGGCGGCGTCGACACGCACACAGCTGGCCTGGAGAAAGACAAAAGGGTTGTTTTCCGCATAACCCCCTGGGTTTTCGGGGAATTACAGAAACTATTGCTAACAGGCCTCTGTTCACTGGTTTGAGTTATTAGAGGGTCTCTTGGTAACGGAAAAAATTACAGAAAGGTCCTAGAATACTGAAATTTCACAAGGAGTTTTATGCTAACATTAGAATTGGAATTTATGTTGTGTTTTGAACTCCTTCACAAATTAAAGAGAATTTTGACCACTTTGGATTTATTTATTATTGTAAAACATATAGTTATCGCTTATAGTTTTATTTGTGTTAACACCACCTGAATAAACTTTGTTATATGTTTATTTGAGAGTAGTTGTAGTATTTTAAGTATCAAAGATATTTCTTTTGTTAACTCCACGACTAGGAATAACTATAAGTATTCAAGTTTGTGGGTGTTGGTTACTTTTAAATTCTTATTTTCTTTGGTTAATGTATACTTTATTTGGGACTATTCGTTATTTGAATTTATTGAAGATTGTTTTCCGACCTTGTTTACAAGTATGTATATTATCTCATGCTCGTTTTATAAACATGTGTTCATTTGCATGGTTGTGTGTAGATGTATTTTTGTTGTTATCTATTAGTCTTATGTATGAAAAGGATCTGGTAATCAAGGTATTGCTTGTTTTCTTCTACCTCAGCATATCATATGACATTTGAATCAATGGCTTGTTATTATTTCTTACTTTATAATTGTTTTCATTAAAGTGATTATTATGTGTTCCTCATCTCTGATGAGCTTGACAAGGTTATAGGTTCTTTAATATTTCTTAATGATTCACTAGATAATTTCTTATGCTCCTATACCGAGGTAGTGTTGCTTCTTGTAGTCTTCTGTTGCCTGGTGTACTTGTCTCTAATTTCCACGTATCTTCCGATTGCCTTTGTCACATGCAAATAAGACAATCTCTTGGATTCCAACTTCAACTGTCTCACCCTTGTGGAGAGGACAACCAATTACTCCAAGCAAATATGTTTCTTAGGGAATTGTAAAGGAATGTAATTGTGTTTGATGACATCAATTTGCCCTATGCATATAAGAAGAATTTGTTAACACGGTAGCTAGCCTTGCCTCCAAATTACTACTCATATACAATAGGCTGAGATGTATCAGGTTATTCAACCTTCTGTTTGTTTGTGTATGAGACTCAATTGTTTGAGTATACAAAAGTGATATGTTAACAAGGTCTAGAAACTTGTTACCAAACTACTACTATATAACACTAACATTGGATCATCACACTATTTCAAGAGGAGTTAATAAGATCAGATCAAGATATAAGAGTTTCCAAATACTCTTTTAATAGATCGCAGTAGCACTTCTAGAACATTCTGAAGAATCCCTATTCAGATCTTCTTGTGGTAGTTTCTCCTTTCTTGTGGTTTGCTTCTCTTGCAGCATGACTTTGAGAAGATTGGGGGAAAAGATATAATGGTCTAGCCAGAATAACAAGAACTAGATTAAGAGTTATTTCATGCTTTTATTATCCTTCCATACATTTCATGTTGTGTTTCCCATAAGATATGTACTTGTCTCGTACATGATTGGTTTTACTTAGCTTTCAATTCAATTCCTATATTAGAGGTTATAACTTGTTGTTATTCATTAGTTGTTTCAAGAGATATACTTTAGTTACTGAATGTTAACTTGGGTAGAACTGTGGAATGTTTGTGGAATGAGGACTTAAGATAATAAGTTGATCAAATGGTTCATTGATGTGTTGAGATTTCATATGCTAACTTGTATAAGATGAATGAGACCATGAGCATATGAAGGTTATTGGGGTTTAATGACTTATGTTATAGTTGTTAGTTGTTTTCTCAGGTGTCATGATTTTACTTTATATTCTTCTCTTTATTATCTTTGTCATGCATTATGCAGACTTAGAGGTTAGGGAATGATCATATGTAATGATCAAGGTTTAACAGGTAGTTTAAGAAGGCTTGTTTCATCTTTTAAATGGTTCCTTTCTTGTTGATGAGATATATACATATTTGATAACTATGTTAACACAATTATTATATCATTTCCCACTTGTGGGTTTTGAGTTAACACTTATTTCTATCACTTGTGTTCTATTGAAACTTTGCTATTTACTTGTGAAGGTGCTTAACAGTTATGAGATAATTTATAAAGGTGTTGTGTGAATGGTTGATAACTGTGAGAGTTGTTGTTTTATAGGAGATAACATCTTTGTTGATGAGATGGTTCAATTGGCATTACCATATTGTGGAAGTATGATCATCAACTATGTGATTTGGATACTCACCCCTCTTTGAGTTCTAGATACCTAGTGAATTATCCCAAGTCACTTATAGACTTGTGGTTAAGGTTGTTGAGAGTTTGTGTCGTGGGATAATCACGGCAGATGTTACCTGGGGTAACTGATCTCGGGGCAAGTCGACACAGGTATTTGGGAGAGGGTTTAGCTCGAAGGAAAACATGGTGAAAAGCAATCTAAGAACCGGAAAGCAACTCGCCGGCTCTCGATATTATTATACTGGATACTCGATAACAGGTGTTACAACTATGACTTGAATCTCTGGCAAACTAAACCTAGGGGCCGGTTTATAAAGCACCCGTACACCCCTAACTTGCCCTTCAAGGCACATCTTGAGTCCTACTCGAACTCCACATACAAAGCCTAACTTTCCTTATCGCAACCCACAAGCCGGGTTACGAATCTCACAAGCCTTTGGGCCTTCTAGTAACCTCTTTACCCCTATCCGGGTATTGCTCAGCTCACCTTGGGCCGGATTATACCTTGAAGTGGGCCTACCGGGTTACTATCCCCCCATCAGTAGTCCCCAGAATAGCTTGGGCTTCCAAGATTTACTCTTCGAAGCGCTGGCTATTCCCTACAGAAGCATTAGAGGCAAACACATGAGGATCAAGACGCAGCGCGTCGACGAACAACCGTGACAGGTACCAAGGAAGCCAGGTAAGACCCGGCTCTCCGTTAATCTCCCAGACTTAAATCTTAATAAGAAACTCCCTGACCTCACATCCTTCTTGATAATTACCGCTGATACAAGGAAGGCAATTTCCCCTTCCTTTTTCCATGGATCATATTGGTCTGCGCACAAAATGTGCCTTTCAAATTTCGAAATGGCCAATTACTCCGTATTCCCCGGGTCCCGACCGTTAGGCTAAGCCCTTCCATCCGGATGGTTATAAATAGAGCCCAAGGAACAAACCCTAACTCTTAACGGCTCATTTCCCCCATTCCTCTTCTCCTCAAACCCGAGCTCGCGAAGTGCCACCACGGAAGCCCCACGCACCTCACCGGAGCCCATCCGCCGTCGCCTGCGCTCCGCCGTCGCGCGACTCACTCCAATCCCCAAATCCGCCGCCGAGCGCCCGGTCCGCCGACCAACAACCTCAAAGGGACATCAATCTTGCGCCATCTGTCTCCGCAAAGCTCTTCTTCAACCCCCTTTGGTAAGCTCCTCATATCCCCCAGCTCATCCTCGTAATTTCTCATCCTTCCCTTGGATCAGATCTGAATCAAGTGGTCCGCGATTTCCCGGGCCGCGCCGGATTAACTCACCGATATTTACCATAATCATCCCCATAGATAGGATTCATAGCTTGTATTGCTCTCCTAACTCCAGTAATCATTAACTTGGCCACAAATTTGGAAATAAGATTCCCAATCTAGGCTCGGGCCATCTAAAATTTCCGCCTTTGTTATCCCTCCTCAGAGAATCTCACTTCTCCGAATCATTCGTAGATGGTAGGCATACAAACACCCTCCCAACTTCTCCAAACACTTGCTTTTTACGGAAAACTCTATAAGGATTGAAATGGCACATGATACCCGGACAAACCATACTTGACCCCGCAAGGCAATACCCGGAAAGTGTTTAAATTGCCGGTAACCACTTATCTGCTAACTTCCGAGTTTTTGTCTCTTACGTCCTTTTCTTCAATGTTTTACCAGGTCAATCCCATGGCACCCAAGAGGCAGGGGAAACAGCCGGCTAAGGCTAAATCCTCAAACTCCATATCGGCCAATTGGGGGAAGTCCTCTGTCACCAAGGCCAAACTGGAGGAGTTGGTCGAGCTCGGAACCCTACCTCCACAGGAGGCTATCCACTGGCGAGTGCCAGGCAGTGAAACCCGGCCTTCTCCAGCGACGGATGAGGTAATATGCTTCGTTGAACATGTGACCCGGGGCTTTAGGCCTCCGGGTCACCCCTTCTTCCGGGACGTCCTAGACCATTACAATCTCCGTATCTTCGATATAGGTCCAAACTCCATTTTGAACATCTCCCATTTTATCGTTCTTTCCGAATCTTACTTGTGCACTCCGCCAAGTCTAGCCCTCTTCGTCGAACTTTTTCAGTGCAAGCCGTGTCGCGAAAGCGGCGACGGCGCACTTCTCACTTGCGGCGGGGTTTCTATCCAGCGCCGCAAGAACTCCCTGATGCCTCCTATTTCTCTCAATTCCCACGTAAAGCACTGGCAGCTTTCATACTTCTACTGCCGGGATACCTCTCCACCCGGTGAAAAGAAGTTGCCGGGTTACTCGGAGGGTCAACTTGACATCTCCGAGAAATTCAACGCCTTTGCGCCTGATTCGGACAGGGAGGCGATCTTGCCCTTGTTAGCTAGGATCTCCATCTTGTCCGCCCGAGGCCTCATCGGGCTAAACCTGGTGAAGACCTGGGTTAGCTTCCGCATTCAGCCAAACTCCATTCGTGAGAAACTGATGTGCGAATACTCGGGTCAAACCACGGACCCAATCCGATTCTCTACCCGCACCCTTGCTCCGGGTGACATTAACAAAACAATTAAGGGTTTCCTGACAGAGAAGCTCGAGGTAATCCGGGGCATAGCCGGATTAGAACCTTTTACCCTCGAGAATCCAACCCCCGCAGTAAGTTTTCTGCCTTTTGATTTTGACTTCTAACAACTTACCTTTATTCGCTTCTCTTGACTCGATATTAATCACTATCCTGGCATCTTCTCCTCAGGCCGATGATGACTTTTGGACGGTCGACACCCCTCCTAATTCCGAAGACGGGGAGGAGGAAGACGATGTCATTGACTCGAATGAAGGTACATACTTGATTCCCTTACTCACGTTATATCCTGCCTTTTATTCTTCTTTATGCTGTAACTCGGATATTTTTCAGAGCGAGAGGACCAAAGCGAAGAAGAAGAAACGGACAGCAGGGGCGGGTCCACCAGCGAGGAGGAAGAGCCGGAGCCGGCCACCAAAGCCGGAACAAAGAGGAAATCCCAGAGGATAGCCCTCCAGGTTTTTACTTCATCTCCTTACACTTTGGTTTTTTGTTCCCATAACGTCACTCCGGGGCTAACCCCATCTCCACCCCTTTTGATCATAACTGAAGGAGCCACCCGCGACTAGGCGCCGAGTAACCCGGAATCATCCGGGCAACGAGACCCCTAACCCGGTCGCTTCGCCGCCCCCGGTTCAACACCCTGGTATTTGTTGTAAACAAAATTTCTTTCCGGTCATTCCTTTGTAACATAATCCCAGACCTTTCTTGCCATTTTTCAGTCTCTTCCGGGTCTAGTGACGGCTTCCCCTCGGACTTCCCGGTGAACACCGGGGTAAGCGCCTTTTCCTGATATTATACCGAACTTCCATCCCTTTTTTCTTTTAACCAGAGATTAATTGTGCCTTTGCACCTTCTTCAGAGCCACGGTTATTAGTAGCGACCAGGAGGACACCGAGGCTAAGGTCCGGGTCGAGAACGAGCCGGCTGACGATGCCTTCACCACGGCTGGCGACGAGCAAGTGTCGCCACCGGAGCCAGCTAGGCATGACGCCGAGTATCCAACCGCTTCACACGCAGGCGAGAAGGAGAAGGGAGCAGCTTCAAGCGCGGGAGGGGGACCAGACTCCGACATTCGGATGACCCGGGTGCCACCTCCTGTTACAAGAAATGCTCCTTTTCCCACTTTCCAGGTATCCGAGCCATCTAACTCGGATAACGCTGACTTTAACCAGCTGATGAGCGCTCTTCTTGCCATGAAAGCTTCAGAAGGGACTGTCTTAGAACGCATGGCTGCAGCACATCAGGTAACTTTTACTTGGTGCTCCTTATTATACATCCAGTCCCCAAGTCCCGAGTATAATTTTTTTTTAATTATCCTCGGTACTTCGCATAATACTTTTCGGTAATCATTTCCTCAGACGAAATACTCTCGTGACACCCGGCTTATAGCTTCACCCGGCTTTTGCAGGCAGAGATTACTCAGTCAGATGAAGCGTTACTTAAGGCTGAGCAGCTCTTGCTGGCTGAAGTTAAGCGTAGGGAGGCCCTTGAAGCGGAGATAAAGACTTTGAAAAAAGACGTCTCCACATACAAGAAGAAGTACAATGCTGCCCAGTCCTCGCTGAATAACCTGTCGACTCAGCTTACGGACACTTACCGTATCTTGCTAAGTAAGTTTGCTATTTGCGATTAATTTGCGTATCTCTATCTTGCCGCTGTAATAACCAATATTACTGATATGCTTTTGCATGTTTAGGTGCTAACCTTGCTGCTCCGGAGGAGAATGCCATCACTCAAGTTAAAACTCTGAAGACTGTGCTCCGGACGTTTTTTGCCGGCACGAAACTTTTGCTGGATGCTATCAAGTGGCCTTCTGAGGTATACCCGGGCGAGGAGAACCTTATACAGGCCTTTTCCACAGCACCTGGATGGATTGAAATACTGAAGCGCTCGTCCTGCCGAATTGGGATGACCCGGGCTTTAACGCTGGCGAAGGCTTATTTTCCAAAGCTTGACCCGGCGAAGATAGTATCCGGGTTCCCAGAGTTTAAAGCTGACGGATCCAAATTCAAGCCCCAGGATTTCAAAGCTATACAATCTGCGGTACGTCCTTCAGCCACAGCTTTGGCCGACAAGATGGATCTAAACACGATTATGAGCTCGTATGATTCTGAGGGCAAGGTTATCCTGGTGGAGGCACCCCCCCCCTATTGATATGTTGGACAAATGGTCGACTGATCTGGCTAGGAGGAAGGAAGAGGCTGCAAAGAGGGAAGCAGAGCTGGGCGTAAAGCCGTCTACCTCTACCCCAGCCGTGCCCCCGCCTGTTCGTCCAGATGTGAAGAGCCCGGGTAAAACTGCTGGCAAGGCCAAGAAGCAAGTCCAAGACTTAGACCCGGAGGACCACTCTCAAGACGCCGAGTAGGACGCTGCCTAGTGCTTTTGCGTTTCTCGAGACTGATATGACTTTTGCGGTGCGCCTGTGCACCATTGATGCTGACACTATGACTTTGCGTTTGTGAACTTATGATAACTCTTTGCCTCCCCTGGCTTTTGATAATCTCGATCCTTGTGTTACTTATAAGCTTATTCTCGATACTTCGAACTCTTGTTTTCAATTTCCTTTGGAGACTCGGCTAGCCGAGTATCGTAGGTTTTGATAGATGAACTTTTCTTTAAGTCCCCAATACTCGGAAATTAAGGTTTACAGGCTTTGGTAGTTAAACAGTTTGTTTCTGTTTCGAAGTCCCCAGTCCCCATGACCCAAAGTACGAGCTATGGGGGCGTGGCCTTTCTCAGATGACATACTGCTGTTTACCAAGCTGAATACCAATAGCTGTTTACATAAATACTGAAGTCATGCTTAATACTTGTTGAGTTTCCGGCTTTTTTAGCCTTATACTCTGCATGGACTTGTGGTTTAGATGACCCTTTTGATTATCTTGTACTGTAAGCCGGCTTTCGCGTGGATACCATGTCGTTGCATCTATACGAAAAACAAGATCAAGCAAGCTACATTGGGCTGCATAGTTTGATTGTAATCGTACGTGAACAGATCATGCCACTTTAGTGCGAGTCACATCGAGCTTAAGTAAGAATAACCAAGAAATTTGGCTCCTTTGTCCGGTTATAAGATTGCAGCTGTACCCGTTTTTTCGAGTAATCAGCCCCCATAACTCATAGGCATCATGGCCGGGTCTCCGGGTTTTGTGATTACTTATTGAAGCCGACCACCCCCGGAGACCTATATTCACACAATGTATTTCGATGATACTGATGTATTGATAGTAACAATGTTACTTACTTGTAACTGAAGCAAAGACCATGATAAGACTCGAAACCATCTTCTTTTATTGATAAAAATTTCTTTTTTGAATCAGCAGGCCGCCTCATTAAAAACCTTCCAGTTCCCGTAGGTACCCTGGTAAGGAAAAGAGTGCGTATGAAACCCGCCGTCGATTACACTGCTTTAGTTACTCCCGAGAGTCGGCCTCGCGTTGGTACGGCCGATGCACATTCTCCACTTGCTATGCCCCTTCGTAATGAGTACCGGATTTGCTAGCCAATCCGGGTATATCGCCTTTGAAACGTGATCAGCCGCGGATGGTGGTGCATCTTCTTCTTCCCTACTGAGAGTTTTGAAAATATCGTTCCTGATGAAGCCTACCATCTTAGGGTCTTGTTCTGCCCTAACTTTTGCTTTGTCCCCCCCAGGAGTTGGCTTTTTTGACGTTGCCCTCTCTTCTAGGTCTACCTGAGAACGGTAATGTTTGAGCTCTTCCTTCCTACAGGCTTGCTCGGCCATTGCCGCGTCTCCCTCATCACACTCAGCTGCTATATCTCGGTTTCCGTGTATTGTAATGGTCTTCTTGGGACCCGGGATTTTCAGTTGTAGGTACACATAACACGGTCTCGCCATGAACTTGGCATAAGCCGGCCTCCCAAACAATGCATGATAAGGGCTGCGCAACTTTACTACCTCGAAGGTAAGCCACTCGACTCGGTAGTTGTCCTTTGACTCTCCAAAAGCTACTTCCAGTGCCACCTTTCCTTCAGGGCATGCTGAGTGACCCGGCACTATCCCGTGAAAAACTGTTGTACTCTTTTGCAGCTGCGATTCCTTTAAGCCCATACGCAGAAAAGTTTCCCAGTACAGGATATTGATACTACTTCCTCCATCCATCAAGACCTTTTTCAGCTCGTAGCCGTTGACCTGTGGTGCTACTACCAAAGCTAAGACTCCCGGGTGATCAACTCTATCCGGGTGATCTTTCCTGCTCCATGTTACCTCTTGTTCTGACCATCTCAAATACCTTGGGACAGCGGAAGAGACCGAATTAACTGCTTGTTTCAGTATCTTCTTATCCTTGTTAGAGCCTCCTGTAGTGTGCACATGATATTGACCCAGCTGTTTGGGGTTAGCTTGAAAACCTCCTGCTCCACCTTGATTGTTACCTTGATTTCCAGCTGGCGGATTGCCGGCTGGGGGCGGTCCGTTACCCAAGTTTCCACCTAGACCCGGACCTCCTCCTCGGCCCGCACCTCGCATAGCTCTGTTCACTTCCTCGTTCTTCCACCTTTGTAAGTCGGCACATTGCTCCAATGAATGATTGGCCGGCTTGCCATTCCTGCTATGCTTCGGGCACGCCATCCTAAATATGTCCCAACTGTTGCTTGGTCTTGGAGGTCCTTGGTAGTGTCCCCCATTGTGATTTCCAGTATTAAAATTCCCTTCGGATCTAGGTCTTGAAGACCCGGCCTCCGTGTTGGCTACAAACTCGGAGTTCCCTTCAAACGGGCGCTTGTTTTGGCTACTTCCATTATTGTTTGGCGCCGATCCATTGCCGGTTTTCCCGCTGCTACTTGCGTTTGCTTTTGCTTTCTTGTCATCAACTTCCTCCTCTGTGGTATCCGTTGCAGCGTGTTTGTTGCACGCATCCATTAACTCCCCCATTGTAACCTCCGCTGCATTCCTACTAGATTTCATGCGAGTTAGCTTTTGCACTAAAGGAACATACTTACATGTTTTTGCCATAGCTTGTAGCGCGTCCTTAGGCTGGATATCCGTAGACGAGTGGAGTATCTCCATAACCCGGCGTACCCAGCTGCGTGCTGACTCTCCTTTCTTCTGAACGCATCTTTCTAAATCATCAATAGTAAATAACTTTCTGCATGTCCCATGAAAGTGCTTGATGAATGCGGTCTTTAGCTCCTCCCACGACTTGATCGATTTTTCCGGTAGGTTGGTGAACCATAACTTTGCTGCTCCCTCTGACATCATTAAGTACATGAATTTGGCTTGAAGATTCTCGGATGCGTTGCGAATTGACATTGCCATCTCATAGCTGCTCAGCCACGTTTCTGGATCCATTGTTGGCTCATAATTTACTACTTTCCCCGGTTCTTTGAACTTCTCCGGGTAAGGTTCTGCTCTGATATCGTCCGAGAGGCACTTTGGTCCCGCAAGGGTGGTTGGGGCTGGTCTTACCCGGGAAACACGTGACCCGGCTGGAGGTACCGCGGGGTGCGGCACCGCGGGTAACTCGTGTGCTGCAGACCCGGCCCCGGCTCTTCTGGCTCTGGAACTGTCCACCACCGCCTGCGCTGCTGATACTACTGGTACGGTCTGGATACGCGGTGGAGGCGGCATTTGCTGCTGCTCTTCCCTTCGTTGTGCCGCACTTGTTTGGATATTGCCCTGTTGCTGACTGGCGTACGGCGTCCCATGCATCCCGCTTCTATGATCCGGATAATTGGCTTGCTGTGCTACCGCGGTATGTAGCAGATCGATTGCTCGTCGGGTTCCTTCCGCATGAGGCGAGTCTCCCACAGGGATCTGGTTTAATGCGAGCGTTGCTGCGTACACGTTGTCCATGGGATTGTTGTAATGACCTGCTGGTGTGCGGAATCGTGATGGTGGTGGCGGCATGGTATTGCCGGCTGTCACCCCTGTCTGTGGCAAAGGTAACCCGGCTGGCACGTTTACCGGATGTGCTCCCGTTGAAGGTCGCGGTATGGTCCCTTGGTTCGTCGGTGGAATCGGTTGATCTTGAGGCGTGAACACCAGGGCAGTCGGGTTAATAACCCCTCCTGTTGCCGGCAGCATAGTTCGGTGCCTTTGATGCATCCTTGTCGTTTCCTCCCGGAGCCGGGTCTCTCGGTCATCCAATTCGCGCTGCCGCGCGGCCATCCCCTGCCTTTCTGCTTCCACTTGCCTTCTTTGCTGCTCCAACGCACGACGAGCCACGTCCAGGTCTCTTACACGCTCTGCCGCGTTTTCTGGGCTAATAACTGTGGCCAAGACTGTGGGGTCCAAAATCAAATTATTATCAAACAGAGCCGGGTGACGCGGGTTTGAGGGGCCCGCCCCCGGGGTCCGGTTTGCTTGGAACCCGAACATATTTGCGTGTCGCTCCTCGTCTGCTGGGCGACTGGTGACAGACGCCGACTCTCCATCGACCTGGGCCAAGACCGGGTCAACTGCTCCTTGCTGCTGGGCCGCTGCCTGAACCGCCCCGGCTGGCGCCGCGGCCGCGTTTTCTTGATTGAGATTGGTCGCGGGAGCCGCATAGACCGCAACCCGGCGCATGATGCCCGGTGTAGATTCGTATTGTTCTTCCTCGCTGTTTTCCTTTTCATATCGATCCTCCAATAAATCCCGTATGGACTCGGTATCATCCTCCCTCTCTAACTGACCCGCTGTTCCAATCGACTCTTCTTTTTCCGATCGGACATACGTGTCTTCCCCTGACACAGAATCAGATCCAATATTATCACAATTCGAACTGGAAGTACATACCATACCGATGAAGACGTTGACGCTGCCGACTGTCACGATGGATCCGGTTTCGAGGTGATCCGACTCTGGCCCCCAGCCAGAATCGTCTACCATCTTCTCTCCTTTGCTGTTGACGTAGACTTCTCCGACGATGAGGTTCTTCATGCTCTTCCGAGCTTCTCCCGTGATGTAAACACCTTTGGACGCAGGCCCCACGGTGGGCGCCAACTGTCGTGGGATAATCACGGCAGATGTTACCTGGGGTAACTGATCTCGGGGCAAGTCGACACAGGTATTTGGGAGAGGGTTTAGCTCGAAGGAAAACATGGTGAAAAGCAATCTAAGAACCGGAAAGCAACTCGCCGGCTCTCGATATTATTATACTGGATACTCGATAACAGGTGTTACAACTATGACTTGAATCTCTGGCAAACTAAACCTAGGGGCCGGTTTATAAAGCACCCGTACACCCCTAACTTGCCCTTCAAGGCACATCTTGAGTCCTACTCGAACTCCACATACAAAGCCTAACTTTCCTTATCG
This sequence comes from Alopecurus myosuroides, assembly GCA_028641055.1. Taxonomy (NCBI): domain Eukaryota; kingdom Viridiplantae; phylum Streptophyta; class Magnoliopsida; order Poales; family Poaceae; genus Alopecurus; species Alopecurus myosuroides. The sequence goes on along the minus strand of CM054058.1, from coordinate 314,221,072 downwards.
CAACCCACAAGCCGGGTTACGAATCTCACAAGCCTTTGGGCCTTCTAGTAACCTCTTTACCCCTATCCGGGTATTGCTCAGCTCACCTTGGGCCGGATTATACCTTGAAGTGGGCCTACCGGGTTACTATCCCCCCATCAGTTTGTGTTTGATCATAACCAATGATGGTTTGTCTTATCAAATGATTTGCTTTGTAATATACACCTTATAAAGATCACTCCAAATGCACTCTTGATCAGATGATCTAGAGCTAATTCATCTTGTCAAGTGAAACATCGGTTACCCTATTCGTTTAAACTTTCGCGCCAAAATTTCCTGTATTTTTAGATGCATGCTTTGCAAATGCACATATTATATTTAGATCCTTATAACCTCCCAAACACTGGGACGTTACAATTGGTATACAATTGACCTTTCTCATAGCCAAATAATTCGGTATACTGAGCAGTTGCATATCCACCAGATGAGAGATGACCCCTTCAATTTGACAATTTTCTTTCGCCCATTCAATCATGATAGCCAACATATCAGGCACAATATTAAATAATATGGGCGAAAAGGGACCACCTTGCCTTAATCTACTTAACAACGACACTACCTCCAGAAAAAAAAGCACGGATCAAAGCACACCACTCTTATGAGAACCCTTTCATTCATAGAGTCTGTTAGAGGAATGACCAGATAACTTTATCATAGGTCTTCTCAAAGTCAATTTTGAAAATCACACCATTACGTTTTTTAGTATGCATCCAATGCACGGTTTCGTGTAAAATAACGACCCCGTCTAGGATGTTCCTACCTTGCATAAAAACTGTTTGTGTAGGTTTCACCACATGATCTGCCACCGGATGTAACATAATAGTTGCAACTTTCGTATTGATTTTGAAACTAACATTAAGAAGGCATATTTGTTTGTACTGTTGAATCCTTTCTACCTCTACATTAGGCAACAGAACGATTTCCCCAAAGTTAAGACGAAACAACTCTAATTGTCTGGCATGTAAGCAACCAAATAATTCTAGAAGGCCAGGTTTAATGACATCCCAGAAATGCTTGTAGAACTCTGTACGACAACCATTTAGACCTAGTGCTTTATTATGTTCCATTGCGAAAATTTCCTTTCTAATGTCCTCTTCTGAGAAGGCAGCATTAAGAAAAAACATTCTCCGCATTGGAAACTTGGGGAATATCATCCGTTCGCGATTTATCCATGGTAAGATTGTCTACTTCCCGAGCTCCGAACATACCTTTATAAAAATTTGAAACATAGGCCTTGAGCTGAATGGATTCTAGCTGTTGGGTACAGAGAGGGCAGTTACCGGGTGGGGGAGGCCACATCATCTGAGTCTATCTGCCATCTAGCGACGGTTCCTTGATGCCAACCACGCAAAGAACTTGCAACTATACGGAGCCCTAGACCTCCAGATTTGTCCAGACATCAGAGGATGTGTAGTCCTCGCGAAGAAGGCATCATACGCCGACTTGGAAGAGTAGTTCCCATCTTGGGTCCACCTCTAGACAATCTTGTCCTTCCAGTCAGGAACCAGTCGGTTCGTGGCGAGGAGCCACCATATGGTAAATAACTCCCATAAGGCAGCATTCCCCAGATTGGGGCCACAGCCGGTCAACCACGCTCCGGCGAGCCCATCTTAGAACGACTTCGTACGCACCGCACGTGCAGAGACTAGCGCCGCCAGTTTGGGGAAATGTCAACCACGCTACAACTAAACAACCACCTATCTGTACAAAATCTCGCCCAATGTTTGTTATCTAAGATGCAATGTGTGGAAGCCTCGTACATTGCATGTGAGATTCTAGGGATTTGGAGGTCTAACTCCAACCAGGCAGAATAGTGCTACATAGCACCTTTGGCATAGATTGCCATTCGCGTGTATAAAGCATGGGAGACAACTGCCCTCGCCAAAGTGCCACCCAAAGCTTTCCTCTTTTGTGCAAGAAGACCAGGCTGACGCTAGGAGACGAAGGAAACTTCATGAGGAGCCCCACGGCTCTGCCATGGGTGGTGGCGTTGTCTCCTGCAAGCCAAGACCGTGGAAGATGATGAAGCGCGCACTACCTATCCCTTGTTGCTGTGTGGTGCCCTTTTCCCACCAAGAATGAGCGGGAAAGAGGGTCGGGACGAGTACATATGGGAGCTCTCTCGCTCCCATATAAGGGCCGAATGGTTTCATTCCCCAACATCCCTAGTACGAACTCGAGCACAAGCTCACCCGTTGTACTATAATCAATCGCAGTGCAATCCACCAGACAAGCAGGAGTAGGGTATTACACCGCAAGGTGGCCTGAACCTGGGTACACTCTCTGTGTCGCCATTGTTGTCCTTTGTGAGTTTTTCTCTCCATGCCCCAAGAGAGGTACAGTGAGTGTGGTTAGCCCCCAGTGTTCGAACCTCTTGAGATATCTTGTCCCAGGACAAACCACTCTCTGACATTTGGCGCGCCAGGTAGGGGGCCAAGGCGCTCCTCCACCTTCTCATCGCCATGGTTTCTTCCCGCGCTGGACACATATGTTGCGCGGCCCGAGCTTGGGAGCGGGCGCCCACCAACAGGGACATCGCCCATACTCCCACGGGCCATGCCCAGGGCATGACACGCCGGACGTCGAGGTTCTTTCTTTGGACCCGACTTGGTACCTGGAGGCTCCTGCACGGGAAACGCCTACCCTGTTGTCATTAGATGTGTCTGCACACAATCAACAGAGCTCGTAGGGAGCCCTACCACCAGCACAAGACCTGCCACATTGTCCGCCTGACGCTACCGGCCGCGATGCTTGGTTGGCTCATGACACCAAGTTGTCCTGGGCCGCGAAGGTTGCGCCTGGGACTCTCGGCGCCCCGTCCGCAACCAAGGAGCTCGCTGGAAGTACCAACGAGGCCATGCTTGTAGTCGACACTGCAGGAGCTCGCCCGCGCGAGGCCCCATTCAGCCCCACGGGTGATGCATCTTGCTACCTCTTTCGCCCTCAAAGAGGGGCTCAAGCAAGCCCAGAGTATCCCAACAATCATGAGCAGCGCGCCAGCGTGACCGGGTGCTGCTATGCATTCTCCAGGGGCCTCTAGGTGGCAAAGTGGCCCTCCACTTTCCGCCCTCGGCTGCCTCCACGCTACAGGGGCGCCGCGCCTCCCCTCGACTTCCTGCGAAGGTACGAGGCGAGCATCCTGGCGGCTGAAGGGTGTGGCAAGTGCATGATGAGGTACTTCCCCCTGGCCCTCAAGGGTGTGTCCCTCGCATGGCTGATGAATCTCGCAGATAGATCAGTTGGCACGTGGGAAACGCCACACGCAGTTCGTCCGTTGCTTCCGGTGTTACGACCGTTTCTGCCATGCCAAACCTCAGGACCACACTATCATGCTGCATTTCGCCAAGAACAACGCTAGAGGTCATCTACCCGAGGAAAACGGGGGTCCCGTGGCACCTCGATGAGTGGCGTGCATCCTTGGCGGGTCCCTGGCCCCCCTCTCCAGTCGCCACCACAAGCAGGCCTCACGAGAGGTCAACGCCGTTCCCCTAAAGGCATGGACACCCCATCCTCTCAAGTGGTCTCAGCATAAGATCTCCTTCATCGTCACCGACCACCCCAAGTCTACCTGTTCCGTGGGAGCCACCCTCCTGGTCTGCACCCCATGATCAACATCATCGCCGTCCCCAAAACTCTCGTCGACGTGGGCGCATGCCTTAACGTGATCTCTATGGAGACCTTCGAGAAGCTGCGAGTACCTCGAGAGCGACTAGTGGCCACAAGGCTGTTCACAGGCACCACCAACAGAACCACGGTTCCTCTAAGATGGGTGCGCCTCGCCGTCACGTTCGGCACACGCCAGAACTACCGCACCGAGACTCTCGACTTCGACGTGTGCACATTACCTCCCCTACAACGCCATGCTTAGCTACCCCCCACTAGCCAAGTTCATGGTTGTCACTCATCACATGTAAAGCCTCGTGAACATGCATGGGAGCAGTAGAACCCTCACTGTTTGCGCCAACATCAAGGAAGCAGTGCGCTCCATCGAGGATGCCTACAAGGAGGCTACGTCATCGCACCCCATCGGCGAGGACTACGTCGAGCACCTCGCCGATGATGAGGACATCCCTATTTCTTTGCCACACAACGAGGTTGTTATCCAAGAGAAGCCCGATGAAATAAGACTTGGACCAATAACAAGATCAAGGACCAAGTTATTACAACAACAGGTGAATTCACTCCTTATTGAATATGATGTTTGTGATAGTGAGAATTTTATACTACCTAAGTCTATGCATTTATGTATGATCAGGGTTATTGATAACACAAACATGGTGGTCGAAAACAACCAAGAGGAGCTAGAAAACAAGATGGAGATGTTGGAAAACAAGCTTACAAGTGGTGAAAACAAGAGTACAATGGTGAAAACAAATTTACACGAAGGTGAAAACAAATGTACAAGTGTGGAAAACAACTCCAGGATTGTTCTTCCACACTAAGCAAGGGTGAAAACAAGTGGAGGGACGCCCCATTGAAGATCAATGCGCCATATAGAAGTCCTAATTCAATTAGGCATGGACTGTATGCCATAATAGCCGAATCCCCCTAAAGTGGGTCGGTTTGTATCCCTTCCTAGTCAAGTAGGAGTCCTAGTCTTAGTAGGAGAGTTCTTGTGCAAGGAAGCCCTTGTAGCCGCACCCCTCGACCTATATATACTCCCCACCTGCGTGTGGATAGGTAGAGAAAGTTTAAACCAAAAACCCTAGCCTCTAGATTGTATTGCTGCTAAGCATTCATCTTGAAGTATTACCATTGCAAAGTTGCGTGATATCTTGTTGTTCCACTAGGAATAAGGGGATACAGGATCACTCGTGATCTTTGATTGCGTGTGCAAGAGTGTGTAGTTGAGAATATCGAAAAGGGTTGATTGTTGTTGCACTGGCAACAAGGATTATCCAAGGAGAGTTCTTAGTGTAGCACTGGTTATCATTCATCCGCAAAACATCCACCATATTATTCGAGAGAGAGAGAGAGAGCTCATTGAGAAGATCGGGCCACCCCATATCAGCCAAGGTCCCCAAGAAGAAGCAGTTGTTCTCTCAAGAGAGGACAAACATGAAGAAGATCTCTCTGAACACCGATGGAACTGGGGCTACCCTCACCATCGGCGCAGGCTTGCCTCCCAAATAGGAAAGCGCGCTCGTCGCCTTCCTTCAGGAAATGTTGACATATTCGCGAGAACAGTGTTAGACATGCCCTGCGTACCAAGGGAGGTGATCGAGCACAACTTGGCTTTGTGCCCAGGGGCACAACCCGTGAAGCAAAAGGCAAGGCACCTGGCTCCTGAGATGCAAGAATTCATCATCCTTGAAGTGGAAAAGCTGCTGGAGGCAAGGATCATCCGTGAGGTCATACATTTTGAATGGATCGCCAACCCCGTCGTGGTACCCAAGTACACCAGTGACGAGCAGTCCTGTGTCTACTTCAAGGACCTCAACAAGGCGTGTCCCAAGGATCCATACCCGCTCACGAGAATCGACCAGATAGTGGAGTCCATCGCTGGGTGTGACCTTCTCTACTTTCTGAACGCTTTCTCGGGACGTCACCAGATCAAGATGGCCAAGGAGGATAAAGCAAAAACAGCATTCATGACGCCCTGTAGCATATTCTGCTACATGTGCATGCTTTTTAGCCTGAAGAATGTGGGTGCCACCTTCAAGAGGCTGATGTGCATTGCCTTGGGATCCTAGATAGGAAGGAATGGTGAGGCCTACGTCGAGGAAATCGTCGCCAAAACTCGCGAGGAGCGATTCTCATCAACTACTTTGAGGAGACTTTCCAAAATATCTACAAGGTCAACATCATGGTCAACCCCACCAAGTACATCTTTGGGGCTGCCTCGGGCAAGCTCGTGAGCTTTCTGGAATCTCACCGCGACATCAAGGCCAATCCAGACAAGATCCTCGACATAGAAGCAAAGTGCAACTAATTTCTTGGTTGTGTTAGGGGTAGGCCCTATGAAGTCGCAAAAAAGTTGTAACCCAACTCTTGGCAAGTTTCCCTCCAGTTCGTCCGATCCGGGATTTTCAAGCTATAAGTACTTAAACTCGCTAGAGATAAGTGAATGCCGGTGAAGTAGGTCACACTCCAGAGTGCAATCTTTGCCATCCAAAACCCATAACACGCTTCTACACACATGGTATGGCAACCCTAGCTTGTGGTGGGATTATGACGCTCCAGAGCCCCTCTCCGGCGAAACCCTAGCCCCACCGGAGAAAAGTCAAACTTATCGGCCTACCCCCGATACATGTGCATGAAGAGGGTAGCAAAGAGAAACTATTTTCCTGTTTATGTTAGGGTGGACCCTAAGAATTCCCAAAACAATGGTATGAACCAACTGTTCAGAAGATTCCCTCATGTTCGTTCATTCCGGAAGTTTCAGGCTATAAGTACTTAAACTCGGTAGAGAGAAGTGGATGCCGGTGAAGCAGGTCACACCTCGGAGTGGAATCTTTTCCATACAAACCCTATAACATGCTAGCATACACATGGTATGGCACCACCTAGCTTGTGGCGGAATTCCGACGATGCGGAGCCCCTCCCCGGCAAAACTGTAGCCCCGCTAGAGCCGAGTCAAACTTATCGATCTACTCCCAATACTTGTGCCATAAGATGGTAGCAAAGTGTACTAATTTCTTGGTAGTGTTAGGGTAGGCCCTATGAAGTCCAAAAAAAGTTATATCACATCCTCAAGTTTGTCCGATCCGGGACTTTCAGGCTATAAGTACTTAGACTCGCTGGAGAGAAATGGATGACGGTGAAGTAGGTCACACACCAAAGTGTAATCTTCGCCATACAAAACCCATATAACACACTTGTACACACATGTTATGGAACTCCCTAACTTGTGGTGGGATTGCGACGCTCCGGATCCCATATCCGCCGAAACCTTAGCCCCGTAGGATAAAGTCAAACTTCTCGGTCTACACTCGATACATGTGGAGGAAGAGGGTAGAAAAGTTTAACTCTTTGCTTGTTTGTGTTACGGGTAGACCCTAGGAAGTCCAAAAAAAATGGTATGACCCAACTCTTCAGAATATTCCCTCAGTGTTCACCCGTTCCGGAAGTTTCAGCCTATAAGTACTTAAACTCGGTAGAGAGAAGTGGATGCCGGTGAAGCAGGTCACACCTCGCAGTGGAATCTTTTCCATACAAAACCCATAACATGCTAGTACACACATGGTATGAGACCACCTAGCTTGCTGGTTGGATTTCGACGATGTGGAGCCCCTCCCCGGCAAAACTGTAGCCCCGCTGGAGCCGAGTCAAACTTATCTGTCTATCCTAGATACATGTGCCGGAAGAGAGTAGCAAAGTGCAACTAATTTCTTGGTTTTGTTAGGTTCGGGCCCTATGAAGTCCCAAGCAAAGTTATAACCCAAATCTTGACAAGTTTCCCTCCAGTTCCTCCAATTTAGGACTTTCAAGCTATAAGTACTTAAACTCGCTAGAGAGAAGTGGATGCCGGTGAAGTAGGTGACAACCCAGAGTGAAATATTTGCCATAAAAAACCATAACAAACTTGCACACACATGGTATGGCACCCCTAGCTTGTAGTGGGATTCCGACGGTCTGGAGCCCCTCTCCGGCAAAACCCTTGCCCGGCTGGAGAAAAGTCAAACTTATTGGTCTACCCCATTTACATGTGCCGAAGAGGGTAGAAAAGTCCAAATCTTAGCTTGGTTCTGTTAGGGTGGACCCTAGGAAGTTCCAAAACAATGTTTTGAACCAACTCTTCAGAAGATGCCCTCTTGTTCGTCCGTTCCAGGAGTTTTAGCCTATAAGTAGTTAAACTCGATAGAGAGAAGTGGATGCCGGTGAAATAGGTCACACCCTGGAGTGGAACCTTTGTCATACAAAACCCATAACACACTAGTACAAACATGGTAGGGTGCCACCTAGGTTGTGGTGGGATTCCGACGCTCCGGAGCCCCTCCAGGCGAAACCCTAGCCTCTTTGGAGCCGAATCAAACTTATCGGTCTACCCCCGATACATGTGACGGAAGATGGTAGCAAAGTGCAACTAATTGCTTGGTTCTTTTAGGGTAGGATCTATGAAGTACCAAACAAAGATATAACCCAACTCTTGACAAGTTCCCCTCAAGTTCGTCCGACCTGGGACTTTTGGGCTATAAGTACTTAAACTCGCTAGAGAGAAGTGGATGCCGATGAAGTAGGTCACACCCCGGAGTGCGATCTTTTGCATCCAAAACCCAAAAAACACTTTTACACACATGGTATGGCACCCCCTAGCTTGTGGTGGGGTTCCGACGCTACGGATCCCCTCTTCGGCGAAACCGTAGCCCCGTTGGAGAAAAGTCAAACTTATCAGTCTACCCCCGATACATGTGCCGAAAGAGGGTAGAAAAGTGCAACTCTTTTCTTGGTTGTGTTATAGTAGACCCTAGGAAGTCCCAAAACAATGGTATTACCCAACTCTTCAGAAGATTCCCTCCTATTCGTTCGTTTCGGGAGTTTTAGCCTATAAGTACTTAAACTTGGTAGAGAGAAGTGGATGTCGGTGAAGCAGGTCACTCCCTCGAGTGGAATCTTTGCCATCCAAAATCCATAACATGTTATTACACACATGGTATGGCACCACCTCGCTTTGGTGGGATTACGACACTCCGAGCCCCTCCCCGGTGAAACCCTAGCCGCGGTGGAGCCGAGTCAAACTTATCGCTCTACCCCCAATACATGTGAGAGAAGATGGTAGCAAAGTGAATTAATCGCTTGGTAGTGGTAGGGTAGACCCTATGAAGTCCCCAAAAAAGTTAAATCCTGATACGTCTCCAATGTATCTATAATTGCTGATGCTCCATGATGATATTATGCCAATTGCTACATGTTTTCTCCCTTTTTATAGCATTTTTACACGTTTTCCAGGACTAACCTATTAACAAGATGCCAAGTGCCAGTTCCCTGTTTTCTGCTGTTTTTTATTTCAGAAAAGCTGTTCTGGAAATATTCTCGGAATTGGACCTCATGAATCCTGAAGTTCCTATTTTCCCCGGAAGCTTCTAGAAGTCCCGAATAGCCCCGGAGGGGGGCCATAGGGTGGCCACACCATAGGGTGGCGCGGGTCCTCCTAGCCGCACCACCTGGTGGTGTGGGCCCCCTGGACACCCCCCCGGCATCACCCTTTGGCCTATATATACTCCCCCGAGGTAAAACCCTAAAAAACATTAACCTTTTCCAAAAAATACATCCGTAGCTCCGCCGCTGCCGCAGACAAGTTTCGGGGGACAGATCTTTGTTCTGGCACCCTGCCGGGACGGGGAAGTGCCCCCGGAACCATCTCCATCGACTCCATCGCTGTTGCTGTCTCCTATGAGGAGGAGGGAGTAGTTCTCTCCCGAGGCTGAGGGCTCTACCGGTAGATATGTGGTTCATCTCTCTCTCCCATGGTGTGATCTATATGTGATCATGAGCTTTGTAATCTATTTGAATTCGTAGATGTTACTCTTCATCTTTTTCTACTCAAGTGCTTAATTAATATGAACTATGGAGTCACCTTGTCTCGCGGTGTGAAGGTGACAGTGTGCACATCGTGTGTGTCTCCTCTATGAATTGTGGTGTTTGTCTAGTACCATCTAGGGCGCTCATAGTGACAGCGTGGGGTTAACTAGACATGGGAATGCTTACTTTAAGGAATGCTTTTTGCAGCCCTACGCAATGATTAGTGTTTGTTATTTGTTATGAGATCTCCGTAAACGCTTTGATCACGGTGTAAAGGTGACAGTGTGTGCACCGTGTGGTTTAGCATTATATTTATATTTTGTGTTGGATAACCCTATGAAATTGTGGTGTTTGTGTGGAACCATCTGGGTCCCATGGTGATAGCATGGGGGTTACTTGGTTGGGAAAGTTCTTACTCTGAGGAGTGTTGTTAAAACCCTACGCATGGATTGGTGTTGTTATTCGACCAGAGAGTGGTTAAGAGTAGCATAGCAAAGTGAAGATATCTAGTTATTCAATTATGTGATCATTGTTGACAGGATCCCTAGGCCTTATTTCCAAGCATTGAATCACCGTTTTCCGCCTGTTCTGCTACATGTTTTCTTGCTGCCATTTTTATTTCAGATTATTATTATCACTTATTATCATCCATATTACTTGCATTTTACTCTCTCTTCGTCGAACTAGTGCACCTATACAACTGACAATTGTATTAGGTGTGTTGGGGACACAAGAGACTTCTTGTATCTTAATTGCAGGGTTGCTTGAGAGGGATATCTTTGACCTCTACCTCCCTGAGTTCGATAAACCTTGGGTAATCCACTTAAGGGAAATTTGCTTCTGTTCTACAAACCTCTGCACTTGGAGGCCCAACACTGTCTACAAGAATAGAAGCGTGCGTAGGCATCAAGCTCTTTTCTGGCGCCGTTGCCGGGGAGGTAAGGTAAAAGTTACTCACATCCTCGGGTGTGAGTGCTCGAAGTTATTTCCTTTACATTCTGCAATTAAATCTTTTTGTTTCTTGTTTTCACTAGTTAGGCTTAATGGAAAACAACAAAAATATGAGAGAGCTTTATAATCTTTATCTTGAGTTAGGACATGAAGTGTTTGAAGAGAAATTTAAAAAGCCTATGGAAGTTTATTTGCATGCTAATAGAAATGTTATTATTATGAATTATTTGAACACCATTATTACTAATTCTATGGAAAAATCTAAGCTTGGGGAAGCTAGTTTTGATCAATATGATATTTTTAGTCCCCCAAGTTTTGAGTAGGAAATTTTGTTTGATGATACCTTTCCTCCAATATAGGATGATTATAATGATTGTGGTATTCTAGTTCCACCTGTTTACAATGATGAATATGATATTTTCAGTCCACCTACTATTGAGAAAAAAATTAATTATGATTACAATATGCCTCCTATATTTAATGATTATGGTGATGAGAATGATAATGATAGCTATTTTGTTAAATTTATTCCCACTGCTATTAAAAAGAATGACTATGCTTATGTGGAGAGTAATTATTCTTTTATGCATGTGGCCCTTGATAAGAATATTTCATGTGATAGTTATGTTGTTAATTTTATTCATGATGCTATTGAAAGTTATTATGAGATAGGGAAACATAATTTTATGCATCTCAACAATATCAAGTTTCCCCTCTTTATGTTGAAAATTTTGAAGTTGCACTTGTTTTGCTTTCCTATGCTTGTTGCTTTGTGCTTTCATGACTTGTTTTTCTACAAGATTATTTTTCATAGGAAGTGGATTATACTTAAATTTTTTTTATATTTTCTTCTTCATGCTCTCTTATTATGCTTCAACTCTTATTCTTATGTGAGCATCTTCTCAAATTATCATGCCTAGCTAAAAGGGTTTAAGGAAAAGCACTTCTTGGGAGATAACCCCTGGTTTTATTTTTTGCTTTGTTTTTCTATGTTTTCTTTGAGTCAAGGGGTTGTATAATTCTTTATCAACTCCTTTGTATCTTTCTTTTCATGTTCTAGTAGTGCCAAGTAAAGTTTCTGATGAAAGTTGGAGTTGGTTTTCGGATTTCTGCGCAGAAAACAGATTTCTGCTGTCCACCGAAAAACATCGTATAAAATCCTGGAAGATCATAATGATCTGAAATGTTTTGTGCTTATTCCTCAGCTAAGTCCGAAACTTATCCTAGTTGAAAACTTTTTGATTTGAGCAACAGAAGAGTTTCGAAAAAAATCATCTTTACCTGCTGTCATGTTTTGACAGATTTCTGCCAATAATTGCACTTGCATCTTAATCTCCTTCTTTTGGTGTTCTTTTTAGAAAAAGAGTTTTAAAAGAAGTTGTGACAGTAGCTAATGTTTTTATGAGTGTTAGGCTTGTGTTGAAACTGAACCATGTGAATTTATTATTTCGATTGCACTAACGTTGCTAATGAAGATTGTGAGAAGTTTGGTGTGAAGGAAGTTTTCAAGGGTCAAGAGAAGAGGATGATATGACGTGATCAAGAAGAGTGAATAGACTAAGCTTGGGGATGCCCCGGAGGTACATCCCAGAAAATTCCAAGAAAATTCCAAGGCATCCCCTTCTTCATCGACAAATTATCAGGTCACTTCTAGTAAAACTATATTTTTATTCAGTCACATCTTATGTGCTTTACTTGGAGCGTATTTTATTTTTTGCTTTCAGTTTGTTTAGTTTTGTTTGCTGTAGTAAATAGTTGGATCTTATAATACTTGTGTGGGAGAGAGACACACTCCGTTTTCATTGCACCCTGCCGGGACGGGGACAGATCTCTGTTCTGGCCCCCTGCCGGGACGGGGAAGTGCCCCCGAAACATTCTCCATCTACTCCACCGCCATCTCCATCGTCGTTTTTGTCTCCTATGATAAGGAGGGAGTAGTTCTCCCCCGAGGCTGAGAGCTCTACCGGTAGCTATGTGGTTCATCTCTCTCCCATGGTGTGATCTATATGTGATCATGAGCTTTGTAACCTATTTGAATTCGTAGATGTTACTCTTCATATTTTGCTACTCAAGTGCTTTATTAATATGAACTTTGGAGTCACCTTGTCCCGCGATGTGAAGGTGACAGTGTGCACATCGTGTGTGTCTCCTCTGTGAATTGTGGTGTTTGTCTAGTACCATCTAGGGTGCTCATAGTGACAGCGTGGGGTTAACTAGACATGGGAATGCTTACTTTAAGGAATGCTATTTGCAGCCCTACGCAATGATTAGTGTTCGTTATTTGTTATGAGATCTCCGTAAATGCTTTGATCACGGTGTAAAGGTGATAGTGTGTGCACCGTGTGGTTTAGCATTATATTTATATTTTGTGTTGGGTAACCCTATGAAATTGTGGTGTTTGCGTGGAACCATCTGGGTCCCATGGTGATAGAATGGGGGTTACTTGGTTGGGAAAGTGCTTACTCTGAGGAGTGTTGTTAAACCCCTACGCATGGGTTGGTGTTGTTATTCGACCAGATAGTGGTTAAGAGTAGCATAGTGAAGAGAAGATATCTAGTTATTCAATTATGTGATTATTGTTGAGAGTGTCCTCTAGTGAAAGTAGGATCCATAGGACTTATTTCCAAGCATTGAAACACCGTTTTCCGCCTATTCTGCTACATGTTTGCTTGCTGCCATTTTTATTTCAGATTGCTATTATCACTTATTATCATCCATATTGCTTGCATTTTACTCTATCTTCGCCGAATTAGTGCACCTATAGAACTGACAATTGTATTAGTTGTCTTGGGGACATAAGAGACTTCATGTATCTTAATTGCAGGGTTGCTTGAGAGGGATATCTTTGACCTCTACCTCCCTGAGTTTGATAAACCTTGGGTAATCCACTTAAGGAAAACTTGCTACTGTTCAACCTCTGCACTTGGAGACCCAACACTGTCTACAAGAATAGAAGCGTGCATAGACATCAGATCCCAACTCTTGATAAGTTTCCCTACAGTTCATCTGATCCGGGACTTTCAGGTTGTAAGTACTTAAACTCGCTGGAGAAAAATGGATGCCGCTGAAGTAGGTCACACGCCAGAGTTCAATCTTTGCTATCCAAAACCCATAACACGCTTGTACATATATTGTATGACATCCCCTAACTTGTGGTGTGATTCCGACGCCCTAGACCCCCTCTCCAGCAAAACCCTATCCCCGCTGGAGAAAAGTCAAAATTCTCGGTCTACCCATGATACATGTGCCAGAAGAGGGTAGCAAAGTGCAAATATTTGCTTGGTTGTGTTAGGGTGGAAGCAAGGGACTCCAAAAACAATGGTATGACCAAACTCTTTAGAAGATTCCCTTATGTTTGTCCATTCCGGTAGTTTCAGCCTATAAGTACTTAAACTCGATAGACATAAGTGAATGCCGGTGAAGCAAGTCACACCCCGGAGTGGAATCTTTGCTATTCAAAACTGATTACACACATAATACGTTGCAAATGTATCTATAATTTGTTATGCTCCCTGCTTGTTTTCTACCCAATACCTTTTGTTTTCCACATGTTTTCTTCCGTTTTCCTTTGTTTTACACATGTTTTCATTGACTAACCAATTAACAAGAAGCCTGAGGCATGTTTTCTGCTGTTTTTCTATTTTAGTAAAGTTCTTAAGGAAATATTCTCGGAAAGGGCTGAAAATCCATGGAGATCATTTTTTACCCAGAACATAGAAAAATTCCAAAGAAGAGTCGGAGGGGGCTACGGAGAAACCAGGAGGGTGCCAGGGGAGGCCCCTCCCTTGGCCAGGCTTGGTGGGTCCCTGGTGGCCCTGGACACCACCTCTCGTCGCATTTTCGCCCATAAATTGCCTCCAACCCTAAAAATCATGTGGACAGAGTTATTTTCCACGAAACATACAGAAAGGCGCCATCAACTCGAAAGTCCATTCTTGGGCTTCTGGAGTCCTGCTCTGGCACCCTGCGGAGAGGGGGATCGTCATCGGAGGCCTCTACATCGACATGATCGCCTCCGGACAAATGCATGAGTAGTTCATATCGGGACTACAGGTCCATAGCAGTAGCTAGATGGTCGTTCTCTCCCCTATGCCTCCTTGTTTAGAGTCGCGTGAGATGCCACATATGATCGAGACCACCGTTATGTAATTGCGCATGTTTGTTTGCTGGGATCCGATGAACCATGAGATTATGATTATTTTGTTCATGTAAATCTAAGATGCTTCACTTATATTCATAGAGAGTTTTAATCTTATCTTGCAATGTTCTTTGGTGTTTATAATTACCTTGGACATGTAGTTGTTTTCACCTCCAAGAGAGGGTTTATATGCTAGATAGTGGGTTCATGCCTCCTTGTTGCCTCCGCTTGAGTGACAAAAACATGCGGGAGGAGGATGTGCTATTCCACTAGGGAGAAAATGCGGTGCTCTTGTCTACGGACGAGGACCAGTGCTTATATTACGTACTTGTTCGTAATGCATCTGCCTGTTGCACACAAAGCAATCACTTCGTTGCTGCAACTTAATTCCAGAGAGATTTGCTAGATAGCTTTCTTGAGGTGGACTTTTAGCTACGGATGCATGCTGGATAGCGGTCCATATGCCTTGACGTAGTGTCTATAATGTTAGAACCCATGAACTATATCTCGTCATAATAGTATTTTTATACGTTCATGATTTGTCAATTGCCTAGGTGTAATTTGTTCACCCAGCATGTTAGTTTTCTTTGGAGAGACACCGCTAGTAAACCTATGTCCCTCAGTCCTATTTTCCTCCTAATTGCAACCTTCTTTTAAGCACTTTTCATAATTTTTTCCTTGCTGCTCCATTTTTACACTTATTGTTTTCCAAGACTCTATACGTTTAATTCTCCTGTTTTCAGCAAGACCGGAAGATTGACAACCTTCTTCAAGACTACTAAGTTCGAGTGGTTCGATAAACTCTGGTTCCACACTTGGGGAAATTTTTCTCTAGACTACATCATACCTTCCCCTTGGGTTCTACAAACTAGCGTGTGATCACGTTAGCATCAGTACACACATGGTATGGCACCACCTAGCTTGTGGTGGGATTCCGATGCTCCGGAGCCCTTCCTTGGCGAAACCCTAGCCCCGATGGAGCCAAGTCAAACTTATCGTTCTACTCCCGATACATGCACCAGAAGAGGGTAGCAAAATGCAACTAATTCCTTGGTTGTGCTAGGGTAGGCCCTATGAAGTCCCAAACAAAGGTATAACCCTACTGTTGACAAGTTTCCCTCTAGTTCGTCCGATCCGGGAACTTAAACTCGCTATAGAGAAGTGGATGCCCGTGAAGTAGGTCACCCCAGAGTGCAATATTTCCCAACCAAAACCAATAACACACTTTTACACACATGGTATGGTACCCTCTAGCTTGTGGTGGGATTTCGATGCTCCAGAGCCCGTATCCGGCAAAACCCTAGCCCCGCTGGAAAAAAGTCCAACTTATCGGTCTACCCCCTGATACATGTACCGGAAGAGGGTAGAAAAGTGCAACTCTTTGCTTGGTTGTGTTAGGGTGGACACTAGGAAGTCCAAAAACAATGGTATGACCTAACTATTAAGAAGATCCCTCCGGTTCATCCGTTCCTGGAGTTTCAGCCTATAAGTACTTAAACTCGGTAGTGAGAAATGGATGGCGGTGAAGCAGGTCACACCCCTGATTGGAATCTTTGCCTTCCAAAACTCATAACACACTAGTACACACATGGTATGGCACTACCTAGCTTTTGGTGGGATTCCGACGATCCAAAGCACATCCCCGGTGAATCCCTAGCCCCGTTGGAGCCGAGTCAAACTTATCGGTCTACCCCCGATACATGTGCCGAAATAGGGTAGCAAAGAGAAAATAAATGCTTGGTCAAGTTAGGGTTTCAAACAAAGTTATAACCCAACTCTTGACGAGTTTCCCTCCGATTCGTCCGACCCGAGACTTTCAGGCTATAAGTACGTAAACTCGCTAGAGAGAAGTGGATGTCGGTGAAGTAGGTCACATCCCGGAGTGCAATCTTTGCCATCCAAAACCCCAAAACACACTTGTAAACACATGGTATGGAACCCCCTAGTTTGTGGTGGGATTCCGGCGCTACGGAGCCCCTCTCCAGCGAAACCCTAGCCCCGCTAGAGAAAAGTCAAACTTACCGGTCGACCCCCTATACATGTGCCAAAAGAGGGTGTAGAAAAGTGCAACTCTTTGCTTCGCTGTGTTAGGTGGACCCTAGGAAGTCCCAAAACAATGGTATGACCAAAATCTTCAGAAGATTCTCTTATGTTCGTTCGTTTTTGGAGTTTCAACTTATAAGTACTTAAACTCGGTAGAGAGAAGTGGATGACGGTGAAGCAGGTCACACCCGGGAGTGGAATCTTTGTCATCCAAAACTCATAACAGATTAGTACAGACATGGTATGGCACCATCTAGCGTTTGGTGGGATTCCAACACTCCGGAGCCCCCCTCCTGCCAGCGAAACCCTAGCCATGTTGGAGCCGAGTCAAACTTATAGGTCTACCCCCGATACATGTGCCGGAAGAGGGTAGCAAAGTGCAACTAATTTCTTGGTTGTATTAGGGTAGGCCCTATGAAGTCCGAAACAAAGTTATAACCCTACTCTTTACAAGTTTCCCTCCAATTCATCCGATCCGGGACTTTCAGGCTTTAAGTACTTAGACTCGCTAGAGAGAAGTGGATGCCAGCGAAGCTGGTCACACCCCGGAGTGTAATCTTTGCCATCCAAGACACATAACTCTTGTGTAATCATGCATAAAAGAAGAGAAGATTATGTTGTTTTACCCCTTTCGAAACTCGTCTAAGGGGTACACGACGCAGATGCAAATTTTAGGGTTTTCAGAAAAGAGGGGCTTCAGAGCCTCGAGGACCGTACACATTGAGCTATATATTTAATATTTATGTTGTACGTATATATTATATATGTATGTTATTTATTTATTTTACATTTATGTTGTAGGTTCGGGTTTCGGAAGATTCGCGTCATTATTTTACGCGGGTGGCGGAATACCGAAATTCGGAGGTACGAACCACTCCAATTTATTTATAAATTATAACTAAATTAAAATCATATAGAGAAATAAATAAATCCACATATGAGGAATGCCTCGAGTTTAATTAGTGAAATGTTAAAAAAAAAGATAGTCGGCGTATAACCTCCGTAACGTCCCCCGTTATTCCCTTCCACGTGGCATGGTTATGCCGACAGGGGGACATACGCCGACGACCACCATCGGGGAAAGCCCCCTACGCCGACAGCCGTCATACGCCGACTGGGAGGTAGCAGGGCTGCCCCGTATTTCCTTCCTATGCCGATGGCCTTGATATTTCGCCGTCGGCGTATATTCTGGTCGTCGGCGTCCTGCCTCTTTCCCGTAGTGGCATGAGCTATGTTCAATTCCTCGAGAAAAGAAAAGTGAGATAACGTTTATTATAACGAGCTCTATTGCATGTGCGAGAATTATTTGTTTATGGAACTAGAATACGAATAACCATGCATGCCGTAAATGCACAGAAATGTTCTATGCATGTGGGCAAATTAGTCTATCCTAGGTTATGTTATACTATGACCATTGATTCCCATCATGCGTGCATTCTACCATGTGCATTACATTGCGCTGTTCTGACAGGACAGGCAACTACTTGGTCGAATTTACACGGGTACGTCAAGAAGAAAGGTCAGATAGAGTTTATGCAATCAGGTATTTAAGAAAATGACTTAATGTGTGTCAAAGTATTCCAATATTTGAGTAGGTAACGTGAATCAGTGTGTGCAAACTCGTCTGCGAGCAGGCTGCCTGATTAAAGTCGGCAGCCAGCAGCAGTGATCGGCTCGGCCGCGCTCATCCGCTAGCCACACGAGGAGTGATGAAGATGTTTGAGACAGAGATGTGGTAGAGCTAGCAGACGCATGTGTGGCATAGAACAAGAGTTGATGCTCCATGGCTTGAGACGATGAGCCCCACGGCCAAATTGTACCTGTGGGGTTTAGCTTTATGTGATTCCCACAACCCCCTCCATATATCTCATAGAGACCCTTTGCAGGAAAGGGCCCCTGACCCTGATGGGGAAGCTCGAAATGTTGTAGTGTGGGAAAGCTATCTGCGCTAGACTATGCAAGGAAGGTCTTATGCGGGGGTTGCATATTCTCTCTACCCACAATCATGCATGCAGGCAGGTCCATCCCTCCCAAGGTGTTGATGCCCCCTTCCATCCTGGAATGTCCACACAAATCTCATGGATATGGATAGCTAATAATATGTGAGAGATATATTTATGAACACACTCTTTTGTGTATGTATGCATGTATGCCACTGGAAGGAATTGATAGTAGTATAGAGTGGTCGCTCCGATGTGGGGCGACTCGGGCGAAGCCCCCGAAACCCTAGTCTCCCACCACCCCCCTCCTCCTCCCCCCCTCGCCGCCACCAGAGGCACCTCTGGGAAGCCGGCGCGCGGCTGCCAAGGACGGTGGCGGCGGGGATCTCGCTGCTCTACTTCTTTGGTGGAGAGCTCTCGGAAGCTGGGGCGTCGGCCCTGGCGGCGGGGGGCGCCCGTCGAGGCTGGTGACCGCTCCCCTGGTCCGTGCGGGCGGTGATGGAGCGGTGGTGCGGGGTCGCGGCGCGGGGTCTCCCCGTTGGCCCTGGTCGCCAGATCTGAAGACGACAGCCACTCATCGCGCAAGAACACTTCTGGGTCGGGGGCCCTGTACCGGGAGAAATCCCTGGCCAGCGGGGCGGTCACGTCGTCGACGACGTTCTCTACGCCGGCCCCCTCCTTGGAGGCGACGACGAGGTACATCCCCCTTCCCTCCTTTCCTGCGCCCGGGTGAAAACCCTAAATCCGGCGGATTGGACGGTGGCGGCGCGCTTGCGTCGCGCCCTTCTTGGAGGCGCCGCCTTGGGCCGCGGGAAGGTGGTGTTCTTGGTGTGGTGCTTGGCTTGCCTGCAGCGGTGGTTCTGATGTGGTGGTGCGCAGCTTGGTGCGGTTTCCGTGGATCCCCATTGTCTGTCTCGCCCTCTACAGGTGGTGCTCGCCGGCGGGACGGCGCCCTCGGGCCTGGGCGAGAGGGGAAAGGGTCCCCTCTCCGGCGGCTGCGACCTGTCAGTTGTGTGCCAGCGGCTTGGGTGAGCCCTGGCCTCCCACGGTTGTTTCTCTCGGCACCATCTTGCCGTGTCTTCGGGGTGCGATTCCGACCTAAAGCTTGCGTCTTTCCGGCTCGGCGATGCCGGCGGCGACGTCTGTGGGTACCTCACGTGCAGGGCTGTCTGCGCTGGGCTCTTCTCTTCTGCAAGGCTTCTGCCGTGTGGTTTCGTGCTCTAGGGTGAGCATCTCTTCCTTCTGACGGTGCGACGCCTTCCGATCCAAGGCGAGAAGACATGGGTCTTCTTCGAAGGTAGAGACGATCGGCATGGCGGCAATGACGCGCAGGGGGGTCAAGTTGGCGGGATCTTCCTGGTGGTGGTCTGCTTCACGACGTTTTCCTCTCGGCGTTATCCGTGTTGACAGTCGTTGGTGTCGAAGATCAAGTTTTCTTTCTTGTTCTTTGTTTCCTGTAAGTTGTTCATCAGCATCATGCTTGTAATTGCCGCGGTACAGCCGGGGTTTTGTTAATTCAAAGCTGGGCATTATTGCCTTTTATCTAAAATAGTAGTATAGAGTACAAATGGATCAATACGAAATTGGTACACTCTTATACTCCAACCACGGGTCTCTGTGTAATTAATTAGTGCGAATGGAGTCCCCTCTCCGAGCATCAGGGAGGTCTTTTCCCTGCGAGCCTAGGCATCATGTACATAGATGGCTATTTGTAGTAGATTCATGCATGCCGATGGTTAAAGCGCTCCTGAAGCAACTCCCATTCGTTTCCCACACTCGTTCGACACTAGCTAACGCCTCTACATTTCACCATGCCGCGCGCGTGTACGTGTCCAGGGAATCAAATCTTTCAGCTCCGCCTGTCGGAAGGAAGAGATAGATCCGTGATTTCCATCGTTTTCTCTTTGGTTTTGCCCCCACTCCATAATTTAAAGCTTCAAACCAGCCACTTCACGCCTGATTTCGACTGCCCCTCTCGTCCCCCCCAGTGCTATATGCGTTGGATTCCCTTGCCGTTGGGCCGGTCGAAAAGATCTTGAGATGGGTGAGAATAGATAACAAAAGAGAGTTGTTGATGTCGCATTGGACATTCGTTTCTAAGGACATGATTCTAAAGTTCAGTTTGTACATATTGGACGTCGCTGATCTTGCCAGAAAAATTACATCAAATAGTACGTGAAAAGGTAAACGCAAAGCTCTAATCCGCTAGTCGTACCAGGTGAAAACTTTGCTAAGTAGCTTTTCATCCCCGAGCCACTTTACGTGTCTATTTTTGGGTGAAAAAGGAATGGACACTTTTCCAACCATCAGTCCATGGGATTAAAGCTTTTTGATCGAATATGATTTATAGAAATTGATTAAATGCATCATTTGTGGCTCACTCGGTCACTCCGACTCTGACAAATAGGATAGATAAAGATTCAGTAATGACTTTTTTTTTTTGCGGGTGGTCCAAATACTGATTTTTAATTGTAATGAAATTATATAGACAATTTGGTCTTGGATATCCAAGACAACCCATAGATATTGGTCGATCTCTTTTGTTCGCCTCTTCGAAGGGCTCATCAAATGGGGTGATGCCATGGCAATGTCTTTTGCAGAGGTACTTTTGCGTGCTTGTTCCACAAGTATTTTCTTCAACAATTGATATCTTACTTTTTTTTTAAAAACTAGCATGATGGCCCTCGCAAATGCGAGGGCAACAACTGAAAGTGTCTGATATGTATTTACACTCGACGATCATAGATATCAAATTTTGTAGTCACTATAAGTCCTTGTGAAGCTAACCGCTAGGGAAGCAAATACATATTCAAAGATAACTCGTATTGAAGCGAGAGTATGTATAAAGGTATATCCGTCAAAGTTTAGAAAAAACCAAATAATGAACTTTTCTTGGCTTGCTAAACCTGTTCACTAATTTTGCATCCACTCGAGCGTAATGTTGCTATAAAATATTGAGCATTTCAATAATCTATTTTTCCTGGTCTTAAAATCTGTTTCGCAAGGCAGAGAAAATATATAATGATGTAGAATCTAAATGAAGCTTTTGAATCCTAGGTAAATACACCAAGGAAAAAGTATTGGTTCCCTTTGATGGAAACATTATTATATAATATTCCTAGAGCATTCTAATGGTCATATTTTCATAGCTGAAGACCAAAAATTTCAAAGACCAGAGGAGGCCATATATTTACATGAGCGTATTATGTTTATTGGGTGTTTCTATGTATAGATGTCATTTTTTTTTTCCTTTGGACAGTTCGTACATTTTAAATTAACATAAAAAATGTTGTGCGGTTTCCTGTTTTCCTTCAAAGATTTAAAGTAAAATGATACTACCTGGATTTTCAAATCTTATAATTTACACACAACTGAAGTGTACTGGAATATATATTTTTCTAGATATACATGCAGAACTGAGAATTGTGTTAAAAGCATGTATACGTCTTTGATCACCGCAAAAAAAAAAAAAAAACAAAACAAAAAAAAAGGAGAACGTTTAGGCATTAGTATATGAGCCGTAGGCCCGTAGCCCCCTTGGACTCTGCCGCTGATCTAATCTTTGTTCTTTTTGTTTGCAAAACACGCTGATCTAGTTACTGATCGAAATTTCAACAACAAAAAAGGTCTTAATGATCGCTCAATATGAGAAGGACTCTATTGCACGTGATTGACCTTGTGCGTGTACGTATATTCTCATTAAATCCCATATCTACTAAACATGTGTGACCATACGCATATACGTCATCCTATTAAATCATTTTTTTTTTATCTAACCGACATGCATTGCTTTCCTATTGAACTTGAAGATCTCAGTAAAAAAAAAACTTGAAGATCGTGACCAGATCGGGAGATCCCCCGATTTCCTAAAAAAGTGTGTGCACTACACAACGTGTCAACAACCTGATTATATAGTTACGTAACCATTACTTTCACGTTTAATCTTGACCGTAAATTTTAGATCTAACTGTCAAAACAATTTAGATGATGCGGCTCAGTGTGGTGTCTCTGTTAGACATCCGTATATTGCTTTTACAGCAGTGTATAAATAGATCATGCTACTACATATGATGTGCTGATTCGAAAACATGACTGTACTATTCGACCCGTGTTCGGTAGTATCCACATATGTATTTATCCAGCACGTTATAGAAAAATATCTAATTAGAAAGGAGAAAAATCTTGTACGTTGGAGAAAAATATCTATTTCTTCCTTAGAGATCACATCTAAGTACTCCTTCCGTTCCATATTATAAGCCGTTTTGGCTAACTAAATTAGTTTGCCAAAACGGTTTATAATATGGAACAGAGGAAGTACTACGATAAGTCATGCGTTTTTTTTTTAGTTTGCCAAAACGGTTTATAATATGGAACAGAGGAAGTACTACGATAAGTCATGTGTTTTTTTTTTAATTCAAACTATGTAAACATTCTTGTGGAGATAGAACGGCTATAACTTTTTATAAGAGCAACCTCACCACGGTTCCATTATATAGAAACATATGCAGCACGGTCACTGCAATGCAGATTATAGAATCGACACTTGTTATTAATATATCACCATTGTTTTTCTTGCGAGAGATCACCATTCAAAGGTACGGGCACTGCTAGCTTACGGGTGACCGTAGCTCAGGTCAAAATTCTAACATGGAGTTTGCATTTATGGCTATTTAAATATTTGGTAATTTCCCTTTTTGCTACTTTCTTCATGGGTCAAAAAGATACAGTAGCAACATGTTGCAAAGAGAAAGGAAAGAGGGAACTGGGAGAGGAGCAATCCTGGGTACAAACACGGTTAATTCAGATACGATCAGTTACACATACTACGTCGTAATAATCCAGATACGATCAGTTATCAGCACCTGAAATTAATTCAAAACCTCGACTGTTCTGTACATCAGTAGTAGACACGGCCGACGGGCCGAGTGTCCGGCTAGAATATACGCTTCCATATTCGACGGCCATTATTTTCTCCGGCGTTCTAACTTTTAGAGATGCAATGTTGCCATTTTATTCTGCCGAAAAGGCCAGCACAATGAGCAACTAGTCAACATGGTGTACTAGGATTGTATGAGTCATCGTTATCATCAAATATATTCGATCGTTGACCGTATTTATATTTTAAGCAAGCACGCAGACATCAAACTTGATGTACTTATGCAACGACTTGGACGTCATGCATATATACGGTTCGTTATTATTTATTTTATTTAAATGGAAGCTCTTAGCCTCTGCATAAAAGTGATGCACACAACCGGTTTTATATTCAATAAAATAAACGTCAAAGAGCGTGAAACTCCAAACCATTTACGGGTCATGGCCATAAAGATTAATCACAAAAAAAAATTACAGCCTTATGCATCAAGACGCCGCATTAAGCCACCCACTCTAACTCTGTATAGCCCAAACGACCACCATTTAGAGCACAACATGTATCCATAATTCTGCCTTGATCGACAGGCAGTAGGAATGATCACATCTGGATAGAATACATCACCTTGTTCATAACCTGCAAAAATAAGTAGCCGGTTTTTTGTCAAACACAATATCATTAAGGCAATTCCAAATAGCTCACAAAACAGCAGCCACGCCTATCCGTATACGCACCTTTGTTTTTTTTATCAACACCATTTAACCAAGCACTAAACATGTTCGAAATGCTAGTCGGTGGAGAAATACTGAATGTGAAATGGAAAACGCTCGCCTTCATCCGGGGGATGAGCGAGCCACTTCCTCCTGACGCGCGGCCGTTGGATGAGAGTCCATCGTGCGAACGTGACTCTTATTGGCCCCACCAGCAACCTCGTGCGGGAAAAAATATCTCTTGCCTTATCTTTCTTCTTCCCCATGTTTTCTTTTCCGCACGTTCGCTCCCAATACGAGCTCCACCTCCTGCGCATGAGGCTGCCGCCCCTCTTGGCCTCTCTTCACAAGCCTGCGAGTGTGACGCCCCGTCTCTCTCCTCGGCCCTCCTTCGCCGAGATCGCCGCCGTCCTCTGCCCTCGCGGGGTCCTCCTCCAATCCTCTTCTCCGACAACCGCTCACTCGCGTTCCTCAATCCTCTCAACGCCGCTCCTCTGCCGAGCGTAGAAGCGGACGCATCCGTCGCGCTCGGGCATGAGCGCCGGCTCCGGCCGGTCGCCTGCCAAGATCGCCGTGGCGCCCCTGGCACCGGTCGAGATCCACTTGTCTCCTCGACCAAGCTCGGCGCTGTGAGTGGCGTTCGTCCAGTGGAGCAGCGAGCCGGCAGTTGGCCGGCGTGGCCCCGAGCGGCGCCCGCTGCTGCTGCGGTGGGAGCAGCAAGGCGGCGGCTATCCGGTGTGGCACCAAGCGGCGCTTGCTGCTGCTGCGGATGGCAGGCCGGCGTTGCGGACCGCACAGCCGGCGGTGCATCCGTGGAAGCACGGTGGTGCTCCCAAGGCCGGCAGTTAGGGTTTCGTGTTTTGGGCAATTTTTGCGGTGGCGACAGAAAATTGCTACATACGTGTATTTATTGTTGCTATTTTTGTATATTTTTTTTTGTTATCAGAACTCTGGCAATATCTCCGGCAAGGTCAATTGTTTGCTACAATACAATTTTTTTTTGCTATAATTATTCTAAAATTTTGCTATTGTAGTACAAACTTTTTGCTATGAGATTTTCCGGCGATGTCTCCTGCGAGAGCCTACCGGAACCGTCTCCGGTGAAGTTGATTTTTGCTACAATAGCACTTTTTAAATTGCTACAATGTCTCCGGTGAGATCTTCGGTGAGGTCTCCGGCGAGGTTTGACTTTTCCTTTTATTTTCTGGGATGAACCGTTTTTTGCTACATAGGAGCAAAAGCGGGGCATTTTTTTTTTTTTTTGCTACATGGAGCAAATATGAGATTTAGTCAAAAATGGACACATGTCAGGCAGGGGACCCTGGGGATGGAAAATTTTGTTCCCCCGAGGGACGCCCAGCGCTGTCCATGTGAAATGGACAGGTCGCTAAATATCCCTAGCACAAGGACAAGATATAAAAAGATGGTCAATTGAGTCTTCTATATCGCAGAAAACGCATTTTTCACTACCTATCCAACCTCTCTTGCTTAAATTGTCTTTTGTTAAGATTACTTTTCGATTCACGAACCATAGGAAAAAAAATTATCTTTAGCGGAATTTCCAGATTCCACAAATACTTCCATAAGAATCTTGTAGAGCCATGCATTAAGTCCGCATAAAAGGATTTCGCGGAGAACACCCCATTGGGTGTTAATCTCCATCTAAACGAATCATTTCCCCCTGCTAGAGATACACTCATGAGGCACTCAACTAAATGCAACCACTGGCTATGCATACAAAAACTTAAGAAAATGACAATTCGGGTCACTACCCAAACCATATCTTATATATTGTCAATTTCAACGGATCATGATGGTGCTCTTTTCAGTGGAAAAACGGTTGTCACTAATGTATAAACTACAAAATTATAATGTAATTTTTATTAATCTTACCATGTCCAACAAGGTTTGATTTTGTCTCTTGAATACTCCAAACTAATGTGGGGTATTCGAGAAGTATAAGTTGTAGAACAGTTCTGCAACTTCTCAGATGTTTTGCTAAACTTGTAACTCAAACTTTATCCTTTATGATCCAATCATAAATAGTTGATTATCTTGTTACATTAATTTTTACTTCATATTAACAACTATTTGAACCAATTCAAAAGTCAAACTCCGTTCTCTTTAAACAGATATACTCACATATCTACTCAGATCATCGACAAAATTTTATGAAGGAAAAATTAATCCACCATACATGACTACACATAATGGACTATATACATCAATATGTATAATCTCCACTAAATTAGTCGTCCATTCCACTTTGGCCTATGAACGGAATTATAGTCATCTTTAGTTTTATAGATGTTTACTTTACCAACATAATTTATATTAACATATCCATCAATTATGGAATATGGTCATAGTTTGAACAATCTCATTTATTCTCACAAAAGACTAGAACAAAATAAAAACTTATTAAGTTCTTAAAATAAATCTTGAATGTTTGGTTCGATACGACAATGAACACAATAACACTTTATTTATGTTCTTGTCATAATCGATTCCACATATATTACTAGTTCCTTTTAGGACCTTGTATTTCTTGCATTGCGTTGCTTTGTATGACAACTCATACCAACCAATGTGGTATCAAAATACCCAAAAATACTTTGTTAACTACTAATACATCTATAACTTGTATATCAAGCATATACTCATGAGCTGGACTTTTCCAGTTATCTTCTTTTTCTGCCATATATCTTTTTGTAATTCTATTTTCGATATTCCCTTTCCTTTATAGAAGAATCATTCAACATCAAACAATGCTAGTCGTACTAGCTCATTTTCTTTGGCGTGTTAGTCATATACTGTCATCCATTGAGTCATACTTTGAGTTTGATTGTTCTACTAATATCACCATATTAATAGTATTCTTCTAGATTCCACTCTTAGCAATCTCCAAGTAAGGTAAACGACTTTACCGATACTTCTAATCCATTCCATCATAACAATTGTATGATTAAGCTACTATACCTCGAAGGAAGGAATTTAGAGGATAATTTTTAGCGCCCAACTTCTTGAAATATTCAAACGCCTAGCGTCTTCAATCATTGCATATATTCAAATAATATAAGCATACAATGTCACGCTGAATTATACTCAGTCATGTTGCTACAAATAAGTTTCTAGATATCAATATATCTTTCACTTGATTGTTTCTGAAAACAACTCTTTTCAGTTCCAAAATCGCCTTGATCAACAAAACATTCTTTTGAAGATAAAGTAATATGGAAGCAACCATGACTCTGAATTCTAAGTAGGAATTGGTTGCTCTTTAGATAAATCAATCATTAACCATATGGAGCTAGGTAGGAAATACCAAAAATCTATAATAAGACTCAGTTTTAAATTTCACTAATACGGTACCAATCTTAAATGATTTTTACCAGATCGTAACAGTTATATATCAATTAACAATCTAAGTGTAAGGTAGTTATGTGGATGCCAATGAATACTACAATTTGTGCAAATTCACTTTGATTGGTTGTTCATGATAAATAAGTTCAAGTTAATTTAAAATTATGCCATGAACTCCCACTCAAAAACAACATCCATATTAGTCGTCTTTAGTGATTACACGAACCAAATTCACTACACCAAAACCGATCATCACGTGAGATGATGTAGCTTCAAAGGCGAACATCGACATGTTCATCATATCATCCATATGACTCATGCTTTACCTTTCGATTACGTGTTCTGAGGCCATGTCTGTACGTGCTAGGCTCGCCAAGTAGAACCGTAGTATTGCGTGTGTTTCAAGGCCATGTCTGTACATGCTAGGCTTGAAAACACCCGTTGTATGCGAACGTTGAGTCTGTCACACCCGATCATCACATGGTGTCTCGAAACGACGAACTTTCTTAACGGTGCATACTTAAGGAAGAACATATTATTATCTTGATATTAAGTGAGAGGGATCATCTTATAATGCTACCGTCGCTATCTAAGCAAAACAAGATGCATAAAAGGATTAACATCACATACATCACATGTAAGGATAACGTGATATGATATGGTCCTTCTTGCACTTGATCTTCATCATGTAAATCATGGTATGATCTCCATCATTCCACCGGCGTGGTACCAAGTACCATGGCACCCCAATCTTGATTGTCCATCAATAATAAGACAATCATATGGATACCTTCTGGTATATCAATAATTTACAAAAGAGATCATCTCATAATCAAATTTGTAATATTGACCATATCACATCACATGCCGAGCAAAAACTAGTTAGACGCTTCTAATTTATTTTTGCATATTTTTCGTGGCTTAGGGCTTTCGAGGATAGAACCATTCATACCTACGAACATCAACCACAACGTTGATAAACACATTTTTAACAACCCTTCGTAGATTAGATATTAACTATAGTAGGAGAAACGGACACCCCCTTAGCCACAAGTGAGACAATTCTCGCGTACATAGTACACGTAAACTTAGTCTGGGGCAGCTTCATCCTACTATGCCACTAAGATCATAAAATACTCAAGGAGGCAATAACATGGTCATCAACTCCCACATACTCATATGTGTTCTACCCGTACAAAATATCTACGCATAGATCCGGCTCTGATACCACTGAAGGGGTCGTTGCATAGAAAACAAAATTTCCTACGCGAGAGACACCCGAAAGGCCAAGATCTAATCTAGGAGACGAAGTGCAACGGGCAAAGAGATGGTTAAGGAGAACACATACCCTCGAAGACACAAAGCGTTACGAGATCAAATCTCGTTGTTGGCGTAGTCGTACTCACACCGATCCCGATAGCGAGAAGATGTGCACCGCAATCCGGCGGTGCCTCCGTGATCGGTCACACGTACGGTTGATGACGACCTCCGTTCCCTCGATCCAGCGGGGCGCGGAAGTAGAGGATCCCTCGGAACTCCAGCAGCACGACGACATGGTGGTGGTGAAGAATCCCATGGTCAGGGCTTCGCCAAGCCGGAGACCATGGAATTGAGTAGCGGGTGGAGAGGAAATGAGGTGGGCAAGCGTGTGGAGGAGGGAGAGCTCTCACCCTCCTTTTATAGGGAAATGGGAGGCAGCCAAGGCGTGGGTGCAGCCAGCCCATGGTGGTGCCCCCACCTCTTCCCTCATCATGTGAGTGGATACTCCAATCACACCCACTCATTTTTCCATTATTTCCCACTTGGAAAGTCCAAAGGTTTTCTTTTAATAAATAAATAAAACATTTTTGTATTTCTTTATTTATATTTGTTAATTCCATTAACAAACATTTTCATATAGCACCTTGAATCATTCGTTAATTCTATTAACAACCATTCGACGAAAAACCCCTTGAACTATTTCAATTTTCCACGAAACAATTTCGGTGCTGCTCAAAATATTCTTCGATATTCCGTATCCTCTCAAACGCGTCATCAAACCTTAAGTGTGTCACCCTACGGTTCGCGAATAAGATAGACATGATCGAGACTCCTCTCCGATCAATAACCAACAGTGGGATCTGGAGATCCACGATGACTCCTATATATTCAACGATGACTCTCGTGATCGTGTGAACCAACAACGTCGTGAACTATTCCCTTTGTCTCGCGATATTTTACTTTTCCAAGATTCGATCATTGGTATCAACCATACCTTGTTAAATATCGTTACCGACAAGTACTCTTTTCTCGTTCCCATGATATAACATCCTTGTGATCATATCACGTGCTTGCAAGCGGTGTCGATGTGATATCACCGAGAGGGCCCAGAGTATATCTCTCCGTCATTTTGGATGGACAAATCCCACTCTTGTTCCATGATCCTCAACTAATACTTTCTGAATACCTAACGACACATTTATAGTCACCATGTTACGGTGTGACGTTTGATGACATCAAAGCACCCTTCCGGTATCAGTGATTGACATGATCTCATCGTCTAAGGAATAAGTTACTTCGTATGTTTTATATAACAATGTAAACCTAATGACTTGATCGCATTGCTATATTCATTTTGGTTATATGTTCATCACATAATTCTTCTAATGACATGACCCCGTTATTAACAACATCCAATGTTCATGATCAGGATACCTTGATCATCTATTAATCAACGAGCTAGTTAAAAGAGAGGCTTTACTAGGAACCATTGTTTGTTTATTAAACACACATGTATCAACGTTTCCGGTTAATACAATTCTAGCATGAGAAATAAACATTCACCATAAACAAGGAATAAGATAATAACCATTTTATTATTGCCTCTCGGGCATATTCCCTTCAAGGACTACACTACAAGACGGAGGCAACGTAACCAGACGCCCCCACCATTCTGCCATGGACGATGCATCTGTCCTCTACGACCAAGACCGCGCAGGCAGTGTAGAGTATGGGGCGCCCTTCACTTTGGCGCATTGTGGGAACCCTTTCCCGCCAAACGAGCGGGAAAGAGGTCCAACAGCTAGTATGAGAGGCGTCCCTTGGCCCTCGTAGAATGGGATCCAGAGCTCAGTTTCACAAGGATCCGCCATAGTCCGACCCGAGCACAAGCTCGCATTTGTACTATAGTCACCACATTGCAATCCATCAGACAAGCAGATATAGGGTTTTACTCCACACTGGTGTCCTGAACCTAGGTAAACTCTCTGTGTCGCCATTGTCTTTGTTCTCAAACTTCCCTCGCGAAGCCTCCTCAAGAGGTGAACGAAGTGTGTTGAGCCCCGAGTGTTCGAACCTTATAGAGATCCTGCCCTTGATAGACAGCTCTCCGACAAGAGAGATCAAACTAGCGACCTGTTAGATTTTGTTTCAGTTATACTTCTTTTCTCTCTTGCTGTTGAGCCATACAGGGCGGGATGTTTAGTCCCATCTCGCTATTTTTATTGTGTCTTCAACTGGTTTATAAACTCGAATGTAGTTGGGTGTGCATCAACAGTTAATTTAAGGGCATATTAGGCATATATCTCACAAACTCATCAAGATGGACACTGTTTTTGCTTCATAGTCTATCTAAACTTCATATGAGACAAGCAATCCATCCCGGGATGACTTCAATGTCTTTTATTTGTGTCACATATAAATCTGCATCATATGTGACATCACAGATACTAATCATCCGGTCCATCCTGACCTTGGTAACTGGTATTTTTTCGCAGATACTGCATCATATGCGACATCACAGATACTGATACTGTAATGGGTACTTCTAACATTCCATGTGTCACCCCATATGCATCAGCAAACTGTTGCGAGATGTATGATGTAGTCACTCCGGTATCAGATAAAACTTTGTTGGGAAGTACCGATCACGACTTGACTGTCGGTGTTGACTTGCTCCAAGTTGGTACAATTCAGCTTCCCATAAGGCTTGCCCTTATTCGTGTATCCTGATGTGTCGAGTGTTTTTAGTTAGGTTCATGTCAAGGGGTGCCATAAGCCTGATGATAGAGTCGTGGGTGGTAACATAGAGGGAAAGCCGGAGGCGGTGACACAATTTACCTAGGTTTGGTACGTCCCAACTAAGGTGGTGTTCCTACTCCTGCAATCTCACTAAATCAGAGATGAAGCCTAAAGTATACAAAGTAAAACGTGAGTCTAGGGTTTAGCTATCTCGGCGATCTAACTTCTAGCTTCAATGTTGTCTGCCTTTACGGCTGCTCCCGTCCGGCTTTGTATAGATAGCCGGATTAGGGCTAACAGGAAGGAAACCTTGAAGTATACGAAAAGTATTACTATTCTTGTAAAGTATGACATCCGGCTTCTTCTCCAAGCCGGATCACACATTGGGCCATGATCCAGGTTCTTCTAGAATCCGCTTTCTTGTGCGTCGGGTTACTGGGCCACCCAATAGACTACATTTCATTACCTGCGGGCCACCCTGATAATCCGGCCTTTGACCAATGCTGGATATACCCCCATTTGGCATATATCCGATAGTAGCCCCCAAGTAGAGTTAAGACCTCAATTCTTCGTTTTTTTCCTCACACTAATACATTCGGAAAAAACCAGTCTTTAGTCTTGAATCTTCTTGTCGATGGGGTGACCTCAACTATCCCCATGGTGAGGGACCTAGAGTTTCGTAAGAAGGAAAAGACGTTGGTGGACTACTCGACTCGATGGGTTACTTACCGCAGGGGTTTATTTCGATGGGGTGACAAAAGGTGTCGATTACAGGGTGCTATTCGCAGATTGAATCTAGTGAACTCTCAGTCTAGGGTTTTTCGTCCGTTCGTGCCCCCTCCCGTGCTTTATATAGATAGCCAGGTTCTGGGTCATACATGAATAGGACTCGTTCTTGAGTCGGTTGCTATCTTTCCTAATCTTGTCATCCAAGTGATTTCATTTCCATGTTTTTATGTGGGCTTCTGTTGTGGGCCTCCAGGCAGTCTCTTGTGGGCCTTGTGAAGGTACTCCCTTATATGACGTATGATGCTCGTGATACACACGTTTGTTGGGAGACCCTAAGAGAAGGGTGTGATGAGCACAGCGGTAGGTATTTCCCCTTAGTTAGGAACCAAGGTTATCAATCCAGTAGGAGAAAGAGGACCTTCGGAAGGTTGATGCCACTGACGGTGGTGCTGGCGCTTCACCGGTGTCAGCAACAATGTGGAACCTGCACACAACACAACCAAAATACTTTTCCCCAATGGTACAGTGAGGTTGTCAATCTCACCGGTCTTGCTGAAAACAAAGATTA
Source organism: Alopecurus myosuroides (assembly GCA_028641055.1). Lineage (NCBI taxonomy): Eukaryota > Viridiplantae > Streptophyta > Magnoliopsida > Poales > Poaceae > Alopecurus > Alopecurus myosuroides. The sequence continues at coordinate 314,188,257 of CM054058.1, read as the reverse complement.
GACGTATAGTGTGGAAAACAGTGTATGCTTGCAGTAAGTAAAGAAAGCAGGAAATAGTTGTGGTTTGTTTTAACAGTGTGGAAAAATGGACCGGGGTTCATAGTTTCACTAGTGGTGTCTCTCCATAAAAGATAGCATGCTGGGTGAACAAATTACAGCTGGGCAATTGACAAATAGAGGTTGCACCGTAGTGCACAATATGACATGAAGATTACTATGGTATTTAGTGTGGGCATTACAACAAATTACATAGACCGACATCCATCTGCATCTATGACTAATATTCCACCCTTAGGTTATCATCTGAACCCCCTTAGGTATTAAGTTGCAAGCAACAGATAATTGCATCAAACAAAGTGTGTAATGTAATCAATGATTATGCACGCGGTCACTCTCACCGTTGTTTTCTCCCTAATGGCAACAACACATCCTCCCCCTTCACGTTTCTGTCACTCGAGCAAGGAGAAAAGGAGGCATGAACCCACTATCGAGCATAAATACTCCCTCTTGGAGTCACTAGCAACTACTTGGCCAGAGTAACCACTAGCAACCGAAAGCATGCAAGATCACAAATAGCATATGAAATAAAGACTATAATCAACTTGGCATAAGTTCAATATTCATCGGATCCCAGCAAACACAGCATACAGAATAGCATAAGATCAATCTCGATCATGATAGGAAGCTCACGAGATCTAAACATGGAGGCATATGAGGAGAAGACAACCATCTAGCTACAGCTACGAACCCGTAGGCCAAGGATGAACTACTCACGCATCACTCCGGAGGCAGGCATGGTGATGTAGAAGCCTTCGGTGATGATCTCCTCCTGATTTAGTGTTGACGGTGACGGCGGCTGCGAAATGTTTCGGGGATTTTTGATCAGGTGTTCATGGTTTTCCATCCGGGGGATTAAATAGGCGAAAGGGCAAAGACGGTGGAGGACAGGGGGCCCCACACCCATAGCTGGCGCGACCAAGGGGGGCCGTGCCACCCTATGGTGTGGCCCCCCTGTTACCCGTCTTCGACTCCTCTTTGGTGTTCTGGATGCTTCCAGGGAACATAGGAACTTCAGACTTTGTGGGGTCCAATTCCGAGAATGATTGTAGAACAACTTTTGTGAAACCAAAAACATCAGCAAACAGGGAACTGGCGCTTGGCATCTTGTTAATAGGTTAGTCCCAAAAAACATATAAAAATGCTACAAATAAGGGAGAAAACAAGTAGCAATTGACAAAATATGATCATGGAGCATCAGAAATTATAGATATGTTGGAGACGTATCAAGCATCCCCAAGCTTAGTTCCTACTCTTCCTCGAGTAGGTAAACGATAAAACACAATAATTTCTAAGGTGACATGCTACTAACATAAACTTGATCAATCTAATGTAAAAGCATATGCACGCTGAGATAATAAAACTTTAAACACAGCCATGATAAATAGAACTTTAATAATAAATCATAGCAATTACTTTGCATCACGAAGAGTAACTCAAATAAAGGATCATGAATAATAATGCAAAGAAAGGTAAACGTTTGTTTCAGGTATAGAGAAAGCATGGCAAAGTGATATTTCGGTAGTCCTTAAGAATGGGGCAAAACATAAATGCCAGGACACTTTCAAAGTTCATGAGGAAGACTAGAACAAATAATTTAAGAACAAATGATATCACATCATGAAGTAATTATTGATGCTTATGGGAAAAATGCACATAGAACTCAGAATGGCAAAAATGCTCTCTCAACTGTGCATAAAGTTAGAAGATGGAGACTCAACATAAAAGTAAAAGAAAGGCCTCCGCAGAGGGAAGCATGGATCACTCATGTGCTAGAGCTTTTATTTTATTAAACAGAGGTATCAAAAGTTTGACACTCCTCCCATCCATCTTTCACAAACCATAGCTAATCGAATCCTCGGGTGCCTGCCAAAAATCACATACCGTGGAGGAGTGTCTATATTTTGGAGATGTATGCTAATGTCAACGAATGGTAAACAGAAAATACAGTACATCACAAGCCAACTGGATTCACAAGAGCGGCTCCCATGGTGAAGGACGCAACTGGTGTAGAAGGTCATCCCTCTTTCTCTTTTGTTTACACAATTATGCTTTGACTCATAAATCAGGGGCAAAATAGTGAAGAGAATTTGTTTGCATTAATTTGGGGTCGGGCACCCCGCCGCCAACTCTTCTATCATTTCGATAAGCGGATAAAACTACTCCAGGGTATGAAATCCAATCAACAAGTGAGCTAAAGATTCTCTATTTACGTCCTCATGAGCAAAAACGGGAACAGAAAGCAGGAGTAATTTTGAAGGTTTTAAAGGTAACACATGAGCAATTTACTTTTGGAATGGCAGTTAAATACCACATGTAGATAGGTATGGTGGACACAATGGGAAAAACTTTGGTTTAAAGGAGTTTGCATGCACGAGTAGAGCTCATTCTCAGTACAGGTGGAGGCTAGCAAAAGACTGGGAGCGACAAATCAAGAGAGCATAAGAGCCATAATCATGCATAGCGACATAAGCATCATTAATTAAAACATAAGCAGTATCACAAGTTCAGAAACTAAGTGGTCATGGAGGCTATTCATGACTGGTTTGTAGTCATAAACATGGTGTGAGCATGCGCCAAGTCAACCAAATAAAACATTCGAAAGAGAATACCATATATTGATGCTTTACTATGACAAAAACAACTCATGAATCTTTCAATACATATTAAAAACTCTCAGCTATTTGAGGCTAGTAATTCTACTAAATAACCACAAGGCTTTAAAACTAAAATAACATTTAGCATGGCATGAAAAAGTCCTAGCCACGGTCTATACAAGCTTCTACTAGCACTGTTATAAATTCTACTTCAAGCAGCAGTTTTCTTCCTCCCAACAAGCACCATAAAGAACATGCTTTAAAAAAAATACTCTTTATGATACAGCAAGCAAACATGAGAGTACTCACATAACACTACTAAAACTAACAGCTCTAATAAGAGATGCATGCAAAACATGAGCTAAATAAATACAGCAGCTAGACAGAGATTAAGAACACAACGTATTCTCATGAAAAAGCGGAGCGTGTCACTCTCCAATAAAAAAATGCTGGGGGTCCAACCAAGCTTATTGAAAAAGTAAAAAAAAACTAAAAGCAAAAGAAAAATCAAACTGAAAACAAAAATAAAAGACGCTCCAAGCAAATCACATAAGATGCGACCAAATAAAAATATAGTTTCACTAGAAGTGACCTGATAATTTGTTGATGAAGAAGGGGATGCCTTGGGCATCCCCAAGCTTAGATGCTTGAGTCTTCTTGGAATTTGCTTGAATGTACCACCAGGGCATCCCCAAGCTTAGGCTTTTCACTCTTCTTGATCACATCATATCATCCTCTTCTCTTGACCCTTGAAAACTTCCTTCACATCAAAATTCTCACAATCTTCACTAGCAACGTTAGTGCAATTGAAATAATAAATTCACATGGTTCAGTTTCAACACAAGTCTAACACTCAAAAACACATTAGCTACTTTCACAACTTCTTTCAAAACTCTTTTTCTCAAAAGAACACCAAAAGAAAGAGATTAAGATGCAAATGCGATAAATGGCAGAAATCTGCCAAAACAGAACATAAGGTAAAGATCGATTTTTTTCAAAAATCTTATTTTTCTCAAATAAAAAAGTGGTCTTCTAATAAAATTTTCGTATATAACTGAGGATTAACCACAAAAAATATCAGGTCATTTTGAATTTTCTGTGATGTTTAACGGAATTAACAGTGGACAGCAGAAATCTGTTTCCTGCGCAGAAATCCGAAATATAGGCTCAACTTTCCATTAGAGTCTTTACTTGGCTCAACAAAAACTCAAAAGAAAATATAAAGAGGGGTTGCTAAGGAAAAATAAAACACCCAAGTGCAAAGCACACCAAAGAAAACGGGTTGAAAACAGCAAAATAAAACGGGTTGTCTCCCGGTAGCGCTTTTCTTTAACGCCTTTCAGCTAGGCATAAAAAGGGAAACTCAAGTATTTTCAAGTGAAGCATTCAAATCAAGATTTGACAATTCTTTAATAATGCATTGTATTTTATCTAAGTGGGGTTTCAGATGCTCCTCTCTTAGTACATTTAGGCTTACTATCTTCATCAAATAAATTCTCAGGAACAATCCAATCAAAATTCTTTTCTTGGGCTTCGTGCAGAGCTACTAATTTAAAGGGGATTGATATTCTATCCTCGTTTTCATTATTAGATTCAGCTTTTTCTAGAGCACCAACAATGTCTACACATGAGCCAAGCATATTAAAACGATCAAAGACTTTTCTAGCTTCTATAGCAACATCTCCAAAAAAAATTAAGCATAGTTTCTAAGATGAAGTTTCTTTTCTCGACATCTTCAATGTTATTCAAGTTGAGGAACATATGTTGCATTATGGGATGGAGGTTAACAAACCTAGATTCTAGCATGTGAACTAAAGTAGTTGCAGCAATCTCGTAATTGGGAGCAAGTTCTACTATGGATTTTTTCTCCAAGTTATCATGCTTACTAACATGATCAAAGAATTCTTTAATAGTGTCCTTTCCAAATATAGAACCACTTCCTACCGGAAAATCTTTCAACGTAAACTAAGGGATTAACATGATGATAAATAACAACGTAGAGACAAAAATAACAACTATGAAGTAAACTAATTTGTTTTGTGTTTTCAATAAAGAGAAGCAAAACAAGACAAAAATAAAAACAAGACAATAAACAAAATAAAGAGGTTGAGAGTGAGAGAATCCCCTTGCCAGAAGACTTCCTTCTCCCCGGCAACGCCGCCAGAAAATATCCTTGATGCTCGTGATAAACGTGTTTGTTGGGAGACCCCAAGAGGAGGGTGTGATGAGCACATCGGTAGGTATTTCCTCTTAGTTAGGAACCAAGGTTATCAATCCAGTAGGAGAAAGAGGACCTTCGGAAGGTTGATGCCACTGATGCTGGTGCTGGCGCTTCACCAGTGTTAGCAACAACATGGAACCTGCACACAACACAACCAAAATACTTTGCCCCAACGGTACAGTGAGGTTGTCAATCTCACCGGTTTTGCTGAAAACAAAGATTAGACGTATAGTGTGGAAAACAGTGTATGCTGGCAGTAAGTAAAGAAAGCAAGAAATAGTTGTGGTTTGTTTTAACAGTGTGAAAAAATGGACCGGGGTTCATAGTTTCACTAGTGGTGTCTCCCCATAAAAGATAGCATGCTGGGTGAACAAATTACAGCTGGGCAATTGACAAATAGAGGTTGCACCATAGTGCACAATATGACATGAAGATTACTATGGTATTTAGTGCGGGCATTACAACAAAATACATAGACCGACATCCATCTGCATCTATGACTAATAATCCACCGTCAGGTTATCATCCGAACCCCCTTAGGTATTAAGTTGCAAGCAACAGACAATTGCATTAAACAAAGTGTGTAATGTAAGCAATGATTATGCACGCATGCACTCTCACCGCTGTTTTTTCCCTAATGGCAACAACACATCCACCCCCTTCACGTTTCTGTCACTCGAGCAAGGCGAAAAGGAGGCATGAACCCACTATTGAGCATAAATACTCCCTCTTGGAGTCACTAGCAACTACTTGGCCAGAGTAAGCACTAGCAATGGAAAGCATGCAAGATCACAAATATCATATGCAATAAAGACTATAATCAACTTGGCATAAGTTCAATATTCATCGGATCCCAGCAAACACAGCATATAGAATTACATAAGATCAATCTCGATCATGATAGTCAGCTCACGAGATCTAAATATGGAGGCATATGAGGAGAAGACAACCATCTAGCTACAGCTACGAACCCGTAGGCCAAGGATGAACTACTCACGCATCACTCCGGAGGCAGGCATGGTGATGTAGAAGCCTCCGGTGATGATCTCCTCTCCGGCAGGGTGTCGGAAACAGCTTCAGAACCCCCCTGATCTAGGGTTGACGGTGACGGCGGATGTGGAACTTTTCGGGGATTTTTTATCAGGTGTTTAGGGTTTTCCATCCAGGGAGCTTAAATAGGCGAAAGGGCAAAGGCGGTGGAGGCTAGGGGGCCCCACACCCATAGCTGGCGCGGCCAAGGGGGGCGCCACCCTATGGTGTGGCCCCCTGTTGCTCGTCTTCGACTCCTCTTCGGTGTTCTAGATGCTTCCGGGGAAAATAGGACCTTCGGACTTTGTGGGGTCCCATTCCGAGAATGTTTGCAGAACAACTTTTCTGAAACCAAAAACAGCAGAAAACAGGGAACTGGCACTTGGCATCTTGTTAATAGGTTAGTCCCGGAAAACGTATATAAATGCTATAAATAAGGGAGAAAACAAGTATCAATTGGAAAAATATGATCATGGAGCATCAGAAATTATAGATACGTTGGAGACGTATCAACGTACCGGGTAGTCTGACGGTGATTGGTATTTCGGGTACCCCCGCATCAGTATCCCTCGAGTGCCTTATGGATTCGAAGGCTCGATTTAGGGACTCAAACCTGCAAAACAAATTATCTCAAGTTTTCTTACTGAAACAATTTTCCCGGGAGGATATGGCTGGACAAGTTCGATCTACTCGACTGATCGAGGTCAATTAATCTCACTTGGGAGAACACACTGTCATCCTACTCAGGGTTCGAGTCCTCAGGCTCGATCCTGGAAAAACCTAGGGTAGTTCAATTCGTGCCGCTGACGCCTTATCATGTCAAACTCCAGTTGTCAGTACTTTTACCCAGCGCGTCCGTCGAGGTTTTCATCACACATGTTGGCATGGAAGAGTACCGGGTAGCGCAGAAGTGGTGCATCTCCCGGGCCGTTGGAACTCATCCGTGAGTCTTACCTTCATACCATGGGCACGGCATCTAGAGTTTTTATACGCGGTAGTGCAATCTGGGAAACAGAGTGCTTCAGGTACAATTCATTCGAGTTATTTTTCTCGAGTGGAAAAGGCGTATTCTCAACTTTATGCACTTTCTTCGAGTGAAGCTTTCTTTTCTGAAAGGATCATACAAGATTCGAGTGAATTTTCTGATCACTCGAATAATGTTTTCATCCGAGTATCATTCGTCAGTAGTGACGTAATTCCTTGTTTACTGACAAGGAACTAGACAGTTCTGTGATGTAAGCTTATCCTGTCAGGCGGTAGCTTGCACAGGTGTAGTTTGACCACTTTTAACCGTTCAGTGCACGGTAATCTAGGGATTTTCAGTAAATTCCTAGATGCCCGCGCATAGTGGGCGGCATGGAAACGAAGCAGTTAGGCTCCTGTGCCGCGTGTAGGGCTCAGATAGCCCGAGAAAGAACCAACGGAGGGGATGGATTTACCTAGCTATAAATACCGTGAGGGGGAAAAGGGTAAACTTTCCCTTCTTCTTCCTCGCGCCCGCATCTACTTCACGTTCCTCACTCTAGGGCCATTGCCGCAACCCTCCCCCCCCCCCGAGCTCGTCCAATCTCACGCCATGGTGAACACTCAAAATAACGGAGCCCCCTCAACGGTTGGTGGCGCAGAAGGTCGCTAACGGAAGGGCGGGAACTCGACCAAATCCACCGGCATCGCCAATCTCCTCACCGGCGCATAACGTGAGGGGTTACTCCAAGCCGGATCCAGGAGACGCCCAGGCTCTGAGGTACGCCTGACTCCGGAGGCCAACGAGCGGGTGGCCTTCGTGGACCACATTCTTAGGGGTGTGTCCTTTCCTCTCCACCCCTTCTTCCTGGTGCTCATGGCGGTGTACGACGTGCAACTACACGACGTCCCGCTGAACTCGGTGCAGCACATCGCGTGCTTCATCGCATTGTGCGAGTTCTACCTTGGGGTGATACCGCACTGGGTGCTCTTCTAACACTACGTCAACATCAAGGCCCAGCCGAGCAGCAGTGACCCGCACGAACTTGGCGGCTGCAACATCCAAATTAGCTCGAAGTCGGGCTACTTCAAGATGGGATTCGTCGATTCCGTCACCGGATGGAGGATTCGATGGTTCTATGCAAAGGACTCGGCCAATGTCAATGGTGCCCCTCTAGTGTATTTGGACAAGACAGTGGTTCCCAGGAGCTCGTGGAAGAACTAGTTATCTGCTAAAGAGGTTGCTCAGACTGAAGGTCTGGTGCCGCAGGTCGCCACTCTGAAGGCTGGTGGACTCACCGGAACCCACCTTGCTTCTGTATTCCTCAAGCGTCGAGTCCAACCACTTCAAGCCAGGGTGATACCTATGTGGGCCTATTCGAGTACTGATGGGAGTCACCACCTGTGCCGTGAGGAACTCTCCAGCAATGAACTCGAATAGTGTCTACATCAGATTACTCGAGTGAAGGAGAACGAAGCAGTCGACTTGACTCCTGCTTTTCCCCCACTCCGTGCTTCGACTGAACGTACAGAGGTAATTCTTTATTTATGTATCCTATTTTCTTCTCCACTTTTATCTTTTCATTCTCCCATTCTCTATTCGATTGATTTTTTTTTCTTTTTTTCCTTTCCTAGAATCTGAATGTTCTTCCTAGTGATCCTCCCAAGGCGGGTACTGTCCTGTTCATGGAGGGCTTGACTGAGACTGATGCAATGGACTTGGACTCGATTCCCTCAGTCGTGACAACCAATTCTTCTCGGGACGCGAATGATATGGAGGAAGTTCAAGAAGAAACCGCCAAAGAGTATCGAGTGCCTGCCAAGTGCGCTCGAGTGGAAAGTCAGTTTGAGGAAACTACCTCCAAAGACTTAGCTCTTCGAGTGCCACACGAGGAGACGAGATGAGGAACCCTATTCCCACGGTTCCTCTTGCGTATATGCCTCCACTCGCCCCTCATCCTTCTACTGCCAAGAAGGTTCGTCGCATGTACGGCCTGAGTTCCCTTAGCAGGTAAGCTCGCTTCTTTCGTTTTGCAGTATTTTACTCGAATTTTGGCTTTCACGTCTCAGTAATCCCTCCAAGACTCCTGCTCCGCCAAGGGCTCCAACTCCCCCTCCTACTGCTGCTCCATCCCCACAAAGGGGAACTAGCTGGAGTGCTGCTCCAGTTCCTTCTCCTTGGGTAAGAAACGATTTGGGTGTTGTTGCTGATGTTCAGGCCATGGCTGCCTTGAGTCCATCTCGGCGCACTCGGGACAAAGGAGTCGTGCAGGAGGAGGCTCAGGAACACACCTCTGTCCCTAAGGCTGATCTCGTTCCCATAGGTCCAGGAGGCTAAACTGTCAACCTGGCTGATGTGAATAGGTTGGCTCCCGGGTTTTAGGTTAGGGACCACGTGAGTCTATTTTATTTTATTTTACTCTTGCGCAAATTTCATTCATTATGTCGGGTGTGCGAACAACGCTCCTGATCCGAGTAGCCCAGGAGTCTGTGTTTGGCTGCTTGCAGGCGAGCGCAGACTCAAGCCTATATCTTGATTTCTTACTCTGGTATTTTTTTTATCCCTTCCTGGAAAGCATGAAGGATCTGGGCACTCATTTCCTTGGCATTGGAAGGCAGAGGGACATCGCCCTTGCTAAGTTTGCTAAGGCTAAATGTAACTTTTGATCTAATGGTCTATTCTCGTTTTTTACTGCTTTTACTCTATGTTTTCTTATTGGTTTCATGTCGCAGAGCTTCTGACCTCAACTACCGAGTGAAAGAACTCGAGGTGCAGAATGCGGCTCTTTAGCTAGAGGCTACGACTGCTAGGAAAAGTACTGAAGGTGCCATCCGGAAAGTAGGGGAGTCCGTGGAGAAGGAAAAGGAAGCTTTCAACCAATTCTCTGACTTAGAGGAAAACCTTATCCCGCGACTCGACTCCTTGACAAACAATCTAATAGGTATCCATATCCCTTCCATTTTCTTGTATTCTTTTCTAGGCATCCCTCCTTCCTTGTCACGTCGACTGCGTGACGACCCGCTCCTTGATGTTTTTACCCCTTCTGAAGAGCTGGTGAACAAGGCCAAGGGTTACTTGGAGAGGCTCTGGGAGATACTTGTGTCTTTTCACGAGTGCATGTTCCCTACGGAAATTGTTCCCTCAAGCCTGGATGCTTTGATGGGCGTGTTACACGACGTGAACATCTTAGCTAATTTCAGCCGAGAGAAAACCCACTCTAGGGCTGAAGCAATGCTAACCTTGAGTCGAGCCCACGACATCGAAGGCGACTTTGAAGCTGCGCTTGGTGGACCTCCGGTGGACTCGGACATACAAGAGGTAGACCTCAACCCCTTTGTCCTGGTGTCTGTTAGGTTATCTGAGGGTCTCCTCAAGATGCTCGAGGCTCTAGACAAAGCTGCTGAAACTGCTGAGGCTGCTGGAGACACTTGAGGGGCAGCCGCAAGGAGTTAGATTTTCTTTCCATTGAGTAGTTTTAGTGACTGCGATGCCTGGGTGCATTTCTCTCTCTTCCTCTAATGAACTTTATCATTGTGCTAGTGAATGAAAACTGCGCTTATCTTTCTCTCTTTGAGTCTCCGAGTTATTTTTTCTTTTAATTATCTTCCTATTTAATTTTATCTCCCGATGAGAGTAGCCCCTGAGTGGGAGGCGGGATAGATGCTGCCAAGCACTCGAGTGATGTGACAGCAAGATATTGATCATATTCTGGTCTTTTCCTCTTAGCTTCCTGGGTCTTCTAGTTCTGCTGATCCGTCCGCCTCAATTCGTTCGATCTCCCCTACTACTAGCTTGGTACAAATATTGAGTGCCAAGATTTTGAAAAAGGAAGATGAACTCAATGTCTTGAGGGCTCAAGTTAATTCCTTGACGGAGAAGAAACAAGTTGTTATAGACCGTGAAGATTTTCTCTTGGCAGAACTAGCTGCTATAACCTCTGACTTGGGCTGTGAGTTCTCGAATCACCTCTTTCTAACTTACATCGAGTACTTATTGCAACTTGTTTCTTTGATCTGAGTAACCACTCCTTTTACATGTGTTCAGGAGAATGCTGCTGAAGACACTCACTATATTGAGGAGGAACGACAGAAACTTTCTACTTATAGTTCGTCATTTTTCTGGTCTAATCTAGAAAAATATCGAGTACTTATGACTAAGGACTCGAGCCCTACAAGTTGGTGGAGTAATTGGCTCTTGCCATGCAGCGTTCTGAAATATTTATGGGGCTCTTTTTCCGCTCAACATGCTACCCAAAGGACTGTTCAATCTGATGCAGAAATTTAGCAGTTTTGACCATGCCAAGGCACTCGTTCATCGTTAGTTGGTTGGTGGAGCCAAAGTTGCCTTGGCTGTGGCTAAAACGCATTATTCACAGATGAATTTCTGAAGATTGGTAGGGGTCCTCGTGCTCCTCGTGAGTGTCAACGTGTAAATATGACTGCTCATTATGAGGCAGCTACTCCTGCTGTTGTGGCACTCATGCGTTTGGCATAAGAAGACACTGATATTCAACTAGAAGGTGGATGGACCCCGCAGTTTAGACTTTAGCTATCGCCTCTTGTAACTATGGGTAAACTTGTAACTTTCTATCCATGAATACGCAAATTTGCTGTATGGGTGTACATGTCTCCATATGTAAAATTTATGTTTACATTACTGAATCATTGTTGTTGATTGCGGTGTCTTAAAATCTCCCGAGTATGTTCTAGTTTTTGTTACAACTTTGTTGTGCATAGCTCCCGAGTATGTTTAGTGGGATTATGGTGAGGAATCACCCTGAAATTGCTATCTAAACTATTTGTTGCACAACCCCCGAGTATATTCGAGTGTGGTTGTGGCTAGGAATTACCCTAGAATTTCTGCATAAAACTTTTTGTTGCACGTCCCTCGAGTGTTTCGAGTGCGGCTGCGGCTAGGAGTTACCCTAAAATTTCTGTATAAAACTTTTTGCTGCACAGCCCCCGAGTATCTCGAGTGCTGCTGCGACTAGGAGTTACCCTAGAATTTCTGTATGAACTGTTTGCGGCGCAGCCCTCGAGTACTTCGAGTGCGACTGCAGCTGAGAGTTACCACAAGATTTATGTATGAACTGTTTGTTGTGCAGGCCCCGAGTATCTCGAGTGCGACTCTGGCTGGGATTTACCCGAAGATTTCTGTATGAACTGTTTGCGGCGCAGCCCCCGAGTGTAGCTGCACTTTGTACGTTACACTCGGATGATGCCGCTGCTGACTCGTGATTATAACTGTAAAACAGACAAAAAAAATTCCTCGCAGCAGAGGGGTAATATTGATTTGTTTGATCGAAATACATAAATGGCTAGAATAGCCTTATTCTTACTTGTACTGAATTATAAACTAAGCATAAAAAAGACGTAGCTGTGAAACGTTCCATGGATTTGTGTAGAATTTTCCTGTCTTCTTGTCCTTAAGTTTGTATGCGCCGTTTCCAAGTACTTATCCTATCATGTAGGGCCCTTCCCATGGTGATGTTAGCTTGTCGTGGCTTTCTTGTTTCATTCGTAACACCAGGTCACCCACGTTGAATGTTCTGTTGCACACTCGACGACATGATAGTTGCGCAAGCCTTGCTAGTATACGGCTATGCGCGCGAGTGCTTGGTCCCGAGCCTCGTCTGCCAGGTCGAGTGCGTCCTCGAGTGCTTGGTTTGGGTCCTCTTCTGTGTAAGAAGCAACTCGAGGCGTATTGTGTCGTACTTCTGGTGGTAATACTGCATCGGCTCCATATAGCATAAAAAATGGGGTATATTCTGTGGGTCTGTTTGGTGTTGTTTGCAGGCTACAAAGCACTGAAGATAGTTCCTCTGACCATACAGCGGCTGCCCGTTTGAGTGATGTGAGTAGTCTCTTTTTCAGTCCTGCTGTAACTAACCCATTTTATCGTTCCACTTGCCCATTGTTTGCGGATATTCAACTGATGCATAGGTGACATTGATCCATAGTTCTTTATAGTAATCCTGGAACTCGTCTGCTGTAAAGTTTGTCCCATTATCCGTGTTGATGGTGTGAGGTGCTCCGAACGTGTGTACTATAGACCTAATAAATTTTACTGATGATTCTGCGTCTTGGGATGTTACTAGCATGGGCTCAATCCACTTGGTAAAATTTTCAACTGCCACCAGCAATCGAGTGTATCCGCCGTTCGATGATCGACTGGGAGGCCCTACCATGTCGAGTCCCCATTGTGCGAAGGGCCATGAGAGTGGTATCGTATGTAGTTCTATGGCTGGTACGTGTGGGCGCGTCGCAAATATCTGGCACGCCTCACAGCTTCGTACTATTTCCTTGGTATCATATTCCGATGTTGGCCAGTAGAATCCAGATCGAAAAGCTTTGCGGACGAGATTTCTGCTCCCCACATGATGTCCACAAGTTCCCAGGTGTATATCTAGGAGTATCTCTTTGCCTTCCTCTAGGATGATGCACCTTTGAAATATATCTGATATACTGCGCTTGTGTAGTTGTCCGTCATGAATCGTGAATGCTTTGGCTCTGCGCATCACCCGACGTGCTTCTGCTTGATCCACTGGAAATTCATTGTGAGTCATGTAGTATATTAATGGCTGCATCCAAGTGGTTTGCACCTGATTGAGCTGCTCGACTACTTCCATGAGTGTTGGTTCTGTTTCTTCTTCTGGTTGTTCCTCTTTGTCTGCCTTCGAGTCCTCAGCTAATTCTGTAGCTGGTACCCTTCCCTTTATAGAGGGTCGGTTAATTTCCTCATAAAAACGTTAGGTGGCAGGTAGATCTGATATTTACTAGTGCATATGCTTCTGAGTTACTACTTCTGCCAATATACTGGAGTTCACATCCATCAAATTTGCCTTCGAGTTTGTTATATAGATCCCTGTATGCTGCCATGTTTTCTGCTGGACCATCACACTCCTTCATGGTTTGCTGAACTACAAGATTCGAGTCGCCATAGATGACAAGTCTAGTGGCTTCACATGCTTTAGCCATTTTCATCCCATGTATGAGTGCTTCATACTCCGCTTCATTGTTTGATGCATTTTTGAAGGTCATCCGTAGTACGTATAGTAGTTTGTCACCCTAGGGAATATGAGTATTACTCCTGCCTCTGCTCCGGACGCCCTTTTGGAGCTGTCGAAGTACATTGTCCAACTACTCGACATATCTAGCACTCTTGGTTGTTCCAACTCCACCCACTCTGATACAAAATCCGGGAGTACCTGTGATTTGATGGCTTTCCGTATCTTATAGGTTATATCCCATGGTCCAAGCTCAAATCCACACTTCACTACTCATCCTGTTGCATTCTAGTTGTTGAGTATGTATGACACTGGTGCGTTTGATACCACAGTAATAGGGTTCTCCAAGAAGTAGTGCCTCAACTTCTTTGCTGTCATGTATACTCCGTATGCTAGCTTCTAGTAGTGCGGGTACCGTTGCTTGGATACTGAGAGCACCTCGCTGAGGTAACATACTGATCTTTGCACTCTGTAGATGGATCCTTCCTGTGATCGCTCGACTACTAGTACTATGCTGACCACATGTTTTGTTGCTGAAATATACAAGTACATTGGCTCTGATACGTCTCCAACGTATCTATAATTTATGATGCTCCATGATGATATTATGCCAATTGCTACATGTTTTCTCCCTTCTTTATGTCATTTTTACACGTTTTCCGGGACTAACCTATTAACAAGATGCCAAGTGACAGTTCCCTGTTTTCTGCTGTTTTTTATTTCAGAAAAGTTGTTCTGGAAATATTCTCGGAATTGGACTCCACAAATCCCGAAGTTCCTATTTTCCCCGGTAGCATCCAAAAGACCGAGGAGGAGTCGAAGACGGGCACCAGGGGTCCCACACCATGGGGTGGCGCCCCCTGGTCGCGCCAGGGGGTGGTGTGGGCCACTAGGGCTCCACCGCCTTTGCCCTTTCGCCTATTTATTCCCCCCGGATGGAAAACCCTAGATACCTAATCAAATATCCCCGAAGAGCTCCACAGGCGCCATCATCGTCAACCCTAGGTGAGGGGGGTTCTGAAGCTGTCTCCCCGCACCCTGCCGGATAGGAGATCATCACCGGAGGCTTCTTCATCACCATGCCTGCCTCCGGAGTGATGCATGAGTAGTTCATACTTGGACTACGGGTCCATAGCAGTAGCTAGATGGTTGTCTTCTCCTCATATGCCTCCATGTTTAGATTTTGTGAGCTACCTAACATGATCGAGATTGTTCTTATGTAACTCTTTGTGCTGTGTTTGCTGGGATCCGATGAATACTGAACTTATGCCAAGTTGATTATAGTCTTTTATTACATATGTTATTTGTGATCTTGCATGCTTTCCGTTGCTAGTGGTTGCTCTGGCCAAGTAGTTGCTAGTGACTCCAAGAGGGAGTATTTATGCTTGATAGTGGGTTCATGCCTCCTTTTCGCATGTTCTCGAGTGACAGCAACGTGATGGGGGAGGATGTGTTGTTTCCACTAGGGAGAAAACAGCGGTGTGAGTGTCTGCGTGTACAATCATTGCTTAGATTACACACATTGCTTAATGTGATTATCTGTTGCTTGCAACTTAATACCTAAGGGGTTCGGATGATAACCTGAGGGTAGATTATTAGTCATAGATGCAATTGGATTACGGTCTATGTATATTGTTGTAATGCCCGCACTAAATATCATAGTAGTCTTCATGTCATGAATGTGCACTACGGTGCAACCTCTATTTGTCAATTGCCTAGCTGTAATTTGTTCACCCAGCATGCTATCTTTTATGGAGAGACACCATTACTTCATTAGCTTGTATAGGAACATCCTCATTTGTAACAATAGGTGAAGAGCTAGGGATGTCCTCATCATCCTCCCCCTCTTGAAAAGGCATCGACCTCGATGCTAAATCATCTCCATGGTAAGGTGTCAAATCAGCCACATTAAAAGAATTGCTAACACCAAACTCATCAATTGGGAGGTCAATCTTGTATGCATTATCATTGATCCTTGAAATAACTTTATAAGGACCAGCTCCTCTAGGCATAAATTTTGATTTTCTCAATGTGGGAAATCTATCTTTTCTAAAGTGTACCCACACCATATCTCCTGGCTGAAAAATCACGTCTTTCATGTTCTTGTTCATCCTCTCGGCCACATGTTTTCCTCTCTTCTCTATAGCCTCTTTTGTTTTCTCATGTATCTTCTTCACAAAAGCAGCCCTCTTTGATGCCTCCATATTAATTCTCTCATGTAAAGGAAGTGGTAATAAATCAAGAGGAGTAATAGGCTTGAAACCATAAACCACCTCAAAAGGACATAATTGAGTAGTTGAATGCACAGCTCTATTATATGCAAATTCCACATGGGGCAAACACTCCTCCCACTCCTTCAAATTTTTCTTGATCATACCTCTTAGCAATGTGGACAATGTTCTATTAACCACCTCGGTTTGTCCATCGGTTTGGGGGTGGCAAGTAGTAGAAAATAATAGCTTAGTGCCAAGTTTACCCCAAAGTGTCTTCCAAAAGTAGGTCATGAACTTGACATCTCTATCGGAAACAATAGTTCTTGGCACTCCATGTAATCTCACAATTTCTCTAAATAATAAATTTGCAATGTGAGAAGCATCATCACTCTTGTGGAAAGCAATGAAGTGAGCCATCTTTGAAAATCTGTCCACAACCACAAAGATAGAATCATGTCCTCTTTTTGTCCTTGGCAAGCCCAAAACGAAATCCATACTTATATCCTCCCATGGTGTACTAGGTGATGGCAATGGAGTGTACAACCCGTGGGGTTTGAGCTTTGATTTGGACTTGTTGCAAGTAATGCATCTTTGCACCAATCTATACACATCTCTCCTCATATGTGCCCAATAAAAAATTTCTGCTAACATAAGCAATGTCTTCTCTCTTCCAAAGTGTCCCATCAATCCTCCACTATGAGATTCCTGTATTAAGAATAAACGCAAAGAACACTCGGGAATACATAATTAGTTAGCTCTAAACAAGTACCCATCATGTATAAGAAATTTTTCCCATGCCTTAACATTAGTACACTTATTAAATGGCATAGAAAACTCATTATCTTCATCATATAAATCTCTAATACCCTCCAAACCCGAAACCTTAATTTCTAAATTTGAGAGTAACATGTTCTTTCTTGACAAAGCATCAGCAACTACATTATCCAATCCCTTTTTATGTTTTATGATGTATGGAAAAGATTCAATGAACTCAACCCATTTAGCATGTCTCTTATTCAAATTAGATTGGCACTTTAAGAATTTTAATGCTTCATGATCACTATGTATAATAAATTCTTTAGGCCACAAATAATGTTTCCACACCTCTAAAACTCTCACAAGTGCATATAATTCTTTATCATAAACAGAATAATTTAATTGTGCACCATTCAAGTTTTCAGAAAAATAGGCAATGGGTGTTTATTTTGCATGAGCACCCCTCCAATACCTATGCCACTAGCATCACACTCAATCTCAAATTGTTTATCAAAATTTGGAAGCATAAGAAGTGGGGCCGAAATCAACTTCTCTTTCAATGTATCAAAAGCAATATCTTGAGCAACACCCCACTCGAAATTAACACCCTTTTTAGTTAGATCATTTAAAGGGGCAGCAATTGTACTAAAATTAGGCACAAATCTTCTATAGAAACTAGCAAGCCCATTAAAACTTCTAACTTGACTCACATTAGTTGGAATTGGTTTAGATGTATCAACTTCAATTCCATGCTTAGAAACAACATAACCAAGAAATATGACCTTATCTTTGCAAAAAGTGCACTTCTCAAGATTACCATACAATTTATTTTCTCTTAGCACTTGCAAAACTTGTCTAATATGATCAATGTGTTCATGTTCATTGTGGCTATATATTAGAATATCATCAAAATAAACTACCACAAATCTACCAATAAAGTCTCTCAAAATATGGTTCATTAATCTCATGAAAGTACTAGGTGCATTAGTTAAACCAAAAGGCATCACTAACCACTCATATAAACCAAATTTTGTCTTAAAAGCAGTTTTCCATTCATCTCCCTCTTTCATTCTTATTTGATGGTATCCACTACGCAAATCAATTTTAGAGAAAAGAGTAGCACCCCTTAATTCATCTAACATGTCATCTAAACGTGGTATAGGATGACGATAACGAATAGTGATGTTATTAATTGCTTTAGAATCTACACACATGCGCCAAGTACCATCTTTCTTAGGAACCAAAATAACGGGGACATCACAAGGAGAAAGACTAACTCGAATATAACCTTTATCTAGTAGCTCTTGTACTTGCCTTTGTATCTCCTTTGTTTCTTGTGGATTGGTTCTATAAGGTGCTCGGTTTGGGAGAGATGCTCCAGGAATTTAATCAATTTGATGTTCTATCCCTCTCAATGGTGGCAATCCCGAGGGAATATCTTCTGGAAAAACATCCTCAAAATCGTGCAAAACATGAGAAACACCAAGAGGAATAGAGGTCATGTCATTAGAAACCAAAATCTCTCCCTTGTGAATAAGCACAATAGGGACTAGTGTAGGATCATCCCTAAATTCCCTCAAATCCTCTTTAGTGGCTAACATGCATAATAGGTTCTCTCTCTTTTTACCACTCGAATTGGTTTTACTATCACTCCCCAAGGCTTGTGAATTTTTTGATCCCTCATCCCTCTCTCTTTCTTTTTCCACTCTCATATCAATTTTGGATTGGGACTCATTTACAATTTGTTGTGGAGTCATAGGTCTCAAAATAATAGTCTTCCCATGATGATGTAACTCATAAGTATTTGCTCTTCCTTCATGCTTCACACTTCTATCAAATTGCCAAGGTCTTCCCAATAATAAGTGACAAACTGTCATGGGCACCACATCAAACTCAATAGTATCCTTGTAAGGTCCAATTTGAAATTCCACTCTCACCATATGAGATACCTTCATTTGTCCCGTGCTACTCAACCATTGTATATGATAAGGAGAAGGGTGTGGCAAATATTTCAAATTGAGTTTTGCACATAGATCTTTGCTAGCCAAATTCCTGCAACTCCCTCCATCAATAATGACTTTGCAAGCCATATTAGGACCAATGATAGCCTTAGTTTGAAACAAATTGCACCTTTGATTTTCAGGACTAGGCACCACAATCAAGGAATTTTGGGTGCAAATAATAGTGGGCATGTTAGTAGCATATGCATCCAATGGAGTATCACTCAAATAACCATCATCATCATCAATATCATTAGGATCAACATCATCACCTGTCTCATACTCATTGTTCTCATTGATAATCATCACCTTTGTATTTGGACAATCCCTCTTGAAGTGCCCCTTTCCTCCACATGTATGGCATGTAATGATGTAATATCTCTATTCCTTGTTGTAGGAGCACTAGAACCCGTGGTACTCACAGCTGGTTGTGATGATTTCTTTGCAATAGAAGTGCTAGGCTCGGGTTTAGATGATGTAGCACCTCGAAAACTAGAAGATGGAGGTGGTGGAGTAGGTGTACTAGGCATAGAAGATGATCTCATGGGAAATCTAGCCCTTGTCCTTGTAGTAATTTTAGCCTCCTCCATAAGATGTGCTTGGGCCTCCCATGCATGATGTAGCAACTCATGTATATCATTATATTGGTGATGCCTCACAATTCCCTTGATTTTGTAGTTCAAACCCAAAAGGAACCTTTGCATTGTTTGCTCCAATTGTTCTCTCACACGTGCCCTTTGCATGATTAGCTCCATCTCTTGATAATAAGCATCAACAC
The DNA here is from genome assembly GCA_028641055.1 of Alopecurus myosuroides. Taxonomy (NCBI): domain Eukaryota; kingdom Viridiplantae; phylum Streptophyta; class Magnoliopsida; order Poales; family Poaceae; genus Alopecurus; species Alopecurus myosuroides. The sequence goes on along the minus strand of CM054058.1, from coordinate 314,168,636 downwards.
TCATAGTACCTTGCCTCAGTTGTTGCAACTGATCAAATTGTTGCCTTATGTAATTTGGTGGAACAAATCTATCCCTCATGACTCTCTTCATGGTGTTCCAAGTGACAATGGGTAATTCACCATCTTCTTGCCTCTTTCTCACAAGATTATCCCACCATCTAAGAGCATATCCATCAAACTCAGAAGATGCCAACTTGATTTTTCTATCCTCATTATACTCATGCATTCTCCATAGCTTCTCAATTTTTAACTCCCATAGCAAGTATTCTTCCACATCCATAGTATCAAAGCTGAAAGAAGGAATTGAGAATTTTGGCTTACTCAAACCATCCTCTCTCGGATTTTCTTGAATCACATTATTGGGCACTCTCCTTGGAGCAAAATTATGAGCTCGGCCTTGATGTCCTTCATGGCCTCTCTCTCCTCTAGCACGGCCATGATTGTTATTCCTTGCATCAAAAGCTTCCAAACCATTATTAGCATCACTATGGATACTAGCATTGTCATCATCCACAAGAGGCAATCTTTCTTGAATCATGGTTTGAAGTCCAGCAAGGGTAGTAGTCATTTGAGCAATTGAGTCATTGATTGATCTCACTTCCCCTCTATTAGTCTCGGCCAATTTATGAGTGGCCTCCATCTTGGTCTCCATAGCTTGGAGAGCCTCATATAAGGGATCCCATGCATCTTGTACAAATTGCTTGAGTCCATTATGGTTGTCCAATATTTCTTTTGCCAAAACATCCCTAAGAGCCTCATACTCCCTCCAATTAAATCCCTCCTTATGGTCCTTCTTTTGCTGCACAAGATCACCACTAGAAAGATCCATTAGTAGGTTAGTGTAATAGAAACAAGTATAGGTTGTGGTGCTCTCTCACAACTCACTCAAAAATCTAGCAAGACAATAGGATATCTTACCCTTCCAAAGTGAATAGAGATACTTACCACAAGTAGAGGCAACTAAAGTACTTTGGTGTGAAGAAAAGAATACCCAGGTTTTTAACTCTCACAATAGCAAACAAGGTTATTTAGTGGGGCTTGGTATGGATACCTAACAATCACCAAAGTAACAATCCTATTTGTTGTCTTTGTGAAGATATAAAAATACCCAAGGAAACTCACACAATAATGGAGACAAATGTGGCAATGCAAATATATGGATGAATTTTTGCAATGCACTAGAAAGTCACTAGCTAGGCTCTTAATTGACAGGCACAAGATTGCTCAAATGAAAAACCAAGTGTCACAATGGCAAGCTCAACTAGTAAACAATAGCAATGATATGGCCTCTTTGCACTTTTCTCTTTTCTCTTTTCTTTTCTTTTTTTATACTTTTGCTTTTTCTATATTTTTTTGTATTTTTCCAATGGCCTTAAACACAACTAGGAGCAATATGAACCAATAAACAAGTGAACACAATGGTGATGAAACATGAGCAACCTGTCAGAGCACAAAATAGCTATACTTGTGGGCAAGTTCCTATTAAGATGCTGTAGAAAGGCTGTGGCTATGGTTCACAAAGATTGGATGTATTGGTCCTAGTGAAGAAAACAGGAAAATAAAAGAAAGCACAAAAGATTCTAGGTGAAAAACAACTCACAAATGCCCACGGCAGAAGTTTTGAGCTCACGGCAGCAAAACAAACACGTTTCTCTGCCACGGCAGCGCGCGCATGGTCCAAACTGCTAAACGGTAAGGGCGTTACGGTGGAATTTGCAGCGCGCGGGTGTTACGTGACCAGGGCAGAAAACAGGAACGTGCGGCAGCGATTTGCTCAGTTTCTGTGTCGCGGCAGCGCGCGCGCGGCGAAAGCAGCGAATGGTAAGCGCGTTACAGCGATTTTTGGTGGGTGTGGATGTTACGTGGCTGCGGCAGCGTTTTGCGCAAATTTCGTACCGCGGCAGCGCGCGAGCGATGGAAAGGTGTGGTGTGCTGCGGGCTCGGGGGGGTTTTGTAAGCGATATGCGGGCGGAATCCGACAGCGGCTAGAACGCGGCAGCGGTGGGGTGGGTTGCGGTGGGTGGCAATCCGATAGCAACTAGGGAAGTGGGGCGGCAGGGTTTTGGTAAGTTTTGTGCCGCGGCAGGATAACTAGATGGAGTCGGATTGGAGTGGTATATGGAAATAGGAAGCGGATTTTTTTGTGGTTTTTGATAAGTTTCGACCAGGGGAAACAAGGAACCCTAACCCTAGGCAAAAATATGAAAACTAAAAAGATAAAAAGCAACACAAATCTAACACAAAAACAACACTAGTAATTGAAAACTAAGGTGATATCTAGGCTATGACAAGAACTAAAACTATTTTTGTGGGGCAATTTTCTGGATAGGAAATAAAACACTCAAATCTAAAGGGAAATTTGATAGCTCACCGAGGCAACCTGTAAATCTGATACCAAGATGATAAGGGGTGGCCCAATCTTCTCAGTGAACTCACAGACAACTCCAGTATGATAACTAGTGCGCCACTAAGAACTCTCCCGGCTGATCCCTGATGCCAATGCAATAGATAGCAACCCCAAGGATATTCTCAACTCCACACTCTTGCACAAGTAATCCACCGACTACAAGTGGTCCTGTACCGTCTTATTCCCAATGGAACAGCAGGTAACACGTAAAGTTTGCAGATGAACTTCCAGATGGAGGCTTACAAGCTGTTTCAATCTAGAGGTCTAGGGTTTTAGTTTTAACGTAGTCTAACCTCTCCTATGCGCCCCAAGGGGTATATATGAGAGGGGGTGCGGCCACAAGGGTCTCCCTTGCGCAAGCACCAAACCTACTAGGACTAGGACTCCTACCACTACCACAATTGGATACAAACCAACCCAAATAGGTGGGATTCGGCCATATTGGTATACAAACCAATCCTAACACAACTAGGTCTTTTATATGGCGCATTGATCTTCTTTGTGGGCGCCCTCCTCTTGCCTTGTCCATCTATGCGTGTGAAATAACAATATGGCATTGTTTTCCACACTTAGTGCATTTGACCTTGTGGAGGCACCATCCCCTTGTCATCATATCATATGTAACTTGTTGTTTTCACCATGCTAGCACTTGATTTCCATCTCCCCTTGTAGTCCATCTCCATCCATGTGTATCTCCTCTCCATGATCTCCATTCATGCTTGTGTTATCAATAAACCTGAGAATACATAAATGCAATGACTTAGGTAGTATAAAGTTCTCACAATTATAAACATTATACTCAAGTAGGAGTGAATTCACCTGTTGTTGTCATAGCTTGGTTCTTGATCTTGTCATTGGACCAATCCTTACTTCATTAGCTTGTATAGGAACATCCTCATTTGTAACAATAGGTGAAGAGCTAGGGATGTCCTCATCATTTAGTAAGCACAAAGAATTTGAGGGTAGATCCTTAGCTGAACTTGCTCCAGATTATGAAACCGCCGCATCATATCTAGTTTGTATGCTGGAAGCTAGGTTTGTCAACCTTAATCCCATAATACAAAAAATGTTCCCTCAACCTTGATAACATTAAGGATAGCGAAAAAAGAGAGTTTATTCTAGAAACTTTGTTTGAAGAATTTGGTGATGCTGCCATTGAGGCTAGAAAAGTTTTTAACCGATTTGAGATGTCAGGCTCATGTGTAGATGTTAATAGCACACCGGGTAAGTCCAATGATAAGGCAATTAAAATACCAATACCCTTTAAATTGGTAGGAATGCATCAAGCTCTAGAAAAGAATTTTTATTTGATTGTTCCTGCAAACCCATTTGATGAAAGTAGTGTGCCTAAAAGTGCTGATAAAGAAACATCTAAAACTTCTATAGATGAAATACAATTCATTGTTGAGGAGATTTATAAGCTTAATTTTGATGCTTCGCTTGAAAATACTTGAGTTGCTTTCTATGCCTAGCTGAAAGGCGTTACAGAAAAGCGCTACCGGGAGACAACCCGTTTTATTTCTCCGTTTTCAACATGTTTTCCTTCGTTTTCTTTTGTTTTCTTTACATTTGGGTGTTTTCTATTTCCTTAGCAACCCCGTTGTATCTGTTCTTTTGTTGTTTTGTCGAGCCAAGTAAAGCCTCTAGTGGAAAGTTGAGGCTATATTTCAGATTTCTGCGTAGGAAACAGATTTCTGTTGTCCACTGTTTTATTCGTATAAAATCACAGAAAATTCAAAATGACCTGAGTTTTTTTGTGCGTAATCCTGGGCTATATACGCGACTTATCTTAGTTTACCACTTTTCTATGTTATCAACATAAAATTTTCGAAAATCATCATCTTTACCTGTTGTCCCGTTTTGACAGATTTCTGCCAATAATTGCATTTGCATCTTAATCTCTTTCTTTTGGTGATCTTTTGAGAAAAAGAGTTTCAAAAGAAGTTGTGACAGTAGCTAATGTGTTTTTGAGTGTTAGTATTGTGTTGAAACTGAACCATGTGAATTTATTATTTCGATTGCACTAACGTTGCTAATGAAGATTGTGACAAGTTTGGTGTGAAGGAAGTTCTCAAGGGTCAAGAGAAGAGGATGATATGATGAGATCAAGAAGAGTGAAATCCTAAGCTTGGGGATGCCCCGGTGTTACATTCCAGCGAATTCCAAGAAGACTCAAGCGTCTAAGCTTGGGGATGCCCAAGGCATCCCCTTCTTCATCCACAAAGTATCAGGTCACTTCTAGTGAAACTATATTTTTATTCGGTCATATCTTATGTGCTTTACTTGGAGTGTCTTTTATTTTTTCTTTCAGTTTATTTTTATTTTTGTAATAAGCTTGGTTGGACCCCAGCATTATTTTATTGGAGAGTGACACGCTCTGCTTTTTCATGGGAATACTTTGTATTCTTAATTTTTGTCTGGCTGTTGCATTTATTTAGCTCCTGTTTTGCATGCATCATTTATTAGAGTTGTTAGGTTTAGTAGTGTTATGTGAGTACTCTCATGTTTTTATTTCTATAGCATTTGGAGAGTTTCTGTTAAAACATATCTTGTATGGTGCTTGTTGGGAGAAGAAACTGCTGATTAAAGTAGAGTTTTTAATGGTGCAAGTAGAAGCTTGTATAGACTGTGGATAGAACTTTTTAGTATCATGCTAGATGTTATTTTAGTTTTAAAGCCATATGGTTATTGACTAGCATGATTAGCCTCAAATAGCTGAGAGTGTTTAATGTGCCATTGAAAGATTCATGAGTTGTTCTTGTCATGTTGAAGCATAAATTTATGGTATTCTCCTTTGAATGTTTTATTTGGTTGACTTGGCGCATGCTCACACCATGTTTATGACTACGAACCAGTCACTAATAGCCTCTATGATCATTTAGTTTTTGAACTTGTGATGCCTCTTATGCTTTAATTAATGATGTTTATGTCGCTATGCATGATTATTGCTCTTATGCTCTCTTGATTTGTCGCTCCCAGTCTTTTGCTAGCCTCCACCTATACTGAGTATGAGCTCTACTCGTGCATCTAACTCCCTAAAACCAAGTTTTCCCATTTTGTCCACCATACCTACCTACATGTGGTATTTAACTGCCACTCCAAGTAAATTTCTCATGTGTTACCTTTAAAACCTTCAATATTACTCCTGCTTTATGTTCATGTTTTTGCTCATGAGGACGTAAATAGAGAATCTTTATCTCACTTGTTGATTGGATTTCACACCCTGGACTAGTGGCTTCATCCGCTTATCCAATTGATAAAAGAGCTGGCAGCGAGGTGCCCAGCCCCAAATTAATACACATAAAATCTCTTCACTATTTTTGCCCCTATTTATCAGTCAAAGCATAATTGTGTAAACAAAAGACAAAGAGGGATGACTTTCTATACCAGTTGCGTCCTTCATATGGGAGCCACTCTTGTGAATCCAGTTGGCTTGTGACGTACTGTATTTTCTGTTTACCATTCGTTGACATTAGCATATATCTCCCAAAATATAGACACTCCTCCATGGTATGTGATTGTTGGCAGGCACCCGAGGATTCGGTTAGACATGGTTTGTGAAAGATGGATGGGGGGAGTGTCAAACTTTTAATATCTCTGTTTAATAAAATAAAAAGCTCTAGCACATGAGTGATCCCTGCTTCCCTCTTCGAAGGGCCTTTTTTTTACTTTTATGTTGAGTCTCCATCTTCTAACTTTATGCACAGTTGAGAGAGCATTTTTGCCATTCTGAGTTTTATGTGCATTTGTCCCGGAAACATTATTAATTGATTCATGATGTGTTATTTCTTGTTCTCAAATTATTATTTTTAGTCTTCCTCATGAATTTTGAAGGTGTCCTGGCATTTATGTTTTGCGCCACTCTTAAGGACTAGTGAAATATCACTTTTCCATGCTTTCTCTATACATGAAACAAACATATATCTTTTCGTGCATTGTTATTCATGATCTTTTATTTGAGATACTTCTCAGGATGCAAAGTGATTGCTATGATTTATTATTAAAGTTCTATTTATCATGTTTGTGTTTAAAGTTCTATGATCTCAGCTTACATATGCTTTTACATTTTTATGATCAAGTTTATGTTAGTAGCATGTCACGTCAGAAATTATTGTTTTATTGTTTACCTACTCGAGGAAGAGTAGGAACTAAGCTTGGGGATGCTTGATACGTCTCCAACGTATCTATAATTTCTTATGCTCCATGATGATATTATGCCAATTGCTACATGTTTTCTCCCTACTTTATGTCATTTTTACACATTTTCCGGGACTAACCTATTAACAAGATGCCAAGTGCCAGTTCCCTGTTTTCTGCTGTTTTTTATTTCAGAAAAGTTGTTCTCGAAATATTCTCGAAATTGGACCCCACAAATCCCGAAGTTTTTTTTTCCCCGGAAGCATCCAGAAGACCGAAGAGGATTCAAAGACGGGCACCAGGGGGCCCACACCATGGGGTGCCCCCCCCTGTGGCCGCGCCGGGGGTGGTGTGGGGCCCCCAGGGCTCCACCGCCTTTGCCCTTTCGCCTATTTATTCCCCCCGGATGGAAAACCCTAGATACCTGCTGAAATATCCCCAAAAAGTTCCACAGCCGCCGTCGTTGTCAACCCTAGATGAGGGGGGTTCTGAACCTGTCTCCCGGCGCCCTGCCGGAGAGGAGATCATCCCCGGAGGCTTCTTCATCACCATGTGTGCCTCCGAAGTGATACGTGAGTAGTTCATCCTTGGACAACGGGTCCATAGCAGCAGCTAGATGGTTGTCTACTCCTCATATGCCTCCATGTTTAGATCTCATGAGCTACCTAACATGATCGAGATTGTTCTTATGTAACTCTTTGTGCTGTGTTTGCTGGGATCCGATGAATATTGAACTTATGCCAAGTTGATTATAGTCTTTTATTGCATATGTTATTTGTGATCTTGCATGCTTTTTGTTGCAAGTGGTTGCTTTGGCCAAGTAGTTGCTAGTGACTCCAAGAGGGAGTATTTATGCTTGATAGTGGGTTCATGCCTCCTTTTCGCCTGTCCTCGAGTGACAGAAACATGACGGGGGAGGATTTGTTGTTGCCACAACGGAGAAAACAGCGGTGTGAGTGCCCGCGTGTACAATCATTGCTTACATTACACACATTGCTTAATGCGATTATCTGTTGCTTGCAACTTAATACCTAAGGGGGTTCGGATGATAATCTGAGGGTGGATTATTAGTCATAGATGCAGTTGGATTACGGTCTATGTATATTGTAGTAATGCCCGCACTAAATACCATAGTAGTCTTCATGTCATGAATGTGCACTACGGTGCAACCTCTGTTTGTCAATTGCCTAGATGTAATTTGTTCATCCAACATGCTATCTTTTATGGAGAGACACCACTAGTGAACCTATGAACCCCGGTCCATTTTCCGACACTGTTAAACAAACCACTACAATTCCATGCTTTCTTTACTTACTGCAAGCATACATTATTTTCCACACTATACGTCTAATCTTTGTTTTCAGCAAGACCGGTGAGATTGATAACCTCACTGTACCGTTGGGACAATGTATTTTGGTTGTGTTGTGTGCAGGTTCCGCGTTGTTGCTGACACCGGTGAGCCATCACCACCGTCAGTGGCATCAACCTTCCGAAGATCCTCTTTCTCCTACTGGATTGATAACCTTGGTTCTTAACTGAGGGAAATTCTTACCGCTGCACTCATCACACCCTCCTCTTGGGATTCCCAATGCACGATCCATAGTTTCTGTAGCAATAATTTATGGCACCATTTCTAGGGATTTAAAGTCAACTCTGCAAGCGATCAGGCTCCTTTTCATGACGTGCCAACAATACGGGCGGAGTAGACAAGGTTTGCTTGAGGGCCCGGACGGCTTCCTGGGCTTTGGGTGTACACTCGAACTTGTTTGACTTCGTTAGCAGTTTGTAAAAGGGGAGTGTTTTTTCATTTTAATATAAACCTTATGAGTGACGCAATTCTCCTCGCAAGAAGTTGATCAACTCCTTTGACACTAGTTGGTTCTTTCATTGATAGGAAAGCCTTGATTTTTACTAGGTTTGCTTCGATGCCTCTGGCATATAAGGGGTACCCGAGTAAATCTCCTTAATGTACTCCAAATGCGCACTTCTTCGGATTCAGCTTGATCTGATACTTGTGGAGTGCTACGAATGTCTCTCGAAGATCGTCGACAAGGGTTTATGCCTTGTTCGACTTGACTACAATGTCGTCGACGTACACCTGAGCATTTCTTCTAATTTGTGCTTTCAAGAAGTTCTGCATCATGTGTTGGTATGTGGCGCCTACGTTTTTTAACCCGAAAGGCATCATGGTGTAGCAGTACACACCGAACGCGGTAATGAAGGCTGTTTTTTCCTCATCCTCTCACTTCATGAGTATGCGTCGAGGAAAGATATCCTTTCATAGCCCGCAATCGACTCAATGATCTGGTCGATGCACGGGAGTGGGAACCAGTCTTTGGGATAGTGTTTGTTCAGTGACGTGTAGTATATGCACATTCGGAGTAATTTCGGTGTTCTTCTTGGCTTTGCGAGCCATGATGCTATTTTGATCTCCCGGATGAATTTTGTTGTGAGTAGTCTGTTTATCTCTTCTCCTATCGCTCTCTGCTTTGGCTCCGAGAAGCGGCGAGTAGATTGGTGGATTCGCTTTGCATCTTTGTAGATTTCTAGTGAGTGCTCGGCTGTAACATCCCAGTGTTTGGGAAGTTATAAGTATCAAAATATAATATGTGCATTTGCAAAGCATGCATCTAAAAATACGGGAAATTTTGGCGCGGAAGTTTAAACGAAGCAAAGTGACCAATGTTGACATGATGAAATAGGTGTAGATCATCAGTTCGAGAGTACATTTGGAGTGATCTTTATAAGATGTATCTTACAAACCTAATCATTTGATAAGACAAATCTCTATTGGTTATGACTAACATTAACTCTCAACAACTCTAACCTCAAGTCTATAAGTGACTTGGGATAAGTCACTAGGTATCTAGAACTCAACGAGGGGTGAGTATCCAAATCACATAACTGATGATCAAACCTCCACAAATGAGTAATGCACAGTTGAACCATCTCATCAACACAGATACTATGTCCTATAAAAGAACAACTCTCTAAGTATCAATTCATTTACCCAACATCTTTCTAAATTATCTAATACCTACTAACTGAACCTTCACAAGTGTATAACAAAGGTTCAATAGAACACCAATGATACAAACAAGTACGAACTCGAACCCCACAAGAGGGAAATGACATAATAATAATTATTATTAACATATTTATAGAATATGTGCATATCTCATCAACCATAAAAATAACTACCTAAAAGAAGAAATAAATATTCCTAAACTATTGTTAAACCTTGATCATTATATATGATCTTCCCAAACCTCTAAGTCTACATTATGCATGACAAATATTACAAAAGAAGAATATAAAGTAAAAAATCATGACACCTGAGAAAACAACTAACAACTATGACATAAGTCGTTAAACCCAATAATCTTCTTGTGCTCATTGTCTCATTCATCTTATACAAGTGGGCATATGAAACCTCAACACATTAATGGATCATATGATTAACTTAATATATTAAGTCATCATTCCATAAGCATTCCACACTTCTATTCAAATCTAACATTCAACAACTAAAGTATCTATGGATACCACTAATGAATAATAACAAGTTATAACCTCTATTAGAGGAATTGAATTGATAGCTAAGTAAAACCAATCATATTTGAAATAAGTACATATCCTATGAGAAATAAAATAAGAAGTATATGGAAGGAGAATAAAAGCTTAACTAACTCTTAATCAGAATCTTTCTATCTTGTCAGACCATCTTGTTATTTTATTTCCCAATCTTCTCGAAGTCATTCTACAAGAGATGCAGCCCACAAGAAAGGAGGAACTACCACAAGAAGACCTGCAGAAGGATTCTTTAGAGTGTTCTAGAAGTGATATTCCAATCTATCATACGAGTATTTGAAAACTCTTGTATTCCAATCTGATCTTATTAATCCTCAAGAATAGTATGATATTCCAATGTTAGTGTTTTATGGAAGTAGTTTGGTAACAAGCTTCGAGACTTGGTTAACAAATCACTTTTGTATACTCCAACAATTGAGTGTCATACAAAAACAATCAGAAGGTTGAATAACCTAGTACATCTCAGCCAGTTGTATATGATTAGTAATTTAGAGGCAAGTTTGGACCACTTGTTAACAAATTCTTCTTGTATGCATATGGCAACTTGATGTCATAAGATAAACCTACATTCCTTTAATAATCATCTAAGAGAAATCTTTTATTGGAGTAATTGGTTGTATTCACAACAACGATGGGACAGATGAAGATGGAATCCAAGAGATGCTCTTACTTGCAAGTGACAAAGGCAGTATCTGAAGACTAGTGACAACTAGAGACAAGGATATTGTAGGCAATAGAAGACAACAAGAAGCAACACTGCCTCAGTAAGAGAGCATAAGCAATTATCAGAGAATCATTAGGTAATATTAGAGAACCTATAACCTCTATGCCTTGTCAAGCTCATCAGAGATGAGGAACACATAATAATCATTTTAATGGAAACAAAATTATCAAGTAAGAAATAATAACATGCCATTGCATTCAAAAGTCTTGTGATATGTTGAGGTACATGGAAACAAGCATAACTACCTTGTTTTCCAGATCCTTCTCATCCACAAGACAAATGGATAATAACCAGAATTCATCCATACACCAACACGTAAATGATTACACGTTCTAAAAACAACATTGGATAATATCCTTACTTGTAAACAAGGTTGGAAAACAAACATATAGTCCCTTGATATTGGGAATCAATGTGAGCCTAAGCCACTCATGTTTTCCAATTAATCAAGTACTAAAAAATGCAAACATGGCTTATACATACCTAATTAAAATCTCAAGCAAGATTTCTAAGAGTTTCAATTAGGAAAATAAAAAAGCCAAATAAAAGAAAACAAGTCCATGTCTAACCAAAATCATTTGGTGTGATCTGGAATAGAATTCTCTATTTGGTGATTTGACTACAATCCGTAGAAAAACACTACCAAATAGTTTACAAATGATTTCCTAAAAATATTGGTATCTAAAATTGTTCAATCAAAACAAACCACTTTGTTAACCACATAATTTTTGTGTGTGATCATAATAATCATGCTCAAAATAATTTAATAGCCATTTAAAAAACATTAAATGGAGAGAAAATAACAAAAACCACTTAATTTAGCACTCCAAGTTAAATATTCAAATCTTCTTCAATTTCACCAAAACAAAACTTGGTGAGGTTTGAAATTTGATAAGGTTTCCAAATATGATTTTAACAATTTTTCTTTTTACAAAAAGGCCCTGAAAACATCACTTGTATTATGTTTTCAACCACAGAAGGACCTCTAATTAATTTGTAAAAACTGTCAGGGGGTTTTCCAGAATTTTTTTATTCTTTTCATCTCCAACCTCATGCCAAAAGGCAGAGGAGTATGTCGTCATGCCACCACCGATTGACACCTCCTGCTAGCCGCCCTCGGAAGGAGAAGGTCATCACGTTGTTTCCCACGCTCTCCTCTATCTCTTAGACCACTTTCCCCTCTCTCTCATTTTCTCCGCTCGCCGGAATTGGAAACCCTAGTTCATACGGCCGCCGCTCGTCGCCGTCAACCTCGGCCACCTTCGGAGCAATTGAGATCATGAGTAGATGCGCCACCGTCTCCTCTACCTCCTCGAGCACGCGCAGAAGATGGGAGGTTCGCGAGCAGCAGGAATTTGTCGTTCCTTTTCTTCTCTGCCAACAGCCACCGGGGCCTATTACCGTCGATTCCGGTCAATTTCGACCACATCTTGCTGCCCTGACAACCGAATCAGCTCCAGGGTGAGCTTCTGATCATCGTGCTACTTTTCTTTTTTGCTTTTCAACCATGAATTCGTCATTGTCACCATGCACCATCACCGGCCACCGCACAACTTGACGCCGGAGTTGTCTCCGGTGACCATATGGTCCGAACTCCGTCACCCCTAGACTCCACATATCATCTTCTATCCATCAGTACAAACGAATCCATCAAATTTGCGATAAATCGAGCGAATTAGAATCAACAGAGGAGATTTCCTCCACTGCTGATGCAGTCATGACGTCATCACGATTTCATGCCACTTTTTCTTTTTCTTTTTATTTTAATTTCTTAATTAAACAGAATATGAAAGGTGGGTCCCACCTGTCAATTCAAAATAATGAGAAAATTCAACAAGCTTATTAATTCAATATCTCTTAAATTATTTACCATAAAAATACAAATAAAATATGTATTTTTTTAGAAAAATATACCTAAATTTTTATAAACTTTTCAAAAAGGTTTGATAAATTTTAAATTTAAACATTTTTTGTATTTAAATTAAATAATTCAAAATTGAAAAATATAAGAAAAATTCAATAATTCAGAAAAATAAAAGTTATATATCAAATTGCTCAAAATGACAAATGCAGCTCATATATGATATTTTCAAAGTCATTTGAACAAGTTTTCATGTGTGCAAAAATTTTCCTAGTCATTTAATTAATTCAAAATTAAAAAATATTCAAATATTTTCAAAAAGCTTCAAATGTTATACCAAATTAAGAGAAAAACATTTCCAACTCAAATATGTCAAAAACAAAACATGTGGTTTAACTTATGAATTTGTTTTAAAAGTATAATAGAATTCTATAATGTTCCATTAGAACCATAAATAACTACCATCACATTATTTTCCTTACTAATAATCCCTAATGTTTTCACACCTACTAAACCTATGATCACTAGTCATTAGCAAGTTATGTGATGATAGAGGTAGTTGTATTAGTTCCTCATTTTCAATTAAACTCTTTGTCATCAGCTCTACACTTTTTGAACATAAAATAAAATGTGTTTGTTATCTTTTCAATAGTTGTTTTCCATGTGGTATTGTCTTATTACCTAACCAAGTAATAAACACTTCTACTTAAACATGTTAACAATTGTATGTTAAATAAAAGTGAAACACATGTAAGTCTAAAAGAAGTGAACAACATCATCACCACAAGTTATGAAACAACTCTAAATCACCTAAAACAAATGTGATCTTATTATCGTATCGATCATAGCTTACACTTGTAAGCTGGGGTATTTTCAGGGTATTTCTCAATGCATCTCATTACTATGCATGTATCATGTTGCCAGTGTTTTCAGTAGTCCTTAATGGGACTACTTTGCTATCTTTCATATCTCGGGATTTCTCTATGCAACCCTCGAACCCTGAAGACATGGATTATTGTCATTATTTCTATCTCGGGCAAGTTCACCACTTGCTCATATCCTTTGCAGTATGTCCTAACAAACTATATGAAAAAAGCCTATCGTATTACCACCTATTCTCAAAAGAATGCATGACCCTATTTTTATAATAATATGACTACTTGAATGACTACCCGGGTGGTAGTGTTTTGTTTGGTGGGCGGATGGAACCATGGTAAGATGAATAGGTCCAAGGAAGGTTCCATCAGCATGGGAAAGTATTACCTGGGAATTAACAACAAATGACGTGAAGATTCTTGCGTTGTAAATACCGCGTTAACCATGGGTCTTGTATGGGGCAATTAAGCTAGATGTGATCTTTTCCCAGTCACATGTCAACGGGCTGTCAGAGCCGTACGCTGTAGGTCTTGCGAGACTACATGCACATGGGTGGGATCCCTTAATTCCCATGGACTCTGGGGTCTATGATGGTCTTCCCGAGGCGCCTAGATATCCATCACGAGGGGTGGAATCAGGGGTTAAACCTGCATGGCAGAAATGGGTGGGCATGTGTTGTGTAGAGAAGCATGGTTTGGTTTGGATCAACAACCAGGCCTCACACCTAAGTGGGTGTGGACAATAACGTACGCCTGGTTGTGTAACATGGTCTTGATCGCCTATGGGTAAAGTAACGCACCTCTGCAGAGTGTAAAAGGATGTGGAATGTTACCCCCTGTTCCGAGAAGGAGCTGCGGACGCCGCAGGAAAGGTAATTCTATAAAGTTCTAGTCCTGTGAAGATCTAGCAGGCATATTCTTCCAAACTAAAAGCAACCTCTTGAATAAAGATTTTCAAAAACCTTGCATTAGCTTATGACTCTTTCGAGTCTAAAGTTGTAGTTACTACATCATACTACCCACTGTATATCATGAACTTGTTGAGTAACGCTCATTACTCATTCGTTCCTGTTTGACCCCCTGCTTAGAGTTGAAGACTAAATGGAATTCTTCATCGGGAAGCCATCGCTATCTCATGAAGCTAGGAGGAGTCTTATACTACTTAGCCGGTGAAGAATCATCATTAACAACGCTGGTAGAGGACAAGCTATCAAGGTGTAGATGGATTCCATTCCTGGACTTAGATTCTCACAAGCCAGAGATTAGGGATGACATCAGTCGTAGTGGATTAGATTTTGAGATAGAGTTATTCTCCAGCTTGGAGCTTCGAATTGGTTCTTCTGATGTTTCATTTGCATGAGATCTTCTTTGATTCATCAAAGAGACTCAAGATTTTGTAATGAGCAATGTTTGTATCCTATAGCTTTGCTTGGACCTGCTATGTTTTTGTTGTACCACTCTGAGGGATGTAATATTCACGGATAAGTCCTTCTATGAGTATTATGTCAACGACTTGCGCACTACACATGCAGTGGTGTGTTCGGTTACCGCATCGGTAAATGCCCTAGGTACTCCTGGAATGTCCGCTGGGGCCCACGCGAATATTTTCCAGTTCTCACGGAGGAATTTGACCAGCGCGCTTACCTATGCGATAGGCAACATTTTGGACACGAGTACTGAAGGGAATATGCCCGAGAGGCAATAATAAAATGGTTATTATCTTATTCCTTGTTTAGGATGAATGTTTATTTCTCATGCTAGAATTGTATTAACCGGAAACGTTGATACATGTGTGTTTAATAAACAAACAATGGTTCCTAGTAAAGCCTCTCTTTTAACTAGCTCGTTGATTAATAGATGATCAAGGTATCCTGATCATGAACATTGGATGTTGTTAATAACGGGGTCATGTCATTAGAAGAATTATGTGATGAACATATACCCGAAGTGAATATAGCAATGCGATCAAGTCATTAAGTTTACATTGTTATATCAAACATACGAAGTAACTTATTCCTTAGACCATGAGATCATGTCAATCACTGATACCGGAAGGGTGCTTTGATGTCATCAAACGTCACACCATAACAGGGTGACTATAAAGGTGTCGTTAGGTATTCGGAAAAGTATTAGTTGAGGATCATGGATCAAGAGTGGGATTTGTCCATCCAAAATAACAGAGAGATATACTCTGGGCCCTCTCGGTGATATCACATCGACACCGCTTGCAAGCACGTCATATGATCACAAGGATGTTATATCATGGGAACGAGAAAAGAGTACTTGTCGGTAACGAGATTGAACAAGGTATGGTTGATACCAATGATCAAATCTCAGACAAGTAAAATATCGCGAGACAAAGGGAATTAGTCACGACGTTGATGGTTCACACGATCACGAGAGTCATCGTTGAATATATAGGAGTCATAACGGATCTCCAGATCCCGCTGTTGACTATTGATCGAAGAGGAGTCTCGATCATTTCTATCTTATTCGCAAACCATAGGGTGACACACTTAAGGTTCGATGACGCGTTTGAGAGGGTACGGAATATCAAAGAATATTTTGGGCAGCACCGAAATTGTTTCGGGGAAAATTGAAATGGTTCAAGGGGTTTTTCGTCGAATGGTTATTAATAGAATTAACAAATGATTCGAGGTGCTATATGAAAATGTTTGTTAATGGAATTAACAAATATAAATAAAGAAATAAAAATGTTGTATTTATTTATTAAAGAAAAACCTTTGGATTTTCTAAGTGGAAAATTAAGGGAGCATGAGTGGGTGTGAGTGGGGCTTCCACTCACATGAAGAGGGAAGAGGTGGGGGCACCACCATGGCTGGCCGCACCCCCTCTTGGGCTGCCTCCCCCTCCCCTATAAAAGGAGGGTGAGAGCTCCTCTTCTCCACACACTTGTCCCACCTTCCTTCCACTTCACCCGCTGCTCAATTCCATGGTCTCCGGCTTGGCGAAGCCCTGACCGTGGGATTCTTCACCACCACCACGTCATCGTGTTGCTGGAGTTCCGAGGGATCCTCTACTTCCGCCTCCCCGCTAGATCGAGGGAACGGAGGTCGTCATCAACCGTACGTGTGACCGATCACGGAGGCACCTCCGGATTGCGGTGCACATCTTCTCGCTATCGGGGTCAGTGTGAGTACGACTACGCCAACAACGAGATTTGATCTCGTAACGCTTTGTGTCTTCGAGGGTATGTGTTCTCCTTAACCCTCTCTTTGCCCGTTGCACTTCGTCTCCTAGATTAGATCTTGGCCTTTCGGGTGTCTCTCGCGTAGGAAAATTTTTGTTTTCTATGCAACGACCCCTTCAAGTACTATCTTTAATGGATCAGTCGGGTGAACCTGGTATTCCACTGTGTCCTATTTCTGCCAAATTCACCTGCCTGGTAATTAGCTTTTGGCTTCTTTTGGAGGGAGCGCCTTTTTGTATCATGTATACTTTGCCTTTCGACTCCGGGTATCTGTCTTCTGGGTAACCTATCATGTATTGTTGTTGGATTGTTGATTCTTGCTGCGCTCTGGGTGGTCCTTGCGGCGCGGGTTGTTGCTGAGGCTGAACAACTGCCGACACAAGGGTAGGTGGTGGCACACCTATCGCTAGTGCTCCTGGGACAGCCGGGGATCCTGCCGGTTGTGCTTCTCTTTGTTTTCTAAAAGAGGCCTCCATGAGTAGGTTGAATCTGCAATAGTCCTTTAACTTGTGACTGGATCTACAAACTACATTTTCATCATCATACATGTGATTTGGGCACGGCCCTTCGATTTGATGCTCGATTGACATGGGTAGTAGTCCATCTGTTATGATCTTGCGTGGTTTCCACTCACGCTTCTGTTTCGGCCCACGCTCGTGTCCTTGTTCTCGCGGCTTCTCTCATCCCTTTCCATGGTAGTCGTTACTGCGATTATCTGGGAACTCAGATGCAACCAGTTCAGGTTCTATTCTATGAAAAACCCGGTTTTGCGCTTTCTTCTTCTTTTTTGATCGTTGTTGTACCACCTATTTCCCTCGTGAGTATAGGAAGTTTCCATGCGATCTACGGATGAGGGTGGGTGGGTGCTGCGTGCTGATTCTTCACCTTCCGCCCAACTGTTTGCTACTTCCATGAGCTTGCTTACGGTTCTTACTCGAGTTCGGTCGATGTACTTGAAGGGAATATGCCCGAGAGGCAATAATAAAGTGTTTATTATGTTATTCCTTGTCTATGATAGCTATTTATTTCTCATGCTAGAATTGTATTAACCGGAAACGTTGATACATGTGTGATTAATAAACAAACCAACGTTCCTAGTGAAGCCTCTCTTTTAACTAGCTTGTTAATTAACATATGATCAAGGTTTCCTGATCATAGACATTGGATGTTGTTAATAACAGGATCATGTCATTAGGATAATGACATGATGACTTATACGCTAACTAAGTATAACAATACGATCAAGTCATTTAGTTTTGTTGTTATGTCTTACATTCGAAGTAACATTGTTCCTTAGACCATGAGATCATGTTAATCACTAATACCGAAAGAATACTTTGATGACATCAAACGTCACACCGTAACAGGGTGACTATAAAGGTGGCATTAGGTATTCGGAAAGTGTTAGTTGAAGCTCATGTATCAAGAATGGGATTTGTCCATCCAATATGACGGAGAGATATACTCAGGGCCCTCTCGGTGATATCACATCGACACCGCTTGCAAGCACGTGATATGATCACAAGGATGTTATATCACGGGAAAGAGAAAAGAGTACTTGTCGTATAACAAGATCGAACAAGGTATGGTGGATACCGATGATCGGATCTCGGACAACTAAAATATCGCGAGACAAAGGGAAATTTTTACGATGTTGAAAGGTTCACACGATCACGAGAGTCATCGTTGAATATATAGGAGTCATCATGGATCTCCAGATCCCGTTGTTGATTATTGATCGGAGAGGAGTCTCGGTCATGTCTATATTATTCGCGAACCGTAGGGTGACACACTTAAGGTTCGATGAAGCGTTAGAGAGGATACGGAATACCGAAGAATATTTTGGGCAGCTCCGAAAAATTGTTTCGGGAAAATTGAAATAGTTCAAGGGGTTTTCATCGAATGGTTGTTAAAAGAATTAACAAATGATTTGAGGTGCTGCATGCAAATGTTTGTTAATGGAATTAACAAATATAAATAAAGAAATAAAAATGTTTTATTTATTTATTAAAGAAAAACCTTTGGATTTTCTAAGTGGAAAATTAAGGGAGTATGAGTGGTTGTGAGTGGGGCTTCCACTCACATGAAGAGAGGAAGGGGTGGGGGAACCCATGGCTGGCCGCACCCCCCCTTGGGCTGCCTCCCCCTCCCCTATAAAAGGAGGGTGAGAGCTCCCTCTTATGCACACACTTGCCCACTCCCTTTTCCCTCCACCCGCTGCTCCATTCCATGGTCTCCGGCTTGGCGAAGCCCTGACCGTGGGATTCTTCACCACCACCACGCTGTCGTGCTGCTGGAGTTCCGCGGGGATCCTCTACTTCCGCTACCCACTGGATCAAGGGAACGGAAGTCTTCATCGAGCTGAAGGTGTGACCGATTACGGAGGCACCGCTGGATTGCGGTGCACTTCTTCTCGCTTGGGATCGGCGTGAGTACGACTACGCCAACAACGAGATTTTATCTCGTACCACTTTGAGTCTTCGAGGGTATGTTATCTCAAGACTCTCTTTCTGCATGTTACCTTTCATCTTATAGATTAGATCTTGGCCATTCAGGTTTATCGCGCATAGGAAAATTTTTGTTTTCTATGCAACGTACCCTTCAGTGGTATCAGATCCGGATCTATGCGTAGATGATTTGTACGGGTAGAACACATAGGTGTATGTGGGCGTTGATGATCATGTTATTGCCTCCTTGAGTATTCCATGATCTTAGTGGCATAGTGGGATGAAGCGGCCCGGACTAACTTTACATGTCCACGTACATGAGACTTGTTCCACAACTGACATGCAACTTGTATTGCATAAGTGGCTTGCGGGTCTCGGTTTCTCCTACTATAGTTAAGATCTAATCTACGAACGGTTGTTAAAAATATATTTTATCAATGTTGTGGCTCTTGTACGTAGGTATGAACGGTTCTATCTTCGTAAGCCCAAGCCACGTAAAATATGCAAAAATAAATTAGAGGCGTCTAACTTGTTTTTGCAGGGCATGTGATATGATATGGTCAATGTTACAAACTTTATGTATGAGATGATATCTTTTGTAAATTATTGACATACCGGCTGGAGCCATATGGTTGTCTTATTTTTATGGCCTGCGTGCTGTATATCATATCCATGTGATATGTTGTAATGGACAATCAATATGGAGGTGCCACGAACCTTGGTGCCACGCCAGTGGAATGATGGAGATCATACCATGATGCACAAGATGGATATGACCATATCATATCATATTATCCATGCATGTGATGTTTATCCTTTTATGCATCTTATTTTTGCTTAGATTGCGACGGTAGCATTATTAGATGATCCTCTCACTTAATATCAAGATAATAATGTGTTCTTCCTTAAGTATGCACAAGAAAGTTCGTCGTTCCGAGACACCACGTGATGATCGGGTGTGGTAGACTCAACGTTCGCATACAACGGGTGTTTTCAAGCCTAGCATGTACAGACATGGCCTTGAAACACACGCAATACTACGGTTCTACTTGGCGAGCCTAGAATGTACAGACATGGCCTCAGAACACGTAACCGAAAGGTAAAGCATGAGTCATATGGATGATATGATGAACATGTTCATGTTCGCCTTTGCAACTACACCGTCTCTCGTGATGATCGGTTTCGGTGTAGTGAATTTGGTTCGTGTAATCACTAAAGACGACTAACAGGGATGTTGTTTTTGAGTGGGAGTTCATGGGATAATTTTAGAATTAACTTGAACTTAATTTATCATAAACATAGTCTAAATAGTCTTTGCAAATATGTTGTAGATCATGGCACCACCTACCTTCAATTTCAATATGTTCATGGAGAGAGAAAAACTAGCGAACATTGGGAGCAACTTTACCAACTGGGCACTTAACCTAAGGATTCTCCTCACCGCTTGCAAGAATATCTATGTGCTTGACGCACCGCTAGGTGACCAGCCCGCTGATGATGCTTCTGATGAATATAAAAATGTTTATCTGACTCAATAAGAAGACCGAAGTATAGTTCATTACGACATCCTCTATGGATTAGAGCCAGAGCTGCAAAAACGATTCGAGAATAGCACTGCTTTTGCTACAATTGGAGAATTGAAAATGATTTTCTATACCCATGCCGCAGTTGAGAGTTATGACGCTTTAGAAAAGTTCTTTAGCTGCATGATGGAAGAGAACAGCTTCGTTAGTGAGCACGTACTCAAGATGTCTGCGTACGCTGATAATCTCATAGCCTTGGGAATAACGATTCCCAATGAGCTAGGGATACATCGTGTTCTCCAATCTCTGCCACCTAGTTACAAGAACTTCGTGATGAACTATAATATGCAAGGCATGAAGAAGTCTCTTCCTGAGCTTCTCTCGATGTTTAAAACTGCTAAAGTGGAGATCAAGAAAGAACATCAAGTGTTGATGATCAATAAGACCACTAGTTTCAAGAAAGGCAAGAAAGGCAAGCCAAGGGTAAACTTCAAGATGGATGGCAAATATGTTGCTGCTCCTGAGAAGAAAACCAAGTATGTCCCTAAGCCTGAGACTGAGTGCTTTTATTGCAAGGGTACTGGCCACTGGAAGCGCAATTGCCCCAAAAACCTGGCGGATAAGAAGGTCGGCAAAGTGAACAAAGGTATATATGATATACTTGTTATTGATGTGTACCTTACTAGTACTCGCAGTAGCACCAGGGTATTTGATACTGGTTCGGTTGCTCACATATGTAACTCGAAACAGGAGCTGCAGAATAAGCGACCACTAGCAAAGGATGAGGTGACGATGCGCGTCGGCAATGGATCAAGAGTTGATGTGACCGCCATTAGGATGCTGCCTCTACGTCTACCATCGGGATTAGTTATAAACCTCAATAATTGTTATTTGGTGCCTGCATTAAGCATGAATATCGTTTCTGGATCTTGCTTAATACGAAATGGTTATTCCTTTAAGTCTGAGAACAATGGTTGTTCGATTTATATGAATTATATCTTTTATGGTCATGCACCTGAGAAGAATGGTTTATTTCGTTTGAATCTTGATAGTATTGATACACATATTCATAATGTGAATGCCAAAAGAATTAAGTTAAATGATGATATTGCTACTTACATGTGGCATTGCCGCTTTGGTCATATTGGTGTTAAACGCATGAAGCAGCTCCATTCTGATGGAATCTTAGAATCACTTGATTATGAATCATTTGAAATGTGTGAACCATGCCTTATGGGCAAGATGACTAGAACCTCGTTTTCTGGAACCATGGAACGGGCGACAGACTTATTGGAAATCATACATACTGATGTGTGTGGACCAATGAGTGTATCGTCGCACGATGGATATCGTTATTTTGTCACTTTCACAGATGATTTGAGTAGATATGGGTATATTTACTTAATGAAACACAAATCTGAGACATTTGAAAAGTTCAAAGAATTTTAGTGTGAAGTTGAAAATCATCATAATAGAAAGATTAAATTTCTACGATGTGATCGTGGAGGTGAATATCTAAGTTACGAGTTTGGCATGCATATGAAACAATGTGGAATATTTTCACAACTCACACCTGCCGGAACACCACAGCGTAATGGTGTTTCCGAACGTTGTAATCGTACTTTATTGGATATGGTTCGATCTATGATGTCTCTTACATATTTTCCACTATCGTTTTGGGGTTATGCACTAGAGACCGTTGCATTCACTTTAAATAGGGTACCATCTAAATCCGTTGAAACGACACCTTACGAATTATGGTTTGGAAACAAACCTAAGCTGTCATTTCTAAAAGTTTGGGGATGCGATATTTATGTGAAGAAGCTTCAACCTGATAAACTCAAACCCAAAGCGGAAAACTGCGTCTTGTAACATCCCAAGTATGAAAAGCTCCCAACTTAGAATGTTTGTTTCTTGTTTTTGTTTCAAGGGCATCATGTCATCATAATGCATTCATGTGTTGAGTTTGAATTTCAAATCAAATTTCAAATCATTATGTTTCACACTTGGTCTGTTATAACTTTTTCAAATAAAACATTCAAATCAAACCATTTATTTGTTTCCAATAAACTTGAATTTCCAAATATTTAACTTGCTAAATTTTCAATTATTGTAAAATTCACTCAAATTCAATTAAAATTCAAACATCCAAAAATATTTAAAAATTTTGAAAACAAAACATCATGCAACTGGGCATTTATAATGCTTAATCAATAGAAATTAATTTCATGAATTTTGAAACTCAAAAACTTGTTCAATTTCTTTCCTTTGCTTTCTCTACACAAAAAAAAACACAGGAAGAAAAAAAATAAAAGGAAACCAGTGGGGGAGGCAGGCCAGCCCAAGTGGGCTGAGCCCACCTACCACCCCAACCAGCCCGCTTGGCCTCTTCTCCCACCTCCATACAGGGAGTCGTCACCCCTGACGGAAGCAGGCACGACCGCAACCACCGATCCCCTCCTACCTGCTCCCCTTTCCCTGCCCTTATCTACCCCGAGGTAGCCCCAAACCCTAGCCCTCTTCTTCTCCTCCCCAGCCGCCGCCGCCACCCTGCTCCCTCTCCCCTCAGATCCCCTCCGTTTATCTGAAGATTTTCCGACCGGAGCAACTCCGGCGAGCTCCCGCCGCCGTCCTCGACCTCCTCCTACCTCACCGAGCACACGGTCGGGCGCATTGTGAGCTCCTCTTTCCATTCCCGCCGTTTCCCCGCTGGTTGGCGTGCCGTAGTAGATGCCTGCGGGCCGGTTCAGTTCGTCGCCGTCGGCACTGCCATGATAGTCGTTCAGTTACGTGCAGTCTGAATCTGTTTCGTTTTTGGTTCAGCTAACGCGCCAGATAAACACCTTAAACCTGCAGATCTGTTATTCATCACGACCGCACAGATAGCCCAGTGGCACAGGCCCCCTCGCGCGCGACCAGGGGCGCGGGTTCGAATCCCCCTCGCGCGATTAAAAGCCCCCTTTTTATTCGCGAATTTGCAGCCGCGCTTATCTGAACCACAAAAGGGGCCGAAGCCCTGTTCTATCACAAGCCGCACACTAGCCCATTGGCTAGAGCCTATGCACCCCCACGTTGGCGACCCGAGTTCGAGTTCCCCTGGAAGCAAAAGCCACCCCTTTTTCGGCCTTTTTCTTTTATTTCCCGAAATCCAGAAAAACAGATCTGAGTCTTTATTTGTAAAATCCATAACAAATTGAAAATTGCTCCAATTTCAATGATTCAAGTTTCTGTGGATTCAGAATCTTGTGCTCTTTCTATTAGTCCCAAAGTTGCAACATGTTTCTGTAATAAATTTTGCACTAAATAATTAAATACAGAAAATGCAATAAAAATTGGAAACTTTGGGAATTCATAACTTGAGTTTTGTTCACCCAAATTGAGCAAACTTGGGCTCTAAAAATTTGTCTTAACAAACTCTACACAGTGGTATTTTATTTGGTCACAATTGAATTAAATTTGAACATGTTTCCTTCTGTTTACTAAAAAGGGCAGAATAAAAATGGTTATGGAAAAATGCATAATAAATTCAATAAAGATCCAAAAATTATGTTTAATAGCTCAAAATGTTCATTGAAACATTTTATACATGTTTTCAACCTTTTCAATACAATTTGATCACTGTTTTTCCTAATTAAAATTGGAGTAATAATTCAATACTTTAATTACACCTTTTAAATTGCAAAATTCATAACTTGGGCAACTCAAATCCAATTCCAACATATAAAATATGTTTTCCATTCCATTTTTCATGAACTTTGCAAATATCAACTTTGTGTTCTGTTTTAAATAAATTAAATTGCTGAAAACAACTGTTTCTTAATTAAGGCATTTAAAATTGTCAAATTAATAACTTGCTCATTTTAAATCCATTTTCAACAAATGACATATGTATTCCATCTAAAATTTTGTGTACTTTCCAAATATGAATTTTGTTATCTATTTTGAACAATTAAAATGGGTGAAAACAATAAATGTTTGTGTAACTCATTTAAGAAGCCAAATTTCATAACTTAATAAATGAAATTCCAAACTTGGTAAACAACATATCAAATTGAAGCTATTGTTGTTTTCTTATTATTTTCATAATCCATGCATCATTCTAATCAATTTTCACATGATGGTTATTTGTAGCTCACTTAATTCAACTTTAATTCATGAGCTTTCTATATGCAACCCAAATTGCATATGGGCCCATTTAAATATGTTTACCATGTCAACTAGCTTATCTTTGATGCATCAATTAAATTGTCATGCATCATCCCATGTTTGTGCATTATGCCATGTTATTGATTGTTGTCTATCTTCGTTGTTGTTTGCTTCTTCTCGAATAGACGACGACGTTGAGACAGACGAGGTTTACGATACTACTTCAGAGGAGTTAGCCCAGTACCAGGCTACTGAGTTTGCAGGCAAGTATTCACTCACATGAACCATTGTGTCCGTTTCCACACTTGATACTGATACTTTCCGTTGTCTAATCTGCTAGCCTTATGATTCGTTGCTTGTGTTCCGATCCTATCACATGTCATCCTGCAGCCATGAATATAGCCTCACCCCACACCTACAACCCTGTTGTTTGTTAGCCTGTGTCGTAGTATCATGCTTAGGTTTGTTGTGCTCGAGTCTTGTTGTCATTTATCTTATCACCTGTTTAGTTTGATAGCTGGGCTTGTTATAATCCATATCATGTTAATGTTTGGGGTAATAATAATTTGATGATAAGGCACCGGCAGGAGGCCCGGGTTAGGGTTTTGAAGCCTGCTAGTGTCGACCCTAATTAGGAAAAGGGTCTTGTCCTCTGATCCATGATGAGCGTGCTCACCGCATCCGGGTGGTCGTACGGAACCCCCCTCGACTTTGACCGGATCCGCAGTTTGTCCGAAGAGCCACACTTAGTTCGGGTGTTCCATTTGCGCATACGCATGAATGGGTCACGCCCATGGTTGATGATTATGATGATGATGATGCATATAGGGCGAGGCCTGTGGTGCCGGGGGGTGTGGTTTTCACCCTTGCGCTTAGGTTAGGTCGGACTGGCCGGGACCTTATAGCTCCGTGGCTCCTAGGACATGTTGTAGAGATGGTTCGAGTCGTGTTGAGTCCACCTGAGTTTTAGTTGGTGGCTCGAGTGTGTACGGGTACTGGAGCACACCCTGCAGGGATGAATCTTCTCGAGAAGCCGTGTTGTCCGTGGTTATGTGACGACTTGGTGAAAGTGCTGGCTAACAAGTACTCAGACAACTTACACCTAATGAATAATAATTTGACTAGTAATAGGCATATTGACACAATAACCTGAACCTTCATTAATTCAACTGTGTGAGTTATCCTCGGATTTCTTCTTTGGATAAGGGGCGATATCCAGGATGGGTTTGTTTGGTGAGTAGTTGTAGTTGGCTCCAATACGCTATCTTATCCTTTTCTTTTAGCCGGAGGTTGTGGCGTGTTTCTGTAGTTGGTTAGCGCAGCCCGCTGCCGCTTCTTTGTATCCCCTATCCTCCGTTGAACCCAAAGCATCTGTACTTGGTGTTGTCGGGTACACTTTGGTATCTTGTGCGTCTTGCTTGCCAGTACTCGTCTGTACTGACCCCTTTGGGGCGGCGTGTTCTGCAGACTACGTTTCCGAGGACCCCCATGGTGGCTACGACGTGGAGTATGACGAGGCTGATGACGAGTAGATAGCGGACCCGGGCAGGATCCGAGACTTCGTGGATGGGCTCCGTTCTTTTCGTTTCGGCCTCTTAGGCCTATTTGGATCTTGTCTGTACTCAGACACTTTGTTTGCTTCCGCTGTGATGTAATGATGACTTGTTGGGACATGTGTCCTCTGTATGACTGTATTTGCTATCTCTGCTCTAGTGAGAGCATTTGCCGCTTATTTCTATTTCTTTGTGTCTTAGAGATTTGTTGTGATATCACTTGTTCAAATGCCGTTGACGTACCATGTGTGTATGTTATGAGGTACGTCGATGGAAGTATTCGGATTTCTATTGGATGGTTTCACAGACGATGAATAGTAGAGGATGGTTGTCACACGTTTACGTGTTGGCCTACTCATATTGAGATGCGGGTGCAGGTAGGCCCCGTAAGCCATTTATCTACTGTTTAGCGGGCCGTGAGTATCCTCTAAAAGTCCGGGTGCGACACGTCTTCATAGGATACCCTAAAGAAACAATAGGGTGCACCTTCTATCACAGATCCGAAGGCAAGATTTTCGTTGCCAAGAATGGATCCTTTTTGGAGAAGGAGTTTCTCTCGAAAGGTGTGAATAGTAGGAAGGTAGAACTCGACGAGGTTATTGAACCTTCTCTTCTTGGAATGGCGAGTAGCGCAGCGCCGGAAGTTGTTCCGGTGCCGACCCCGTCAGTTGAAGAGAGAGCTAATGATCAAGATCATAAAACTCCAATAGAGGAAACTACCGCACCTCGCAGGTCAACTAGGGAACGTACAGCTCCTGAACTGTACGGAGATCCCGTATTAAACTTCATGGTAGATGGAGGTGATGACCATGCGATATATGATGAAGCGATGATGAGCCTAGATTCCAACAAATGGCTTGAAGCCATGAAATCCGAAATAGGATCCATGTACGAAAACCAAGTTTGGACTTTGGTGGACTTACCCGATGACCGCAAGGCCGTTGAGAACAAATGGATCTTTAAAAAGAAAACTGACGCTGATGGTAATGTGACCGTCTATAAAGCTCGACTTGTCACAAAAGGTTTCCGACAAATTCAAGGAGTTGACTATGATGTGACTTTCTCACCAGTAGCGATGCTTAAGTCAGTTAGGATTATGTTAGCAGTTGCTGCATTTTTTGAATATGAAATCTGGTAGATGGATGTCAAAACGGCGTTCCTTAATGGTGACATTGAGGAAGAGTTGTATATGATGCAACCCAAAGGTTTTGTTGATCCTAAGGATGCTGACAAGGTGTGCAAGCTTCAACATTCCATTTATGGACTGAAGCAAGCATCCCGGAGTTGGAACCTCCGTTTTGATAAGGTGATCAAAGGGTTTGGATTTGTCCAAACATACGGAGAAGCTTGTATTTACAAGAAAGTGAGTGGGAGCTCTGTAGCATTTCTAGTACTATATGTGGATGACATATTGTTGATTGGAAATTATATAGAACTTTTAAAAGGCGTAAAAGGTTATTTGAACAGTAGTTTTTCGATGAAAGACCTCGGTGAAGCAGCTTATATATTAGGCATCAAGGAGCTTAATTGGACTTTCGCAAAGTACATACCTGGACAATATTCTGAAGAAGTTTAGAATGGAAGAGAGTAGGAAGGGGTTCTTACCTATGTTGCAAGGCAAAACGTTGAGTAAGACTCAATGTCCAGCTACAGCAGAAGATAGAGAGAGAATGAATAAGATTCCCTATGCTTCAGCCATAGGTTCTATCATGTATGCTATGCTATGTACAAGACCGGATGTGGAACATGCTATTAGTTTGACTAGTAGGTACCAATCCGATCCAGGTTTGGAACACTGAACGGCGGTCAAGAATATCTTTTAAGTACTTGAGAAGAACTAAGGATATGTTTCTCATATATGGCGGTGAAGAAGAGCTCGTTGCAAGATGTTACGTCGATGCTAGCTTTGACACTGATCCGAATGACTCTAAGTCTCAGTCCGGGTACGTATTTGTTATGAATGGAGGAGCTGTAAATTGTAGGAGTTCCAAGAAATCCGTGGTGGCGAGATCATCAACAGACGCAGAATATGTTGCTGCCTCGGAGGCAACACAGGAAGCAGTTTGGATGAAGGAGTTCATATCCGAACTAGGCGTGGTTCCGAGTGCGTTGGATCCAATGGTTATCTCTTGTGACAAAAATGATGCCATAGCCAATGCTAAGGAGCCAAGGTCTCACAAGAACTCCAAGCATATCAAGTGCCATTTTCACTCCATCTGTGAGCATGTCGCAGATGGGGATGTGAAGATTTGCAAAGTACATACGGATCTGAATGTGGCAGATCCATTGACTAAAACTCTCTCAAGGGCAAAACATGATCAACACCAGAACTCAATGGGTGTTAGATTCATCACTATGTAATATAGATTATTGCCCCCAGTGCAAGTGGGAGACTGAAGGGAATATGCCCGAGAGGCAATAATAAAGTGTTTATTATGTTATTCCTTGTTTATGATAGATGTTTATTTCTCATGCTAGAATTGTATTAACTATAAACGTTGATACGTGTGTGATTAATAAACAAACCAACGTTCCTAGTGAAGCCTCTCTTTTAACTAGCTCGTCGATTAACAAATGATCAAGGTTTCTTGATCATAGACATTGGATGTTGTTAATAACGGGATCATGTCATTAGGAGAATAACATGATGAACTTAGACCCTAACTAAGTATAACAATACGATCAAGTCATTTAGTTTTGTTGTTATGTCTTACATTCGAAGTAACATTGTTCCTTAGACCATGAGATCATGTTAATCACTAATACCGAAAGAATACTTTGATGACATCAAACGTCACACTGTAACAGGGTGACTATAAAGGTGGCATTAGGTATTCGGAAAGTGTTAGTTGAAGCTCATGGATCAAGAATGGGATTTGTCCATCCAATATGACGAAAAGATATACTCAGGGCCCTCTCGGTGATAGCACATCGACACCTCTTGCAAGCACGTGATATGATCACAAGGATGTTATATCACAGGAACGAGAAAAGAGTACTTGTCGGATAACGAGATCGAACAAGGTATGGTGGATACCTATTATCGGATCTCGGACAAGTAAAATATCACGAGACAAAGGGAAATCGTTACGACGTTGAAAGGTTCACACGATCACGAGAGTCATCGTTGAATATATAGGAGTCATCACGGATCTCCAGATCTCGCTGTTGATTATTGATCGGAGAGGAATCTCGGTCATGTCTATATTATTCGCGAACCGTAGGGTGACACACGTAAGGTTCGATGAAGCGTTAGAGAGGATACGGAATACCGAAGAATATTTTGGGCAGCTCCGAAAAATTGTTTCGGGGAAAATTGAAATAGTTCAAGGGGTTTTTCATCGAATGGTTGTTAATAGAATTAACAAATGATTCGAGGTGCTGCATGCAAATGTTAGTTAATGGAATTAAAAAATATAAATAAAGAAATAAAAATGTTTTATTTATTTCTTTATTTATTAAAGAAAAACCTTTGGATTTTCTAAGTGGAAAATTAAGAGAGTATGAGTGGGTGTGAGTAGGGCTTCCACTCACATGGAGAGAGGAAGGGGTGGGGGCACCCATGGCTGGCCGCACCCTCCCCTTGGGCTGCCTCCCCCTCCCCTATAAAAGGAGGGTGAGAGCTCCCTCTTCTCCACACACTTGCCCACTCCCTTTTCCCTCCACCCGATGCTCCATTCCATGGTCTCCGGCTTGGCGAAGCCCTGACCGTGGGATTCTTCACCACCACCACGCTATCGTGCTGCTGGAGTTCCGTGGCGATCCTCTACTTCCGCTACCCGCTGGATCGAGGGAACGGAAGTCTTCATCGAGCTGAACGTGTGACCGATTACAGAGGCCCCGCCGGATTTTGGTGCACTTCTTCTTGCTCGGGATCGCCGTGAGTACGACTACGCCAACAACGAGATTTTATCTCGTACCACTTTGAGTCTTCGAGGGTATGTTATCTCAAGACTCTCTTTCTCCCCGTTGCCTTTCATCTCATAGATTAGATCTTAGCCATTCGGGTTTATCGCGCGTAGGAAAATTTTTGTTTTCTATGCAACGTACCCTTCAGTACTCCCGTAGGTCCATCCGGCGGAGACCGTCTTTAAAGTTGTCAATCGTTGTTTCATCCGTAATTTCCTCTGCACTGTTCTTTAATGTGGTCCACCTCTATATATATCCAAGAATGCTTTCGTCTGATCTTTGCACGCATGCCTTCAGCTGCGCGACTGTTACTGGTTGTTTGCAGGTGGATCTAAAGTTCTGGATGAAATCGTACATGAACTGCTCACAGCAACTGTACTTGTTCTTGGGCTGGTTCTTCAGCTAGTTTCTTGTCGCGTCCACTAGCTGCAGTTGTATGTATTGCATTGTTTTCACCTTGCTCCCTTTTTGGAACCTTATGGCTTTTAGGTAGTTATCTAGCCATGCCTTGGGTTCCCGTGATTAAAGACCACTGCTTATCTGCGGCACCCAAAGTGTTGCCCGAGACTTTCCTCTTCGGTGAAAGAAGACAATGACGACATAAAGCTCCTACGTGAGCGTCATCCTTTTGGTTATCATGAAGACCCCACGGTGTTCCATGAACCAACACTTTAATCGATGGTGGACTAAGTCCACCCGCAGCTAAGAGTTTGGGTTTCCCTTCCCTCGTCGCCATGTGGTTTCCCATCCCGCCAAATGAGCGAGAACGCGGAGCCATCGCGACTATAAGAAGGGAACCCCAGACACCGAGCAAAGGGTTCGCATCCAAAGAAACCTAGCCACCATTGTATTATGACTTTGCTGAAACACTGCAACCAGACAAGCAGGAGTAGGTCTTTACCTCACGAGAGGGGCCAAACCTGGGTAAATCTCTGTGTCTCTCTCTGTCATGCGCCTCGCTCATCTCCTCACCAAGCATATGAGCTTCCTGAGTGTTCACATTCACCCCCCCCCCTTCAAATTTAGCTTTAGGAGCTGAGTCCTTAGGACCAAACAAACCACTCTCCGACAGGGACGTCGCCCATGAGCAGAATCGGGTGGAGCTCCATCTTAAGGTCGAGCAGTCGGACGCCTACAAGGCGGAGGATGAGCATGGCGGAGCAAGTGAAGACCATGGCGGCAGACCATGAGGCAGACCTTCGCAAACGATAGCAGGCATTCGAGATCCTCAAGACTTCTCTTCATGATGTGAAGAAGACCAAGGACGAGTTTATTGACCGCCTGAAGGAACAGTTGCACCTAGTTAGCCAGGCAGTCCTTGGCAAGTTCTCCCTTATTTTTCTTCTCACCGGCTTCTTAATTGTCGGGTACTAATTTAAACTTCTGACTCGAGGCTACTACCAGGAGGTGGATGATCTTCTTCGGTGGAACGCTGCTGCGGCCTTGGGCATGCCTTCTGATTCCGAGGCGATGGTCGGTTGGGATGCTTCTACCGAAGACCGGGTTGCGCTGCTTGGTGAGGAGGTGAAGGAGCTGAGGGACACCGCCGACTCTATCTTCATGGTTACATTGGAGCGTTATGCCCTGCTTAACAACCGTGTTTAACTTGCCGACCATCTTCAGGAGCTGCCAGATGTGGTTGACCGGCTGCATGACTCAGTCGCGTGTTCCAGCGCTAAGATGGTACTGACAATGGTGATTTAATGTTTCCCTCGGGGTCTTGATGAAGATGAATTTAAGTGTATCTCTGGAGGTTTCCGTGTTGGTACCAGCTTTGTGGAGCTTCACTGTCAGGACCCGTACCTGCTACTCCTTTTCGTCAGATAAGTAGTACCTTTGCTAATCTATCTTTAGTGGCAGTTACTGTCTGTAATCCGTATTTCTGTAATCATGCACTTAAGCTTGAGCCTACCTTTCAATATAAAGGGTAGGTGGGGAGGTCGGGAGGATCAAGCATATGAGAACCCCTAATTTCATTCTATCAGTTCCCCTGTTTTTCCCTTAGCTGTAGAACTGCTCCTTCTTCCTTTTTCTGAAGGTGTTCGTCAGGCCACCAGGTCCTGACACTTTGGTATCAGAGCGAGCGCTTGTGCTCCTCCGTTCCTATCTCCCCTCCGATCCCATCCCTCCCACCCTCTACCAAGGCAAGATCCAGGTTACCGGAGCACCTCGTTCCGGCCGTAAAATCCCTGCGTCAGCCCAACCAAACAAATCCTCGACAACACCATGACAGGCGCACACCGGCGATCCCAATCCCAGTCCCGCGAGCGCCCCAACATGACACCTGACGAGATCTCTGCGGCTACTGCGGCAGAGGCGAAGGAACAGGAGGAAGAACGGATCCGCGCCGATCTCCCCAACGCGGTCGTCGACATCAACCGCCGTCTCGATCTACACCAAGCAAGCTCGCACGCATCCATGTCAGCTCTCCAAAGCGAGCTCACCAAGATCACAGAGATGATTTCGGGCCTCGCCATGAGCTTCTCGCAGCAAGTGCCCACAACGACCACCGGCGCCCCGGCTCAGCCATCGTCAACTAAAGGTGCAGCTTTTACCACCCCACCACCCCTCCCTTCCCATATCCTTACACCAATCGTTGAGGTCAACACTCCTCCAATGTCACACACACCACCACCGCCTCCCCAACAACCCCTCTTTGGTAACCTTACCCCAGATAAGCTCCCCCACCCACAATTCCCATCAAAGCCACTACCTGCTCGACCAAATGCCACAGCCACCGCCGAACCCACTACGGCGGCGCCGATTGTCCACACCACTGTTACCACCTCATCCCAGCCACAGAATTTCCAAAACACAAACCCTTACACAAACCCACAATACTACGCACCGCCAAATTCTCAGCCTTTCAGCTATAACCCGTACCAATTTAGCCAATTCAACCCTCCTATGCCATCCTACTACCCTTACTACCACCCACCATTTCCGCAGCCCAATAATCCCTACCCATACCCACCATACACACCACAACATCACCCAAACCCCCATCCGCCACCTTCCCCTCCACCACAACCACATCACTTCCAAGCCAGCCGCACACAACATACGCTGGAACCTCATATACGAGCACCTCACGTTGAGCTGCCAACGTTCACGGGTGACAACCCACGCGCATGGATCCTGGAATGTGAAGATATATTCAACTTGGTCAGTATACCCAGTGACCAGAAAGTTCGATGGGGTCTCGCTCACATACGCGGTCAAGCAAAAACTTGGATCATCAGTGCAGGAATTAATCTGAAGACACTGTCCTGGTCGGCTCTTTGCGAGGTTCTGATTGAACGATTCCTAGATGTTCAGGCAGTCGATCCAATGGACCAACTACAACACTTGAAACAACTGACAACAGTCAACGCTTACATTGATGCTTATGAAATTTGGATGACTATAATGAAGCGAGAACGGAGCTACCTCCCGCAAGACTTCTTCGTTGACAGATTCATAGCTGGACTGAAGGACAACATAAAGCACACGGTGCAGTGTCAAAAGCCCTCAAATTTGTTGTCAGCTTACTGGTATGCTCGCCAATATGAAAAATCATATCTATCCACCAATCGGCGAGGACCAGTACCAGGAAATCAACCGGTCAGAAATGCAGTACACAGAGAACCGGTAGTCCCTGCTCGACCACGACTCCCTCGCAAGTGTTGGTATTGCCCAGAAAATTGGGTGGTTGGTCATAGATGCTTACCAATGCAACGGGCTCTCAATGGAATTGAAATGCAAGGGAACTCAGATGATGAACAAGAACTACTCCAGTTGGTACATGCAGTAGAACAACAGGAGCAAGGAAACATGCCAATAGAGGCAGTAGTACAAGAAGAAGCTGATAAGGCAATGCACATTTCAACCTCTGCCTACACTGGCACTCCAAGTGGTGAAACAATTTCCCTATTGCTAAAATTTCAGGGTTTTGGTGCTGTGGCTCTTGCAGATACTGGCAGCACCAACACGTTCATGGACTATGCATTTGCTGTCAAAAACAATATCAAGATGACTTCTGTCAAAGCCAGGAAAGTAATTGTGGCAGGAGGCAATGAGCTAATTTCTAATGCAATAGCTACAAATTGTACTTTTACAATATAGGGCCACCAGTTTACCTCCAATTTCAGAATCCTTCCACTCAATGGCTCTGACATTATCTTGGGAGTCAACTGGTTCAAGCAATATAATCCTGTCACTTTTGACTTTGAACACAGGACCTTGTCAGTCAAGCACAAGGGAACACACGTCACATTCACTGATCACCTCATACCCACTTCCAATCTGCTAATCTCTAGTGAGGAATGCACAAAATTGCTGGAACAAGGAGCCATGGGATATGTTCTGACTACACAAGAAACAGAGTCTTGCAATCCACAACAAACCGACGAAGTACCTATTCATCATACCCTGAAGGAGTTGCTCCTGGAATTTCAAGACGTGTTTAAAGCACCAGAAGGCTTACCACCCCATAGTGCTGCAGATCACACTATACCCTTACTTCCAGGGGCAAAACCTCCCAATATTCGACCATATCGAATGTCCCACAGCCAGAAAAAAATTGTGGAACAACTAGTCAAGCAAATGCTCAAAAATGCTGAAATCAGACCGAGCAGTAGCCCTTTCTCTTCACCTGCAATTCTGGTCAGGAAGAAGGACAAGTCCTGGCGTCTCTGCATCGATTATAGAGGCCTAAATGATTTGACAATCAAAAACAAGTTTCCAATCCCTGTGATAGAGGACCTCCTGGACGAACTATTTGGGGCTACCATTTTCTCCAAGTTGGATCTTCACTCGGGCTACCACCAAATCCGTATGCATGAACCTGACATTCCAAAGACTGCATTTTCAACACACTTGGGTCACTATGAATACCAAGTAATGCCATTTGGGCTCAGCAATGCCCCAGCTACCTTCCAGGAACTTATGAATTCTGTGTTTGGCAAGTTCCTGCGACAATTTGTACTTGTCTTCTTCGATGACATCCTAGTTTACAGTAAGAACATGGAAGAACACAAACAACACTTGCAGCTAGTACTTCAAATCCTACACAACCATCAACTGAAGGCAAAGCTAAGCAAATGCACCTTCGGCCAGCCACAAGTTGAGTATTTGGGCCACATCATCTCGGCGAGTGGTGTTGCCACTGATCCCTCCAAAATCAAGTCCATCATCGAATGGAAAGCCCCTGCAAATATCAGTAAATTAAGGGGTTTCCTTGGACTTACTGGCTATTACAGAAGGTTCATTAAAGATTATGCTACCATCTGCCAACCTCTACACAAGGTCCTCAAGAAAGATTCATTTCAGTGGGGACCAGAACAAGAAACAGCCTTCAATAAACTGAAAACGGTAATGACCAGTCCACCCCTGTTGGGACTACCGGACTTCTCCACTCCTTTCACTCTGGAGACAGATGCATGTGCAAGTGGAATTGGTGCTGTGCTCATGCAACATGAGAAACCTTTGGCTTTTTTCAGTCAGATCCTAGGCCCAAAAAACAGCGCTGCTTCGACCTATGAAAAAGAGGCACTGGCTATCTTTCATGCCCTGAAAAAATGGTGTCATTATTTTTTGGGAGCAAAGGTGATTATCAAAACTGACCAGAAAAGCCTAAAGTACCTAGGCAGCCAACGACTGCTAGAGGGAATTCAGCACAAGCTTATGCTTAAACTCCTCGAGTTTGACTACATCATTGAGTACAAAAAAGGAACAGACAATAGTGTCGCTGATGCACTTTCTCGACAATTCCAAGACAACGAACCAGAGGCATGCAAAGCAATGTCACAGGCAATTCCAGCTTGGGTGGAAGATATTACCGCCTCATATGAAAATGATGCACACTGTTCTAAGCTACTGCAAGAATTAGCAATTAATAATGCCAGTCACCCCCACTTCACACTCGAATCTGGTATTATCAGATATAAAGGAAGGATTTATGTGGGAGACAACTCTG
This sequence comes from Alopecurus myosuroides, assembly GCA_028641055.1. Classification (NCBI taxonomy): domain Eukaryota; kingdom Viridiplantae; phylum Streptophyta; class Magnoliopsida; order Poales; family Poaceae; genus Alopecurus; species Alopecurus myosuroides. The sequence continues at coordinate 314,132,296 of CM054058.1, read as the reverse complement.
ATCTCAGAACCAAAGTGTTCACTGCCTTCCACTCTTCCATCTTCGGTGGTCATTCAGGAAACAGGGTAACTTACCACAGGCTCAAGAGATTATTCTACTGGCCCAAGTTCAAGGAATTCATTGCACAACAAATTGCAGAGTGCCCAGTCTGCCAGATTTCCAAGTCTGAAAAAATACCATATCCTGGTCTTCTAAATCCTCTCCCAATACCCAAAATGAAATGGTCGGAGATAAGTATTGACTTTATAGAAGGGCTGCCTAAATCCAAGGGGAAAGATGTGATATTGGTGGTAGTCGATCGCCTCACCAAGTATGCTCACTTCCTCCCGCTATCTCACCCTTACACCACAAAATCAGTTGCAGACTTGTTCATTGATAACATCATTAAGCTGCACGGCCCTCCTTCAGTAATTGTGAGTGACAGAGATCGGATTTTCACCAGCAGTTTATGGAAAGAGATATTCAGTGCCCTCAAAGTATCTCTGAATTTCACTTCAGCTTATCATCCAGAGTCTGATGGCCAAACCGAACGCGTTAACCAGTGTGTGGAGCAATATCTGCGCTGCATGGCATTCAAGGAACCCAAGAAATGGTGTCAATGGTTACCAGCGGCCGAGTGGTGGTACAATTGCTCTTATCACACTACCATCAAGATGTCCCCGTTTGAGGCCCTCTACGAATACCCACCTCCTCTTATCCAAGAAATCGCAATACCATGCACTGCATCACCAGAGGCTCAGATCACCTTGACAGAGAAAGATCACATGATCAAAACACTCCAACAAAATTTGGCCCAAGCACAACAGCGCATGAAGAAGTTTGCTGACCAACATCGCACCGAACGTGAGTTCGCTGAAGGCGAGCTAGTTTACTTGAAGATGCAACCCTACCGAGAAACAGCTTTGGGCCTTCGCAATTCTCTGAAGTTAACCTCCAAGTGGTATGGACCCTTCAAGATAACCAAACGTGTGGGCAGAGTGGCTTACAAATTACAGCTCCCAGAAGGAACACAACTTCATGACGTATTTCATGTTAATCAACTGAAGAAACATTTGGGCAAAGCAGCAGTACCAAATGCTATTCTTCCTCTGTTAACAGCAGATGGCAAGGTAAAAACAGCCCCAGTGTCCGTTCTACAACGTCGTCAGGTTCCGCGCTCTGCAGGTGCATATGATGTAGCAGTACGGCAGTGGTTAATACACTGGGAGAACATGACACCTGATGAGGCCACCTGGGAAGATGCAGCGTACATCCAGGCAACATTCAAGGATTTCAAGCCCTGAGGTCTTGACTTAAGGGGGCGGCACTGTCAGGACCCGTACCTGCTACTCCTTTTCGTCAGATAAGTAGTACCTTTGCTAATCTATCTTTAGTGGCAGTTACTGTCTGTAATCCGTATTTCTGTAATCATGCACTTAATCTTGAGCCTACCTTTCAATATAATGGGTAGGTGGGGAGGTCGGGAGGATCAAGCATATGAGAACCCCTAATTTCAGTCTATCAGTTCCCCTGTTTTTCCCTTAGCTGTAGAACTGCTCGTTCTTCCTTTTTCTGAAGGTGTTCGTCAGGCCACCAGGTCCTGACATTCACCAGTAGCTCGGCATCCGGCTGGCCTCCAGCCGGATTGGCGGGTATGCGTACATCGAGGTATTCTTCTAGAGGAGCTTGACACACGTGGTGGGGCAGTGGATGCAGGTGGCACTGGAGGGCAACTGGCGGCCACTACCAGGCCGGCCGAACAAGTTGCGGATATAAACGCGCTCGGTCGGAACGATGGGCAGGCGGAGTAGATCCCCGGGATGTCGGGTGTAACTGTTTAAACTTTTGTGCCATACTTATGACGCACTATGTTAACTTTGTGTGGAGATTCAACTCCCTTATCAGTTATCTCTATTTGCTTGCATTTGCTTTGGATTTATGTATCTAGTTTTCTTCCTTTACTTTTACTGGTCTGAAAGTACCCATCGGGGGTATCCCCAGAGACGTCGGGCCGCAGACGGATGAACAAATATTTCCTCGATGATTCTGCGAGTCTTAGGGTTTTGGGGAGATGAAGTACGCGACGGGGGCTGCTAGTGGTGGGCCAGGGCAGCCACACCACATGGTGTGGGCCCTTAGTGCCCCTCACTGGCTCCCCTCTTGGCTTGCTCTAGCTTCGGGTGAAACAGGAACTCTCCGATGTTCCCCTTCTTATTCTGATCCTCGGAAATATGGTATCTTGATGGTGCTTTTCCAGCAGAAATCTGGTCCCGGCAAATTATTCTCCAATAATTGTAAAACATGCAAAATAGATGAAATAACATAAGTGTCATCTCTAAATACAAAATATATCGATGAATAGCAGTAAATTATGATATAAAATAGTGATGCAAAATGGACGTATCAATTCCCCCCAAGCTTAGACCTCACTTGTCCCAAGAGAAACTGAACTCGGTAAACAAGACCACAGGTTTATGGAGTGAAGTGTCGATAAACAAAATACGAACAAGAAACATCACATCTATCAATACACAAGTTATTCTAGATAGCAACTTCCTCTCATATAATTTAACTTGAAACTAGTAGATGGAGTCACAATAAATATGCAAAGAGAAAATCATAATTGGTGATGAAAAACTTTTCTCTTGGTCAGAGAACAATTAACAGATTGTATTTATCTTTCGATTAGAGTCCTTATACTAGAGCTTATAATGCAGAGTTTTACATGCTCAATCATAACGGTATCCTTATAGTCATTGATAACTTTCAAAGGTATGGTCATTCAGATAAAAACATTATACTAAACAAGGAAGGATAAAATACATGATTGAATAAATCAACATATAGATGGATGGATCACAACACCTCAAATGCTTGCTTGAGATAGAAGGGAATAGGTTTTACTGACTCAACATAAAAGTAAAAGATAGGCCTTTTGTAGAGGGAAACTGGGATTAACTCATGTGCTAGAGCTTTTTATTTGATAAACAGAGGTATTGAAAACAATTTTTGAGAGAGGTGTATGTCTATGTCAACGAATCAGCAAGCAGAAAATACATTAAGTCACAAGCCAACTAGACTTTACAAGCGCGACTCCCATTGAAGGACGTCCTTTCTACTGGAGTCAGTAGATCATCCCTCTTCTCTTTTGTTTACACACTTATGAAACTGATAAATCAGAGGCAAAAAATGAAGAGAACTTTTAGTAACCACGTTTGGGGCTGGGCACCCCGTTGCCAGCTCTTCTAGCAGTTGGATAAGCGGATGTGCCACTAGTCCAGGTGTGTAAAGCCTAATCAACGAGTGAAATAAAGACCGTCTACCCGCGTCCTCATGAGCTAAAACAGAGCACAAAACATGTATAATTTTTGAAGATTTTAAAGGTAGCACACAAGAAATTTACTTGGAGTGGTGGTTAAATACCATATATAGGAAGATATGGTGGACACAGATGGCATGGTTTTTGGCTCAAGGTTTGAATGCACAAGAAGCATTCTCTCTCAGTACAGGTTTTTGGCTAGCAAGGTTGGGTAGCAAGCATAAGAGTTTAGGGAAACAAACAAATATACATGTGGTAGAAAACAATCATGCAATCTTCCTTGGAGGCGCAAACGATCTTAACTTGAGAATACTAAGCTTAAGAGCCAACAAGAAAGAAAGATAATGGCATAATGTATCTACATGCATCTCCCTCTTTTCTACTTAAGCCTCAAAGTATTGTTGCTACTGACTAATGCTGATTTTTCCAAAACCAAATAGATTAACTTGATGCTCCCAAAGTGATACCAATACTAACAACAAGATCAACCATATAACAAAAATTGCAAACTAAAATAAGGTGTGCAGAAAGTAAATGATAAAACTTCTCATTAATATTCCACAAAGGCAACTCACTCCAAGGGATACATAGATAACCAACTAAAGGAGAGACACTTCCACATTGCAAACCATCCTATATGATAACTTCTCTACTCATGATATGACTCTACTAAAAAGTAAAAAAGGTGAAAGATAAGGGTGTGATACTGCGGCACTCCCCCAAGCTTGGAACAAGCCAAGGGGATACCAATACCAATGATGAATTACTCCTTCGATGGTGGTGTTGAATCCTTAATAATCTTATCAATCGACTCCTTTAATTTATCAATCTTGTTGGTGAGAATATGAATCAACTCCGTGTTATGCTCGATACGGTTCATGAACTTGTCCGACTGTGATTCCCAACTCTTGGAATTACTCCCCCACACTTCTCCAAATTGATGGCTTCCTTTCCCTGCATTGTTAGAACGATCCATATCCCACCTAGAGGGCAACTTTGCCTCAGGCACCCTCTAAAATTGATGCTTATGGATTAAAGTATGGAAGGAATTTTTGATGCCTGAAGGTGGTGCCCTTGAAGCTAAGCAGTGACGTGGGGCCTTCCCTCCAGTGCTCATCCGTGCTCTCTCTTGAGTTTCGAGGGGTTTGCTACCACTCCAATGCTTGCAATGGTGGCGGAGGGTACACGCGCGGGTGTTCTTCTACATCTCCTTCAGCTCCACTCTCTATCTCATCCTCCAGCTCAGGGTCTTGGAGATCATCTTCCATAGGCTCCTTCCCCTTGTTGTTGTTGGCGGCGACCATGGTGTCTCTAAAACTGAGAACAATCCTGGCAGAAACAGATCGAAATGAAAACACGACGAGAAAACGATATATGTACCTCGGGGGATCCGGGGGATTATATAGCTAAAAGCTTCATCAAAAGGAAGGTACAAGACGAAAACGGGTCGCAGACGGGCTCCGAGGCGCCCACACCATGTGGTGGCGCGGCCAGGGGTGGGCCCGCGCTGTAGCATGGTATGGTCCCCTCGGGCACCGTTTCCTACCCTTTTTCGTCTCGTAATTTTTCATATTTAATAAAACTAGCAAAAATATAGGTTGAAAAGTTAAACGCGAACTTTTTGTTACCAAAACTGTTACCTAATCGAAAACGGACTCTTTAGTTTCTGGAATTTGCTCCTTAGTGAACACTTCCGGAGTCACCACTTGAATAATATCAACCTCTTCATTACAAGAATCTCCATAAATATAATGTTTGATTCTTTTCCCATTCACCACTTGTGTAGTGTTATCGTTGAGTGAAACAATTTTGATTGCACCCAAACGATACACTTCTTCAATATCAAAAGGTCCCTCTCATGTCGAGAGTAATTTTCCTGCAAAAAATCTGAGACGATACCTATACAATAGAACTTTCTCACCAACATGGAACTCTCTCTTAAGAATTCTCCTATCATGCCATTTTTTAACTTTCTCTTTAAAGAGTCTAGCATTTTCATAAGATTCACTTCTCCATTCATCTAAAGAATTCAAGTCAAGCAACCTTTTCTTACCAACAATTTTAAAATATCTATTTAGTTCTTTCACTGCCCAATAAGACTTGTGTTCTAATTCTAAAGGTAAGTGACAAGCTTTTCCATAAACCATTTTATAAGGAGACATACCCATAGGATTTTTATAAGCATTTCTATAAGCCATAAAGCATCATTCAGCTTACTAGCCCAATTTTTCCTAGATTTATTAACAGTCTTTTGCAAGATAGATTTAATTTCTCTATTTGATAATTCTACTTGCCCACTTGTTTGGGGATGATAAGCTGAGGCAATTCTATGATTAACATCATATCTAGCAAGGGTTTTTATAAAACCACCATGAATAAAGTGAGAACCTCTATCAGTCATAAGATATCTAGGCATACCAAACCTAGAAAAAAATAACATCTTTAAGCATTTTTAATGAGGTTTCACCATCAACACTCTTCGTAGGTATAGCCTCTACCCACTTAGTAACATAATCAACAACAACAAGAATATGAGTATAACCATTCGAAGGAGGAAACAGGCCCATAAAGTCAAATCCCCAAAAGTCAAATGGTTCAATAACAAGAGAATAATTCATAGACATTTCATTGCATCTAGAAATATTACCAACTCTTTGACATTCATCACAAGATAAAATAAACTTTCGTGCATCTTTAAAAAGAGTAGTCCAATAGAAACCTGATTGTAGAAACTTTTGTGCGATTCTATCTCCAGCGTGATGTCCTCCATAAGCACCACCATGACATTTTCTCAATATCTCTCGTTGTTCATGTTCTAGAACACATCTTTGCATAATACCATGAACTCCTTTATATAAGTGTGGGTCATTCCAAGAACAATGCCTAAAATCATAAAATGATTTCCTCCTTTGCTGAGTTGTAAAGGTTGAAGGCAAGTACTTGGAAACAATAAAGTTAGCATAATCTGCATACCAAGGACTATCTCGCGAGCTTACTTTTATTGCAGCTGGTTGTTCAATAAAACAACTATCATTAACAGGAATAGGGTCACAGGCAATATTTTCCAATCTAGACAAATTATCAGCAACAGGATTTTCAGCACCCTTCCTATCTACAATATGCAAACCAAACTCTTGTAAAAGCATCACCCATCTAATAAGCCTAGGCTTAGCATCTTTCTTTTCCATAAGGTACTTAATAGTAGCATGATCAGTATGAATAGTAACTTTTGAATCAACTATATAAGGTCTAAACTTATCACAAGCAAAAACTACAGCTAGGAATTCTATTTCAGTGGTAGCATAATTCTTTTGAGCAGAATCAAGAGTCTTACTAGCATAATGAATATCATTCAACTTCTTATCTATTCGTTGTCCAAGAACAACACCTACAGCAAAATCACTAGCATCACACATAATTTTGAAGAGTAAATTCCAATCAGGTGGTTAAACAATAGGAGCAGAAATTAAAGCCTTTTTTAGAATTCCAAAAGCTTCTTTGCAATCATCATTAAAAGCAAAAGGTACATCTTTTTGGAGAAGATTAGTAAGAGTCTTTGATATTTTAGAGAAATCTTTAATAAACCTCCTATAGAAACCAACATGACCAAGAAAACTACGAATATCTTTTACATCCCTGGGACAGGGCATTTTCTCAATTGGTTCAACTTTAGCTCTGTCAACTTCAATACCTCTTTCAGAAATTTTGTGTCTAAGAACAATTCCTTCATTTACCATGAAGTGGCATTTCTCTCAATTAAGAACAATATTAGTTTCCTCACATCTCTGCAAAAATTTATCAAGATTATGCAAACAGTTATCAAAAGAAGTTCCATAGACTTAAAAATCGTCCATGAATACTTCCACAATTTCCTCACAAAAATCATGAAAGATAGCAGACATGCATCTTTGAAACATAGCAGGGGCATTACACAAAACAAAAGGCATTCGTCTATAAGCATAAGTTCCATAAGGACAGGTAAAATTTGTTTTCTCTTGATCTTGTTTCTTAATAGCAATTTGAGAAAACCTAGAATAACCCTCAAAAAAGCAAAAAATGAGTTTTCTTAGACAACCTTTCTAACATTTGATCAATAAAAGGTAAAGGATAATGATCCTTCTTAGTGACTTTGTTAAATTTTCTAAAATCAATGCACGTTCTATAACCAACTATTACTCTTTGAGGAATAGGTTCATTATTTTCATTTGGCACAACAATAATTCCTCCTTTCTTAGGAACACAATGCATAGGACTTACCCATCTACTATCAGCAATAGGATAAATAATACCAGCATCAAGGAGTTTTAATACCTCATTTCCTAAAACTTCCTACATCTTAGGAATTAAACGGCGTTGATGTTCAACAACTGGCTTTGCATTAGGTTCCATATTATAGCATGCTGACATTATCCAATAGCTCCTCGGTGTTTCTTCAATATTTCCAATAACCTTTCCTCTTCCTTACCTAAAAGTTTAGAACTAATAATAACAGGATATGTCTTCTCATCATCAATATGAGCAAATTTAAGATCATCAGGTGAAGGTTTCTAATCAAAAACGGGATCCTCCTTGGGTGGTCGTGTGGTACCCAAGTCTTCCACCGGTAAATTGTGTTTCGGCAGCGCTAGTTGACGAAGAAGAATCTCGTTAATATCATTTATTTCTTCCATAAAGAACTCACTTTCGTGGTCCTTCATGTATTGATGCAAAGCATTGTTAGGAGCAAGAGCAATAGAGGCAAGTTGTTCAACTTTAAAATCCTCATTAGGCAATTCAGTTTCATAAGGAGCTTTAGAAAATTTAGAAAAATTAAACTCATAAGATTCTCCATCAAATTTAGTTAATATTTTCTCCTTCTTACAATCTATAGCAGCACCACATGTGTTCAAGAAAGGTCTACCAAAAATGATAGGACAAGTTTTACTAGCAGCCGCATTAAGTACTAGAAACTCGGCAGGATAATCTTTACCTAATAATAAAGGCATTAAGGTTTCTGCCAAAATTTTCGTCCAACACAAATTTACTGATTTACCCTCCCACAAAATCACATATTACGCACAGATTACCCTTGTATCGGTTCGTTCCTTAATTTTTGGCTTCCTCTCTGTGCGTCCCCATGAGCCATGAGCCGTCCTACGAATCCCCTCGACAAAGGTGCGGCGGCCGCGACCGCCGTGTGATTCGCCGCAACTACCCTGTGCCCCGCCCTCCGCTGCTTGGCCTCCTGCTTTGGGACGAGCCGCGCCGTCCCCGGTGTATTCCCACCGCCGCCGGACCAGCTGCTCCATCCCCTCGCCGATCCCCTGCTCCATCCGCCAGCCTCCATTGGCTCGGATTCTACCGGGTGCGGCCGTGCCACCGCCGCCCAAGGTCGTCGCCACGATGCTACATGTTCATAGTCGTTGCCCTGCGAGACCCCTTGCTTCCCCACAGTCCGCTCCCCTGACCCATCCTTCAGCCGCCATGCGCGGAACCAACACCAACTTGACGCCCGCGTGTGACTCTGGGTCTGGCCTGAACCTGGGCCTTGCACTGCCGGAGGAACATAAAAGATTTGCCCCGTCTCCCCCCATGGTCGTCGCGGGAGGGACCTATGCCTAGGCCATCCCCATCATATGCCGCCGCTCGAAGCTCCAAGCACCACCGTCGGCTGCAGATGCACATGAGGTGACGAAGATGGACGCCGCCGCATCTTTTTCCACGGTTTGAGACGATCTCGGCGGGGGCTCCGCCGGGATGCTCTATGTCGCTGGCGTACCGTGCGGCCACCCTGTGCCGCCCGCTCCTCCTTGGCTGTCGCCGCCCCAGCTCCGGCGCCGAGGGAGACCATCGGAGAAAGCGGCATCGCTGGGGATAATCAGAACTCTTGCCCGTAATTGAGCTACTCCTCTGGGCGAGCTGCACCGCGCGCTGCTGATTCTGGTGTTGTGTTTGTCATTAGTAGCAATGTAATTCCACATCTTGTTACCATGTTTGTTAATACCTGTTTCAGTCTTGAATAAACTGACTGTTTCTCTTCAGAAACGAATGCGCTGATATCTTGGAGGAACAGATAATGGAGAATGGATAATTTGAGTCTTGTCTCTACTCATTGCGTCATACTGGTTGATTTTGTTTCAGCAATGAGTATGCTGATAGTTCGAATTGATTCATCCATCCTTTTTTGTCAGTTCTCAGCTGCTGAAGTGTCGTGGTGTTTTAGTTTCTGAATTCCTAACAGCTAGCTTTGTTGTGTTTGATTTCAGTGTGTATCTGAACTTGAAGCAAAACTGTGTTTGCAACATTCTCTCTGAATATCACCAGCCTAACTTGACCAGATGATCTGTTTCTGCAGGTGCACTTGCAGTTGCCACGCGACTTGGATAACTTTTATGATTGGTGTTTCCTAACACAGCTGATTTTTTTGACAACCAGATGACAGTTCTTTAATCACGGCTGAGAACTCTGATCCTCTATACTCACAAATCAGTTTAGTGTCTTTATAGCATTACTCATTTCCGTTGGCTGACCCGCAACATAGCCTGTCCAGACAGAGATGCACAAGCAGTTGTACAACGGAAGGGGTCAGCCAACCGGGATTAAACAAAGAAGCAAACTACAACACTACGGTCAAACTCAAGTCCTACTCGATCGTAGCAGCGTGGCTATCCTGACTGACTGAAAGTATTTGTTTACATCTTGAAAAGATATTTGTTTACATCAGTATAAATGTGTGTTTAGAAATTTAAAAGTTCCACTTATTTATTTGTGTAGTTTATTTATGCCAGGAATTTCAGAGTAAGGGTTACAAACTACAGTCAAGCTATGGGCTATTCAATAATGCATGCAGGGTGGATTTTGTTTATCGGATTCCTTCCTTTGTTTTTTTATCCGTCTCCGTGTCCCCCGTCCATATTGACATCTCTCGCATTTAATTGAAAAAAGTCTTGACTTCCTCATATTATAGCAGACATCTCACCTCCGTCCCAAATGATTTATATGGGTTCATTTCCTTCCTCTACTCCTCAACCCCGATAGAGGCAAAAGCCTTCGTGGAGTCGGTGAGGTGGCAATGGTAGCACAAGGCTCTATTAGCGTTGATGCATGTGTGTGGCGGGCAAAGAAGGCAGTGGTGGCGCCTGAACGCTTAGCACGTGTGCCTGTAAGATGAAAATTTTCACTTTCCGTTGCAACGCACGGGTATTTTTGCTAGTTAGTTTTAACACACAAAACTTCCACATCTCTAACAACACCCGTTGGAGAGATATTTTCTCTATTAGCAAGCTGAATAACCACACCAATTTCTTCAAGTTCATGAGAACCAATTTCATGCATGTTTTCTCTATAAAGCTCATAAGAAATAGCACTTGAACTTGCACCAATATCACATAAACCATAATAGCAATGATCACCTATCCTAACAGAAAGCACAGGAACACCAGTTTTCCTAGATCTGCTAGGGTGTGAAACAATATTAGAAGCATCTTCATAGAAGATAATGTGTCCATCTTCTACACTTTCAGTCACAAGGTCTTTAACTATTGTTACTGTAGATTCAATAGTTATTTGTTCATCGGGTGCTATAGATTTGTTTGTACTTTTGTTAACCACACTAGCTATAATAGAATGTTCCTTTACCTTAACAGGGAAAGACATTTTCTCAATATAAGGTTCAGGCACAGCAGGATTAACAGTATGAACTTCTATATTTCTAACAGGAACACAATTAACAGTATCTTTATAATGTGCATGGTATTTGTTCCACTCCTTTTTGGGGATATCAAGATAAGAAGCAAAAGCCTTAAAACAGTTTGCAAAGATTTGAGAGTCAAGACCACAAACAACACTAACATTATGAAAATAATTGGTTCCCATAAAAGATTTAATGCATTCATAATCATAATTTATGCCTGACTTTCTACCTTTTTCATTATCCCATCCTTCAGTATTTTCCTGAATACGGTCAAGAAGATCTCATTTAGCTTCTCCTTTCATACGTGTAAATGATCCAGAATAAGAAGCATCCAATAAATCCTTATCATGAAGAGAAAGTCTTGCATAAAAATTATTAATAACAATATTAGTGGGGAGCTCATGAATGGGACGTTTGAGCATTAGTAATTTAAATCTTCCCCATGCTTGGGAAATACTCTCTCCATCATGAGGCCAGAAATTATATATTTGATTCTGATCCTTATGAATCTCACTAGGAGGATAAAATTTAGAATAAAAGAGAGGTACAATTTCCTCCCATCCAATAGATCGGTCATTCTTCAGCATCTTATACTATTTCGCAGATCTGCCCTTGATCTATGGATCATAACGCCTTCGTGGAGGGCGTTGAACTATGGAGCATAACGTCTTCGTGGAGGGCGTTAAGTAAAAGGGTTATTTTTTGAATTTTCTTTTTTGGGGGGTTAGAGTGTGAATTTTGTGCGCCAAAAGGTTATTTATGTAAAAAATCTGTTGGACAAGACTGAGCAGTAAATGAATGGTGAATATTGACCGAGCTTCCTTGATTCAAAGGAATTCCACAGGTTTGGAAAGTTCGTGCATGGATAGTTTGATTCTCTTCGTATATATTTCTTGCACTCTTTATTTTGAGAAGAAAAAGGCCATCCACTAAAAGCTCTTGATGCAAATGTTTTGTTATTGTTGTGGCGCGCAAACACTTTGTTGCGCTAATCCCGTAGTGTATCCCACCTATAGGATTCAATAGGGTCTCTTGATTTTGGATGTCACGCAAATCTCCCGTAAAAAAAATATCATGGAAATCAAAAGAGCGTTACCGGTGCAAAACATGGATTGCATGTAATATGTGGTTCACAAATCTAAGGGACAAAATCAGAAGATGATATTTTTGCTGAGAGCTAGGGTAGATTAGTCGAGCTTCGCACTTTAATCGACTCTGAGTTTGAGGTCCTTGGAGAGACTTTAGAGCTCATTTGGCACCCATCATTTTATTTCATTTGGCAGAAATGAAATGATGGAAAGTGAAATGATAGAGTTAGGGATAGAAATTGACATAATATACAATATTCATCTGCTGGAATTCCAAATAAAATTACATGTCCAATTTCATGACAGGTAAACAAATCTAGCATGGAATTGCCAAATGAATTCTACATGAAGGGGGCCAAATGATCTCTGGGTATTTATTCGCTGAACTGAGACATCTTGGCTAACAGTCAGAGTGGAGATTTGTTCAGAAAGAGCTAGCTGCACCAGTTAGACACTCCCATATGGCAAATGCTCAAGCGAGGTCCGCCACCTGTCGAATTCCTAGTAGCACTCATCAGATTCCCGTATTTCATGCCGGGGCTATATATGCATCCATAGAAAGAGAGGGAAGAAAACTCCGTTAAGGTTCATCACAGGTGTGGGGCCGATCTGGCTTTTCACTTTTGCAGGGCATGGGATGCGGCTGATCGATCATGCATGGAAAGCACAAAGTGAGGAAAGAATAGGAGAACAGTGTGTTTATGAGGTGCTATCCAAAAAGGAGATTAGCTTGTTTCTGTGGTCTTTTCATATGTTTATATCCGTGTTCCATTCCATTATTGACGACTTGCTACACGAAATGGTAGAGATGAGAGCACGCAGTACACGAAATGGTAGAGATGAGAGCACGTGTAACAGAACATATGAACGTTAAACTGGTAGTCTTAACGCAATACTATCACGGAAAAACCCTGCATATTAGCACGAAGAAGTAAAGCTAGGACTCCTCCACATATGATAAAGGGAATAAGCAAGGGCGCATGATGTTGCAACAAACTGAAAGGGCTTGCGAGGATTGGAATGGACCGAGCGGGCAAGAGATGAGATGCCCCCGGCTTTACAGATTGGGAATGGGATGCCCCCATTTGCAAGATCGACCCACCACGTTGGTAAGGCTCCAACAGTGAGATGGTATATGTATGGTGTGACCGTGAGTGTGCGCTCTCGTATATAATGGAATTCTGTGGTGGCTCTGGTTGACCTCTCCCATAGATCCCTTCTTTGCTCCATTATTGCTGTGGCATATTGTTCCGTGATGATCACCATCACGTAGATGCGTACACAATGAGGCAGATGTAGACAACACCAGCCTGATATACAGTACTTGTTTTCCTCTGTTAGCAATCACTACATGATCTAAGGACGAATTGGTGTCGATCTCGCAGAATTTTGCTAGAGATGGATGCTGGCCACGCCCGTCAATAGTGACTCAGTACAGCAGTGATCTGGCTGAGGCCATAAGCCTGTTATTAGTGATCAACACTACTGACTGGCCCGAGCTCTCGCGCCGGTTTGGTGCCGATCTCGCAGAATAAGCCGTCAGATTGCAGTAGCTCAAGTAGATACGTTCTTCTTCTCAGTCCAGATACTTTTGAACAGTTTAATTGTCCTATAAATTAACCCTATAAGGATATACTGTACATAATTGCAGCCGGAGCAGAACATGTAATGCTGTACGCACTGTACACATCTGAACTGACTAGACCTATTGCAGGGTAAGAAGTGATGTAACCCAAATCCCTGCTGAAACAGCCCCTACAGTCGCAACTGCTTGACTTAGCTCCAACAACACGTTTGGCCTTGGAACGGGCAACTCCTTCCAGTTTGTCCTTCTGCCGGAAAAAAACAAACAGATTCAGGAATATACGCGGAGTTTGTAATGGATGTTGAAACAAAGAGATGGTCAACTAGGCATGAAAACCCACAGAGTTCGGCTTAATCCTTTTTTTTTTCCAAGATGAAGGTAAAAAAAACTTCTTCAAGCCTCTGCATCCGAAGAAATTTTTCACCTGACCAAAATGTGCATGATCTAATAATGCAGTCGGATAATTGGGACAGGCAGACCTCTGATTAAGTTTTTTTTTTCAATTATATGAGTGATGCCTAGGACGAACTGGACATTAAAGTGAGGATCGAACCCAAGCTATTTAGCCCACCATCTACGGTAAGCCAGTAAGCCCCTAGTTGGCTTTGCTTTTTTTTTTTCTTCTTTTTTGCAAGACCTAGAGCGGGCATATCATTCATGCACAGTAAGCTGCAACCCGATTCATATAACAAACTCATGTCAAAAGGTTTGAGAATCAGTACCCCAAGTCAGCTATGACTATGCTAATGTTGTCTTGTGACCGTTGATCCTGCAAATCGAAAATAATAGAAAGAAAGAAAATTATATCATAAATGATTGTAATGGCGTTTCATAAACATCGAATATATATAGAGGTGGAGCTGAAAATATAAATATGGCAAACAACTATACCAGAGCTCTCTCCCCGAGCGCCTCACAGGCCCGCTACACAACCAAATGAGAAATGAGCAAGCATACAAAATGTACTGTAGGGGGGCATATAGTGAGTATCATTTATTTTAAGCAGAGATAGACTGCATACCTGGACATCTCCATGTTGACGGAGTTGATCCCTGACAAAAGCTACCGCTTCAGTGCTGCAGAATACAGTAGGCTATACATGTCATAATGTTGAACAGATAACTAGTATCCTATGAGGTGGAAAACATGTCCAACTAATTAACGCTGTACAACTAAAAACATGAAGACCAAACTAGTTGTGGATTTACCTTTTAATGTAATCCCAAAGACCATCTGTTGCTACCAAAACGAATTCCACATCCGGTCCGAGCTCCACCAGAGATACATCAGGTGAAGAGATTATCAGATCCCCTTTAAATCTTATTCTGTACATAAGAGATTGGATAATTAAAAAATCTAACCTATTTCATGTACAAAAAGTGTTGCAAACCACAGTAGGCTCATCTTCAGGGACATGTTATTTTAGGGCAAGAGTTATGTTTTGAAACTATATTGTTCAGCACCAAAGATGTAGTGGCTTCTTAATCATTTTAATTTGTTGAAGAGTATTAAGTTACACAATTGGATGTGCCATTTACTTATCATACAAGACATCTCAATTTACAGCAGCAGCAGTAGAAACCAAAAGACATGTATGGATAAACATTAAATTAAGCAGATAATTATTCTATGATTCAGAATATTCAAATCGCTGATCTAATATTAATTTTTGCAGGGAAATCCCTTATCTAATATGTGGTGATCACGAAATGATCATTGCAGTTACAGCAAGAACTGCAGGTGCAAATCATTTATGCAGGTGCTTGAAGATGTTTTTTACCTTCATGCCTAGTTGACCATCTCTTTGTTTATCAGATGCAAATAAATATGTTCAGCAGAAAGCTTACTGTCCCCTTTTCAAAAAAAAAACAAAAAAAAGTCTCATGCAAGGTGACTTAGCATAATTAGCACAAGCAAACCTTCAAGCAACGGATTGTGAACATTGAGCCATTACATGTTCAAGACAGAAGCGAAAAATAAATCCAGGAAAATCTCCCAAATAAAGGAAACACTACATTTCATCCACCAGGAAACAAAAAGGGAGCACAGTTATAGTTGTTAACAGTGGATGAAAATGGAAAGTAACGGTGCTTCAGTAGATAGGATTCGACTGCTAATTACCGAGCATGATTTGAATTTTTGGCACATTAGTCTGCTCAAAAGAGTTTTTCACAGATAACTGAAGGGTAAAACACACCTAAGACAGATGACCTACAAACTTCACAATAAAAAGGCCACGTGCATCAATCGGTATAGAGGAAGGGGGCATGTCTACTTTCAGAAAGAAACAAAAATAACACAGATGAACTTATCATTTATTTTGAAAAGACTGACTTGGTTTTTCAGAGAATTCAGAGGTATCTGAGTGTAAATTATTGATAAAAAACAAGGAAATGAAAACACATGCAGCCACAGAAATAACATAGAGCACAAATGCATTCAGCGCCTTACCGTGACACGAACTTTTCAGTCCATCTTCCTTCTTTAACTCCTTTTACCAGCATTCTGCATAACACCATGAGATGTTATACATAGCAGGAGCATTATTGGGAATACTGTAACAAGGAATGTACAATGTGGAGAGAGAGAGAGAGAGCAGAGAGTACAAAAGACGAACTCATTCTTCCGTGTCTTGAATCTTATGTCTCCAAAAGCTCGAGATACAGAAATGTCTCCACATATGCGTCCATCAAGAATCTACAAAAGTGATGTTCAAGTTGTTAAAGCAAGACTCACCACAGGAGTGAGACCAACATGTTCAAGGCTTCAGGCACTGAACAGAGAAAGCTCAGCTTACGACACCAAACAGAGTAAGCGATGTACTCCTAACCATTTTATCATCTGTAAAGCTACATAATAATGTGATCCAAATGAAAAACATCAAGAACATGGAAGTGATTACATCATATAGTTTCTTGCGGAAACAGTGTGACTTAATCAATAATCATTAACTTACAATGTGGAGGCACTCTGTGGCAGAGACAGGGAATAGAGGCAAGGGGCACCAAATGAATCAAACAGCCCACATGTATTTACAAGAGGGGCCAAACTACAGCAATACTAAATAGTTTTGTTGGAATATCAAGGACATGCATGTGCAAGCAATATCCAATCAAAGTAGTAGAATATTATCAAAGAAAGCATGCTGCAATACAATGACATGATTTGTGGGTGACCAAACCTGTGTCAACCAAGCATTCGTGTGATCCATCTATCATATACATAACTTCTTGACAAATGCTTTTATGAAAAAAACAACTTCTTGATAAAGTCTTCCAAACCACAAACGTGAGCTGTGGATCAAATACAGGAGGTTCCTAGATGTGCCAGATTTTTTGCAGGACATATGTGTTCATTGTCGACCATATTTGGGAAATAGATCGCAATTTATATAACAAAGGGAACATGTTTATTTGCATATGGAGCAAAGAGTTAAGAAATACCATGTTAAGGGGTCCATATTAACAGAGCATAGTAATACTTTGAAGGTACAAAAAGAGTAGTTCAACGGGCTGGGAGACTTGCGCTTACATTATGTAACAATAAAAAAAGGAGTCTAGGTAAGGAAATTCAGCAGAACCATGGAAGAGAAAACACACCCATCCACCTGCTGCTCTAATCCGCTTGACCTCTTCAAGGGATGTTCTGTTGTTCCCGTACGGACGATGAAAGTTGGTCAGAGATTGAGGTCTTCCGCCACGCGATACGACCTGCTAATCAACATCTAGATCATCTTATCATCGCCAAAAAAATTCTACATACTTAACCACCAATCTAGAGTTTAGTTTCAGTGTCAAAGTGCTAAACATGATAACAAGATGATAGACAGGTAGAGGTAGGAGGAAATGCTACTACCAAGCAGGAGTCGCCAATGTGCGAGACAACGAGGACATCGTTCCTCAGAAACAAGGCCGTGGCAGTAGCGCCAGAGTCATCTTCTTTTTCCATTTGCTCAAGCCTGTGAAGAAGCAACAACACAGCTCGTAAGATGTCAGAACTCAAAACATGCATAGCTAGTATAAGCAGTGGGTAAGAAAATGAGAGAATTCCCTACATGCCACTGATAAGCAGCTTAATTCCCTCTATACCAAAGATAAAGAGTGTATTCCCTACATGCCACCGGTTAACGGTTTTGAACTCCCTCCATGCCATTGTGTTAGTCTCCCGTTAAAAGAGCTCCATTAAGTCACGTAAAAGATGTCTGTTTTCCCGGTAATATAGAAAAATACCTTCGATGAGAAATCATTGCTCAAACAATTGAAAGAAAACCGTCCGGTAATAATGTGGTATAGCATGTACAAGTGCTGTAGAGAGAACTAGTGTACACTGAATTAAATGTGCAATACGTGAGCAACATGATCTTTCCATACATGATGGAACTTGTACTAACAGGCAATTTTTGGTATGGCATGAATGGAACTCAAAACATTTTTTACGCATAGAACTATTATCCACCAGTATGTAGGCAATAAGAGCATCATAGTGTTGCCAAAGCCAAATTCTCCACATAGGTGCTAAATTTGCTATTGTAGCTCCAATGTGCCAAATGTCAAATTCTCTCATTCGATGGCCCACTATGTTGAAAATATAAAAATATATTCTTGGCCTGCTCACCCCTCTCTAGTTCCACCCCTCCATTCCTATTATTGTATTCACTTAAAACAAATTTGGCACCGGATCTTCTAGTTGCTCCGGCTCCCAAACATTTAGCTTTGGAACCAATAAAATTGCCGTTACACAACATTGCCAAAAGCCAAAACTCAATTTGGCAACAATATTTGGCATACAGTGTGGCTGCCCTAGACCCCTTTTTTTGTGATATGTAGTGAATTGAGCAAGTAGCCTTCTGGGAAGTGGGTTTTTTTCTCAATTAAAAGGGGTAAATGAAATCCTAGCCTGACCAAGTGGAGAGGTTGGCGTCCACAGTGGCAAAGGCACGCCGGATTGATTCCGTGATGGCCTCGAGATTCTTGGTATTAAGCACAGCTCCGCCATCCAACGTGGCCGCGCATTCCTTGTACAACTCGTCCCTGCGGCACCAAGAAAATTCCGTGTCAGGTGGTCGTGAAGCGTGTGGAATTGCAGCGCAAGGAAGGAGATGATCGGCGCGTGCGTGCCTGAGGAACTGGACGGTGGAGAAACCGGCGTGGCCATCGAGGACCGCGGCGAAGGAGAAGCCGTGGAGGAGGGAGTCGGGGCGGAGTACGACCTCGTCCTCCATCTCCTCGCGGGCGCCCTGCAGCTTGGCGCTTCCCCACCGGATTGCCTCCAGCTCTGACGACGACGGAGAGCCCGCGGCCACGCTGCCAGCCGCTGTCGCTTGGCACCGCGCAGCGGAGGTGGCAACCCGGCCGCAGCAACGGAGCGCGCCGGCGGAGTGGGAGGCGAGCGGCAGCCGTGGCACACGCGGGCTCAGCAGCGCCATATTAGTGGTGTGATTTTTTCTCTTTCTCTGGATATTTATTCGATTATTATTCCTCGCGTTTGATTTTCCCTCCTGGAGTTTGGACGGATAAGAGGCGAGCGGCACCGTGGATTTCCACTGGTGGTTCCACTTCCACCTGGAATACCAGGTCATGTCGCGCTGCTAAATCTTTTTCTTTTTTATTTCCATGTATCTCGGTCTCCGTCTAGGAACAGTTGGCGGCAAAAAATATAAAGAAAGAAGATTTAAAGACAAAAATTTATAAAAATTTGAAAAAATATTAATTCCTCCCTCCGTATTAAAAATGTATTTTAGTGTAAGATGCAAATGAATCTTCACACCAACATGTCTATATACACCTTGTTTAGAAAACGCTAAAACATCTTATATTTTGATACGTAGGGAGTATATGAAAAGGGTTAGTAAATATATACTTTGTTCTAAATTATAAAATATTTTAAATATTTTAGTTTGAACTGGGAGTAGGAGTGAACATATACACTAAAACACATTACATCTAGATACAAGCTATTTAGAAAATGTTAGGACATCTTATAATTTAAAACAGATGGAGCATCTGGTGTGGAAAAGAATAGTGAATAACGTTGAAAGTAAAAACAGGGAAGCACGAAAACATTGATGAAAGCAAATGAAACCGGTTCTAAACAATGTAAAAAAAAAAGTGTTGAAATTATTGGGATGGCCTAATTAATTTCTCTCAATAATCACTAATGGAAAATCCCAATGGCTTGCACACAAAGTTAAGCGTTTGTTTGGAAGCCGAACCACCTTGCACTTAATGGCTGGTTGTTCGGCTGCACTAGTGGAAGATGAATGGAAATTGGTGGTTGTTCGCTTTGCCTCCCACTTGATCGTTCAATTCACCACTGTGGCTATATATGAGGTTGCTCCTCCTTTTGGTACACACCCCTCTGGACCACGCCTGTCATGACCCTCTAGACTATTTTGTGTGTACATGTTTCTTTATGGATATATATTATCATGATAGTTGTCCATTTATAAACTTATACATATAAGAGGAGTTACATCTCTTTTTGGTATCATATTCCTTTAGAGTCCACCCTTCTTATAAAAAAATTATGCCAGAAAGTATTTGCCTTGTAAGTACTTGTGTTTTCTTATTGAATCATGTGCACTCATTTGTTATTGAGGATTTCTCTCTCTCATGCTCACCTTGGTGAGCACGTGGTTTTTCTTATGTTTGGTTGAGCATTGTCTTATGTTCTTTCCTTCATTTTATATCTTTTCGTGTTGCTTAATCATTCATTTATTTTCTTCAAGTGATATGCCTTGTTTGCTTTTTACGATCTCTTGCACTTGTTTTATGTCTTAGAGGACATTGGGGGAGTGATGATTCCATATTTGTGCACTTTGTATTCAAATGCAAAAATCCTAAATAGTGCATGAATACTAGGGAGCTTCTCCCTCTTCTTTCTAAAACACTATTTTGCTAAAATCATAAAATCTTGTGTTCAATCGGTTTCTCGGATCGTTTTGATTGCTTGCCTCTCTTTGGGAGAAGCTTAGAGCGATATCATCTTATTTTCAATATTTTGGATCCTCGGTATAGCTTGATATCTCCCCATCTATTCTTCATTGAATATGCATTTGATTTCACTCATATTATGAGAAATGTCTAAATTATGGGGGAGCTCTTACTATTTTGGCCTTCTAAAATTTTCCGCCCATTTCGGCAATGGATGCCAATGGGGGAGAAGTTTAGAGGGTTTAAGGGAATTTGGTGATATGCTTTGGTTTTGTTCTTAAAAAAATTTCTTTCATGCTCATGCATCCATGTGTATGTTGCATGTTTGCTTAATTCTTTATATTAACCCTCTTAAAATGGATTCTCATCGATTACCAAAATGGGGGAGATTGAAAGAGCATGATGCCCCCAAGTGTTGTTTTGGTAATTAATGGTAATCCTTATGGACTAATGTTTGCATTGAGATATTCTTATAGGTTTGTCCATTGGCACCACTTGAACTCCGTGTGTTGGATTCAAGGTTGGATGATATCAAGATCAATACACAAAGATAAATGATGTATCAAGTGGGATCGTGTGATATATTGGTACGGTAAGCAATTGTTTATATATCTTTGTGAACTAACCCATGTTACATATGTTTGGAGTATCTTTGTGGGTTTAGGTTTCTTCCCATGAGGCTTGCATCAAAATGGATATTCCATATAGCCCATGGAAGATGACGGCAAGTGATGATCGTCATCAAAGAGGTTGTGAAGTGCAAGTTCAAGATGATCATCAAGAAGAGTTCATATGCTTTATGCTTGCCACCCATATGGAGATTATTGTCAAATGAAGATGCATGTGAGAAGCTCTCCCATATTAGGTTATGGGAGAGCAATTTACAAGGCCTCATGAAGCGAAGCACAATCAAGAAAGGTGGTCCAACTTGAAGTAATTAAGATCGTCGTCATCTAGCTCAAGTGGAATGCGCAAGGCAAAGGTATGATTTTCATAAGATTTTGGGAGACCGGGTTATAGGATAGATAACCGTTCTCTCAAGAGGGGCTCCCGAATGAGTTGCTTGATCGTATCGTTCGTAGAGAGCTCAAACCTTTGCATACTTGACATAATCCTTCTTGGTTCTTATTTGGGTTTTCTCCATGTGTGATTTTAGATCTTCTTATGTTCTTCATGTCAAGCTCAAGTTCATCAAAAACGGATTTCATATGAGAAACTTGTTGGGTTTTTTATATTGGAGGTTTTGCCGACTGTTCTTTATAGATAAGTCAAACCTTTCATCATTTGGTATTACCCTCCCATTTTTTACTATGATTTTTATCATCATATTCTTTTAGTGCTCGTTGTTACGATTTCAACGAGCCCGAGATCATAAAAATGGAGTCCGGATGCAAAAGTTATGAGTGTTTTCGTAACAATGTTCCTGCAGTTTTGAGTAGTAGTGTCGGGCTCAGGCCCAGTAGTACCGCTGCCCTAGTAGTACCGGGCTCAGGCCTAGTAGTACCGCTGCCCCAGTAGTACCGGGACCAATACCGCTTGCGGTTGCCATGATACAGCAGCTCCATTTCCACAAGCGGCAGCCGGACCACTACCGGCCTGGTACTACCAGCCGAGTAGTAGTACTGGGCCAAAAGCCCAGTAGTACCGGCCGAGAGTAGTATCGGGCCAAGGCCCAGTAGTACCTGTCCTGCGCGAATCTGGGCATAACGGCTTCATTTCCGTGGAACCTATTTAAGGGGCCTTCTTCCCCCAATGGTTCCCCAAGCATTAGAGCAAGTTTGCACCTCCATTGTTGACCTTTCCAAGCTTGCTTTCTCTATATCCCTTCAATGATTCTTGCTTCCACTTGAGGAAAAGATAGAGGAGATCTAGATCTACAACTCCACCAATTAATCTCTCATGTTTGTGAGGGCAACCTTTTAGATCTGTCGGGGGGTTACCCCCGAGTAGGGTAAAGACAGGTGGTAAAAGCCGCTTACAGAAGAGAGGTTTGGTCGAGTAGCCGACTACCGGGTACTCGCTACCCGGTCGACTGCTACTCGGTCTCACCTCAAGATGACCAGAAGGAGATATCAATCAAGTTCTACCCTGTCGAGTAGAAGAGATGGCCCGAGTAGAATTGGCGGGAACCTACTCGGGCAGAAAGTCAAAGGAGCCGTTCTGACACAGGATCCCGCGTATCCTGGGTCCGTACTTGGCAGCATTCGAACTACTGTTCACGTGGGGACGGCCTGCCTGACAGTGACAGCATGGAAGCAGGCCGTGGCAGGATAAGGGGGGCCTACTCTGTGCCTAGGTACAGTGATACCAGTCTGTCCCCTAGTTTTGCCCAACGACTTTACAGAAGCAGCCAAGATCAACGACCAAAGCTGTCAGCGGGTACTCGGAGAAAGGACAGTGTGCACACTATGTCGACACTTGTCTAGATTTGGACGTATCCGGCTGGGCACCATGTATATAAGGTGCCCCGCCGCCTCCTGCGCGAGGGAGGTACACACAGGCTCATAGTGAACCCTAGAAACCCTAAGTTCTTGACCTAGCTCTACTCGGAGAGGGGCGAGGGGCTACTCGGTAGCGATACCATTTGTACTGTATCTACTCGGAGAGACATCGTAATACATAGAGAAAGGCAGGAGTAGGGGTTTTACCTCCTCACGAGGGCCCTGAACCTGGGTACATCGTGTTGTTTGTGTTGTGTGGATCTTACCTCACGCGGCTACTCGTCGCGTGTTCCTCCCCGGACACCTCCAGCGTCCATCGTCCCCACATCTTTAGCCATCCCATGGCATCTGCCGTGACACCACCACGACAGTTGGCGCCCACCGTGGGGCAACCAGCGGCGCTGGCTGGAGTTTCTGTTCGGACGGGATCTTCATCTGCGGAGCGCGTAGTTTGTGGCCTTGTCCACAGATTCGGCTCCTTCGACTTCGTCACCGACAACGCCGGCTGTTTCGGCGGCATGGCCATGCCGGAGGGCGGCTCGGTGATCTCCTTCGGCTCTCACCTCGTCTACGTCGCCACCGTCGCCAACAACACCTACCCCGAGCTGGTGCACGATGCGGAGGATCCTCCCGCGGTGGTTGCTGCTCGCGGAAGGCCCGCATGCAGCTCTGCGTGCTGCGCTGAGGTGATGGTGACGGGCTTGGCGGCAAACGCTGGCGCAGCTGCTACTGGCGCTGCGGCCGTCGTCGAGGAGGTTGACGACCCGCCTGCTGGTGGCAGGAACCACCGGCCCTACGAGAAGGAGAGCAACTTGCCGCCTTCCACGTCTACGGTCATCCCCGCGTCTGCAGCGCGAACCGGCATGCCCACTCCCACCGACGTCGAGCTCCTTGCAGCGAGGGAGCAGCTCGAGCGGCAACGCCAGGAGCTGCTTGCCGAGCAGGCGGAGTTGGAGAAGATCAGGCTCGAGCTGAGTTTGGACCAGCTCGAGTACAACAAGGCTCACGGCTTCACGCCGGTGGCCAGGAGGCCCAGCAGGGTAGGCGCTACGCGGCGCAACCTGGGCGCCGAGATGGCGACAGTTGCGGAGGAGCCCGCGCAGTCCGCCACCGCGAACACTTTCACAAGGCCAAGGTACAGCACACCCGCCAAGACGCTCAGGGCAGCGCAGGCCGTGGCTGCCGAGTTGCCACGCCTAGATGGAGAGGCGCGGCTCAGGCAGCAGGAGAGGCTCAACGAGTTGGTGCTGGAGGCCGCCAGGCAGAACGAGGAGTTCCGGAAGGCCAACCCGGGAGCTGGAGCCTCGCAGGTAGTTCACTCGCACGCGGCTAGATCTAACGATCAAGCCTCATCTCCGCATCCGAGCCGTGAGAAGAGCCGCAGCGGGCGTTCGGGTAGAGACAGGCAAATGCAGGTGTATGACCCGGCTGCTGCCGCGAAACAGGTTGCTGTGCCGCAGCAGCCCGGGCAGGAACACAACGCTGCAAGAGCAGGCTCTCAAGCCCATCAAGCTCAAAGCCGTGCCCGAGAAGCCGCGCGTCCGGGTACTTCTCGGCAACCCGCAGCTCAGCCTACTCGGCAGAGGCAGCAGCCGCGCCCAATGGCACCAGTCGCCAACCCGGTGGAGCAACCCGCGGCAATGCAAGTGGATAGGTATGATGACGGCTACTCGGCTATGGAGATGGCTGGTTATGACATCCATGACCGTGTTGGTGAGCGCGTGTTGGCGCCTGGAGATGCAAGGCACCAGCTGGACCGACTCAGCTTGTCGGCACGGCTTGAGAGCACGGGTCCTCCTGGCCCCGAGTGCTTTGGCCCGCGCATCATGAACGAGCCTTCCGTGAAGGGCTTCCAGCTTGCAAGAGGCACCAAGAGCTACAATGGTAGCACCAAGCCTGAAGATTGGCTCAATGATTACGTCACCGCGGTCCACATTGCGGGTGGCAACAGGAGATGGGCGGTGCGTTATGTGCCGCAGATGCTAGAAGGTCCAGCTCGCACTTGGCTCAACAACCTGCCCAAGCACAGCATTAACTGCTGGCTGGACTTCTCGGACGCCTTCGTCAGCAACTTCACCAGCACCTACAAGAGGCCGAATAGGCCACAGCAGTTGTCGGCTTGCCGGCAGCGAGAAGACGAGACGGACCGCGAGTATCTTACTCGGTGGAGCACCTTGAGGAACACTTGTGAGGGTGTGAATGAAGCGCAGGCCATCACTTGGTTTGCGCAGGGTTGCCGACATGGCAGCATGCTTTGGCAGAGATTGCAGAGGGAGATGCCGAACACCTTGGCCGAGACCATCAAGATTGCGGATCAGTACGCACTCGGCGATCCTACTCAGCCACTGATGGATTCCTCTGAGCCGAGAAGGAACTTCAACAGCAGCAAACGCAACGAGTTCCGCAACAAGCGCCGAGTAGATACTCGGTATGATCCCGAAGAGGTGAATGCAGTGAATGTCGGAGGCGGTGGTGGCCAAAGGCAGAAACCTGCTGGAGCCTACGGGCAGAACCAGAACCAGGGCCAAGGCAACAAGAAACCGTTCCGCACTGCGCAGCCGGGTAGCGGGAACTCCGAGCAGCCGAAGAAGTTTGTCTTTGATGACATGAAGGATGGTCCGTGTAGCTTCCACACTCACCACCCCTCAAGGCCTGCTAACCACACTACTCGGCAGTGCGAGTGGTGGGATGTGATCAAGAGTGATGGCTTGCCTCCTCCTCCTCCTCTGCCAGCTGCCAATGCTACTGTTCAGCCTACTCGCGCTCCCGCAACTCGGCCGCCAGTTTATCCGAGAAGAGAGAATGTCAACCAGGTGGCTTTAGGAGCCAACCGGAACTTCAACAACAACTACAACCGCAACAACAACAACAGAGGCAACAACAACTATCAGGGCAACAACAATGGCAACAACGGCAACAATGGGGGCAATGGCTCCAACCAGTACCAAGAGCACCATGAGAGCTATATGATCTTCACTTCTGAGGCAGTCGACAAGCAGTCACAGCACAGGCGGGCCATGGAGGTCAACGCAGTGATTCCTGCTGTCCCTCACTACATGTACTGGTGCGACCAGGAGATCAGGTGGACTCGGGCAGATCATCCCAAGGTGATGCCCAACCCGGGCACCTATGCTTTGGTGCTGGATCCTACCTTCCTGGGTCCCGAGAAGAATGTGAGGTTCAGCAAGGTGCTGATCGACAACGGCAGCAGCATCAACATCGTGTACAAGGACACACTCGAGAAGCTTGGCCTGGCCGAGAACATGATGCTGCCCAGCAAGACCACCTTCCATGGCATTGTGCCCGGGATCTCATGCAACCTGATTGGCCGAGTGTGGATTGATGTGCTATTCGGTACTCGGGAGAACTGCCGCACAGAGCGCCTGCAGTTTGAAGTGGTGGATCATCAGAGCCCCTATCATGCTCTACTCGGCAGGCCTGCTCTGAGCAAGTTCATGGCCTCTACCCATGTGGCTTACCTGAAGATGAAGATCCCCGGGCCCAACGGCATCATCACCATCTCGGGAGATTACAAGAAGTCCATGGAGTGTGCCTCTGCTAGCTCTCAGCTGGCGGAATCGATGGTGATTGCTGCCGAGAAGAAGAAGATGTACGAGGTGGTGGCCATGGCTCAGTCCGCACAAGCTGGCGCACAAGGTGTGCCGAGTACCCAGCATGGTACTGCTTTCCAAGCTGCCAAGGAGACCAAGACAGTCCAGGTTGACCCCGAGTTCCCGGAGCGTGTGGCTATCATTGGTGCCGGGTTGGCCGAGAAATAGGAAAGCGCGCTCATCCACTTCCTCCGTGAGAATCGGGATGTTTTCGCCTGGACCAATGAAGATCTACCAGGAGTCCCGAGGGAGTTGGTTGAGCACTCTTTGCATGTGCGTCTTGACGCCAAGCCCGTGAAGCAGGCTTTACGCCGTTTCGGGGATGAGAGAAGGAAGGCCATCGGTGATCAAATCACCAAGCTGCTGATCAGTAACTTCATCATGGAAGTGCTGCACCCGGACTGGTTAGCCAACCCGGTCATGGTCGAGAAGAAAAAGGAAGATCCCAAGGCTGCCACTGCATGGCGCATGTGCGTCGACTACACCGACTTGAACAAGGCATGCCCCAAGGATCCCTTCCCGCTACCTCGCATCGATCAGGTGATCGATTCCACTGCCGGCTGTGAACTGTTGTCTTTCATAGATGCCTACTCTGGTTTCCACCAGATTGCACTCAACCCTGCTGATCAAATAAAGACTGCTTTCATTACCCCGTACGGGGCTTATTGCTATCGTGTCATGTGTTTTGGCCTGAGGAATGCGGGTGCAACCTATCAGAGATGCATGCAGAAATGCTTGCATGACCAGCTCGGCAAGAATGTGTAGGTGTACGTAGATGACATTGTCATCAAAACGAATAAAACACATACTCTGCTTGCCGACCTGGAGGAAACCTTTGCTAACCTACGCAGGTACAAAATGAAACTGAATCCGAGTAAGTGCACCTTTGGTGTACCAGCTGGAAAGCTACTCGGTTTTCTGGTTTCTAGTCGGGGCATTGAAGCCAATCCGTCTAAGATAAAAGCTATTGAGAGCATGTCTTTGCCGAGATCATTGAAGGATGTGCAGAAGTTCACGGGTTGTTTGGCATCTCTGAGCCGTTTCCTGGGCCGAATGGGCGAGAAGGCTCTGCCTTTGTACCAGCTGATGAAGAAAAGTGACAAGTTTGTGTGGACTCCGCAAGCGGACGTGGCATTCAATGAGCTGAAAGCAATGCTGGCTAGCGCTCCCGTCTTGGCTAGTCCGCTACCCAAGGAGCCTATGCTGCTGTACATTGCCGCGACTAACCGAGTAGTCAGCGTGGTGATAGTGGTGGAGCGAGAAGAAGAAGGCAAGAGTGTGCAGCGCCCAGTCTACTATCTCAGTGAAGTGCTGTCCAGTTCCAAGCAAAACTATCCTCACTACCAGAAGATGACATATGGTGTGTATCTGGGCGCCAGGAAGCTGAAACATTACTTCCAGGAGCATCCCATCACCGTTGTGAGCTCTGCTCCCATCTCGGACATCATGGGAAACAAGGAGGCGAGTGGCAGAGTAGCCAAGTGGGCGATTGAGCTAGCCGCGTACGCTCCCGCGTATACGAGAAGAGAAGCAATCAAGTCTCAGGTACTGGCGGAATTTCTTGTGGACTGGGCCGAGATGCAGTATGAACCTCCTGCCCCAGTTTCCAACTATTGGAAAATGCACTTTGATGGCTCAAAGGTAAAAGAAGGCCTTGGTGCTGGCGTAGTGCTTACATCACCCAAGCGGGATCAACTCAAGTACGTGCTGCAGATTCATTTCAAGGCATCCAACAATGTAGCCGAGTACGAGGCAGTGGTGCATGGTTTGCGAGTAGCAAAGGAGGTTGGTGTGCAGCGCATTATGTGCTATGGCGATTCGGATCTGGTGGTACAGCAAGTCTCGGGTACCTGGGATGCTTTGGATGCCAACATGGCGTCGTATCGCTTCCTGGTGCAGTCAATGACTGGGTTTTTCGAAGGCTGTGAGTTCCAGCACATTCACCGAGCAGAGAACGAAGCCGCAGACGAGCTATCCAAGTTGGGATCTTCTCGGCAATCCATCCCGGCAGGGATTGCCTTGGAGCATTTGAGGAAGCCATCCATCAAGCCTTCCCCCAACTCGGAATCCATCTTTGTTCCTTCTCTGCCGAGTGAGGAGTCTGACCCAATGGAGATTGACTGGGAGAGTGCTGCAGGGAACCCGGGGACTGCCATCCTCTACCCGGGGACTGCCGTCCTCTACTCGGGGACTGCCATTCCCTACTCGGGGACTGCCATTCCCTACTCGGGGACTGCCATTCCTTACTCGGGGACTGCCATTCCTTACTCGGGGACTACCGCCCTCAACCCAGAAGCTGTTGCATTCATTGAAGAAGTTCTCGCCAATCGGTCCGGGCTGCAGAGAAGCGCTCCTACTCCTCCTGTGCAACCACCAGAGCCTGTCCCAATGGAAATGGACGAACCAGTGTTTCCCGTGCGGGAGACACCGAGTTGGGCAATGCCCATATTATCCTTTCTAAGGGGCGGCACTTTACCTGAAGATGAGGTGACTGCGAGGCAGATTCAGAGAAGGTCCAAGGGTTACACCATAGTCCGAGATGTGCTGCATAAGAGAAGTGCCACTGGTGTGCTGCAACGTTGTGTGAGCCCAGAAGAAGGAGAAGAAATCCTGGTGGAGATACATCAAGGGGAATGTGGGCATCACGCCTCTTCTCGGGCTTTGGTCAAGAAAGCTTTTCGGCATGGCTTCTACTGGCTCACTGCACTGCAACAAGCTGAAGATATTGTGAGGAAGTGCGCCGGCTGCCAGATGTTCGCAAGTAAGATTCACATGCCAGCTTCCGAGTTGAAAACAATTCCTATCACATGGCCATTTGCTGTTTGGTGCTTGGATATGGTTGGTCCTTTCAAGCCGGCTAAGGGCAATATGACACATATCTTGGTCATGGTGGACAAGTTCACCAAGTGGATCGAGGTGAAACCTATTCGGAAGTGCGATGGGGTCACAGCCGTGAAATTCGTGAAGGATATAATCATGAGATATGGCTACCCGCACAGTATCATCACCGACAACGGCACAAACTTTGCAGAGGGGGCAATGGTGCGATTCTGCAGAGATAAGCATATCCGACTAGACGTTGCGTCAGTCGCGCACCCTGCCTCCAATGGGCAAGTTGATGGGGGGATAGTAACCCGGTAGGCCCACTTCAAGATATAATCCGGCCCGAGGTGTGCTGAGCGATACCCGGCTAGGGGTAAAGAGATTACCGGAAGGCCCAAAGGCTTGTGAGATTCGTAACCCGGATTGTGGGCTGCGACAAGGAAAGTTAGGGTTTGTATGTGGAGTTCGAGTAGGACTCAAGATGTGCCTTGGAGGGCAAGTTAGGGGTGTACGGGTGCTTTATAAACCGGCCCCTAGGTTTAGTTTGCCAGAGATTCAAGTCATAGTTGTAACACCTGTTATCGAGTATCCAGCATAATTCATATTGAGATCCGGCGAGTTATTTTCCGGTTCTTAGATCGCTTTTCGCCATGTCTTCCTTCGAGCTAAACCATCTCCCGAATACCTGTGTCGACTTGCCCCAAGATCAGTTACCCCCGGTAACATCTGCCGTGATTATCCCACGACAGTTGGCGCCCACCGTGGGGCCTGCGTCCAAAGGTGTTTACATCACGGGAGAAGCTCGGAAGAACATGAAGAACTTTGTTGTCGGCGAGATCTACTCTGATGACGAAGGAAAAAGGATAGTGGACAATTCCGGGTGGGAGTTGGAGCCGGAGCACCTCGAATCCGGGTCCGCGGTATCGATTGGCCAAATCAGTATCTTCATCGGTATGGTACGTACGCTCAATTTAAAAGGACAATATCATGTGCATGTTACAGGGACTTCCAACAGGGACAAAAAGGCGTTAAAGCAGACAGAGAATTCAGTTTCCTCGGCCACTCCGGGGTACTTGAGATGGGCAGAGCAAGAGGTAACATGGAGCAGAAGGGACCATCCGGAAGGAATAGAGCACCCTGGAACCCTGGCGTTAGTAGTCTCGCCACAGGTCAATGGTTATGAATTGAGAAAGGTATTGATGGACGGAGGGAGCAGCATCAACATCCTATATTGGGAAACCTTCTTGCGCATGAACCTCAAAGAATCTCAGCTACAGAAAAGTTCGACGGTTTTTCATGGAATCGTGCCGGGTCATTCGGCGCGCCCCGAAGGAAAAATTACATTGGAAGTAGCCTTCGGAGAGTCGGTAGATAACTATCGGGTAGAATGGCTCACGTTTGAGGTGGTCCGGTTGCACAGTCCTTACCACGCATTGTTCGGGAGACCAGCTTATGCTAGATTCATGGCTAGGCCGTGCTATGTATATTTGCAGTTAAAGATTCCAGGCCCCAAGCAGACCATCACTATCCATGGAAACCGGGATATAGCAGCAGAGTGTGATGAGGGAGATTCGGTGATGGCCGAGCAAGCCTGCAGAAAGGAAGAGCTTAAATATTACCGGTCTCAGGTGGATCCGGAAGATGGCACGGCATTGAGAAGACCAGATTCTGAAGACGAAAGAGTAAAATTTAAGGCGGCTCAAGACACCAAGAAAGTAGATTTTGTGGAAGGAGACCCCACCAAGCAGTTCACTATAGGGTCCAATTTGGAAGACGCGCAAGAAAAGGCCCTAGTGGAGTTTATACGCTCAAATGCGGATGTGTTCGCCTGGACACCCAGCGACATGCCGGGTATCCCCACCGAGTTGGCAGAGCACAGTTTGCATGTGGATCCCAGGGCCAGGCCTGTGAAGCAAGGTTTGAGAAAAATGAACGAGGAAAGGAGAAGAGCTATAGGTGAGGAAATCGCACGACTATTAACCGCAGGCTTTATCATGGAAGTATTTCACCCGGACTGGTTAGCGAATCCGGTTCTAGTGATGAAAAAGACAAATGAATGGAGGATGTGCATCGATTTCACGAGCCTCAACAAGCATTGCCCAAAGGATCCGTTCGCGCTGTTTCTTGGACGCATATTCGGGATACCACCAGATTAAACTCAAAAGGGAGGATTGGGAAAAAACGTCATTTATAACCCCTTTTGGGGCCTTCTGCTACAAAACCATGACGTTTGGATTGAAAAATGCGGGCGCAACTTACCAGCGGTGTATTCAGAAGTGCTTCGAGGATCAAATTGGGCGTAACGTGCACGCGTATGTGGATGATGTGGTTATTAAGACCCGGAAAGCAGAGACATTTATTGATGATTTAAAAGAAACGTTTAAAAACTTGAGGAGGTATCAGATGAAGCTTAACCCAACGAAGTGTGTATTCGGAGTCCCGGCCGGGAAGTTACTTGGCTTTATAGTCTCCGAGAGAGGAATTGAGGCAAACCCGGATAAAATCAAGGCCATCCAGAATTTGAGGAAACCGGAAAATTTGAAGCACGTTCAAAAGCTCACGGGCTGCGTGGCAGCCCTGAGCCGGTTCATATCCAGGCTTGGAGAAAAGGCAATACCCTTGTACCGGCTTTTGCGGAAATCAGATAAGTTCGTATGGGATCAGGAGGCAGATGAGGCGTTTGAAGCACTAAAAAAGCAGTTATCTGAAGCGCCAGTACTAGCGGCGCCGGGTCCTAAAGAGCCTATGTTATTATACGTGGCAGCCGGTCCCCGAGCCGTCAGCGCAGTAGTTGTCGTGGAACGCAAAGAAGATGGGAAAGGTTACCCGGTCCAGAGGCCGGTTTACTATGTCAGTGAGGTGTTATCGGAAGCGAAGCAGCGTTACCCGCATTGGCAAAAATTGGTGTTTGGGGTCTTTATGGCCAGCCGGAAGTTGAAGCCATATTTCCAAGAACATCCCATAACAGTGGTTAGTTCAATACCAATGTCGGATATCATCAGAAACTCGGATGCAACGGGCAGAATAGCCAAATGGGCAATAGAGATGGGAGATTATCATATCAGCTACGAGCCCAGATCGGCAATCAAGTCCCAGGCCTTGGTTGATTTCGTTAACGACTGGACGCACACTGGAATGGTTACCGCAGTTCCAAGTTCCGAGTCATGGACCATGCACTTCGATGGATCAAAGCAGTACGAGGGGTCAGGAGCCGGAGTGGTGCTGACATCGCCAAAGGGGGATAAACTAAGTTACGTGCTGCAGATTCACTTTGATTGCTCAAACAACGTGGCCGAGTATGAGGCTCTGTTGCATGGCTTGAAGGTAGCCAAGGAGATGAACATTAGAAGGATACGATGCTTTGGAGATTCGGATCTCGTGGTGCAGCAGGTATCAGGAACCTGGGACAGGAAGGACGCCACTATGGCAGCGTACCGCAGGGAGGTTGATAGGGTTGCCGGGTGTTTTTCCGGGTACGAAGTGGAGCACATAGACAGAAGAAAGAACGAGGCGGCGGACGCACTCGCCAGACTCGGCTCGCGCAGGGAGCCGGTTCCACCTAATGTTTTCGTGGACGAACTATGGCGACCGTCGGTTAAATCCGAGTCTGAAGAAGAATTAGCAAATCGAGACCCGGACGTGGAGCTCGTGGCTACAATACGCGACGTCCCCGAGTGGACGGAGCCATATCTGGCATACTTATCACGGGGCGAACTACCAGAACAGGAGGTACTAGCAAGACAAATCGTGAGGCGGGCAAAAGGATACGCTATTATCAATGGAGAGTTGTACAAGAGAAGTGCGGCAGGAGTCTTTTTGCGCTGTGTGACACCAGAAGAAGGCCGACAGATTCTTAAGGAGATCCATGAAGGTGATTGCGGGCATCATGCGTCCACAAGGTCCCTTGTGGCCAAGGCCTATCGACATGGGTTCTTCTGGCTCACAGCTCTAGCAGACGCGGAACGGATAGTGGCAAGGTGCGACGGATGTCAAAGGTACGCTCGCCAAACTCATGTGCCGGCTATGGAGTTACGGACCATCCCATTAACTTGGCCATTCGCTGTTTGGGGTATGGACATGGTTGGCCCCTTCCATATGTCACCTTGCAAGAAGACGCACCTTTTAGTGGCTGTTGATAAGTTTACCAAATGGGTGGAGGTTATGCCGGTCACCAATTGCGAAGCGGCCACAGCAGTCAAGTTCCTGAAAAGAATTATATACCGGTTCGGATACCCCCACAGCATAATTACCGACAATGGAACCAACATGTCCCTTGGAGAGATGGAAAAATTTTGTGGCAGCAATGGAATCAGGCTTGATGTAGCATCAGTAGCACATCCGCAAGCCAACGGGCAAGTGGAGAGGGCGAACCAAGAGCTACTTCGTGGATTGAAGCCAAGACTGAGGGTTCCTTGTATCAGGGCCGCTGGGGCATGGGTTGAAGAACTTCCTTCCGTGGTCTGGGGTATTAACACTACACCCAACCGATCCACCCAGATGACACCTTTCTTCATGGTCTACGGCGCAGAAGCGGTATTACCAAGCGACATCATTCATGATTCACCAAGAGTAACAGCTTATGTGGAAGTAGAGAACGAGAAAACCCGGCAAGACGCCGTGGATATGTTAGAAGAACAAAGGGAGCAAGCCTTGGAAAGATCAGCCATATATCAGCAGGACTTGCGAAGATATCATAGCCGGCGGGTGAAAAGCCGGGTCTTCCAGGAGGGAGACTTGGTCCTGCGCTTGGTTCAGACAAACGAGGGAAAGCACAAACTATCGCCACCATGGGAAGGACCTTTCATCGTAAGCCGGAGTCTGCATAATGGGTCATATTACTTGATAGATGCAAGAGAAGAATCGGCCACAATCAACGACACTGCTCACACTACTGCACCTATGCAAGAGAGAGATAGACCATGGAACGTGGCTCAGCTACGTCCGTACTATACTTAGCAGAAAACGATGTAACAGGCAGCAGGTTTCAGACGCACTCTTTTCCTATCCGGGGCACCCTTGGGGACTGGATGGGTTTTTAATGAGGCGGCTTGCTGACCTAATTTTCTCATATCAAATAAAAAGGAGGTTATCAGGAAAAGAGGCAATTGTCATTTATACGGTGTGCATATTTAGGTCTTGAGGGCTGGTTGCTCCTATAAGCACAGCTGCAAACTCAAAAAAGACCCGGCCTTGATGCCAATGAGTTATAGGGGCCGTCACTCGAAAAAACGAGTGCGGCTACAATCTTATAACCGGACAAAGAAGTCCAAATTTCTCGGCTATTCTTACTTAAGCTCGATGTGACTCGCAACAAAGTGGCATGATTCGTTCGCTTACGATTAATGTCGGTCATGAGACCCAAACGGGACTTGCTTGACCCCGTTTTCGTATTGATGTAACAACATGGTATCCACGCGGAAGCCGGCTTATAGTACAAGGTAGTTGAAAGGGTCATCTAAACCACAAGTCATGCAGAGTATAAGGCTAGCAGCCGGAAACTCAACGATTATCAAGCATAACTTCAAACGTCATAAAAAGCTGTCCTGAAGTCTTGGGCATTTAGCGACAGGCAATTCGTTTCCTTGAAAAGAAACAATCACGTGTCCCAGACGTGGAAACCCGGGCTGGGGGACTTGGGAGCTCTGAAGAAGAAACAGCGTAATCCAGCCGATAAAATTCCAACGAGCCACGCATCCGGGTCTTGGGGGCTTAGGGATCCGGGTGAAAGCCCATTCCCCAGATGTCAACGAAACCCGGAGGTTGGGTCCCGCCAAGGAAAGCATAAAAAAAAAAGGGGGAGGTAAAGGTACAAGGTATCAAGAATAAAGTAAGTGGGTATCAAGAACAAGCGGGTGCAAAGACACATTAATCAAAAGCCCAAAGGGGCGCAAAGTGCATCGGGAGTATAAGCAAAAATATTACAAAAACCCTAAAGTATCAAAAGAGCACAGGCGCTCCGCTTAAAACAAGTAATAAAGCTGTTTTGATGACGCTTTGCCGACTAACGCATATGGAATGACAGGCGATATTCATTACTTCAAGCTGCAGGATCCATCTTGGCCTTGCCCTTGTTGCCGCTGGTGGTGGCGGCGCCACTCGGATTAATAGCAGTTCCGGGTTGCGAAGCTGCAGGAGCAGAGTCGGCATCGGCCTTCTTGGCAGCTTCGTCCCTTATCTTGAGCGCCTCCTCCCTCCAACGGGCAAGCATATCGAACGGCTGGGGGCGGTTCGCCTTGACAACCTTGTCATTAGCATCATAAGCAGGGAGAATCTCATCAATCTCTAAGCTGTCAGCGATAACGCTAGCCGGATGGCGGACTTCTTTCTGAATAGCCTTGAAGTCCTTTGGCAAAAACTTGGACCCATCCAAGTTGAACTCCGGAAATCCACTCATAAGTTTGGCCAGTTGTAGCTTGGGGGCGTAGGCTTTAGCCAATGCGAGCCCCCGGGTTACCCCAAATCGGCAGGAGGACCGCTTCCAGTGCCAAATCCACTCGGGGATCGTGGAGCAGAATTCCAGTAATCTCTTCATATTATCTGGCTTGACATCCGGCAGTCGCAACTCATCAAGTATCCAGCTAACTCCGCCGCAAAGTTGGCGAAGAGTGTTTTTGATGGTTTTTAGCTTAGCAGCGTCATCTTCTTCGGGGGCAGCATCACTTGGGCCTGCTAAAGGGGTAAAAGGAGCAAAGATAATAAGTAAGCAAGCACAGTGGTTCATATCAAAGAAATCCGGGTCATAGAAAAGGTGAAATTTAAAAATCTTACCGGTCGCGGCGCGATAAACGTCGGCAATTTGCACGGAAAGTGTTGTCAGTTTGTCCTTAGCCTTGTGAGCCCTTTTCCTGTACCTTTTCGTCATTTTTTGGCACCTGCGAGCTTCAGTCTCCGCAGCTTCACGAAGGGCCGTTTCTTTTTCAATACGCTTGGTGGACTTGGTCAGTTTCTTCTCCAACTGTGAAACATAGTCCTGTAAGGAAGCATGAAGAGGGATTAGCCAGAAACATTATACAAAAGTTCCAAGCAAGTTACTTAGTAATTTACTCGGAACTTGGGGACTATGTGTGGAAACAATTGGTATTACTCGGGATTACCTCGTGCTTGGTTATTAAGGCGTCCAGTATGTTTTCTTCATCACCCTTCAAGGTATGGAGGGCATCTAGCATTTGCGCAAAGGTCATGTCTTCAGGGCGAAGTCGAGAAGGGCCGGAAGATTGGTCTTCCTGTTGAAAGGTTGCTCCGGGTTTGGGGGTTGAAACCCGGACCGTTTGAGTGTCCGGGTTAGGAGAACCCGACTTGGTCTCCAAAATGATATCTTCATCCACCTCCTCAGAGGGCTGGGGTGATGCAGTTTTTGGTGGAGGTGGGTCCTTAAAAGGGTCTTCTTTGTTTCCATCCTCGGCCTCGTCCTCAACCTCAATGTCCATGTTATTACTCGGCTTCTCCTCCCCCTGCCTTTCTGCTTCAGGAATATCCGGGTCACTCAGCGTAACTGTGGCGCTGAAAGGAGAAAAGGAGACATTGATTAGTGGAATGTATGGAAAAAAGAAAGATAACAAGTACGAGGGAATGTAAGCAAAGGTAGTTTACCCGGTATTTACAGCATAGTCCGGGGGAAGCTCGCAGCTGGAGGCGGATGACGTTGGTAAAAGCACCGGTTGCGGTACGCGAAATTGCCCGGCGAGTGGGTGACTAGGAGATGGATGACGTTGAGGAGATTGGGAAGGTTGAGCTGGAGGGGTGCTGGCTCGACGAGCGGGTGAGGTGGAGATACCCGGGTTAAGGGGATCATCCCCGGAGAACTCCGGGTCACCCTGCGTTTAGTCGGGAGAGGGTCCTTCAAGAAGGATGAATGTGATAATCGCACATTAAGTTCACGCATAGTGGCAAAGGAGTAAGGCGCACAAGACATGGAGGAGAAGGGAACCTTTTCAACTACCCCTCTAGCTTTCCTTTTGTTTCCCACTAGGGGTTCTTGGTCAGACTCGGTGGCTTCCGGGTCATTTTCTTCTTCCTCCTCTTCGTCCTCTGACCCTGAAAGCCGAGTAAGTATCAGATAAGAAAGGACGAGTGGTAAGAAAGGTGGCACAGATGAAAGGCAGATGTAAAAGGTCATGAAAGAGTACCCTCGTCGTCATCAATGGACTCGTTTTCCCCTTCGGGGTCTTGGGAGGGAGGAGAGTTCTCGACCTTCCAGAAGGGATCGTCAGCCTGTGAACAAGTAAATGCAGGTAGTGATTAGAGACTATAGCGGGGTAAGAGTGCTGAAACAAGAAAAAGGGGGTCAGATCTTACCGCTGGAGCGGGATTCTCCCGAGTAAACGGGGGTAACCCGGTAGCGTTCTTTATAACATCTAGCCTCTCCATCAGGAAACCCTTGATAGTCTTGTTGGTGTTGCCAGCAGGGAAGTTCTTGGTGGAGTAGCGGAGGGAGTCCGTGATGTGACCCGAGTATTCGTGTAGCAACTTCGAACGGATGGAGTTGGGCTGAACCCGGAAATCTACCCAAGTCTTTATTAGATTAAGCCCAATAAGGCCATGGGCTGATAGGGCTGCTAGTTTGGCCAAAAGGGGCTGAATGGCTTCCCTATCAGGCTCGGGTGCGAAAGCGCTAAAAGACTCGGAGGGTTCAAAGAGGCTCTCCGAGTAACCCGGCAATTTCCTCTCATCATCTGGAGAAGTGTCATGGCAATAGAAGAAAGATAGTTGCCAGTTGTTGACGTGGGAGTTCAAGTTAAGAGGTGGCATTAGTGAGTGCTTGCGGCGCTGGATGGATACCCCGCCACAGGTAAGAGGAGCTTCGTCATTGCTCTCGCGACATAGCTCGCATTGGAATAACTCAATAAAAAGATCCAGGCTTGGTGGAATGCATAAGTAAGATTCGGACAAGACTATGAAGTGGGTGATATTCAACATAGAGTTAGGCCCTATGTCGAACACCCGGAGGCCGTAGTGGTTTAAGATTTCCCGGAAGAAAGGGTGACCCGGAGGACGGAATCCCCGGGTCACGTGCTCGGTAAAACAGATTACCTCATTCCCGGCAGGAGTAGGACGGGTCTCATCGTCAGGAGCTCTCCAATGTATCTCCTTTTGAGAGGGAAGAATTCCTAATTCGGCCATTCCTTCCAGCTTGGCCTTCGTCGTTGAAGACCGACCCCAGTTGGCAGAAGTGGTTTGAGGGGTCTTGGTCGAAGCCGGGTGCCTTCCCTGTCTTTTCGGAGCCATGGAGTTAACCTGCAAGGGACAAGAGATGTAGGGAGTAAAGATTCGGAATATCAGATTACCCGAGTTTGGGAATATCGAGACAATGCGAAGGCTAAAATAATACCCGGATAATGTGCTACGAGGTTAAGTGTGGAGGATTTTCCGGGTTACAGATGAGGTTGAGTAAATTGTTAATTACTTACGTATGGAGGTGGGTTGGGCGAACATGGATGGTTGCCCATACTTTTACTGCGAAGAAAATAGCTGGAAAAAGAAGGTTTCTCGGATGTTAATGGGACAAGCGGAAAAAACAAGGTGGAACGGATCTAGGTCAAAAAGCTTGCGAGCGATCTTATATAAAGTTGGCGGTTGAAAAAGGTGCGGGGATGAATTGCGACCATGCATCAGGTGCTTAAAGGAGCTGAGGACTACCGAAGCGGCTTGATTTGACGATGCCGGAAAGATAATTTACGGGTTGATCCAGATCCGATCCAAGTCAAATTGAAAAGATTGCAAGGTTCAATTGGACGATTGAGAGAGGCTTACCGAAGAGATTGATGTCCGAAATGAGGGAGATGCGAGGTGCGGCTTGAGTATTGTTCCCCCGCCCTCGATGAGAGAAACGAAGGTGCGACGACAATGCGCGATGGCGGCGCGGGATGGCTCGAGGTCGAGAGCGGCCGGCAATGGTCTTATATGTTGTAGTGTGCGTAAGCTCCGGCGGCGGAAGCTGCGAGGGAGCGAGGAGAAAGGGTCTGATGAGGCGAGATGAAAGGCTTAGGGTTACTTTCGATTGATATTTATAAGGAAGGAGG
This sequence comes from Alopecurus myosuroides, assembly GCA_028641055.1. Classification (NCBI taxonomy): domain Eukaryota; kingdom Viridiplantae; phylum Streptophyta; class Magnoliopsida; order Poales; family Poaceae; genus Alopecurus; species Alopecurus myosuroides. The sequence continues at coordinate 314,092,827 of CM054058.1, read as the reverse complement.
TGGGCTCACCCCCGCGACTGGAAAACCGGAAGTTACGGGACAGTGATTATCCGTGCGGATTTGGTGGTGCGCGCGCCCGGAATGGAGTGAGATGTCTCGTTGGCGGAGGAAGTTTAACCTACCCCGGGATATCTGGGACCGGTATCGTGAGTAGAATTTTGGCATTTTGGGGTTCAGATTTGGAAAGGCGTGTTAGGCATTCAGGGGGGAATCGAGTCATCATATGGCCGCCATGGAGCTGCGCCTAACCATCTATCGAAGCAATTTAACTCGGTCCCCATAAACTTGGGTGTTTCATATCTTTTTCAGGGAATAGCGAGAGCTTCAAGGATGAATCCGTGAAACCCGCGCTATCCTGGGGACTACTGATGGGGGGATAGTAACCCGGTAGGCCCACTTCAAGATATAATCCGGCCCGAGGTGTGCTGAGCGATACCCGGCTAGGGGTAAAGAGATTACCGGAAGGCCCAAAGGCTTGTGAGATTCGTAACCCGGATTGTGGGCTGCGACAAGGAAAGTTAGGGTTTGTATGTGGAGTTCGAGTAGGACTCAAGATGTGCCTTGGAGGGCAAGTTAGGGGTGTACGGGTGCTTTATAAACCGGCCCCTAGGTTTAGTTTGCCAGAGATTCAAGTCATAGTTGTAACACCTGTTATCGAGTATCCAGCATAATTCATATTGAGATCCGGCGAGTTATTTTCCGGTTCTTAGATCGCTTTTCGCCATGTCTTCCTTCGAGCTAAACCATCTCCCGAATACCTGTGTCGACTTGCCCCAAGATCAGTTACCCCCGGTAACATCTGCCGTGATTATCCCACGACACAAGTTGAGAGGGCAAATGGGATGGTACTGGCAGGCATAAAGCCTAGGCTGATTGAGCCATTGCTGAAAACACCTGGGTGTTGGCTAGAAGAGTTGCCAGCGGTGTTGTGGAGTCTAAGGACTACCCCTAACCGGTCAACCGGCTACACGCCATTCTTCTTGGTATACGGGGCTGAGGCCGTGTTGCCAATAGACTTAGAGCATGACTCCCCCCGAGTAGCCCTCTACACTGAGGTGGAGGCGAGAGAAGCTCGAGAAGACGATGTTGACCTGCTTGAAGAAGCAAGAGAGCTGACTCTGTCACGTTCGGCTATCTACCAGCAAAACCTGCGGCGCTATCATAGCCGAAAGGTGAACCCAAGGGTTTTCCGAGAAGGAGACATGGTCCTTAGGCTGGTGCAACGCACAGCCGGGGTGCACAAGTTGTCTCCTCCATGGGAAGGGCCTTTCATTGTCAGCAAAGCGCTGCACAATGACGCGTACTATCTTGTAGATGTGCGCCCATCGCAGGCGAACAGGGCAGATAAAGCTAGAGAGGAAACCAAGCGTCCCTGGAATGTAGCTCTACTTCGTCGTTTTCATTCGTGAGCAAAGATGTGTATGTACCCTCTCATCCGAGTTGAAATTCTACTCTGCAATCTAAAATTGTTCTCGGGGACTGCCCTCGTCCAAAATTGCTCTAAGTGTTTTTCCTACTCGGCTTGTTCCTTTGTCTATTCGGTTGCTCCACTTCAGAACTCAAAAGTGCATTGAGTACTGTGTTTAAACCTATATGCCAACTCTTTGACTTTGCTGTTGTCCGAAACCCGGCTTCATGGCAAGCAAGAGAACAAGCAAAAGGTCAATGAGCACACGAAAATCACTAAGGAAGAAAGAGTGCAGGAACCGAGTAGATTGTCGGTTACTTTTTGTTCCCCGTTTTCGTCTTCTCGGCTAGGTGGTGGGCTGCGTTACCATGATTGTTTCTAGCGGCTAAGTATTTGCAGCTCTGCTACTTGATTCTTGTGACTCGAATACCAAACAAGCGACAAGTCGCAGGTAGAGCAGAGATGAAAAGACAGGGTGAATAAGAAATGCTACTCGGGGACTCGCATGGAAACACAACTCGGCATCAAGCCAGTGTCGTTCAAATTGATTAATGTCAACATAAACAGAGTGGGCATAAAAACTGAGTAGCAAGCAAGATAAAGATAGTCTGTTACATCTGCTCCCGGCATCCCGGGGATCTGATAAGTTTTCGAGTAAAAAAGAGTGCAGGTTGCTTCAAGTTGAGGAGGCAGTGTTCTCGGCGCTGGTCTTGGCAGCTGTTTCCTCGGCGGTGGTCTTGGCAGCAGCTTCTTCGGTGGCAGTCGTGGCGGCTGTTCCTTCGGTGCTGGCGTGGGTGGCATCCGCCTCCGTCTGCACGGCGGCGGATTCCTCCATCTCGGCATCCTCCTGGGTGGCCGCCTGCTCGGAAGTGGCCGTGGCCACCGAGACGGGTCCTGGAGCCGAGGAGGAGCCTGAAGCGTGGCCAGGAGGAGGCACCGTGTCGTCGAGAGCAGCACCTGAGGAGGTGCCGAAGTCGAGTGGCTCGGAGTCGATGTGCGCCCCTTCGTCTTCGTCGCTACTCGCGACGACGGCGGCCTTTCCCTTTCCGGCCTTGCCCTTGGGAGATTCGAAGAAGCCGTCAAGGTCATCGTCTTCGTCATCATCTTCTTCGTCCTCGTACTCGGTGTCGGGTTCGGGGACGCCCTCGATGTAGACCTCCGTCTCGGCGCATTCGGCGACCTCATACGCAATCTGCTTGCGCAAGGCCACGCTCTCGGCATCCGTCTCCCACTTGGAGTCATTGCGCTTCCCGCGGATGCGCTGCATATCCAGGTTTTCATACCAAGATGCTATGCAGAGAAGCATCACATCCGCACCAGCACGGGCGCCAGAGGCTCTCCATTTTTTCAACTCGGCCTTCACGTTCTCCAACTTGAGGGCGAGATCCCGCATGTTTCTTGGCTGGGGATCATGAGGCCAGAACAGCCGGTGGAGCTCAAAGCCCACATGAATCAAGTCAGTTCCGACGCCGGCCAGCATTTCGAAGTAATCTTTGAGCACCAGCAAGCTGTCCTCGATTTCAGCCCTGGTGTCAATTGGCTCACCCAGCGAAAGGCGAACTGCTCGGGCCTTGGCTACCGTAGGCGCAGAGGAAGAATCAAGACGAGGCCAGATATCTGAAATATCAAGTGGCAAGATCAAAAACCGAGAAGAGAAAAGAAGCCGAGAAGGAACAGGACCGAGAAGAAAAGGTGCAATGAAGAGAAAACTTACCGATCAGTTGGCGGCGCAGCTGCTGCAGCTTGGTTCTCCAGGACTCCTCGTTGCCAATGTGCTTTGATTGGATCAGGCGCAAGCTATCCATCTGAGCGAAGAGATCAGCATTGGTCTTTTTCAAGGTTTCGCATTCAGACTCGAGGGCACTCTCCTTGGCCTTGAAAGTGGTCTCGGCCTTGGCCTTCTCGGCGATGGCCTTGTCCCTCTCGGCGCCAATCTTCACGGCATCTTGGAGTGCCTTCTGAAGCTGAACCTGCAGCTTCTCCATCTCGGTGGTGTGGTCCTTCACCAGAGTAATGGCCTGGGCGGCTAGCTGTTTCTCCACCTCCGCTGGCTTGACGCACTCTTGGTGTGCCTCAGCAAAGGACTTATGATCTTCTGCGAAGAGATAGATGAGGTTAGCAAAGGAGCAGAGAAGAAACAAATTCAAGGTCACACCGAGTAAACAGCAAACTCACCTTCAAGTCTCTTTATGGTGGCTTCGGAGTTCGCCACGAAAGTGCGGCATTTCTCATGCTCATCGGCCAAGGCCTTCAGTTTGTCTGCAGAGAAGGAAAGGTTAGCGCGTGAGAAAGCAGAAGCGGGCGTAAACATAAAACGCAGGAACCGCGTGGCTAAAGGCGTACCTTGCACTTCGGCCAGCTGTTGGGTGCTGTCGTTTGCATTTTTGCTCGCGGCCTCAGCAGCCATCTTCTCCTTCTCCAGCGCAGCAATTCGCCTCCTGGCGATGGAGTGGTTCCACAGAAGGATGCGGTACAAGTGTGTCCGCTTAAGGACGCTATCCTGAGAAGCGAGAAGAAGCGAGTTAGAAAAAGCAGAGAAGATTCAACCCGAGTAGGAGGCTACTCGGAGAGTATCCAACTACTCGGCCAGAATCTCGGGGACTGGGGGTGATGGTAAAGAACAAGGAAGGCGAATAGAAGAGAAGGAATCTCAACTCGGAAAAGGGCAAAAAAGACTTACTGCGTAGCTCTGTTCGATATCTTCGGCGTTCTTGCGGTGCAAGAACATCTTGGCTGCGAGGGTTGCGGTATCAGTGGAGACGGACATGGGCTGGTGTCCCAGATCAACCTTGTTCCAATCCACGCGGTAGTGGTCGATGGAGCCAAGGGTCAAGCCGTGCCATTTCTCCTCTCCGAGAACCCTGCTGTCCCACCTGGCGTTGATGTGGCCAACAGTGTCCAGTACCTGCTCAAGACCCTTGGAGGTTATTGGCTTGTCTTGGGCTCCCCGAGAAGCAATATTGACGGGTTTGTTTTGAGCTGGATCGAAGGGAGGAGTATTCCTGGCTACAACTTTCCTTCCCTTCTGAATAGCTAAAGCTTTATCTTGGGGAGGGAAGCCGATGGTGTGCTGTTGGCTAACCTCGATCATGTACTCCGGGTAGCAAGGCTGGCCAGCAGCGCGAGCGTCCGCAGAGAGCGCAGCAGGAATGGGGCCGGACTCGCGGATCACGAGCGCTCCGCCGGTGGATGCGCCTTGGTCTCTGGCCCTTTTCTTCGTTTGCTCCTTCTCGATTCTCTGCTTCTCGAGATCCTCGGGTTTCTTCCCGTCAGACTTGGCCTTCGTCTTCTCGGCGGCAGTCTTCTCGGCAACTTGCTTCTCGGCCTTCCTCTGCTCAGCTTTCGCTCTTTTCTGCTCAGCCTTGGCCTCCTCAGCAGCCTCCTTATCGGCGGTCTCCTTCTCAGAAAGGCCTTTCTCGGAACAGAAATCCCTCAGAGCATCAAGGGCCTGTTGCCTGGCTACTCGCCCGGGAGGGCTGGATGTGTCCTTGCTCTGTGGCGACGAGGAGGAAGTTGGTGGTGTAGGGCCTTGCGCAGTTGGTGGTGTAGGGCCTTGCGCAGTTGGTGGCGCCGCAGATCCATCGCCCGGTGCAGCTCCTGGCTGAACACTACTCGGTGCGCCGCCTGGCAGTGGGTAGACATCTGCTATGGTAGCATCCGCGGCGGTGTCGTCTTTCACCAGCTGCTCGGCAGTGATGTTCTCTTGTGCAGCAGCCTCGGTGGTGGGCTGCTCCCGTTCCACTTCTGGCCGCTCAAGGGCGGCGGCGTCTTGCATTTCTTGTTCTTGGTTCTCCTCGGCGTTGCTAGCCGGAGGAGAAGGGGGTCTCTCTTCGTGAACGGTGGTGTCTTGTGCTGCTGGCTCTGGTTCTGCTCCTCGAGCGTCACTAGCCTGTGCGTTGGTGGCAGCAGCATTGGCGGCGTCGTCCTCGTCCTCAACAAGGTCGATCAGGGGTACTGCTGTCTCCCTGTCTTGGTCGGACGCAAAGGCTGCGTTCGCATCCATGGCAGGACTGCAGAGAAGAAAGAAATCAGGGATTGGAAGAAAATTTGGGAGAAAACAGTACTACGCGAGAAGGAGGGCAAACGAGAAGAGAACTCACGCAGTGGTGGATTTAAGCTGTCGTCGGGGTTTCTTTACAGTAACCTTCTTCTTCTTCTCGGCGGCCTCCTCCTTCTCGGCGGGCTTCTTCTTCTTGGCTGGAGGTGCCTGTGCTTCGCTGCCGGTCCGCTTGCGGGTTTCGGGAGGGGCAGTAGACAGAGGTTGGACGACAAGGGGCGCATCGCCCTCGTTCTCGTCCTCATCCTCGTCGTCCTTCTCCGCAGCGGCCTCATCTGAGAAATTCAAAAGAGAAGAAGGAAGAATCAGAAACAGCAATGCAAGGGGTTGGTGTTTCTCAGAAACAAACAAGATGAAAATAACAATACCGTGAGAGCCTTCATCCGACCAAGTGCGGAGAGCATCGCGCTTGTCGGGAACGGGGCTGCTCTGTTCCGCGTCATCAGAAGGCAGCATGTCATCCTCCTCGCGATCGTCGGACCAGTTTTCCTCAAAAACTTCGCGACTCTCAATCAACTGTCGAGTAAGAGTCTGAAAGACAGAGAAGGATCATAAGTCAACCGAGTATCAGGATGGAACTATACTCGGATAGGCGTGCAAACACAAAGCACACTAAGCCTATGCAGTTTTCTAAGTATTCTACTCGGATAGGCGTGCAGACACAAAGCACACTAAGCCTATGCAGTTTTCTAAGTGTTCTACCCGGATAGGCGTGCAAACACAAAGCATACTAAGCCTAAGCGTGAGTCGACTAAGTGCTCTACTCGGTGCCCCAGGTGATTGCTAGTCGGGGCGGAAAGGGAAGTTATCTACTCGGGAGGCAGAGGCGAAAACAGAGTAGGGACAGCGTACCCGGGCAATCGGTTGCGTGCGGCTGTACGGGACGAAACCGTACCGCCACTTCTCGCTAAGGCTTGTCTTCAGAATGTTCTTGGCATGATAGGCAACGTCGACGTCGTCGATTTCGATGGTGGTGGTCCTGGTGCAGTCGCGGGGGCCTCCCATGTAACACATGAGATGGCAGCGCTCCTGTAGAGGGAGCACTCGGCGCTTGATCCAGCACACCACCGGGTCGTCGTTCTTGAGGCCTAGTTTCTTCAGCTCGCCGAGTCTATCTTCTATCTCGATGGCGATTTCGTCGATGGTGGGCTTCTCCTTCCAGTTCGACCCGAGTGGAGCACGATTCCTCCAAGCGGGCAGGTTGATTCGATCATCAATCGCACCCCCTTCCGTGGCGGGGACATTCTTGACATAGAAGAACGTCTGCTGCCACATTCGGCAGGAATCCAGCCCCTGGATGCGGGGATGATTCGTCCCGGTCCGCTGCACCATCATGGCACAGCCCGTATCGGTGGCGCGGCCGATGCCTGCGGCGTCCTTCTTCCCGACTGACTGTTGGCGAAGATTAAAATACCTGAGCCATGTATCAGTCGTGGGCCTGATGCCGAGGAAAGCCTCGCAGACCACGGCATGGTAGGCGAGGAAGACGACCGCGTTGGGCGGCAGATGATGCATCTGCAGCCCGAAGTGATCGAGGAACTTGCGCAGGAAGTCGGAGGCGGGCAGTCCAAAGCCGCGCTCGAAGTGCGACATGAAGACCACCCGCTCGCCGTCCCGTGGAGCTGGCACAACCTCGTCGTCGGGTGCCCGGCACTCCACGCCGGGGGGAACCCTTCTGCTGGTCACGAGCCAGGCGAGATTGGCCTTGGTGACGGAGGAACCCGCCCAGCTAGCCTTGGCCATCGTTGCGAGTGGAAGGAGTGGATGATTTCGAATGGAGTTGTTCGGTGGAGTGAGTCCGCGGCGGCGCGGAAGCTTGCGCGGCGGCGGAGGGCTCGGTGGCGAAGAAGAACAAGAGGCAGGAGAGGAAAAGTGCAGGGAAGGGGAAAAGGAAGTTACCGCGGGGGTATTTATATCTCCCTCGCGAGATTACCGTTACCACCGCGGAAGTGGGATCGACTGTGGCGTGTGGTGGGTCCTGTGGCCGGCTAGAAACGCACACAAGCGCGGGCTGCGCGCGTAACGGCCGCATTTGATCCCACCATCAGATCGTGGCCAGTAATTGCGCGTGATGGGACATGACGGCCGGTGGGCCCACAGCGTGAAAACTGGACGCGTGGCGTCGTGTCCTGGGCAACCAAACGACGAGGTCGTGGATGCTTGACACGTGGGCAGTGCCTGCGTGAAGGGCTGGATGTTGCTCTGCGCTGCAGAGGCTCAGCTTGCGAATTTTCGCTAAGTCTTTTTACTCGGAAGCAGAGTAGAAAGCAAGTGCTACTCGGAAGAGAGGAAACTCAAGGTACTCTCCAGATAGCTACTCGGAGGATCTACTCGGCATCTTGAGGTTCAAGGGCTGAGATGCAAAGGCTGGTTTTAAGCTGGCCGAGCCTAGTGAACAAGTTCGCAAGACTCAACCAGCTTCGGGGACTGCTGTCGGGGGGTTACCCCCGAGTAGGGTAAAGACAGGTGGTAAAAGCCGCTTACAGAAGAGAGGTTTGGTCGAGTAGCCGACTACCGGGTACTCGCTACCCGGTCGACTGCTACTCGGTCTCACCTCAAGATGACCAGAAGGAGATATCAATCAAGTTCTACCCTGTCGAGTAGAAGAGATGGCCCGAGTAGAATTGGCGGGAACCTACTCGGGCAGAAAGTCAAAGGAGCCGTTCTGACACAGGATCCCGCGTATCCTGGGTCCGTACTTGGCAGCATTCGAACTACTGTTCACGTGGGGACGGCCTGCCTGACAGTGACAGCATGGAAGCAGGCCGTGGCAGGATAAGGGGGGCCTACTCTGTGCCTAGGTACAGTGATACCAGTCTGTCCCCTAGTTTTGCCCAACGACTTTACAGAAGCAGCCAAGATCAACGACCAAAGCTGTCAGCGGGTACTCGGAGAAAGGACAGTGTGCACACTATGTCGACACTTGTCTAGATTTGGACGTATCCGGCTGGGCACCATGTATATAAGGTGCCCCGCCGCCTCCTGCGCGAGGCAGGTACACACAGGCTCATAGTGAACCCTAGAAACCCTAAGTTCTTGACCTAGCTCTACTCGGAGAGGGGCGAGGGGCTACTCGGTAGCGATACCATTTGTACTGTATCTACTCGGAGAGACATCGTAATACATAGAGAAAGGCAGGAGTAGGGGTTTTACCTCCTCACGAGGGCCCTGAACCTGGGTACATCGTGTTGTTTGTGTTGTGTGGATCTTACCTCACGCGGCTACTCGTCGCGTGATCCCTCCCCGGACACCTCCAGCGTCCATCGTCCCCACATCTTTAGCCATCCCATGGCATCTGCCGTGACACCACCACGACAAGATCTATATCTAGGGATTCATTTTTTTGTTTTTGTTTTTTTTGTTCTTCCTCCCATCTCCCTCCATGGCATTAGTTGCTTTAGTGGGATTTGAGAGATAAGGCCTTGGCCACTTTTTGTGTTCTTGCTATTGCATTAGCTGCATCGATTTGAGTTCCCCACGGGATTCGTGAAAGAGAAGTTTGTGAGCTTGTTACTCTTGGGTACTTGGTCACCGGAGACATTGTTTCTCTTGGGTGTATTGAGCACCCTATACGGTTAGTTCTTAGAGCTTCCACCTTTTTGGAAGAAGCTTCGTTGAGAGCCTCCAATTTAATTGTGGAGATGGCCTCAACCTTGTGTATGTTTTGGTCACCGCCTTCAAGAGCTCCTCATAGTGGAAACGAGCATCTCCCTCACAAGAGAAGATCGAGGAGAATCGGGTGAGCACAACTGTGCGTTGGAGTGCCTTGGCGGTTCCACACCCCTCCAACAAAGACGTACTTCCCTTGGGAAGGAACTTCGGGAATCGCATCGTGTCTCCTTGTGCTTTGGTTATTTGTATCCCTAGCTCGTTACTTATGCATTTACCTTTGTGATAGCCATTGTGCTTGAAGTCATATATATTACTATCTCATAGTTGTATATCTTGCCTATCATAAGTTAAACCTAGCTTGATTAGGTTTTGTGCTTAATAAATGAAACACTAGTTTTATTCCACATTTATTCAAGCATAAACCGTAATTATTTTAAAGCACCTATTCACCCCTCTCTAGGCGACATCCTTGTACTTTCACTAGGGCCGATGGAAGCGGAGAATGGTTCGACGTCCCGTGTTCAGCGTAATATGTTGGTGGTGGATGATCCTCTGATGAGAAATGAGCTTTATGCTTTGGTGACTGTCAACCCTCATGTACCTGAACATTAGAAAGAGCTTGTTTTGGGAGAAATTGTTCGTATTCTTATAGAGGAATTCCAGCTTAGGATTTCTAATGAGGAAACTTATCCTTGGGGAGTTGGTTTGCTTGCGTTCGAGTCTGCTATTATTTGTGATCAATTAGTTCGGGATAGTCCGCATGCTTATGATCTTGAGGAAGATTCCACCTTTAGTGTGGTTCGTCATTATGAAGGTCGAAACCTCTGTATTGTTGTATTTGAATTTGAGGCTTGGATCATGTTTTTAGGCTTACCAATTGATTATCAGATAGAGTACTATGTGAATAAAGCAATTTCTTGTTTTGGTAAGCTCATCTTGTGGCATCGCCCGGGTGTTCATAAGACTCGTGTGCTTGTGAGGGCTTGGATCAATGACCCGATGTTGGTTCCATTCAGTTTGGGTATCAAGAGGATCGGAATTCTAGTTGGGGTGGGTCGAGCATGGTATGTCCATGTATTTATGCTTAATGCTCGTCACACCAATTTCACTTTAGTGTCAACTGAGGAAGTCCCCCCCCTTGAATGCTTCTCTGCACCCTACGTTCCTGTCGTTTATGTCTATTGCTTTTCAGAACCAAGCTGTCCATGATTGGCTTCAGCAGAACTTGCAGTCGGTTGTATCCGAGCAGGATGTACTCAATAAGTGGGAGCAGCCTGCCCCAGCTCCAGTGATCCTTCAAGCTAACGGTTGGCCGGCTTGGCCTGCCGGCCCCCTCCCTTCCCTGGCTACCAAGGTATAAGCTTGATAAATTTAACTGGGTATGATGTGAAAGTGCACTATGGTCAACTAGAGGGGGGGGGGTGAATAGGTTGACTACCAATTTTTCTTTTCTTTTCCTTTTAAGGGGCTTAGTAAGATAAGATACGATTCTCTAGATGTGCAACTAGGTGAACAACTTATGTGAAGAGAGTAGTATGCGCAACGGAAGTAAAGCGTAAGGTAGTAAAGCAAACAACAAGTGTAAACAAGGAGACAAGGATATGATTCACCGTAGTTCCTTCTCAAAGAGAAGTACGTCTACGTTGGAGAGGTGGGGAGCCACCTAGGCGCTCCTCAATAGCACGGTTGTGCACACCTTGTTCTCCTTGAGCTTCTCCGGTGAGGGAGATGCTCGTTTCCACTATGAGGTCGACTTGAAGGCGTTGACCAAACCTTTACAAGGGCTTGAGGTCACTCCACAAGATGGATGGAGGCTCTCAAGCAATCCGTAGCTTCTTGCAACAAGGTGGAAACTACAAGCACGAGATCTACTAAGGTTTCTAGGCCTCAAGTAGGATTCTAGATCTACTAGGTTGTGGTGGATGGATTTGAGATTCCTTTGGTGGAAGTGTGGATCTAGGTCTCCTCTAGCTCTCCACCAAGTTTGGGAGTGATTGGGTGGACGGAGTGGGAGATCTAGGTGGTTGAAGCTTTCATTAATGGCTAGGAGAGAGAATGGGAAAAGCTTAGCATTTATGAGGTAGGTGAAGGGGTATTTATACTCTTGGCGTCCAAGTGGCCGTTTGCAGTCCAGGGCACCGGAGGCTCCGGTGGTTTCACCGGAGGCTCCGGTGGGTCTTCTGTGCACTGCGCAGTTGCGCAGTGCCTTATCCTTTGCGCGCTGCTGAGGAGGCCGGAGGCTCCGGTGGGTTGAGCGGAGGTTCCGTCCACCGGACCCGCACCGGAGGCTCCGGTGGAACCTCCGCCACTTTCCAACAGAAGGGGTAGCTGGCGGAGCCACCACCGGACCCTCCACCGGAGTCCATTTGCACTTGGACCAGGGGGCCACCGGATGTCCACCGGAGCCTCCGGTGGAACCTCCGCCACTTTCCAACAGAAGGGGTAGCTGGCGGAGCCACCACCGGATGCGCACCGGAGGCAATTTGCGCACAGGCTGAGTGGCAGCAGAGGGCTGAGCCTCCGGTGGATTTACCGGAGCCTCCGGTGGATTCACCGGAGCTTCCGCCCCTGCACATTTTGGTTTCCTGGCTTTCTTTCTCTTAGCACTTTTCGAATATCTCAAGCATTAGCCCCATAAATATAGTGAACCTAATAACCTGGGCATTTTCATCATTAGAACAAACATTAGATCAAATAGTTATGTTGTCATATAATTACCAAAACGGACGATGATCTTTCAATCTCCCCCTTTTTGGTAATTGATGACAACATAATTATTTGCATGATTACGGACTTAATATGAACGGAGCTCCCCCTAAAGATATGCTCTTTTCATATTGAGATTACTAAGGCATGATATATAATAGCAATATGACAATGATAGCACATAACACACATAATACATAGATAATATGAAACGAGGTTCACACAAGATCATAATATAACGAGGTTCACGATAGATACGAATAATGTAAACAAACGAAGTTCCAAATAGTTCAAATCAAACTCCCTCAAGCAAAAGAGAGATGCAAATCAAAGAAAGCTTGAGGGACCATGCAAATGCCCGTTTCCTACTATATCGTTCTCTCCCCCTTTGGCATCAAGATACCAAAAAGAGAGAGACCAAGATGCAAACGTCCCAAATCACTCGGAGGATGAGGAAGAGGCTTCCGGAGCCGGGGAGGGATCACGGTGGCGAGAGCTAGTGGCTTCATCTCCTTCTTCCTCGGACCATTCAATGAGCTTGCCCTTGGAGTCCTTTGCTTGCCATGCATCCCAATCTGTGATGCTATCAAGAACCGGGGATTCAATGGAGAGACCCTCTTCACGGAGACGTTCACGAGAAGCTTGAGCCTTTTTGCGTGCCTTGAGTTCCTGATCATAATGTGCTTCCCATTGATGTTGCTCAATCTTCTTGTTCAAGCAAAACACTTTCTTGAGAGCCCGTGCCATCCATTTGAAGGCATTGCTAGAGGGAGGAGGTTGAGATGGACCCTCGGCTTCTTCCTCATCCACAATGATGCGAGGCCTAGCCTTGTGCTTGCGGACAGCTGGAGTGGGATGCACAACGGGCTCAGTGTGATCCTTCATGAGAAGCCGCTTTTCCGTGTGAGAGATCCAAAGCGCATCATCCAAAGGATCATCCGGAAACTTATCATTCCACACGTGCAATATGATTTTCATGATGAAAGGCCCAAAACAAGCATTCTTGCGGTTGGCGACGGCATGCCACAACTCGTTCCAAATGTAGTCAAGCACATCAAGCTTGCGAGGAGTGGTATCCATACGGTGTTGATGAGTAAGAAGCATCAAGTTCTTCATGTAACCTTGAATCAACTAGATGATGCGCTAGAACATGATGAGGCTAGAACATGAGCTCTTATGCATCTCATCTATCAACTAGATGAGAGAGAGAGAGAGCACGTAGCGGCGGCATCCATGGTGAAAAAGGGAGGAGGGAAGAATCCCGGGGCGTCCTGAGGCAAGGAGGAGGTCTCCCCGCGGTGGAGCGCCCGAATCCGGCGGCGGTGAGCTTGGGGGCGGCGGCGGTTTGAGAGGAGGAAGATGGGGGCGGGTGGGGGAAAATGAGATTGGATCTCACTTACCCCCGCGCCCCCACATCTTATCCGCTGTAATTTTTTCCGCCGGCGGAGCCTCCGGTGGTTTCACCGGAGCCTCCGCTCTTGCCAGCGGAGCCTCCGGTGGATTCCACCGGAGCCTCCGCCCCTGTCCCAAAACGTTAGGTTTTGGCCCGCTGAGCCACAGGGACCCAGCGGAGCCTCCGGTGAGGTTCCGGTGGACAGGCCCGGCGGAGCCTCCGGTGGTTTCACCGGAGGTTCCGCCCAGATGATATTTCAGCGCGCCAAGATTAGAAAAACTCGAGCAATACTATAAGAGCGAGGGTTTGGGCAAGTGGGGCTTGGGTTGGAAAAACGTTACTGTCATACGAGAGACATTGCTCGACGGGGTTCGCAAGAACCATAAAACGAGTGAAAAAAAACGAACCCGTACGAGTTGTCAAGATGAGGATATAATGTGAGAAAATGATCAAAAACACTTCAAAGGTCGGTGGCCGAGGCCACCATGTTTGAGTGTGTAACTTGGCACCGCGAAGATATATCTTGGGTCCAAAATTACTACTCACAATTAAGCACAATGAGTCACAAATTGACTAGATATGCAATGATTGATTGATTTTCACATAATAAAAGGAGTGCATACTCATGAGTTGAGTAGCGCTCCCCCTATATCCATGCCTACACCTAGACTAGATAGCAAGTATAATGAAGGTAGATATGCAAGGTTTCAAGTGAAGTTGGAGGAATCGATGACATTTAGTTCATTCCTCAAAGCTCGAAATCTTGGTTCATCAAGGGCTTTCGTGAAAATTCGGCAAGTTGATCCGTGGTGGAGACATAAGAGAGATCAATATCACCTTTCTCAACATGATCCCGAATAAAGTGATGACGAATCTCAATATGCTTCGTCTTGGAGTGAAGAACCGGGTTGTAGGCGATCTTGATAGCACTCTCATTGTCACAAAGAAGAGGCACTTTGTCAAAGTGAATACCATAATCCTTCAAAGTTTGCCTCATCCATAGTAATTGGGCACAACAACTCGCCGCGGAGATATACTCGGCCTCGGTGGTGGAGAGAGCAATACAATTTTGCTTCTTGGAAGACCAACAAACCAAGGAGCGGCCAAGAAATTGGCAACCCCCGGATGTGGACTTCCTATCCGTCTTCTCTCCCGCATAATCCGCATCCGAGTAACCAATGAGCTGAAAGCTTGAACCCTTGGGGTACCAAAGACCGAAGTTTGGGGTATGAACTAGATATCGAAAGATTCGTTTCACGGCTTCCAAATGACTTTGCCTCGGAGAGGCTTGAAACCTTGCACATTTACCTACGCTATACATGATATCGGGTCTAGATGCACAAAGGTAGAGCAAAGAGCCAATCATGGAGCGGTATACCTTTTGATCTACCTCTTTCCCATTAGGGTCGGGTTTCAAGTCGGTGGTCGTGGACATAGGGGTCTTCATAGGTTTGGCATCATTCATATTAAATCTCTTGAGCATGTCTTGAGTATATTTGGCTTGTTTGATGAAGGTTCCTTCATAATATTGATTCACTTAGAAGCCAAGAAAGAACTCCAACTCTCCCATCATAGACATCTCAAACCTATCGGTCATAAGCTTGCAAAACTCCTCATTGAACAAAGTGTTAGTAGACCCAAAAATGATGTCATCCACATAGAGTTGGCATATGAACAAGTCACCTCCAACCGTCTTGGTAAAGAGGGTGGGATCGATTAAACCAACATTAAACCCACGATCTACTAGAAACTCTTTAAGGTGCTCATACCACGCACGTGGAGCTTGTTTAAGTCCATAGAGCGCCTTATCAAGTTTATAGACATGATCGGGGTGGTTGGGATCCTCGAAACCCGGAGGTTGCTTGACATATACTAACTCATTAATGGGACCATTAAGAAAAGCACTTTTGACATCCATTTGTTGTAATTTGAAGTTATGATGAGATGCATAGGCAAGTAAGATACGAATGGATTCAAGGCGAGCTACAGGGGCAAAGGTTTCACCGAAATCGATACCTTCGACTTGAGAAAAACCTTGGGCCACCAATCTTGCCTTGTTGCGAATGACAATACCATCTTTGTCTTGCTTGTTCTTGAACACCCATTTGGTGACAATGACATTTTTGCAATCCTTGGGTCTTGGCACTAATTTCCACACCTTGTTGCGCTCGAAGTTATTGAGTTCATCATGCATGGCCTCAAGCCAATCTTGATCTTCGAGAGCTTCATATACCTTCTTGGGTTCAATGAAGGAGACAAATGCATGAGCCTTGCTAAAATCCGCCAATTGCCTTCTAGTGACCACTCTTCCACGAACTTGACCAAGAATCATGTCCTCCGTATGACCCGCTCGTTCAAGATTCTCTAGCCTTCTCTTTGCTCTTCGAGCCAGTATCTCCTCCAAAGATTCCTTGGATATTGATTGAGAATCACCTTCTTCATCGGAGACATGTCCATCTTCATTTCGTCCTTGATCAAGGATGGGTGACGAATCACCACTAGGTTGAGCATTCTCAACAATAATAGAATCTTGATCAAGATTTAGGTGTGTTGCTTGGCCTTGTTCATTAGCTTGGCCTTGATCATTAGCTTGGCCTTGATCGTTAGCTTGAGGGCTTGGTGCATCTTGTTGGAATGCTTGATCATCAATGGGTGTAGTCAATGGCTCCACTAGAGTGGGGCATAGTCCTTCTCCCTCCGTCATCCGGTGTCCCTCAATGGGGATTATTTCACCAATCCCCATTCTTCTTATGACGATGGGAGGAATTGCATCTCCTACAACACCATGATCTATACGCCCCCCTTGGGAGCCATTATCCTCATCAAACACCACGTCTATAGCTTCTTCAACTTGTCCGGTGGACTTGTTGTAGACTCTATAGGCGTGAGCGTTTGTGGCATAACCAACAAAAATGCCCTCATAAGATCTAGTCTCAAATTTTGACAACCGTTTACCTTTCTTGCGAATGAAGCACTTGCAACCGAAGACCTTGAAGTAAGATACATCCGGTTTCTTACCCGTGAGAATCTCATAGGGGGTCTTGTTCAAGATCTTGCGAAGATATAACCGGTTGGTGGCGTGACATGCGGTGGAGACGGCTTCGGCCCAAAAGTTATAGGGAGAAGAGAACTCCGCAATCATAGTTCTAGCCGCATCCATCAAAGTCCGGTTCTTTCTCTCCGCAACACCATTTTGTTGAGGGGTATATGGAGTGGAGTATTGATGAGCAATGCCCTCTTCACTAAGAAAACCCTCAACGGTGTAGTTCTTGAACTCCGAGCCATTATCACTCCGGATTGCCAATATGGTAGCATTGTGTTGGCGCTCAACAAGAGTGATGAACTCGATGACTCTACTTTGAGTTTCACTTTTCCTCTTGAAGAAATACACCCAACAATATCTTGAATAGTCATCCACAATCACCAAACAATACTTCTTTCCTCCGAGACTATCATAGGATAGTGGACCAAAGATATCTAAGTGAATGAGCTCGAGAATTCTTGTAGTGGAGATTGTTGTCTTGGTTGGGTGTTGTTCTCCATGTTGCTTCCCAAAGGTGCAAGAGCTACACACACGATCTTTAGCAAATTTAGCTTTGGTTAGTCCTAGAACGTGATTGCCACTTTGGAGATCATGTAACATTCTCATATTGGTGTGGGCTAGTCGGCGATGCCAAAGCCACCCCACATCAACTTTAGCCATTAGGCATGTCGCGGCACACGTGTCTTCTTTAGAGAAGTCCACTACATACATGTCGTTCTCGACAAACCCAACAAAGGCTACTTTAAGAGATGTCTCCCAAGTGACAATCACACTCTCTCTATTAAAGAACGAGGTGAAACCACAATTCGCAAGTTGAAGAACGGACATCAAATTATAGCCAAGGGACTCAACAAGGAGAACATTCTCAATTGATAAATCATTTGAGATTGCTACCTTGCCTCGTCCCAATACCTTAAGCTCGGACTTATCACCAATAGTGACGCAATTGAGATGAGGTAGAGGAGGT
Organism: Alopecurus myosuroides; assembly: GCA_028641055.1. NCBI lineage: Eukaryota > Viridiplantae > Streptophyta > Magnoliopsida > Poales > Poaceae > Alopecurus > Alopecurus myosuroides. The sequence continues at coordinate 314,075,641 of CM054058.1, read as the reverse complement.
TCAAGATTACTTATTGCGTCATGGCTTCCGGTCATATGTTGGGATGCACCACTATCCACTGTCCATTTGTTAGACCCGGAAGCTTTTCCCTACAAGAGATCAATTTCTTGATTTAGGTACCCATCCTTCAATGGGTCCTCTTTTGTTAGTAACAAGGGTCTTAGGAACCCAAATAGTCCAATGATAATCATCACCATAAGAAGTACCAACGTATTTAGCATAAACATGTCCATCCCTAGATTTCATAAGAACGTAAGATGGATTATATTTTCCGGCGAAATCATTATGAGTGATGCTCCCCCTAGAGGTATCACCACCCGTAATGGCGTTGGTCTCCTTTTCTTTGGTCACCTCACCCTCTTTCACAAAAACAACATTTTGAGGGGGAGTAGTGACATTCTTGGATATCTTCTTTGACTTGGAAATAAACCCAAGTCCCTCTTTTCCTTTCTTGGCACCTTGAGAGCTTATTGCATCGTTGAGAATTCTTTCCTTCCCTACATTGTTAGTCGTAGTAGAAGAGGTAGGTGCAAGAACAATGCTATTTGATGAAGATGCAACATGCTTATTTGATTGTTGAGCTAGAAGCTTGATTCGAGACTTGGCAAGTTTGTCATGAATTTCCTTAAGAGATTTAAACTCTTCTTTTAGTTTGTCATGCTCCTCGTCAAGTTTTTGATGAGCTATTCCTAGCTTCAACTCTTCCTCTTCAAATTCTTTAAGCAAAACAAGAGATTTAGCATGTTCTCTCTTAAGTTTGGCAAGAGATTTTTCATTATCTTTCCTAAGCTTAGAAACACTAATAGCATAAGAGTCCTGTAAACTAGATAGTCTTTCTTCAAGAGAGGCTCTCATGGATCTCTCCTTTTCGAGAGCCTTAATTAGTTCACCATCATGATTCTCATTGGTACCACCATGATTCTCCAAGGTCATGATGATTTCCTCTTTCTCATCAATGAGAGAGTTGGCATCATCAAGTTGCCTTAGGAGAGTTTTTACTTTTTCTTTAGTTTCACCTTCAAGACTACTCAACCAAGACCCTAGGTTCTTGGCCTCCTCATCGTCACCAATGTTTTCAACACAATCCAATAATGAGGGAGAGGTAGTGGTAATAGACTTGGAGGTGGAAGTTATTACCGCGGTGGCTTTTGCCATGAGACATGTAGGTCGGATCGATGTCTTCTCATTGGGAGATTCAAATAGAGAGACCGATGAAGAGGAAGTGGTAGCTATGGCGACGTGGGCAACACCTACGACTTCATCTTCTCCTTCATCTCCGGAGTAGTATGTCTCCAATGTGGGGCCTTCTTGAACATATAGAGCCCTTGGAACCCTTCTAGCGAGGTTCTTGTTTTGTGGAGCTTTGTTCTTGTCCTTGCGAACAAGCTTCCCTTCATTCTCTTCTCTTGGCTCAAAGGGACACTCTTTGACGAAGTGGTTTGCACTTCCACAATTATAACATGTCCTTGGCCGTTCCCCTTTCTTCCTAAAGATCTTGTTCCTTGAAGGTCTTGGGGCACCGGCTTTGTGAGCCTCCCATCTCTTCCAATACCCTTGCATGGCAAGAGCAATACATTTATGGGCACCCTTGTATGTATCCTCATAGTCCTCATCATCATCATCATCATCATCAACTTCTTCAATCTTGGCCATTGCTCTAGACTTCAAGGCAAGGTTGGGAGACTTTCCATGTCCTCTAGAGCGAGCAAGAGCATCATCCGCACTTTTGTGAGATAAGGATATAGCAATGAACTCACTTAGCACTCCAATGGAGTTGAGGGAGTTGTAGTCGGATCTTGTTCGAATGCTAGTGGAGAGGTTCTTCTCAAATGGAGTTATGGCCTTGACAAACTTCCTCTTGATCCATTCATCCGAGATTTCCTCTTTCCCAAAATCTCTTAGTTGATTGCCAAGAGTGACAACTCTTCTATATAGCTCCTCGGGACTCTCGTCTTCAAGCATGACGAAGTTCTCGGACTTGTCGAGAGCAACATCATATTTTGATGATTGAATGCTAGCATTTCCTTGGAACAAGGAGTCAAGTTTATCCCATGCTTCCTTGGCGGTCTTCAAGCCGCGAATGTGCTCAAGATGTTCTCTTGGGAGAGCCTTTTGGATAGTCACAATAGCGGTCTTGTTGAGTTGGAACTCCACGTCCTCTCTTTGGGTCAAGTTGTTTGGATCATGAGGATGGAATCCATGAACAACGCTTCTCCATAGAGCGGTGCAACAACCTGAAATATGAGACTCCATATCGAACTTCCATGATGAGAATTCGTTAGTGTTAAGCATGGGAGGATTTCCAACATTAACCATGTGTGGTATTGTAGCAATAGGGTGGATAGAATCGTAATTGGGAGGCGGTGGAACTTTAGAGTTAGACCCCGAACCGTTAGCCGATTGAGACTTGGAGCCCTCGGAGTTCCCACTACCCTTAGCCTTTTTATCGGCTTTTGCTTTGGCTTTCGCCTTAGCTAAAGCGATGTTAGCTTCCATTTCATCAATGTCCGGAATGGATTCTTCATCCGAGCTAACATCGTTTGGGGTGGGAGGTGTTTCCTCGGACTCCTTGGTTCTCCCCATCAATACCTCCATCATTTTCTTGATGCTAGAAACCTCCATACTGACAGTAGAGCTAACCTTAGACATTTCGGTTTGGAGGATTCCAACCGAGTCTTGTAGGTTAGCTATACTGTCGGACATCTTGGAGATCTCCGCACTAGAACTACCGGGGGTATTTTCATCGACCATTGTACTCTTAGGCGGTTAAGCCCTTAGTAAGAGCCGAGGCTCTGATACCAATTGAAAGTGCACTATGGTCAACTAGAGGGGGGGGGGGTGAATAGGTTGACTACCAATTTTTCTTTTCTTTTCCTTTTAAGGGGCTTAGTAAGATAAGATACGATTCTCTAGATGTGCAACTAGGTGAACAACTTATGTGAAGAGAGTAGTATGCGCAACGGAAGTAAAGCGTAAGGTAGTAAAGCAAACAACAAGTGTAAACAAGGAGACAAGGATATGATTCACCGTAGTTCCTTCTCAAAGAGAAGTACGTCTACGTTGGAGAGGTGGGGAGCCACCTAGGCGCTCCTCAATAGCACGGTTGTGCACACCTTGTTCTCCTTGAGCTTCTCCGGTGAGGGAGATGCTCGTTTCCACTATGAGGTCGACTTGAAGGCGTTGACCAAACCTTTACAAGGGCTTGAGGTCACTCCACAAGATGGATGGAGGCTCTCAAGCAATCCGTAGCTTCTTGCAACAAGGTGGAAACTACAAGCACGAGATCTACTAAGGTTTCTAGGCCTCAAGTAGGATTCTAGATCTACTAGGTTGTGGTGGATGGATTTGAGATTCCTTTGGTGGAAGTGTGGATCTAGGTCTCCTCTAGCTCTCCACCAAGTTTGGGAGTGATTGGGTGGACGGAGTGGGAGATCTAGGTGGTTGAAGCTTTCATTAATGGCTAGGAGAGAGAATGGGAAAAGCTTAGCATTTATGAGGTAGGTGTAGGGGTATTTATACTCTTGGCGTCCAAGTGGCCGTTTGCAGTCCAGGGCACTGGAGGCTCCGGTGGTTTCACCGGAGGGTCCGGTGGGTCTTCTGTGCACTGCGCAGTTGCGCAGTGCCTTATCCTTTGCGCGCTGCTGAGGAGGCCGGAGGCTCCGGTGGGTTGAGCGGAGGTTCCGTCCACCGGACCCGCACCGGAGGCTCCGGTGGAACCTCCGCCACTTTCCAACAGAAGGGGTAGCTGGCGGAGCCACCACCGGACCCTCCACCGGAGTCCATTTGCACTTGGACCAGGGGGCCACCTGATGTCCACCGGAGCCTCCGGTGGAACCTCCGCCACTTTCCAACAGAAGGGGTAGCTGGCGGAGCCACCACCGGATGCGCACCGGAGGCAATTTGCGCACAGGCTGAGTGGCAGCAGAGGGCTGAGCCTCCGGTGGATTCACCGGAGCCTCCGGTGGATTTACCGGAGCCTCCGGTGGATTCACCGGAGCTTCCGCCCCTGCACATTTTGGTTTCCTGGCTTTCTTTCTCTTAGCACTTTTCAAATATCTCAAGCATTAGCCCCATAAATATAGTGAACCTAATAACCTGGGCATTTTCATCATTAGAACAAACATTAGATCAAATAGTTATGTTGTCATATAATTACCAAAACGGACGATGATCTTTCATGATGGCCCCTCGATGATGGATGGAACTGCTTCTGAGGATGCCTCCAGCAAGGATGGATTCGAGATTTGGAATGCTCATGTCGCTCAATTTGAGCTGGCTGCAGAACACATTATTTTGGCACATTTGATCCTGACTCCCATGTTGAGTTTGTGCAAGTTGGTGGTGCTCTTTCTTCTGTAGAAGTCCCAGTGTGGCCATCCTTCCTGCACTTCCTTGGTTGGATGTTGTGTCGAGTGTATACTCATTGTATTCTGTCGGCCGATCAAGTCTCTACGACTTCAGTGGTCTTTAGTTGTGAAGGTGTCCTGCCTAAGATGTTTGATGCTGTCAGCTGGGTTGTTGTCGATCTCTCTCTCCATTTTCGTCCAGTTGGCCTACTATCTTCTATTCTTGATGATCTGATTCTTGAGTTCCCTCTTTGGTTGCTACCTCCAGACCAATTGGGCTCTTATTCCCTTTTGGAGTTGTCGGATGGGTTGGTATTGTGGAATTTCCCTCTGAACCTGTGTTGGTCCCGCTTTTTGACTATGTTGCAGAAGACAGATCCTATGTCTCGTCGATTCCAGCTAGTCTACCTTCTTCAAATGTTGTTCAGTCTGTTCTTGGGCTGTTGTCCTCTTCGGGTCAAGCCTCTGACTCTCGTTCTTGTTGTTTTTCCCGCAAGGTTGATCCTCCCAAGGTTGACAAGCAGGCTCGCCGTTCCACTCGCAGCAACGATGAGGGGTTCAAGCATGATTCCCTTCCTTACACCTCCTCTCGTCGTGTAGGCCCTCATGTTACCAAGGCCTTGCCCCCTCGTGTCATTCAGATAAGTGAGCTTTAGTATATTGGTGTTGAGGATTGCCATCTCAACCATGAAGACCTGACAGAAGAGAAGTTCCTGTGCAAGCGTGATGTCTAAGCATCGATCTTCCCACTAGCTCTGCTTGGGCAGCCTTTTTCCCCTGTTATTTTTTGGTTTGTTGTTGAACCTTATTTGCTTGCTCCCCTTCCTAGCTAAAACAATGTCAAGTCAGTTTGATCGCTTGATTTATGCGAAACTTATCTGGAATTTCCTATGTTGGAATATCCACGCTATTAATAGCCCTAAGAAATGGCTGTTTATTAGAGATAAAATTGAAGAAAGTGCCGCTTCCATATTGTGCTTTCAGTAGACTAAACGAACTACTTTTGATTTAGCTTTTATTAAATCCTTCACGCCAAAATGATTCAATCAGTTCGCTTTTGTTCCCTCTGATGGTGCGTATGGAGGACTCTTGGTCATTTGGGCTAGTAGCATGTTCTCGGGTCAGGTTTAACTGCAGGAATCTTTTGCAGTTGTTATCAATTTTACGTCATGTTCCTCGTCCGATAACTTTATTCTAGTCAATGTTTATGGTCCGTGTGAGGGTATTGAGCGTAAAAACTTTGTTGCATGGTTGTTTCATTTGGATATTGCCCTCAACTCCCTATGGTTAATCCTAGGTGATTTCAAATTTTATCGATATTCTGGTAGTCATAATAAACCTGGTGCTAATCTAGAAGATATTTCTACATTCAACGAGATTATTAGCCACATAGGTCTTATTGAGCTTCCTCTTAAAGGTTGTCATTACACTTGGAGTAACATGCAAGCAGATCCTCAATTAGTGCAGCTCGATTGGGTTTTTTCCTCCCAGCTCGGGCATTAAAATTCCCAAACATATCGGTTAGACCTCTAGCTCGACCCACCTTGGATCATACGTCGTGTGTTATTTCTGTTGGTACTTCTATCCCTAAAGCTACAATTTTTGTATTTGAAAACCATTGGGTCAAAGTTCCTGGCTTTATGGAAGTGGTCCAACGCATTTGGGATATCCATTGTCCCGGGGATACCGCTAGAGGTATATCGGCAAAGTTTAAATTGCCGCGTAAAGGGTTGCGTATCTGGAGCACAAGTATTTATGTCATCTCTCATATAATTGAAAATTGTAACTCGGTAATTCTTCGTCTTGATGGTTCTGAAGAGCTTGCATATTTCGGAATGGAATTTTTGTAATTTAGTAAAGCACAAGCTGCAATTTTTACTTGATTGCCAGCAGCAATATTGAAGAAAGAGGTGCACTATGCGCTGGGCTAAGTTCAGGAGCAAAAACACTAAGTTTTCTCACTCAGTGGACACCATCTGTTAAGGACACAATGCGATTGCATATTTAGCCCGGGATAACAGATCGATAGCGGTAGACCGTGATGAGAAGGCACATTTACTTTGGGGTTCTTTAAAGAGCGCTTAGGGGTTTCAAGACCGATTGATCCATTATTTAATTTCTCGAATTTCATTAATTATTCGGATGGCCTTCAATCCCTTTGTGAGACTTTTCCTCATGCCAAGATTGATAAAGTTGTTTTTGAAATGCTAAAGAACAAGGCCCCAGGACCTGATGGTTTCTCTGACTTATTTATCAAAAATGTGTTGGTCAATAATTCGATATGATTTTTACAAGATGTGTGAGGAATTTAGGGCAAACTCTGTTAACCTTTAGAGCATCAACGATGCTTTTATCACCCTGACCCCCAGGATGTCTAACCCCTCTAGTTGTAATGACTATCACCCCATTTCTCTTCTCAATTCGTGTGTGAAATTTTTTACCAAGCTTTTGGAAAATCGTCTGCAAGAAAGAATCCTTCAATTAGTTCATGTTAAGAGCTGCGCAATGGCCTCGACATATGAATATATTCATCAATGCAAACATTCTCATAAGGAGGCAGTTATTTTAAAGCTTGATTTCGCCGAGGCGTTCGACACCATTAAGCATAATGTCGTGCTGGCTATTCTTCGTTGTTGGGGTTTTGATGATAGGTTTCTCTCTTGGGTCGTTGCTATTTTTTCTTCGGGCACGTCTTCTGCTCTCCTTAATGGAGTTCCCGGAAAAAATTCCTTCACGGCGAGGTGTGCGCCAAGGTGATCCTTCCTCACCAATTATCTTTGTGGCGGGCGCTGCTCTCCCTGAGTACATGGTTAGCCGCCTTGCTAATAACGGTGGTCTTATCTCTCCCCTCTCTATCCCTGACACGGACTTTCCCATCGTTCAGTACGCGTATGACACATTATTGATCTTGCAGCCCTGTCACATTCAGCTGCTCGCGCTTAAGGACTTACAATCTTTTGTTTCTACCACCGGTCTATGTTTTAATTATCCAAAGTCCTGCTTAATGCCAATTAATATTGATCATGGTTGTCTTGATCATCTTGCTGCGACTTTTGGCTGCTCTGTGGGTTCTCTCCCCTTCACCTACCTAGGATTGCCACTGGGATCTTCTCTCCCGTCGGTGCAAGATATCTCGCCTATTGTGGACCACGTTGAGCGTCGCCTTAATGGGAGTTTTTTTTTTCTTGATTATTGAAACAGGTTGACCTTCGTGGATTATCAACTTTCTTCTCTTCCGGTGCACTTCATGTGTTCTCTTAAAGTGCCCAAATCCATTCTGGATATTTTTTATCATGCGCGACGACATTGCTTATGGGCCAAAGATGCAGAATCCACGTAAGTTAACTCTATGGCTACATGGCCGCTAGTCTGCAAGCAAAACAAGCATGGAGGCTTAGGAATTCTGAATCTTGAAGTCCAAAACAAAGCTTTGCTTCTAAAACAGCTACACACATTTTATTGCAAAGAGCAGATCCCTTGGGTTCAACTAGTTTGGTCCCTTTATGACCCTTCTTCCCCTCCTCATGCCCAGTCGACGCGCGTCTCTTTTTGGTGGCGGGATTTTATTTTAATCTAGTTGAAATTTAAAGGGATATCACTCACTTGACTATTTCTGATGGTTGCTCCAACCCTTTTTGGAAGGATTACTAGAATGGCAATGAACTTTCGGTTGGTTGATCCACCCCCTTTTTTGGAAGGATTACTGGAATGGCAATGAACTTCTTTGTGATCGATTCCCTCGCCTCTTCTCTTTTGTGTTGAATGAGAATACCTCAGTTCATTTTATGTCTACTCTGCCAGACCAATCCTCAGCCTTTTTCCTGCCCATGTCATCACATGCTTTCGAGGAGGTTGCGAGTGTCTCTAGTCTGTTGTCCCAGGACCATATTTCTCTCGATGAACCTGATGTGCGTGTATTTCCTTCGGGTAGTTCTAAGTACATAACGACAAAGTATTATAACTTTATGTTCTCTCAATTACCTCGTGACCCTTCCTTGTCGGATATTTGGAAATCCAAATGTATGTCCAAATTAGAATTCTTCGCCTGGTTACTTCAAATGGACAGGCTAAATACTAAAGAACCGATGTTGCACAAAAAATGGCCCTTGGAGGAGGGATCGTCTTGCATTCTTTGCTCCCAGGATGTTATTGAAACAAGGGACCATCTCTTCTTTTCCTGCTCGTTTGCTCTTTCTTGTTGGGACTGCATTCATATCTCTTGGGACTGCTCACATCCAATCTCCCAACGGATTCTTGTTGCAAAGAGAAACTTTTTAGGGCCATGTTTCTTGGAGGTTGTTTTTTGTGCTCTATGGAATATTTGGAAAAACAGAAATGATCTCATCTTCAAAGGTTTGACACCATCTCTAGCTCGGTGGAAGGTAACTTTTCAGAGTGATATTATACTTCATCCACACTGAATCCCTCTCGCTATGGTGCAATCCCTTTGGGATTGGATTTTACTTCCTTTCACTTAATGGCTTGTTTTTTCTCTTTCATTCCCCCCAAGATTTCTCTGTCTGTTGTAACTCTCTTTAAGGAAAACTTCTAGCTTTCCTATTAATATAAAAATCTACACCTTAGGGTTTTTTCGTATGGTAATTGCCTCAAACAATATCCGTGCATGCTCTCATTAATTGGTATCAATGGATGATGGATCTTCTGCAATGGTGACGTAGAGCTTGTCTGTATATTCGAAACGAGTCAAAGGACACAGAAAACAGAGTCCGAATGTGAAAGTTATGGCCAAAACCATAAGGCGAAAATTGCAGTTTCTGGGACTTCCGGACTTAATTTCGGGTCTGGCTCCGGGGTATGGAAAATTCTAGGTTCTACACCGGAAAAACCTTATGTAATTCCGGACCTAACATCGGGATGGCCGGAAAATTCTAGGTTTGGTACCGGATTTTTGCATCGCGATTTCAGGCGTAAATCTGCAACTTGAAGCACCAAATTGGAGGGGAAATCAGTGGAATTTGGCCATGAAAACACAAACGAAGGTAGATCAACAAGTATATAAATGAATCTATGTATCAAAACCTACCAGAAAGCACTTAATTCATATATCGATCCAAAAGCCCGGGAGGCTATTTTTTGGTGAAATTTCCGAATTTCTTCAAGAATAAGAAAGTTTGTGGGAAAGAGGGTGTCAAATCAATGGCAACCTTGTTCTTGATACCATATGATGCAGCACGGAATACATTTTACACATAATTTTTTCCACGTGAAGCATGGGAGGTGAGGAGACGACGAAGAACACGATGAACTCGCGCAAGAACAGACACAAGAGGGGATAGCTCACGAAGCATACGAGGGAAGATTGAAAGGGCATTTATGCTCTTAATTATTTTGGTGGTTGTTGATGATAAGATTAACTTGGGGATTAATGATTATTTCTAAGTGGATTATACAGGTTTTTATTCCCCATTGGTGTGTTGTGGATCGTGTACCGTTAAAAGGAAAAAGAGACTCGCAAAGTCAAGGAGGTCGAAGACTAGCGATAGCTTTTCGGTTTTTATTGAGTTTACGGATCCCGCACTATTAAGGGGGATCAAAAGGTTAGTTTAACTATGTGATCAAAGTCTCTTCCTAGTGCTATCCATCTGCCTTTTTGGTTCTAGTTGTTTCAGGTTTGTTTTGGTGAGTAAACTGAGTTGTGGGAGCACTGCCGGACGATCTGGCATTTTTCTTGTCGGACCGTCCGGCGCCGGATCTGCTCCAGCGCGAGGAAAAACCCGAGAACCGCCGTGGGCCTGCCGGTCTACACCGGGACCCTTCTGGCGCCTGCGCCAGATCGGCCGACGCCATTTGTCAGATCGTCCGGCGGTATATTTTCTACACGTGTTCGCCGCTTGACTGCCCGTGTAGACCGGCAGCTCTGCGGTTACTCTCGGTTTGGTCGCCAGATGGACCGGCGTTCCGCTCTGGATCGTCCAACACCTAACCCTGAGCACATCTCTTTTTCCACGACAGAACTTGTGGAAGGACCTCGCTGGATCATCTGGCGATAAAAGTGTCGGATAGTCCGTCGTGTGTTAATCTGCACTAGAACGGCTAGTTTTCCACCCATGTATCTAAGTGACTTACCTCTTCGAGGTAGATTATCGACTTATTCCTCATTTCTAGATCCGAGCCGCCATTACACACTCTCAAGCTCCCATACAACAAATCATTCCCCCATGAGCGTTTTTGAGAGATTCCACAAGAGTGAAGCTCATCCCTTGCAAGATCCAAGCTTCTCCCTCTCTATGACCAGTCAATTTCAAGATTTGAGCACTATGTTAGGTTGTCCCTTTGATCTTGTTACTCTTGAGCTCTTGGGAGCACCTAGGCGGAAGGTGTCGCCCGTAAGCATCCGGCTTGTGGATTTACTGCTTCGGGAAAGTTTGTACATGTTTGGAGGTCGCCTCAAGACCTACCACTAGTGGGTTGAGCTCTTTCTTCGTGGAAGAGGCTCAAGGAGAAGAAGGTGATCCTTCGTGGCGTACGGGTGTCCTTCGTGGTATCCTGCACCTCTCCAACGCGACGTACTTCTCTCCCAAGGAGAAGGAACACAGGAATGCATCTTCATCTCCACGTGCCTCGGTTATTTCTATCTGAGCTCTTTCATTGTTGTATCGTTTTGCATCATATAGGTTGTTTTCATATAGTTGTTAGGCACATCTTATTTATCCGCACAGCCTAAAACTTGTGCAACAAAGAATAAAATTTGTAGAAACCTATTCATCCCCTCCCCCTCTAGGTTACCGTCTCTATCCTTTCAATTGGTATCAGAGGAAAGGACTCTTTTTAAGGGCTTTACCGCCTAAAGAATGAGATGGTTAATCCATAGGAGGCCGCTAAGTTGGCGAAAGACGCTAAGTTAGCGGAATAGCAGGCTGCGAAGTTAGCTGCTGATGAGGAAGCCAGATGGGCTACTCGTGAAGCTAACCTCGTAGCCACTCTGGAAAAACAAATGATTATAAGGGTGGCCAACGAGGTTGAGCGAAGGTTGGCACTTAAAGAGGATCCCTCGGCCGCTAGTGTTAGTGGTGGTGTGATTCCCCAAAGTGTCGGCCTTGGCACAAACAAAGATGGCCCCTCTTATAATCAACTTGGAATGGACTATAACCCACCACCTATCCAAATGACATACATGACTAATGCGGGTCCTCCACCCGTTTTTGATGGAACTCACTTTTCCTATTAGAAATCTTCTATGGAATCTTATCTTTGCAGTGTGTGTGAGGATCTTTGGGAAGTTGTGGAGAAAGTCTACAAGCCTTGTGAACGTGTGCAACGCCAACTCAACTGCACTGCTCGTGACAAGATTTGTGCTTCTAACCCAAGGCCTCTCTACAATCAAGTCCACCGAATTGAATCTGCCAAAGATTTGTGGGATAGAATCATCATTCTTTAAGAAGGAACATCTCTCATTCAAAAGACCAACTATGAGTTATCCAAGAGAGAAATGGGTCTGTTTGTCATAAAGGATGGTGAGAAGTTGTCAAGTGCCTATGCAAGACTTGATGCACTTCGGGTAAAAATACAAGGTCTTCGTTGTGAGAAATACAATGATGGGTTTGATGTGAATGATGATTTCATCAAAGGAAAGATCATTGAGATTGTGTCCCTCGATGAGCAACAACTATCTCTTCATCATGAAATTCATGGACTCCCACAAGGAAATGTCACCATATGATTTGGTCTCGTTCTACATTGCCAATGAGAATCGTGTGGCACAAGAAAATCAAACAAGAGACCTTGTCTGTGCCATGAAGACTCCCAACCTTGCTTTGAAGGCCAAGGTTGTCTGTATGCACGAAGAGGAAGTTGAGGAAGAAATAGAAGATGACCAAGAAGAAGAGATGACATCAACAAGTGAATTAGATGTGGATCTTGCCTTCTTCACCAAGAAGTGGGGAAGATCTTTTGGAACAAAGGTTAGAAATTCCTCCAAGGATGTGATGAGAAACTGCTAAAAATGTGATCAACCGAGCCACTTCTCTGAAGTGTCCTTATGAGAAGAGAGAGGACAAGCCCAAGTATGACAAAGAAGCAAAGAAGAAGTTGCTGCCCAACCCCATCAATAAAAGATCAAGCGCCGACAAGGCCAAGAGAAGGGAGAGGGATTTCTTGGGCACCGGGTATACCTCGGAGGATGAAGATGAGGAGGAGGTGGCCATAGAAGTGGCTGGGTTGGCTCATGGTGAACCCGACTCGCTCTTCACATATTACTACACCAAAGAATACGCTCCTTCCTCCAAGAAAAAATCTCACAAGTGCCTAATGGCAAAGGGACCAAAGGTTAACTCTAAACCCATACCCAATCCTCCTATGTTCAACGCAAATTCACCTATTCCTTCTAGTAAGGTAGATGATGATCATGATCATGATGAGGATGTGAATGCTAGAATGGGTAAATTGCATAAAGTTATGATCTCCCTTCGTGGAGAGGCTCAAGATCAATTCGATTACTCAATGGATACCATCTCCTCTAAAGATGATATCATTGAGGAACTCGAAACCCATGTTGAAGATGGGAGACGGAGATTCAATCTCCTTAAGCAAGAGCTCACCAATGAGGAACATGATTCTTTCACCCTTTGCAAACAAATAGAAACATATGAACTTGACAAGGATAAGAATCTGGATTCAATAGATAGAGCTCTTGAGATGTCTCAAGTTCTTGATGCCTGTAACACCCGGGGGATTTTCCCCCAAATTAGAAGTTGATTGTTTTACTTTTGGCATTGCATGGCATTGCATCATGCATGAAGTGCACCTTGTTTCCAAACCAAATTAAAAATGTAAACATATTACAATGTTTCCAAAACCATTTGCAAACAGAACAACTCAAATTGTTTTTTTCAATAGTTTTGAATTTGAATTATTCAAATTGCTTGGTTAATAAAACCCCTTCTATTAAAACCCTAATTTGAATTTCAAATTTAAATTCAAACATGAGCACAATTTCAAAATTTTCAAAACTCAACTGTCATGCACTTGGGTAAATGACATGTTGAACTCAGTAAAAATATTGCATAAAATAAATAAACAACACCCTAAACCCCTTTCTTTTCTCTCTTATCTCTCTTTTACAAAAAAAGGAAGAAGAAATAAAAAAACAAAAAAGGGGGAGGCAGGCCAGCCCAAGTGGGCTAGCCCACCTACCACCCCTACTCCCACAGCCCAGCAGCCCAACCCCCTGCTTCTTCTTCGTACGGACAGACAGGAGGGGGACGTCACCCTCCACCACCGAGCCCCCCACCTCCACCTGCTCCCCCTCCCCTATACCTACCCCCTCCTTTCCCAAACCCTAGCCCCAACCACTCCCCTCTCCTTCCTCTCCTGTGCCGCCACTTCCTCTCTTCTTCCTCCCCGTCGATCTCCTTTTCTTCCACTGATTTTTCTGTTCTGTCTGTGACATTTTTTTCTGACGCCAAGAAGAACACCTCCGTGGCCGAGGTTGCCGTGCTTGGCGCCGCTGTTGAGGACCTCGCCAGTCCACGCCAAGGCCGGGAATGGCACCGGGGAGGTGCCCTCTGCGCTTTCGTTTCCTCGGCCGGGCCTGGGAAGCTTCGTAGCCCTCCCGCCATCGCTGTCTTCCTCCCGGGCGCGCCGCGATCGTTGTCGCCATCTCCGTCAGAACCACCTCCGCCGTCGCCGCCGTGAGACACCTCTTGTCGTGCCGCCGCGGGGAATGGGACCCCGAGGGCACGGCCTCCCTCCTCGTTGCCTCACCGGGCCGGAGACGCCCTGGGGACCCCCCGCGCTTCCTCCATCGCCATCGACCACCGCAGCTCCCTCAACGCCATCGTCGACAACCACATCGACGTCTCCTGCGCCCCGCATCAAAACTTCCGCGAGGTGAGCTCGCCCCTGGCCTCTCCCCGTCCTCCTCCCGTGCTCTGAGACCCGGCCCTCGAGCTGCAGCCGCCGTTTCCCACCGGAGTTCATCGCCGTCCCGTCGTTCCGCGCCGTCGTAACTGAATTTCGGGGTTCAGTTTCGTCAGGGAACATGCCGTTTTGTTTACCTCTTAACGCATCAGGTCCCGATCCAATCACAAGCGCTCATCTACCCCAGTGGTTGGTTCCTCCGTGCGCGCCCGCGAGGTCGAGGGTTCGATCCCCGCACGGCCGAATAAAGGCCCCTTTTTCTTCCGTTCGCGCACGCGCCCGGGCCCGCACGGCAGTGGCCCTGGAGGCCACGTCGTCACTCAACCGCGCTAGCTGGCGCCACCGTGGCGTAGGGGCCACCCGTCAGCGCCTGTGGCTGGCGTTGGGCGCAGTCTGGATCACCCCAGATCCAGATCTGAGGTTTCTTTTCACAACCAGGTCCCTAAAAATTGCAGAACAGTCCCTGCATTTCAAATGCACCTAATAAATTCATTTAAACTCCAATTTCAAAATATAACATATGTTTTCCATGAAGAATTAAATTCTCTACCTGTTTAAACCATTTGTGCACTGTTTTGAACATTCCAAATCAATTCAAAAATTCAAACTCAAATAACTCTTTTGAATTTGATTAAATTCATAACTATTTCAAATTTAATTCAAATGGCACATGTAAAATATGTTTTCCATGCAAAATTGAACAAGCTTTCCAAACATAAACTTTGTTTCCTGTTTTGAATAATTAAAATTGGTTAAATAATTTAAATCTTGTTTAAATCATTTAAAATTGCTAAATTAATAACTTGGTCAAACTAAATTCTTTTTGAACATATAAAATATGTATTCCACCCCAAATTTCATGATCTTTCCAAATATCAACTTTGTTTTCTGTTTTAAATAATTTAAATTGCTGAAAACAACTATTTTTTAATTAATGCATTTAAAATTGTCAATTTAATAACTTGCTCATCTAAAATCCAAATTTAACAAATGAAATATGTATTCCATCTAAAATTTTGTGTTCTTTCCAAATATAAATTTTGTTATCTGTTTTGAACATTTAAAATTGGTGAAAACAACAAATGTTTGTTCAAATCATTTAAAATGCCAAAGTTCACAACTTAATAAATAAAATTCCAAACTTGGTAAACAACATATCAAACTGAAGCTATTGTTGTTTTCTTATTGTTTTCATCATCCATGCATCATTCTAATCAACTTTCACATGATGGTTATTTGTAGATCATTTAATTCAACATTAATTAATGGTCTTTTCCATATGCAATCCAAATTGCATATGGGCCCATTTAAATATGTTTACCATGTCAACTGGTTTACTTTGATGCATCAATTAATTGTCATGCATATAAACTAGCATCATGCTGGATCTTTTGCCGTAGTAGTAATTGTTGCATCCGGTGTTTGTTCTAGTTCGTTGCTTCTTCGCGGATAGGACGTTGAGATGATGTGATCAACGACAAGTTCTGCGGATGTACCTCTACTTGCTGGATTCCAGGCAAGTATACTCACTTGCTGCCTATGGCTGCCTTTCATCACTTGTTACCGATTCTTTCCGTTGTTCTTATGCTAGCCTTATGATTCGATGCTTGTGTCTCGTTCCTATCATATGTTTACCTTGCAGCCATGATATAGCCTTCCTCCCACTTCCTATTAACTGTTGTTTGTTTACCTAGTTGGCCCTCGTGTCGTAGTTGCATGCTTAGATTTGTTCGTGCTCGAGTCTTGTTGTCCTTTGTCGTATCACCTGTTTAGTTGATAGTTGGGTTTCAATTTAATCAACAACATGTTAATGTTTTGGGTAATAATACTTTGATGATAAGGCACCGGCAGGAGGCCCGGCGTGGTTTTGAGGCCTGCTAGTGTCGAACTTAATTAGGAAAAGGGTCTTGTCCCCCGATCCATGACGAGCGCACTAACCGCATGTGGGAAGCGAGTATGGGCGCCCCCCGCAACTCTGATTCGATTCGCATCTCGTCCAAATCGCCTCATTTAGTTCGGGTTTTCCATTTGCCGCATGCATATGCAGGTGCGAACCCTTGGCGCCAGGGTGGAACTTTTGTAGTCGGCATTTAGGGAGACACGTTCTTAGAGTGCTATGAGGGTCCCCTTTTCTTCGTGGGGCTTGATTAGCCGTGCGCTCAATTGCACGGGGTTCTTTGGGCTTGATGCGAAGAAGAGTTGGGTTGTGTTGAGTGCCTCGCTTGGTGGAAGGGCCTTTCCATCTGGCGGGTCATTCTTACGTGTACGGCCAAATTGGTGCATCCCTGCAGGGTTAAATCTTCTCGAGAAGCCGTGTTGTCCGCGGTTATGGATGACTTGGTGAAAGTGCTGGCTAACAAGTACTCAGACAACTTACACCTAACGATGATAACTTGATTAGTAATATAGATTACCTCCACCATAAGAATGAATGTCACTTTAATCAACCGTGTGAGTTTCCTTGGGTTGCTTCCTTAGTAGGGGGTAACATTGGATGGGTATTGTTTGGTGAGTAGTTGTAGTTGGTTCTGATACGCTCCCTTATCCCTTTCTTTTAGCCGGATGTTGTAGCGCGTCTCTGTAGTTAGTTAGTGCAGCCCGCTGCCGCTTCGTTGCAATAATCCCTTCCTTTCCGTTGTACCCAAAGTATTTGTATCTTGTGATGATTGGTTACGCTGGTATCTTGTGAGTATGGTTTATCCACTTGCCAGTACTTAATAGTACTGACCCACGAATCCATTTCGTGGCTGCATATTCCACATTGCAGTCAACAGGTTTGAAGTCTGACGACGTTAGCTTGGGAATCCCTCCGGCTTGGCCTGGGCAGGGATTGGACGCCATCGGTTATCTTCAGGACTCTTAGTCCAATTTGTATCTTGTCCGTAGTCGGACACTATGTTGTTTCTTCCGCTGTTATTTGGATCTTTGTATTGTATCAGTTGTATCCTTGACTCGTTTGAGTCGTCTTGTATATATCTTTTCTGTTGTTGTTGCGGAATATTCGTGAACTGTTGTAATGTTATCACAAGTGGCAACCTGAAATCGGTTATTATGTGGATTTTGGCGGAAATGCTGAAATCTGCATAGTGCCCGATCTCGGGGCGTCACAATGCCTCTAAGAAAGATCTAGAGGTTGCTCATGCTTCTCTCACCAAGGACCTTGAACATCTTGAGAATGCACACAATCTTCTCATAGATGAGTTCACTAGCCTTGAAGAGAAGTATGATCAACTTAGAGCTTATAAGAAGGGGAGGACTAAAATTGGCTCCTCAAATGCTCCCATTACTATTGATAATGCTGCTTGTGCTTCTAACCCTTTGGATGTTCAAGCTTCTCTTGTTGAGGAAAATAAGAAGTTGGAGTAAGAGCTTGAGAAGGAGCGTCTCACTACCACTCAAAGTAAGAAGCCTCTTAATGAGGTTCTTGCTACACAAAAAATGAGGCCTAAGCAAGGACTTGGGTACAACCCAAGAAACAATAACAAGAAGGCCAATTCTCCCAAGAAGATAATTTTTTTTGCAAGAATGGCACGAGGAGGATAGCAATGACAAGAAGATTATGGGGGAAGGGAGTGCCACTAGGGGAAATCCTAACCTCCACTTTGCAGAAAAATTTAATTCATCCTATGTGCTATGTAAGGGCACGCAAGGGTATGTGTATGATAAATATGTTGGACCTTGTAATGGCTATTCTTTTAGATGGTATTATATTTATGTGCCTAAGGTCCTTGTTACTAATGTCAAGGGACCCATTGATAAATGGGTTCCTAAATCAAATAATTAATCTTGTGTAGGGGTTTGTCTTCGGTGGTCCTAAATGGGTGTTTGATAGTGGATGCACCAATCATATGACCGAAGCAAAAGAGATGCTTGACAAGTTTATTGAAGATGTTAACCGCAAGTCAAGCATCACCTTTGGGGATAATTCACAAGGAAATGTATTGGGATATGGCAAGGTTGCAATCATGAAAGACTTGTCTCTCGAGAATGACATGCGTGTTGAATCCCTTGGCTATAAGATGCTTTCCATTAATCATCTTGCTCACATTGGTTACAATTCCTATTTTACTAAGAATAATTTGATGGTCTTTAGGAGTGATAATCTCGAATTGGTCTTTGTTGGATATGTTGAGGGCGGCCTTTGTGTGGCTTATTTCTCAAAAGAGATTCCCTCTCCCTCAACGTGTCGAATGGCCATGGTTGACAAGGGTTGGTTGTGGAATTGGCGGCTAGTCCATGTCAACATGAGAAATCTTAAACTACTCCTTAAAGACAATCATGTTATTGGACTATCCGATGTTGACTTTGAAAGAGATCGTGTGTGTAGTGCATGTATTGCTGGGAAGCAAAAAGGAAAGGATCACCCCTCCAAGAGCATCATCACCACTTGTAGGCCTTTGGAGATCCTACACTTGGATCTCTTTGGGCCCTCCAACTATGGTACTCTTGGTGGGAAAATATTTGTTCTTGTGATTGTGGATGATTACTCAAGGTACACTTGAGTATTCGTCCTCAAGTCCAAGGATGAGACCCAAAAGTGCTACATCGTTCGCTAAGAAAGCTCAATGCACCTATAATGTGGTGATCAAGTTTATCCGCACCGACAATGGCTCCGAGTTCAAGAATTACACCATGCTAGATTTCATTGAATGAGAAGGCATCAAGCACCAATATTCCACTCCCTATACACCCTAGCAAAATGGTGTTGTGGAGAGGAAGAATCGGACAATCATTGAGATGGCAAGAACTATGTTGAATGATTCAAGTCCCCATATAATTTTTTTGGGTGAAGCCATCTCCACTGTTTTTCATGCAACAAACCGAATTTTCCTCCATTCCTTTTGCAACAAGACCGCATATGAGCTTCTCACCAGGAATAAGCCCAATGTCTTGTACTTCCGGGTTTTCGGGTGCAAATGCTTCGTCAAGAACAAGAATGAGAGGCTCGGTAAATTCGAATCTAGAACTATTGAGGAAATTTTTGTTGGATATTCATCGGAGTCCCACGACTATAGATTCTACAACAAGTCCACCGGACATGTTCAAAATTCTAGTGACGTGGACTTCGACGAGAATAACGGCTCCCAAGTGGAGCAAGTTGCTTCATGTGTTGTAGGTGATGGAGATCCTTCTAAAGTATCAAGGCTATGGGAATTGGGCATATCTTGCCTTGTGAGACTCATCATATCTTGGAGAAATCATGTGATGGAGAAGGAACAAGATCAATTCAAGTGGATCCAAGCTCAACTCAAGACGAGCCCACCACCTCATCTCAAGATGAACACATTCCTCAAGACGAGAATAATATTCAAGAACAAGCATCAAGCTCTCGGCCCTTTTAGCAAGTTCAAGAAGGAGAACTAATTGGACATATTTCTCAAGAACATGCTCAAATTTATCCACAAAACAAGTTCAAGTGGATCCTCAAGCTCAAGCTCATGTGGAACCTCAAGTGCAAGATTCTCCTCCACGAGAGTTTTTTGATTACAAGGGCATTGCACGAAGCATCAAGAACTCCCAGAAATCAAGCGTGATTGAGCTCAACAAAATCCTAGGGAGTATTTCTAAGGGTGTTGTCACCCGTAGAAAGATAGAATATCTAGCTAAATTTAGCAAGCATCACTCGTTTATCTCACATTTTGAACCTCTTAAGGTGATCGAGGCTTTGTAGGGTCCGGATTGGATTGTGGCCATGCAATAGGAGCTAGAGTGCTTCACACGCAAAGAGGTTTGGTATCTTGTTGACAAGCCCAAGGATCATATGATCAACATCATTGGGACCAAATGGGTCTTCAAGAACAAGCATGGCGAGAATGGGATGGTCATTCCAAACAAGGCAAGGTTAGTGGCGCAAGGGTTTGCTCAAGTAGAAGGTATGGATTATGAGGATACCTTTGCGCCCGTGGCTCATCTTGAAGTTATTCGTCTATTGCTTGCATTTGCATCTTTTCATAACTTCACGCTTTATCAAATGGATGTGAAAAGTGCTTTTCTCAATGGCCCCTTAAAAGAGGAGGCATATGTTGCTCAACTCCGGCTTTCGAGGACCCCAAATTCCCCAACCGTGTGTATAAAATCCATAAGGAGCTCTATGGACTCAAGCAAGCACCAGGAGCTTGGTATGAGCACCTTAGAGATTTTCTACTCAAGGATGGGTTTGAAATTGGGAAAGTCGACTCTACCCTTTTCACCAAATAGTTTAAAGGGGGAGGAATTTTCATATGCCAAATCTATGTTGAGGATATTATCTTTGGTGGTTCATTTGAGCGCCATAACAAAGCTTTCTCTAAGTTGATGACTAGGAAATTCAAGATGTCCATGATGGAGGAGTTGAAGTATTTCCTCGGATTTAAAGTGAGGCAACTTGATGAAGAAACTTTCATCTCCCAAGAGCAATATGTGAAGGACATGCTCAATAAGTTTGATATGGTGAATGCTTCCATCACCAAGACGCCCATGCAAGTCAATGGGAAACTAGAAGCATGCAAGAAGGAAAATGATGTGGACATAAAGGTATACCATTCTATGATTGGCTCTTTGTTGTATCTTTGCGCTTCTAGAACCGGATATTATGTTTAGTGTTGGAATATGTGCTCGTTATCAATCCGCTCTGAAAGAGAGACATCTTGTGGCGGTCAAACGGATTCTTAGGTAACTTGTTCTCACTCCAAGTCTTGGGTTGTGGTATCCAAAGGGGTCTATAATGACCCACAAGTATAGTGGATCGCAACAGTCTTCGAGGGAAGTAAAACCCAAATTTATTGATTCGACACAAGGGGAGCCAAAGAATATTTATAAGACTTAATAGATGAGTTCTCAGTTAAGCTGCACCTTAAAATAGACTTGCTCGCAATATTTTATCAGTGGTAACAGTTTTATAGCAGCAGTAGTAGTAAAATAACAGCAGGAGTAAAATAGTAACAACGGTATAAATTGTAGAAAACATCGGGATTGAAGTATTGTAGGCATAGGGATAGATGAACAAGCATTGCATGGATAAGATAGTTCATCTAATGATCAAAACATGGGCATTGCAGATAGATAATAGTAAAGCATCCAAGTACTAGGCAAACCATAGGCATGTGTTCCAATTTAGTCGTACGTGCTCGCAGTGAGAAACTTGCACAACATCTTCTGTCCTACCAGCCCGTTGCAGCGGGGCCTCAAGGGAAACTACCGGTAATTAAGGTTCTCCTTTTAATAAAGCACCGGAGCAGAGCATTAACACTCCGTGAACACATGTGATCCTCACATCACAGCCATCCCCTCCGGCTGTCCCAATTATTGTCACTTTGGGGCCTCGGGTTCCAGGCAACAATGTGTGTAAACAACTTGCAGGTATGATCAAGAAACATAATTATACTCATGAAACAATAACATTTTAAGATATGAAATCATGGCACTCGGGCCCTAGTGACAAGCATTAAACATAACAAGTTGTAACAACGATATAAATCCCTAGCAATGGATACTAGGCACCATGCCCTAACAATCTGGCATTATTACATGAACGGTCTCACCCAATCCCTTCCATCCCTCTCAGCCTACAGCAGGGATTACTCACACATGGATCTGGGAATCATGGATGGTTGATGGATAAGTGATGGCGATGATGATGGTGACGATCTCCTCCAAATCCCCGTTTCGGCAGGGTGCTGGAACATGAATTTCTGATCCCCGAATTGGTTTCGAGGTGGCAGCGGCGCTCTGGTGTTTTTCTCTGGAATATGACGAACCCCCCTCAGCTTGTAGGTCACGGGGCTTATGTATTCTAAAGGGGATTCCGAGGGGTGGCTGAGGTGGCCACACCATGTCGTGGCGCGGCCTAGGGGGGCTCCACCGGGTGGTGTGGGCCCCTCCTTGCCCCCCTCCGGCTCATCTTCTGGCTCCGGGGGTCTTCGGGTAAAATAAGGACTCCGGGATATTTTCTGGGTAATTTCCTAAAAGTTGATTTTCTACACAAAAACAAGACACCAAGGTAATTCTTCTTAAAACAACGTTAGTCCGTGTTAGTTGTATTCAAAACTCACAAGTTGAGAGTAAAATAACATCAAAAGTGTTCGGAAAAGTAGATACGTTTTGAACGTATCAACTCCCCCTAGTGTCCTAAAGCAATTTAGTTAACAATTGAGTGTGATAAAAGAACTTCTACGAACACATTTGCTTCATATGATGTAAATATTCTCACTATACGATCAAGTGCTTAGGCAATTCATAATAAGAAGCATGCAAATAAAGTCACCTAATAGTTATGCAAACCATGAAGAGATACCAACACACTAATAATAAGCAACATGAAGTATATCAATCTGCAGGATTGCAATGTTCATAATAAGATATGATAAAGTGGTATCGCACTTGCTATTAATAGTGGAGCAAAACATAAATGTTAGGGCACCTCTGAGGTTCAAGTGAAGACTAGAAGTAAAGATATCAAAGATACAAGCATCAAAGTTATACCACAATCAACCGTGTTCTGGGACAAGCACATTACACTAAGAATAACAGCTATGCTCTCAAGAAGGTGCATAAAGGCAGAAGGTGAAGACTCAACGTAAAAGTAAAAGAAAGTCCCTTCGCAGAGGGAAGCGGGGATTAACTCATGTGCTAGAGCTTTTTATTTTATAGACATAGGTATTGAAAACAATTTTTAAGAGAGGTGTATGCTTATGTCAATAAACGGTAAACATACAATACAATACGTCACAAGCCAACTAGACTTTACAAGAGAGGCTACCATTGAAGGACGCAACGGGGGTAGAAGGTCATCCCTCTTCTCTTTTGTTTACACAATTGTGCTTTGACTGATAAATCAGGGGAAAAAAGAGTGAAGAGAATTTATAGTAACCAAGTTTGGGGCTAGGCACCCCGCTGCCAGCTCTTCTATCAATTCGGATAAGTATATGTGCCACTAGTCCAGGTGTGTAAAGTCCAATCAACAAGTGAAATAAAGATTCTCTATTTACGTGGTTTTTAAAGGTAGCACATGAGAAATTTACTTTGGAGTGGTGGTTAAATACCACATATAGGTAGGTACGGTGGACACTTTTGGAAAAACTTTGGTTTTGGGAGTTGGATGCACGAGTAGAGCTCATACTCAGTACAGGTGAAGGCTAGCAATAGACTGGGAGCGACAATCAAGAGAGCAACAACTGTCATAATCATTCTTGTGACAAAACAAAATTAACAGGTGCATAAAAGTGATACAAATACTCTGAGGCAAAATAAATCATCGAGGCTTGATTGACTTTTTGTTTTCAGTCTTATGCATGCGTGAGCATGTGCCAAATCAATTCAAGTGAAACATTCAGAGGGAGATACCACAATGGCATACCCTTCTATGAATAAAATAATGCAAGCAAACATTTATACGACATGCTATCCAATATTAGTAAGTTGGAACTGATTATGAGAGAGTACGAACTACTAAACATCCATTAAATGACATACACCTTACACGAACAAACTAAGCATGATCATGAGAAAGGCCTAAAGGAGTTAATATACGCGCAACAATAATACCCCCATAAATGGGTCCTCTAGCAGCTAAGCGGCGAGCAATGAGAGCACCAAGGTTATACTCATGATTATCATTAAGTGCAGCAGCCAGAAAAGCTAAATGGTAATTTTAAATATTACTAGTGTTTTCCCTACCAAGAACACTAGTAGCAAGATAGTAACTAAAGTATCTAATAGCTGGGAACTGAATGTTTCTTATCTTGCCGCGCTGAGTTGCGCGGTCATCATCATTGGTCACCCCTCGGTAGAGCTCCAGCAAATCAGCAGGTCGTCCTTGAATCTTCCTCGCTGTCCCAGTCGTATTGATACATATGATGCTGCAAAATCTTGCCAATGACATGGTGAAAGGCCTATCATAGATTTTGAAAGCAATACATGGGTTACAAGAGGAGTTATTAAGAGTAAATCTCTCAACAAAAGTTTTGGTTAGTATAGCATATTGAGCGCTTTCGTCATTCATATAATCAGTTAGACGAAACCTGTTAATAAGAAGCAATGAGTCATCAAGGATCACTGCATCATTTAAAAAGTTAAAACAAGGGAAAGTAGACGGATGTGCATCTCCATCATCTCCTGCATCATCAATACTCGGTGCAATGAGATTTTCATTGTAAGATGGTCTCAGCAGAGTAGCTGATCTTGAAGGCATTGACCTCCTAGGTGCATCACTCTCAAAGATTTCTCCAAGGGTGTAGTTATGCATCCTCTTTTTCTGAAATTTTTAGCAAGCATCACAAAAATTGAATTGGAAGTAACTATATGATAGAAACTACTATAGAGACTTGTAAGAGGGTTATACATGCATCAAAACTATTTTAATTTCACACAAATCAAGCATTCAAACTCACATAACCTGTCACCTACTGTACCAAAATACTCAAGAAATACTCTACTAAACAAAATTCTACTTGGACAATCGGAGGAGTCACATACCGGAAAGAAAATGCTCCAAATTTTAGCATCAAAGATGGGTTGAAGCAAGGAGATCAAAAAATCACGAGGAAGAACAGCAAGAACGCGGGTTTGAGCAATGTTTTCGACTTTGGTGGAGAGAGAGGGCTGTTTGGAAGGAAGGAGAGTAAGTGGAGGGTCAGGGGGCCCACACCATGTGTCGGCGCACCCAGGGGCCTGCTTGCGCCACCAGGTGGTGTGGAGGCATGGTGGGTCCCCCTGGGGTGGCCTAGGTGCATCTCTGCCCCATTTTCAATGTAAAAAATTTAATATAAGTTTTCTGGAATTTTTAGAGAAACTTTATTTTCGGTCATTTCCAGAATTTTGATAAATGAGTGAAAACCAGGAAAACAATTATAGAATGATGGAAAACATAACTAAAACTACATAATTTCTAAGACACTCCAACAAGCAAATAACCATAGAAAACATAAATGTGGGTGGTGAAAACATGAGTAACAACAGTAAACAAGGTGAAAACATGGTGAAAACATAATTGTGAATGGTGAAAACATTATGATACTAAAGTAGCATGGTGAAAATATGGTGAAAACATAAAGGGGAAAGTGAAAACATAGTGAAAACATTGTTTTCTTCATTCAAAATCACTTTGTTAACAAGGTTGATCAAGTCTTGTTACCAAAACAATTTTATAAGAGGCAAAACTTTGCTTTTCACTAAATGATTATGTTACCTCAACTTTGATAGACATAGTCCCAAACATGACAATTTCATATTATGTTTTTGGCATTAGAATAGGACAATAGAATTCTGCAATCTTGATGGTCTCAATATTTTCAGTTGAATTTAGATCATATTTCCTATCAATCTTCTTGGGAAAATAAACTGTGTGTTCTTTATCATTAACATTAAAAGTTATGTTTCCTTGATTGCAATAAATAACAACCCTTGCAGTATTAAGAAAAGGTCTCTGAACAATACTAGACATATTATTATCTTCACACATTTCCAACACAACAAAGTCAGTTAATATCAAACAGTTAGTAGCCACTTGAACAGGAACATTCTCACATATACCAACATGAATAGCAGTAGATTTATCAGCCATTTGCAAAGATATATCAGTTGGTATCATTTTTTCCAAAAGAAGTCTCTTATAGAGAGAGAGAGGCATAACACTAACTCCTTCTCCCAAATCACATAAAGCAGTTCTAACATAATTATTTTTAATGCAGCATGGAATAGTTGGTATACCTGGATATCCAAGCTTCTTTGGAACCTTGCCATTGAAAGAGTAATTAGCAAGCATATTGGAAACTTACTCATTAGGAACCTTTCTTTTGTTAGGGACAATATCTTTCATATATTTAGAATAAGGAGGCAATTTAATAGCATCAGTTAAAGGAATGTGCAAAAACAAAGGTTTCGTCCAATCACGGGACTTGTTATAATGTTCTTGTTCCTTTGATTTATGTTTCTTATTAGGAAAAGGCATTGATTTCTGTACCAAGGTTCTCTCTCATTACCACAGTTTATTAGTAATGAAATCCTCCCTAGTATACCTTATATTTTTAGTTTGCTTTTCAGGTTCAACTTCAGTTTCTTCTTTATTAGAAACATCACTCTTATCATTACCACTTTCAGTTTCAGCATCAGAGACAGATATACTATTAGGATCTTTAGCAGGTTCAGGAGATTCTACAACAGTTTTATGTTTCTTCTTCTTTTTCTTAGAAGAAGTAGTATTGTTTTTAAGTTGTTGAGAATCTTGTTCAATTCTTTTTGGATGTCCTTCAGGATACAAGGGATCCTGAGTAGAAACACCACTTCTAGTGCCTATTGCATAAACATGTTTTTTTTCTCTAGAAGCATTAGCTAGAAAATCTTTTTGCACCTTAGTGAGTTGATCAATTTGATTTTGAAACATACGGAAATGTTTAACAAGCATTTTAACATCATTAGAGGTTCTCTCAATAATACCATGCAAATTATCAATAGCTCTAGAGTTTTCCATTAGATGATTCTGCGTTCTCATATTAAAGTTGTCTTCCTTAACAACATAATTATCAAATTCATCTAATCATTGATCAAGTGGTTTAGAATAGGGAATATCTCTATTATCAAAATATTGGAGAGAGTGTACCTCGACTATGGATGGATGAGGAATTAGCTTACATAATTCTTCTATAGGTGGTAAATCATTCACATGTTCAGATTTAATACCCCTCTCTTTAAGAGATTTCTTGGCTTCCCTCGTCACATCATCATTTAATTCAACCATTCCCATCTTGTTGGGTGTTGTTGTTGGTTCAGGTATAGTCCAATCATAATGATTTTTGGCTATTTTAGCCAATAATTCCTCAGCTTCTTCAGGAGTCCTCTTCCTAAAAAATCAGCCAGCACAACTATACAGGTATGTCCTTGATTCAACAGTTAGTCCATTATAAAATATATCCAGGAGCTCATTTTTAGGTAATTGATGTTCAGGGCTAGCTCTAAGTAAAGAACAAAATCTTTCCCAAGATTCATGCATTTTCTCCCCTTCAAATTGCTTAAAGTTGAAGATTCTTTGCAAAGCAGCATGTTGAGCACTAGCAGGAAAATATTTCCGAAAGAAAGCATTAACCAACCAATAGGACTATCAATAGATCCAGGTGAAAAATTGTTAAAACAAGTTTTAGCTTCATCTTTCAAAGAGAAAGGGAAGATCTTAGAAATAAAGTAAGTGCATTTCTTAATATCATCAGAAAATAAACTACTCAAAGATGAGAGCTCATTCATGTGTTCCATAGCACTTTCATTTTCAGTACCACAAAAAGGTTCTTTCTCAACAATATATATGTAAGATAAATCTAGAGAGAAATCATAATCCTTATATTTAATGTGGATGGGAGATGTAGCAAACATAGCATCAGGAGAAGGTTTATATTTAATAGCACATCTTAAAAGAAGACTCTTAAGAGCACTTGCACTAGTAGTAGCATGAACTTCTTCAATAAAGTCATCAACAAGTTCAATGTAAGTTTCCTCAAGATCATCACTAGGAATTTCTCTAGACTCAGGTGAATTAACAGGTGTATCAACATTTTCATCAGGAATTTCAGTGTTTTAATTTTTTTAGATCTAGCAATTGTAGCATCTAGGAAAGGAACTAGTGAACCAGTATCATCAAGCACATTAAAAGCATCATCAAAAGTATCAGAAGCATTTTCAGACTCAGCAGAAGTAGCAGTGTCTGTAGCATGTGTATGTGGTGGTCTAAGAAGCTTACTCATTACAGATGGTGAATCAAGAGCAACAGAGGTGTTCAGAGTTGTACCTCTCCTTGTAGTGGATGGTAATATAGAGACTTTCCCATCACGAGTTTTACCCATGATGAAAAGCTTGCAGCGAACAATATCACGTTGAAGTGAGCAAATAAATAAAGCTATGCTCCCCATCAACGGCGCCAGAAAATAGTCTTGATTACCCACAAGTATAGGGGATCGCAACAGTCTTCGAGGGAAGTAAAACCCAAATTTATGTATTCGACACAAGGGGAGCCAAAGAATATTTATAAGCCTTAACAGATGAGTTGTCAGTTCAGCTGCACCTCAAAGTAGACTTGCTTGCAACACTTTATCAGTGGTAATAGTTTTATAGCCGTAGTAGTAGTAAACTGACAGCAGGACTAAAATAGTAAGAGCGGTAACAGTTGTAGAAAACAACAAGATTGAAGTACTGTAGGCATAGGGATAGATGAACGGGCGTTGCATGGATAAGATAGTTCATATAATAATCAAAACATGGGCGTTGCAGATAGATAATAATAAATCATCCAAGTACTAGACAAACCATAGGCATGTGTTTTAATTTAGTCGTACGTGCTCGCAATGAGAAACTTGCACAACATCTTCTGTCCTACCAGCCTGTTGCAGCGGGGCCTCAAGGGAAACTATTGGTAATTAAGGTGCTCCTTTTAATAAAGCACCGGAGCAGAGCATTAACACTCCGTGAACACATGTGATCCTCACATCACAGCCATCCCCTCCGGTTGTCCCAATTATTGTCACTTTGGGGCCTCGGGCTCCAGGCAACAATGTGTGTAAACAACTTGCAGGTATGATCAAGAAACATAATTATACTCATGAAACAATGACATGTTCAGATCTGAAATCATGGCACTCGGGCCCTAGTGACAAGCATTAAGCATAACAAGTTCCAACAACAATATAAAGCCCCAACAACGGATACTAGGCACCATGCCCTAACAATCTGGCATTATTACATGAACAATCTCATCCAATCCCTTCCATCCCTCTCAGCCTACAGCGGGGATTACTCACACATGGATGGGGGAATCATGGATGGTTGATGGAGAAGTGGTGGCAATGACGGTGGCTATGATCTCCTCCGAATCCCCATCCCGGCAGGGTGCCAGAACAAGAGCTTCTGATCCCCCAATTGGGTTTCGAGGTGGCTGTGGCGCTCTGGTGTTTTTCTCTGGAATATGACAAACCCCCCTCGGTTTTTAGGTCACGGGGATTATGTAGTTGAAAGGGGAGACCGAGGGGGTGGCTGAGGTGGCCACACCATGTGGTGGCGCGGCTTAGGGGGCGCCACCAGGTGGTGCGGGCCCCTCCTTGCCCCCCTCCGGATCATCTTTTGGCTCCGGGGGTCTTCGGGTAAAATAAGTACTTTGGGGTCTTTTCCGGGCAATTTCCTGAAAGTTGATTTTCTGCACAAAAATGAGACACAAAGGTAATTCTGCTGAAAACAGTGTTAGTGTGTGTTAGTTGCATTCAAAACTCACA
This sequence comes from Alopecurus myosuroides, assembly GCA_028641055.1. Classification (NCBI taxonomy): domain Eukaryota; kingdom Viridiplantae; phylum Streptophyta; class Magnoliopsida; order Poales; family Poaceae; genus Alopecurus; species Alopecurus myosuroides. The sequence goes on along the minus strand of CM054058.1, from coordinate 314,046,192 downwards.
AGTTCAGAGGAAAACAACAACAACAAAAGTGTTCGGAAAAGTAGATACGTTTTGGACGTATCAGTCTACCTTTGCACTTCATGGCTATTCGGATTTCGATTGGGCTGGTGATAAGGTTGTCGGGGGGTTACCCCCGAGTAGGGTAAAGGCAAGTGCTAAAGGCAAGATCGGAAGAGACGTTTGGCAGAGTAGCTGGCTACCCGGTACTCGCTACCCGGTCGACTGCTATTCGGCCGTACACACTGATGGCCAAGAGAAAGAATCAAGGAAGTTATTCTCCTCCGAGTAGAGGAAGTGGTCCGAGTAGAAATGGCGGTTTCCTACTCGGGCCAGATGTCAAAGGAGCCGTTCTGACACAGGATCCCGCGTATCCTGGGTCCGTACTGGAGCACTGTTCATCTGCAGAGCGCGTGCTTATCCGCGTCAGGGTGTCAGCAGGGCGTCGCAGGTTAGGGGGGCCTACCCTGTGATGGTGGCAGTGATAACAGATCAGCTTCGTGGTTTTGCACAACGACTTTCCACATCAGACAAACCAGGAAGCCAAAGGTGTCAGCGGGAAGCTGGAAGTGTGCTGTGTGCACACTATGTCGACATCTGTTTGTACTTTTCCCTATTGGCTGTATCCGACTGGGCACCAGTATATAAGGTGTCCTGCCCCCTCCTGCGCGAGGGATCCAGAACCGGTTCACATTCTAGACCTAGATCTTCATCTAGAGAGAAGGGTGGCTACTCGGCGGTAGGCCAAACTTGTACTGTGGCTACTCGGTGAGATACAAATATAAAGAGAGAAAGGCAGGAGTAGGGGTTTTACCTCCACACGAGGGCCCTGAACCTGGGTAGATCTTGTTGTTTGCAGTGCTAGAGTCATCCCACACGCGGCTACTCGCTGCGTGATCCCTCCCCGAGCACCTCCAGCGTCCATCGTTCCCACATCTTTAGCCATCCTATGGCATCTGCCGTGACACCAGCACGACAGTTGGCGCCCACCGTGGGGCATCCAGCGGCGCTGGCTGGAGTTCACGTTCGGACGGGATCCATTTCTGCTACTGGGGAGCATGTGGTTTGTGGTCTTGTCCACAAATTCGGCTCCTTCGACTTCGTCATCGAAAACGCCGGCGATTTCAGCGGCAGGGCTATGGCAGAGGGCGGCACGGTGCTCTCCTTCGGCTCGCACCTCGTCTACGTCGCCACCATCATCGTTCGCGAGTACCCCGAGCAGCTGCATGTCGCGGAAGATCCCCCTGCTGTCATCGCCGCACGCGGAAAGCCAACTGGCTGTTCTGCGGGCAGCGTGGAAGTGCTGATGACCGGCCCGGCTATCGCTGCTGGGAAGGGCGCGGCCGCATCCGCGGCAGTCGTTGAGCAGCTTGCGGACACGAGCGAGCCCCCGAGAACGCACAAGCCCTACGACGCGCCTCACAACATCCCGGGCTACATCCCTCCTTCCACGACATCGACGATACCGGCATCCGCCGTGCGAGTAGGCATGCCGCCTCCCACCGAGCTCGAGCTCATGACCATGAGGGCGTAGCTCGACCGGTAGCGCCAGGAGCTGCTCGCCGAGCAGGCGGAGCTGGATAAGGTTAGGCTTGAGCTTAACCTGGACCAGAACGAGTACAACAGAGCTCACGGCTTTACGCCTGTAGTAAGGAGGCCTGCCAAGACAGGCGCTACGCGCCGCAACCTAGGCACCGAGATGGCAGCAGTTGGTGAAACTGCTGGTCAATCTGCTAGCCAAAACACCGCCACCACCAGACCCAAATACAGCACCCCCGCCAAAACCCTTAGAGGTGTTGAGGCTGTAGCTGCTGAGTTGCCGCATCTCGCTGGCGACGCGCACGTTAGGCAGCAGGAGAGGCTCAATGAGCTAGTGCTAGAGGCTGCTAGGCAGAACGAGGAATTCCGGAAAGCCAATCCGGGTGCTGGAGCTTCTCAGGTGGTGCATTCGCATGCGGCTAGATCTAACGATCAGGCCTCATCACCACATCCCAGCCGTGAGAGGGACCGGAGTGGGCACTCTGGCAGAGACAGGCAGATGCAGGTGTACGACCCGGCTGTCGCAGCGAAACAGCACGCTGTGCCGCGACAGTCCGGTCAAAAACACAACACTGCAGGAGCAGGCTATCAAGCCCATAAAGCTCATAGCCAGGCGCGAGATGGAGATCGCCCAGGCCCTTCTCGGCATCAGGTTGCTCAGCCTACTCGGCAGAGACCGCAGCCGCGTGCAATCGCACTAGCCGCCAACCTGGTGGAGCAACCTGCAGTCGTGCAGGTGGACAGATATGATGATGGCTACTCGGCTATGGGTTTGGCTGGCTATGATATCCTGGATCGCGTGGGTGAGCGTGTGCTGGAGCCTAGTGATGCCAGGAACAAGCTGGACTGGATCAGCCTATCCGCGCAACTCGAGAGCAAGGGGCCGCCTGGCCCTGAATGCTTTGGCCCACGCATCATGACAGAGCCATCTGTGAAGCAGTTCCAGCTCGCTAGGGGGACCAAGTGCTATGACGGCAGCACCAAGCCGGAAGACTGGCTTAATGACTATGTCACAGCCGTGCACATCGCAGGCGGCAACAGGAGGTGGGCCGTGTGGTACATCCCGCAGATGCTAGAAGGACCAGCAAGAACTTGGCTCAACAACCTGCCCAAGAACAGCATCAACTGCTGGCTTGACTTTGCGGAGGCTTTCGTCAGCAACTTCACCAGCACCTACCGGAGGCCGAATAGGCCGCAGCAGCTATCCGCTTGCAGGCAGCGGGAAGAGGAGACGGACCGAGAGTATCTTACTCGGTGGAGTACTCTGAGGAACACCTGTGAATGCGTGAACGAGGCCCAGGCCATCACATGGTTTGCGCAGGGTTGCAGGCATGACAGCATGTTGTGGCAAAGGCTGCAGAGAGAGATGCCGAGTACTCTCGCGGAGACCATCCGGATTGCGGATCAGTACGCACTCGGCGACCCAACTCAGCCTCTTCTCGATGCTGTTGAGCCGAGAAGAAACTACAACAACAACAACAACAAGCGCAGTGAGTTCCGCAACAAGCGCAGAGGTGACCGGACTGATACCCGGTATGATCCGTAGGAGGTGAATGCTGTGGCTACCGGAGCTGGGAGTAGCCAGAGGCCAAAAACTGCTGGAGCCCAGTACGGGCAGAACCAGAATCAGGGCCAAGGCAACAAGAAGCCGTACAACGCTCCCCAGCAGGGTAGCGGCAACTCGGGTCCGGCTCAGAACTTTGTCTTCAAGGACATGAAGGATGGCCCATGCAGTTTCCATACTCGGCATCCCGCTAGACCCGCCAACCACACTACTCGGCAGTGCAGTTGGTGGGAAGAGATCAAGAATGAGGGCCTGCCTCCTCCTCCTCCTCTGCCAGCTGCGAATGCCGCTGTGCAGCCTGCTCGCGCACCCGCTGCCCGGCCTCCAGCTTTTCCGAGAAGAGAGAATGTGAACCAGGTGGCTTTAGGAGCCAACCGCTACTTCAACAACGACGGCTACCGTAACAACAACAACAACAACAACGACCGCAACCACAACAACAACAGAGGCAACAACAACAATGGTAACAATGGTGATGGAGGCCGCAACCAGTACCAGGAGCATCACGAGAGCTACATGATCTTCACCTCTGAGCCTGTCGACAAGCAGTCTCAGCACAGGCGTGCCATGGAGGTCAATGCTGTGATCCCTGCTGTTCCTCACTACATGCACTGGTGCAACCAAGAGATCACGTGGTCCAGAGCGGATCAGCCTAAGGTGATTCCCAACCCGGGTAGCTACGCCTTGGTGCTGGATCCCACCTTCTTGGGTCCTCAGAAGAACGTGAAGTTCAGCAAGGTACTGATCGACAACGGCAGCAGCATCAACATTGTGTACAAAGACACACTTGAGAAGCTCAAAATGGCCGAGAACATGCTGCTACCCAGCAAGACCACTTTCCATGGCATTGTGCCGGGAGTTTCTTGCAATCCAATTGGCCGAGTATGGATAGACGTGATATTCGGTACCAGGGAGAACTGCCGCACAGAGAGCCTGCAGTTCGAGGTAGTTGATCACCAGAGCCCCTATCACGCCCTACTCGGCAGGCCTGCTCTGAGCAAGTTCATGGCCTCTACTCATACTGCATATCTGAAGATGAAGATCCCTGGTCCCAATGGCGTGATCACCATATCTGGTGATTACAAGAAGTCTATGGAGTGTGCTTCTGCTGGTTCTCAGTTGGCCGAGTCTATGGTGATTGCTGCCGAGAAGAAGAAGATGTACGAGGTGGTGGCTATGGCGCAGTCCACGCAAGCTGGTGCGCCTGGCATGCCAAGTTCCCAGCACGGGACGGCGTTCCAGGCATCTCAGGAGACGAAGAAGATCCAGGTCGACCCTGAGTTCCCCGACCGTGTTGCCATCATTGGCTCAGGGTTGGGGGAGAAATAGGAAAGCGAGCTCATCCACTTCCTCCGTGAGAATCGGGACGTGTTCGCCTGGTCCAATGAGGATCTACCAGGTGTCCCGAGGGAGTTGGTTGAGCACTCGCTACATGTGCGTCCTGACGCCAAACCAGTGAAGCAGGCTATGCGCCGCTTCGGAGATGAGAGAAGGAAGGCCATCGGTGATCAGATCACCAAGCTGCTGATAAGCAATTTCATCATGGAGGTGTTGCATCCAGATTGGCTAGCCAACTCGGTCATGGTTGAGAAGAAGAAAGAGGAACCCAAGGCCGCTACCGCATGGCGCATGTGCGTCGACTACACCGACTTGAACAAGGCTTGCCCCAAGGATCCCTTTCCGCTACCCCGCATCAATCAGGTGATCGATTCCACTGCTGGTTGTGAGCTGTTGTCTTTCATAGATGCCTACTCTTGTTTTCATCAGATAGCCCTCAACCCTGCTGATCAAATAAAGACTGCTTTCATTACCCCGTACGGAGCTTATTGCTATCGTGTCATGTGCTTTGGTTGTGGAATGCGGGTGCTACTTATCAGAGATGCATGCAGAAATGCTTGCATGATCAACTCGGCAAAAATGTGCAGGTGTACGTAGATGACATTGTCATCAAAACGAATAAAGCACATACTCTGCTTAGTGACCTTGAGGAAACTTTTGCCAACTTGCGCAAATATAAGATGAAGTTGAACCCGAGTAAATGCACCTTTGGTGTCCCGGCTGGCAAGCTGCTCGACTTCTTGGTATCCAGTCGAGGCATTGAGGCCAATCCTTCAAAGATAAAAGCTATTGAGAGCATGTCTTTGCCGAGATCCCTGAAGGATGTGCAAAAATTCACTGGTTGCTTGGCATCTCTGAGTCGTTTCTTGGGCAGAATGGGCGAGAAGGCCCTGCCTTTGTATCAATTGATGAAGAAAAGCGACAAGTTCGTCTGGACACCGAAAGCTGATGTGGCATTCAAAGAGCTGAAGGCAATGCTGGGTAGCGCTCCCATCTTGGCTAGTCCGCTACCCAAGGAGCCAATGCTGCTATACATTGCCGCTACCAACCGGGTAGTCAGCATGGTGATTGTGGTGGAACGAGAAGAGGAAGGCAAAAGTGTGCAGCGGCCAGTGTATTATCTCAGTGAGGTGCTGTCCAGCTCCAAACAGAACTACCCGCACTACCAGAAGATGACGTACGGTGTGTACCTGGGCGCCAAGAAGCTAAAGCACTATTTCCAAGAACATCCCATCACCGTGGTGAGTTTAGCTCCTATCTCGGATATCATGGTCAACAAGGAAGCGAGTGGCAGAGTAGCCAAGTGGGCAATCGAGCTGGCCGCGTACGCTCCCGCGTATGCGAGAAGAGAAGCCATCAAGTCTCAGATTCTGGCGGAATTTCTTGTGGATTGGGCTGAGGTGCAGTATGAGCCTCCGACTCCGGTATCCAACTATTGGAAGATGCACTTTGATGGCTCCAAAATGAAGGAAGGACTTGGCGCTGGCGTAGTGCTTACGTCACCCAAGCGAGATCAACTCAAATATGTGTTGCAAATCCACTTCAAGGCATCCAACAATGTAGCAGAGTACGAGGCCGTGGTGCATGGCTTGAAGGTAGCCAAAGAAGTGGGTGTGCAGCGCATCATATGCTATGGCGACTCGGATCTGGTTGTGCAACAAGTTTCTGGCACTTGGGATGCTCTGGATGCCAACATGGCGTCATACCGCTTCCTGGTCCAAACCATGACGGGATTCTTTAAAGGCTGCGAGTTCCAACACATACACCGAGCAGAGAATGAGGCAGCTGATGAGCTGTCCAAGTTGGGGTCTTCTCGGCAGTACATCCCGGCTGGGATTGCCTTGGAGCATTTGAGAAAGCCATATATCAAGCCATCCCCCAACTCGGAATCCATTTTCGTTCCTTCTCTGCCTAGTGAAGAAGCAGTTCCAATGGAGATTGACTGGGAAGGTGCGAAAAAGGACCCGGGGACTGCAGTCTCCATCCCGAGGACTGGCGCCTGCAACCCGGGGACTGCCCCTCCTTACTCGGGGACTGCCCCTCCTTACTCGGGGACTGCCCCTCCCTACTCGGGGACTGCCCCTCCCCACTCGGGGACTGCCCCTCTCAGCTCGGAGACTGTGGCATTCCTTGAAGAAGTCCTTGCAAACCGTTCGGGGATGCAGAGAGAAGAAATTCTGGTGGAAATACATCAAGGAGAATGCGGGCATCACGCCTCTTCTCGGGCTCTAGTCAAGAAGGATTTTCGGCATGGTTTCTTCTGGCTCACTGCTTTGAAGCAAGCTGAAGATATTGTGAGGAAGTGCAACGGCTGCCAGAGATTCGGAAGTAAGATCCACATGTCTGCTTCCGAGTTGAAAACCATTCCCATCACCTGGCCATTTGCTGTTTGGTGTCTGGATATGGTTGGTCCCTTCAAGCCGGCTAGAGGAAACATGACTCACATCTTGATCATGGTTGATAAGTTCACCAAGTGGATTGAAGTAAAGCCTATTCGGAAATGCGACGGAGCTACTGCTATGAGTTTCCTGAAGGATGTGATCCTGAGATACGGCTACCCGCACAGCATCATCACGGATAACGGCATGAATTTTGCTGAGGGTGCCATGGTGAGATTCTGCAGAGATAAGCACATCCGACTAGATGTCGCGTCTGTCGCGCATCCCGCCTCCAATGGGCAGGTGGAAAGAGCAAATGGCATGGTGCTTGCAGGCATAAAGCCAAGGCTGATTGAGCCGCTGCTGAAAACACCAGGGTGTTGGTTAGACGAGTTGCCAGCGGTGTTGTGGAGTCTAAGGACTACCCCTAACCGGTCAACCGGCTACACACCATTCTTCTTGGTTTATGGGGCTAAGGCCGTGTTGCCAATCGATCTAGAGCATGACTCCCCCCGAGTAACCCTCTACACTGAGGCGGAGGCGAGAGAAGCTCGAGAAGATGACGTTGACCTGCTAGAAGAAGCAAGAGAGCTTACTCTGTCACGTTCAGCTGTTTACCAGCAAAACTTGAGGCGTTATCATAGCCGGAAAGTGAACCCAAGGGTTTTCCGAGAAGGAGACATGGTCCTTAGGCTCGTGCAGCGCACAGCCGGGATGCACAAGCTATCCCCTCCGTGGGAAGGGCCTTTCATTGTGAGCAAGGCTCTACACAATAATGCGTACTACATTGTAGATGCGCAACCATCGCAGAATAACAGGCCGGATAAAGCTGGGGAGGAATCCAAGCGCCCCTGGAATGTAGCTCTACTCCGTCGCTTTCATTCATGAGCAAAAGTGTGTATGTACTCTCTTATCCGAGTTAAACTCCTACTCTGCAATCTGAAATTGAACTCGGGGACTGCCCTCGTCCAAATTGTTCTAAGTGTTTCTATCCTGCTTTACCTTTGTCTACTCGGTTGCTCTGCTCAAAATTTCAGAGGTACATCTAGTACTGTGTTTAAACCTAAAAAGCCAACTCTTCGACTCTGCTGCTGTCCGAAACCCGGCTTCATGGCAAGCAAGAGAACAAGCTAGAGGTCACTGAGCACAAGAAAAATAACTAAGGAAAAGAGGAGTGCAGGAACCGAGTAGAGCGTCCTTTACTACTATTTTTTGTTAACTTTTTTCGGCTAAGTGGTGGGTAGCGTTACTATGACTGTTTCTAAGTGGCTAAGTATTTGAAACTCCAACTTTGAACTCTTGTGACTCGAATACCAAAAAAGCAACAAGTTGCAGGTAAGAGCTGAGATAAAAAGGAAGAGTGGATGAAAAATGCAACTCGGGGACTCGCATGATAACGCAATCCGGCATCGAGCCAAAGCTGCTCAAATTACTAAGTATGAAACATCAAAGGGGAATAAAACTGAGTAGCAACGCAAAGGATAAATGTTTAATACATATGCACCCGGCATCCCGGGGATCTGATAAGAGTTTGCAGCATAAGCGTTTCAGGAGTAAACTAGTTGGAAGTAGCAGTGTTCTCCAAGTTGGCGTTGGCTGCGTCCGCTTCAGGGTTGGCAGTAGCTTGCTCAGAGGTGGCAGTGGCCACCGAGATGGGGTCGGTAGCCGAAGTGGAGGCAGTAGACTGAGTGCGGGGAAGCGCCGTGTCGTCGAGCGCCACGCTAGAAGACAAGCCCAGCTCGGGAACCTCACCCTGAGTCACCATCTCGGGGGTGATGGTGGCAACCTGGCTCTCGGTTTCCTCGTCGCTACCCGCGCCAGCCTTGCCCTTCCCCTTCTCGGCACCTGTGTTCTCAAAGCAAGCCAGGTCATCCGATTCGGTGTCCTCATCGTCGTCTTCGTCTTTGTCCTCACCCTCGCTTTCCGCCTCAGTGTCAGGCTCGGTGGGACCGTCGAGGAAGATGGCAGTATCTGCGTAGGAGGCGATCTCGTACGCGACCGCCTTGCGGCGAGCCACGCAGTCGGAATCGGACTCCCACTTCGAATCCCGGCGCAGCTCAAGGATGGTGTCGAGATTTAAGTTCTCATACCAGCTGCATATGAAGAGGAGTAGCAGATCGGCGCCTGCCCGAGCTGCGAACGCACGCCATTTCTTCAATTCGGCCTTGGCACCGTTAAGCTTCTCGGCGAGCGAGCGGACGGTCGCTGGCGTAGGGTCTTGTGGCCAGAACAGAGAGTGCAGCTTGAAGGCTGTGGACACCAAGTCGGTGCCCAAGCCCCTGAGATGTTGGAGCTGTGACTGCATGTTCATAAGATTGTCTTCAGTTGAAGACTTGGTGTCCGTTGTCAGTCCCTTCTCTACTCGAGTATTCTGTGCCTTAGTCAGGGCAGGCGTGCAAGCCGAGCAGAGGTCAGGGAAGATTTTTGAAAATGCTATCAGAAAGGATTAGAAACAGAGGCAGAGAAGAGATGCAAGTCTAGCCAAACGGAAGAAGGAGGAAAAAGACAAGCACAGAGAAGCGAGAACTTACTGTTAAGCTCGCAGAGTAGCGCTTCCAGCTTCCTTCTCCAAGCCTCCTCATCCGCAACATGTTTCTCTTCAACCTTCCGAAACTCGGACAGCTGGTTCATGAGGTCCACATTGCTCTTCTTCAACACCTCATTTTCCAACTCGAGGGCCCTCTCCTTGGCCTTGGCCGCTGCCTTGATTTTGTCATTCTCGGCGGCCTGGTCTATGGCATCCTGAAGGGCAGCCCTCAACTGGACTTGCAGCGGTTTCTTGGCTCTCCAGCTGCTGCTTCACCTCTGCGGGCTTTAGGCAGTCGAGATGCTCTTCACGGAACTTCTTGTACTCTTCTGCGGAAAGAAACAACACAGTGAGCAGGGTAACCAAGAGAAAGGAGAGAAACAAGCGAGAAGACGGCAACTCACCTTCCAGCTCCTTAATCTTGCTTTCAGCAGAAGCAACAAAGACATGGCAGTGTTTGTGCTCCTCGGCCATCGCCTGGAATTTGCCTGCAGAGTAGAAAGAGTTAGAGCAAAGAGCAAATACGGGCGTAAACACGAAATGCATTAACCGAATGGATAGAAGCTTAATCTCGAGCTCTGAAAGTTGGAGGGCACGATCCACGGCCGCTTGCTCCGTCTCAGCATCAGTCTTGCGTTCTGCCTCCAGGGCCTCAAGGCTCCTCTTGGCGATGGAGTGATTCCAGAGCAGCCGCCGGTAAAGAGTTGTCCTCTTCAAGAGGCTATTCTGAGAAAAAGAAAGAAAGGGAGTTAGACAGTGTTTTGAAGATTTGGCCCGAGAAGACGGCAACTCGGTTGAGTACCCGTCTACTCGGCCCGAATCTCGGGGACTGGGTAGCAGATAAGGAGAAAATGAAGGACAGAAGGGAAGAAAAGTACAGAAGAGAAGAAAGGTTGCAACTCGGAACAAGCAAACGACACTTACAGCGTAGGTCTGTTCGAGGTCCTCGGCAGCTTTGCGATGGACATACATCTTCGCGGCCAGCGTGCTGGTGGTGGACGAAATGGTCATGGGATTGTAGCCCATGTCCTCCTTGTTCCAATCAGTGCGCCAGTGGTCCAGCGGGCCCAAGGCCAGGCCATTCCAGGTCTTGTTGCCAAGGACCTCGCTATTCCACTCAGCTTCGATGAAGCCTACCCGATCATCTGCTCGAGCCCCTCGGACACCACCTCAGTCTCTTGGACCTCGCGCGAGTAGATCGAAAGGGCTTTATTCTTACTCGGCAACTTGGAGTCCACCGCCGTGGCCTGCTTGCCCTTCGTGAGGGCGAGCCGCTGCTCGGTCTTGTTCAGATTGATGCCATACTGCTTGCCCATCTGCACCATGTAGAGCAGGTAGCTAGGAGATTCTTGAGTGCTTGATCCCGCGGCTGCGCCTGCAGAGCTGCCAGAAGCGCCAATGGTGAGCTGCCCAGTCTTCGCGGCAGGCTTCACGGGTAGTTTCGGTGGCGGCATCTTGGCAGCATCCAGCGCAGCAGTGCGCGACGGATTCTTGTGAACTGGGGCATCAGGCTGGATGGCCTGCTTACCGGCGACATCCGCCTTCTTAGTGATCTTCTTGGCTGGAGGGCTCGGTGCAGTCTTGGTCGTCTTCGGTGGTCGTGGAGGGCTTGGTGCAGTGGGTGGAGTAGCCTGCTGGGTAGGCGGCACAGGGGGCTGGCTACCCGGCGCAGCGTCCGGCTGCGCTTGGCTCTGCAGGTCGTGCTCCACCACAGTCGCCTCTACCCGCTGCTCGGCAGCGGGATCTGGTCGTACATCTCCTTGTTCTTCAACACGCGGCTGGGCCGTGGGGTCATCTTCAACAGCAGCTTCAGTTCCCGGCTGCTCCAGGTTCTCTTCCCGCCGCTCAAGAGCGGCGTGGTCTTGATACTCGGTGTCTTGTTCGGTATTCTCCCCAGCTGAGGCAGCTGGGAGAGAAGAGGGGGTCTCGTCTTGAGCAGCACCCTGCGCACTTGATTCTGCGTGTGCCTGCTTCTCCTGGTCCATGTCTTGGACACCAGCGCCCGTGTCCTTGGCGTTGGTGCCTTCTTCGTCTTCCTTCACGGGAGAGGGCGCACGCGTCCTATCCTGTGCTGCTGGCTCATCCTCGTCCCCACCAAGGTCAATGAGCGACCCGAGATCGATGGCTGATCTTTCCTTGGAGGTGGCGGGAGCTGCAGCAGCATCAGCGTTCAAAGGATCGCTGAAGAGAAAAAGAAGTTCAGAAAAGGAGGAGGGGGAGAAGAACACCAAGAAGCAATAATAAGATGTAAATTAGAGGGAAGCTACTTACCCTTTGCGGGTAGGGAGTGGCCTTCTGGTGGAAACCTTCTTCACCTTCTCGGGCTTCTTGGCCTTCTTGGCAGCAGGCTCTTGGGCACCACTACCTGCTCTCTTACGAGTGAAAGGAGCAGCTACCGCAACCGGATCGACATCGAGGACGTCCTCGTCTTCCTCATAAGCATCGTTGTCGTCTGTAGAGTAGAGGAGAAGAAGGAGTTGAGAAGCGGAAAGGAAAATTGGAGTGCGCTACTCGCAACTGGAGAAGCGAGCTCAGTCACCTTCTTCATCGTCCTCAGACCAATCCCGAATAGACGCATCGACGTGGTGCTTACCCTGCTGATCGGTGCGAGGGACACAGAGGGTAGCCTGGGTGTCATAGGCGGTCTCGTCGTCTTCTTTCCTGTCTGGATCCCAATTGGCCTCAAGGCGCTCCTCGTTTTCAGCAAGCTGGCGAGCAATGTGCTGGAAGTACAAGCAGGCAATGCAAATCAGTTGAGCAATACGAAGAATCCTACCCGGTACGGAATGCAAACATAAAGCATATATGGATAGGGATCTCTACTCAACACGACGTGCAAACACAAAGCACATAAAGCCTAGGAGATACTAGTAAGTGTTCTACTCGGCATGGCGTGCAAACACAAAGCACATAAAGCCTAGGAGATACTAGTAAGTGTTCTACTTGGTGCAGCGTGCAAAGACTAAGCATACTAAGCTGGAAGGCCACCTACTCGGTATCATGATGCAGAGATAAAGCATAAAGTGCTAACCTGTCCGATTGGCTTCTCGCGTCTATACGACACGAAGCCGTATTGCCAATGGTCGGTGAGGCCGGTGCTCATGATGGAGCGCGCCCAGACGGCCACCTCCGTGTTGCTCATCTCGAATGTGGTGGTCCTTGTACAGTCTCTGTTGCCTCCCATGTAGCACATGAGGTGCGGACGGCGCTGTAGCGGGAGCACTCGCCGAGAAATCCAGCAGGCGATGGGATCATCGCTTTTGAGCCCCAAATCCTTCAGCTCGGCGAGGCGCTTGTTGATCTCGGAGATATCGCCTTGCAGCGGTGGCTTGTATCCCCAATTCTGCTGAGTGGGCGCCGTGTTCGTCCACTTGGGAAGCTTAATTCGGTCCACGATTGGCGCTCCTTCTTCATCAGGAACATTCTTCACGTAGAAGAAGGACCGCTGCCACTTGCGCACCGAGTCGAGCCCCTTGATGCGCGGATGAGGGGTGGAGTCGCGCTGCAACATCATCGCGCTTCCGGTCTTGGTCATGCTGCGGGCTCTCTCCGTGCTTCCCGGCTTGGGCACGCTCTGCTTCCGGAAGAAGAAGTAGCGCGCCCAGGTGTGCACCGTGGGGCGCACACCCAGGAACGCCTCGCACACCACGGCGTGGTATGCGAGCATCACCACGGCGTTGGGAGGCAGGTGGTGCGGCTGGAGCCCGAAGTGGTCGAGGAAGGATTTGAAGAAATCGGAGACAGGCAGCCCGAATCCTCGCTTGAAATGAGCAAGGAAGACGACGAACTCGTCCGCTTCCGGTGTGGGAACGAGCTCGCCGTCCGGTTGCCGGCAGCGCACGCCGGGAGGAACGCGGCGGGTGTTTACCAGCCACTGGCAATCCTCCAGCGTAACCTCGGATCCAGACCATCCGGCGCGGGCGTCATCATCGCGGGCCATCGAGAAGAGAGATTTGGTGGAGGTTCGTGGAAACTTGGTGGAAATTGCTAGCCTTCCGGCGTCGCAGGGAGCAGCGACGCGGCGAGATGCGTGGCGGCAGAGAGGCGGAGAGGCAGGAAGTGAATGAGACCAGGAAGGGAAAGGAGGAGTTACCGAGGGGGTATTTATCCCTCCCCTCAGGGTGCCGTTACAGGCGGAGTTAGTGGGATCAGTTATGCACGGAGATCGTGCGACGTGGGGTGTGGGCCGGTTAGAAACGCACACAACACAGGTGGCGCGCGTAACGGCCGCAATTGATCCCACGTCGAGATCATGGGTAATAACTGCACTTGATGGGACCTAACAGGCCGGTGGGCCCAGGTCTCGATGATGGGCGCGTGGCCTGTCATATCCCGGGCACCGAGGCGTCGGGGGTGCGAGAACGTGACACGTGCCCAGTTGCAGTGCGGAAAGGTGGATTTGCTCTGCCATGCCGAGATTCTGTTCAAAATTTCACAAAGTCATTTTACACGGCGACAGAGAAGAGAATTGGTCCTATTCGGAAGAGGAGAGACTCGAGCCAGAATTGAGGGCTACTCGGAGGTTTTACTCAGCATCATAAGGTTCGAAGACAAGATTGGTTTTTAAGCTGGCAGGGCCCAGTGAACAAGTTCGTAGGACTCTACCAGCTTCGGGGACTAATGTCGGGGGGTTACCCCCGAGTAGGGTAAAGGCAAGTGCTAAAGGCAAGATCAGAAGAGACGTTTGGCAGAGTAGCTGGCTACCGGTACTCGCTACCCAGTCGACTGCTATTCGGCCGTACACACTGATGGCCAAGAGAAAGAATCAAGGAAGTTATTCTCCTCCGAGTAGAGGAAGTGGTCCGAGTAGAAATGGCGGTTTCCTACTCGGGCCAGAAGTCAAAGGAGCCGTTCTGACACAGGATCCCGCGTATCCTGGGTCCGTACTGGAGCACTGTTCATCTGCAGAGCGTGTGCTTATCCGCGCCAGGGTGTCAGCAGGGCGTCGCAGGTTAGGGGGCCTACCCTGTGATGGTGGCAGTGATAACAGATCAGCTTCTTGATTTTGCACAACGACTTTCCACATCAGACAAACCAGGAAGCCAAAGGTGTCAGCGGGAAGCTGGAAGTGTGTTGTGTGCACACTATGTCGACATCTGTTTGTACTTTTCCCTATTGGCTGTATCCGGCTGGGCACCAGTATATGAGGTGCCCTGCCCCCTCCTGCGCGAGGGATCCAGAACCGGTTCACATTCTAGACCTAGATCTTCATCTAGAGAGAAGGGTGGCTACTCGGCGGTAGGCCAAACTTGTACTGTGGCTACTCGGTGAGATACAAATATAAAGAGAGAAAGGCAGGAGTAGGGGTTTTACCTCCACATGAGGGCCCTGAACCTGGGTAGATCTTGTTGTTTGCAGTGCTAGAGTCATCCCACACGCGGCTACTCGCTGCGTGATCCCTCCCCGAGCACCTCCAGCGTCCATCGTTCCCACATCTTTAGCCATCCTATGGCATCTGCCGTGACACCACCACGACAAAGGTAGAACAGAAGTCGACCTCCGGGGCTTGCCAATTCGTTGGCCGGTCATTGGTGAGTTGGCAATCCAAGAAACAAAACACCGTATCCCTATCCCCCGCCAAAGCCGAATACATCGTTGTAACATCTTGTTGTGCTTAGTTGTTCTGGATGAGGCAAACCTTGAAATACTATGGTGTGTCTCTTGGTCCGGTGCCTCTTCTATGTGACAATGAAAGCGCAATAAAGATCGCCCATAACCCCGTCCAACATTGTCTCACCAAACGCATTGATATTCGCCATCACTTCCTGCGTGACCATGTCTCAACGGGTGATATTTCTCTCACTTATGTGGGAACAAAGCACCGGTTTGTGGACTTCAGAGGAGAACTTGGTATTCTTGATCCTAATAACTTTTATCAAAACTTGCACTATCTCCATTTTGCTAATCATATTATCTTGTTTAGAAGTGACGAATTTGTGGGGATAGCATCTTACCATGTCTTGGCATGATTCATAACTATGAGTGCTACATCATAAAGATCTAATGCCTATAGAACACAAGCATGTATCTTTGCGGTATATTCGCATTTGTGCTCTAACATAGGGGGAGAAATCCTCCGCCAACTTGCCTCTCATAATTGGTTGACTTTCTCTCCTCAATTTGTGTTACCTTGGCTCGTCTAAAAACCCAGTCCAAAACACACTTGTTGCACTCTTATGTCCTTATTTTTTTTAACAGGTGGGTGTAGAACAATACTTTGAGCTATCTTGTTGTTTTTCAAAACGCTTGTCTAAATGGCCTCCCTACATTTGCATCTTGTAATTTGCTTCTTTTAGGGGGAGCTCTTTAGGGCATTTTCATCCCTAGACTAGCTCTACCTAAGCCACTCCTTATCCCATAATCCACTTCTCAAAATTCTATATACACATCTTTGATCCAAAGTTTCGTGGCTGGTTCTATCAGTGTAAGAAAATCAATCATGTTTCTGCTCTAAAATCGGTCGTCGGACCGTCCGGCGAATTTGCCGGATCATCCGGCGCCTGATTACAGACGTAGAAAAGGACCAGAGTTTCTGTCAGGGGCCAGAACGTTCGGCGCCTTGCACCGGACCATCCGACGTCTGGGTGTGGGTGCGCATGTGTGTTGTTCGTGTTTTTGTCAGGGCTCAGGTGCCGGACCGTCCGACATAATTTTTGCCCAATCATCCGGCGGTACCCTTTCGGGTTAAAATCATGGGGAGCTGTGAGGAAGAGTTACTTCTTCCCCACTTGACCCCGACCTAACCACCTCCGCCATGCTGTCGACGCTGCCGCCCCAAGGGCTCCCTTGCCCTCCGGCCACTCCTCCTCCACCAAAAGTGCTCCCTCACCTCTGATCTACTCCTCTACCAACCAGATTTCCCTAGGAATGGGGGGTTCGGTCCTTTGGGGCACTTCCCTGGCCGCTCCGGTTTCTCCAACGAAGAGCATCGTAGCCCATCTAGTTCCCAAGTTAGTGTGTGATGGGAAGGACGAAGGGGACTGCTAAGAATAAGGATGAGGACTACCTGATTCGTCACGGTATACCTTTTTCTTCTGGTCAATTCCGTTCATATATCCATTCCATTGCAATCTTAGGGCATTATCTCTACGTTTTATCTAGCCCTAAGTACAATTAGCACTTAGGATATCTCTCCAAACCGTTACCTCATGGATTTTTTGCAATACGTTTTGGTCTCATTGTGTGGCTTGATGATTTATCCTCTCAACCATACAATGGGCTCAAAATTGTTGTTGTCCCATAAAATTGAGTTTTCCTCCGGATGTGTGTGCACTTATCTATGCTTCAGTACCTTCTATTTTTTTACAGCTCGTAGTGGCTCTAATGATAGTGGTGATACAGGCCCGATTTTCCAAGAATTTTGCCAGCCATGGTGGAGGTAGTTCAGCTCCGCAGCAGTTTGAGGATGATAGAATGGAGGAAGAATTCCAAAAGGATTTTGGTGATCCTATACCCTCTCCTTAGCCCTCTCCTAAAAAGAAGGCAAGAGGAAAAGCTGTCAACATGGGCACCGCAAAGAAACAAAAGAAGGTAGTTCACCGAGCCTCAACTAGCACCATTTGTAGGCCCTTGAATGAAAAGGAAGTCCTTGTGCTTATGAACAAGAAGATTCCAAGGAAAGCTCGTGGTTACAAGCCTAAGAATTGGTCCAAGGTTGCTAAACAAGTGTTTCTTTAGCAGAGGAGGGATGTCAGTTTTTACGCTCATGAGAAAGATGCCCCGGATTCTCGTTTCTATTCTAGTGTGCATCAAGATATCTATGAGAGCATTCTCATGAAGAAGGCACCAGCTTCTCCTCTCCTCACTCAGCAATATGTGAATATGAAGTTCCTTGTGGAGAACAATGACAATACTCATGGCACTTTGGATGTTCTTGATAGATTGGGGCTTTCTAAGTTGGTGCAGTTTATGTATGAATGGAAATAAGGAGGCTGTCATGCAGTTTTATGCCACCTGTGAGTTTCTGAAGGATGATCCAAGAACTGTTGAATGGATGACCAATGGACATTGTTTTACCGCTACGCTTGCAGATTTTTCTAATCTCTTTGAGATTCTTTATGGTAATGATCTCTATTCCATCCATGGTGCATCTCAAACTGGCGAGTCCATGCATTATAGTGCATTAGCTCCTCTTCATTCTCGTGAGGGTGTCAAACTGTACATTAATGAGGCTATGAAGACTATGACTATATTCAAAGAGCCATATTCATTCCCGTTCAAAATCATTTGCAAGACTCTTCTGCCCAAGAAGGGAGATTTCACCTCTGTCAAAAACTTTTCTATTGACCTTATGGTATTCACTGAGACTCATCTGGATGCTCAGTTTGATGTGGCAGATTTCATCTACAATGTTATTCGTCTTGCTTCTTACACCCAAGGTGAGAGGGACTTTCCGTTTGCCCCTCTTATTCAGTGCCTCATTGATCATGTGACTGGGCTAAACATTCACAAGGAGTGTTGTCATAAATCTTGGACTGTTGAACTTGATGGTGCGGTCAAACCTCTAACCGCCAAATCTCGCAAGAAGGTGCAAGTGATTCATTCTTCAAGGGATGGTTCTTCCTCCAGATTTGAGAAGTTCATGGCTGCTGCTGTCTGCTCTGTGTTTGGCATGTGCAAGGCTAATCATGATGATATTCATGATCTCAAGAATGAAAGCAGGGAAAAAGCTAACATGCTCAAGGGGCAGCTTCGTGAGAATGGTGTTGATGTGAGCGATGATGAGCCTATTCCTCCTCATGCTTCTACTGCTCCCTATGATTTCCCTCTCCACGGCTTCGAGGATTACTTCCCAAATGCATGCCATGATGACAACGAAGACCGCTCCGAGTGATTCTTGGGATGGGCTTTTAGTCTCTTTTCTCTTTTTTGTACTTGTTTCCAAAGGGGGTGAAGTAGTATATTAGGTTTCTTGGGGGAAGGGGGGAGCTCCTGGTTTAAGTTTAGATGTCCCCGTACCTTCCTTGATTATCTTGGGCATGTGAAACTTTCCTCGTTTTATTTGTTTAAGACTACGTCTCTTTGCTGTTGGATCTGTCACATCCCTGTTTTTAAGCACTTGTATTATATTAATTTAGCAAGCCTCTTAAGACTTTTGTAATGCAATTAAGTGGACAACATGTTTGTGTAGAAATGATTATCTATGCAATATTAAGTGGTGTGTTTCTTTTCAACTTGAGGAGTTTTTCTCCTAAGAAACACATTGTTTTATATTTGTTTTCCTATGTTTTCCACTAAGGTTCTTAAGAGATTATTTTTCAAGACTTGAGGTGACCCTTTGTTTCAACTTGAAAATGTGTTATAAATGATTAGGAATCAGCTTGAACTTGAAATAAGATTAATTGGAAAAGATTTCATTAGATTTTCCAATATAATTTTTTGCCCTGAAAAACAGCCAAGTAGCTGTTTTCAACCCTTGTTTTCCATCACAAGGATTATCCAATTATGGATTTTCTTTGATCAAAACTACTCTCTGTAATGAGTACAACAAAACTACACTCTTGGAAAAACCTACAAAGATTTTTAGCACACAATGCCATGATGGTTTTTGAGCCATCTTGTTAAGACAGAAAGTTAGACATTTTAAAAACAGAGAATGTACTTACTTTGCCATTTATTTTCAGAGCCATAAACCTATCCTTTTTCAAATCAAATGGTTGGTTATGAAACTTGGATAGTTTCTCTCTGATTAGCATTTTAAATCACTCATTTTAGAGCTTGTTTGCTTGGTGAAAACAAGCCCAACTTTTGCTATCTCTGTCTGCTTTTCCAGCACTTAGAAAAATTCAGAAAACTGCCTAACTGAATTTTTCTGACAGAACAGTGATTACACTTTTGGACTTGATGTTTTAGCTTGTGGGTACTGATCCAAGCTTAGCCACTTTGCCAATTCGAAAACCAGGATACTAGGCTTCTAGAAGGTGGCATTGGATCCTCCTTTGGCTGACCAGGGAGGGAGAATTGTGAGGTGGTTTTTGACTAAAGAGTGATGTCACAAATAGTGGTCGTAATAGTGTTAAATTTTGCTTTTACCCATCACTTGGCCCTTGCTGTGGCTTTGCTCACACTTACGTACTGGAGTGACCCCTAGGCACCAATTGGAGGCCTTGCCACCCGTGGAGAACCCCCAAAGGGCAAGGGCATGCCCATGCCATTGCCACCCGAGCACCCCCACCTTGGCCTCGTGCCTACAAAGCATTCGAGACCAAGCCCTCTCGCCTGGACACACCCTACCACTCCACTACCCCACCCCCGTGACGCCAAGCCGTGCCTCGCCGTGTGCGAGGAGCACGGGCATTTTTCCCTCGCCGGCCACCGTGAGATCCACCTCGTCGATTCAACTGATCCCGTGCGTGTGAGCTCGCCCTTTTCGCATGCACGCACTCCCCGTAACCCTAGCCGTCTCCCTGACACCCTCTGGCCATCGCTCGCTTGCAGGTTCCTCGCCGCCGTCCTCGGAGCAGCCGCAGAGCGACGTCGAGCCGCCGCCGTGTCCCTGCCTTCTCGCCACCCGTGCCCGCGCCAAGGAGTCGCCCAGGCCACCCTCTCCCACACCCGCACCGTCCCACTGCTTCTCGCGAGCCCGAGGTGAGCGAATCCCCGTGCCTGCTAGGTGTTCGTCCACGGCCGAGAGAGAGAGAGAGGAGAGAGGCGCGCGGGGAGGAAGAAGGCACAGGAGCCGTCGATCTGAGAATCGACGGTCCCCTTTGAACCTTACCGATTCGCGCGCGCGCGTGCTGGCGGGCTGCGCCTCGCGTTAGCTGGGCCGTGCGCAGTAGATCGGGCCCGTTTGGGCATTTCTCTGTTAAAAACAAAAATGGCATTTTTCTGGCAGTTTAACTAGGTCTTAGCTTTGGGCTTAGAAAAGGTAGCATATAAATTTATTTTACCTTGCTAATTTTTGTACTCGTAGCCATACAAAATATCAACCATCTCCCACTGGCAGAACCATGTTTTGAGTTTTTATTATTTTTCTATAAATCATATGCCAGACAGTACCCTAAAAATTGAAATGGATAGAACTTCAAAAATACAAAACATTTTTGAGCAAACTCAACTGTTTTGGAAAGCCCATTCCAATACCTACCAGTAGAATTTTAGTTTGCACCAAGGTGAGTTACCATTTGGAAATGCCATCCATTTTGGTAAAACATCAGTGGGCTATTCCATGATTTTTAGAGAGAGTTTGGAACATTATTTTTGAGTAATGCAAGTTGGAGAGGCTTTGTAGTGATAAGGACTATCACATCCTAGAAGGATTTACTTTTTGGAGCCACAAAAAAAATTAGAGAGACAGAACAAGTTTTGGTTACTTTCTGTCTAAATTTTTAATTCTAGATCTTGCTTTATATGTAAATATTGTGAGGTGCAAATGATGTGTTCTTGCTTGTGATGTTGTTTTCCATTGTGGTTATGATGCTTACAAGTTATATGAACAGGTTAGAATAAATGGTTTGAATGGTAGCATTTTAGAACTATTTTTTTTCATGCATAGGTCTTGCTAATAGCTAGATTTTTATGTATGTTTTGAGTAGATCTTTAAATGATTTTTAGGCTTGTTGCTAGAATTAATTCTCATGAAACCAGTACCATTTAGGTACTGTTATTTTGGTCATAGCACCTCTGGATGCTTGGTGCTTGTGTTTGAAATAGGTTTAAAATAGAAATGCTTAAGGACTAGATTTCACACTAGGATATTCATGTATGCTTTTTGTCTTGTTTTCCACTAGGGAAAAATATGACTCTTTGGTGTTGAAACCAGAGGATGAAAAGTACTTGTGGCAGTATTTCCTTAGGGTTTTCACCTCTGATAGACTTCCTCTTAAGTAGCACAAAAGCATGAGTAGCACTTGGGTGACTAGGAATTAATCTCCTCACTTGTGTAGCATTTTAAGCATAGTTTTCCCTTGTTTCCTAGCTATGTTTTTATGATATTTTTTTTGTGAGATCCAGTAGCATTTATGGTACTAGTTAGAGGGGTATTTTGCCTCTGATAGCTTGCACACTTGTGCATAAAAGTAACTAGTATAGCCTAGGCTAGTCTAGTAGTTTTCCTATATTTTCTACTAGTATGAGTAGGAGTTTTTGGGTGCTTGTTTGTTTGTTTTGAGCACTTTTATAAAAGTGACCAGAGGCTTATTAACCTCTTGGTGATCATATTTGCTAGTGGAACACCCACTGGTATGTTTGCCTCATGGTGGAAAATAGGTTTAACTTGTTGTCATGAGCTTATTTCACCACTTGAGTAATTTAGCAAATTATGTGTGCTAGCCATAGAGATTGTTGTGGGAATTTTTAGACATCAAAATGTGTTTTATGTGACACCCTACTGTCTAGTAACATGTGCTTTACCCCACTGGTCCATAGTGTTCTTAACTAAGAATCATTGTTTTGGCCACACATAAGCACTAGGAAAAAGCAGATTTTTCCAAACTATAGTTTTTATGCCAATTTTTCTTAAGGGAAAAATTGAGAACTTTGGGTGGTACTTCTTGATTGCTTGCTGTATGTATTACTTGTAGCATTGTTTGTCTTGTTTGGTTCTGAAAGTGTGTCTTTATTTCTTTTTACGACGTTAGAAAACGAGGAGGAAGGATTTGCTGAAGAAGGGTATTGCAACTCCTGTTACTTTCAGGATCAGGACCATCACTTGTACCAAGGCAAGCCATCCTAATGCTTGCTGTATAAATACTTATCATTATCTATCATGCATGCTTTTCACTTCTGAAGTTTTTACAAAACTATACCTTCAAAACTACTTTTGTGTGAATCCTACTACTACTATTAATATTACTAGTATAAGGAATCATAATAATAGTCCACTTGGTATTACCAAGCCCTTAGACAATAAATAGTATATAAATACCATACACCCACTTAAAACTTGAGTTCTTAAATGAACTAAATAAAATGTGTTTTTGTAAACAATTACCTTATGGAAGGAAAACCCCGGATGAAGGGTGAGACCCTGTCTACCGGAAGAGTTGTTATGATGGGAAATTTTATGAGAAATGTTTACAAAAGGCACATAACCTAGTCTTCGCTGGACAACCATTATCGTACTGCCACTTTACCCCAATATGGGTAGGGGCTTGATTAAAAACTTGTTATGGTTAGTACATGTGCTATCTCAAAGGCTATAGGGGATTGGATCCTCCGAACCGAAGTGTCGCTAGGAGTGAGTATACGGGACATCTAAAGTGTGGGATTAATTTTCCCTCCGGAAGCAGCAGTTGGGTCTCCTGTTTGGGCGGTGTGGGACATGGCTTGCCAGGGAGGGGAACCCCAATTGAAGAGATAGACATGTACTAGCTTGTACAGAGTGGATAGTCAAGACCAGTTATCTGATGTTCTCATAGGTTGGGAACAGTCCATGGTTGTTTCATGGCAGACTCTGGATCTAGTGGAAATGTGTACCCCTCTGCAGAGCAAAACTATTTCGAGATAGCCGCGTCCTCGGATATGGACGGTTGAATGGCCATGTAGCTAGTATTGTGTCAACTTTTCAAAAGAGGTTTTGAAGGAAGGCTTTTGTACCTGAGAGGTACTATGGAGGAATGACTTGGTATCTGTGAGATACCGATGAGAAAGAAACTATTACTAAAAGTTTCTGAAAAGAAAAACTTTCTTTTCCAAAAGAATTATAAAACCTCCAAGATATGTGATATCTACGAGAGCAAAACTACATTATTTTAAATGATTTTGTTTACAAAGAGGTAAACTTGAAAAATCAACCATGGCAAATCTTTTATCTGTCATGGGTAGCTGAACCATATGTATGGCCTACCCACTCCACCAAATAAGCATGTATGCATTATTGTAAGCTAATAAAGGATGTCTTGTTGAGTACATTCAAATGTACTCATTTGGTTTCGCCCCTGGTATCTACTTATCAGACTACGAGAAGCCACCTCAGGAGGAGTACTATGAGGAGGAGTTCTACGCTGATGGCCCTGCGAGTTAGGATCGTCTCCCAGTCAGCAGCCTGTAGGATGAGGTGTGACTCGGGTTCTACTACGCTATGCTTATCGTCTTCCGCTGTGTTTACTTTGAATGTCTGTCCTGCGTGACAGTTATCAAGAACTTGGTCATGTGACCATTTATGTAAGGCTCTATATTCGTGTAATGGATGATGTATTCTGTATGCCAACTACGTATGTTGTTCACGACTGGTTCTTCTGGGATCGTGAATGAATGCATATGAGGGGTTCTGGACCTACCGGTCTGGGGCCTCTACAAAGTTGGTATCAGAGCCATCCTGACTCTAGGAGACCTTAGTTAGCATGGACGTTAGTGTATACTCCGATAATCTAAGTTACTATTACAAAAAAAAAATTGGATATATGACTAAGTATAAAACTATTCCCTATATCCCACCACCTCTCTGGGTTAGACTCTACTTGCATTAAAGTTATTTCTTGCATGAACCTAAAATCTTGCACACTTGGATCTAACTTAAACTATACTTAGAATTTTGTGTAGATGGACGTGGACATCACCATGGCTTTTCAGTTGGGACGTCCACGTGGCGAGTCTTTCCTTTTCGAGGAGAGGCTAGTATCTATGGCTACTGTGTTGGGACGCCCACTTCCGGAGCTGCGAGGAGGACTAGTTGTCGGGGCACCTCTGGAGGGAGACTGGTACGCGGAGGTCACTATCCGCGCACCTCTGGCTAGCCCGACAGTGGAGGCCTACGTTTACCGTGCTGTTGATCGTTCTTGGAACGAGGCTGCGGTGCGCGTGATTCAGGAGTCAGTAGCACGTCTGGCACACATCGGGGAGTACATGTTCATCGGTTCCCGGTTCGAGCTGATTGGGAGGCGTGATGAGGATGGCATACCACTTCCTGTCGAGCCAGACTTTACCACTGTTGGTCCCCACCTGGACGAGATGGAGATTCTCCTACACCGCACTCAGCTCAGGTTGGACGACAAGCGTCTTGACACCCTCCACGGCATATTGGTGCACCAAACACTGATAGCCGAGACTGACGAGCTGAGGGCTGAGCTTCACGACAGCCAGGAGGAGAGTGGAGCTCTGGCTCAGCAGTTGTCCGAGTTGAGGGAGCAGTTGGAGGCTACTACCGCGAGGCACCGTGCCTTACGGAGGCAGCTGAGGGCCACCCGCCTTGGCCGTGCACGCCTCACCACTAGACTGGCGGCCCTGGAGGGGGCTAACGCCGTTCTGCGCGGCAGGCTTCAGATAGCTCGTGACGACATAGCCACGAGAGACGCTGCCGTGGAGGAGCTTGAGGAGGAGGCCGCAGAGCTCCACAGGGAGATTGAGGATCTTCTGCCTATTGAGGACGTTCCCTCCGACTTAGAGGGATGGATATGAGCGAGGCTAGCGAGCAGGATGATGATGACCTGCTTGACGAGGAGGAGGAGGACCCTGAGGAGCGTATCTTCGACGTTGGGGACAGCGACGACTCTGTGTAGTCGCTGCCTTCTCACCCTTAGCACATGGTGCTGGTCTAGATACTAGTTAGGTATGCTAGATCGTTTTGCTAGATGGTTTGCTAGTAGTAGCCTTGCGATGACCCCACCAATCGCACCCCCTGTAGCTCGATGAAGCCTTCCTTGTATGATATGGCTTGTGATGTGTGTGTGTATTGTAAGAAACTCTGTTTAATTATGGTGATGAATGAAATGTTTGGCTTGGTTTTCTGTTGATTGTCACTACCTTGAGTTCATTTCATTCAAGTTTGCGACTGCCCCGCTCTTGTTTTTGAAACATATCACTAGTATTCCTTTTGTTAAATATTAAGGTACTGGGTTTTCAAAAACAAGAATTTATTTCTCAGACTTACACACTTTTCACTTCAGCATGGCACCCCGTCGCGAACCCCCACCGCCACCACCACCCACAGTGGAGGCGCTGTTGGCCCTGCTGATGGAAGATCGCCAGGCCAGCCGAGATGAGAGTGCAGCTACCATTACCGCTCTGCAACAACTAGCTGCTGCCGCCAACAATAATGGCAATGGCAATGGCAATGGTGCTCGCTCGAGACTGAGAGACTTTCAGCACACCAACCCCCCAGTTTTCACAAGGATTGTGGAGCCTCTCGATGCTGACGACTGGCTCCGCACCATTGCAAACAAACTGGAGGTCGCTTCAGTTGAGGAGAATGATAAGGTCCTGTTGGCCTCCCATTTTCTCGCTGGTCCTGCCAGGACTTGGTGGGAAACTACACGTGAGACTGTTGCTGCTGGTCACGTGTTCACCTGGGAGGAATTCTCTGCAAGGTTCCGCAAGTATCACATTCCCCAAGGAATGATGGCACTTATGCGGGAGAAGTTTCTGAATCTGAAGCAAGGAAGTATGCCGGTGTCTGAGTACTGGGAGAATTTCACTACTCTATCCCGGTATGCACAGGATGATATTAATACTGATGCTAAGAAGAAGGAGAGGTTCTTAAATGGGCTGGATGATGAGCTCCAGTGCTCTCTAGTAGTGGTTCCATTCCAGGATATGGAGACCCTTGCTAATGCCGCTATGGTGCTGGAGCACAAGCGGAAGTCTGCTGATGATAACCGCAAGAGGAAAATGACTGCTCATGGGGACCTAGTGCTCAGAGGACTCGCAACGCTCCGTATGCGAGGCCACCAACCCACAAGGCGCCTGCTTATGCACCCCGCCCCAGCCACAACTATGCACCAAGGCCCAACAACTACAATCACCCTGCACCGTATGCACCAAGGTACGGAGGAAACAGCTATGGTGGTAACCATGGTAATCGCTCTGGGAATATCATGGAAACCGCTATGGAGGTAACAATGGAGGAAATGGGAACCACACCAACAATTCTCCCAAGCCAAACCCAAGCTCAAAGCCTTCTGGAGGTTGCTTTGCCTGTGGAAAGGAGGGTCACTTCGCTCGCGAGTGCCCCAACAAAGCTACTGCTCCAGTCCAGCCTGCTGCAACCAAGATGAACCATGGTCCTTCCACTGGACGACAGAATAGGATGAAGGGACACCTGAACCATATCAATGCTGCAGAAGCTCAGGAGGCACCAGACATGGTGATGGGTATGTTTCCTGTCAACTCGGTACCAGCCGCAGTACTGTTTGATTCTGGTGCATCACATTCCTTTGTCACTAAACCGTTTGCTGAGAAAAGTGGTATGAAGCATTCCCGTATGCACAACCCTATGTTAGTACAAATACCTGGGGATAGTACTAAAGCCAACCTAATTTGCAATGAGGTACCAGTAGAAATTCAAGGGAAAACTTTTCATGCTGATCTTATAGTGCTGGGATCCAAAGGGATAGAAGTGGTACTCGGTATGAACTGGATGGCCAAGTATAAGGGAGTTATCGATTGCACTAAGAAATCTATTGAAATGATCTCAGAGGATGGGGAAAAGGTTGCGTACACTGCAACTCGACCCTCGTCACAAGTTCACTGCCACACCGGAATAGTCCACCCTGTCCTTGAGGAAGTCCCGGTAGTTTGCGAATACCCGGATGTTTTTCCTGAAGAATTACCCGGTATGCCCCCTGATCGGGATATCGAGTTTGTGATCGAGTTAGTGCCCGGAACTGGACCCATAGCACAGAAGCCGTATCGGATGAACCCGAAGGAATTAGATGAGTTGAAGACTCAGCTGGAGGACATGTTAAGGAAGGGATTGATTCGCCCTAGTGCATCGCCATGGGGATCTCCGATCATTTTTGTGGGAAAACGGGACGGTACCACTCGTTTATGTGTGGACTACCGCAAGCTTAATGATGTTACCATCAAGAACAAATACCCGTTGCCCAAAATTGAAGACCTATTTGACCAGCTGAATGGGGCTGTAATCTTCTCTAAGATTGACCTTCGGACTGGTTATCACCAATTGAAAGTCCGTGACACTGATATTCCAAAGACTGCTTTCACCACTCGTTACGGGCTGTATGAATACACCGTAATGTCCTTTGGTCTAACCAATGCCCCTGCCTATTTCATGAATCTCATGAATAAGGTATTCATGGATTTTCTGGACAAGTTTGTCGTGGTCTTTATTGACGACATTCTCATTTATTCGAGGAGTGAGGAAGAACACGAAGAACATCTGAGACTTGTGCTCGGAACACTTCGTGAGCATCAATTGTATGCTAAGTTTAGTAAATGTCAATTCTGGTTGACGGAAGTCGGATTTCTTGGACATGTAGTATCTGCGGGAGGAATATCTGTTGACCCTGCTCTAGTTCAGTCTGTGGAGAAGCGTGCTGCTCCGACCAACCAGACTGAAGTCAGATCCTTTCTGGGTTTGGCAGGATATTACCGCAAGTTTGTTCAGGGATTCTCGAGTATAGCCAGACCCCTCACCCAGTTGCTCAAGAAGGATAGCAAGTTCCTATGGACGGACAAGTGTGAAGAGAGTTTCAATGAGTTGAAGCACAGACTGGTGTCTGCCCCAATCCTTATAATGCCGGATGTCACCAAGAATTTCGACGTATATTGTGACGCTTCTAAGCTTGGTCTTGGAAGCGTGCTTATGCAAGAAGGGAAGGTGATATCTTTCATATCCCGCCAGTTGAGACCCCACGAATTGAATTATCCCACTCATGACTTAGAGCTTGCTGCCGTTGTTCATGCTCTCAAGACATGGCGGCACTTTCTTATGGGAAGAAGAGTGGAAATTTACACGGATCATAAGAGTTTAAAGTATATCTTTACTCAGCGTGAGCTCAACATGAGGCAGCGCCGCTGGATTGAGCTCATTAAAGATTATGACCTGAGTATTCATTATCACCCTGGAAAGGCAAATGTGGTTGCAGATGCTCTTAGTCGAGAGCCGGCCTCTCTAAATGCTATGATCCTAGTAAGGCAACCCGAGTTGTGGAAAGAGCTGGACCAGCTTGGCATTGAAGTGGTCAGCTATGGTATGTTGGACGCCATAGAACTTAAACCAACCCTTGTTGACCAGATCAAAGAGGCGCAGAAAGGCCAGAAAAGTATTGATGGTATTAAGGCCCGCATGGAGAAGGAAAAGGTTGCTGGGTTTACCATCGATACTGATGGGGGATTATGGTATGAAGGCCGTATTTGTGTTCCCTCTGAATCTGATCTCAAGCAGACCATCATGGTCGAAGCTCATGAGACCATGTATTCTATCCATCCTGGAGGAGCAAAGATGTATCAAGACCTGAAAGAAAGATTCTTGTGGCATGGAATGAAACGAGAGATTGCTTCATTTGTAGCCAAGTGCCATGTCTGCCAGCAAGTAAAAGCCGGGCACCAGCGTCCCGCTGGATTGCTCCAACCATTGCAAGTGCCTGTTTGGAAATGGGATGAGGTGGGAATGGACTTCATCACTGGACTTCCTAGGTCCAGCCGAGGAAATGATTCTATATGGGTTGTTGTGGACAGGCTCACGAAAGTTGCTCACTTTATTCCTGTCCGGACCACATATCGTGGAGATCAGCTCGCTGATCTTTATATTTCTCGGATTGTCAGCCTACACGGAGTCCCAAGCAGGATTGTATCTGATCGAGGTACACAGTTCACATCTAGATTTTGGAAGAAGTTGCACGAGAGTTTGGGAACCAAATTAGCTTTTAGCACAGCCTATCACCCGCAGACGGATGGACAAACAGAGCGTGTGAACCAAATTCTGGAAGACATGCTCCGTGCTTGTGTGTTGTCCTATGGAATTAAATGGGAAGACTGTCTGCCCTTCGCAGAGTTTTCTTACAACAACAGTTATCAGTCTAGCTTGCAAATGGCCCCTTTTGAAGCTCTGTATGGACGTAAATGCCGTACACCTTTAAATTGGACTGAGACGGGAGACAGTCAGGTTTTTGGTGTGGACACTTTGAAGGCTGCAGAGGAGCAAGTCCAACTTATTCGGGAACGTTTAAAGACAGCTCAATCTCGTCAGAAGAGTTATGCTGATACGAAGCGTCGTGATGTCTCTTTCAGCATTGGAGATTTCGTGTACCTTCGTGTTACGCCACTCAAAGGGATGCAGCGTTTCCATGTCAAAGGAAAGCTGGCCCCCAGGTATATTGGCCCTTTTAAGATCTTGGCACGTCGTGGCGAAGTTTCTTATCAGTTAGAATTACCTGAGGAGCTATCTGCGTTTCACAATGTTTTCCATGTGTCATTACTCCGGAAATGTCTGCAAGTACCTGAGAAGGATCTCTCGTATCAAGACGTGGATTTCAGGACCATTGACATAAATGATGACTTGACTTATCGTGATAGACCCCTGCGGGTTCTCGAGGAAATTGTGCGTGCTACCAGGAGGCGTGCTATAAAATTCCTTAAGATTCAGTGGACCAATCACTCTGAGGAAGAAGCTACCTGGGAGCGTGAGGATTATATCAGGAAGGAGTTCCCTGATTTTCTTAAAGCCTAGACCCGCGAATCTCGGGACGAGATTCTTTTAAGGGTGGGAGATTTGTCACATCCCTGTTTTTAAGCACTTGTATTATATTAAGTTAGCAAGCCTCTTAAGACTTTTGTAATGCAATTAAGTGGACAACATGTTTGTGTAGTAATGTTTATCTATGCAATATTAGTGGTGTGTTTCTTTTCACTCACTTGAGGAGTTTTTCTCCTAAGAAACACATTGTTTTATATTTGTTTCCTATGTTTTCCACTAAGGATTCTTAAGAGATTATTTTTCAAGACTTGAGGTGACCCTTTGTTTCAACTTGAAAGTGTGTTATTAATGATTAGGAATCAACTTGAACTTGAAATAAGATTAATTGGAAAAGATTTCATTAGATTTTCCAATATAATTTTTGCCCTGAAAAACAGCCAAGTAGCTGTTTTCAACCCTTGTTTTCCATCACAAGGATTATCCAATTATGGATTTTCTTTGATCAAAACTACTCTCTGTAATGAGTACAACAAAACTACACTCTTGGAAAAACCTACAAAGATTTTTAGCACACAATGCCATGATGGTTTTTGAGCCATCTTGTTAAGACAGAAAGTTAGACATTTTAAAAACAGAGAATGTACTTACTTTGCCATTTGTTTTCAGAGCCATAAACCTATCCTTTTTCAAATCAAATGGTTGGTTATGAAACCTGGATAGTTGCTCTCTAATTAGCATTTTAAATCACTCATTTTAGAGTTTGTTTGCTTGGTGAAAAAAAGCCCAACTTTTGCTATCTCTGTCTGCTTTTTCCAGCACTTAGAAAAATTCAGAAAACTGCCTAACTGAATTTCTCTGACAGAACAGTGAATACACTTTTAAACTTGATGATTGATCTTGTGTGTACTGATCCAAGCATAGCCACTTTGCCAATTCGAAAACCAGGATACTAGGCTTCTAGAAGGTGGCATTGGATCCTCCTTTGGCTGACCAGGGAGGGAGAAATGTGAGGTGGTTTTTGACTAAAGAGTGATGTCACAAATAGTGGTTGAAATAGTGTTAAACTTTGCTTTTACCCATCACTTGGCCCTTGCTGTGGCTTTGCTCACACATGTGTACTGGTTTGACCCCTAGGCACCAATTGGAAGCGTGGACAACCGTGGAGAACCCCCAAAGGGCAGGGCAATGCCCATGCCATTGCCACCCGAGCACCCCCACCTTGGCCTCGTGCCTACAAAGCACTCGAGCCCTATCCCTCTCGCCTGGACACACCACACCACTCCACTACCCAACCCCCGAGACGCCAGGCCGTGCCTCGCCGTGTGCGAGGAGCACGGGCATTTTTCTCTCGCCGGCCACCGAGAGATCCACCTCGTTGTTTCAACCATTCCCGTGCGTGTGAGCTCGCCCTTTTCGCATGCACGCACTCCCCGTAACCCTAGCCGTGTCCCTGACATCCTCCTGCCCCCGATCGCTTGCAGGATCCTCGCCGCCGTCCTCGGAGCAGCCGCAGAGCGACGTCGAGCCGCCGCCGTGTCCCTGCCTTCTCGCCATCCGTGCCCGCGCCAAGGAGTCGCCCGGGCCACCCTCTCCCACACCCGCACCGTCCCACTGCTTCTCGCGAGCCCGAGGTGAGCGAATCCCCGTGCCTGCTAGGTGTTCGTCCACGGCCGAGAGAGAGAGAGAGAGGAGAGAGGCGCGCGGGGAGGAAGAAAGCACAGGAGCCGTCGATCTGCGAATCGACGGTCCCCTTTGAACCTTACCGATTCGCGCGCGCGCGTGCTGGCGGGCTGCGCCTCGCGTTAGCTGGGCCGTGCGCTGCAGATCTGGCCCGTTTGAGCTTTTTTCTGTTAAAAACAAAAATGGTATTATTCTGGCAGATTAACTAGGTCTTAGCTTTGGGCTTAGAAAAGGTAGCATATAAATTTATTTAACCATGCTAATTTTTGTGCTACTAGCCATACAAAATTACAACCATATCCCACTGGCAGAAACTTGTTTTGAGTTTTGGTTATTTTTCTATAAATCATATGCCAGACAGCACCCTAAAAATTGAAATGACTAGAAATTCAAAAAGACAAAACATTTTTGAGCAAACTCAACTGTTTTGGAAAGCCCATTTCAATACCTACCAGTAGAATTTTAGCTTACATCAAGGTGAGTTACCATTTGGAAATGCCATCCATTTTGGTAAAACATCAGTGGGCTATTCCATGAATTTTAGAGAGAGTTTGGGGCATTATTTTTGAGTAAGGCAAGTTGTAGAGGCTTGGTAGTGATAATAACTATCACATCCTAGAAGGATTTACTTTTTGGAGCTACAGAAAAAATTAGAGAGACAGAACAAGTTTTGGGTACTTTCTGTCTAAATTTTATTTCGAGATCTTGCTTTATTTGTTCATGTTGTGCTATGCAAATGATGTGTTCTTGCTTGTGATGTTGTTTTCCAGTGTGATTATGATGTTTACAAGTTATATGAACATGTTAGCATAATTGGTTTGAGTGGTAGAATTTTAGGATTTTTTTTTTATGCATAGATCTTGCTCATAGCTAGATTTTTCTATATGTTTTGAGTAGATCTTTAAATGCTTTTAGGCTTGTTGCTAGATTAATTTCCATGGAACCAGTACCACTTAGGTACTGTTAGTTTGTATATAGCACCTCTAAATACTTGGTGCTTGTGATTTAAATAGATTTAAATAGAAATGCTTAAGGGCTAGATTTCATACTAGGATATTCATGTATGCTTTTTGCTTTGTTTTCCCCTAGGGAAAAATATGAATCTTTGGTGTTGAAACCAGAGGATGGAATGTCTTTGTGGCATTATTTATCTTAGGGTTTTCACCTCTGATAGGTTTCCTCTTAAGTAGCATAAAAGCATGAGTAACACTTGGATGACTAGGAATTAATCTCCTCACATGTGTAGCATTTTAAGCATAGTTTTTCCTTGTTTCCTAGCTATGTTTTTATGATATTTTTGTGAGATCCAGTAGCATTTATGGTACTGGTTAGAGGGGTATTTTGCCTCTGAAAGCTTGCACACTTGTGCATAAAATTAACTAGTATAGCCTAGACTAGTCTAGTATTTTTCCTAAATTTTTCTACTAGTATGAGTAGGAGTTGTGGATGTTAGATTGTTTGTTTTGAGCACTTTTATAAAAGTGACCAGAGGCTTATTAACCTCTTGGTGAGAATTTTTGCTAGTGGAACACCCACTGGTATGTTTGCCTCATGGTGGAAAATAGGCTTGACTAGTTGTCATGAGCTTATTTCACCACTTGAGTAGTTTAGCAAATTATAGGTGCTAGCCATAGAGATTGGTGTGGAAATTTTTAGACATCAAAATGTGTTCTGTGTAACACCCTACTGTCCAGTAACATGTGCTATACCCCACTGGTCCATAATGTTCTTAACTAAGAATCATGGTTTTGGCCACACTTAAGCACTAGAAAAAAAAAAGGCAGATTTTCCGACTATAGTTTTTATGCCAATTTTTCTTAAGGGAAAAAATTGAGAACTTTGGGTGGTACTTCTTGATTGCTTGCTGTATGTATTACTTGTAGAATTGTTTGTCTTGTTTGGTTCTGAAAGTGTGTCTTTATTTCTTTTACGACGTTAGAAAACGAGGAGGAAGGATTTGCTGAAGAAGGGTATTGCAACTCCTGTTACTTTCAGGATCAGGACCATCACTTGTACCAAGGCAAGCCATCCTAATGCTTGCTGTATAAATACTTATCATTATCTATCATGCATGCTTTTCACTTCTGAAGTTTTTACAAAACTATACCTTCAAAACTACTTTTGTGCGAATCCTACTACTACTATTAATATTACTAGTATAAGGAATCATAATAATAGTCAACTTGGTATTACCAAGCCCTTAGACAATAAATGGTATATAAATACCATACACCCACTTAAAACTTGAGTTCTTAAATGAACTAAATAAAATGTGTTTTTGTAAACAATTACCTTATGGAAGGAAAACCCCGGATGAAGGGTGAGACCCTGTCTACCGGAAGGGTTGTTATGATGGGAAATTTTATGAGAAATGTTTACAAAAGACACATAACCTAGTCTTCGCTGGACAACCATTATCGTACTGCCACTTTGCCCCAATATGGGTAGGGGATTGATTAAAAACTTGTTATGGTTAGTATATGTGCTATCTCAAAGGCTATAGGGGATTGGATCCTCCGAACCGAAGTGTCGCTAGGAGTGAGTATACGGGACATCTAAAGTGTGGGATTAATTTTCCCTCCGGATGCAGCAGTTGGGTCTCCTGTTTGGGCGATGTGGGACATGGCTTGCCAGGGAGGGGAACCCCAATTGAAGAGATAGACATGTACTAGCTTGTACAGAGTGGATAGTCAAGACCAGTTATCTGATGTTCTCATAGGTTGGGAACAGTCCATGGTTGTTTCATGGCGGACTCTGGATCTAGTGGAAATGTGTACCCCTCTACAGAGTAAAACTATTTCGAGATAGCCGCGTCCTCGGATATGGACGGTTGAATGGCCATGTAGCTAGTATTGTGTCAACTTTTCAAAAGAGGTTTTGGAAGGAAGGTTTTTGTACCTGAGAGGTACTATGGAGGATTGACTGGGTATCTGCGAGATACCGATGAAAAGGAAACTATTACTAAAAGTTTCTAAAAAGAAAAACTTTCTTTTCCAAAAGAATTATAAAACCTCCAAGATATGTGATATCTACGAGAGCAAAACTACATTATTTTAAATGATTTTGTTTACAAAGAGGTAAACTTGAAAAATCAACCATGGCAAATCTTTTATCTGTCATGGGTAGCTGAACCATATGTATGGCCTACCCACTCCACCAAATAAGCATGTATGCATTATTGTAAGCTAATAAAGGATGTCTTGTTGAGTACATTCAAATGTACTCATTTGGTTTCGCCCCTGGTATCTACTTATCAGACTACGAGGAGCCACCTCAGGAGGAGTACTATGAGGAGGAGTTCTACGCTGATGGCCCTGCGAGTTAGGATCGTCTCCCAGTCAGCAGCCTGTAGGATGAGGCGTGACTCGGGTTCTACTACGCTATGCTTATCGTCTTCCGCTGTGTTTACTTTGAATGTCTGTCCTGCGTGACAGTTATCAAGAACTTGGTCATGTGACCATTTATGTAAGGCTCTATATTCGTGTAATGGATGATGTATTCTGTATGCCAACTACGTATGTTGTTCACGACTGGTTCTTCTGGGATCGTGAATGAATGCATATGAGGGGTTCTGGACCTACCGGTCTGGGGCCTCTACAGGATCTTAACTATTCGTTTTGCCATGTGAACCTTGTTATGTCTAAGATTAATTGTTTATCTCATATCAATATGTTGGTTACCTTGTGCACATCATTTCTATCTTATATCGTTCTATGATTTAGGGGGAGTTCTTCCTCATGGTTATCCTCGGATATGTGCTCACATTTAGGGGGAGCCCTCCTAGCTCATAGATACGATGTTTTGTGCGTTAATTTTATTGTCACCAACTACCAAAAAGGGAAAGATTGAAAGGTAATTTATGCCCTTAATTATTTTGGTGGTTGTTAATGATAAGATTAATTTGGGTACTAACGATTATTGCTAACTAAATTATACAGGTTTTTAGTCCCCATTGGTTGTGTTGTGGATCGTGTATCGTTAAAAGGAAAAAAGAGACTCGCAAAGTGACGGAGGTCGAAGACTAGCTATAGCCTTTTGGTTTTCATTGAGTTTAGGGATCCCGTACTATTAAGGGGGAACCAAAAAGTGGTTTAACTATGTGCTCAAAGTCTCCTCCTAGTGCTCTCCATCTGCTTTTTAGTTCTAGTTGTTTCGGGTTTGTTTTGGTGTGTAAATTGAGCTACGGGAGCACTGCCTGATGGGCGTATTTTTTGCTGGACCGTTCAATGTCGGATCTGCTCCATCGCGAGGAAAAACCCGAGGGCCGCCCCGGGGCTGCCGGTCTACATCGACACCCTTCTGGCGCCTGCGCCGGATCGGTCGGCGCCATTTGTCGGATCGTCCGACGATATGTTTTCTACACGCGTTTGCCGCTTGACTGCCGGTGTAGACCGGCAGCTCTGCGGCTACTCTCAGTTTGTTCACCGGATGGACCGGCTTTCCGTGCCGGATCTTTCGGCACCTGACCCTGAGCACAGCTCCTTTTCCACGGCAGAACTTGTGGAAGGACCTCGCCGGATCATCCGGTGATAAAAGTGCCAGATCGTCCGGCGCGTGTTTTTCTGCACTGAAACGACTAGTTTTCCACCCACCTATATAAGTGACTTACCTCTTCCAGGTATATTATCCACTTATTCCTCATTTCCAGATCCGAGCCGCCATTACACACTCTCAAGCTCCCACACAACAAATCCTTCCCCCCTTGAGAATTTTGAGAGATTCTGCGAGAGTGAAGCTCATCCCTTGCAAGATCTAAGATTCTACCTTACTTTAACCAATCAATTTCGATATTTTAGCATTGTGTAAGAGCTTTCCCTTTGATATTGTTACTCTTGGAGCTATTGGGAGCTCCTAGGAGGAAGGTGTCGCCCGTAAGCATCTATCTTGTGGATTTGCTGCTTTGAGAAAGTTTGTACAGGTTCGGAGGTCGCCTCAAGACCTACAAATAGTGGATTGAGATATTTGTTCGTGAAAGAGGCTCAAGGATAATAAGGTGAGACTTTGTGGCGTGCGGGTGTCCTTCGTGGTATCCCACACCTCTCCAACGTGACGTACTTCTCTCCCAAGGAGAAGGAACACTGGAATACATCTTCGTCTTCGCGTGCCTCGGTTATTTCTATCCGAGCTCTTTCATTATTGTATTGTTTTGCATCATATAGGTTGTTTTCATCTAGTTGTTAGGCACATCTTATTTATGCGCACAACCTAAAACTTGTGAAACAAAGAATAAAATTTGTAAAAAACCTATTCACCCCCTCCTCTAGGTTACCGTCTCTATTCTTTCAAAGATTACTCAGAAACACACACCAAATGGAGTAGCCTCCAGATTTAAAAACCCAAGTTCACACCACGCATAGTGAAAACGCTTTACCTCAGCAGACAATCCACCGATCCAATAGAATCATCAAGGGAGAGACTGGCAAGTTGATGGGTTTGTTGCATAGAAAAAATTCCCTATGCGAAGGACACCCGAAGGGCCAAGATCTAATCTAGAAGATGTAAGCGACATGTAATGAGAGAGTGCTAGAATAACATACCCTCGAAGACACGGGCGTTACGAGATTGAATCTCGTTGATGATGTAGTCGAACTCACATCAGTTTATCGTGAAGATGTGCACTACAATCCGCAAATGCTTCCGTGATCGGTCACATGTGTGGCTTTGTGACTGATACGTCTCAAACGTATCTATAATTTCTGATGTTCCATGTTGATATTATGCCAATTGCTACATGTTTTCCTACATTTTTCTTATGTTTTCCGGGACTAATCTATTAACAAGGTGCCACAGAGCCAGTTCCTTGTTTTCTGTTGTTTTTAGTTTCAGAAAAGTTATTCTGGAAATCAATTGGAAAATTCGAAAGCCAGAAGTCCTAAAAGTCCTGGAAGCATCCAGAAGTCCAGAAGAGCCCCGGAGTGGGGCCACAGGGTGGCCACACCATGGGGTGGCGCGGGTCCCCCTGGCAGCGCCACCTAGGGGTGTGGGCCCCCTGGCCACCTCCCGGCATCGCTCTTTCGCCCATATATACTCCCCCGAGGCATAAACCCTAGGAGAATCGACCTTTTCCGCAAAATACATCCATAGCTCCGCCGCCGCTGCCGACAAGTTCGGGGGACACACCTTGCCGGGACGGGGAATTGCCCCTGGAAGCCATCTCCTTCGAGTCCACCGCGATCTCCATCGCCGTTGCTATCTCCTAGGATTAGGAGGGAGTAGTTCTCCCCCAGGGGCTGAGGGCTCT
Source organism: Alopecurus myosuroides (assembly GCA_028641055.1). NCBI lineage: Eukaryota > Viridiplantae > Streptophyta > Magnoliopsida > Poales > Poaceae > Alopecurus > Alopecurus myosuroides. Next base: position 314,008,614 of record CM054058.1, on the reverse strand, counting down.
ACCGGTAGCTATGTGGTTCATGTCTCTCCCATGGTGTGATCTTTATGTGATCATGAGCTTTGTAATATAGTTGAATCTGTAGATTGATCTTCATCTGTTATGCTACTCAAGTGGTTTTGTTGTCTCCGTAAACACTTTGATCACGGGGTAAAGGTGAGAGTGTGTGCTCTGTGTGGTTTAGCTTGATATTTATATCTTGTGTTGGAAGGTGAACCTATGAAATTGTTGGCGTTTGTTTACTAATTTATGGCGCTCGTAGTGACAATGGGGTGCCCTAGAGAGGGAATATAGACTTGAGGAGTGCTGTTAAAGCCCTACGCAATGATTAGTGTCGTTATTCGGCCGGAGAGTGGTTCGGAGTAGCATAGTGAAGAGATGATATTTATTAATTCAATTATGTGAGCATTGTTGAGAGTGTCCACTAGTGAAAGTAGGATCCCTAGGCCTTATTTCCAAGCATTGAAACACCGTTTTCCGCCTGTTCTGCTACATGTTTGCTTGCTGCCATATTTATTTCAGATTGCTATTATTACTTATAACCATCCATATTACTCGCATTTCACTATCTCTTTGCCGAACTAGTGCACATATATACCTGACAAGTATATTGGGTGTGTTGGGAACACAAGAGACTTCTTGTATCTTAATTGCAGGGTTGCTTGAGAGGGATATCTTTGACCTCTACCTCCCTGAGTTCGATAAACCTTGGGTGATCCACTTAAGGGAAACTTGTTGCTGTTCTACAAACCTCTGCACTTGGAGGCCCAACACTGTCTACAAGAATAGAAGCGTGCGTAGATATCAAGCTCTTTTCTGGCTCCGTTGCCGTGGAGGTAAGGTAAAAGGTTCTCACATCCTCGGGTGTGAGTGCTCGAAGTTATTTCCTTTAGATTCTGCAATTATATCTTTTTGTTTCTTGTTTTCACTAGTTAGTCTTATTTTTACTCGCTTCTTGTTTTTGTGTTTACTAGTAGTCTTAATGGAAAACAACAAAAATATGATAGGACTTTATAATATTTATCTTGAATTAGGACATGATGCTTTTGAAGAGAAAATTAAAAAACCTATGGAAGTTTGTTTGCATAATAGTGATAGCAATGTTATTAGCATTAATTATTTGGATACCATTATTTCTAGTACTATGGAAAAGTCTAAGCTTGGGGAAGGTAGTTTCTATAAACTTTTTATTTCCCCGGCTTTAGAGGAGAAAATTTTCTCTGATGATACTTTATCTCCTATATGTGATAAACCTAATGATGCTTGTGATATTTTAAATCCTCCTACTGAAAGCATTCCTTTTAAAGTACCCTAGAAAATTGTTGAACTTGTCATGGATAACCGTTATTTTGGAGATGGAACTGTCTGTCCTCGTGATCATTTACTCTTTATACATGAATTATGCGGGTTGTTAAAGTGTGGAGGTATTTCAATGGACCAAGTTAAGAGGAGGTTATACTCTTTATCTCTTAAGGACAAAGCAAGGGAGTGGTATGAGCTGCTAGATGATCCTCATCATTTGGAGTGGAAGGAGCTTGAATCTCTATTTTACTCTAAATTTTATTCCTCTCATCAACTGTATTTGGATAGGAATTACATTTATAATTTTTGGCCTCATGATGGAGAAAGCATTGCTCAAGCTTGGGGAAGACTGAAAACATTAATACTTAAATGTCCTAACCATGATCTTCCTAAGGAAATAATTGTTACTAATTTTTATGCAAGGCTTTCAGGACATTACAGGGATTATCTAGATGCATGTTCAGAGGGTTCTTTCTCAAGTAAGAAGGTTGAAGCTAAATGGTATCTTCTTGAAACAATTAAAACCAATAATGAAGATTGGAATAGCAACAAAGGTAAAGAATCAGGTATAAACTATGAGTATGATTGCATTAAGACTTTTGCTGAAACTGTTGATTTTCATGAGCTTAATGCTAAATATGGTCTTGATCCTCAAATGGCTGTCGGTTGGTATAGATCCTTTGCTTCTTATATTAATCTTCCTAAAAATGGGGACATATATCATGAACCTTTTAAAGACACTTGCATGAAAAATGAAATTGTTATTGATGATTGCAATAAACATGCTCAAACTTCTGAAAGTACTGTTTCTTATAAGCATGTTAATTTCTGTGGAGCACTTAGACCTTGTGAAAAGAATCAAATCGAAGAAGAATATTGTATCCATCATAGGAATGCAAAAACTAGAAAGTGGGATAGGACTCTAAATGATCTTGGTGAAAAAGTTTGTGCCCTCTATCCTTTTATTTGTGAACTTTGCTATGAAGTGGGTCATTTTAATTTCCAATGCTCAAGCCATGATAGTAGCCTTTCGAATCCTATGAGCACTGCAAGTTTGCATTGTCATGACATGATCACCCCTAATGAGCATGATGAACTTATACTATTTTTGGGGTGTGAAGAGTTATTAAGAAAAACTTCTTTGATAGATATGAGTGCTTTTGATATGAGTAGTGTATTGCATGGTTGCCATCTTTATTGTGTTGATAATTTCCATGCAAATACTCACATACAAAATATTATAAAAGAGGAGACTTTACCAAAGTATGACAGGACTAATATGTGTTTTGTTCTTATTAATGAAGAGGAGAAATCCTCCAAAGTTCTTTCTATTGTTCCTGATAATAAACCAGGGTATGTGGAGAAGCTCTCTTTTAAGCCTCTCCCTCCTAAAGAGGAGAAGAAGAGGAAGAAGAAGAAGGGGAGGAGTAAAAAGAGAGAGGTAACGGTATCTCCTCCTAAGCATGTAGCTCCTATTATAGTTTTTGATGAGTCTGAACTCGATGATCTTCCTATGCCTGTTATTTATGAAAGTGATCATGATTGGGAGAAACACACTACTTTTGATATTGAAAATCTCTTTGGTACCAATTCTGAAAATGATGATAATTGTTGTACTATTAGTACCATCCATGTTCCTTCCAAAGATAGTAAAGAAAGCTCTGAGCTTGTGGATGATGTGTTTGAAAATCCTTTTGCTACTAATGGTTATATGCTTGATACATCTCTTTCTAGTAAAAATGATGATATGTTTACAAATGAATGCACTTTGAAAGATAACTATTATGTTGCCTATGATGATACTATGCCTCAAGTCTTTGATAACTATTATAAAAGATGCTATAACATAGGCTATGATTACAATTATCCTTATGAAAATTGTCATAGTTATGGAGGGATTACCCAAAACCATCTCCCTAATATACAACTTGTCTATCATGTTGGAGTTCTTTATGATGATTATAATGATTATGATATTTCCAGTCCACCTACTATTGAGGGGAAAATTAATTATGATTGCAATATGCCTCCTATATTTGATGATTATGGTGATGAGAATAATAATGATAGCTGTTTTGTTGAATTTGCTCCCACTACTATTAATAAGAATGACTATGCTTATGTGGAGAGTATTAATTCTTTTATGCATGTGGCTCATGATAAGAATATTTTATGTGATAGTTATATTGTTAATTTTATTCATGATGCTGCTGAAAGTTATTATGAGAGAGGTAAACATGGTTTTATGCATCTCAACAATATTAAGTTTCCCCTCTTTATGTTGAAATTTTTGAAGTTGCACTTATTTTGTCTTCCTATGCTAGTCACTTTGTGCTTCGTTGACTTGTTTTTCTACAAGATTATTTTTCATAGGAAGTGGGTTAGACTTAAATGTGTTTTATATTTGCTTATTGATGCTCTCTTATTTTTCTTCAACTCTTATTCTTATGTGAGCATCTTTTAAAAATCACTAAGCCTAGCTGAAAGGCTTTAAAGAAAAGCGCTACCGGGAGACAAACCGTTTTATTTCGCTGTTTTAAACCCGTTTTCCTTCGTTTCATTTTGTTTTATTTGCACCTGGGTGTTGTCTATTTCCTTAGCAACCCATCTGTATCTTTTTTTGTGTGTTTTTGTTGAGCCAAGTAAAGCCTCTAGTGGAAAGTTGGAGTTGGTTTTCGGATTTCTGCGCAGAAAACAGATTTCTGCTCTCCATCGTAAAACATCGTATAAAACCCTGAAAGATCGGAGTGATCTGAATTTTTTTGTGCTTACTCCTCAGCTAATTCCAAAACGTTTCTTAGAATACCACTTTTTGATTTGAGCAACAGAAGATTTTTGAAATAAATCGATCTTTACCTGCTTTTCTGTTTTGACAGATTTCTTCCATTTATCGCATTTGCATCTTAATCTCTTTCTTTTGGTGTTCTTTTGAGAAAAAAGAGTTTTGAAAGAAGTTGTGACAGTAGCTAATGTATTTTTTAGTGTTAGAATTGTGTTGAAACTGAACCATGTGAATTTATTATTTCAATTGCACTAACGTTGCTAATGAAGATTGTGAGAATTTTGGTGTGAAGGAAGTTTTCAAGGGTCAAGAGAAGAGGATGATATGATGTGATCAAGAAGAGTGAAAAGCCTGAGATTGGGGATGACCCGGTGGTACATCCCAGAAAATTCCAAGAAGACTCAAGCGTCTAAGCTTGGGGATGCCCAAGGCATCCCCTTCTTCATCAACAAATTATCAGGTCACTTCTAGTGAAACTATATTTTTATTCGGTCGCATCTTATGTGCTTTACTTGGAGCGTCTTTTATTTTTGTTTTCAGTTTGTTTAGTTTTCTTTGCTGTAATAAATGGTTGGATTTTATCATACTTGTGTGGGAGAGAGACACGCTCCGTTTTCATTGCTTAGAACACTCTAGTTTTCATTCTTATTGTTCTGTGAGTGTTCACTTTTTGCTAGTACTGCGTTTAGCCTTTGTTTTCATGCATCTCTTGTTCAGAGCTGTTAGCTTTTGTAGTTAGGTGGTTCTCATATGTGTTCTTGGTTAGGAATAGAAATGCTTATGTGGTAGTTGGTATAGTGGAAAAGATTGCATGGTCTTGTAGATCACTAAAATGCTTCACTTGAATCACTGTTGTTGTTTTGAGATATTAATTTGCTTAATGGATAAACGGGAAGGACTAGTAAGTATAAACTTTTAATGGTTGTTCTAAGAAACTTGAAACTGTGCCACGCTTAAATTACCAGCTGATAGAAACAATGGTATATGATTTCTATGAGTGATACATTTTTGATCGGCCTTTTGTTACGCGCTACGGTCGGGGTAGCTAACAGTGACATGTCACTGCCACGGACCCTCTTGGAGTGATTTGCGCTTTGCCTTGTAAGATGATTTTCTTGCTGCAATCTTTTAACTTGTGAGTTCTATGTTGCGGTTTTCTAGCACTTCCACCAGCCATATTTGCTAGCCTCTTCGGTACTGTGCATTGCCCTTTCTCACATTGAGAGTTGGTGCAAACTCCGCCAGTGCATCCAAATCCCGTGGGAGGACTTTGTTCTTCTACACATAAGCCCATATATTATTCCTAAAAACAGACACCATACCTACCTATCATGGCATTTCCATAGCCATTCCGAGATATATTGTTGCACAACATCCACCTCCATTATGTTACTTGATGATGAGCTTCATGTTTATTTATGCATACTGCTACACTGGCAGGAGCATGCTGTTAGAGACATCAGAGATATTCTATTATGAGTTATGAGTACTAAAAGTGTGATGATTGATTGTAATATAGGTTGTTGCCCCTACAGGTGAGGATATATAAAGTAAAAAAAATGAAAAAGCCCAAAAATAAAAAAAAGGGCCAAAGAAAGAATAAAGAGAGAGGGGGCGCATCACTATTATTTATACCACACTTGTGCTTCATGTTTAGCACCAATACTTCAGTTTGGAGAGAGTTTTCATATTATCATTCATTCATAACTATGTGGGGAACTTTACATTATAGAACTTGGCTTGTATATTCCAATGATGAGCCTCCTCAAATGAGCTCTAGGTCTTCGTGAGGAAGCAAGTTGGATGCACCCCCACTAGTTCCATTGGAGAGCTTTCATACACTTATAGCTCTATGTGCATCCGTTGTGTGGCAATCCCTACTCCTTGCATAGCTTCGGTTGTAAGACTTTCTCTTGTCTAATGACCACTTTCAGCTTTGCGAGCCTTTCTTCCATTGACCTTCCAAGCCCCCCATAATGTTCTCTTAGCCATAACATCCCGGTGCCAGGGACCAACGCAGAACACTTGATTGTTTTTAGTGCGCAAATAGTTTAAGATTCAAGCATTGCATCGTGTGGAAAGCTTGACTTGATCCTAATAGGGGTTGTGAAGATCGTTTGACGTGCATGATATTGTTGTTCTTGAAAGATTAAATCATCTCTAATAAACTTTGCACGGTTGATAGTCTTTTAGTATTGATTCATTAAAAGTTCTGCTTCTTTCTTCTTATTTGTTTATGCATTACTTGTTGATATCAAATATAGATCACAGCTTTAGTTCATTTGGTCCTAGTTTACATGCTCTACTTTAAATATTATGATCAAGATTGTATGGTAGCATGTCACCTCAGAAATTATATTGTTTTATCGTTTACCTACTCGAGGACGAGTAGGAACTAAGCTTGGGGATGCTTGATACGTCTCAAACGTATCTGTAATTTCTGATGTTCCATGTTGATATTATGCCAATTGCTACATGTTTTCCGTATGTTTTCCTATGTTTTCTTATGTTTTCCGGGACTAACCTATTAAAAAGATGCCACGAGCCAGATCCATGTTTTCTGTTGTTTTTAGTTTTAGAAAAGTTGTTCTTGAAATGTTCTCGGAATTGGAAAATGCGAAAGCCAGAAGTCCTAAAAGTCCCGGAAGCATCCAGAAGTCCCGAAGAGCCCCGGAGGGGGGCCACAGGGTGGCCACACCATGGGGTGGCGTGGGTCCCCCCTTGCCACGCCACCTAGGGGTGTGGGCCCCTGGCCACCTCCCGGCATCTCCCTTTCGCCCATATATACTCCTCGAGGCATAAACCCTAGGAGAATTGACCTTTTCTGCAAAATACATCCGTAGCTCCGCCGCCACCGCCGACAAGTTTCGGGGGACAGATCTCTGTTCTGGCACCCTGTCGGGACCGGGAAGTGCCCGCGGAAGCCATCTCCTTCGACTCTACCGCCATCTCCATCGCCGTTTCTATATCCTATGATGAGGAGGGAGTAGTTCTCCCCCGGGTTGAGGGCTCTACCGGTAGCTATGTGGTTCATCTCTCTCCCATGGTGTGATCTTTGTGTGATCATGAGCTTTGTAATCTAGTTGAATCTGTAGATTGATCTTCATCTTTTATGCTAGTCAAGTGGTTTTGTTGTCTCCGTAAACACTTTGATCACGGGGTAAAGGTCACAGTGTGTGCTCCGTGCGGTTTAGCATGATATTTATATCTTGTGTTGGAAGGTGAATCTATGAAATTGTTGGCGTTTGTTTACTAATTTATGGCGCTCGTAGTGACATTGGGGTGCCCTAGAGAGGGAATATAGACTTGAGGAGTGCTGTTAAAGCCCTACACAATGATTATTGTTCGTTATTCGACCGGAGAGTGGTTCGGAGTAGCATAGTGAAGAAATGATATTTATTAATTCAATTATGCGAGCATTGTTGAGAGTGTCCACTAGTGAAAGTAGGATCCCTAGGCCTTATTTCCAAGCATTGAAACACCGTTTTCCGCCTGTTCTGCTACATGTTTGCTTGCTGCCATATTTATTTCAGATTTTTATTATTACTTATAATCATCCATATTACTCGCATTTCACTATCTCTTCGCCGAACTAGTGCACCTATATACCTGACAAGTATATTGGGTGTGTTGGGGACACAAGAGACTTCTTGTCTCTTAATTGCAGGGTTGCTTGAGAGGGATATCTTTGACCTCTACCTCCCTGAGTTCGATAAACCTTGGGTGATCCACTTAAGGGAAACTTGCTACTGTTCTACAAACCTCTGCACTTGGAGGCCCAACACTGTCTACAAGAATAGAAGTTTGCGTAGATATCAATGACGACCTCTGTTCCCTCGATCCAGTGGGGTAGAGGAAGTAGATCATCCACCGGAAATGTCAAACAACACGACGACGTGGTGTGGTGAAGAAAACATTGCTCAGGGCTTCGCCAAGCGCACGAACAAGTGGTGGAGCAGCGAGAGGAGGGAGAAAGAGATGACACAAGTGTCTGTGTGTGGGAGAGGGAGCTCCCACCCCTCCTTATATAGGAGGGGAAGGCATCCACGAATTTTTGAGTGTCTCCACCTCTCCCTCGTCATGTGAGTGGAGTCTCCACTCAACCCACTCATTCTTCCATTAATTCCCACTCAAAATACCAAGACTTTTATTTAATAAAATAATAAAACATTTTTATTTCTTTATTTTAATAATTGCTAATTTCGTTAACAAACATTAGCATATAACCCCTTGAGTTATTTGTTAAATCTATTAACAACCATTTGACAAAAATCCCCTTGAACTATTTCAAAATTACCCGAAACGATTTCAGTGTTGTCCAAACTTTTCTCTGATATTCGGTATCCACTCAAAAGCGTCATCTAACCTTAAGTGTGTCACCCTACGGTTCATGACTAATGTAGACATGATCGAGACACCTCTCTGATCAATAGTCAACAGGGGGACATGGAGATCCATAATGACACCTACATATTCAACGATGAATCTACTGATCGTGTGAACCATAAACGCCGTAACCATTCTCTTTGTCTCGCGATATTTTACTTGTCCAAGATCCGATCATTGGCATCAACCATACCTAGTTGGATCTCGTTACCGACAAGTACTCTTTTACTCGTTGCGTGATATGACATCCCTGTGACCTAGTCACGTGCTTGCAAGCGGTGCCGATGTGATATCACCGAGAGGGCCCAGAGTATATCTCTCTATCATTTTGGATGGAAAAATCCCACTCTTGATCCATGAGCCTCAACTAATAGTTTCTGAATACCCAACGACACCTTCATAGTCACCCTATTACGGTGTGAAGTTTGATGACATCAAAGCACTCTTCCGGTGTTAGTGATTGACATGATCTCATGGTCTAAGGATTGGAGTTACTTCGTATGTTTGACATAACAATGTAAACTTAATGACTTGATCGCATTGATATATTCACTTTGGTTCTATGTTGATCCCATGATTCTTCTAATGACATGACCCCGTTATTAACAACATCTAATGTTCATGATCAGGAAATCTTGATCATCAGTTAATCAACGAGCTAGTTAAACGAGAGGCGTTACTAGGAACTTTTGTTTGTTTATTAGACACACATGTATCAACGTTTCCGGTAAATAAAATTCTAGCATGAGAAATAAACATTTATCATAAACATGGAATAAGATAATAACCACTTTATTATTGCCTCTCAGGCATATTCCCTTCACAAGAACTACTAGAATCCCAAGGGGGAAGAAAATAAATACCAGAGAGGTCTTCATAAAATTAATAGATATACCTATCGATGGTGTAGACTTTTGAGAAATAAGAGTATAGGGGGTACATCGTAGTACTTTTGAGAAATAAGAGTGTCAAACCCAACGACGAGCAGAAGGTGTTGACAAGCATGTTGGATAGAGGATTCACTGTAAACACTAGCAAACAGGTTTTTGGTGGTTTTTTATATAGAAAATAAATAAAGTGCGAGTAAATAAAAGACAATAGTAATAATTGCACCGAGCGGCTGATACGTCATAAATGTATCCTTAATTTCTAATGTTCCATGTTGTTTTCATGTTGTTTCCTACAAGTTTGCTATACACTTTATGTCATTTTTATCGATTTTCCGGACTAACCTATTGACAAGATGCCACAAAGCAAGTTCCCTGTTTTCTGCTGTTTTTCGTTTCCGAAAAGTTGTTCTAGAAATATTCTTGGAATTGGAAAATTCGAAGTCCGGAAGTCCTAGAATTCCCGAAGGTTCCACAGAGTCCCGAAGAGGCCCAGAGGGGGCCACAGGGGGCACATCATAGGGCGGTGCGGCCCCCTGGCCGCGCCGGGGGGTGGAGTGATTGACATGATCTCATGGTCTGTTACTCCGAATGTAAGACATAACAACAAAACTAAATGACTTGATCGTATTGTTATACTTAGTTAGGGTCTAAGTTCATCATGTCATTCTCCTAATGACATGGCTCCGTTATTAACAACATCCAATGTCTATGATCAGGAAACCTTGATCATTTGTTAATCAACGAGCTAGTTAAAAGAGAGGCTTCACTAGGAACGTTGGTTTGTTTATTAATCACACATGTATCAACGTTTCCGGTTAATACAAGTCTAGCATGAGAAATAAACATCTATCATATTTTTCAGTGGTATCAGAGCCGGATCTATGCGTAGATGAATTGTACGGGTAGAACACATAGGAGTATGTGGGCGTTGATGATCATGTTTTTGCCTCTTTGAGTATTTTATGATCTTAGTGGCATAGTAGGATGAAGCGGCCCAGACTAACTTTACATGTCCACTTACATGAGACTTGTTCCACAACTGACATGCAACTTGTATTGCATAAGTGGCTTGCGGGTGTCTGTTTCTCCTACTATAGTTAAAATCTAATCTGCAAAGAGTTGTTAAAAATATGTTTTATCAACGCTATGGTTCTTGTACATAGGTATGAACGGTTCTATCCTCGTAAGCCCAAAGCCACGTAAAGTATGCAAAAATAAATTAGAGGCGTATAACTTGTTTTTGCAGGGCATGTGATGTGATATGGTCAATATTACAAACGTTATGTATGAGATGATATCTTTTGTAAATTATTGACATACCGGGTGGAGCCATATGGTTATCTTATTTTATGGCATGTGTGTTGTATATCATATCCATGTGATATGTTGTAATGGACAATCGAGATGGAGGTGCCACTGACCTTAGTGCCACGCCGGTGGAATGATGGAAATCATACCATGATGCACAAGATGGAGATCAAGTGCAAGGAGGACCATATCATATCACATTATCCATGCATGTGATATTTATCCTTTTATGCATCTTATTTTGCTTAGATTGCGACATTAGCATTATAAGATGATCCCTATCACTTAATATCAAGATAATAATGTGTTCTTCCTTAAGTATGCACCGTTAAGAAAGTTCGTCGTTTCGAGACACCACGTGATGATCGTGTGTCATAGACTCAACGTTCGCATACAACGGGTGTTTTCAAGCCTAGCATGTACATACATGGCCTTGAAACACACGCAATACTACGGTTCTACTTGGCGAGCCTAGCATGTATAGACATGGCCTCGGAACACGTAACCGAAAGGTAAAGCATGAGTCATATGGATGATATGATGAACATGTTGATGTTCGCCTTTGCAACTACACCGTCTCACGTGATGATCGGTTTCGGTGTAGTGAATTTGGTTCGTGTAATCACTAAAGACGACTAAGAGGGATGTTGTTTTTGAGTGGGAGTTCATGGGATAATTTTAGAATTAACTTGAACTTAATTTATCATATACATAGTCTAAATAGTCTTTGCAAATATGTTGTAGATCATGGCACCACCTACCTTCAATTTCAATATGTTCATGGAGAGAGAGAAATTAGCGAACAGTGGGAGCAACTTTACCAACTGGGCACTTAACCTGAGGATTCTCCTCACTGCTTGCAAGAAGCTCTATGTGCTTGATGCACCGCTAGGTGACCAGCCCACTGATGATGCTTCTGATGAAGATAAAAAATGTTTATCTGACTCAACAAGAAGACCACAGTATAGTTCATTGCGGCATCCTCTATGGATTAGAGCCAGAGCTGCGAAAACGTTTCGAGAACAGCACTGCTTTTGCTACAATGGGAGAATTGAAAATGATTTTTGATTCCCATGCCGCAGTTGAGAGTTATGACGCTTCATAAAAGTTCTTTAGCTCCATGATGGAAGAGAACAGCTCCATTAGTGAGCATGTACTCAAGATGTCTGCATACGCTGATAAGCTCATAGCCTTGGGAATATCGATCCCCAATGAGCTAGGGATACATCGTGTTCTCCAATCTCTGCCACCTAGTTACAAGAACTTCGTGATGAACTATAATATGCAAGGCATGAAGAAGTCTCTTCCCGAGCTTCTCTCGATGCTTAAAACTGCTGAAGTGGAGATCAAGAAAGAACATCAAGTGTTGATGATCAATAAGACCACTAGTTTCAAGAAAGGCAAGAAAGGCTAGGCAAGGGTTAACTTCAAGAGGGGTGGCAAATCTGTTGCTGCTCCTGAGAAGAAAACCAAGTATGGCCCTAAGCCTGAGACTGAGTGCTATTATTGCAAGGGTACTGGCCATTGGAAGTGCAATTTCCCCAAATATCTGGCAGATAAGAAGGTCAGCAAAGTGAACAAAGGTATATATGATATACTTGTTATTGATGTGTACCTTACTAGTACTCGTAGTAGCACCTGGGTATTTGATACTGGTTCGGTTGCTCACATATGTAACTCGAAACATGAGCTGCAGAATAAGCGACCACTAGCAAAGGATGAGCTGACGATGCGCGTCAGCAATGGATCAAGAGTTGATGTGATCGCCGTCGGGACGCTGCCTCTACGTCTACCATCGGGATTAGTTATAAACCTCAATAATTGTTATTTGGTGCCTGCATTAAGCATGAATATCGTTTCTGGATCTTGCTTAATGCAGAATGGTTATTCCTTTAAGTCTGGGAACAATGGTTGTTTGATTTATATGAATAATATCTTTTATGGTCATGCACCTGAAAAGAATGGTTTATTTCTTTTGAATCTTGATAGTATTGATACACATATTCATAATGTGAATGCCAAAAGAATTAAATTAAATGATGATATTTCTACTTACATGTGGCATTGCCGCTTAGGTCATATTGGTGTTAAACGCATGAAGAAGCTCCATTCTGATGGACTCTTAGAATCACTTGATTATGAATCATTTAAAACATGTGAACCATGCCTTATGGGCAAGATGACTAGAACCCCGTTTTCTGGAACCATTGAACGGGTGACAGACTTACTGGAAATCATACATACTGATGTGTGTGGACCAATGAGTGTATCAGCGCGCGGTGGATATCGTTATTTTATCACTTTCACAGATGATTTGAGTAGATATGGGTATATTTACTTAATGAAACACAAATCTGAGACATTTGAAGAGTTCAAAGAATTTCAGAGTGAAGTTGAAAATCATCGTAACAGAAAGATTAAATTTCTACGATCTGATCGTGGAGGTGAATATCTAAGTTACGAGTTTGGCATGCATATGAAACAATGTGGAATAGTTTCACAACTCACACCTGCCGAAACACCACAGCGAAATGGTGTTTCCGAACATCGTAATCGTACTTTATTAGATATGGTTCGATCTATGATGTCTCTTACAGATTTGCCACTATCCTTTTGGAGTTATGCACTAGAGACCGCTACATTTACTTTAAATAGGGCACCATCTAAATCCGTTGAAACGACACCGTTTGAATTATGGTTTGGAAACAAACCTAAGTTGTCATTTCTAGAAGTTTGGGGATGCAATGTTTATGTGAAGAAGCTTCAACCTGATAAACTCGAACCCGAAGCGGAAAATGCGTCTTCATAGGATACCCTAAAGAAACAATAGGGTACACCTTCTATCACAGATCCGAAGGCAAGATTTTCGTTGCCAAGAATGGATCCTTTTTGGAGAAGGAGTTTCTCTCGAAAGGTGTGAATAGTAGGAAGGTAGAACTCGACGAGGTTATTGAACCTTCTCTTCTTGGAATGGCGATTAGAACAGCACCGAAAGTTGTTCCGGTGCCGACCCCGTCAGTTGAAGAGAGAGCTAATGATCAAGATCATGAATCTCCAGTAGAGGAAACTATCGCACCTCGCAGGTCAACTAGGGAACGTACAACTCCTGAACTGTACGAAGATCCCGTATTAAACTTCATGGTAGATGGAGGTGATGACCCTGCGACATATGATGAAGCGATGATGAGCCCAGATTCCAACAAATGGCTTGAAGCCATGAAATCCGAAATAGGATCCATGTACGAAAACCAAGTTTAGACTTTGGTGGACTTACCCGATGACCGCAAGGCCGTTGAGAACAAATGGATCCTTAAAAGGAAAACTGGCGCTGATGGTAATGTGACCATCTATAAAGCTCGACTTGTCGCAAAAGGTTTCCGACAAATTCAAGGAGTTGACTATGATGAGACTTTCTCACCAGTAGTGATGCTTAAGTCAGTTAGGATTATGTTAGAAGTTGCTGCATTTTTCGATTATGAAATCTGGCAGATGGATGTCAAAACGGCGTTCCTTAATGGTGACATTGAGGAAGAGTTGTATATGATGCAACCCAAAGGTTTTGTTGATCCTAAGGATGCTGACAAGGTGTGTAAGCTTCAGCGTTCCATTTATGGACTGAAGCAAGCATCCCGGAGTTGGAACCTCCGTTTTGATAAGGTGATCAAAGGGTTTGGATTTGTCCAAACATACGAAGAAGCTTGTATTTACAAGAAAGTGAGTGGGAGCTCTGTAGCATTTCTAGTACTATATGTGGATGACATATTGTTGATTGGAAATGATATAGAACTTTTAAAAAGCGCAAAAGGTTATTTGAACAGTAGTTTTTCGATGAAAGACCTTGGTGAAGCAGCTGGTCTCTCTATCGACCGCAAGGGCTGCAGCACCGTTCTAGTAATCTGTTGTAACTTATTCGATTCTATCTCAGAGGAAGATTGTTCGTTCGGGCTAACGAAAGATCTAAGAGGGACTCTTACCTCAACAAGAGCTTAAGCAACTCTTTTATTGGAAGGGCATGAAGACTCAGGTGCGTCAATTCGTGTAGGAATGTGATATTTGTCAGCGCGCTAAGCCTGATCGCGCCAAAAGATAAATCACCACGGGGGAGAGAGATGAAACACATAGCTACCGGTAGAGCCCTCAGCCTCGGGGGAGAACTACTCACTCCTCATCATAGGAGACAGCAACAATGATGGAGATGGCGGTGGAGTCGATGGAGATGGGTTCCGGGGGCACTTCCCTGTCCCGGCAGGGTGCCAGAAGAGAGATCTGTCCCCCGAAACATGTCGGCGGTGGCGGCGGAGCTACAGATGTATTTTGTGGAAAAGGTCGATTCCTTTAGGGTTTATGCCTCGGGGAGTATATATCGGTGAAAGGGCGATGACGGGAGGTGGCCAGGGGGCCCACACCCCTAGGTGGCGCGGCAGGGGGGACCCACGCCACCCCACGGTGTGGCCACCCTGTGGCCCCCCTCCGGGGCTCATCGGGACTTATGGATGCTTCCGTGACTTCTAAGACTTCTGGTTTTCGAATCGTCCAATTCCGCGAATATTTCCAGAACAACTTTTCTGAAACTAAAAACAGCAGAAAACAGGGAACTGGCACTTGGCATCTTATTAATAGGTTAGTCCCGGAAAATAGATAAAAATGACATAAAGAAGGGAGAAAACATGTAGCAATTGGCATAATATCAACATGGAACATCAAAAATTATAGATACGTTGGAGACGTATCAAGCATCCCCAAGCTTAGTTCGTACTCGTCCTCGAGTAGGTAAGCGATAAACAAAATAATTTCTGAGCTGACATGCTACCACACAATCTTGATCATAATATGTAAAGTAGAGTATGTAAACTAGGATCAAATGAACTAAAGTTGTGATCTATATTGATATCAATAAGTAATGCATAAACAAATAAGAAGAAAGAAGCAAAACTTTTAATGAATCAATACTAAAAGACTGTCAACCGTGCAAAGTTTATTAGAGATGATTTAATCTTTCAAGAACAACAATATCATGCACGTCAAACGATCTTAACAACCCCTATTAGGATCAAGTCAAGCTTTCCACACGATGCAATGCTTGAATCTTAAACTATTTTCGCACTAAAAACAATCAAGTGTTCTGCGTTGGTCCCTGGCACCGGGATGTTATGGCTAAGAGAACATTATGGGGGGTTTGGAAGGTCAATGGAAGAAAGGCTTGTAGAGTTGAAAGTGGTCATTAGACAAGAGAAAGTCTTACAACCGAAGCTATGCAAGGAGTAGGGATTGCCACACAACGGATGCACACAGAGCTATAAGTGTATGAAAGCTCTCCAATGGAACTAGTGGGGGTGCATCCAATTTGCTTGCTCGCGAAGACCTAGAGCTCATTTGAGGAGGCTCATCATTGGAATATACAAGCCAAGTTCTATAATGTAAAGTTCCCCACATAGTTATGAATGAATGATAATATGAAAACTCTCTCCAAACTGAATTATTGGTTCTAAACATGAAGCACAAGTGTGGTATAAAGGATAGTGATGCGCCCCCTCTCTCTTTATTCTTTCTTTGGCCCTTTTTTTATTTTTGGGCTTTTTCATTTTTTTTACTTTTTTTTACTTTATATAGCCTCACTCATAGGGGCAACAACCTATATTAAAATCAATCATCACACTTTTAGTACTCATAACTCATAATAGAATATCTCTGATGTCTCTAACTGCATGCTCCTACCAGTGTAGCAGTATGCATAAATAACCATCAAGCTCATCATCAAGTAACATAATGGAGGTGGATGTTGTGCAGCAATATATCTCGGAATGGCTATGGAAATGCCATCATAGGTAGGTATGGTGTCTGTTTTTAGGAATAATATATGGGCTTATGTGTAGGAGAACAAAGTCCTCCCACGGGATTTGGATGCACTGGCGAAGTTTGCACCAACTCTCAATGTGAGAAAGGGCAATGCACAGTACCGAAGAGGCTAGCAAATACGTATGGTGGAAGTGCTAGGGAACCGCAACATAGACTCACAAGTTAAAAGATTACAGCAAGCAAATCATCTTACAAGGCAAAGTGCAAATCACTCCAAGAGGGTCCGTGGAAGTGACAAGTCACTGTTAGCTACCCCGCCCGTAGCGCGTAACAAAAGGCCGATTAGAAATGTATCACTCGTAGCAATCATATACCATTGTTTCTATCAGCTGGTAATTTAAGTGTGGCACAGTTTCAAGTTTCCTAGACCAACCATTAAAAGTTTATACTTACTAGTCCTTCCCGTTTATCCATTAAGTAAATTAATATCTCAAAACAACATCAGTGATTCAAGTGAAGCAGTTTAGTGATCTACAAGACCATGCGAATTTTTCCACTATACCAACTATCACAAAAGAATTTCTATTCCAAACCAAGCACATATATGAGAACCACCTAACTACAAAAGCTAACAGCTCTGAATAAGAGATGCATGAAAACAAAGGCTAAACACAGTACTAGCAAAAAATGAACACTCACAGAACAATAAGAATGAATTCTAAGCAATGAAAACGGGAAGGACTAGTAAGTATAATAAGATCCAACCATTTATTACAGCAAATAAAACCAAACAAACTTAAAACAAAATAAAATACGCTCCAAGTAAAGCACATAAGATGTGACCGAATAAAAATATAGTTTCACTAGAAGTGACCTGATAAATTGTTGATGAAGAAGGGGATGCCTTGCGAATCCCCAAGCTTAGATGCTTGAGTCTTCTTGTAATTTGCTGGGATGTACCACCGGGGCATTCCCAAGCTTAGGCTTTTCACTCTTCTTGATCACATCATATCATCCTCTTCTCTTGACCCTTGAAAACTTCCTTCACATCAAAATTTTCACAATATTCATTAGCAACGTTAGTGCAATTGAAATAATAAATTCACATGGTTAAGTTTCAACACAATTCTAACACTCAAAAACACATTATCTACTTTCACAACTTATTTTAAAACTCTTTTTCTCAAAAGAACACCCAAAAGAAAGAGATTAAGATGCAAATGCAATAAATGGCAGAAATCTGTCAAAACAGAAAAGCAGGTAAAGATCGATTTTTTAAAAAATCTTTGTTGCTCAAATCAAAACGTGGTCTTCTAAGAAAAGTTGCGTATATAACTCAGGATTAAGAAAAAAAAAGCTCAGGTCATTTTGAATTTTCTGTGATTTTTAACGGAACTAACGGTGGACATCAGAAATCTGTTTCTTGCGCAGAAATCCGAAATATAGGCTCAACTTTCCACTAGAGGCTTTACTTGGCTCAATAAAAACACAAAAGAAAAGATACAGTGGGGTTCTTAGGGGAATAGAAAACACTCAGGTGCAAAGCACACCAAACAAAACGAAAGAAAACGGGTTGAAAACAGACAAATAAAACGGGTTGTCGCCCGGTAGCGCTTTTCTTTAACGCCTTTCAGCTAGGCCCAGTGATTTTTAAAAGATGCTCACGTAAGAATAAGAGTTGAAGAACAATAAGAGAGAATTAAGAAGCAAATATAAAACACATTTAAGTCTAACCCACTTCCTATGAAAAAGAATCTTGTAGAAAAACAAGTCAACGAAGCACAAAGTGACTAGCATAGGAAGACAAAATAAGTGCAACTTCAGAAATTTCAACATAAATAGGGGAAACTTAATATTGTTAAGATGCATAAAACCATGTTTCCCTCTCTAATAATAACTTTCCGTAGCATCAAGAATAAAATTAACAATACAACTATCATAATAAACATTCTTATCATGATCCATATGCGTAAAAGAATTAATAGTCTCCACATAAGCATAGTCATTCTTATTAATAGTAGTGGGAGAAAATTCAACAAAATAGATATCATTATTATTCTTGTCACCATAATCATTAAATATAGGAGGCATATTGTAATCATAATTAATTTTTTCCTCAATAGTAGGTGGACTAAAAATATCATATTCATCATTGTAAACATGTGGAACTAGAATACCACTATCATTATAATCATCATATATTGGAGGCAAGGTATCATCAAAGAAAATTTCCTCCTCAAAACTTGGGGGACTAAAAATATCATATTCATCAAAACTAGCTTCCCCAAGCTTAGACTTTTTCATAGCATTAGCAATAATTGTGTTCAAAGAATTCATACTAATAACATTGCTATTAGCATGCAAATAAAGCTGCATAGGTTTTTTAATTTTCTCTTCAAACACTTCATGTCATAACTCAAGATAAATATTATAAAGCTCTATCATATTTTTGTTGTTTTCCATTAAGACTACTAGTAAAAAATAAAAACAATAAGCGAGTAAAAATAAGCCTAACTAGTGAAAACAAGAAACAAAAAGATATAATTGCAGAATCTAAAGGATATAACTTCGAGCACTCACACCCGAGGATGTGGGTACCTTTTACCTTACCTCCCCGGCAACGGCGCCAGAAAAGACCTTGATGTATACGTGATGCATGTAAAATGCATAGATGAATTTTGCATATTTTCACATGGTTTTCTATTACATATTGCATCATATAAGGGTATAATTCAATGTTTTATAGTATTTTGGGGTTAAATTACAAAGTCCCCCAACTTTTATGGAATTAACCGTGCCTGTCAGAAACCCCGTTTTCTATATTTTTGACGTTTTAGGGGCAAACTTCCGCGAAATCACCTGGAAATATACGGGGGTCTTTTTTTTGGGAGGAGAAGACTTGCGGGCGAAGGATCCACGAGAATTGGGAAAGGAGGCCCAAAAGAGGACCCTCCACACGGCCAGATTCCTTGGCCGCGTGAGAGGCCCCCTTTTGGCCCCTGTGGCCCCAATTCCTTCCATTTTCGACTTACCGACTCCGTCTTGACCTAAAACCGACTATAAAAAGGGTCCCCCGTACCCTTACGGAGGGGAGCGTCGCCGAAACACCGAAACACCGAAACAGAGATAAGAAGTTCCAGATTGGAGGGGAAAACTCCGGCGGGGCGCCGCCGGTGTGATCTCCTACCTGATGAGGTGTTGACCTCTAAGTTGGCCCTATCTTCACGAATCGACAAGAACGAACAAACAACGCGATGAACACGATGAACACGAGAGGGGGAATCGAGGGGAAATCGAGGGCAAACGCGTAGAAACACAAAAGGGGAAAGATAACTCGTGAAGCCTACGAGGGATCGCAAACCCAAGTCAAAAACACGCTAATTGAAACCGATTCCTCTCACCGGTCGGTCCACCGATCCAACAGAAGCCCAAAGGGGAAGGTTGGCAAGCGCTACTAGAATCACTATGTGAGAGAGTAGCTCCTTGGAGAGATCTTGATACGGTCCTAGATACACATCGTAGGAGTAGCCTCGTAAGAGGAGTCACCTCACAAGAGGGATACAAGGGCAAAGCCCTAAGTTCTCAAATCATCCCTAAACCCTAGATCTAACCACCGGGGTCCCTTATATAGCTCCGGGTCGAAACGGGGGTCGAAACGGTGCAAAAACGGACCAATTCCGTGCATTTTGGGGCCACGCCGGCCTGGGAGCCGGCCTGGCCGGCCTGGGGGGCGCAGAGGCCGGCCTGGAGGGGTGGCCGGCCTGGGGCTGGGGTGGGAAGGAGGCAGGCTGGCCTGCAGGCCGGCCCCTTCTGTTGGGTGCCCGGCCTGGGGCCGGGGTGGAGGGAGGCAGGCCGGCCTGCAGGTCGGCCCCTTCTGTTGGGTGCCCGGCCTGGGGCCGGGGTGGGGGAAAGGCAGGCCGGCCTGTAGGCCGGGCTGCTGTCGCACCCTGATTTCTAGGGGATACTCACCGTACGAACTGGATAGCAGATGCTTGGATTATGGGGCATAACTGCTCCCACGTCCCAGCTTCCTGGTAGGCCTGCGCTTATGCGCGACAACACAAGCCCTGCTATTCCATCGTCGATGTAAACTATCCACTAGAGATCAAAGGCACTTCCGTCGACGTACTTCAAACCATACACACATGGTACGTCAATGGCGTTTAACAAGTGATATCACAACAGATCTCTACGACACAAAAGATTGAAATAAGTTGCAACTGGCCCTCATTAGAGCAGAGATAGCAAATACAATCATTCAGAGGGCACATGCCCCAACAATACATCATTACAATACAGCGGAAGCATTCAACATGTCCGAGTACAGACAAGAACCAAATAGGCCTAAGAGGCTGGAAACAAACAGACGGAGCCCATCCACGAAGTCTCGGATCCTGCCCGGGTCCGCTATCTACTCGTCAGCAGTCTCGTCATACTCCAGTTAGTAGCCACCATGTAGATCCTCGGAAACGTCGTCTGCGTAAACCACAGCCCCAAAGGGGTCAGTACATAAACGTACTGGCAAGCAAGACTCACAGTTCACCAAAGTGTAACCCGTCCACACCAAGCACAGATGCCTTGGGTTCAACGGAAGAGAGGGGATATAAAAGATGCTGCAACTGGCTGCGCTAACCAACTACAGAAACATACTACAACTGCCGGCTAACAGAAAGGAGATAAGATCGAGGATAGTAACCAACTGAAAGATAACTTCAAACAAACCCATCCTGGATCTCGCCCCTTATCCAAAGAAGCAATCCGAGGATAACTCACACAGTTGTATTAAAGGTGAATCAAGTTATTGTGTCATCCACCTATTACTAGTCAAGTTATTAATCATTGGGTGTAACATGTTTGATCATTATGTTTAAGTTGTCCTGAGTACTTGTTAGCCAGTACTTTCACCAAGTAATCCATAACCGCGGAAAACACGGCTTCTCGAGAAGATTATCCCTGCAGGGTTGCACCAATTTGGCCGTACACTCATGAATAACCCGCCAGATGGAAAGGCCCTTCCACCAAGCGGGGTACTCAACACAACCAACCATTCCTCGCATCAAGCCCAAAGCACCTTGGGCGCACGGCTAATCGAGCCCAGAAGAAAATGGACCCTCATAGCACTCTAAGAACGTGTCCCCCTATATGCCGACTACAAAAGTTCCACCCTGGCCTGGGCTCGCAAAAACATGCATGCGGCAAATAGAACACACGAACTAAATGAGGCGATTTGGACGAGATGCGAATCAGGTCAAGTTGAGGGGGGCGCCCATACTCGCTTCCCAAATGCGGGTAGTGCGCTCATCATGGATCAGTAGACAAGACCCTTTTCCTATTAGGGTCGACACTAGCAGGCTTCAAAACCTCTCATGGGCCTCCTGCCGGTGCCTTATCATCAAATTTATTATTAATAGCAACATTAGCATGATTGATTGATTAAACATCGGGCCCCCGGTACAATAATAATAGTAAAAGAAGTAACCGACAACAGACTCGAGCAAAAGCAACCCTAAGCATGCTAGGTAAGACTAAGGCAATAAGCAAGGGGTTTTAGGTATGGAGGTGAGGCAATAACAGGGTTAAAAGGATTCATGTGATAGGTTCGTAACAGAAACAACTACTACTAAGGCTAGCAGAAAAGAACAACGGAAAGTATCGGTAACCAATGCTGAAAGGAACACGGTGGTTCATGTGAGTGATAACTTGCCTGCAAACTCAGTAGCCCGGTACTGAGCTGAAAATCCTTAGAAGGGGTGTCGTAAGAATCGTCGGTCTCAACGTCGTCGTATATCCGAGAAGAAGCAAACAAACATTGCAGAAAGATAAGCAATCAATATCATGGCATAGTGCACAAACAGGGGATGATGCATGTCATGTTAATAGATGCATCAAAATAAACTACTTGACAAGATAACACAATTTAATTGGACCCATATGCAATTTTAAGTTGCATATGAAAGGCCCATGGATTTTGGTTAGATTATTTGTTTTCCAACTAAACAACAGGTGATAGTGGTTTAGTATGATGCATGCAAAAGGAAAACAGCAAAATAACAACATTAGAATCAAATTAGAATAGGGTGTAGCAATTTAGAATTTTATTATTAATTTAGGGAAATTTTTGGGTGCATTAAGGTGACACACAAGTATTTGTTGTTTTCACCCATTTAAAATGTTCAAAACAAATAACAAAGTTGATATTTGAAAAGGTTATCAAATTTTAGTTGGATTACATGTTTCACATGTTGAAATTGGACTTTGGATTATTTAATTAGGAATTAAACGATATTAAACAATTTTTAATTGAATTAAACAAGATTTAAAGTGTTTAGGCAATTTAAATTGTTCAAACCAGAAAACAAAATTTATATTTGAATAGAGTATTCAAAAAGGTGTGGAAAACATATTCTATTTGAATTATTTGAAAACAGTATGAATTAGTTATGAATTATTTCAATTTGCATTTGAATTATTCAAATTTAAAATTTAAAAGTATTTTGAAAATTCAAAACAGAACACAAGTTGAATATTTGGAAAGATTATAAAATTTTGAACAGAAAACATATATAACTTTTATTTGTTGGATTAACAGATTAAAAGTTATTGAATTTCCAAGTTTGTTGTTTATTCTGCCATTTTAAAAGGAATTGGAAAATTAACAGATTCGATTTATTCAGTTGTTACCGCACTGGGTCTCACCCCCAGTCACTGCACGGTGGGGCCTAGCCAGCGTGGCGTGGATAGGAGGTGAGCTGTCACGGGGGGTCTATGCCAGGTGGGCCCAGCACCTGTGCGAACAATTGGCAAAAATGCCGCTGCAGAACGCAGCCCGCGGGGATCGATCCCAGGACCGGTGCCTCGCACGAGAGGAACAGGACCACTGCGGTACTGCCGCTGGTTGTGATTGAAGGGGTAGTTGACTGAACAAAAGGTGAATAGCGATGTGGCTGTTAACTGTCGACTGAACTCATCAGCGGACAGGTTCAGTCTGCAGCGACTCGGACGGAGGCGGCCATCGACGATCGATCTCCGGTGGCGTACGGGGTGGAGTTGGTCCGGTGGGGATCTGGTTCCCTCCCGCGGGCGCAAGTGCGCGCGTGCAGGTACAGAAGAGATAGGGAGGAGGGAACAGAACGGAGCGCTCACCTCGCTGCGTTCGCTGTAGACGTTCAGACGTCGGAGCAGCAGGAAAACGGCGGCTTCTCCGGCACGGCGCGGTCGCCGTGGTGCCTCCCGGCAGCGGGCGAGGGGACGGCGAGCTTCAGCGCACCTCCAAGCTTCCATTCCCGCCACCAACTACGCCTCGAGGTGACCCTGGCTACCGGCGACGAGGGAGGAAGGTGGTGGTCTCGGTGGTCTCGGTGCGGTTCAGAAATTCAGAGGAGGGACAGAGCAGATGGGGAAGACAGGGGTAGACGGCGGCGCTAGGATGGTGGGACTAGGGTTAGCAGGGTTGGTAGAGGGGGAAGTGAGCTATATAGGAGGGAGCAGCTACTGTACGGCAGCGCATCCAAAGGAGGAGGGTGAGATCGTCTGGTTCAGAGGGAATCGTACAGGTGACATCACCTGTGGGGAAGAAGACAGCGACAGTATTGAGGGTTACTGGGCCAGGTGGGTTAGATGGGCTGGGTGTGTTAGTTAGCTGCTGCTCCTCTCTTTTGCATTTTTATTTTTGTTTTACTTTTTTTTTGTAGCCTTAGCTTTAGGAAGAAAAACATAGGTTTTAACTTAGCAAAATTTCTGGAAAAAATTGGTTAGGTTTGTTAGACCAAATGCAACCATTTGGTAGCTTGGTTTACAAAATTTTAAATGTTTGCTTGTTGTTTAAGATGTAAACCAAATTAAGTGAAATTTGCAATATTAATTAATATGAGAAAAACAAGGCATTTTCAATAGGGTTTCCCATAGGGTTTTGAAAGTGATTTAAAGAATTCCAAATAGTGGTGAATTTCATGGATTCAAGGAATAAATGCTTTTGAGAAATGGTTTGCATTTGGAAATGATTTGGAATTAATTCATTAAAGTGATTGATTGAATTAAGCAACAATTTAATAAGTGATCCAATATGAAATAAAATGGAACAATTTAGTTGTTTTCACTTGTTATTTTTATTCCAAAAGTTGTAACAGAGCAAGTATGAAAATAACCATTTGAATTTGTTTGAGTTTGAATTATGGAAGCAAGATAAAACAGATGCAAAACAAATATTAACAATGCAAACAATAATAAAACAATGCAATGAAATGATGACATGATGCATTGCTTGAAATAAAACAAGGGATCAAACATTCTAGGGGTATTTTCATACTTGGGATGTTACAAAACGCCCCCCCTTGAAGGAATCGCGCCCCGAGATTCCTACTGAGAAAAGAAAAGGTCCGGAAACTTCTTGGGGAGATCTTCTTGAGCTGTGATACGTGAAACACATCGTGCACCTTGGATAGACGTCAGGGAATTCGCAAACCACCGGAATATTTTCAATTGAAGGAAGAGGTTTTGTATTGAGGGTGTATAGCTGGATAGAATTTGATGCATTTGTAGAATAGACTATCTGTAATAGGGGTGGAACAGAGTTATTGACATCAATGCAACACCAGGAATAATCATCAATGTCAGAATCATCAACATGAGAGTAACGAGGAATATGTGGCCTCTCATTAGAATTGGATTGTTCTTACTTATCTTGGAAGTCAACATTTGAGATCCCGGGGAGTGAACAGAGTTTTGATTGCTTAGTGGACCCAGAATTGGGTTGTATGTTGTGGCAAAGATTGTTGAGACAAATGAATGTGATGCTCCGGTATCAAATAACACTTTAACTAGATAAGAGTTTACGAGGAAGTTTTGATTAGACGCCGGTAGAAGATTTGAATTGGAAAACAACAACAAGACTTCAACGGACGAAAAGGATGTTGAGAAGAACAGGATATTGAAGCAACACCGGGAAAAACGAGAACAACACACTCCTGAGGTACTACGGAAAACCCATCCGGGCTTCTAAAGGATCAATATCTACTGCTTAAGGAATAGAGGATCTGCTTCCGGGGCTTACACGCCTCCGTTCTCAACCGTGAGTAGGCAACATGATAAATCATGTCACAACCACCTCCATTCCTATGGTCTAGTAGATATAACCATCCTAGAGAAACCAGAATTCGTGAAATCCTAACTTGAAAGTTTAGATGAGAAGGGAAAAATCAACGTTGCACTTCCTTACCAGAAAAGGGAGGGAGGGTGGGGAAAGAAGAAAAAGAACAGAATTCCTACTCTCACGTTTCATTTTTTCCTATATAGCTACAAAATAGTTTCTAGACTCCACTGCGACCAGTAAAAAGGGATCCTACAGGCAGACAGGCTCTGATACCATTTGTCGCACCCTGATTTCTAGGGGATACTCACCGTACGAACTGGATAGCAGATGCTTGGATTATGGGGCATAACTGCTCCCACGTCCCAGCTTCCTGGTAGGCCTGCGCTTATGCGCGACAACACAAGCCCTGCTATTCCATCGTCGATGTAAACTATCCACTAGAGATCAAAGGCACTTCCGTCGACGTACTTCAAACCATACACACATGGTACGTCAACGGCGTTTAACAAGTGATATCACAACAGATCTCTACGACACAAAAGATTGAAATAAGTTGCAACTGGCCCTCATTAGAGCAGAGATAGCAAATACAATCATTCAGAGGGCACATGCCCCAACAATACATCATTACAATACAGCGGAAGCATTCAACATGTCCGAGTACAGACAAGAACCAAATAGGCCTAAGAGGCCGGAAACAAACAGACGGAGCCCATCCACGAAGTCTCGGATCCTGCCCGGGTCCGCTATCTACTCGTCAGCAGTCTCGTCATACTCCAGTTAGTAGCCACCATGTAGATCCTCGGAAACGTCGTCTGCGTAAACCACAGCCCCAAAGGGGTCAGTACATAAACGTACTGGCAAGCAAGACTCACAGTTCACCAAAGTGTAACCCGTCCACACCAAGCATAGATGCCTTGGGTTCAACGGAAGAGAGGGGATATAAAAGATGCTGCAACTGGCTGCGCTAACCAACTACAGAAACATACTACAACTGCCGGCTAACAGAAAGGAGATAAGATCGAGGATAGTAACCAACTGAAAGATAACTTCAAACAAACCCATCCTGGATCTCGCCCCTTATCCAAAGAAGCAATCCGAGGATAACTCACACAGTTGTATTAAAGGTGAATCAAGTTATTGTGTCATCCACCTATTACTAGTCAAGTTATTAATCATTGGGTGTAACATGTTTGATCATTATGTTTAAGTTGTCCTGAGTACTTGTTAGCCAGTACTTTCACCAAGTAATCCATAACCGCGGAAAACACGGCTTCTCGAGAAGATTATCCCTGCAGGGTTGCACCAATTTGGCCGTACACTCATGAATAACCCGCCAGATGGAAAGGCCCTTCCACCAAGCGGGGTACTCAACACAACCAACCATTCCTCGCATCAAGCCCAAAGCACCTTGGGCGCACGGCTAATCGAGCCCAGAAGAAAATGGACCCTCATAGCACTCTAAGAACGTGTCCCCCTATATGCCGACTACAAAAGTTCCACCCTGGCCTGGGCTCGCAAAAACATGCATGCGGCAAATAGAACACACGAACTAAATGAGGCGATTTGGACGAGATGCGAATCAGGTCAAGTTGAGGGGGGCGCCCATACTCGCTTCCCAAATGCGGGTAGTGCGCTCATCATGGATCAGTAGACAAGACCCTTTTCCTATTAGGGTCGACACTAGCAGGCTTCAAAACCTCTCATGGGCCTCCTGCCGGTGCCTTATCATCAAATTTATTATTAATAGCAACATTAGCATGATTGATTGATTAAACATCGGGCCCCCGGTACAATAATAATAGTAAAAGAAGTAACCGACAACAGACTCGAGCAAAAGCAACCCTAAGCATGCTAGGTAAGACTAAGGCAACAAGCAAGGGGTTTTAGGTATGGAGGTGAGGCAATAACAGGGTTAAAAGGATTCATGTGATAGGTTCGTAACAGAAACAACTACTACTAAGGCTAGCAGAAAAGAACAACGGAAAGTATCGGTAACCAATGTTGAAAGGAACACGGTGGTTCATGTGAGTGATAACTTGCCTGCAAACTCAGTAGCCCGGTACTGAGCTTAAAATCCTTAGAAGGGGTGTCGTAAGAATCGTCGGTCTCAACGTCGTCGTATATCCGAGAAGAAGCAAACAAACATTGCAGAAAGATAAGCAATCAATATCATGGCATAGTGCACAAACAGGGGATGATGCATGTCATGTTAATAGATGCATCAAAATAAACTACTTGACAAGATAACACAATTTAATTGGACCCATATGCAATTTTGAGTTGCATATGAAAGGCCCATGGATTTTGGTTAGATTATTTGTTTTCCAACTAAACAACAGGTGATAGTGGTTTAGTATGATGCATGCAAAAGGAAAACAGCAAAATAACAACATTAGAATCAAATTAGAATAGGGTGTAGCAATTTAGAATTTTATTATTAATTTAGGGAAATTTTTGGGTGCATTAAGGTGACACACAAGTATTTGTTGTTTTCACCCATTTAAAATGTTCAAAACAAATAACAAAGTTGATATTTGAAAAGGTTATCAAATTTTAGTTGGATTACATGTTTCACATGTTGAAATTGGACTTTGGATTATTTAATTAGGAATTAAACGATATTAAACAATTTTTAATTGAATTAAACAAGATTTAAAGTGTTTAGGCAATTTAAATTGTTCAAACCAGAAAACAAAATTTATATTTGAATAGAGTATTCAAAAAGGTGTGGAAAACATATTCTATTTGAATTATTTGAAAACAGTATGAATTAGTTATGAATTATTTCAATTTGCATTTGAATTATTCAAATTTAAAATTTAAAAGTATTTTGAAAATTCAAAACAGAACACAAGTTGAATATTTGGAAAGATTATAAAATTTTGAACAGAAAACATATATAACTTTATTTGTTGGATTAACAGATTAAAAGTTATTGAATTTCCAAGTTTGTTGTTTATTCTGCCATTTTAAAAGGAATTGGAAAATTAACAGATTCGATTTATTCAGTTGTTACCGCACTGGGTCTCACCCCCAGTCACTGCACGGCGGGGCCTAGCCAGCGTGGCGTGGATAGGAGGTGAGGTGTCACAGGGGGTCTATGCCAGGTGGGCCCAGCACCTGTGCGAACAATTGGCAAAAATGCCGTTGCAGAACGCAGCCCGCGGGGATCGATCCCAGGACCGGTGCCTCGCACGAGAGGAACAGGACCACTGCGGTACTTCCGCTGGTTGTGATTGAAGGGGTAGTTGATTGAACAAAAGGTGAATAACGATGTGGCTGTTAACTGTCGACTGAACTCATCAGCGGACAGGTTCAGTCTGCAGCGACTCGGACGGAGGCGGCCATCGACGATCGATCTCCGGTGGCGTACGGGGTGGAGTTGGTCGGTGGGGATCTGGTTCCCTCCCGCGGGCGCAAGTGCGCGCGTGCAGGTACAGAAGAGATAGGGAGGAGGGAACAGAACGGAGCGCTCACCTCGCTGCGTTCGCTGTAGACGTTCAGACGTCGGAGCAGCAGGAAAACGGCGGCTTCACCGGCACGGCGCGGTCGCCGTGGTGCCTCCCGGCAGCGGGCGAGGGGACGGCGAGCTTCAGCGCACCCTCCCAAAGCTTTCCATACCGCCACCAACTACGCTCGAGGTGACGCCTGGCTACCGCGACGAGGGAGGAAGGTGGTGGGTCTCGGTGGGCTCTCGGTGCGGTTCAGAAATCAGAGGAGGGACAGAGCAGATGGGGAAGACAGGGGTAGACGGCGGCGCTAGGATGGTGGGACTAGGGTTAGCAGGGTTGGTAGAGGGGGAAGTGAGCTATATAGGAGGGAGCAGCTACTGTACGGCAGCGCATCCAAAGGAGGAGGGTGAGATCGTCTGGTTCAGAGGGAATCGTACAGGTGACATCACCTGTGGGGAAGAAGACAGCGACAGTATTGAGGGTTACTGGGCCAGGTGGGTTAGATGGGCTGGGTGTGTTAGTTAGCTGCTGCTCCTCTCTTTTGCATTTTTATTTTTGTTTTACTTTTTTTTTTGTAGCCTTAGCTTTAGGAAGAAAAACATAGGTTTTAACTTAGCAAAATTTCTGGAAAAAATTGGTTAGGTTTGTTAGACCAAATGCAACCATTTGGTAGCTTGGTTTACAAAATTTTAAATGTTTGCTTGTTGTTTAAGATGTAAACCAAATTAAGTGAAATTTGCAATATTAATTAATATGAGAAAAACAAGGCATTTTCAATAGGGTTTCCCATAGGGTTTTGAAAGTGATTTAAAGAATTCCAAATAGTGGTGAATTTCATGGATTCAAGGAATAAATGCTTTTGAGAAATGGTTTGCATTTGGAAATGATTTGGAATTAATTCATTAAAGTGATTGATTGAATTAAGCAACAATTTAATAAGTGATCCAATATGAAATAAAATGGAACAATTTGGTTGTTTTCACTTGTTATTTTTATTCCAAAAGTTGTAACAGAGCAAGTATGAAAATAACCATTTGAATTTGTTTGAGTTTGAATTATGGAAGCAAGATAAAACAGATGCAAAACAAATATTAACAATGCAAACAATAATAAAACAATGCAATGAAATGATGACATGATGCATTGCTTGAAATAAAACAAGGGATCAAACATTCTAGGGGTATTTTCATACTTGGGATGTTACAAAACGCCCCCCCTTGAAGGAATCGCGCCCCGAGATTCCTACTGAGAAAAGAAAAGGTCCGGAAACTTCTTGGGGAGATCTTCTTGAGCTGTGATACGTGAAACACATCGTGCACCTTGGATAGACGTCAGGGAATTCGCAAACCACCGGAATATTTTCAATTGAAGGAAGAGGTTTTGTATTGAGGGTGTATAGCTGGATAGAATTTGATGCATTTGTAGAATAGACTATCTGTAATAGGGGTGGAACAGAGTTATTGACATCAATGCAACACCAGGAATAATCATCAATGTCAGAATCATCAACATGAGAGTAACGAGGAATATGTGGCCTCTCATTAGAATTGGATTGTTCTTACTTATCTTGGAAGTCAACATTTGAGATCCCGGGGAGTGAACAGAGTTTTGATTGCTTAGTGGACCCAGAATTGGGTTGTATGTTGTGGCAAAGATTGTTGAGACAAATGAATGTGATGCTCCGGTATCAAATAACACTTTAACTAGATAAGAGTTTACGAGGAAGTTTTGATTAGACGCCGGTAGAAGATTTGAATTGGAAAACAACAACAAGACTTCAACGGACGAAAAGGATGTTGAGAAGAACAGGATATTGAAGCAACACCGGGAAAAACGAGAACAACACACTCCTGAGGTACTACGGAAAACCCATCCGGGCTTCTAAAGGATCAATATCTACTGCTTAAGGAATAGAGGATCTGCTTCCGGGGCTTACACGCCTCCGTTCTCAACCGTGAGTAGGCAACATGATAAATCATGTCACAACCACCTCCATTCCTATGGTCTAGTAGATATAACCATCCTAGAGAAACCAGAATTCGTGAAATCCTAACTTGAAAGTTTAGATGAGAAGGGAAAAATCAACGTTGCACTTCCTTACCAGAAAAGGGAGGGAGGGTGGGGAAAGAAGAAAAAGAACAGAATTCCTACTCTCACGTTTCATTTTTTCCTATATAGCTACAAAATAGTTTCTAGACTCCACTGCGACCAGTAAAAAGGGATCCTACAGGCAGACAGGCTCTGATACCATTTGTCGCACCCTGATTTCTAGGGGATACTCACCGTACGAACTGGATAGCAGATGCTTGGATTATGGGGCATAACTGCTCCCACGTCCCAGCTTCCTGGTAGGCCTGCGCTTATGCGCGACAACACAAGCCCTGCTATTCCATCGTCGATGTAAACTATCCACTAGAGATCAAAGGCACTTCCGTCGACGTACTTCAAACCATACACACATGGTACGTCAACGGCGTTTAACAAGTGATATCACAACAGATCTCTACGACACAAAAGATTGAAATAAGTTGCAACTGGCCCTCATTAGAGCAGAGATAGCAAATACAATCATTCAGAGGGCACATGCCCCAACAATACATCATTACAATACAGCGGAAGCATTCAACATGTCCGAGTACAGACAAGAACCAAATAGGCCTAAGAGGCCGGAAACAAACAGACGGAGCCCATCCACGAAGTCTCGGATCCTGCCCGGGTCCGCTATCTACTCGTCAGCAGTCTCGTCATACTCCAGTTAGTAGCCACCATGTAGATCCTCGGAAACGTCGTCTGCGTAAACCACAGCCCCAAAGGGGTCAGTACATAAACGTACTGGCAAGCAAGACTCACAGTTCACCAAAGTGTAACCCGTCCACACCAAGCATAGATGCCTTGGGTTCAACGGAAGAGAGGGGATATAAAAGATGCTGCAACTGGCTGCGCTAACCAACTACAGAAACATACTACAACTGCCGGCTAACAGAAAGGAGATAAGATCGAGGATAGTAACCAACTGAAAGATAACTTCAAACAAACCCATCCTGGATCTCGCCCCTTATC
Source organism: Alopecurus myosuroides (assembly GCA_028641055.1). Lineage (NCBI taxonomy): Eukaryota > Viridiplantae > Streptophyta > Magnoliopsida > Poales > Poaceae > Alopecurus > Alopecurus myosuroides. Next base: position 313,976,550 of record CM054058.1, on the reverse strand, counting down.
CAAAGAAGCAATCCGAGGATAACTCACACAGTTGTATTAAAGGTGAATCAAGTTATTGTGTCATCCACCTATTACTAGTCAAGTTATTAATCATTGGGTGTAACATGTTTGATCATTATGTTTAAGTTGTCCTGAGTACTTGTTAGCCAGTACTTTCACCAAGTAATCCATAACCGCGGAAAACACGGCTTCTCGAGAAGATTATCCCTGCAGGGTTGCACCAATTTGGCCGTACACTCATGAATAACCCGCCAGATGGAAAGGCCCTTCCACCAAGCGGGCTACTCAACACAACCAACCATTCCTCGCATCAAGCCCAAAGCACCTTGGGCGCACGGCTAATCGAGCCCAGAAGAAAATGGACCCTCATAGCACTCTAAGAACGTGTCCCCCTATATGCTGACTACAAAAGTTCCACCCTGGCCTGGGCTCGCAAAAACATGCATGCGGCAAATAGAACACACGAACTAAATGAGGCGATTTGGACGAGATGCGAATCAGGTCAAGTTGAGGGGGGCGCCCATACTCGCTTCCCAAATGCGGGTAGTGCGCTCATCATGGATCAGTAGACAAGACCCTTTTCCTATTAGGGTCGACACTAGCAGGCTTCAAAACCTCTCATGGGCCTCCTGCCGGTGCCTTATCATCAAATTTATTATTAATAGCAACATTAGCATGATTGATTGATTAAACATCGGGCCCCCGGTACAATAATAATAGTAAAAGAAGTAACCGACAACAGACTCGAGCAAAAGCAACCCTAAGCATGCTAGGTAAGACTAAGGCAACAAGCAAGGGGTTTTAGGTATGGAGGTGAGGCAATAACAGGGTTAAAAGGATTCATGTGATAGGTTCGTAACAGAAACAACTACTACTAAGGCTAGCACAAAAGAACAACGGAAAGTATCGGTAACCAATGTTGAAAGGAACACGGTGGTTCATGTGAGTGATAACTTGCCTGCAAACTCAGTAGCCCGGTACTGAGCTTAAAATCCTTAGAAGGGGTGTCGTAAGAATCGTCGGTCTCAACGTCGTCGTATATCCGAGAAGAAGCAAACAAACATTGCAGAAAGATAAGCAATCAATATCATGGCATAGTGCACAAACAGGGGATGATGCATGTCATGTTAATAGATGCATCAAAATAAACTACTTGACAAGATAACACAATTTAATTGGACCCATATGCAATTTTGAGTTGCATATGAAAGGCCCATGGATTTTGGTTAGATTATTTGTTTTCCAACTAAACAACAGGTGATAGTGGTTTAGTATGATGCATGCAAAAGGAAAACAGCAAAATAACAACATTAGAATCAAATTAGAATAGGGTGTAGCAATTTAGAATTTTATTATTAATTTAGGGAAATTTTTGGGTGCATTAAGGTGACACACAAGTATTTGTTGTTTTCACCCATTTAAAATGTTCAAAACAAATAACAAAGTTGATATTTGAAAAGGTTATCAAATTTTAGTTGGATTACATGTTTCACATGTTGAAATTGGACTTTGGATTATTTAATTAGGAATTAAACGATATTAAACAATTTTTAATTGAATTAAACAAGATTTAAAGTGTTTAGGCAATTTAAATTGTTCAAACCAGAAAACAAAATTTATATTTGAATAGAGTATTCAAAAAGGTGTGGAAAACATATTCTATTTGAATTATTTGAAAACAGTATGAATTAGTTATGAATTATTTCAATTTGCATTTGAATTATTCAAATTTAAAATTTAAAAGTATTTTGAAAATTCAAAACAGAACACAAGTTGAATATTTGGAAAGATTATAAAATTTTGAACAGAAAACATATATAACTTTTATTTGTTGGATTAACAGATTAAAAGTTATTGAATTTCCAAGTTTGTTGTTTATTCTGCCATTTTAAAAGGAATTGGAAAATTAACAGATTCGATTTATTCAGTTGTTACCGCACTGGGTCTCACCCCCAGTCACTGCACGGCGGGGCCTAGCCAGCGTGGCGTGGATAGGAGGTGAGGTGTCACGGGGGGTCTATGCCAGGTGGGCCCAGCACCTGTGCGAACAATTGGCAAAAATGCCGTTGCAGAACGCAGCCCGCGGGGATCGATCCCAGGACCGGTGCCTCGCACGAGAGGAACAGGACCACTGCGGTACTGCCGCTGGTTGTGATTGAAGGGGTAGTTGACTGAACAAAAGGTGAATAACGATGTGGCTGTTAACTGTCGACTGAACTCATCAGCGGACAGGTTCAGTCTGCAGCGACTCGGACGGAGGCGGCCATCGACGATCGATCTCCGGTGGCGTACGGGGTGGAGTTGGTCCGGTGGGGATCTGGTTCCCTCCCGCGGGCGCAAGTGCGCGCGTGCAGGTACAGAAGAGATAGGGAGGAGGGAACAGAACGGAGCGCTCACCTCGCTGCGTTCGCTGTAGACGTTCAGACGTCGGAGCAGCAGGAAAACGGCGGCTTCTCCGGCACGGCGCGGTCGCCGTGGTGCCTCCCGGCAGCGGGCGAGGGGACGGCGAGCTTCAGCGCACCTCCAAGCTTCCATTCCCGCCACCAACTACGCCTCGAGGTGACCCTGGCTACCGGCGACGAGGGAGGAAGGTGGTGGTCTCGGTGGTCTCGGTGCGGTTCAGAAATTCAGAGGAGGGACAGAGCAGATGGGGAAGACAGGGGTAGACGGCGGCGCTAGGATGGTGGGACTAGGGTTAGCAGGGTTGGTAGAGGGGGAAGTGAGCTATATAGGAGGGAGCAGCTACTGTACGGCAGCGCATCCAAAGGAGGAGGGTGAGATCGTCTGGTTCAGAGGGAATCGTACAGGTGACATCACCTGTGGGGAAGAAGACAGCGACAGTATTGAGGGTTACTGGGCCAGGTGGGTTAGATGGGCTGGGTGTGTTAGTTAGCTGCTGCTCCTCTCTTTTGCATTTTTATTTTTGTTTTACTTTTTTTTTGTAGCCTTAGCTTTAGGAAGAAAAACATAGGTTTTAACTTAGCAAAATTTCTGGAAAAAATTGGTTAGGTTTGTTAGACCAAATGCAACCATTTGGTAGCTTGGTTTACAAAATTTTAAATGTTTGCTTGTTGTTTAAGATGTAAACCAAATTAAGTGAAATTTGCAATATTAATTAATATGAGAAAAACAAGGCATTTTCAATAGGGTTTCCCATAGGGTTTTGAAAGTGATTTAAAGAATTCCAAATAGTGGTGAATTTCATGGATTCAAGGAATAAATGCTTTTGAGAAATGGTTTGCATTTGGAAATGATTTGGAATTAATTCATTAAAGTGATTGATTGAATTAAGCAACAATTTAATAAGTGATCCAATATGAAATAAAATGGAACAATTTGGTTGTTTTCACTTGTTATTTTTATTCCAAAAGTTGTAACAGAGCAAGTATGAAAATAACCATTTGAATTTGTTTGAGTTTGAATTATGGAAGCAAGATAAAACAGATGCAAAACAAATATTAACAATGCAAACAATAATAAAACAATGCAATGAAATGATGACATGATGCATTGCTTGAAATAAAACAAGGGATCAAACATTCTAGGGGTATTTTCATACTTGGGATGTTACAGCTGCTCGGGTAGGGGGCCGGCCTGGCCGGGGTGGTAGGCCGAGAGACCCCTTTTCCCTCCGTTCTTCCTCCTCGGAACTCCGATCTTGACGCCGTCTTCTCCCACGTTCTTCCTAGCTTCATGCGCACCTTCTTGGATGTGTTCTTGAGCATCTTGGGCACCATCTTGGGTCTCCATGTGGTGATCCCACCTATGCATGTAGAGCGGTATTTCATGAGGTAGAGCACCGTTCACCAAGTCACCGGAAACGTACGGAGGTAGGAGTGAGTTCACCTTGTTTCGTATCGATGTTGTGCTTGGTGGAATACGGTGGGCTACATCATCTCCCCCCTTGAAAAAGAGTCGTCCTCGACTCTCGTTCCATCCATATGTGAGCGGGAGAAGGAATGTCGATGACGAAGATGTCGTTGAAGTTGAGCCGCTTGTCGAAGTTCATGTGACGGTAGGCTCGTAGTGGGTGTGGTCCAAAGATGATGAAGATCATGAAATGTTCCTCCTTGGAAGGGTGGTGAAGAACTTGCGAAGTGGTGTAGTCGTTGAAGTTGAGCCTCTTATCGAAGATCATGCCAAGGTATGCTCGTGGAGGGTGTGGTCCAAAGGTGATGATGATCTTGACATGATCCTCCATGGGTGGATGAGGATGAGCTTGACATGAGATGTAGTCGTCGTCGAAGAGCTCAAGAGGGTGTTGCTCCATGGGTTGCGGAAGCGGTAGAGTGTAGATGAACTTGACGTATTGGTTGTTGTTGATGCTCGTGTCGAAGTCCATGTACATCGTGGCGGTTGGCATGTAGTCGTGGTGGTCATTGTCGTTGACGCGCTTGTCAAACTCCAAGTGCATCTTGACAATTGGTATGTAGTCGTGGGAGTCATTGTCGTTGACGCGCTTGTCGAACTCCAAGTACATCTTGACGTAGGGGATGTAGATGAAGAAGTCGTTGTCAGGGATGCGCATGTGGAACTCCAAGTACATCTTGACATGAGGGTTGTAGGCGTAGAAGTCGTTGTCGTGGATGCGCTTGTCGAACTCCATGCACATCGTGACATGTGGTATGTAGGCGTAGAAGGCGTTGATGTCGAAGTGCTTGTGACGCTCCGTGTAGATCTTGACTTGAGGAGTGTGGATGGAGGATGCTTTGTCGTAGAAGCTCTTGTCAATCTCCATGTGGATCATGACGAGCGGAATGTACTCCTTCCAACTCTTCAAGTCGGTGTCGATGTTCATGCTTTGTGGAGAGCCTTGTAGGTGGAGAAGGCGATGATGTCGAGGATGCTTGATAGGTTCACCAAATCTCTGCAAAATAGACAACAAAGATGGAGAGAAAGTTGGTAAGCCATTAGTGTCGATAAGCACACATGGGATTTTGCTCTCAACTCTCATCTCACTTTTGGAGGCTATCAAGGCGAGGCCTCTACGAACACTCATGCTTTTTCCACTCATTATGGGCTTGTGGCTCTCACTCACGTGATGGTGGATCTCTCTCTCACCACTCATCTCACTAGAAGCTTGAGAAGGGACACTAGAAGGCTCCAAAGTCTTGGCACAAGAGGTGTGCGGGTTTGTCGAAGTCGGTGCATTGCTTGGAGTTGGTAGTGTCATAGCATGTGGCAAGGAGGACTCGAGCATCTCATCTCTTGGATTGATCTCCAAGTGTGGAAAGGGTGGCTTTCTTGGAGGAGGAGGTAGGGTCATGGCTTGTGTCGAAGGAAGCTCCATCATCTCCGTGATGTGGTAGTGTAAGCCATGCCTTGTAGCATCCTCAAATGGTCGATGATGATGATGATGAAGATTTCCTTGGCTAGAATGGTGTCTTGAGCGTGGCCTTGTGGAGGTTGGCATGAGATGCTTTGAAGTCAAGCGGAGAGTGTCACCCAATTCGTCATTACCTCCATCAATGATAGATGGGCCATTGACGTCGGCTCTAGAGAGGTTGCATCGTTGGTCCTTATCTTGAGGATACGCTTGAAGAACTCGTGTCAACACTCGCGATGAGTTCGCGGCCTCATTGCAATAGACGCTTTCGTCACCATTGGTCGGCATGTCCAAGGAATTGAGAGCTAGTTGGTGCAAGGCATAGTATTGGCCTTCACTCATGTAGGCATGGTCACCATTTTGGTTGGCAACCATGATCATCTCATTGATAGCATTGGGAGCTCTCTTGTCGATGGTCGGAGTTGTCACTTGTGTCATTGGAGACGAAGAAGAAGAATGCCTTAGAGATGATGGCAAGGGATGAGCCTCATTGACAAAGGCACATGCATCAACGACTTCATCATAGAGTGGTAGAGTGGTCTCCTCATGCATATGGTGATGTTGATCTTGTGTCATGGGAGGAAAAGCTTCACACTCTTGATGTTGGTGTTGCGCTTGTGGCGATGAAGGAAACTCATGGCCTTGATCATGAAGGTCATTGTTCATCTTCATAGAATGTCGCTCATGGAAGTTGTGGATGGGTGTCGGTGATGAAGTGTCTCTTGCCTCTTGCCTTGATGAAGTAGTGGTATCATAGTGTCCATGGCGAGGATGATCTTGATCCTTGTCGAAGGCGGGGTGCGAATAGAAAGCACAATCTTGGTGAAGATGAGGTGGAGGCTCCCATTCCTCATATGGATGATGACGCTCATGGTCCTTGCACCTTGTAACATTGAGGCCAACGGCGCTCAAGTCGTTGTCTTCATGGCCTAGATGATGTGGTGCTTCATCCAATGTGGTAAGAGAAGAATCATGGATGGCATCTCCATTTGACGCACCATCTTGGTCGCCGCCTTGGCAATCCCACATTATGTGACCATGGCCCTTGCAAATGGGGCATAAGAGGTCTTCATCTTGAAGTAGAGGGGAAAGTAGGATCATAGCATCCGTGCCTAGTGGTGGTCGAAGTGGGCGCTCATAGGGGTCTTCATCAAAGAGAGGAAGTGAGAGATGATTTGTAGCATGCCCACTTGGTTGTTGATGATGGTGGTGCTCATAGGGGTCCTCATCAAAGATGGGAAGTGAAGTAGCATGTTGAGCAATCCCACTTGATTATTGTCGATGGTGGCGCTCAATGGGGTCGTCCTCGAAGATGGGGAAAGACGAGCCATAGGGAGCATTCGCACTCGCTTGATGTTGAGAAGGGCTCTCATTTGGGTCTTCATCAAAGATGGGCGATGGAAGCTCATGTGGGTCATCCTCGTTGGTTTGGCGATGGCGATCATGATGGAGAGGATGGCGCCGGTGGTCATTGTGGTGGAGTTGAGGGAGGCATTCACTAGAAGCCATGTTGGGAGCACCTTCTTGATAATGGCCTTGGTCTTGGTGGTCATTGTGGTGGTGACACACATTTTGCCTTGGAAGCCTTGAATGTGGGCAAGCACCATCCATGAAGCCATTTAGACCAATGTCATGAGTCGAGCTTGGAGAAGGTGGGTGATGAAGAATATCCGGTCGTAGAGGGTGATCTTGAAGAGGGTCACCACGGCCTTGTCGGTGTCGAGGTCGAGGTAGTGGTGATGGCGAGCGATGCTCAAACCAATGTCGTCGCGGAGGTTGTGGTGGAAGATGCGGTGAGGTGGGTGTACCACTCTCTTCCATATGGCGATGGTGATCATGGCGACGGTCTTGGTGATGAGCGTGGTGATGAGGGCGGGAAGCTTGTCGATGATGAAGCTTGCGGCGTTCCCGCACCTCATGTGTGGGATGACTCAGAAAGTCATTTGGATGCCTTGGCTTCTTGGCCTTCTCGCTAGATGGGGCCTCGATGATGTCCTTCTTGTGGCGCCGTCTAGATGTTGAGGATCTTGACGTGGCCAACTTGTCGGATTTCTTGTCGTTGCGCCATCTTGAGGTTGAAGGTCGTTGTCGTGTCTTGGCCTTGGAATTCTCCTTGAAGCTCCATGGTGGTGAGCATGAACCATCGGACATGTGATGTCTTGGCCACCGAAGCTTGGCGAGGAAGCGCTTGTAGGTGAGCTCGTCCATGTCGGAGTCATTGTCGGTGTAGAACTCCGCCATGCTCGAGGATGTGTTGTCGGTGTAGTAGGGCTCCATCTCGTCATCCAAGCTTGCGGCGTCATTGTTGTAGTAGTGGTTCATGTCGATGTAGCTCATGGAGTCGAAGGTGGCGTGGTGGTTGTGGTACTCCTCCGTGTCGATGATGCTTGGGGAGGAGTAGTCGGTGTAGAGCTCGACGTCGTGGTCGTAGTGGTGGTGGTGATCCACCATGTCATGCTCGTAGTCGTCCACCACGTCGTGCTCATAGGAGTGGAGGTCCATGTCTAGCTCGTTGTAGTCGTAGTGTTCCATCATGGACTCATCATGATCATCATGGCCTCCAAAGTCTTCGCTCTCGCTATACATGGTTAGTGACAAGCGCAAGTGTATATATAGAGTGTGAGGACCTAAGAGCTCAAACCTCACCTTTTAGCAAATGTTGGAAACTAGTGGACCAAGCCAAGAGAAACCGATAGCAAAAAGAATGAAGTGACTTGAGTTCGAAAGATCCCAAAAACACGCTCCAAAACACACACGGCTTATGGGTGGATGGCAATGGGTTAGAAATGTGGCGAGGAAAATGAAAAATCCAAAGAAAAGTTTGTTGTAAAACGTGGAGAAGAATCAAAGAAAAGTTAGCACGAAAACCAAACCTAGTGGAGGAAAAAATGCTATGGTGGAAATGAAAAACACACACACACAAGTGATAAATGGGGTTAGTGTGGCCAATGGACGAGCGGAGACGAAATGTACCTATCAAAGACTAAGCTCAATGCCACACCAACGCAAGGAGGACGCTAGCTCGAACCGCAAATAACAAGAGGCAACAAGATTCACAATGTGGCAACCGGTCACTCTCTTCTCGCTCACAACTTGAAGCTAGGTGTTCCTACAAATGATAGCAATTGGCATCGATCTTTGCTTCTTTTGGCTCTTTTTGCTTCTTTTGCTCTTTCTCCTTTCTCTCTTTTTTTTTTTGATTTTTCGCTTTTTGATGATGATGATGCGGAGATGATTCCCAAATGCCAATGCCTACTCGAAGCTATTCTCTCACAAGCGCAAAACTCGCACTCTCGGTGCCACAATGCGATGCCAAGCGATGTAAAAGAGCTAGTCCGAATAGGTAAGGTACACAAAGGAAAGGGTTAGTTCAAGCGGAAGCAAGTTATACCTATGCGGTGGATGATCTCGGACTTGCGGCCGGTGGATGTCGATGTCGTGTGGATCCGATGATGTAGATGCGTAGGCGATGTCGATGGCGACGCGTAGGAACTTGCCTCACTCAAATCGGAGCAATGACGACAAAGAAAAACAAGATACAAAATCTGTCCAAGAATCGAAGAGCAGGAATTTTCTGTGATTTTTGCTCAAATTCGAAATTTCTCCCAAATCAAGAAAATTTTTGGACAAATTCAAGAATTGTGGCTGAATAGGAAGATGGGGAATGGTTTTTGGCAACAAATCTATGAAACAAAACCACGAAAAACTCAACGAATCAAGAGATCGGTCGAAATCCCTTTCGGCTATTTTTGGTCAAATTTTCGAATTTATGGTGGATAGAAGAAAAATTGGTGGTAGGGGAGGGGGTGGGGTGTCGGATTCGTGTCAATCTAGCTCTGGATACCAGATGATGAGGTGTTGACCTCAAAGTTGGCCCGATCTTCACGAATCGACAAGAACGAACGAAGAACGCGATGAACACGATGAACACGAGAGAGGGAATCGAGGGGAAATCGAGGGCAAACGCGTAGAAACACAAAAGGGGAAAGATAACTCGTGAAGCCTACGAGGGATCGCAAACCCAAGTCAACAACACGCTAATTGAAACCGATTCCTCTCACCGGTCGGTCCACCGATCCAACAGAAGCCCAAAGGGGAAGGTTGGCAAGCGCTACTAGAATCACTATGTGAGAGAGTAGCTCCTTGGAGAGATCTTGATACGGTCCTAGATACACATCGTAGGAGTAGCCTCGTAAGAGGAGTCACCTCACAAGAGGGATACAAGGGCAAAGCCCGAAGTTCTCAAATCATCCCTAAACCCTAGATCTAACCACCGGGGTCCCTTATATAGCTCCGGGTCGAAACGGGGGTCGAAACGGTGCAAAAACGGACCAATTCCGTGCATTTTGGGGCCACGCCGGCCTGGGAGCCGGCCTGGCCGGCCTGGGGGCGCAGAGGTGGGAAGGAGGCAGGCTGGCCTGCAGGCCGGCCCCTTCTGTTGGGTGCCCGGCCTGGGGCCGGGGTGGAGGGAGGCAGGCCGGCCTGCAGGCGGACCCCTTCTGTTGGGTGCCCAGCCTGGGGCCGGGGTGGGGGAAAGGCAGGCCGGCCTGTAGGCCGGGCTGCTCGGGTAGGGGGCCGGCCTGGGCAGGGGGGCCGGCCTGGCCGGGGTGGTAGGCCGGGAGACCCCTTTTCCCTCCGTTCTTCCTCCTCGGAACTCCGATCTTGACGCCGTCTTCTCCCACGTTCTTCCTAGCTTCATGCGCACCTTCTTGGATGTGTTCTTGAGCATCTTGGGCACCATCTTGGGTCTCCATGTGGTGATCCCACCTATGCATGTAGAGGGGTATTTCATAAGGTAGAGCACCGTTCACCAAGTCACCGGAAACGTACGGAGGTAGGAGTGAGTTCACCTTGTTGCGTATCGATGTTGTGCTTGGTGGAATACGGTGGGCTACATCACTACCCCTCCAACGTCATCTCCATCGACATCTCCATGAAGAGGGAGTAGTCCACCCCAGGGCTATGGGTTTGTGGAAGTAGCACTTGTATCTCTCTCTCTGTGTGCTTCACTAATTAGATCCGTATGAGCTGCCTCACATGATTACGGGCACCGTTGTAATTCCTATGTGGTGGATCTTTTCTATGAGTTATTGAATCTGAGATTGCAATTGTTTCTCTTGAGTTATTTGAGTAGATGTATCTTATGTACCCCGTTCTTATTTGCTAGCTTTGATCAATCTAGTTCTTGAGAGCGTGTGTGGGGTGATGGGTGCATTAGTTGGAGTAACGGGGGGTGGCTAGTGCTGTGAAAGTGACAGAAGTTCAGCAATCCACTTAGGTTCTGTTAAACCTTTTTTTAGTTACCTCACTAGGGATAAAAAGGAGTACCTTGTTACCGGGGATTTGAAGTGACACTAATCAATCTCCATGACTAGATCTAGCAAGTTCTTACTTCAACTTCATGTCACATTGCTTAAAGCTATAATCTGGTTTTTCCTTAATTATCGAGGTGTTATGATTTATTTCGCATCTTGGTGGAGTATAAGAGGGATCAATATGACCGTAGAGATCTCTATGCTAGGACGTGATGCCCATATGAAAGTACTCAATGTTAAACATGTTATTGTAATCTCACATGTAATTCTTTATGTCCACCGTCTACTACTTTATTTGAGAGAATGCAAGTGTGAAACCATGAACCCCGGTCCTATTTTAATTATAAGAAAACACTCTAGTTACTTTGCTGCAATTTACTTTACTTTCACTTTACTTTACTTGCATCTCCAATTCGAATTTACATTATCTCCATCACCACTTGCATCACAAAAATACAAAAACAATCCATTGCATATTTATTTTCTCATTTGCATTTAGTAGTAGATTTAATTATTGCACATTTACTTTCAGTTTTGCATTGCAATTTAGAAGTCTCACACCTTGTGCTTGACAACCACTTGGTGAGGTTGAGGGCACAAAACTCTCTATTTGTTTGCAGGATCCTGGAGGAAGCTTCTAAGACAACTGCTGAAATACTGGCTCCCCAAGAGTTCGATATAAACCCTCGAGTCACCCTCGTGGGGAAGAAGGCTTGCCACTAGCTACAAACTCTGCACTTGGAGTCTCAACCTAGCCATCAAGCGTTTTTCTGGCGCCATTGCCGGGGAGCCATAGGTGAAGGAGTTGTCCAAGGGAGCTCACAAGAAGTCTTCATCACCAACAAGGTGTGCAAACACCTAAGTTTGGGGAGGTTGCGCCTACGTGAGTACCGTCCTTTCTATCTCCACCTTCTTTCAAGTACATTGCTTTGTTTCTTGTCTTGTTTTTGTTTTTGTTTTGTTTTTGTTCTTGTTTTTGTTTTGTCTTGCATATTTTATTTTAGTTTGCATTTTATTTTTGCATTTAGTTATCTAGTTTATTTTAGTATTTCGAATTTGCCTAGTTACTTTACTTTTGTTTTGCATAAAAAATTAAAAACTACATAAAAACTTGGAAAATGGAGCAGAGAACTTATTGGCCATTCAGTGTTAGGAATTTCCCTCAAGAGCTAAATATTCCCGTTGAAAAATTAGAGGTAGATCCTAGTGTTATTAAAATGATTTATGAATCTCGTTCTATGGAAAGCCTAAAGAAGACCCTTTGTTCCATCTTAAGAAATTTGATGAAATCATGCAAACATCAACACTACTAAAGTTAAACTCTTTCCCTACTCACTAGGAGGCAAAGCATTAGATTGGATATTAAGATGGCCTCCTAGCAATTTTACTACTTGGTTCAACTTAAGGGCTGCATTTATTGAAAGGTTTTGTCATGCTGAAAAGAATTACAATGTTAAACAATTTCTCATTACCTTTAAACAAGAAAAAGATGAATCAATTATACAAGCATGGGAGAGATTTAGAAGTAGAGCATATGGAATAGGGCATGGCTTTAGAGATTGGATACTTATGCATATGTTTTATAAGGGACTTTCTGAAACTTCTAGAGCCTTTTTAGATAATGAATGTGGGGGATCTTTTACTAGTACTAATGCTGCAAATACCCATGTTTTGCTTGAAAGTTTGCTCTTAGAGGTTAAAATTAATGAGAGCTTAAAAAAGGCTGAAGTACCCGAGGATATTTTTGATGATCGCTATGAGCTTTTTAATATGCATAATAGAAAAGGAAAAGTAGAGGAAATTATGATGCTTACTGAAATTAAGGATCCATTGCTTGATTTAGAAAAAAAGTAGCTTGCAAGAACTTATTGCTACTCTACAAAAATTTGCTAGTGATCCCACTATAAATGTTAATCAACCTGGCTTTGGATCTTATATTGCTAATCATGTATTGCAAGAAAAAATTGCTAGGTACAAGAATGAGGCCATGATACCTCCTAATCTTGGGGATGCATGGATCCCCAAGGTGCTAGTTTCAATTGGAAAAGAAATTCACCATGCTATGTTAGATCTAGGTTCTAGTGTATCAGTACTCTCTAAAGAATTATATGAATTGCTAGAACTAGAAAATTTCGAAAAGTGCTCAAGTGAATTTGTCCTTGCTGATAACTCTACTAAACATGCTATAGGACAAGTAAAAGATGTTATGATTGAATTGCACATGACTTTTGTACCCGTTTATTTCATTATTATGGGTATGGGGATAAATCCCCTAGTCCTATTATTTTGGGTAGACCTTTTCTTCGTACTACAGGTGCAATCATAGACTACAAGGAAGGGAATGTCAAGTTTAAGTTCCCTCACAAGAAAAGCATGGAGAACTTCCCAAGGAAGAGGGGCACGCTGAAGAACAAGCTCCCTCATGAGCTTTATCTTTCTTGATTATCAAGTAAGTAAAGCCTAACTATATGGCTATAAAGAAAGCGCTTTACGGGAGGCAACCCGGTTGTTTTTGTTTGGATTTTCCTAGTGTCCTCTTGCTGTCTCAAGATATTAGTTTTTTTTGTTTTAATTCTGGAGTTTTCAATAAAGAGTCAAGTCAAACCCATTTGGACTTATAAGTTGCTATCCTAGTGCATGAAATTTCTGTTTCAGCACGAGTCTGCTCACCGTATGATTTTACGTTTTTTATTGGTATGTCGGATTGAGCTAATTTTTTAGTATGGTCTGAAACTTTTCGTCCTCTGTAAGCACAAAAATTGGCTTAATTTTTTGACGAGTCTAGTTTAGGAAAAAACGTTCGTTTTTCTGCTGTTACTTTTCTGGACAGATTCTGCGTTCTTTTGTTTTATGCACTCTTTGGGTTTGGGAATCGAATTTCCATGATTCTTTCAAGCAAGAGAGTGAACATACAACATAATTAACATTATTTTCTATCTACTGGAGCATTTGATTTGGAATTTTGCACAGCAAGCATGTGATTTGTTTGTCCTTGCTAATCTCACCCCACAGAAAAAGAATGGGAGAAACATGTTTTGTGAAGTTTTTTCACAGGGAATAGAGGAGCTGCGCCTCAAGATATCCAAGAATGGTGAAAGCCATAAGCTTGGTGATGTGATGAACACCCCACTGGAGCTACACTCTTTTGGTTAGCACACGTCTACTTTCTGTTTTTCTAAGCAAAGCATTTATCGTAGAGACTTGAAGCGTCTAGTTTTTTTTTTTTTTGATAAGACCACCACCATCATTTTATATGAGATTGAGATACTGGAGTTTGGGGTTGGAATGTATTGGATGCTAGTATTATGACTTGGAATAGGGATGCCATGGTTTATTTGAAGAGCTACATATGTTTTCATGATTTATAGGCTTTTTATGTGTAGAAATTTGCAATAATGTTGTCTTGAGCTATCTCTTATTCATGTCCTTGATGTTAATTGCTGGTTTATTTAGTTTGTCATGAAATGAGTATTTCTATGGACATATGCATGCATAGTAGCTGGTCAACTATCTCCCTCTTGCTAGCCCAAAAATTTAAAAATTCCAACAAGTAAAAACTTGTTTCCAATACTCCTTAGCCAAGTATTTCCAGTGAGTCCACCATATCTTCCCATTAGCTTCATTGAGTATGTTCACCATTTTATTGTGTTATTTATGTTCTAAATTAAGATATTCAATTTATTAATTGTCATGGGTTGAACTTGGGATAGGACTCTCACGAACTTTTGAAGGCACACTTTACTTTTTATGCATGTAATAAACATGACCCAATAATGGGAGTCACAAGTTTTGTGTTTGACAAGTGTGTGGTTGGGAGCTAGCTATAAACGTGTATCACCGGAAAGCTTTCAACATTGCACAAAAAAAATTACATTTGGTTGATATCATGTACTTTTGTTTTTGGACTCCTGCCATGCCGAAATGAAATAGAGGAATAGTAAGTTTTGATGAGTAAGTATCTATATGACTAGTGAAACGCATTGGGCCGCTAACCCAAGCCATGCTTTATCATGGTGGAAATTTACTTACAGCTTGAGTGACTCTACAACACATCCTATAATAAAATAAGAAGCTATGCATAATAGTGAATGAAAATAAAAAAGATGATGAGTCTACTCCGTTCGTTCATCTTGTCATTGTAACATGGGCTTGTTTCCATGTCATGGGGCAAAAGGTACCGCTTTGCGGTTCTCTATGATGTCATTAATACTTATTATGATTATACAAAGCTTATTAGGAATCTTAAGTTGAGTAATCATGGAGTAGGTTTTCACACTCACGGGGCATGAGGCTTTCAACCACCTTGTCATTCTCATTACTTCAATACTCACAATTTTAAGATGCTAGTGATAAAGGGGCAATGAGAGTCCTAGATCAATGGATACCACATTTCAATTAGTAATTTTAGTTGAATAATTTAGAGGCTAAATAAGACTTGATCATGTTTTACCTCTACTCAATTTTCTCCAAAGTGTCCACCATATTTTCTATTCTCCATTATGCTATTCTTTGACCAATATAGGATTTTATTTTTCATTTTGTGTATGCATTTGGTCCATAGTGCTTTTATTTCATTACTAGCAAACGTGCCCGTGCGTTGCAACGGGAGAAATAAGTCCTTTCACGATCCTACTATCGTGACTTAGGTATACATCGCCATGGAACTTCTCAAACTCGGCTTCAAGTTCTCGAGTGGAGTTTGGATGACTACGCTCTTCCCGTGACGACCACCAGCATCACACGGCCCCTGACACTGGGTTTGTTATGTGGTAAACCAACCAAAACATCTCTTGATGCACCGTAACAAATGAAGCTATTTGGTAAGGTGGAAATTCCATTATTAACAAATAAAGTAACAAAAGGTACACTTATTACACTACTAGGGAAAAGGCTACCGCAGGCGCACCAAATTAGGCTACCGCAGGCGAATTTCAGTTCGCCTGGGACCACATCGCCAGCGGTAATGGCTTACCCCAGGCGAATAACACAATGCGCCTGTGGTAAGTTCGCATACCCCAGGCGAATACACCTTGTGCGCCTGGGGTAAAACTCTTACCTGTGGCGAACAAGCGCTGTGCGCCTGGGGTACAGATGCGTCTGGGGTACTGTGTACTGTTCGCCTGGGGTATGGTTTTGCTGTATCAAAAAATAAAAGAAAAACCAAAATAACAGAATTACAGGAAAATGACAGAATAAGTATCAAGCTGACAGAATAACAGCAAAATGACACAATTAAGTTTTATAACATAAATATTTTCGATCATCAACACATAGTCTCGATCATCAACACATAGTTTAACAAAATTACATAGTCTCGAAAAGAACCATGCTACTAATAAATCCAGGAGTTAGCTAGTGAGATGGAAATAATTATTTGTTCTAATTTAATTAAACTCGTCATCTACAGCTCTAGCGGGCTGATGTAGTGGATGACCATCATCATGTCCAAGTTGGGGATGTCACTATTCCTCATGGTGATCAGAATAGCTCGTCCAGCCGCCATACCAACTCTTGCGGAATGGAACTGCCTCCATGCTTGAGAGTTGAGGATGACCCGACCATCAGCATTATCCCTGGTGATCGGAACTGCGGTGACATGTCCGGATTCTCCACGGCGTACTCCAATGGTACCGGGCTCCATGCCAGCACTGTCCTCTACCGCCATGGGTATTTTCTAGAACACAATTCCAAGATAGAATAAAAGCACAAAGTCACATACCGGCCACATTATAACATAAGCAACTACAGGAATAAGAAAGTGTTAAGAAACATACCATGACATGTCCATTGGAGATGTTAGTATTGGTGATGCGATGCACGAAAGGAAAACCGATGTAGCTATCTATCTCGGCAAGTTTCTGAAGGACACGGTCCTTCTCAATCTCGCTAAGATTCGCTCTTTGAGAAACCACCACATGTTTCCATGGGTCCTCCTCGTCCATATCATCCTCAGTGTCCATATCATCCTCAGTGTTCCCAATATCCTCCTCACTCCCGCCATTCTCGCTCGCAATCCCGCCCATATACACAATTTTGATATGAGGTTGTGGTCCTTCCATTGAGAAGGGAATGTAATCACTTCCGCTTAAATTGTATGTGGCGATGATAGCCTGCAACTGTTCCCCGTAGAAGTATGTCTTCGTTCTTTCTTTTTTCACTCGAAGAATGTAGGTGGTCCCGTGAACATTGAAGTCCACATTATTGCCAACTAACTGGTTGAACTCTTGGCGAATATTGCATGGAAGAATCTAAAAAAGAAATATAAAGAATAAACACAAGTCTCAAGCTAGATAGTAAAACGAAAGAACAAGTTAACATAAAAAGAATTGTTAATTACCAACGAATCAACGTCACCGTCGTGGAGCTGAAGCATAAAAGAAGTCCCACTGAATCGTCCTTCGGCACATCGGGACCGACATACGCCGCAAGCCATGTTCTATTAAATTAAGAAAGTACACATAGAGGTTAGAGGAGCATAGCTATCACAAAACAAAGACAAATGGCAGCACCTACCTCTAGTAGTATAATAAGGCAATTGACAGCAGTACAAACGAAATGGAACCTGTCGGAGAGTTTAGGTGATACTTCCAACAGTACACTTTCTTATTTAATCTCACAATTCACAATTCACAGTACTCTAGTAGTATAATAAGGCAATTGACAGCAGTACACACGAAATGTTGTTATTGTGCGTGTTTTTACTCCTATTTAATCTCACAATTCACATTCCTTTTTACTAGTGAAACATGACTCTATGGTATTCATCTAAACGGAAATACACATTCTCTGGATCCACGACGAATCCTGGAGATATAATGCACTGCAAGTGGTGTTGCCGTAGCCCTGGGTGTGTGTGTTGTTGGACTGCTTAAGTAAACTTGCTTTCTTCTGAGCCTTTCGGCTTGCCCACCTATGTGTGGTGCTGTGTTTTGTTCTACGGCTTTTGCCGTTTGTAAGGAAACTGCTAAAACTTTGATGTTCGTGATTTCAATGAAATCGGGGGGCAGCCCCTTTTAGTCTAAAAAAATGCACTACAAAGATCCGCTAAGAGCACTGAATCCTGGAGATATAATGCACATTCCTCTGGATCCACGACGACGGGAGCACCGCGGCCACCAGAAGCAGGCGCACATCCTCCACAACGACGACGGGAGGGCCGGAGTGGGCTGGGATGGAGGGGGGATGGGAGGGAGAGGGGCTGACCTGGATCAACGACGACGACGACGACGGAGTGGGCGACGACCTGCTCTGCTCCTCTCGACACTGGCGACGGCGGCGGCGTGTGGGTTCGTATGGGTGCGGGTGTGGGTGAGATCTGGTCACTTAGAATACTAAAGCATCGAGCTAGGCACATTGGCACCGGTTTCTAATACAAACCGGTTCGAAAAGGATCTGTCCACTGGGCCCCACATCCTGCTGCAAATGGCCTCATGGCCTTTAGGACCGGTTTGTGGTACCAACCGGTTCTAAAGGATCTGTCCCCTGGGCCCCCTACCTACCCGCAGCAAATGGCCGCAGGCCTTTAGGACCGGTTTGTGATACAAACCGGTCCTAAAGGCCTGTGGCACCGCAGGCGCGTTACCTAGATAATTCGCCTGCGCTAAATTTCGTAGGATTTTGGTTTGCGCGGTCCCACATGGCATTACCCCAGGCGCATGTCCTGCCAAAAGCGCCTGTGAAAAAGATTACCCCAGGCGCATTTTCTCGATGATGCGCCTGTGCTAAGATTTTCTAAATTACACAGCCCCGCGGCCTGGGACACATCGAGCAATACGAATGCTATAATATGTGGCTCCCCCACGTTGGTTTTCACTTAAAAAATCCATACATATGAAAGTTAACATGTGCAAAAAAAATTAATGTCGCATCGAGCGTAAATAGATTGGTTTAGCGAGATACCGCAAGTGTTTCTCTCTAAAAACACATTGTACATATAGCTATTAGCATGTTATATCGCGAGTATTTCCCTCTCTCAACCTTTCGTCACAATATTAGTCTTGCCTTTCTTGGTCGATGTTGAATACGTGACCGCCATATTGTGACTTCTTCTTGTGAATGGAAGACCTGCCCTAGGTAGTGTGGTCCTGCTTCTTCTTGTGGTGTATGGTGCATCGTCTTCACCGGGTTCTTCCATCATCGGGTCTCCGACTAAGCCGTCGAAGTCCTTCTCATCGGCGACTCCATCCATTCCGACGAGGGCCCTTTTTCCTCTCCTTACGACAACACGACTAGGCTTTGCCGGGTCGGTTATGAAGAAGCATTGCTCCACGTGCTTAGCCAATACCCAGGGCTCATTTTGCGCGGTGGGGTTCTTGGACTTGGGTTTGTTGGCTTCAGACATCGACATAGTGGTGAAATATTCGTCTTCTTTCGTGACGTTTGTAGCCCATCTGACATGGAACATCGGCAGCTTTACCCCAACGTAGTCAAGCTCCCAGATTTCCTCGATCTTTCCGTAGTATCTTCTAACCTCTTCGCCCGTGTAAGATTCCATCGTTATAGACGAGTTTTGATAGTCGCTACTTTTGTCTCTTTCCTCCGTGTAGAATGTGTACCCATTGATGTCGTATGCTTGATAAGTCATCAGATTGGGCGCGGGGCCATATGACAAGGCCAATACAATTTTATCTTTCTCACATGTCATTGGCGGGGGATCGGCATCAATCTGCTTCTTGAACCATGTCGCGAAAGAGGAGTTGTGTGCTCTAAATATCTCATCTTCCGTCATCGGCCTGCGAGCACTGTTTTTTATCGCGGTTTTGTGCTCTTCTATCCAAGGGTCGACATCGTCGATGTGTTGTAACACTACTAGGTGGGCCCTTTCAAAGTCGGCTCTCCGACCACAGGAGTCCGCGTCCATTACCCTTTTGCCAGTGTTGTGGCCTACCCCCATGAACCTGTCAAGGTGCTTGTTCGCGGGCAAACCAACAGCTGGCTTCTCATCGCCTAGGAAATTCTTGCAGAAAGAGATGCATTCTTCGGTGAGAAATCCCTGGACGATGCTTCCATCCGGGTGTGCCCTATTACGAACGAATGATTTGATGATCCCGTTCATTCTTTCTAACGCCATCATGTTGTGCAAGAATGCCGGCCCAAGATTGGTGATATCGTCCACGATATGGACCAAGAGATGTACCATAATATCAAAGAAGGCAGGTGGGAAATACATCTCAAGCTCGCATAGGATGGTGACGATCTCTTCCTGCAGCCTTCCGAGTTTCTTCACGCTTATCGACTTCCGAGTGATGACATCGAAAAAGTTACAAAGCCCAGTGAGCGTTTGACGGACGTGCGGTTCCATTATCCCTCTGATTGCAACCGGAAGTATCTGCGTCATCATCACGTGACAGTCATGAGACTTCATCCCGCTGAAGATTTTTTTCTCCGCGTCTAGGTATCTGCTTATCGGCCCCGCGTAACCTAAGGGAAATTTCACTCCGAGGAGGCATGTGAATATTTGCGCGAGCTCGTCGGGGCTTAGAGTGAAGCAAGAGGGTTTCAGGCGGTGAGTTTGGTGTTTCTTAGCCGTTTTCCGCTTGCGGTCGTCCATCTCCTCCACCCCATCCTCGTCCTCCTCCGTCTGTTCACGCGTAGAAGGCGGTAAGTGAAGCTCGCTCCTGATATTCAGGGCCATCAGGTCGTATCTTGATTTTGGCCCGTCTTTGGTCCTATCTGGCATGTTGAACAGGGTGCCAAGCAAGCTCTCACACACATTCTTCGTGATATGCATGACATCAAGGCAGTGAGGCACTCCGAGGATTGGCCAGTACCGCAAGTCCCAAAACACGGACCTCCTTTTCCATACCCCCAAGAGCGGTCCTTCTGGCGGAGGACACTTTTTCTCTCCTCGCTTCCGCTTTTGTACCTTTCCCGACGGAGGACACGTTTTCCAATTCTTCAATAGAGTATCGATCTCTTCTCCTCTTCTCTTGCGTGGAGGTAGATCGAGCTCATCTTTACCGTTGAACAGGTCTCCGCGCTTTCTCCACGGGTCGTTCAGTGGTAGCCACATTCGATGCCTCATGTATACGGTTTTAGAAGATCCGGGATCCTTGTGTAGCTGTAGAAACGGGGTAAATTCCATGCACCTGACACAAGCCTTGTGTCCATGGCACACCTGACACGCAATATATCCGTATCCGAGATAGTCCTGCACCGTCGTGATCAGTGCGGCTCTCATACGAAAAGTTTCTTCTTTGAAGGCGTCCCATGTTTCCACCCCTTCCTCCCACAACGTGTCTAGCTCCTCCTTCAATAACTCGAGATACAGGTTGATATCGCTCCCTGGCTGGGTCGGCCCTTGAATCAGCATACTCATGTGTATGTACTTTCTCTTCAGACACAACCACGGGGGGAGGTTGTACATCCATACAAACACGGGCCAGGTGCTATGTTTGCTGCTCTGATTGCCAAACGGATTGAGACCGTCGGTGCTCGCACCAAGCCTGATGTTCCTTGGGTCGTTCCCGAATTCCTCATCGAATGCGTCTAATGTTTTCCACTGACGTGCATCCGAAGGGTGTGTTAGCACTGGTTTTTCAACACGTTCTGGATCGCTCAGCACCGCCTTCTTTCTGTCCTCGTGCCAGCGCATGAGCTTTGCTTCCTTGGGGTCCACGAAGTACCGCTGCAGACGGGGAATGAGTGGAAAGTACCACACAACTTTCCTAGGAGCTTTCTTCGTCCCCCTCTTGTAACGATCAACACCGCACACCGGACATTTGATCTGGTCCGCGTGCTCGTTACGGTAAATTATGCAGTCACGGACGCAAGCGTGGTATTTTGTGTGCGGTAAATCGAGGGGGCACACGATTTTCTTGGCCTCCTGTAGACTACTAGCACATGTGTTCCCTTCAGGTAAGTGCGTCTTGAGGTATCGCAGAAGATCGTCCATGCTTGTGTCGGTCCATCCGTGTTTTGCCTTCATCTCAAGAAGATCCAGAGCTACTCTCAAGCGTGACACCTCCGCCCCGCGACTTGCGTCATACAACGGAGTTGCAGAGTCTATCTCTAGTTGCGTGATCTTAGATTTACGTCTGGCGTCGGTCGACGTGTTCTTGAGAAGAAGATCTTGAACATGAGGGTCCCGCACGGCTGAAGTTAGCGGAGTGTTCATGTCCTCGTCTGCATGTTGCTGATCACCATGACTCCCTTCTTCTTCATTATAGTCGTCTCCGTGGAGAGACGCCTCTTCGTCCTCTCCATTGCCATGTTCAGACTCCTCCTGATCATCTTCACATGTCGCCGCCCAATTGGTCTCGACGTTATCATCGTCTTCATCGTCATCCATCCACTTAGTGTGGCCCTCCATGAAACTATACCTGAGCAGGTGCTTCTCCACATTACCAGAATCTGGTTTGAACAAAGACCCCAGCTTGCATTTCCGACACGGACACTCTATCTCGGTGCAGTTGTTTCGATGCATCTCGGCCGTCGCGCGTCGCACGTACCTATGCACCACGCTTGTCCTCATCGCAATGACCATTGCTACAAAATGCAAGAGAGAGAGGTTTCATTAACTAGATCCGGTTTTCACGGAAAAATTCGGTATGACCTTCCTACAAAAGGTGTAACGCGGAGCGCCAGAAATTTGCCGAAAAGGAAATGAATCAACATTTCGGCAAAACATTGGCAACTCATCCTCATGACAACACAATAAAATGAAAAAGAGAACGAATTCTCATCCACTGACCAATCCCACGCACCTATTAAGATGACACACAATGCAAAATATATAGACGCGATGACGACGTCGAAGATCACCGAAGAGATGACCGATAAGAGATTGATAGATCTAGAAGTAGCTAGTGGTGCATTTGTGGTGAGATCTAGTGTCCGGTTAGTATATCTAGTGGAGAGATTTGGAAGAGGGAAAGTGGGGTAGCATACTAGCTAAAATATAACAAACATGATTGGTTAAATTAGCTAAAAATGGTGGAGGGGTATGGGGGATTGAGCTAGGAGCACTAATGGCTCGAGTTTGGACTAGTGAGTGAGTGAGTGGGGTGGATAGGGGTGGTGGTGGGTGGCTGGCCGCACTTATATTGGGGACAAATATTACCCCAGGCGAATATGCTATGGGAAGCGCCTCGCTAAGTGGTGCTACCCCAGGCTATTCTTTGTCCCAGGCGAACAACGAACCTGTGCGCCTGCGCTAAAGGGAGCTACCCCAGTCCACTTTTTACCCCAGGCGCTTCGTTACTTACTCGCCTGTGGTATCTGTTATACCGCAGGCGAACTGGGAATCTATTCGCCTGCGGTAAAGGAAGTGTGCCAGGGTCGGCCGTGGTTGGCCCTGCCACACTTTACCCCAGGCGCTTCCGGTTTCTGTTCGCCTGGGGTAACAGTCCTACCCCAGGCGCACTTGCTGGCGCTTCGCCTGCGCTAATTAATCCAGGCGCACAGGCTTTCTTGTTCGCCTGTGGTAGGATATACTGCCATAAGCAAATCTCTAGTAGTGTTAACATTAATAAAGCAGGAAAATGATTGAACCTGATCAATATTCTAGTTAAGCTAAGTGGCTAACTATGCATATAAAGACGAATAGTTGAAACTGAAATTCATAATTCATTTCCAATGATACACCTACAAACTAAATGTGTTGGAACGAGGAAATCAAGTATAATTATATAGCAAACAAGCACATGTGTTGCAACGGGAGAAAAAAAATCAAATACGACACACTACCTTGCTAGTCCGAATGTGGTCAATCCCATGGTAATGAGCTTGTCCAATACATGCAACTTGTAAAACTTGTAGTAAAAGCAATATTAATATGCAGTCTATCAAACATGTCTATGACAGAAATTTTGTTTATTAGCATTGAGCATTCCATCTAAGAATAAATATGAAAAAAACGCCTCATTTTTTTCTCCGTGCATATGTTTATGAACAAAAATCTGATCAAATATTGATCTTTTCTGACTTTCATCCAAAAGGAAAATTTGGAAGAAAGAATAACATGTAGCTTACTTTGCGTTTCAGCAAAGCAGGTAGGAGTAACTAATATTCGGCTCCGATATAAACAGTGTGCTTAATGCCAGTCAGGTGCAAGGGAATTAAGGTCTCACGCTTGTTTAGCTGTGTAGCTTTGTCGACAATCTGTTCAGAGAATGAAAGAATAATATGTAGCTTACTTTGTGTTTCAGCAAAGCAAGTAATTAATATTCGTCTCCGATATAAACAATGTGCTTAATGCCAGGCAGCTGCAAGGGAATTAAGGTCTCACACTTGTTGAGCTGTGTAGCTTCGTCGACAATCTGTTCAGAGAATGAAAGAATAACATGTAGTTTACTTTCAGTTCCCGCAAAGTAGGTAATTAATATTCGTCTCGGATATAAACAGTCTGCTTAATATCAGGCAGCTGCAAGGGAATTAAGGTCTCACAGTGTTGAGCTGTGTAGCTTCGTTGACTATCTATTTAGAGAATGCATTTTATACAGTTGAATTTACGCAGATCTGGCCTGCTTGAATTTGATTTTATTGGATGCATTAGTCCACACATGCATAGTCCAGCTGCTCAGGCATGGAAACAGGGTTGCCGTACTCATCCATGTTGCCTTCAAGAAGTTCATTTGACAATAGGCCAAGCTGCATGCATCGTCCTGACTCCTGGCGCCGGAGACTCGACTGCACTCTAAGCCCTGCGGCACACAGCACATTGACGCGCAGTTGAGTCGATGTCGGTGATGGTGTTATGGGAAGGACACACATATGCATGCGAGGATCATTATTTGTATTGGCACGCACATGGACATGGAGCCAGATAGCTTGCCGCAGAAACCATGCACGTGCACGAGGACCTCAGGAGTTGGACCATGGACGACTCATCTTATGTCCTCCGTAGCTCCGCTGCGGCTCTGTGCCGATGGCAAGTCACAGGTGAGGCCGTGAGGGCACATTGCAGCATGTATCTTTGTGAGCTACGTCATCCCCTTCGCCAATAAGGTGTCTGAGTTGCGATTGCGCCAAAAGGTGGTCGCACCGGTAGCGTCGGCCTTCGCCAATGGGGTGGCTGGGTCTGGCCGCGAGTTCAGCATTCTCGGAGTTCTCGCCTACATCTCTCGTCGTCGAGGAAACTGATGTGGCCTCTCTCTGATCATGTCGTCCTCGGTCGACGATTCGAGGACGGTGGGGAACGGGCCGTGGCCCATGAAGAGCGTGTGGCCGACCTCCCCTGACCCGGGCCCAGGGTCACCTGGCACCAGGGCATGGATCTCGGTCAAGAAGACGGCGTGGGTTCCCATGGTCCATGGAGGCGACGCTGATCGCCATCTGGTTGTCGCGCGAGGATGACCTGACTCATGGAGGAGCAGGACCATGGAGGTGAGCGATTCGGTGATGAGAAGGATCCAAAGCACGACTTGGCTTATCACCTAGAACTGTGCCGAGGAATCGTCTTGAACCAAGATGATGAGGTCGTGGGCTTCCCTGTGTCCATATTTATTGGTAGCATATATTAGGAAAGAGACCCAAACGAACCAACTAAGGACTCTACGTTGTCCTTTCCTTTGAGGACTCTGCCAAGGACGGAAACGAACCGGCCTCAAAACCAACGAACAACATACGACACAACCTACGACGTACCAACGAAACGAACCATCACGGCAGTAAAGAAAATTATAGTACAAAAGATAGATATAGATTGGTACACGGACAAGAAAAAATAAGTAACCAATTGGTATGCAATTTACCGGTGGCAGTGGTGGGTAATTTGTGTCTAACTTTAGGGGCACTTTCAATGACCTACCAAACCAAACCAAACCAAGTATGCCTTAACGCCTTTATTATTAGGTATAGATACACTTTGTGAACTTTCATGAAGCATCTTTTCTTGCATATTTGATATTTCTTACAACATGAATTGTATATTGCTACTTATTTCTAGTATTAATCATTTGATTATATGTAGCATGAATAATCCTTCTTGATATCTCATGATTGTTTCAATATGCAAAACCCATCTTAGTTTTATCACCTTCATACTGGAGGACGAGCATGGGTTAAACTTGGGGATGTTGATGCATGTAAAATGTATAGATGAATTTTGCATATTTTCACATGGTTTTCTATTACATATTGCATCATATAAGGGTATAATTCAATGTTTTATAGTATTTTGGGGTTAAATTACAAAGTCCCCCAACTTTTATGGAATTAACCCTGCCTGTCAGAAACCCCGTTTTCTATATTTTTGACGTTTCAGGGGGCAAACTTCCGCGAAATCACCTATAAATCTGCGGGGGTCATTTTTTTGGAAGGAGAAGACTTGCGGGCGAAGGATCCACGAGAATTGGGCAAGGAGGCCCAAAAGAGGACCCTCCACGCGGCCAGATTCCTTGGCCGCGTGAGAGGCCCCCTTTTGGCCCTTGTGGCCCCAATTCCTTCCATCTTCGACTTACCGA
Organism: Alopecurus myosuroides; assembly: GCA_028641055.1. NCBI lineage: Eukaryota > Viridiplantae > Streptophyta > Magnoliopsida > Poales > Poaceae > Alopecurus > Alopecurus myosuroides. Next base: position 313,950,505 of record CM054058.1, on the reverse strand, counting down.
CTCCGTCTTGACCTAAAACCGACTATAAAAAGGGTCCCCGTACCCTTACGGAGGGGAGCGCCGCCGAAACACCGAAACACCAAAACAGAGATAAGAAGTTCCATATTGGAGGGGAAAAACTCCGGCGGGACGCCGCCGGTGTGATCTCCTACCCCTCCAACGTCATCTCCATCGACATCTCCATGAAGAGGGAGTAGTCCACCCCAGGGCTATGGGTTTGTGGAAGTAGCACTTGTATCTCTCTCTCTATGTGCTTCACTAATTAGATCCGTATGAGCTGCCTCACATGATTACGGGCACCGTTGTAATTTCTATGTGGTGGATCTTTTCTATGAGTTATTGAATCTGAGATTGCAATTGTTTCTCTTGAGTTATTTGAGTAGATGTATCTTATGTACCCCGTTCTTATTTGCTAGCTTTGATCAATCTAGTTCTTGAGAGCGTGTGTGGGGTGATGGGTGCATTAGTTGGAGTAACGGGGGGTGGCTAGTGCTGTGAAAGTGACAGAAGTTCAGCGATCCACTTAGGTTTTGTTAAACCTTTTTTTAGTTACCTCACTAGGGATAAAAAGGAGTACCTTGTTACCGGGGATTTAAAGTGACACTAATCAATCTCCATGACTAGATCTAGCAAGTTCTTACTTCAACTTCATGTCACATTGCTTAAAGCTATAATCTGGTTTTTCCTTAATTATCGAGGTGTTATGATTTATTTCGCATCTTGGTGGAGTATAAGAGGGATCAATATGACCGTAGAGATCTCTATGCTAGGACGTGATGCCCATATGAAAGTACTCAATGTTAAACATGTTATTGTAATCTCACATGTAATTTTTTATGTCCACCGTCTACTACTTTATTTGAGAGAATGCAAGTGTGAAACCATGAACCCCGGTCCTATTTTAATTATAAGAAAACACTCTACTTACTTTGCTGCAATTTACTTTACTTTCACTTTACTTTACTTGCATCTCCAATTCGAATTTACATTATCTCCATCACCACTTGCATCACAAAAATACAAAAACAATCCATTGCATATTTATTTTCTCATTTGCATTTAGTAGTAGATTTAATTATTGCACATTTACTTTCAGTTTTGCATTGCAATTTAGAAGTCTCACACCTTGTGCTTGACAACCACTTGGTGAGGTTGAGGGAACAAAACTCTCTATTTGTTTGCAGGATCCTGGAGGAAGCTTGGAAGACAACTGCTAAAATACTGGCTCCCCAAGAGTTCGATATAAACCCTCGAGTCACCCTCGTGGGGAAGAAGGCTTGCCACTAGCTACACACTCTGCACTTGGAGTCTCAACCTAGCCATCAATACGCACGCTTCTATTCTTGTAGACAGTGTTGGGCCTCCAAGTGCAGAGATTTGTAGAACAGCAGCAAGTTTCCCTTAAGTGGATTACCCAAGGTTTATCGAACTCGGGGAGGTAGAGGTCAAAGATATCCCTCTCAAGCAACCCTGCAATTAAGATACAAGAAGTCTCTTGTGTCCCCAACACACCCAATATACTTGTCAGGTATATAGGTGCACTAGTTCGGCGAAGAGAGAGTAAAATGCAAGTAATATGGATGATAATAAGTGATAATAACAATCTAAAATAAAAATGGCAGCAAGCAAACATGTAGCAGAACAGGCGGAAAACGGTGTTTCAATGCTTGGAAATAAGGTCTAGGGATCCTACTTTCACTAGTGGACACTCTCAACAATGAAAACATAATTGAATGCATAAATATCATATCTACACTATGCTACTCCGAACCACTCTCCGGCCGAATAACAAACACTAATCACTGCGTAGGGCTTTAACAACACTCCTCAAGTCTATATTCCCTCTCTAGGGCATCCCAATGTCACTACGAGCGCCATAAATTAGTAAACAAACGCCACAATTTCATAGGTTCACCTTCCAACACAAGATATAAATATCATGCTAAACCACACGGAGCACACACTGTCACCTTTGCCCCGTGATCGAAGTGTTTACGGAGATAACAAAACGACTTGAGTAGCATAACAGATGAAGATCAATCTACATATTCAAATAGATTACAAATCTCATGATCACATATATATCACACCATGTGTCGCACCCGGACTTCTAGAGGATACTCGCAGTTCCGTTGAACAGTAGATGATTGGATTACGGGGCTTACCGGCACCCGCATCTCTTACGAGTAGGCCAACACACGTATGTGTGACAACCAACCCCTACTGTTCATCGTCTATGTAAACCATCCCATAGAAATTAGGATACTACCATTGACGTACTTCATACCATACACACATGGTACATCAACGGCGTTTAACAAGATGATAGCACAACAGATCTCTAAGACACAAATAAATAGAAATAAGTTGCAAATAGCTCTCACTAGAGCAGAGATAGCAAATACAATCATCCAGAGGACACATGTCCCAACATATCATCATTACAACACAGCGGAAGCATGCAAAAGGTCTGAGTACAGACAAAATCCAAATAGGCCTAAGAGGCCGGAAACGAAAAGACGGAGCCCATCCACGATGTCTCGGATCCTGCCCGGGTCCGCTATCTACTCGTCAGCAACCTCGTCAAACTCCACGTAGTAGCCGTCACGGGGATCCTCGTAAGCGTAGTCTGCGGAAACCACATCCCCAAAGGGGTCAGTACATAAACGTACTGGCAAGCAAGACTCACAATTCACCAAAGTGTACCCGTCAACACCAAGCACAGATGCTTTGGGTTCAACGGAAGAAAGGGTGATACAAAAGATGCGGCAGCGGGCTGCACTAACCAACTACAGATACATACTATAACTTCCGGCTAACAGAAAGGAGATAAGATAGCGTATCGTAACCAACTATTACTAACTCCAAACAAACCCATCCTGGATCTCGCCCCTTATCCAAAGAAGCAGTCCAAGGATAACTCACACAGTTGGATTAATGATGGTTCAGATTGCTGTGTCAATAAGCCTATTACTAGTCAAGTTATCATTAGTTAGGTGTAAGTTGTTCTGAGTACTTGTTAGCCAGTACTTTCACCAAGTCAACCATAACCGCGGAAAACACGGCTTCTCGAGAAGATTTATCCCTGCAGGGGTGCACCAATTTGGCCGTACACGTAAGAATAACCCGCCAGATGGAATGCCTCCCACCAAGCGGGGCACTCAACACAACTCAACTCTTTTTCGCATCAAGCCCAAAGAACCACGTGCTGTGCGTGCGCGGCTAATCGAGCCCCCACGAAGAAAAGGGGGACCCTCATAGCACTCTAAGACCACGCCGCCCTAAATGCCGACTACAAAAGTTCCACCCTGGCCTCGGGTTCGTACCTGCATATGAGTGCATCAAATGGAAAGCCCGAACTAAGTGTGGCGATTTGGACGAGATGCGAATCGGATCAAATTGAGGGGGGCGCCCATACACGCTTCCCACATGCGGTTAGTGCGCTCATCATGGATCAGTAGACAAGACCCTTTTCCTAATTAGGGTCGACACTAGCAGGCCTAAAAACCACGCCGGGCCTCCTGCCGGTGCCTTATCATCAAATTATTATTAACCAAAGCATTAACAGGTTGATTGCTTTAACATCGAGCCCCAGATCATAATAGAATATGGTAACAAAAAGTAACGGGTAACAGACTCGAGCGAAAACAACCCTAAGCATGCTAGTAAGACACGGGCAACAAGCAAAGGGGTTATAGGTGTGGGGGTGAGGCTATATCAGGGTTAAAGGATAACATGTGATAGGTTCGTAACAGAAGCAACGATTCATAAGGCTAGCAAAATAGACAACGGAAAGTATCGGTATCCAGTGTGGAAAGGAACACAATGGTTCATGTGAGTGAATACTTGCCTGCAAACTCAGCAGCCTGGTACTGAGCTAGATCCTCAGAAGGGGTGTCGTAAAGCTCGTCTGTCTCAACGTCGTCGTCTATTCGAGAAGAAGCAAACAAACAACGCAGAGAGACAAACAATCAATAACATGGCATAGTGCACAATCATGGGATGATGCATGACCATTTAATTGATGCACCAATGGTAAGCTACTTGACATGGTAACATAACATAATTAAATGGACCCATATGCAATTTGGATTGCATATGGAAAGCCCATGAATTAAGGTTGGAATAATTGTTCTACAACTAAACATCATGTGTAAGTTAATTAGCATGATGCATGGATGGGGAAAACAAAAGAAAACAACAACAGAAACAATTTGAAATAAGGTTTACCAAGCTTGGAATTTTATTTATTAAGTTATGGAATTTTTGGTTCCTTAAAGGTGTTACACAAGCATTTGTTGTTTTCACCAATTTTAATTGTTCAAAATAGATAACAAAGTTCATATTTGAAAAGAGCACAAAATTTTAGGTGGAATACATGTTTCATTTGTTGAAAAAGGATTCAAAATAAATTACTTATGAATTAAACAAGTTTAAACAAGATTTAAATGAATTTAATTCAAGTATGAATTTGTTTGAATTTTTATTTGTTCATAACATTAATTCAAATTCATATTTGAAAAGTTTATACTTTTCTATTTTGAAAAAATATTTTATATGTTCAAAAATAATTTAATTTGAGCAAGTTATGAATTTAGCAAATTTAAATGATTTAAACAAGGTTTAAATTGTTTAACCAATTTTAATTATTCAAAACATGAAACAAAATTTATATTTGGAAAGGTGAATCAATTTAGCATGGAAAACCTATTTTATTTGTGTTATTTGAACTTAGTTTGAATTAGTTATGAAATTAACTAAATTTAAAATGATTTGTTTGAATTTGAAATTTGAATATATTTGAAATATTCAAAACAGGAAACAATTGCTTTAATCATGTAGAGAATTAAATTTGGATCAGGATACATATTTTATTTATCTTATTTGGAGGTGTTATGCAATTTTTATAAAGATTTGAAATTTAGGGATTAATCTGTAAATGAATTGGACTTAAATTAAAAATAAAAAGGCAGAAAAACAATTTTCTACCTCGCAGTGGCCTAGCCTGGCCACTGACGAGGGGGCCCTGGGTCCACTGTGGCCAGCGTGGCAGCTGACTGGGCCACAGGGGTCACCTACAGGTGGGCCTGGGCGAGGGGGAATAAATCCCAAAAAGATGTTGCGCGCGGGGCTCGAACCCTGGCCGCGGGCTCGCGCGAGCAGTGCCCTGCCACTGCGCTGCTGACGGATTCTTGTCAGGTAAGGGAGGTGTGGGGGGTTAAGGTTCAGATAGCTTACTGAACTGAAAATTACAGTTTCATTTATCTGAAACTGAACCACGACCGGAGGCAGCCGCCGGCGGCTAGCCGCTGCTGCTGCTCGCTGCTGTCCGCGCGTGTGCGTGTGTGGGTGGTGACCGTGCACTCGTGCAGAGAAGAGAGAGAGGCGAGGGAAGTGATGCTCACCTCGAGGGATTCAGAGGGAGGAGCAAGGCTCGGGGCAGAGGTGGTCGCCGGCGATGGAGAGGATGGCGGCGGCGACGTAGTGGCCCTCCGAGGCTACTGTGGTGACGAGGAGGACGAGGAGGCGACGGGGGATCCGTTCCCAGCCCTAGCTCGCGCAGAGAGCCATCGGGCGCGGTGATCGCCGGAAGGATTCAGAGAGGGAAGCGATCGGTGGCGGTGGTTCAGAGAGGAAATCGTCGGGCAGAGAGAGAGGAAACGGCGGCGGTGATCGAGGGAGAGGGAGAGAAAGGCTAGGGCTAGCTCGGGGAGCCCTAGGGCAGGGTTTTAAAGGGGCGAGGAGCGCGTGGTGGCCGTCCCATCACGACGACGCCGACGTGGACACGCTCGATTCCCTGCCGTACAGGAGGAAGAAAGAGCGAAGGGGTACCAGGCCAGTTTGTGGGCTGGGCCTGGCTGGCCTGCCCCTCTCTCTCCGTTTTCTTTTTAAATTTTTCTGTTTCTCTTTTTTTTTTTGCTGAAAAGAAATAGGAAGAAAAAGAAAGGGTTTTTGGGGTAGAAAATTTTAGGAAAAAATTTGTAACAACTATTTATGGTCACAGCAACATTGTGCAACCTTTGATTTTCAAAATATTTCGAATATGTTGTTGTTTGAAAAAATAATTGAATATTTGAATTAAATGATTTAATTGAAACTTAAGCAATTTAAAAGCCTTTCAAAATTCATGTTTATTTGAAACAAGTGATTGGAGTGAGTTGTAATTTTCCATAAGTTTCAAATGGTTGCTGTTTGGAATTTTATTTGAATTTGAATGAATTTGAGATTGATTCAATTATTGAACTTAAGCCATTTAATAGTTTGGATTCTTATAGTTTAGTGGAAACAAAGTAATGTTTTGAATTGGAATTTTTATTTGATAAATTGTGACAGCACAAGTATGAAACAACTATTTGAATTTGGATTGAAAATTCAAATAGAAAACAAAGGAAAACAAATGAAAACAAATGGAAAACAATTGGAAAACAATTGCCAAAACAAATGCAATGATGATGTCATGATGCAAAACATAAAATAACAAGAAATAAAACATTCTAAAGGTGATTTTCATACTTGGGATGTTACAAAACGCCCCCCTTGAAGGAATCGCGCCCCGAGATTCCTACTGAGAAGAGAAAAGGTCCGGATACTTCTTGCGAAGATCCTCTTCGGTCTCCCACGTTGCTTCTTTATCGGAATGATGGGACCACTGCACCTTCAAGAACTTGGTGCTCTTGTTGCGAGTCTTACGCTCGGTCTCATCGAGAATACGAACAGGGTGCTCCTCATAAGATAGATCTTCTTGCAGTTCAATGGAATCATGATCAACTGCACGATGTGGATCTTTGAAACACCTCTTGAGCTGTGACACGTGAAACACATCGTGCACCTTGGATAGTTTTTCTGGAAGTTCAAGACGATAGGCATTTTCCGCACGCCTTGAAAGAATGTTGAAAGGACCAATATATCTTGGTGCAAGTTTTCCTTTCACACCAAAACGATGAGTGCCTCTGAGGGGAGTTACACGGAGATATTCTTTGTCACCAGGTGCATAGATCATATCCCTGTGCTTGCTGTCATAGTAGCTTTTCTGACGAGACTGAGCAATCTTGAGATTGTCTCGAATGATGCGAACTTTCTCTTCGGCTTCCTTAACAATGTCAGGGCCTAAGAGTGAACGTTCACCAGCTCCAGACCAATTGATTGGACTCCTGCATCTGCGGCCATATAGAGCTTCAAATGGTGCCATGCCTAGGCTTGCTTGGAAGCTGTTGTTGTAGGAGAATTCAGCATATGGAAGGCATTCCTCCCATTTCATGCCAAAAGAGAGACCACATGCTCTTAGCATATCTTCGAGAATCTGATTGACTCTTTCGACTTGCCCTTGAGACTGAGGGTGATAGGCTGTGCTGAACAGAAGTTTGGTGCCCAATGCTTCTTGAAAGCTTTTCCAGAAATGAGAAGTGAATATGCTTCCACGGTCTGAGCTTATTTCCAATGGAACACCATGAAGAGGAACAATCTTTGCTGTGTAGAGCTCTGCTAACTGGCTAGCTGAGATTGTTTCTTTGACAGCAAAGAAGTGAGCTACTTTAGTGAGACGATCAATGACAACGAAGATTGCATCGTTGCCCTTCTTGGACTTTGGAAAACCAGTGACGAAGTCCATTTCAATCATGTCCCACTTCCACTCAGGGATTTTTAGAGGTTGGAGAAGACCGGCTGTTTTCTGATGGACTGCCTTAACACGTTGACAAACATCGCATTCAGAAACGTATTGAGCAATTTCACGTTTCATGCCAGGCCACCAATACAGGGTCTTGAGATCCTGGTACATCTTTGTACTTCCAGGGTGTATGGAGAGAGGAGTTTCATGAGCCTCCTTGAGAATGACATCTTTGAGACTTTGAACTTGAGGCACTGCAATGCGTCCTTCGAAGAACACAGTTCCCTTGTCATCAATTGAGAAGGACTTAAATTTCTCCTTGCCTTCTTTGATGTGTTCTACCATCTTCTTGATTTCAGCATCACGAAGTTGTTCAGAACGAATCTTGTCCTCGAGAGTTGGACTGGCTGTCAAGTTCGCAAGATAGCCTTGAGGAACAAGACCAAGGTTGAGCTTCTGGAATTCTTCATGAACAGGAGGTTGGCTTTCCATGATCATGAGATTATTGCAATACAACTTGCGACTGAGAGCATCGGCCATAACATTAGCCTTGCCTGGAGTGTAAGAAATGGTGAGATCAAAGTCTTTAATCTTTTCAATCCATCTCCTTTTCCTGAGGTTTAGATCTGGTTGAGTGAAGATGTATTTCAGACTCTTATGATCGGAAAAGATTTCAGTGCGATTACCCAGCAAGTATTGCCTCCATTTCTTGAGGGCAAACACAACTTTTGCAAGTTCAAGGTCATGTGTGGGATAATTAAGCTCATGTGCGTTCAACTGACGTGAAGCATAAGCCACAACTTGACGTTCTTGCATAAGAACTGCACCTAGGCCTTGGAGAGATGCATCACAGAATATCTGGAAAGGTTTGGTAGTATCTGGGCCAACCAGAACTGGTGTAGAAGTGAGTTTAGTCTTCAGGAGATTGAAACTTTCATCACATTGTGGAGACCAAACGAACTTCTTGTCCTTCTTTGTGAGATCAGTGAGAGGTTTGGAAATCTTGGACAAGTTTTGGACGAAACGACGGCAATAGCTAGCCAAGCCAAGAAAACTTCTTACTTGCTTCACCGTCTTTGGAGGTTTCCAATCAACAATTGCTTTAACCTTTTCTGGATCAATGGCTATGCCCTTGGCAGAGATGATATGACCAAGGTAAGCAACTTCTGGAATCCAGAACTCACATTTGGAGAACTTGGCATATAGACGATGCTCGCGAAGTTTCATGAGAGTGAGACGAAGATGTTCTTCATGCTCTTCCTCGGATTTTGAGTAGACAATAATGTCATCGAGATATACCACAACGAACTTGTCAAGGTATTCATGGAAGACAGAATTCATGAGTCGAGAGAAAGTCGCCGGTGCATTGGTGAGACCAAAGGACATGACGGTGAATTCATATAGACCGTAGCGAGTGGTGAAAGCTGCTTTTGGAATATCTTCCTTTCTGATCTTTATTTGATGGTAACCCATTCTCAAGTCCAACTTGGAGAATATTGAGGCTCCAGCAAGTTGATCAAAAAGATCATCGATACGAGGAATAGGATACTTGTTTTTGATGGTTTTCTCGTTAAGAGGACGATAGTCAACAACGAGTCTCTTTGTTTGATCCTTCTTCGCAACGAACAGAGTTGGGCAACCCCAAGCTGAGGAACTAGGTTGAATGTAACCTTTTTCCATGTACATATCGATTTGCTCCTTTAACAGTTTCAGTTCAGGAGGAGCTATCTTGTATGGATGCTTAGAGATTGGAGCAGTACCTGGTTCAAGCTTGATCACGAACTCAACTGCTCTGTCCGGAGGCATCCCTGGCAATTCTTCTGGAAAGACGTCAGGGAATTCGCAAACCACCGGAACATTTTCAAGTGAAGGTAGAGGTTTTGCATCGAGGTTGCATAGCTGAATGGAATTTGATTCATTTGGAGAATAGACTGTCTGGCCAGAAGGGTGGAACAGAGTTATTGACTTCTGAGCACAGTCAATCGTAGCTTTATTGGCCTTCAACCAATCCATACCAAGAATGACATCAATGTCAGAATTGCCAAGCAGTATGAGAGAAGCAAGGAATATGTGGCCTCCAATTAGAATTTGATTTCTGTGACTGATCTTAGACGTTTGCATAGTTGCTCCAGGGGAGTTTACTACTAGCGGGGAACCCAAACCAACAAAGGGGAGTTTAACTACTGTCGCAAAGATCTTTGACACGAAAGAATGCGATGCTCCGGTATCAAACAACACTTTAGCTGGGTTAGAGTTTACGGGGAATGTACCGAGAACGACGTCAGGAGCTTCCTCAGCTTTGTCGATCTTGACATGATTCACCCTTGCGGTCCTCCCGACAGGCCTGTTGTTGGAGTTGAAGGCTTTAGGCGGGGGAGCACGCACCATTGCCTGGTTTGTGTTGGGACGAGGTGGTGGTGGAGGTAGCTGCCTCTGCGTGCACTTGTCAGCGTAGTGCCCCGTCTGCTTGCACTTGTAGCAAGTGACGACACGAGGAGGCCCTGGCCTTGGCTGCCCCATTGCACCCCTTGGATCATGCATCTGAGAAGGGTTGGGTGGGCGGGGAGCGAAGCCTGGAGAAGCTTGGGCGTATGGAGCCCGAGTGACAGCACCATTTGGCACCCAGATGCGGCGCTTCTGCGGAGGGGTGGTCATGTTGGAGGAGGAACCACCCTCACGCGAGTGCTTGCGAGACTCCTCGAACGCCTTGCGCCCATTTTCTTCATTGAGCGCGGTGTTAACGAGCTCCTCGAAGTTGTTGGCCTTGATGTTGGTGAGGGCGTACTTGAGTTCCGGGTTAAAACCTCTGCGGAACCTTGCCATCTTCTTAGCCTCAGTGGACACCTCCTCACCAGCGTAACGAGCGAGGCGATTGAACTCACTCTGATAGCCGATGACGTCCAGCTTGCCTTGCTTGAGAGAGCAAAACTCTTCACGCATCCTTTCCATGAGACCATCTGGAATGTGGTGCTTCAGGAAGGCTTCCTTGAAACAACCCCAGGTGATTGGGTAGCCAGCTCTCATGGTCTGGTAGTTTTCCCACCAAGTAGCTGCCTGACCCTTCAGCAGATAGGAGGCATACTTGACCTTGTCTTCCTCAGCAACGTGAGCAATGTCCAGAGCCCTAGCTATCTCACGGATCCAGTCATCAGCATCCAGAGGCTCGCGTGTGGCCACGAAAGCTCTTGGGCCCAGACTGAGAAACTCCTTGATACTGACTCGTGGAGCATTCTGGTTGTTGTGCTGGTTAGTCTGAAACTGGGCCATCTGTGCCATGACTTGGGTCATCTGAGTCAACAGCTCCGTGATTGGCGGTGGCTCCGGCGGGGTGTTCCTTGTTGGTGGCATCCTGAATGGAAATGCATTTTAGCACAACAATAGAAAAGGATAGACTTGGACACCGAAAGAGAGATTATTCCGACGCATGAATAGATAACCAACAGGTACATCATCACATGTTCAAATACATCAGAATATCCAACACACCACAAATGGTTCAAATGCCAAAGGATAACTAAACATAGCTAAGAACGGATACATCGGTACTCCCATGCTCATCACGCAGGACGGCGGCTAGGAGTACGGCGAGAGGTACGGTGAGGAGCACGCCCACGAAAATAGGTAGAACGACGATCCACATAGATCTGACGTGGTCTGAGAGCGACTCTAGGTGTGGTGAAGTACATAGCGTCGACTCCCTGTGCTCCAAAGCGAGGAATCCCAGTGTAACCAGCACCGAGGTTGAGGAGTGGACCTCCGATCGGCTCGTAACCTCCAGCATCTGGCAGACGACGACCAACTGGCTGATCGAAACGTACAAAGCGCTCTGAAGGGAATATGCCCGAGAGGCAATAATAAAATGCTTATTATCTTATTCCTTGTTTATGATGAATGTTTATTTCTCATGCTAGAATTGTATTAACCGGAAACGTTGATACATGTGTGCTTAATAAACAAACAATGGTTCCTAGTAAAGCCTCTCTTTTAACTAGCTCGTTGATTAATAGATGATCAAGGTTTCCTGATCATGAACATTGGATGTTGTTAATAACGGGATCATGTCATTAGAAGAATGATGTGATGAACATATACCCAAAGAGAATATAGCAATGCGATCAAGTCATTTAGTTTACATTGTTATATCAAACATACGAAGTAACTTATTCCTTAGACCTTGAGATCATGTCAATCACTGATACTGGAAGAGTGCTTTGATGGCATCAAACGTCACACCGTAACAGGGTGACTATAAAGGTGTCATTAAGTATTCGTAAAGTCTTAGTTGAGGATCATGGATCAAGAGTGGGATTTGTCCATCCAAATGACGGAGAGATATACTCTGGGCCCTCTCGGTGATATCACATCGAAACCGCTTGCAAGCACGTGATATGATCACAAAGGATGTTATATCACGGGAACGAGAAAAGAGTACTTGTCGGTAACGAGATTGAACAAGGTATGGTTGATACCAATGATCGAATCTCGGACAAGTAAAATATCGCGAGACAAAGGGAATAGTTCACGGTGTTGTTGGTTCACACGATCACGAGAGTCATCGTTGAATATATAGGAGTCATCACGGATCTCCAGATCCCGCTGTTGATTATTGATCGGAGAGGAGTCTCGATCATGTCTATCTTATTCGCGAACCGTAGGGTGACACACTTAAGGTTCGATGACGCTTTTGAGAGGATACGGAATATCGGAGAAAAGTTTGGACAGCACCGAAATTGTTTCGGGGAATATTGAAATAGTCACCGAAATTGTTTCGAGTAATTTTGAAATAGTTCAAGGGGATTCTTATCAAATGGTTGTTAATAGATTTAACAACTAACTCAAGGGGTTATATGTTAATGTTTGTTAATGGAATTAACAAATATTAAAATAAATAAATAAAATTGTTTTATTTATTTATTAAAGAAAACCCTTGGGATTTTGAGTGGGAATTCATGGAAGAATGAGTGGGTTGAGTGGAGACTCCACTCACATGATGAGGGAGAGGTGGAGGCAGCCAAAAATTCGTGGCTGCCATCCCCTCCTATAAAAGGAGGGGTGAGAGCTCCCTCTCCCCCACACACACACACTTGTGTCATCTCTTCCTCCCTCCTGCCGCTGCTCCACCACTTGTTCGTACGCTTGGCGAAGCCCTGAGCAATGTTTTTCTCCACCACACCACGCCGTCGTGCTGCTGGAGTTCCGAGGGATCCTCTACTTCCGCGCCCCGCTGGAACGAGGGAACGGAGGTCGTCATCAACCGTACGTGTGACCGATCACGGATGCACCGCCGGATTGCGGTGCCATCTTCTCGCTATCGGGATCGGTGTGAGTACGACTACACCAACAACGAGATTTGATCTTGTACCACTTTGAGTCTTCGAGGGTATGTGTTCTCCTTAACCCTCTTGTTGCCCGTTGCACTTCGTCTCCTAGATTAGATCTTGGCCTTTCGGGTATCTCTCGCGTAGGAAAAAATTTTGTTTTCTATGCTACGTTCCCCTTCAGTGGTATCAGAGCCGGATCTATGCGTAGATGTTTTGTACGGGTAGAACACATAGGTGTATGTGGGCGTTGATGATCATGTTATTACCTCCTTGACTATTTTATGATCTTAGTGGCATAGTGGGATGAAGCGGCCCGGACTAACCTTACATGTCCACGTACATGAGACTTGTTCCACAACTGACATGCAACTTGTATTGCATAAGTGGCTTGCGGGTGTCTGTTTCTCCTACTATAGTTAAGATCTAATCTATGAAGGGTTGCTAAAAATATGTTTATCAACGTTGTGATTGATGTTCGTAGGTATGAACGGTTCTATCCTTGAAAGCCCTAAGCCACGTAAAATATGCAAAAATAAATTAGAAGCGTCTAACTAGTTTTTGCTGGGCATGTGATGAGATATGGTCAATATTACAAATTCGATTATGAGATGATCTATTTTGTAAATTATTGATATACCGTAAGGTATCCATATGGTTGTCTTCTTATTGATGGACAAACAAGTTTGGGGTACCGTGGTACTTGGTACCAAGCCGGTGGAATGATTCAGATCATACCATAATGCACATGATGGAGATCAAGTGCAAGAAGGACCATATCATATCACGTTATCCTTTCATGTGATGTCTGTGATGTTGATCCTTTTTATGCATCTTGTTTTGCTTAGATAACGTTGGTAGCATTATAAGATGATCCCTCTCACTTAATATCAAGATAATAATGTGTTCTTCCTTAAGTATGCACCGTTAAGAAAGTTCGTCGTTTCGAGACACCACGTGATGATCGGGTGTGACAGACTCAACGTTCGCATACAACGGGTGTTTTCAAGCCTAGCATGTACAGACATGGCCTTGAAACACACGCAATACTACGGTTCTACTTGGCGAGCCTAGCATGTACAGACATGGCCTCGGAACACGTAACCGAAAGGTAAAGCATGAGTCATATGGATGATATGATGAACATGTCGATGTTCGCCTTTGAAACTACATCATCTCACGTGATGATCGGATTTGGTGTAGTGAATTTGGTTCGTGTAATCACTAAAGACGACTAAGAGGGATGTTGTTTTTGAGTGGGAGTTCATGGTTTAATTTTTGAATTAACTTGAACTTATTTATCATGAACAACCAATCAAAGTGAATTTGCACAAATTGTAGTATTCATTGGCATCTATAATTGCCTTACACTTAGATTGTTAATTGAGATATAACTGTTATGATCTGGTAAATACCATTTAAGATTGGTACCGTATTAGTGAAATTTAAAATTGAGTCCTATTGTAGATTTTTGGTATTTCCTACCTAGCTCCATATGGTTAATGAATGATTGATCTAGAGAGCAAATAATTCCTACTTAGAATCCAGAGTCATGGTTGTTTCCGTATTACTTTATCTTCAAAAGAATGTTTTGTTGATCAAGGTGATTTAGGAACTGAAAAGAGTTGTTTTCAGAAACAATCAAGTGAAAGATATATTGATATCTAGAAACTTATTTGTGGCAACATGACTGAGTATAATTTAGCGTGACAATGTTTGCTTATATTATCTGAATATATGCAAATTTAGCGTGACAATGTTTGCTTATATTATCTGAATATATGCAATGATTGAAGAAGCTAGGCGTTTGAATATTCCAAGAAGTTGGGCGCTCAAAATTATCCTCTAAATCCCTTCCTTCGAGCTATAGTAACTTAATCATAAAATTGTTATGATAGGATGGATTAAAAGTATGGTTAAAGTCATTTACCTTACTTGGAGATTGCTAAGAGTGGAATCTAGAAGAATACTATTAATATGGTGATATTAGTAGAACAATCAAACTCAAAGTATGAATCAATGGGTGATAGTATATGACTAACACGCCAAAGAAAATGAGCTAGTAAGACTAGCATTGTTTGATGTTGAATGATTCTTCTATAAAGGAAAGGGAATATTGAAAATAGAATTACAAATAGATATATGGCAGAAAAGAAGATAACTGGAAAAGTCCAGCTCAGGAGTATATACTTGATATACAAGTTATAGATGTATTACTAGTTAAGAAAGTATTTTTGGGTATTTTTTGATACCACATTGGTTGGTATGAGTTGTCATACAAAGCAACGCAATGCAAGAAATACAAGGGCCTAAAAAGAACTAGTAATAGATGTGGAATCGATTATGACAAGAACATAAATAAAGTGTTATTGTGTTCATTGTAGTATCGAACCAAACATTCAAGATTTATTTTAAGAACTTAATAAGTTGTTATTTTGTTCTAGTCTTTTGTGAGAACAAATGAGATTGTTCAAACGATGACCATATTCCATAATTGATGGATATGTTAATATAAATCATGTTGGTAAAGTAAACATCTATAAGACTGAATGCTAAACGTTGCAAGACGTAAAAGATTTTCACTTGAATTGTGACACCACCATTTTAGTTCATATCGGAAAGGAAAACATGAAGGAACTCCATATTGATGGACTTCCGGAGTCATTTTGTTTTGAATAAATTGACGCTTGTGAGACCTCTTCCAAAAGATGACTAGAATTCCGTTCATAGGCCAAAGTAGAATGGACGACTAATTTAGTGGAGATTATACATATTGATGTATATAGTCCATTATGTGTAGTCATGTATGGTGGATTAATTTTTCCTTCATAAAATTCTGTCGATGATTTAAGTAGATATGTGAATATATCTATTTAAAGGGAACAGAGTTTGATATTTTGAATTGGTTCAAAAGGTTGTTAATATGAAGTAAAAATCATTGTAACAAGATAATCAAGTATTTATGATTCGATCATAAAGAATAAATTTTGAGTTACAAGTTCAGCAAAACATCTGAGAAGTTGCAGAATTGTTCTACAACTTATATTACTCGAATTACCCCACATTAGTTTGGAGTGTTTGAGAGACAAAATCAAACCTTGTTTGACATGGTAAGATTAATAAAAATGCCATTATAATTTTGTAGTTTATACATTAGTGACAACCGTTTTTCCACTGAAAAGAGCACCATCATGATCCGCTGAAATTGACAACATATAAGATATGGTTTGGGTAGTGACCCGAATTGTCACTTTCTTAAGTTTTGGTATGCATAGAATGTGTAAAATTTTTACAACCAAAATAGGATAAATATATGTTTATAAGGTTATCCCAAATAAAACATTGGGTATTTCTCCTATCACCAAACCAAAAGACAAATGTTGTTTGTCAGAAAGGGTTGATTTCTCGAGAAAGTAGTTCTTGCGAAACAAGTGAGTGGGAGCACAGTACTAACTCAACGAGATTAGAGAATCTTCGTTATCATGTCAAGAGTAGCGCAACACTGGAAGTTGTTCCGGGGTTTACTATTTTGACTAAGTAGAAGATACTACAAATGTTTTAGAAACTTCAAATGAGTTTGCGAACTGTACCACAAAAGTCCAAAAACTTTGTACTTAGAACAACTTGTGGTATAAGTGTAAAGTGTTGTTTTGACAACAAAGGACCTGGACCTTATAAAGGAAGCAAATGATGGGCCCTGACTTCGTAAAATTGACTATGAGTCATTATATCCGCCATAGTATCCTTGTATGAATATCAAGTATGTGACTTGGTAGTCCTTTCGATAGGCATGATGCCTAGCGATAGCAAAAGGGTCTATATAGCGACAAAGACATGGATTTTACATCTTATTAAAATTGTACTTATCGAAAAGTTGTTTTCGACGAAGTTCAAAGAGTTAACTACTACAAGATTTTGATCTTCCGTAGTGATGCTTTAGTCTTTGCGGATAGTTCTAGCAAAAGGTTACATATTATGATATGGCAGTTGAATAACAAAACCAACTCTCCTCTCAAGGAAGTTTTATCAAGGATGTGTACTTGACACCGTCTGAGAGTTTTGTAAAATTCAAAAAGGTTGCTAGAAAGGTATGCACACTTCAATGGTTGAAGTGAGCATAACGAAGTTGAAATCTTTACCTTAATGAAGTTATCAAAAGAGTTTGATTCCATCATGAACGATAAAGATGATTGTAAAGTTACAAGAAATTAAGTGGGAGCGCTATGACATATTTCCAATACTTTATGTAGATGACATATGGTTGATTGGAAAATATGTATTTTAAATTAACACGGTTAAGATTTTCATATTGATGAAAGGCTTAGAAGATATTGGGCATCGATATCTATAAAAGATGGATTGAAGCGCCTGATATGATTGAAGCCAAATTACATAGATGAAATATTGAAGTAAGTCAATATAAAATTGATAAGAAGGAGTTCTTGTCACATGGAAAATAATTGAGCAAGATTCATGTGTTTTGACACATGATGAGCCTCATTGAAATTGAGATTTCTAAGTCATGTTTCCATGCTATGTACACAACTAGATGAGTCCTATGCTATAAAATGTTATAGCAGGATAATTCATATGATGATTAGACGACAGTGGGAGAGATCCTTGTGTCATTTTAGAAATGGTAAGGATATGTTTTCCTATATAGTAATGACAAAATATTAGTTGTAATATGTTACACTAATAGTCTTGTCATTTATTCAAGTAATTTTATCTCAATTAAAATATGTGATGAACGGTAGCACAATAGGATGGAAGAAAGTTCCATGCTGGATTTGAAAGAGTTTCAAAATTAAAATATTGTGACAGATACTACAACAAAGGCTAAGGTATATCGTTGTGTTAACAACTGATTATAAGCGTATTTTGTGTCAAGGAGTTCTTTATTGAATTTGGTGAATTTCCAAGAATGCTGAAACTATGAAGCTACATTTTCACAATGTTAGTAACATCAGTTTAAGCTGAGGAATTAAGGTATCACCGGAACTTGGTGAATTTCCAAGAATGCTAACACTATGAAGCTACATTTTCACAATGTTAGTGACATCAGTTTAAGCTGAGGAATTAAGTTTTCACCGATTGACCATATATATACAAAGCCATCTCATTAGAGAATGAGTGATGCGTGTAGACGCAAAGAACATGCAAATACAATAAGGACATGAACAGTTCAGATCTTTTTGATGATGTTTACCACATGCGAAGCATGGTAATAACACTGGAACGTCATATGTGTTAAGTGCTTACAGACTAGATTATTGACTCTAGTGAAAGTGGGAGACTGAAGGGAATATGCCCGAGAGGCAATAATAAAATGGTTATTATCTTATTCCTTGTTTATGATGAATGTTTATTTCTCATGCTAGAATTGTATTAACCGGAAACGTTGATACATGTGTGCTTAATAAACAAACAATGGTTCCTAGTAAAGCCTCTCTTTTAACTAGCGCGTTGATTAATAGATGATCAAGGTTTCCTGATCATGAACATTGGATGTTGTTAATAACGGGATCATGTCATTAGAAGAATGATGTGATGAACATATACCCAAAGAGAATATAGCAATGCGATCAAGTCATTTAGTTTACATTGTTATATCAAACATACGAAGTAACTTATTCCTTAGACCTTGAGATCATGTCAATCACTGATACTGGAAGAGTGCTTTGATGGCATCAAACGTCACACCGTAACAGGGTGACTATAAAGGTGTCGTTAAGTATTCGTAAAGTATTAGTTGAGGATCATGGATCAAGAGTGGGATTTGTCCATCCAAATGACGGAGAGATATACTCTGGGCCCTCTCGGTGATATCACATCGAAACCGCTTGCAAGCACGTGATATGATCACAAAGGATGTTATATCACGGGAACGAGAAAAGAGTACTTGTCGGTAACGAGATTGAACAAGGTATGGTTGATACCAATGATCGAATCTCGGACAAGTAAAATATCGCGAGACAAAGGGAATAGTTCACGGCGTTGTTGGTTCACACGATCACGAGAGTCATCGTTGAATATATAGGAGTCATCACGGATCTCCAGATCCCGCTGTTGATTATTGATCGGAGAGGAGTATCGATAATGTCTATCTTATTCGCGAACCGTAGGGTGACACACTTAAGGTTCGATGACGCTTTTGAGAGGATACGGAATATCGGAGAAAAGTTTGGACAGCACCGAAATTGTTTCGGGGAATATTGAAATAGTCACCGAAATTGTTTCGAGTAATTTTGAAATAGTTCAAGGGGATTCTTATCAAATGGTTGTTAATAGATTTAACAACTAACTCAAGGGGTTATATGTTAATGTTTGTTAATGGAATTAACAAATATTAAAATAAATAAATAAAATTGTTTTATTTATTTATTAAAGAAAACCCTTGGGATTTTGAGTGGGAATTCATGGAAGAATGAGTGGGTTGAGTGGAGACTCCACTCACATGATGAGGGAGAGGTGGAGGCAGCCAAAAATTCGTGGCTGCCATCCCCTCCTATAAAAGGAGGGGTGAGAGCTCCCTCTCCCCCACACACACACACTTGTGTCATCTCTTCCTCCCTCCTGCCGCTGCTCCACCACTTGTTCGTACGCTTGGCGAAGCCCTGAGCAATGTTTTTCTCCACCACACCACGCCGTCGTGCTGCTGGAGTTCCGAGGGATCCTCTACTTCCGCGCCCCGCTGGAACGAGGGAACGGAGGTCGTCATCAACCGTACGTGTGACCGATCACGGATGCACCGCCGGATTGCGGTGCCATCTTCTCGCTATCGGGATCGGTGTGAGTACGACTACACCAACAACGAGATTTGATCTCGTACCACTTTGAGTCTTCGAGGGTATGTGTTCTCCTTAACCCTCTTGTTGCCCGTTGCACTTCGTCTCCTAGATTAGATCTTGGCCTTTCGGGTATCTCTCGCGTAGGAAAAAATTTTGTTTTCTATGCTACGTTCCCCTTCACGCTCATCTCCAACAAAGTCTGTGGTGTAAGTCGCCAGACGAGTCAAAGCAAGGTAGAGCTGCTCTCTGACTGAAGCCAACTCCTGAGATAGTGTGCTGGCAACTGCGTCACTGTGCCTCACAAACTGAGCGGTGGTGTGCAGCCTGGAGTTATCATGCTCGTAGACATCCAGGTTGTCGTAGAGAGTGAAGTGAGCTCCCTATGAAGTGATGTAACCACGGGGGATGTGGCGATAGATAGAATCGTCAAATCCCCAATAGTCAGCACGAAGGACGGTGAGACTCACATAAGCTACCTGCTGTACAACCATATCCACTGTGGAACCTACTGCCTCGTAGCGGTGGACTACACTCATGTCGTCATCCGACAGAATGTAGACGATAGCCTGGTAGTAGGTCTGGTCAAACTCTCGCTGCTGCTCGTAGACCTGGTACTCTGGTGCCCAACGGAACCCCAGATAAGTGACCATGTCTCTCAGCATCTCCGGATAACCGGCAGTGCTCTCGCAACGATTCATACGAACCACCTGCCGGTAGAACCTGAGATCCATCTGCAGATGATCGGGGAAGTTTTGATTAGACGCCGGTAGAAGAACTGAAGTGGAAAGCAACAACAAGGTTTCAACGGACGATAAGGATGTTGAGAAGAACAGGATATCGAAGCAACATCAGGAAACACGAGACCAAAAACTCCTGAGGTACTACGGAAAACCCATCCAGGCTTCTAAAGGATCAATATCTACTGCTTAAGGAATAGAGGATCTACTTCCGGGGCTTACACGCCTCCGTTCTCAATCGTGAGTAGGCAACATGATAAATCATGTCACAACCACCTCCATTCCTATGGTCTAGTAGATATAACTATCCTAGAGAAACCAGGATACGTGAAAACCTAACTTGAAAGTTTAGATGAGAAGGGAAAACAACGTTGCACTTCCTTACTAGAAAAGGGAGGGTGGGTGGGGAAAGAAATAAAAGGGCAGAATTCCTACTCTCACGTTTCATTTTTCCTATATAGCTACAAAATAGTTTCTAGACTCAACTGCGACCAGTAAAAGGGATCCTACAGGCAGACAGGCTCTGATACCATTTGTCGCACCCGGACTTCTAGAGGATACTCGCAGTTCCGTTGAACAGTAGATGATTGGATTACGGGGCTTACCGGCACCCGCATCTCTTACGAGTAGGCCAACACACGTATGTGTGACAACTAACCCCTACTGTTCATCGTCTACGTAAACCATCCCATTGAAATCAGGATACTACCATTGACGTACTTCATACCATACACACATGGTACGTCAACGGCGTTTAACAAGATGATAGCACAACAGATCTCTAAGACACAAATAAATAGAAATAAGTTGCAAATAGCTCTCACTAGAGCAGAGATAGCAAATACAATCATTCAGAGAACACATGTCCCAACATATCATCATTACAACACAGCGGAAGCATGCAAAAGGTCTGAGTACAGACAAAATCCAAATAGTCCTAAGAGGCCGGAAACGAAAAGACGGAGCCCATCCATGATGTCTCGGATCCTGCCCGGGTCCGCTATCTACTCGTCAGCAGCCTCGTCAAACTCCACGTAGTAGCCGTCACAGGGATCCTCGTAAGCGTAGTCTGCGGAAACCACAGCCCCAAAGGGGTCAGAACATAAACGTACTAGCAAGCAAGACTCACAATTCACCAAAGTGTACCCGTCAACACCAAGCACAGATGCTTTGGGTTCAACGGAAGAAAGGGTGATACAAAAGATGCGGCAGCGGGCTGCACTAACCAACTACAGATACATACTATAACTTCCGGCTAACAGAAAGGAGATAAGATAGCGTATCGTAACTAACTATTACTAACTCCAAACAAACCCATCCTGGATCTCGCCCCTTATCCAAAGAAGCAGTCCAAGGATAACTCACACAGTTGGATTAATGATGGTTCAGATTGTTGTGTCAATAAGCCTATTACTAGTCAAGTTATCATTAGTTAGGTGTAAGTTGTTCTGAGTACTTGTTAGCCAGTACTTTCACCAAGTCAACCATAACCGCGGAAAACACGGCTTCTCGAGAAGATTTATCCCTGCAGGGGTGCACCAATTTGGCCGTACACGTAAGAATAACCCGCCAGATGGAATGCCTCCCACCAAGCGGGGCACTCAACACAACTCAACTCTTCTTCGCATCAAGCCCAAAGAACCACGTGCTGTGCGTGCGCGGCTAATCGAGCCCCCACGAAGAAATAGGGGACCCTCATAGCACTCTAAGACCACGCCGCCCTAAATGCCGACTACAAAAGTTCCACCCTGGCCTCTGGTTCGTACCTGCATATGAGTGCATCAAATGGAAAGCCCGAACTAAGTGTGGCGATTTGGACGAGATGCGAATCGAATCAAATTGAGGGGGCGCCCATACACGCTTCCCACATGCGGTTAGTGCGCTCATCATGGATCAGTAGACAAGACCCTTTTCCTAATTAGGGTCGACACTAGCAGGCCTCAAAACCACGCCGGGCCTCCTGCCGGTGCCTTATCATCAAATTATTATTAACCAAAGCATTAACAGGTTGATTGCTTTAACATCGAGCCCCATATCATAATAGAATATGGTAACAGAAAGTAACGGGTAACAGACTCGAGCGAAAACAATCCTAAGCATGCTAGTAAGACACGGGCAACAAGCAAAGGGGTTATAGGTGTGGGGTGAGGCTATATCAGGGTTAAAGGATAACATGTGATAGGTTCGTAACAGAAGCAACGATTCATAAGGCTAGCAAAATAGACAACGGAAAGTATCAGTATCCAGTGTGGAAAGGAACACAATGGATCATGTGAGTGAATACTTGCCTGCAAACTCAGCAGCCTGGTACTGAGCTAGATCCTCAGAAGGGGTGTCGTAAAGCTCGTCTATCTCAACGTCGTCGTCTATTCGAGAAGAAGCAAACAAACAACGCAGAGAGACAAACAATCAATAACATGGCATAGTGCACAATCATGGGATGATGCATGACCATTTAATTGATGCACCAATGGTAAGCTACTTGACATGGTAACATAACATAATTAAATGGACCCATATGCAATTTGGATTGCATATGGAAAGCCCATGAATTAAGGTTGGAATAATTGTTCTACAACTAAACATAATGTGTAAGTGAATTAGCATGATGCATGGATGGGGAAAACAAAATAAAACAACAACAGAAACAATTTGAAATAAGGTTTACCAAGTTTGGAATTTTATTTATTAAGTTATGGAATTTTTGGTTCCTTAAAGGTGTTACACAAGAATTTGTTGTTTTCACCAATTTTAATTGTTCGAAATAGATAACAAAGTTCATATTTGAAAAGAGCACAAAATTTTAGGTGGAATACATGTTTCATTTGTTGAAAAAGGATTAAAAATAAATTACTTATGAATTAAACAAGTTTAAACAAGATATAAATGAATTTAATTCAAGTATGAATTTGTTTGAATTTTTATTTGTTCATAACATTAATTCAAATTCATATTTGAAAAGTTTATACTTTTCTATTTTGAAAACATATTTTATATGTTCAAAAATAATTTAATTTGAGCAAGTTATGAATTTAGCAAATTTAAATGATTTAAACAAGGTTTAAATTGTTTAACCAATTTTAATTATTCAAAACATGAAACAAAATTTATATTTGGAAAGATGGTTCAATTTAGCATGGAAAACCTATTTTATTTGTGTTATTTGAACTTAGTTTGAATTAGTTATGAAATTAACCAAATTTAAAATGATTTGTTTGAATTTGAAATTTGAATACATTTGAAATATTCAAAACAGGAAACAATTGCTTTAATCATGTGGAGAATTAAATTTGGATCAGGATACATATTTTATTTATCTTATTTGGAGGTGTTATGCAATTTTTATAAAGATTTGAAATTTAGGGATTAATCTGTAAATGAATTGGACTTAAATTAAAAAGAAAAAGGCAGAAAAACAATTTTCTACCTCGCAGTGGCCTAGCCTGGCCACTGACGAGGGGGCCCTGGGGCCACTGTGGCCAGCGTGGCAGCTGACTGGGCCACAGGGGTCACCTACAGGTGGGCCTGGGCGAGGGGAATAAATCCCAAAAAGATGTTGCGCGCGGGGCTCGAACCTTGGCCGCGGGGTCGCGTGAGCAGTGCCCTGCCACTGCGCTGCTGACGGATTCTTGTCAGGTAAGGGAGGTGTGGGGGGTTAAGGTTCAGATAGCTTACTGAACTGAAAATTGCAGTTTCAGTTATCTGAAACTGAACCACGACCGGAGGCAGCCGCCGGCGGCTAGCCGCTGCTGCTGCTCGCTGCTGTCCGCGCGTGTGCGTGTGTGGGTGGTGACCGTGCACTCGTGCAGAGAAGAGAGAGAGGCGAGGGAAGTGATTCTCACCTCGAGGGATTCAGAGGGAGGAGCAGGGCTCGGGGCAGAGGTGGTCGCCGGCGATGGAGAGGATGGCGGCGGCGACGTAGTGGCCCTCCGAGGCTGCTGTGGTGACGAGGAGGACGAGGAGGCGACGGGGGATCCGTTCCCAGCCCTAGCTCGCGCAGAGAGCCATCAGGGCGTGGTGATCGCCGGAAGGATTCAGAGAGGGAAGCGATCGGTGGCGGTGGTTCAGAGAGGAAATCGCCGGGCAGAGAGAGAGGAAACGGCGACGGTGATCGAGGGAGAGGGAGAGAAAGGCTAGGGCTAGCTCGGGGAGCCCTAGGGCAGGGTTTTAAAGGGGCGAGGAGCGCGCGGTGGCCGTCCCATCACGACGGCGCCAACGTGGACACGCTCGATTCCCTGCCGTACAGAAGGAAGAAAGAGCGAAGGGGTACCAGGCCAGTTTGTGGGCTGGGCCTGGCTGGCCTGCCCCTCTCTCTCCGTTTTCTTTTTAAATTTTTCTGTTTCTCTTTTTTTTTTGCTGAAAAGAAATAGGAAGAAAAAGAAAGGGTTTTTGGGGTAGAAAATTTTAGGAAAAAATTTGTAACAACTATTTATGGTCACAGCAACATTGTGCAACCTTTGGTTTTCAAAATATTTCAAATATGTTGCTGTTTGAAAAAATAATTGAATTTAATTGAATATTTGAATTAAATGATTTAATTGAAACTTAAGCAATTTAAAATCCTTTTAAAATTCATGTTTATTTGAAACAAGTGATTGGAGTGAGTTGTAATTTTCCATAAGTTTCAAATGGTTGCTGTTTGGAATTTTATTTGAATTTGAATGAATTTGAGATTGATTCAATTATTGAACTTAAGCCATTTAATAGTTTGGATTTTTATAGTTTAGTGGAAACAAAGTAATGCTTTGAATTGGAATTTTTATTTGATAAATTGTGACAGCACAAGTATGAAACAACTATTTGAATTTGGATTGAAAATTCAAATAGAAAACAAAGGAAAACAAACGAAAACAAATGGAAAACAATTGCCAAAACAAATGCAATGATGATGTCATGATGCAAAACATAAAATAACTAGAAATAAAACATTCTAAAGGTGATTTTCATACTTGGGATGTTACACCATGGGAGAGATTGATGAACCACATAGCTACCGGTAGAGCCCTCAGACTCGGGGGAGAACTACTCCCTCCTCACCATAGGAGACAGCAACGGCGATGGAGATGGCGGTGGAGTGGATGGAGATGGGTTCCGGGGGCACTTCCCCGTCCCGGCAGGGTGCCAGAACAGAGATCGGTCCCCCGAAACTTGTCGGCGGCGGGGCGGAGCTACGGATGTATTTTGTGGAAAAGGTCGATTCCTTTAGGGTTTATGCCTCGGGGAGTATATATGGGTGAAAGGGCGATGCCGAGAGGTGGCCAGGGGGCCCACACCCCTAGGTGGCGCGGCCGGGGGGGACCCGCGCCACCCATGGTGTGTCCACCCAGTGGCCCCCCTCCGGAGCTCTTCGGGACTTCTGGATGCTTCCGAGACTTCTAAGACTTCTGGTTTTTGAATCTTCCAACTCCGAGAATATTTCTAGAACAACTTTTCTGAAACTAAAAACAGCAGGAAACAGGGAACTGGCACTTGGCATCTTGTTAATAGATTAGTCCCGGAAAATCGATAAAAATGACATAAAGAAGGGAGAAAACATGTAGCAATTGGCATAATATCAACATGGAACATCAGAAATTATAGATACGTTGGAGACGTATCACATGCTCTCCGTTATTAGTAGATGCTCTGGCTAAGTAGATGTTAGTAACTCCAAGAGGGAGTATTTATGCTCGATAGTGGGTTCATGCCTCCTTTGCATCTGTGCTCGAGTGACAGAAACGTGACAGATGGAGGATGTGGTGTTGCAATTAGGGAGAAAACAACGGTGTTTACCTAGTTTACATTGTTTACATTACACACTTTTCTTACTGCGATAATCTGTTGCTTGCAACTTAATACCCAACATTTGTTCGGATGATATTCAGAGGGTGGATTATTAGTCATAGATGCAGTTGGATGACGGTCTATGTATTTTGTTGTAATGGCCGCATGAATCACATAGTAATCTTTATGTCTTGCATATGCACTACGGTGCAGCATTTATTTCTGTCAATTGTCCAGCTGTAAGTTGTTCACCACACATGTTATTTATCTTTCAAGGAGAGACACCACTAGTAAACTGTGGACCCCGGTCCATTTTCTCGTACTGATAATACACACATTGCTTCCACTGCTTTCATACTGTTCTCCTACTGTTTTCCACACCATACGTTTAACCTCTTCGTGTTCATTAAAACCGGTGAGATTGACAACCTCACTGCTACATTGGGACAAAGTGATTTGATTGTGTTGTGTAGGTTCCACGTTGCTACTGAACCGGTAGTGCGCCCTGCCATCTCAGCTGCATCAACCTTCAGAGATTGCTTGTCCTCCTACTGGTCGATGCAACCTTGGTTTCTTTTCTGAGGGAAAACTTGTTGTTGCACTCTTCACACCTTGCACTTGGGGTTTACCATCGTTAGTCATCACCGGCCCAATCCTTTTTAGAGCAAAGGACAAGCCGGTTGGTTTACTTATAACCAAACGTTCTCGAGGACACATGGAAACTTCGCCAAGCGCTTTCGTTTCATATATTTGATTAATATTTATTGTTTTGATAGGTTTTGTGTGGGTGAACCTTGATATCCCACAAGTATAGGGGATCGTGTGTAGCCTTTTCAATAAGTAAGAGTGTCAAACCCAACAAGGAGCTAAAGGTAAGATAAATATTCTCTCGAGTTCTATCAACCACTGATACAACTCTATGCGCACTAAACGTTTAGCAATATCTAGGAAATAAAACTAGAGTAGCAATACAGGTAAACAAGATAGTTTTGCAGGATAATAAATACAAGAAAGTAAAGTTAGTTGCTGCAACAATAAAGTACACTAAATTACTATAAACTAGCAGCACCATGAATGTGGAAAAGTGGTGGTAATTGTTATGGATTTGTCCATGATCAAATAGTCAAATACAAGGTTGATATTCCTCTTTTATGTGAGAGAGGAAAAGCTAACAAGCTCTCACTATCCAATCATTGCAAGTACTTATGATTGGAACTCTAGCAAACATCCGTAACTATTAGAAGATACATTAAGGTAAAAATACCCAACCATAACATTAAGAACAAAAGGTCCTCTTTATTCCATATGCTTTAATCACTAGATTGAGGTTCATGTTTCTGTCACTCAAGCAGCCCTCCCTCTAGCTTTATCCACATACTACAAACCCTATGATGTGATCCATGCATGCATAAACATATGATGGAACCATAGGACTGTAAAAAAATAAATATATAGCTCAAACTATCCATAGAGATTTAACAGTCAATCACATGACAAAAGCGATCTACACAAACATGACATGGATGCCATAGATCATCTCCAAATAATTTATAACGTCAAACACCATGTTTACATAGGGCGGTACAGAGGTGTATGGGAGGATGAACCACTGTATACAAGGAGGAATTGGCAATGAATATGGCGGTGAAGACGGTGGAGAGGACAGCGTGGGGCGCAGGCGGCACCGGCGGTGGCGCAGGGACTCCTTCCATGCGTCACCGACATCATGGGGGAGCGCCGCCCCTTAGCCATCTAACTTCATGGTCGTGGGAGCCCTCCCCGTGGAGATGGGATCAATGGGGAGGCTAAAACGTGGCTTTGGTGGCTGGAAATTCGTGGTATGGGGTGTCTCCCACGATCTAGGTTTCCTCCCTTTATATGGTCTCGCGGATTTCCGTTATCCCATCTAGGGCTGCGGTAAATCATGTGTATCTCGTCTGTCCAGACTTGAAATCGGGCAAATTTTAATTCTAGATTGTACGGCGCCAAATTCCCCATAATTTTGTTTTCTGTGATATTTCCGTTTGACGCCATCTTCGACCTGTAACAAGACAATCTTTAAAAAGAGTTTTCAGACAGATTTCAGGAAAGTCCCAATTCGACTCCAACAAGGTTTTCTCTTCTATTTTTTTATAATTCCTACAAATCAAAGTGTAAATAAGAACATTATGCACTTTTGCAACTATTAGTAGGTTAGTCCAAATAAATCATAAACTTAATATAGAAACAATTATCAAAAGCATAAAAGTAGTATGAAACCATCAAAAATTATCAAAAGCATAAAAGACGTATCAAACCTATGCTAATGCACCGCCCAACTAGGACTAATACATACTTGTGATTATACCCCTTGCAAGCATCCGCAACTACAAGAAATAATTAAGATAAATCTAACCACAACCTTAAACTCTGGGATCCTACACTCCCTCGTGCATTAACGGGGGTTTAGGATTCTGTCACTCCGACAACCCCACAGTTAGTAGCCAAATACATAATGCATCCCTCTAGGCCCATAAAGGTGAAGTGTCATGTAGTCGATGTTCACATGATGCCACTTGAAGAATAGCACCACAACTTAAATATCAAAGCATTAGATATTACTTCAACATAATTCCACTACTAACATCTTGAATTCTCCCATGTCCTCAAGAACTAAACGAACTACTGAAAGTATAGTAGGGGAACCTAGAGGGGGGTGAATAGGTGCTACGACCAATTTTATTTTTTCTTCAAGATTAAGGCTTTAAACAAAGGCAAATTCTCTAGATAATGCAACTACGGTGAATTTACCTACATGACAAGAACAATGATAAACACAATACAAGCTCAAGTAAAGAGAAGGGAACGAGGTAACCGATATGGAGCACGCGGAGACACGATGTATTCCCGAGTTCCTCCTTGTTAAGGGAGTACGTCTCGTTGCAGGGGTGTGAGGCTGTGAGCTCACCACAAAGGCCTACTCAACACCACAAAGGCCTCTCCCTATTCTCCGATGAACCCCGCCACAAAGGCCTAGTTCACCTTCCACTATTGATCCCCTTTGAGGCGGGAATCGATTCCTTTACAAACAAGCTTGGGGCACACACCCACAACCAAATTGGGGGCTCCCAACAATCACCAATCACCAACAAGTGTAGCAATGGAGTTTAGGTTCTCTACAAGGAAACCCTAGACTAGATCCCTCAAGTGAATGAGGGGGACATGAAGAACGGCTTGGTGGAGATGTAGATCGGAGCCTTCACCTTCAATCCTCCAAGAATCAACGAGTTTGGGTGGAGGGATTGAGAGGAATCGAAGATTTGGTGAGCTCTAATAAATGCACTTGGATGCTTGGATGAACTAGATCTTGGGGAAGAAAGGGATGGGATATTTATACCCATCCCACAAATCTGACCGTTTGGGGCATTTAATGCTTCACCCGGTATTATCGTACGGCGTCCAGTAGTACCTCCCGTGCAACTCTCCACCTTGGTCAACACAGCTTCGCAAACAGTGGCCACAGTCGGTACTACCGGGCAGGTCCGGTAGTACCGCGATGAACTACCGGACGTCCCCGGTAGGCAATGGAGTCCAGTACGCATTTCTTGATTCTTCCGTGAAAATCCGGTACTACCAGACGGGTGCGGTAGTACCGCGATGAACTACGGGACGCCCCCGATAGTTCCAAATTAACCAGAAGGTAGGGCTTTGAGTCCAGTACGCATTTCTTGGAAAATCCGGCAGTACCGGACGGGTCTGGTAGTACCGGGTCCCAAGTGCGCAGAGTCCAGTGCGCAATCTGGAAAAACTCGGTAGTACCGGACGGCGCCTGGTAGTACCGGCCCAGACAAAAAACCCACCATATATATTGAATTCTTCAATGAGCACAAAGGGAATTTCACACTTATCAAAAATACCATGATCTGCAATATAAGCTCATTAACCTGAAAAATACTTAGCACACATTAGTGCTCTAATTGTGTTGTCAACAAACATCAAAACAATGCGGGGAAATGCTCTTTCAACTACTCACAAGACATCATATGGATCATGATCAGAGGTGATATAATGATGAATGACAATATGGTCATAAAGTGCAAACACCGATAAATCTCGTAAGCATCAACTACTAACAAGTAATCCACACCGGGAGAGAGATCTAGTGGAAAACAACAATATAGAACCCTAATTGTTACAGTGGTACGGAGGTGGATGGTGAGGATGATGGTGGTGGTGGTGATGATGGTGATGATCTTGACGATGCCCGGAGCGATGACCGTGATGATGGCGATGATTTCCCCTCTCCGAGGAGGAATTTCCCCGGTACATTTCTCCCTGCCGGAGAGCTTTTCTCTCTCAATTTTTTTTGCCCCGAGGAGGCGGCGGAATATTTCCTCGATGGTTCTTTTGGTCTTAGGGTTCCCTGGGGATGAAGTACGCGAGAGGGGGATGCCAGTGGTGGGCAATGGTGGCCACACCACACGGCGGCGCGACCAAGGGGGGGCACCAGGTGGTGTGGGCCCCTGGTGGCCCCCTCTGGCTCCCCTCTTGGCTCGCTCCCTCATGTTGCCTCCTAAGACTTCTCAGTTGTCCCCCTTCTTCTTATGGTCTTCAGAAATAGGGTATCTTGACGGTGCTTTTTCCAGCAGATTTCTGGTCCCGATGAATTATTCTCCAATAAATGTAAAACATGCAAAATATATGAGATAACATAAGTAGTGCATCATAATATGAAATATATCGATGAATAACAGTAAATTACAATATAAAATAGTGATGCAAAATGGACGTATCAACTCCCCCCAAGCTTAGACCTCGCTTGTCCCCAAGAAAAACCGAACTCAATAAACATGACCACAGGTTTATGGAGTGAGGTGTCAATAAATAAAATACGGACAAGAAGCATCACATTTATCAATACACAAGTCATTCTAGACATCAACTTCCTCTCATATAACTTAACTTGAAACTAGTGGAGGGAGTCACAATAAAGATACAAAAAGGAAATCATAATTGGTTATGGCAAATTTGCTCTTGGTCAGAGAGCAATTAAAATATTGTACTTATCTTTCGATCAGAGTTTTTATATTTGAGCTTATATTGCAGAGTTTAACATGCTCAATCAGAACAGTCTCTTTATAGTCATTGATAACTTTCAAATTGGTATTCATTCAGATAAAAACATTGTACTAAACAAGGAATGATAAAAGACATGATTGAAGAAATCAACATATAAATGGTTGGATCACAACAACTCAGATGCTTTCTTAAGACAGAAAGGAGTAGGTTTACTGACTCAACATACAAGTAAAAGATAGGCCCTTCGCAGAGGGAAGCAGGGATTAACTCATGTGCTAGATATTTTTCTTAAACAGAGGGGATGAAAACAATTTTGAGAGAGGTGTATGTCTATGTCAACGAATCTACAAGCAAACGGTACATTAAGTCACAAGACAACTAGACCTTACAAGAGCGGATCCCATTGAAGTACGCTACTGGGGTAATAGATCATCCCTCTTCTCTTTTGTTTACACAATTATGCTTTGACTGGTAAATCAGGGGCAGAAAGAGTGAAGAGAATTTATAGTAATTAAGTTTGGGGCTGGGAACCCCGTTGCCAGCTCTTCTAGCAGTTGGATAAGCGAATGTGCCACTAGTCCAGGTGTGTAAAGTCCAATCAACGAGTGAAATAAAGATCGTCTACCTACGTCCTCATGAGCTAAAACAGGGGCACAAAACAGGTATAATTTTAAAGGTTTTAAATGTAGCACATGAGAAATTTACTTGGAGTGGCGGTTAAATACCAGAAATAGGTAGGTATGGTGGACACAAGTGGCATGGTTTTTGGCTCAAGGTTTGGATGCACGAGAAGCATTCCCTCTCAGTAAAGGTTTTGGATAGCAAGGCTACATAGCAAGCATAAGAGTTGAGGGAAAACAAACAAATATGCATGTGATAGGAACAATAATGCAATCTTCCTTGGAAGTACAACCGATCTTAATTTGAGAATCCTAACCTTATGAGCTAACAGGAAAGAAAGATAATGGAATAATATGTCTGCATGCATCTCCCTCTTTTCTACTTAAGCCTCAAAGTATTGTTGCTACTGACCAATGCTAAGTTTGCTAAAACCGAATAGATTAACTTGATGCTCCCACATTCATACCAATACTAACAATAAGATCAACCATATAACAGAAGTTGCAAACATATTAAAGTGTACAGAAAGTAAATGATAAGACTTCTCATTAATATTTCATAACAGCAACTCACACCAAGGGATACATCGATAACCAACTAAAGGAGAGATACTTCCAAACTGCAAACCATCCTATATGATAACTTCTCTACTCATGATATGACTCTACTAAAAAGTAAAAAGATGAAAGATAAAGGTGTGATACCGCGGCACTCCCCAATCTTGGGACAAGCCAAGGGTATGCCAATACCAATGAAGAATTACTTCTTCGGTGGTGATGGTGAATCCTTAATAAGCTTTTGAATCAACTCCTTCAATTCATCAATATTGTAGGTGAGATTACGAATCAACTCTGTATTGTGCTCAATACGGTTCATGAACCTGGCTGTTGTGATTCCCAGCTCTTGGACTCACTTCCCCACACTTCTCCAAACTGATGGCTTCCCTTTGCTGCATTGTTAATACGATCCAAATTCCAACTGGTAGGCAATTTTGCCTTAGGTACTCTCTGAAATTGATTCTTATGGATTAAAGTATGGAAAGGGTTTTTGATGCCTGAGGATGGTGTCCTTGGAGCTAAGAAGTGACGTGGAAGATTACCTCCAGTGCTCATCCGCGCCCCTTGCTTGAATTTGGAGGGGTTTGCTACCACTCTAATGCTTGCAATGGTGGTATACGTGCGAGTCTTCTTCTACATCTCCTTCAGCTCCACTCTCGGTCTCCTCCTCCAGCTCAGGGTCTTGGTGATCATCTTCCTTAGGCTCCGTCCCCTTGTTGTTGTTGTCGGAGACCATGGTGCCTCTAAAACTGAAAATAGATCCTGACAGAAACAGATCGAAACGAAAACACGACGAGAAAATGATATATGGATCTCGGGGGATCCGGGGGATTATGTAGAAAAAAAGTTACATAACAAAAGGAAGGTTCAGGGCGAAAATGGGTCGGAGAGGGGCTCCGAGGTGTCCACGCCATGTGGTGGCGTGGCCAGGGGTGGGCCCGCGCCACCAGGTGGTGTGGTTCCCTCGGGCACTGACTCCTACCCTTTTTCGGCTCATTATTTTCCATATTTTCCATAAACGGCAAAAATATAAGTTGGAAGATAAACCACGAACTTTTGCTTACCAAAACTGTTGCCTATTCAAAAACAGACTCTGTAGTTTCTGGAATCTTCTCTCTAATAAACTCTTCCAGAGTCACCACTTGAATATTATCAACATCCTCATCATAAGAATCTCCGGAAATATAATGTTTGAGTCTTTGCCCATTCACCACTTGTGTAGTGTATCTTTGAGGGAAACAATTTTAATTCCACCCGAACGATACACTTCTTCAATAACAAAAGGTCCTTCCCATCTTGAGAGTAATTTTCCTGCAAAAAATCTGAGACGAGACCTATACAATAGAACTTTCTCACCAACATGAAACTCTCTCTTAAGAATCCTCCTATCATGCCATTTTTTAACTTTCTCTTTAAAGAGTCTAGCATTTTCATAGGCTTCACTTCTACACTCATCTAAAGAACTCAAGTCAAGCATCCTTTTCTTACCGACAAGTTTAAAATCTCTATTCAGTTCTCTCACTGCCCAATAAGCTTTGTGTTCTAATTCTAAAGGGAAGTGACAAGCTTTTCCATAAACCATTTTATAAGGAGACATACCCGTAGGATTTTTATAAGCAGTTCTATAAGGCCATAAAGCATCATTTAAATTATCAGCCCAATTTTTCCTAGATTTATTAACAGTCTTTTATAAGATAGATTTAATTTCTCTATTTGATAATTCTACTTGCCCACTTGTTTGAGGATGATAAGATGAGGCAATTCTATGACTAACACCATATTTAGTAAGGGATTTTCTAAAACCACTATGAATAAAGTGAGAACCTCCATCGGTCATAAGATATCTAGGCACGCCAAACCTAGGGAAAATAACATATTTAAGCATTTTTAACGAGGTTTCACCATCAACACTCTTTGTAGGTATAGCTTCTACCCATTTAGTAATATGATCAATAACAACAAGTATATGAGTATAACCATTCGAAGGAGGAAATGGACCCATAAAAGTCAAATCCCCAACTATCAAAAGGTTCAATAAAAAGAGAATAATTCATAGGCATTTCATTACGTCTAGAAATATTACCAACTCTTTGACATTCATCACAAGATAAAATAAATTTTCGTGCATCTTTAAAGAGAGTAGGCCAATAGAAACCTAAGTGTAGAACCTTCTGTGCGGTTCTATCTCGAGCGTGATGTCCTCCATAAGCACTACCATGGCACTTTCTCAATATCTCTCTTTGTTCATGTTCTGGAACACATCTTCGCATAATACCATCTACTCCTTCTTTATATAAGTGTGGGTCATTCCAAAAATAATGCCTCAAATCAAAAAAGATTTTCCTTCTTTGTTGAGCTGTAAATGTTGGAGGCAAATACTTAGAAACAATAAAGTTAGCATAATCTGCATACCAAGGACTATCTCGGGAGTTTAGTTTTATTGTAACCAAATGTTCATTTGGTAACTATCATTAACAGGAATAGGGTCATAAGAAATGTTTTCCAATCTAGACAAATTATCACCAACATGATTTTCAGCACCCTTTCTATCCACAATATTCAAATCAAACTCTTGTAAAAACAGCACCCATCTAATAAGTCTAGGCTTAGCATCTTTCTTTTCCATAAGATATTTAATAGCAACATGATTAGTGTGAATAGTAACTTTTGAATCTACTATATAAGGTCTAAACTTATCACAAACAAAAACTACGGCTGGGAACTCCTTTTCAGTGGTAGCATGATTCTTTTGAGCAGCATCAAGAGTCTTACTAGCATGATGAATAACATTCAATTTCTTATCTATTCGTTGTCCAAGAACAACACCTACAGTAGAATCACTAGCATCACACATAATTTCAAAGGAAAAATTCCAATCAGGTGGTTGAACAATAGGAGCAGTAGTTAAAGCCTTCTTTAAAGTTTTGAAAGCTTCTTTGCAATCATCATAAAAAACCAAAAGGTACGTCTTTTTGAAGAAGATTAGTAACAGGCTTCGATATTTTAGAGAAATATTTAATAAACCTCCTATAGAAACCAGCATGACCAAGAACACTACGAATAACTTTAACGTCCCCGAGACAGGGAATTTTCTCAATTGCTTCCACTTCAGCTCTGTAAACTTCAATACCTCTTTCAGAAATATTATGTCCAAGAACAATTCCTTCATTTACCATAAAGTGGCATTTCTCCCAATTAAGAACAAGATTAATTTCCTCCCATCTCCGCAGAACTTCATCAAGATTGTGCAAACAGTTATCAAAACAAGTCCCATAGACGGAAAAATCGTCCATGAATACTTCCACAATTTCCTCACAAAAACCATGAAAAATAGCAGCCATGCATCTTTGAAACGTAGCAGGAGAATTACACAAACCAAAAGGCATACATCTGTAAGCATATGTTCCATAAGAACAAGTAAAAGTTGTTTTCTCTTGATCTTGTTTGCTAACAGCAATTTGAGAAAACCCAGAATAACCATCAAGAAAGAAAAATTGAGTTTTCTTAGACAACCTTTCTAACATTCGATAAATAAAAGGTAAAGGATAATGATCTTTCTTAGTAACTTTGTTAACTTTCCTAAAATCAATGCACATTCTATAACCAACTACTACTCTTTGAGGAATAAGCTCATCATTTTCATTTGGCACAACAGTCATTCCTCTTTTCTTAGGGACACAGTGCATAGGGCTTACCCATCTACTATCAGCAATAGGATAAATAATACCAGCATCAAGGAGTTTCAATACCTCATTTCTTACCACTTCCTTCATCTTAGGAATTAAACGACATTGATGTTCAACAACTGGCTTTGCATCAAGTTCCATATTAATAGCTTGCTGACATATAGCAGGGGAAATCTCTTTCAAATCATCAAGAGTATATCCAATAGCTTCATGGTGTTTCTTCAATATTTCCAATAACCTTTCCTCTTATTTACCTCAAAGTTTAGAACTAATAATAACATGATATGTTTTATTATCATCAATATAAGCATATTCAAGATCATTAGGTAAAGGTTTTTAATCAAAAACGGAATCCTCCTTGGGTGGTAATGTGGTACCCAAGTATTCCATAGGTAAATTGTGTTTCAACATCACTGGTTGATGAAGAAGAATATCGTAAATATCATTTGTTTCTTCCATAAATACCTCACTTTTGTGGTCCTCCATGTATTTCTGCAAAGCATTGTTATGAGCAAGATAAATAGAGGCAAGCTGTTCAACTCTAAAATCTTCATTAGGAAATTCAGTTTCATAAGGAGCTCTAGAAATTTTAGAACAATTAAACTCATAAGATTTTCCATCAACTTTAGTTAATATTTTCTCTTTCTTAAAATCTATAACATCACCACAAGTGTTCAAGAAAGTTCTACCAAAAATGATAGGACAAGTTTTACTAGCAGCCTGAACCAAGTACTAGAAAATCAGCAGGATATTTAGTCTTACCACATAAAACTTATACATCTCTAACAATACCAATTGGAGAGATAGTTTGTCTATTAGCAAGCTGAATAACCACATCAACTTCTTCAAGTTCACAAGAATCATTTTCATGCATGATTTCTTTATAAATCTCATAAGGAATAGCACTTGAATTTGCACCAATATCACATAAACCATAATAGAAATGATCACCTATACTAACAAAAAGCATAGGAACACTAGTCTTCCTAGATTTACTAGGATGTGAAACAATATTAGAAGCATCCTCACAGAAGATAATGTGTCCATCTTCTACATTTTCAGAGACAAGGTCTTTGACTATTGCTACAGTAGGTTCAACAGTTATTTGTTCATCACGTTCCATAGATTTCTTTGTACTTTTGTTAACCACACTAGCTACAACAGAGTGTTCCTTTACCTTGGTAGGGAAAGGTATTTTATCAATATAAGGTTCAGGCACAGCAGGATTAAGAATACGAACTTCCATGTTTCTAGCAGGAACATAATTAACAACATCTTTATAAGGTGCATGGTACTTGTTCCACTCCTTTTTGGGAATATCAAGATAGGAGGCAAAGGCCTTAAAACAGTTTGCAAAGATTTGAGAGTCAAGACCACAAACAACACTAACATTATAGAAATCATCAGTTCCCATAAAATATTTAATGCATTCATAATCATAATTTATACATGACTTTCTACCTTTGTCATCTCCCATCCTTCAATATTTTCTTGAATACAGTCAAGAAGATCCCATTTAGCTTCTCCTTTCATACGTGTAAATGCTCCATAACAAGAAGCATCCAATAAATCCTTATCATGAAGAGAAAGCCCTGCATAAAAATTATTAATAACAATATTACTGGGGGCTCATGAATGGGACATTTGAGCACTAATAACTTCAATCTCCCCCAAGCTTGGGCAATACTCTCTCCATCATGAGGAAAGAAATTATATATTTTATTCCAATCTTTATGAATCTCACTGGGAGGATAAAATCTAGAATAAAAGAGAGGTACAATTTCCTCCCATCTGATACGTCATAAACGCATCCTTAATTTCTGATTTTTCCATGTTGTTTCTTTGTTTCCCACATGTTTGTTATACACTTTATGTCATTTTTATCGATTTTCCGGACTAACCTGTTGACAAGATGTCAGAGAGCTAGTTCCTTGTTTCTGTTGTTTTTTAGTTTCAGAAAAGTTATTCTGGAAATATTCTCGAAATTGGAAAATTCGAAGCCCGGAGTCTTAGAATTCCCGAAGGTCCCACGGAGTCCCAAAGAGACCCGGAGGAGGGCCACACGGTGCCACACCATAGGGCGGTGCGCCCCCTGGCCGCGCCATGGGGTGGTGTGGGCCCCCCGGCCTCCACCGCCTTTGCCCTTTCGCCTATTTATACCCCCTGAGACGTAAACCCTAAAGATATACCACTTCATCCCAAAAAACACCCGAGGCCGCCGTCATCGTCATCCCGAGATTGGGAGGGTTCTGGAGCTCTCCCCGGCATCCTGCCGAGAGGGGAATTCATCACCGGAGGGGTCTACACCACCATGCCCTCGTCCGAAGTGATGCGTGAGTAGGTCATCCTTGGACTACGGGTCCATAGCAGTAGATAGATGGTTGTTCTCTCCACTTTGTACCTCATGTTTAGATCTCGTGAGCTGACTCACATGATCGAGATCATCCTTATGTAATGCTACATGTTGTGTTTGCTGGGATCTGATGAATGTTGAATGCTATGTCTTCTGATTATCAATCTATCATGTTATCTTCATGCATATGTTATTTATGATCTTGCATGCTGATGACCCACAAGTATAGGGGATCGCAACAGTCTTCGAGGGAAGTAAAACCCAAATTTATTGATTCGACACAAGGGGAGCCAAAGAATATTTGTGAGCCTTAACAAGTGAGTTGTCAATTCACCTACACCTGAAAGTACTTTTGTTCGTAGTGGTTTATCAGTAGTAACAGTTTTATAGTAGCAGCAGTAGTGAAATAATAGCAGAAGTAGAATGAAAACAGCAGTAGCAGTAGTGTTTGAAGTAAACAGCGGGATTAAATATTGTAGGCATAGGGATGGATGAACGGGTGTTGCATGGATAAGATAGTTCACATAATGATCAAGACATGGGCATTGCAGATAAATATGATAAAGCATCCAAGCACTAAGTAACCATAGGCATGTATTCCGTAAATAGTCATCGTGCTCGCAATGAGAACTTGCACAACATCTTTTGTCCTACCAGCCCGTTTTCAGCGGGGCCTCAAGGGAACTACTGGTAATTAAGGTGTTCCTTTTAATAGAACACCGGAGCAAAGCATTAACACTCCGTGAACACATGTGATCCTCACATCACAGCCACCCCCTCCGGTTGTCCCAATTTCTGTCACTTCGGGGTCTGGGGTTCCGGACAACGATATGTGTAAACAACTTGCAGGTATGATCAAGAAACAATAATTATCATTGTGATTCAATAACATGTTCAGATATGAGATCATGGCACTCGGGCCCAAAGTGGCAAGCATTAAGCATAACAAGTTGCAACAATGTCAATAGCACTAATAGAGGATACTAGGCACTATGCCCTAACAATCACGACATTATTACATGAACGATCTCATCCAATCCCTATCATCCCCTTCAGCCTACAACGGGGAATTACTAACACATGGATGGGGGAAACATGGATGGTCGGTGGAGAGGCATTGGTGATGACGATGGCGATTATCTCCTCCAATTCCCTGTCCCGGCAGGGTGCCCGAACGGAGTTCCTGATCCCCGAATCGAGGTTCGGGATGGCGGTGGTGCTCTGTTGTGTTTCTGTGGAGTATGACGAACCCCCTCACGTTTCAGGGTTGAAGGCTATTTGTAGTCGAAAGGGGAGTCCGAGGGGGGCTCTGGGTGGCCCATACCCTATGCTGGCGCGGCCAGGGGGTGTGGTCATCCTGTGGCTCTTCTCCTGGCCCCCTTCTGGCTCCTGGGGTCTTCCGGTGTGAAAACATCAATGGGGTCTTTTCTGGGAAATTTCCCGAAAGTTGATTTTTCTGCACAAAAACAAGACACCAAGGTAATTCTGCTGAAAATAGCGTTAGTCCGTGTTAGTTGTATTTAAAACAAAACAGGTCTAGAGGAAAACAATAAGAAAAGTGTTCGGAAAAGGAGATACGTTTTCGACGTATCAACTCCCCCCAAGCTTAGCTTATTGCTTGTCCTCAAGCAATTCAGTGACAACTAAGTGCGATAAAATACTTTTACGAACACATTTGTTTCATATGATGTAAACATACCCACTATATGATCAAATACTTCATTATGCTCATTATAAGATACATGCAAGATACTCTCACTTAATAGCTATGCAAACCATGAAGAGATAACAACATATTAATAATAAACAACATGAAGCATAACCATTTGCAAGATTGAAGTATTCATAATAGGATCTGATAAAGTGGTATCTCACTTGCCCTTAAGTGTGGGGAAAAACATAAATGCCAGGGCACCTCTGAAGTTCAAGGGAAGAGTAGAAGTAAAGATATCAAAGATACAAGTATCAAAGTTATACCACAATTAACCGTACTTTGGGACAAACACATCACACTAAGAATGACCATTGTGCTCTCAAGAAAGTGCTCGAAGAATATGATGGAGACTCAAAATAAAAGTAAAAGAAAGGCCCTTCACAGAGGGAAGCATGGATTAGTCATGTGCTAGAGCTTTTTATTTTATTAAACAGAGGTATTGAAAACATTTTGAGAGAGGTGTATGCTTATGTCAACGAATGGTAAACAGACAATACAGTACTGTCGTGGTGGTATCACGGCAGATGCCATGGGATGGCTAAAGTTGGGGCCGATGAACGCTGGAGGTGCTCGGGGAGGGATCACACGGCGAGTAGCCGTGTGTGGTAAGTCACAAACACTGCAAACAACAAGATCTTACCCAGGTTCAGGGCCCTCGTGTGGAGGTAACACCCCTACTCCTGCCTCTCTCTTTATCTGGGTGTTTACCGAGTAGACACAGTACAGAACAGGCCTTCAGCCGAGTAGCCACTCTTCTCTCTAGTTCTCTCTGTGAGTAGTGAAGCAATCCATCGTGTCGGCTATGTTCCGAACCTCTCACAGGAGGAGGCAGGGCACCTTATATACTGGTGCCCAGCCGGATAGAATAAGACTAAAAGCTACCGCTGGATGGGACAGGAGCACTGCAGAACAGAGCACGCCTCCAGGTTCCCGCTGACGCGTGCACCGTAAGTCGTTGCGCCGTTCGGAGATGGGACCTGTCCACCCTTGTCAGTGAGATAGGGTAGGCCCCTAGCCCTGTCATGTCCCCTCTGTCAGTGACAGGACTTGACAGGCGCCTACCACACTGTAGCCACGCCGTAGCGCGGAT
Source organism: Alopecurus myosuroides (assembly GCA_028641055.1). NCBI lineage: Eukaryota > Viridiplantae > Streptophyta > Magnoliopsida > Poales > Poaceae > Alopecurus > Alopecurus myosuroides. Next base: position 313,909,211 of record CM054058.1, on the reverse strand, counting down.
AATCACGCGCTCCGTAAGTTGAACCGCACGCCGTACGGACGCAGGATACGCGGGATCCTTTGTCAGAACGGCTCCATTGACTTCTGGCCCGAGTAGGAAACCACTCCCTCTACTCGGACCAACTCCTCTACTCGGAGGAACACAACTTCCTTGATTCTTCCTTCTGGCCATTGGTGGGTACGACCGGATAGCAGCCTACCGGGTAGAAAGTACCGGGTAGCCAGCTACTTAGTCAAATAGCCCCTTTGATCTTGCCTTTAGCACTGGCCTTACCCCTACTCGGGGGTAACCCCCCGACATTAGTCCCCGAAGCTGGTAGAGTCCTGCGAACTTGTTCACTGGGCCCTGCCAGCTTAAAAACAAAACTTGTCTTCATACTGTAAGAGGTCGAGTAGCTCCTCCGTGTAGCCCTTAACTCTTGCTTGAATCTCTACTTCTCCGAGTAGCACCGTCTTTCTTCTCTGATGCCGAGTAAAATGACTTAGAGAAATTTCGAACTCACTCCCGCTGAATTAGAGCGAATCACCTTCTCCGTGTCGCTACAGGGCACGTGTCACGCCCCCGTACCCATGACGCCTCGGTGCCTGGGACACTGCAGGCCACGCGCCAATAACTGCACCTCGGGCCCACTAGCCTGTTAAGTCACTTCAACCGCACTAAATCGCCCACGATCTCGACGTGGGATTAACTGCGCCCGTTACGCGCGCGATATGCGCTGTGTGCGTTTCTAACCGGTGCGCAACCCACGCCGCACGATCTCTGTGCACGATCAATCCGCGAATATTCCGCTGGTAATGGCAACTCGAGGGGAGAGATAAATACCCCCTCGACGCCTTCTTCTTCTCTTTCCTGCTCACTCCAATCTCCTGCCCCTTTGTCTCTCCGCCGCCGTCGAGCGCACCGCCACCGCAACCGCTTGCCGCGCCGCTGCTCCACGCGCCGCCGGAGAGACAGAGAGAGATCCCTGTGCCTCCAAACTCCGATTCGCATCTCCCACTAGCGCCTCCGCTTCCAATCTCTCCCGCGCATCTCTGTTGCCATGGCTGCCCACGGAGACGACGATGCCGCCGCCCACGCCGGCTGGGAAGGCTCTGAGGTCACCGCGGAGGATTTTCAATGGCTCGTGAACACACGCCGTGTGCCTCCCGGCGTGACATGACGCCATCCAGGTACGGAGATCGTACCCAAACCTGAGAAGGATGAGTATGTCGTTTTCCTTGCGCACTTCAAGCGCAGCTTCGGCCTTCCGATTTCCGATTTCTTCGCCAAATTTCTCAATCATTTTGGTCTTCAGCCACACCACCTTCCACCAAATTCTCTTATCATGCTCTCCACCCACGCCGTGGTGTGTGAGGCCTTTCTGGGCGTGTACCCAACTATCCACACCTGGGCGCGGTACTTCTTTTTCCGCAAATAGAGTGTCCCCAACCCGGAAAAGACTGATGGCGCCCGCGCCATGACCCAGACGGGATGCGCTATGATGCTGCAGCGCTCCACGGGTAGCCATCCACGAGCCAAGGGATTGGAATCTGTGCGCAAGTGGCAGCGCAGCTTCCTCTACGTGAAGAATGTCGCCACCGAAGTCGGGAAGCCGATCCAAGACCGGATAGGCCTTCCCAAGTTCAAGAACGCCCTGCCAACTCAGCAGAATTGGGGATACCACCCGAAGACCACCATCGAGGACGTCATCCAGGTTGAGCGATGCCTCGCCGAGTTGCGCGAGGAGGGGCTTCTCCTTGATGATCCAATTGCATGCTGGATCTCACGTCGGGTACTCCCGCTCCAACGCCGCTCGCACAAGATGTGCTACATGGGGGGATCCCGTGACTGCACGAGGACCACAACTTTCGAGCTCAGCAAGTCGGAGGTGGCTGTCTGGGCCAGGTCCATCATGCACACCACGCTGAAGGACAATTGGCTTTATGGCTTCGAGCCATATAGCCGCACCAAGCGTATTGAACAGGTTAGTACTCTGTGCTTTACTTTTGCACTTTGATATCGAGTAGATGGCTTCTCAGCTTTGTATACTTAGTACTTGCATGCTGTACCAAGTAGAACGTCATAAGTAACTTGTTGGCATTTTATGCTTTATGTTTGCATGCCATGCCGAATAGAAATCCTTAGCTGAATATGCTTTGTGTTTGCATGTTATTCCGAGTAGGACATCACAATAATACCCCTTTGGCTTTATATGCTTTATGTTTGCATGCCCTGCCGGGTAGAAATACTTAGCCAAATATGCTTTGTGTTTGCATGTTGCTCCGAGTAGGACCCCGCAACCGAGAACTCAACTCATTGTGCCATTTGTTTGCCTTTCCAGCATATCGATCGCCAGGCAGAGGAAGATGAGGAGGTCTTCGACAGCAACTGGCATGCTGACCGAGAAGAGGATGATGTGAAGGCCTACGACACCCAGGACACTCTCTGCATCCCGCATGCCACTCAGCCTGGTAAGCACCGAGTTGACGCGTCCATCCGGGATTGGTCCGAGGACGACGAAGGTGACAAAGTTCACCTTTCTGATCATGAGTGGCGCTTTCTGATTTCCTTTTCTGTTTCTGAATCCCTTTTCTCTTCTCTGCAGAGGATCCCGAGCATGAGGAGGACGAGGAGCCCATCGATGTTCAGCCTCTATCTGTGGCTGCTCCCACAACCCGGAAGAGGGCGGGCAGCGGTGCCCAAGAACCTGCTGCCAAGAAGACGAAGAAGACGGGTGGCAAGAAGGTCACCACCAACAGAAGGCAACCCCCCTCCCGCAAAGGGTAAGTTGTTCCATCCGAACACCAACTCGCTACTGCTTCTCGCTGTTCTGCTCTAAGTCTCTTTTCCTGAATTGCCTCCTTCTTCTAGCGATCCTCTGGATGCTGATGCTGCCGCGGCCCCCACTCGTACCAAGAGGAAACCCATCACGGACCTCGAGAAGCTCGTCGAGCTCTTCGAGGATGAAGACGAGACAGCACCGCGGGCTAGGAAGCGTGCGCCCTCTCCGGTGAAGCTGGAAGAAGAGGACACCGGCGCCGAGAACACGGGCGTTGGTGACCAAGATGACCAGGACATGGAGCAGCAAACCTACGCGTACCAGAGTGCGCAGGATGCTGCTCACGATGAGACGCCTCCCTCTCCCCCAGCTACCTCAGCTGGGGAGAATGTTGACCAAGAAGCCGAGAACCAAGACCGTGCCGCCCTTGAGCGGCCAGATGACAACACCGAGCAGCAGGAAGAACAAGCTGCAGCTCAAGAAGACCCCGCGGCCAGGCCGCGGGTAGAAGAAACAACAGACCTTCAGCCTGATCCCGCTGCCGAGCAGCGGGTTGAGAAGACCGTGGTGGAGACAGTGCTCCAGAGCCAAGCGCAGGGTAGCCGGCCCCCTGTGCCGCCTACCCAGCAGGCTACTCCACCAACCGCACCAAGCCCTCCACCAAAACAGAGCACAACCAAGACTGCTTCTCAGCTTATGCCTCCACCCACTTCACGCCAAGCGCCTCCGTCCGCTTCTCGGGCGGACGCTGCTCTCAAGAAGGCCGCCAAGCCTGAAGCTACAGCAGTTCGGAAGAACCCACCGCGCAAGGTTGCGTAGTACGGGGACCTGATGCCGCCACCCAAGGGACCCAAGAGCACGCAACTCACCATTGGCGCTGCTGCTGGATCTGCTGGCCCAGGCGAAGGGTCGAGTGCTGGAGGTGCTGCCCGCGTACAAGGCAGCTGGCCATCATACCTGATGGAGGTGTCCCAGTAGCACAGCATCTCCCTGGCCAAAGGCGAGAAGCGGCTTTCCGCCCTGAAGGAAGGCCAGGCCAAGGCTGTGGCTGCCCATTCCAAAGCCAAGAAGCCTATTGATTTCCACTCGCGCGAAGCCGGTGAGGACGACATCCAGTCAGAAGGGCTAACCGCGGTCCTGGACCGGGTAGGCTTCGTGGACAAGGTCTGGGAGAGCGACGCTCACGGCATCGAGAAGTGGAACGGCAGCACCTTGGGCGCTGTTGACCACTACCGCATCGACTGGAACAAGGCCGACATCGGCTCTGTCCAATGACCATCGCCTCCGACACCTGCACGCTAGCCGGGAAGCTATTCTGCCTCCGCAAAGCCGCCGAGGATGTGGAGCAAACATATGCTGTAAGTTTTTCTTGCTTTCCTTGCTTTTTCTTGCTTTTCCGAGTTGCAGTTTTTCTTTTCTTCCTCTCTTCTTTTCCTCTTAGCTACTCCCCAGTCCCCGAGATTCGGGCCGAGTAGACAGGTACTCGACCGAGTTGTCGTCTTCTCGGGCCAAATCTTCAAAAAAAATTCTAACTCTTTTTCTTCGCTTCCACAGAATAGCCTCCTGAAGAGGACCAATATCTTCCGCCGGCTGATCTGGAACCACAGCGTAGCCAAGAACCGCATCGCGGCTCTTGAAGCCGAGCGCAAAGATGACGCAGCAATGGAGCAAGCGGCACTGGACCGCGCTCTCCAACTTTCTGAGATAGAGAGTAAGCTTTCAGCTATTCGGTTTGTGCGTTTTGTGTTTACGCCCGCGTTTGCTTTTTTCTCTAACTCTGTTTACTCTGCAGGCAAGTTCAAAGAACTGAAGGAGCAGCATGAACACTGCCATGTCTTCTCTTCCTCTGCCGAAAGCAAAATCAAGCAACTGGAAGGTGAGTTGTCAGCTACTCTGCCATGGCATCTTCCTTTACTTGGTTACTCTGCTAACCCTGTTGTTCTCTTTGCAGAAGAATACAAGAAATTCCGGGAGGAGCATCTCAACTGCTTGATGCCTGCCGAGGTGCAGCAGCAGCTGGCCACCCGAGACGCTGATCTCCAGAAGGAACGCGACGCAGAGCGCGCTGTGTCGGGGGGTTACCCCCGAGTAGGGTAAAGGCAAGTGCTAAGGGCAAGATCAGAAGAGACGTTTGGCAGAGTAGCTGGCTACCCGGTACCCGCTACCCGGTCGACTGCTATTCGGCCGTACACACTGATGGCCAGGAGAAAGAATCAAGGAAGTTATCCTCCTCCGAGTAGAGGAAGTGGTCCGAGTAGAAATGGCGGTTTCCTACTCGGGCCAAAAGTCAAAGGAGCCGTTCTGACACAGGATCCCGCGTATCCTGGGTCCGTACTGGAGCACTGTTCATCTGCAGAGCGCGTGCTTATCCGCGCCAGGGTGTCAGCGGGGCATCGCAGGTTAGGGGGGCCTACCATGTGATGGTGGCAGTGATAACAGATCAGCTTCTTGGTTTTGCACAACGACTTTCCACACAAGACAAACCAGGAAGCCAAAGGTGTCAGCGGGAAGCTGGAAGTGTGCAGTGTGCACACTATGTCGACATATGTTTGTACGTTTCCCTATTGGTTGTATCCGCCTGGGCACCAGTATATAAGGTGCCCTGCCCCCTCCTGCGCGAGGGATCCAGAACGGGTTCACATGCTAGACCTAGATCTTCATCTAGAGAGAAGGGTGGCTACTCGGCTGTAGGCCAAACTGTACTGTGGCTACTCGGTGAGACACAAATATAAAGAGAGAAAGGCAGGAGTAGGGGTTTTACCTCCACACGAGGGCCTTGAACCTGGGTAGATCTTGTTGTTTGCAGTGATTGATTCACCCCACACGCGGCTACTCGCTGCGTGATCCCTCCTCGAGCACCTCCAGCGTCCATCGTTCCCACATCTTTAGTCATCCTATGGCATCTGCCGTGACACCACCACGACAGTTGGCGCCCACCGTGGGGCAACCAGCGGCGCTGGCTGGAGTTCACGTTCGGACGGGACCCATTTCTGCTACTGGGGAGCGTGTAGTCGGTGGCCTTGTCCACAGATTCGGCTCCTTCGACTTCGTCATCGACAACGCCGGCAATTTCGGCGGCAGGGCCATGCCTGAGGGCGGCTCGGTGCTCTCCTTCGGCTCGCACCTCGTCTACGTCGCCACCACTATCGTCCGCGAGTACCCCGAGCAGGTGCATGTCGCGGAAGATCCCCCTGCGGTCATTGCTGCCCGCGGAAAGCCAACTGGCTGTTCTGCGGACCGCGTGGAGGTGATGATGACCGGTCCTGCTGCTGATGCCGAGAAGGGCGTGGCTGCTGCCGCGGGAGTCATCGAGGATCTTGATGGCGCGAGTGCTGGCGGGAGAACGCACAAGCCCTACGACGCGCCTCACAACATCCCGGGCTACATCCCTCCTTCCACGACATCGACGATACCGGCATCCGCCGTGCGAGTGGGCATGCCGCCTCCCACCAAGCTCGAGCTCATGACCATGAGGGCGCAGCTCGACCGGCAGCGCCAGGAGCTGCTCGCCGAGCAGCTGGAGCTGGAAAAGGTTAGGCTTGAGCTGAACCTGGACCAGAACGAGTACAACAGAGCTCACGGCTTTACGCCGGTAGTGAGGAGGCCTTCCAAGGCAGGCGCTACGCGCCGCAACCTAGGCACCGAGATGGCAGCAGTTGGAGAAACTGCCGGCCAAGCTGCTAGCCAAAACACCGCCACCACCAGACCCAAATACAGCACCCCCGCCAAAACCCTTAGAGATGCTGAGGCTGTAGCTGCTGAGTTGGCGCATCTCGCTGGCGACGCGCGCGTGAGGCAGCAGGAAAGGCTCAATGAGCTAGTGCTAGAGGCTGCTAGGCAGAACGAGGAGTTCCGGAAAGCCAACCCGGGTGCTGGAGCTTCTCAGGTGGTGCATTCGCATGCGGCTAGATCTAACGATCAGGCCTCATCACCGCATCCCAGCCGTGAGAGGGACCGGAGTGGGCACTCTGGCAGAGACAGGCAGATGCAGGTGTACGACCCGGCTGTCGCCGCGAAACAGCACGCTGTGCCGCGACAGTCCGGTCAAAAACACAACACTGCAGGAGCAGGCTATCAAGCCCATAAAGCTCAAAGCCAGGCACGAGATGGAGATTGCCCAGGCCCTTCTCGGCATCAGGTTGCTCAGCCTACTCGGCAGAGGCAGCAGCCGCGTGCGGTTGTGCCAGCCGCCAACCCGGTGGAGGAACCTGCAGTCGTGCAGGTGGATAGATATGATGATGGCTACACGTCTATGGGGTTAGCTGGCTATGATATCCTGGATCGCGTGGGTGAGCGTGTGCTGGAGCCTAGTGATGCCAGGCACAAGCTGGACCGGATCAGCCTATCCGCGCAACTCGAGAGCAAGGGGCCGCCTGGCCCAGAATGCTTTGGCCCACGCATCATGACAAAGCCATCTGTGAAGCAGTTCCAGCTCGCTAGAGGGACCAAGTGCTATGACGGCAGCACCAAGCCAGAAGACTGGCTCAATGACTATGTCACAGCCGTGCACATTGCAGGCGGCAACCGGAGATGGGCCGTGCGGTACATCCCGCAGATGCTAGAAGGACCAGCAAGAACTTGGCTCAACAACCTGCCCAAGCACAGCATCAACTGCTGGCTTGACTTCGCGGAGGCTTTCGTCAGCAACTTCACCAGCACCTACCGAAGGCCGAATAGGCCGCAGCAGCTATCCGCTTGCAGGCAGCGGGAAGAGGAGACGGACCGAGAGTATCTTACTCGGTGGAGTACTCTAAGGAACACCTGTGAAGGTGTGAACGAGGCCCAGGCCATCACTTGGTTTGCGCAGGGTTGCAGGCATGGCAACATGTTGTGGGAAAGGCTACAGAGAGAGATGCCGAGTACTCTCGCTGAGACCATCCGGATTGCGGATGAGTACGCCCTCGGCGACCCAACTCAGCCTCTTCTTGATGCTGCTGAGCCGAGAAGGAACTACAACAACAACAGCAACAAGCGCAATGAGTTCCGCAACAAGCGCAGAGGTGACCGGATTGATACCCGGTACGATCCTGAGGAGGTGAATGCTGTGGCTACCGGAGCTGGGAGTAGCCAGAGGCCAAAAACTGCTGGAGCCCAGTACGGGCAGAACCAGAATCAGGGCCAAGGCAACAAGAAGCCATACAACGCTCCCCAGCAGGGTAGCGGCAACTCGGGTCCTGCTTAGAACTTTGTCTTCAAGGACATGAAGGATGGCCCATGCAGCTTCCATACTCGGCATCCCGCTAGACCCGCCAACCACACTACTCGGCAGTGCAGTTGGTGGGAAGAGATCAAGAATGAGGGCCTGCCTCCTCCTCCTCCTCTACCAGCTGCGAATGCCGCTGTGCAGCCTGCTCGTGCACCCGCTGCTCGGCCTCCAGCTTTCCCGAGAAGAGAGAACGTGAACCAAGTGGCTTTAGGAGCCAACCGCTACTTCAACAATGATGGCTACCGCAACAACAACAACAACTACTACTACACCCGCAACAACAACAGAGGCAACAACAACAACAACAACAACAACCAAGGTAACAACAACAACGGCAACAATGGTGGTGGAGACCGCAACCGGTACCAAGAGCATCACGAGAGCTATATGATTTTCACCTCTGAGCCCGTCGACAAGCAGTCTCAGCACAGGCGTGCCATGGAAGTCAATGTTGTGATCCCCGCTGTTCCTCACTACATGCACTGGTGCAACCAAGAGATCACGTGGTCCAGAATGGATCATACTAAGGTGATGCCCAACCCGGGTAGCTACGCCTTGGTGCTGGATCCCACCTTCTTGGGTCCTCAGAAGAACGTGAAGTTCAGCAAGGTACTGATCGACAACGGCAGCATCATCAACATTGTGTACAAAGACACACTTGAGAAGCTCGGAATGGTCGAGAACATGCTGCTACCCAGCAAGACCACTTTCCACGGCATTGTGCTGGGAGTTTCTTGCAATCCGATTGGCCGAGTATGGATAGACGTGCTATTCGGTACCAGGGAGAACTGCCGCACAGAGAGCCTGCAGTTCGAGGTAGTTGATCACCAAAGCCCCTATAACGCCCTACTCGGCAGGCCTGCTCTGAGCAAGTTCATGGCCTCTACTCATACTGCATATCTGAAGATGAAGATCCCTGGTCCCAATGGCGTGATCACCATATCTGGTGATTACAAGAAGTCTATGGAGTGTGCCTCTGCTGGTTCTCAGTTGGCGGAGTCTATGGTGATTGATGCCGAGAAGAAGAAGATGTGCGAGGTGGTGGCTATGGCGCAGTCCGCGCAAGCTGGTGCGCCTGGCATGCCGAGTTCCAAGCACGGGACGGCGTTCCAGGCATCTCAGGAGACGAAGAAGATCCAGGTCGACCCTGAGTTCCCCGACCGTGTTGCCATCATTGGCTCAGGGTTGGGGGAGAAATAGGAAAGCGAGCTCATCCACTTCCTCCGTGAGAATCGGGACGTGTTCGCCTGGTCCAATGAGGATTTACCAGGTGTCCAGAGGGAGTTGGTTGAGCACTCGCTACATGTGCGTCCTGACGCCAAGCCAGTGAAGCAGGCTATGCGCCGCTTCGGAGATGAGAGAAGGAAGGCCATCCGTGATCAGATCACTAAGCTGCTGATAAGCAATTTCATCATGGAGGTGTTGCATCCGGATTGGCTAGCCAACCCGGTCATGGTTGAGAAGAAGAAAGAGGACCCCAAGGCCGCTACCGCATGGCGCATGTGCGTCGACTACACCGACTTGAACAAGGCCTACCCCAAGGATCCTTTTCCGCTACCCCGCATCTATCAGGTGATCGATTCCACTGCTGGTTGTGAGCTGTTGTCTTTTGTAGATGCCTACTCTGGTTTTCACCAGATAGCTCTCAACCCTGCTGATCAAATAAAGACTGCCTTCATTACCCCGTACGGGGCTTATTGCTATCGTGTCATGTGCTTTGGGTTGCGGAATGCGGGTGCTACTTATCAGAGATGCATGCAGAAATGCTTGCATGATCAACTCGGCAAAAATGTGCAGGTGTACGTATTGTCATCAAAACGAATAAAACACATACTCTGCTTAGTGACCTTGAGGAAACTTTTGCTAACTTGCGCAAGTATAAGATGAAGCTGAACCCGGGTAAATGCACCTTTGGCGTCCCGGTTGGCAAGCTACTCGGCTTCTTGGTATCCAGTCGGGGCATTGAGGCCAATCCTTCAAAGATAAAAGCTATTGAGAGCATGTCTTTGCCGAGATCCCTGAAGGATGTGCAAAAATTCACGGGTTGCTTGGCATCTCTGAGTCGTTTCCTGGGCAGAATGGGCGAGAAGGCCCTGCCTTTGTATCAATTGATGAAGAAAAGCGACAAGTTCGTCTGGACACCGCAAGCTGATGTGGCATTCAAAGAGATGAAGGCAATGCTGGGTAGCGCTCCCATCTTGGCTAGTCCGCTACCCAAGGAGCCAATGCTGCTATATATTGCCGCTACCAACCGGGTAGTCAGCGTGGTGATTGTGGTGGAGCGAGAAGAGGAAGGCAAAAGTGTGCAGCGGCCAGTGTATTATCTCAGTGAGGTGCTGTCCAGCTCCAAACAGAACTACCCACACTACCAGAAAATGACTTACGGCATGTACCTGGGCGCCAAAAAGCTGAAGCACTATTTCCAGGAACACCCCATCACCGTGGTGAGTTCAGCTCCTATCTCGGATATCATGGGCAATAAGGAAGCGAGTGGCAGAGTAGCCAAGTGGGCAATCGAGCTGGCCGCGTACGCTCCCGCGTATGCGAGAAGAGAAGCCATCAAGTCTCAGATTCTGGCGGAATTTCTTGTGGATTGGGCTGAGGTGCAGTATGAGCCTCCTACTCCGGTATCCAACTACTGGAAGATGCACTTTGATGGCTCCAAAATGAAAGAAGGCCTTGGCGCTGGCGTAGTGCTTACGTCACCCAAGCGAGATCAACTCAAATATGTGCTGCAAATCCACTTCAAGGCATCCAACAATGTAGCAGAGTACGAGGCCGTGGTGCATGGCTTGAAGGTAGCCAAAGAAGTGGGTGTGCAGCGCATCATATGCTATGGCGACTCAGATCTGGTTGTGCAGCAAGTTTCTGGCACTTGGGATGCTCTGGATGCCAACATGGCGTCATACCGCTTCCTGGTCCAAACCATGACGGGATTCTTCGAGGGCTACGAGTTCCAACACATACACCGAGCAGAGAATGAGGCAGCTGATGAGCTATCCAAGTTGGGATCTTCTCGGCAATACATCCCGGCTGGGATTGCCTTGGAGCATCTGATCAAGCCATCCCCCAACTCGGAATCCATTTTCGTTCCTTCTCTGCCTAGTGAAGAAGCAGTTCCAATGGAGATGGACTGGGAAGGTGCGAAAGAGGACCCGGGGACTGGCGCCTGCAACCCGGGGACTGCCCCTCCTTACTCGGGGACTGCCCCTCTCAGCTCGGGGACTGTCGCATTCCTTGAAGAAGTCCTTGCAAATCGTTCAGGGTTGCAGAGAGTCAATCCCAATTCAGAAAAAGATGCAGTGGTGGTTGTTCCGATGGAAGTGGACGAACCAGTGTTTCCCGCGCGAGAAACGCCAAGTTGGGCCATGCCCATATTATCCTTTCTAAAGGACGGCACCCTACCAGATGATGAGGTTACTGCAAGGCAGATTCAGAGAAGATCCAAGGGCTACACCATCTTCAGAGAAGTGCTGCATAAAAGAAGTCCCACTGGCGTGCTGCAACGCTGTGTGGAACCGGAAGAAGGCGAAGAAATTCTGGTGGAAATACATCAAGGGGAATGCGGACATCACGCCTCTTCTCGGGCTCTAGTCAAGAAGGCTTTTCGGCATGGCTTCTTCTGGCTCACTGCTTTGAAGCAAGCTGAAGATATCGTGAGGAAGTGCAACGGCTACCAGAGATTCGCAAGTAAGATCCACATGCCTGCTTCCGAGTTGAAAACCATTCCCATTACTTGGCCGTTTGCTGTCTGGTGTCTGGATATGGTTGGTCCCTTCAATCCGGCTAGAGGCAACATGACTCACATCTTGGTCATGGTGGATAAGTTCACCAAGTGGATTGAAGTGAAGCCTATTCGGAAATGTGATGGAGCCACTGCTGTGAGTTTCCTGAAGGACGTGATCCTGAGATACGGCTACCGCACAGCATCATCACGGATAACGGCACGAATTTTGTTGGGGGTGCCATGGTGAGATTTTGCAGAGACAAGCACATCCGACTAGATGTCGCGTCTGTCGCGCATCCCGCCTCCAATGGGCAGGTGGAAAGAGCAAATGGCATGGTGCTTGCAGGCATAAAGCCAAGGCTGATTGAGCCGCTGCTGAAAACACCAGGGTGTTGGTTAGATGAGTTGCCAGCGGTGTTGTGGAGTCTAAGGACTACCCCTAACCGGTCAACCGTCTACACGCCATTCTTCTTGGTTTATGGGGCTGAGGCCGTGTTGCCAATCGATCTAGAGCATGACTCCCCCCGAGTAACCCTCTACACTGAGGCGGAGGCGAGAGAAGCTCGAGAAGATGATGTTGACCTGCTAGAAGAAGCAAGAGAGCTTACTCTGTCACGTTCAGCGGTTTACCAGCAAAACTTGAGGCGTTATCACAGCCGGAAAGTGAACCCAAGGGTTTTCCGAGAAGGAGACATGGTCCTTAGGCTCGTGCAGCGCACAGCCGGGATGCACAAGCTATCCCCTCCGTGGGAAGGGCCTTTCATTGTGAGCAAGGCTCTACACAATGACGCGTACTACCTTGTAGATGCGCAACCATCACAGAAGAACATGCCGGATAAAGCTGGGGAGGAATCTAAACGCCCCTGGAATGTAGCTCTACTCCGTCGCTTTCATTCATGAGCAAAAGTGTGTATGTACTCTCTTATCCGAGTTAAACCCCTACTTTGCAATCTGAAATTGAACTCGGGGACTGCCCTCGTCCAAAATTGTTCTAAGTGTTTTTATCCTGCTTTACCTTTGTCTACTCGGTTGCTCTGCTCAAAATTTCAGAGGTACATCTAGTACTGTTTTTAAACCTAAAAGCCAACTCTTCGACTCTGCTGCTGTCCGAAACCCGGCTTCATGGCAAGCAAGAGAACAAGCTAGAGGTCAATGAGCACAAGAAAAATGACTAAGGAAAAGAGGAGTGCAGGAACCGAGTAGAGCGCTCTTTACTCCTGTTTTTTGTTAACTTTTTTCGGCTAAGTGGTGGGTAGCGTTACTATGACTGTTTCTAAGTGCCTAAGTATTTGAAACTCCAACTTTGAACTCTTGTGACTCGAATACCAAAAAATCAACAAGTTGCAGGTAAGAGCTGAGATAAAAAGGAAGAGTGGATGAAAAATGCAACTCGGGGACTCGCATGATAACGCAACCCGGCATCGAGCCAAAGCTGCTCAAATTACTAAGTATAAAACGTCAAAGGGGAATAAAACTGAGTAGCAACGGGAAGAATAAATGTTTAATACATATACACCCGGCATCCCGGGGATCTGATAAAAGCTTTAAAGCATGAGTGTTTCAGGAGGTAACTAGTTCGAGGTAGCGGTGTTCTCCAAGTTGGCATTGGTGGCGTCCGCTTCGGGGTTGGCAGCAGCTTGATCTGAGGTGGCGGTGGCCACCGAGATGGGGTCTGTAGCGGATGTAGAGGCATTGGACTGAGTGCGGGGTAGCGCCGTGTCGCCGAGTGCCACACCAGAAGATGAGCCCAGCTCAGGAGCCGCACCCTGGGTGGCGTCCTGGCTCTCGGTTTCCTCGTCGCTACCCGCGGCAGCCTTGCCCTTCCCCTTCTCGGCACTGGTGTCTTCAAAGCAGCCCAAGTCTTCTGACTCGGTGTCCTGGTCGTCATCTTCATCCCCACCCTCGCTTTTCGCCTCGGTGTCAGGTTCGGTGAGGCCGTCGATGGAGAGCGTGGTATCCGCGTAGGAGGCGATCTCGTACGCGACTGCCTGGCGGCGAGTCACGCACTCGGGATCTTTCTCCCACTTCGAGTCCCGGCGCATCTCGAGGATGGTATTAAGATTTAGATTTTCATACCAACTGCAAATGAAGAGGAGCAGCATGTCGGCGCCTGCCCGAGCTCCGGATGCTCACCATTTCTTCAACTCGGCTTTGACACCGTTGAGCTTCTCGGCGAGCGCGCGGATGGTTTTTGGCAAAGGATCTTGGGGCCAGAACAGCGCATGAAGCTTGAAGGCGGTGGACGCCAAATCGGTGCCCAAGCCTCTAAGACGCTGGATCTGTCCCTGCATGTTCGTGAAACTATCCTCAATCGAAGACTTGGTGTCCATGGGCAGTCCCTTCTTAATTCGTATTTCTTGTGCCTTAGACAGGGCAGGCTTGCAAGACGAGCAGAGGTCGGGGAAGATTTCTAAAAATGCTATCAGATTGGATTAGAAACGAAGGCAGAGAAGAGATACAAATCAAGCCACAGAGAAGAAGAAGGAAACAGGAAGGCGCAGAGAAGCGAGAACTTACTGTTCAGGTCGCAGAGTAGCGATTGCAGCTTCCTCTTCCATGCCTCCTCATCAGCAACGTGCTTCTCTTCAACCTTGCGGAACTCGGACAGCTGGTTCATGAGGTCCACGTTGCTCTTCTTCAGCACCTCATTTTCCAACTCGAGGGCCCTCTCCTTGGCCTTGGAGGCCGCTTTGATTTTGTCCTTCTCGGCGGCCTGGTCTATGGCGTCCTAGAGGGCAGCCCTCAATTGGACTTGCAGCGGTTCCAACTCGGTGACATGCTTGTCCTTGGGCTCTGTTGCTTGGCTTTCCAGCTGCTGCTTCACCTCTGCAGGCTTCAGGCAATCAAGATGCTCCTCGCGGAACTTCTTGTACTCTTCTGCGGACAGAAACAACACGATAAGCAGAGTAGCCAAGAGAAAGGAGAGAAACAACTGAGAAGACAGCAACTCACCTTCAAGCTCCTTGATCTTGCTTTCTGCAGAAGCAACAAAGACATGGCAATGTTTGTGCTCCTCTGCCATCGCCTGAAATTTGCCTGCAGGGTAGAAGGAGTTAGGGCAAAAAGCAAATACGGGCGTAAACACAAAACGCGTTAACCGAATAGCTAGAAGCTTACTCTCGAGATCTGACAGTTGGAGGGCGCGATCCAGGGCAGCTTGCTCCGTCTTAGCATCAGTTTTGCGTTCTGCTTCCAGGGCCTCAAGGCGCCTCTTGGCGATGTAGTGATTCCAGAGCAGCCGCCGGTAAAGGGTTGTCCGCTTCAAGAGGCTATTCTGAGAAAAAGAAAGAAAGGGAGTTAGACAGTGTTTTGAAGATTTGGCCCGAGAAGACGGCAACTCGGTTGATTACCCGTCTACTCGGCCTGAATCTCGGGGACTGGGTAGCGGATAAGGAGAAAATGAAGGACAGAAGGGAAGAAAAGTACAGAAGAGAAGAAAGGTTGCAACTCGGGACAAGCAAACGGCACTTACAGCGTAGGTCTGTTCGAGGTCCTCGGCAGCTTTGCGGTGGACATACATCTTCGCGGCCAGCGTGCTGGTGGTGGACGAGATGGTCATGGGATTGTAGCCCATGTCCGCCTTGTTCCAATCAGTGCGCCAGTGGTCCAGCGGGCCCAAGGCCAGGCCATTCCAGGTCTTGTTGCCAAGGACCTCGCTATTCCACTCAGCTTCGATGAAGCCTACCCGGTCGATCATCTGCTCGAGCCCCTCGGACACCACCTCAGTCTCTTGGACCTCGCGCGAGTAGATTGAAAGGGCCTTATTTTTACTCGGCAACTTGGAGTCCACCGTCGTGGCCTGCTTGCCCTTCGTAATGGCGAGCCGCTGCTCGGTTTTGTTCAGATTGATGCCATATTGCTTGCCCATCTGCACCATGTAGGGCAGGTAGCTAGGCGATTCTTGAGCGCTTGATCTCGCGGCTGCGCCTGCAGAGTTGCCAGAAGCGCCAATGGTGAGCTGCCCAGTCTTCGCGGCAGGCTTCACGGGTAGTTTCGGTGGCGGCATCTTGGCAGCATCCAGCGCAGCATTGCACGATGGGTTCTTGCGGACTGGGGCATCAGGCTGGGTGGCCTTCTTACCAGCGGCATCCGTCTTCTTGGTGATCTGCTTGGCTGGAGGGCTCGGTGCAGTCTTGGTCTTCTTCGCGGGCTGCGGAGAGCTTGGTGCAGTGGGTGGAGCAGCCGGCTGGGTTGGCGGCACAGGAGGCTGGCGACCCGGCGCAGCGTCCAGCTACGCTTGGCTCTGCAGGTCGTGCTCCACCACAGTCGCTTCTACCCGCTGCTCGGCAGCGGGATCTGGTCGTACATCTCCTTGTTCTTCTACCCGCGGCTGGGCCGCGGGGTCATCTTCAACAACAGCCTCAGCTTCCGGCTGCTCCTGGTTCTCTTCCTGCCGCTCAAGGGCGGCACGGTCTTGGTACTCGGCGTCTTGTTCAGTGTTCTCCCCAGCTGTGGCAGCTGGAGGAGAAGAGGGGGTCTCGTCTTGAGCGGCGTCCTGTGCACCTTGTTCTACGCGGGCCTGCTGCTCTATGTCCATGTCTTGGACACCAGCGCCCGTGTCCTTGGCGTTGGTGCCTTCTTCATCTTCCTTCACGGAGCTCATCCTCGTCCTCATCAAGATCAATGAGCGAATCGAGGTCAATAGCTGATCTTTTCTTGGAGGCGGCGGGAGCCGCAGCAGCATCGGCGTTCAAAGGATCGCTGAAGAGAAAAAGGGGATTCAAAAAAAGAGGAGGGGAAGAAGAACGCCGAGAAGCAACAACAAGACATAGGTTAGAGGGAAACTACTTACCCTTTGCGGGTAGGGAGTGGCCTCCTGGTGGAAACCTTCTTCACCTTCTCGGGCTTGTTGGCCTTCTTGGCAGCAGGCTCCTGGGCACCGCTACCCGCCCTCTTCCGGGTAGAAGGAGCAGCCACCGCAACCGGATCGACGTCAAGGACGTCCTCGTCCTCCTCGTCCGCATCAGCGTCATCTGCAGAGTAGAGGAGAAGAATCGGTTGAGAAGCGGAAAGAAAAATTAGATCGCGCTACTCGCAATTACAGAAGCGAGCTCAGTCACCTTCTTCATCATCCTGGGACCAATCCCGAATGGACGCATCGACGTGGTGCTTACCCTGCTGTTCGGTGCGAGGGACGCATAGGGTGGCCTGGGTGTCATAGGCGGTCTCGTCGTCCTCTTTTCGGTCTGGGTCCCAGTTGGCCTCAAGGCGCTCCTGGTTCTCAGCGAGCTGGCGGTCAAGGTGCTGGAAATGCAAGCAGGCAATACAAAGCAGTTGAGCAATATAAGGAATCCTACCCGGTACGGAATGCAAACACAAAGCATATTTGGCCAAGGTGCTTTACTCGGCATGGCGTGCAAACACAAAGCATATAAATCTTAGCGGATACTAGTGAGTGCTCTACTCGACAAGGCGTGCAAACACAAAGCACATAAAGCCTAGCGGATACTGGTAAGTGCTCTACCCGACATGGCGTGCAAACACAAAGCACATAAAGCCTAGGAGATACTAGTAAGTGTCTCTACTCGGTGCAGCGTGCAAAGACTAAGCATACTAAGCTGGAAAGCCACCTACTCGGTATCATGATGCAGAGATAAAGCATAAAGTGCTAACCTGTCCGATTGGCTTCTCACGGCTATACGGCACGAAGCCGTATTGCCAGTTGTCGGTGAGGCCGGTGCTCATGATGGAGCGCGCCCAGACGGCCACATCTGCGTTGCTCAACTCGAACGTGGTGGTCCTCGTGCAGTCTCTGTTGCCTCCCATGTAGCACATGAGGTGCGCACGGCGCTGTAGCGGGAGCACTCGCCAAGAAATCCAGCTGGCGATGGGATCGTCGCTCTTGAGCCCCAACTCCCTCAGCTCGGCGAGGCGTTTGTTGATCTGGGAGATGTCGCCTTGCAGCGATGGCTTGTATCCCCAATTCTGCTGAGTGGGCGCCGTGTTCGTCCACTTGGGAAGAAACATGCGGTCCACGATCGGCGCTCCTTGTTCATCAGGAACATTCTTCACGTAGAAGAAGGACCGCTGCCATTTGCGCACCGAGTCGAGCCCCTTGATGCGCGGGTGAGGGGTGGAGCCGCGCTGCAACATCATCGCGCTTCCGGTCTTGGTCATGCTGCGGGCGCTCTCCGTGCTTCCCAGCTTGGGCACGCTCTGCTTCCGGAAGAAGAAGTAGCGCGCCCAGGTGTGCACCGTGGGGCGCACACCCAGGAACGGCTCGCACACCACGGCGTGGTATGCGAGCATCACCATCGCGTTGGGGGGCAGGTGGTGCGGTTGGAGCCCGAAGTGGTCGAGGAAGGACTTGAAGAAGTCGGAGACGGGCAGGCCGAATCCTCGCTTGAAGTGAGCGAGGAAGACGACGAACTCGTCCGCTTCCGGTGCGGGAACGAGCTCGCCGTCCGGTTGCCGACAGCGCACGCTGGAGGAACGCGGCGGGTGTTTACCAGCCACTGGCAATCCTCCAGCGTAACCTCGGATCCAGCCCATCCGGCGCGGGCGTCATCGTCGCGGGCCATCGAGAAGAGAGATTTGGAGGAGATTCGTGGAAACTTGGTGGAAATTGCTAGTCTTCCGGCGTCGCAGGGAGCAGCGGCGCGGCGAGATGCGTGGCGGCGGAGAGGCGGAGAGGCAGGAAGTGAATGAGACCAGGAAGGGGAAGGAGGAGTTACCGAGGGGGTATTTATCCCTCCCCTCGGGGTTCCGTTACAGGCGGAGTTACTGGGATCAGTTATGCACGGAGATCGTGCGACGTGGGGTGTGGGCCGGTTAGAAACGCACACAGCGCAGGTGGCGCGCGTAACGGCCGCAATCGATCCCACGTCGAGATCGTGGGTAATAACTCCACTTGATGGGACCTAACGGGCCGGTGGGCCCAGGTTTCGATGATGGGCGCGTGGCCTGTCATATCCCGGGCACCGAGGTGTCGGGGGTGCGAGAACGTGACACGTGCCCAGTTGCAGTGCGGAAAGGTGGATCTGCTCTGCCACGCCGAGATTCTGTTCAAAATTTCATAAAGTCATTTTACTCGGCGACAGAGAAGAGAATTGTTCCTATTCGGAAGAGGAGAGACTCGAGCCAGAATTGAGGGCTACTCGGAGGTTCTACTCAATATCATAAGGTTCGAAGACAAGATTGGTTTTTAAGCTGGCAGGGCCCAGTGAACAAGTTCGCAGGACTCTACCAGCTTCGGGGACTAATGTCGGGGGGTTACCCCCGAGTAGGGTAAAGGCAAGTGCTAAGGGCAAGATCAGAAGAGACGTTTGGCAGAGTAGCTGGCTACCCGTTACTCGCTACCCGGTCGATTGCTATTCGGCCGTACACACTGATGGCCAGGAGAAAGAATCAAGGAAGTTATCCTCCCCCGAGTAGAGGAAGTGGTCCGAGTAGAAATGGCGGTTTCCTACTCGGGCCAGAAGTCAAAGGAGCCGTTCTGACACAGGATCCCGCGTATCCTGGGTCCGTATTGGAGCACTGTTCATCTGCAAAGCGCGTGCTTATCCGCGCCAGGGTGTCAGCGGGGCGTCGCAGGTTAGGGGGGCCTACCCTGTGATGGTGGCAGTGATAACAGATCAGCTTCTTGGTTTTGCACAACGACTTTCCACACAAGACAAACCAGGAAGCCAAAGGTGTCAGCGGGAAGCTGGAAGTGTGCAGTGTGCACACTATGTCGACATCTGTTTGTACTTTTCCCTATTGGCTGTATCCGCCTGGGCACCAGAATATAAGGTGCCTTGCCCCCTCCTGCGCGAGGGATCCAGAACGGGTTCACATTCTAGACCTAGATCTTCATCTAGAGAGAAGGGTGGCTACTCGGCTGTAGGCCAAACTGTACTGTGGCTACTCGGTGAGACACAAATATAAAGAGAGAAAGGCAGGAGTAGGGGTTTTACCTCCACACGAGGGCCCTGAACCTAGGTAGATCTTGTTGTTTGCAGTGATTGATTCACCCCACACGCGGCTACTCGCTGCGTGATCCCTCCCCGAGCACCTCCAGCGTCCATCGTTCCCACATCTTTAGCCATCCTATGGCATCTGCCGTGACACCACCACGACACGCTGAGTTTGAGCAGATGCAGGTCCAGCTCAAGTCTGCCCTCCAGGATGCCTTGGATCAAACTGCCGCGAAGGAGGAGATCAAGGCAGCAGCTAAGGCCAAAGAGAAGGCGCTTGAGATGGAGATCTCGGTGCTGAAGGATCACAACGCGCAGCTCGTCCTCCAAATGTCCAATGCACGCCGCATCAAAGACAGGCACATTGTTGACGAGGAGGACTGGAAGATAAAACTTGACGCGCTGCTGGTTGATCTCAAAAGTAAGTCTCCTCTTCTCTGCCTTTGGCTGTTTCTCTTCTCGTCCTTTCTACCTGGTTTCATCGCTTCTCTGCTTTCCCTTCCAATTCTTACTGGTTTCTCTTTCAGATATCTTCCATGATCTCCGCGCCGCCAGCACTCCTGCCTTGGCTAAGGCCCAAGAACTCCGAGCTGCATCCGGGCTGCCCGTTGACACCAAGTCCAGTGTCAACGAAAATCTTCTGAACATCAAGACCCAGCTCCGCCAACTCAAGGGCCTGGGCACCACCATGGTGTCCACAGCGTATAAACTTCACGATCTGTTCTGGCCTGATCAAACTGCGCCAAACAGCTTCATCGCGCTCGCCGAGAAGCTGGACGGCGTGAAGGCCGAGTTGAAGAAATGGCGCGCTTCGGCAGCTCGGGCAGGGGCGGATGAGTTGCTCCATTTCATTTGCAGCTGGTATGAGAACCTTAACCTCGACAGGATCCTTGAGATGCGCCAAGACTCCAAATGGACCAAGGATCCTGATTGCATTGCTCGCCGGAAAGCAGCAGCCTATGAGGTAGCCTCCTACGCGGACACCGCCACCTACATCGACGGCCTCCCCGAGCCAGACACTGAAGCTGAGGAAGAGGACGACGATGAAGATGAGGACACCGAGTCGGATGACTTGAGCATGTTCGAGGAGGGTGGCGCGAAGGGAGCCACCGAGAAGGGAAAAGCCAAGGTTGACGCCGACATCGAGCAGCCGCAAACCAACGCTGAGGAGACCACCATCACCACCGAGATGGTGATCCCGCAAGCGGCCCCCGAGTTGGGCGCAACTAGCAGCTTCCCGATGCCCAGCTTTCAGTCCGCTGCATCGACCTCGGCCACGGATCCTATCTCCATCGCCACGGCAACCTTAGAGCCAGCCGCCAACACCAACACTGACGCGGATGCCGAAAGCGCCAAGGCTGATGCTGATGTCGAGAAGGCTGGAGCTGATGACAAAGTTGCAGACAACATCGCTACCTCCAACTAGTGAATTCCAGAAAACACTTATTCTCTGGAACTTTTATCAGATCCCCGGGATGTCGGGTGCAAATGTATCAAACTATTAAGTCTTTTGTTTCTACTCAATTTTATCTCAGTTGAAGTTCTTAGCAACTCTGGCTCCATGCCGGGTTGCGTTAATATGCAAGTCCCCGAGTTGCATTTTTTATTCGCTCTTCCTTTTTATCTCAGCTCTTACCTGCAACTTGTTGCTTTTTTGGTAGTCGAGTCACAAGAGTTCAAAGTTGGAGTTTCAAATACTTAGCCACTTAGAAAATTCATAGTAACGCTGCCCACCACTTAGCCGAAAAGAAAAAACAGTAAAAAACACTCTATTCGGTTGCCACACGCTTCCTTTCCTTTGCAATTTTTCATGTGTTCATTGACCCTTTGGCTTGTTCTCTGGCTTGCCATGAAGCCGGGTTGCGGACAGCAGCAGAGTCGCAGAGTGTCCGGTGAGTTTAAACACACTACTTTGTATGCTTTTGAAATTCTAAGTGGTTCAACCGAATAAACAAAGTAAAACAGAGTAAACACAAGGAACAATTTGTACGAGGGCAGTCCCCGAGTTCAATTTCAGATTGCCGAATAGGAGTTTAACTCGGATAAGGAGATACATACACAGTTTTATCATGAGTGAAAACGTCGGAGTAGAGCTACATTCCAAGGGCGCTTGGATTCCTCTCCAGCTCTATCCGGCCTGTTCTTCTGGGCTGGCTGTGCGTCAATTAGATAGTAGGCATCATTGTGCAAGGCCTTGCTCACAATGAAAGGCCCTTCCCACGGAGGGGAAAGCTTGTGATCCCGGCCGTGCGTTGCACGAGCCTAAGCACCATGTCTCCTTCTCGGAAAACCCTTGGGTTCACTTTCCGGCTATGATAACACCTCAAGTTTTGCTGGTAAACAGCTGAACGTGACAGAGTTAGCTCTCTTGCTTCTTCTAGCAGGTCAACGTCATTTTCTCGAGCTTCTCTAGCCTCTGCCTCCATGTAGAGCGTTACACGGGGCGAGTCATGCTCTAGGTCAGTGGGCAACATGGCCTCAGCTCCATAAACCAGGAAGAATGGCGTGTAGCAGGTTGACCGGTTAGGGGTAGTCCTTAGACTCCACAACACCGCTGGCAACTCGTCTAGCCAAAACCCAGGTGTTTTCAGCAGCGGCTCAATCAGCCTTGGCTTTATGCCTGACAGCACCATGCCATTTGCTCTCTCAACTTGCCCATTGGAGGCGGGATGCACAACAGATGCAACATCTAGCCGAATATGCTTATCTCTGCAGAACCTCGCGAACACACCCTCAGCAAAGTGTGTGCCATTATCCGTGATAATGCTGTGCGGGTAGCCATATCTCAGGATCACATCCTTCAGAAAACTCACAGCGGTGGCTCCATCACACTTCCGAATGGGCTTCACCTCAATCCACTTTGTGAACTTGTCAACCATGACCAAGATGTGAGTCATGTTGCCTCTAGCCGGCTTGAAAGGACCCACCATATCCAAGCACCAAACAGCAAATGGCCAAGTAATGGGAATGGTCTTCAACTCGGAAGCTGGCATATGAATCTTACTTGCAAATCTTTGGCAGCCATTGCACTTTCTCACAATATCTTCAGCTTGCTTCAAAGCAGTGAGCCAAAAGAAGCCATGCCGAAAAGCCTTGTTGACCAGAGCCCGAGAAGAGGCGTGATGCCCGCATTCTCCTTGGTGTATCTCCACCAGAATTTCTTCTCCTTCTTCTGGCTCTACACAGCGCTGCAGCACACCAGTAGGACTTCTTTTATGCAGCACATCTCTGAAGATTGTATAGCCCTTGGATCTTCTCTGGATTTGTCTCGAGGTAACCTCATCACTCGGCAAGGTGCCGTCCTTTATAAAGGATAATATGGGCAAAGCCCAACTCGGTGTCCCCCGGATGGGAAACACTGGTTCGTCCAGTTCCATTGGATCAGCCACCACTTCTTCTTCTTCTGAGTTGGGGACGAGTCCCCGAGTCACCGAGCACTCAGCAAGGACCCCTTTAATGAATGCGACATTCCCCGAGTTAGGAGGGGCAGTCCCCGAGTAAGAAGGGACAATCCCCGGGTTGCAGGTGCCAGTCCCCGGGTTCTCTTTTGCAACCTCCCAGTCAATCTCCATGGGAACAGCTTCCTCACCAGGCAGAGAAGGAATGAATATAGACTCCGAGTTGGGGGATGGCTTGATAGATGGCTTTCTCAAATGCTCCAAGGCAACCCCAGCCGGGATGTACTGCCGAGAAGACCCCAACTTGGACAGCTCATCAGCTGCCTCATTCTCTGCTCGGTGTATGTGCTTGAACTCACACCCTTCAAAGAAACCAGTCATGGTTTGCACCAAAAACCGATATGATGCCATGTTGGCATCCAGAGCATCCCAGGTGCCTGAAACTTGCTGCACCACCAGATCCGAGTCGCCATAGCATACGATGCGCTGCACGCCAACCTCCTTGGCCACCTTCAAGCCGTGTACCACGGCCTCGTACTCTGCTACATTTTTGGATGCCTTGAAATGAATTTGCAGCACGTACTTGAGTTGATCTCGCTTGGGTGACGTGAGCACCACGCCAGCACCCAGGCCTTCCTTCACCTTGGAGCCATCAAAATGCATCTTCCAGTAGTTGGCTACCGGAGTAGGAGGCTCATATTGCACCTCAGCCCAATCCACCAGAAAATCTGCTAGGATCTGTGACTTGATGGCTTCTCTTCTCGCATACGTAGGAGCATACGCGGCTAGCTCAATTGCCCACTTGGCTACTCTGCCACTTGCCTCCTTGTTTCCCATGATGTCCGAGATAGGAGCAGAACTCACCACAGTGATGGGATGCTCTTGGAAATAGTGCTTCAGCTTCTTGGCGCCCAGGTACACGCCATAAGTCATCTTCTGGTAATGCGGGTAGTTCTGCTTGGAGCTGGACAGCACCTCAGTGAGATAGTACACTGGCCGCTGCACAGTCTTGCCTTCCTCTTCTCTTTCCACCACAATCACAACACTGATTACTCGGTTAGTCGCAGCAATGTACAGCAGCATTGGCTCCTTGGGTAGCGGACTAGCCAAGATGGAGCGCTACCCAGCATGGCTTTCAATTCCTTGAATGCTACATCGGCTTGCGGTGTCCAGACGAACTTGTCGCTCTTCTTCATCAGCTAATACAGAGGCAAGGCCTTCTCGCCCATTCTGCCCAGGAAGCGGCTCAGAGAAGCCAAGCAACCAGTGAACTTTTGCACATCCTTCAGGGATCTCGGCAAAGACATGCTCTCTATAGCTTTTATCTTTGAAGGATTGGCCTCAATGCCCCGACTGGATACCAAGAAGCCGAGTAGCTTGCCAGCCGGGACGCCAAAGGTGCATTTAGTCGGATTCAACTTCATCTTGTACTTGCGCAAGTTGGCAAATGTTTCCTCAATGTCACTAAGCAGAGTATGTGTTTTATTCGTTTTGATGACAATGTCATCTACGTACACCTGCACATTTTTGCCAATTTGATCATGCAATCATTTCTGGATGCATCTCTGATAGGTAGCCCCAGCATTCCGCAACCCAAAGCACATGACACGATAGCAATAAGCCTCGTACGGGGTAATAAAGGCAGTCTTTATTTGATCAGCACGGTTGAGAGCTATCTGATGAAAACCAGAGTAGGCATCTATGAAAGACAAAAGCTCACAACCAGCAGTGGAATCGATCACCTGATCTATGCGGGGTAGCGGAAAGGGATCCTTGGGGCAGGCCTTGTTCAGGTTGGTGTAGTCCACGCACATGCGTCATGCGGTATCCGCCTTGGGGTCCTCCTTCTTCTTCTCAACCATAACCGGGTTGGCTAGCCAGTCCGGATGCAAAACCTCCATGATAAAGTTGCTTATCAGCAACTTGGTGATCTGGTCACCGATAGCTTTCCTCCTCTCATCACCAAAGCGGCGCATCGCCTGCTTTACTGGCTTGGCATCATGCCGCACATGTAGCGAGTGCTCAACCAACTCCCTCGGGACACCCGGCGAATCCTCATTGGACCAGGCAAAGACGTCCCGATTCTCACGGAGGAAGTGGATGAGCTCTCTTTCCTATTTCTCTCCCAACCCGGCGCCAATGATGGCAACACGGTCTGGGAACTCAGGATCAACCTGGACCTTCTTTGTCTCCTGGGACGCCTGGAACGCAGTCCCATACTGGGAACTCGGCATGCCAGGCGCACCACCTTGCGCTGCTTGCGCCATAGAAACCACCTCATACATCTTCTTCTTCTCGGCAGCAATGACCATGGATTCCGCCAGCTGGGAACCAGCAGAAGCACACTCCATAGACCTCTTGTAGTCACCCGAGATGGTGATCACTCCATTTGGACCAGGGATCTTCATCTTCAAGTATGCAGCATGGGTTGAAGCCATGAACTTGCTGAGAGCAGGCCTACCGAGTAGGGCATGGTATGGGCTCTGGTGATCAACCACCTCGAACGCCAAGCTCTCAGTGTGGCAGTTCTCCCTGGTGTCGAATAGGACGTCTATCCAGACGCGGGCGATTGGAGAGCAAGACACTCCCGGCACAATGCCATGGAAAGTGGTCCTGCTGGGTAACAACATGTTCTCGGCCATCCCGAGCTTCTCAAGTGTGTCTCTGTACACAATGTTGATGTTGTTGCCGTTGTCAATCAGGACCTTGCTGAACCTGACGTTCTTCTGAGTACCCAAGAAGGTGGGATCCACCACCAAAGCATAGCTACCCGGGTTGGCCATCACCCTAGGATGATCAGCTCTGGACCATGTGATCTCTTGGTTGCACCAGTGCAGGTAGTGAGGCACAGCAGGGATCACAGCATTGACCTCCATCGCACGCCTGTGCAGAGACTGCTTGTCGGAGGGCTCGGAGGTGAAGATCATGTAGCTCTCGTGGTGTTCCTGGTACTGGTTGCGGTCTCCACCGCCATTGTTGCCGTTGTTGTTGTTACCTTGGTTGTTGTTGTTGTTGTTGTTGTTGTTCCTGTTGTTGTTGTGGGTGTAGAAGTTGCGATTGCGGTCATTGTTGTTGTAGTTGCGGTAGCCGCCGTTGTTGAAGTGGCGGTTGGCTCCTAAAGCCACCTGGTTCACATTCTCTCTTCTCGAGAAAGCTGCAGGCCTGGGAGCAGGTGCCCGAGCAGGCTGCACATTGGTATTCGCAGCTGGCAGAGGAGGAGGAGGGGGCAGGCCCTCATTCTTGATCTATTCCCACCAGCTGCACTTCCGAGTAGTGTGGTTGGCTGGTCTTGCCGGATGCCGAGTGTGGAAGCTACATGGCCCATCCCTCATGCTCCCAAAGACAAAGTTCGGAGCTGGATCCGAGTTGCCGCTACCTTGCTGGGGAGCACTGTACGGCTTCTTGATGCCTTGGCCCTGATTCTGGTTTTGCCCGTACTGGGCTCCAGCAGTCTTTTGCCTTTGGCTACTCCCAGCAGTCGTAGTCACAGCATTCACTTCCTCGGGGTCATACCGGGTATCAATCCGGTCACCTCTGCGCTTGTTGCGGAAATCATTGCGCTTGTTGCTGTTGTAGTTCCTTCTCGGCTCAGGAGAATCCATCAGGGGCTGAGTTGGGTCGCCGAGTGCATACATGTCTGCGATCTTGATGGTCTCAGCGAGAGTACTCGGCATCTCGCGCTGCAGCTTCTGCCACAACATGTTGCCATGCCTACAGCCCTGCGCAAACCAAGTGATGGCCTGTGCCTCATTCACACCTTCACGGGTGTTTCTCAAGGTGCTCCACCGAGTAAGATACTCGCGATCGGTCTCATCTTCCCGCTGCTTGCAAGCGGACAACTGCTGCGGCCTATTCGGCCTCTTGTATGTGCTGGTGAAGTTGCTGATGAAGGCCTCCAAGAAGTCCAGCTAGCAATTGATACTGTCCTTGGGCAGGTTGTTGAGCCAAGTCCGAGCTGGACCCTCTAGCATCTGCAGAACATACCGCACCGCCCATCTCCGGTTGCCGCCTGCAATGTGCACGGCTGTGACATAGTCACTCAACCAGTCCTCTGGCTTGGTGCTGCCATTGTAGCACTTGGTTCCCCTAGCCAGCTGAAAGTGGTTCACGGATGGCTCGTTCATGATGCGAGGGCCAAAGCATTCTAGGCCAGGCAGCCCCTTGTTCTCGAGTTGCGCGGATAGATTAATCCGGTCCAGCTTGAACCTTGCATCACTGGGCTCCAACATGCGGTCACCCAGGCGATCAGCAACGTTCCTTGGGTCAGCATAGCCGGCTAGCCCCATCGCCGAGTAGCCATCATCATACCTGTTCTCCTGCACAACAGCAGGCTGCACCACTGGGTTGGCTGCTGGCGCAGCCGCACGCGGCTGTGCTGCAGCAGGCTGTTGCGTCCGCTGTCGAGTAGGCTGAGCAGCAGGACGCCAAGAAGGGCCCTCGTTGCCTCCATCTTGCCTCTTACTGTGAGCTTTATGGGCTTGATAGCCTGCTCCTGCAGAGTTGTGTTTCTGACCAGATTCTCGCGGCACAGCGTGCTGTTTTGCAGCGAGAACCGGGTCGTACACCTGCATCTATCTACTTTTCCCAGAGTGCACACTCTGGTCCCTCTCGCGGTTGGGAAGCGGCGATGACGCCTGGTCATGAGATCCCGCTACACGCGAGTGCACAATCTGAGAGGCACCAGCACCCGGATTGGCTTTCCGGAACTCCTCATTCTGCCTAGCAGCTTCTAGCACTAACTCATTGAGCCTCTCTTGCTGCCTAGCGCGCGCGTCACCGGCAAGGTTTGGCAACTCAGCAGCTACAGCCTCTGCAGCTCTAAGTGTTTTGGCGGGGGTGCTGTATCTGGGCCTGGTAGTGGTGTTCACGGTGGCAGACTGGCTAGGAGCCTCACCAACTACTGCCATCTCGGCGCCTAAGTTGCGACGAGTAGCGCCTACTTTGCTATGCTTCCTAACAACAGGAGTAAAGCCATGGTCCTTGTTGTACTCGTTCTGGTCTAGGCTAAGCTCAAGCCTAACCTTTTCCAGCTCCAGGTGCTCGGCGAGCAACTCCTGATGCTGCCGGTCGAGCTGCGCCCTCATGGTCAAGAGCTCGAGCTCGGTGGGAGGCGGCATGCCCATCCGCACTGCGGATGCCGGTATCGTCGGTGTAGTGGAAAGAGGGATGTTGGAGTCCTTTTCGTAGGGCTTGTGGACCCTCTGGGCACCACTTGGACCAGCATGATCCTCGATGGCTCCCGCGGCAGCAGCCGCGCCCTTCCCGGCATCGGTAGCCGTGCCGGTCACCATCACCTCCACGTTGTCCGCAGAGCAGCCAGTTGGCCTTCCGTGGGCAACGAGCACAGCAGGAGGATCCTCCGCGACCAGCACCTCCTCTGGGAACTCGCGGACGACGGCGGTGGCGACGTAGACGAGGTGCGAGCCGAAGGAGAGCACCGAACCGCCTGCCGGCATGGGCATCCCGCCGAAATCCCTGGAGTTGTCGGTGACGAAGTCGAAGGAGACGAATCTGTGGACAAGGCCGCAGACCACGCGCTCCCCAGTAGCAGAAATGAGTCCCGTCCGAACATGGACTCCAGCCAGCGCCTCTGTCTGCCCCACGGTGGGCGCCAACTGTCGTGGTGGTATCACGGCAGATGCCATGGGATGGCTAAAGTTGGGGCCGATGGACGCTGGAGGTGCTCGGGGAGGGATCACACGACGAGTAGCCGCGTGTGGTAAGTCACAAACACTGCAAACAACAAGATCTTACCCAGGTTCAGGGCCCTCGTGTGGAGGTAACACCCCTACTCCTGCCTCTCTCTTTATCTGGGTGTTTACTGAGTAGCCACAGTATAGAACAGGCCTTCAGCCGAGTAGCCACTCTTCTCTCTAGTTCTCTCTGTGAGTAGTGAAGCAATCCAGCGTGTCGACTATGTTCCGAACCTCTCACAGGAGGAGGCAGGGCACCTTATATAATGGTGCCCAGCCGGATAGAATAAGACTAAAAGGTACCGCTGGATGGGACAGGAGCACTGCAGAACAGAGCACGCCTCCGGGTTCCCGCTGACGCGTGCACCGTAAGTCGTTGCGCCGTTCGGAGATGGGACCTGTCCACCCTTGTCAGTGAGATAGGGTAGGCCCCTAGCCCTGTCCTGTCCCCTCTGTCAGTGACAGGAGTTGACAGGCGCCTACCACACTGTAGCCACGCCGTAGCGCGGATAATCACGCGCTCCGTAAGTTGAACCGCACGCCGTACGGACGCAGGATACGCGGGATCCTTTGTCAGAATGGCTCCATTGACTTCTGGCCCGAGTAGGAAACTACTCCCTCTACTCAGACCAACTCCTCTACTCGGAGGAACACAACTTCCTTGATTCTTCCCTCTGGCCATTGGTGGGTACGACCGGATAGCAGCCTACCGGGTAGCAAGTACCGGGTAGCCAGCTACTTAGTCAAATAGCCCCTTTGATCTTGCCTTTAGCACTGGCCTTACCCCTACTCGGGGGTAACCCCCCGACAAGTACGTCACAAGCCAACTAGATTCACAAGAGAGGCTCCCATATGAAGGACGCATATGGGTAGAAGGTCATCCATCTTTCTATTTTGTTTACACAATTATGCTTTGACTAATAAATCAGGGGCAAAAAGAGTGAAGATAATTTTTGTGTATTAATTTGGGGCTGGGCACCCCGCTGCCAGCTCTTCTATCATTTGGATAAAGCGGATGAAGCCACTAGTTCAGGGTGTGAAATCCAATCAACAAGTGAGATAAAGATTCTCTATTTATGTCCTCATGAGCTAAAACAGGGACACAAAATAGGAATAATTTTTAGCAGGTTTTAAAGGTAGCACATGAGCAATTTACTTGGAGTGGCGGTTAAATACCACATGTAGGTAGGTATGATGGACACATTGGCAAACTTTGGTTTTTGGGAGTTGGATGCACGAGTAGAGCTCATACTCAGTATAGGTGAAGGCTAGAAAATAGACAGGGAGCTACAATCAAGAGAGCAACAACTATCATAATCATGTTTGCGACAAAGTAAAATTAACTGAGGCATAAAATTGATACTAGAACTCTAAGGAAAAATAAATCTCGAGGCTTATTGACTTTTTGTTTTCAGTATTATCATCGTGAGCATGTTCCAAGTCGATTCAAATAAAACAGTCAGAGGAGGCTACCACAATATCATGTCCTTCTAAGAATGGAACAATGCGAACAAATATTTATATGACATGTCATTTACCATTAATAAATTAGAACAAAACATGAGAGAGCATGAAATATTAAGCCGCCATTAAGTCACATATATCTTATACGAACAAACTAAGCATGCTCACATAGATGGATATATGTACAAAAATGAAAACAAATAGAGTTCATACCGGCCTCTCACTTGAATTGTCGTAGATCGTCATTATTGCTCTTCACTTGTGGCTCGAATAATATATAATGAAAATCAAGCTCCAATGGAGTCACGGACGACTGTTGAACTCTGCAAAAAAACTTTACAAAACCAAAGAAGAACAACAAATATTTGTGGCTTTTTCAATTAAAAAAAGAACAGAAAGAGAACAAGCAAACAAAACAAAATATTTTTGGATTTTTGAATATTAAACTGCAACTTAAAGGATAAAGCAAACCAACTAAAGAAACAAATAGAGAGAAACAACAGAAATATTTTTGGTCTTTTTGTGTTTTGGAAAACAAGAACACAACAATAAAACAAAAGAAATGAAAGAAACGAAAACAAACGAAAGAAGAAAAAAGAAAACATGGATATACAAAGAACCGACCGAACATGATATATAAATGAGTGTGATGTCGGTATACCTCCCCCCAAGCTTAGGAATTTGGCCTAAATGGAGATCAATCAAAGCGTGGGAAATATCCCCACTGCGGTGGGTCGTCCCTCGCGTGGTCGTACTCGGGCACCCAAGAAGAATATGAAGTAGCTGTCGCATAGTCATAACCGGGGTGCTGGTATGGAATCCTCGTGGCGTCGCAGGGCTGGACGAAATCACCATCGTACCCCTCGTCGGCATCCTCCCCTTACTAGGGGCGATGCTCAA
Source organism: Alopecurus myosuroides (assembly GCA_028641055.1). NCBI lineage: Eukaryota > Viridiplantae > Streptophyta > Magnoliopsida > Poales > Poaceae > Alopecurus > Alopecurus myosuroides. Next base: position 313,878,170 of record CM054058.1, on the reverse strand, counting down.
GATATGTGGCCAGCTCACTCTTAGAAAGCTCCCATCCTTGCATGTTATTAAGATTAAACAAAAGAGGTGCAGGCAAAAGTAATTCCCTAACAGTTTTAACAACTCTCCACCTGGATCGTTTGGAGAAAGTTAATTCAAAATATAAATTATGTAAGTGAGCATGGGTAGAAAGAAACTTATGTTGAACCATGGAAACAAGATTAAGCCTCTCTATAGGAAACTGCAAGTCTAGAGGGTGTGGCTCCAAACCATGCAAAGCTAGCAAGCGCGAGGCAATAAGACCTCCACAACTCCGCCCTTCTCACGGTTATATGAGAGACGGTAATAAATCAAAGAGCCAAAGTTATAAGACCTATCACATCTTAAGGCATATGCAATAAACGCCAAATCATAGACAGATAGCTTGCTGGCAGTTTTTCTAGCTAACACACATTTAGAAATAAAGTAGGCAAAGTATCGAATGCTAGGGAGTTGAATTTCACGAATTTTACCACTCTCCCCTGTGAATCTTCTGCCTTGGCAAATCTCTCCATATAAATCCAGTAGTGGTTTGGGCTGCCCACTTATCTTCTCACAAGACCCCCCACTCGGGTACCTTAATAGCTGCACAAAAGACACTAAAAGGCAGGCTCGCAGCTTTATTGTAAATTTTATAATGGACCATTGGGTTAGTTGGAGACCATTTAAAACGAAAATCCTACACCACAGACATAGTTAGTTTCACATATTGGATAGGCTCATCCTCAATGAAATGGTCCAAGCCTGCATTACGCACTAAAGTGTTAAAATCCTGCGAAATTTCCGTTATCCTCATGAATTCCTGACACGGATAGATTGATGGAAACACCCTCTCTTCGCGGTGCACGAGCATGACCTCATGCAACTCCAACTCCTTCGGGTTTAGTTGATAAGCATTGTGCTACATCTCTGAAATTTTTCAATAATCATCAGAAAAGTTAATTTCAAGCAACTATAAGGCCCTCGTTCGGTTGTTCTGGTCTAGTTCCCAACAAGGGATTGATCACAACGGGATTTGAGTGGAACCCCGTGTGTCACTCCAACCCCTGCCATACTTAATCCCCGCTCCATACTTGGTCCCCTGCCATTGTACCATGCCTAGCTAGGTGGTTTGCCCTTGCGAAATAACAACACACCATGATATTACTTACCTGATGAAAAGTATTTTTGACAAAATAACACCAAGAAACACTAGACTTGATAATTACAGTAACATTACTAGAATGGCATCATCATAACATTGAAAATTCTTGCATTGCCGTTACATTTAATGACCTGGTTTTCTTGACCAAAATCTCAGCAGACCTCAAACTGAAATTCAGGCCCCAGAAACAAAACAAACAAACGCCAAAGTCCCAGAGGCGCATTAGTAGTACTTGCATGTCTCCTCCCCTCAGGCGGCTCCAGGGCGACTCAAACCCTAGCCCGAACCCCCTCCCTCCCTCGAGAATCCGCGGCTGCTGCCGTCGCCGGCCGGCGGCGGTGGTGGCACCTCACCTGCAGGTTGCGGGTGGGGATGGCGGGCATTCCTCTCGCCCCGCCGTGAGTGGGGCGGCAGCGACGGATCGGAATCGCAAGGCAGCGGCGGCGCCGTCTGCCTGGCTCCTGGGCGGCACGGCCTTCCCTGTCCTAGCGGCGGGAGGCGGTGGTGCTAGGGACCAGCGTCGGCAGGGCTCCCGGCGGCGGTGGATGCGGAAGTTCCAGGAGATCTGGCCTTCTCTCGTATCCGGTACTGTTGGGAGTTGTTTCGCAGTGTCGGGGCTGCGAGACATGAGAATAAAGGAGGTCGTCCTAGGGTTTCCCATCGCGCGAGGATAAAGATCTGCCTGATGTAGGTCCTCTTTGATCAAGCCAGGGTGTCGACCCGGAGGGCTCCGCCGGCGAACTCCCATGGGTGATGCCTGGAGATTGCTGGATCGGTGGAATTCGGTCGCAATGCACGGTCATCGAAGGTGAGATTGGAGGACTAGCAATGTTGTTCGGAGTCTTTGCATCGATGGGTAACTGGCTTGGAGTTACAAGATTCGTGGCAGCGGTATGTAAGAGGGAGCGACAACATGCGTGAAGTCCAAAGTCCTACCTTTCAAGGTGAAAACCCAAGTTCTGGCCTTAATTGGTTGTGCCTGGCATTGGTCTTGTTAGAGACATTTTTTTGAGAGCGAGGATTATCTTCACGGTGAAAACCCAAGGTCTGGCCTTAATTGGTTGTGTCTAGCACCGTTCTTCTTGAAGACGTTGTTTTCGAAGAGCTGGACATCAGCTGTTGTTTAGGTGGTGGTTGTGCGGCTGCTGCAAAGACTGTAACTCTGTAGCGGGACTTTTCTTTTTAGTTCTTCTTTTTATTGTCTTTCGGCTGTGTGCATCCGTAATGACTATGGTTATTGCGTTGTTGCAGAGGCTGGGTGTAATTTGTATCTCCGTGATATTACTATACATTTCCTTTTTCAAAAAAAAAACATTTAACGACCTGGTATTTGCGGAATAAATTACAAGTCCATGCTTTTTTGTGTAACTTAGTGATATTCAATAGTTCCAGACTGAAAGGACATTGTTCCTAAATCTTGTTTTCGGTGTTTGATCACAACATGTGGAAGATCTAATGGTTTCCGTAAGTTTGATCAGAGCCAAGCATGGATAAAATGCAACATATATCTCCCTGGACACATGTACGATGGATAGAAAAAATGGAGAAAAGATAAGGAGAAAGGAGGAAAGAAACAAGAAAAGAAGAGGAGAAAACTGGGGGAGGCGGCCTCCCTGGCGGGGCTGCCCGGGCGGTGCCCCGGCCCCAGCCCTCCCCACGCCGGCCCCAGGCCGGGCTGCTCGGGCGGGTACCCGGCCCCAGCTCTCCTCCACGCCGGCCAGGCCAGGCTACGCGCCGCCCCGGCCTCCATCTTCGCCCACGCCGGCCCCAGGCCGGGCCAACCCAGGCCGGGGTGGGAAGGGGTTCCCGACCCCTGTCCAGATGCCACGCCAGCCCCACCGTGCTCCTAGGTCGGGGTGGGATTTGGACCAGCCCTGGCCGGCCTGGCCGGCCCCTTAGGCCAGGGTGGGCTGCAGAATGGGGGATCCCCCCAACGACCGTTTTTCTCGCCCCCGGTATAAAAGTAGATGTTCTTCCACCTTTAGAACTTGTCAATTACACTCACTCTCTCTCCACCATTTATTGACCAAGCTCAAGCTCAAGCATCTCCTCAAATCCCCAACCAAAGCTCGTGATACTTTGGGATTTGAAGGAGACACCACCGATCTACAACTCCACCAAGCCAATTAGAAATCCACCCACTCATCCCTTAGGGATCTTGTTATTCTTAGTTCATCGGAGCCAAGAATCTTGTTGCTCTTAGCTCATCGGAGCTCGGAGCTTTGTTGATATCCCCCGAGCTCTTGTGCTCGTGGATCTTGTTTCTCGGAGTCTTGGTGGTTCTCGGGATTCGGTGAGGACCCTCCAATCTTGTGGAGTGTGCCTCATCCTTGTAAAGGTTCTAGTTGTCAACCTCAACGGCAACATAGTGATTCAATCCTATCCACATCGGTGGAAGGACTCGAAGGAGATATGGTGTGCCATTTGAGGGCTACTCGGTTCCACTTTAGTGGCACCGCACGGCTCCAACGGAGATTAGCTTCCATTGGGAAGTGAACTTCGGGATAAATCTCCACGTCATAATGTTCAGTTATTCCTCAACTTACCTTTACTAGTTACTACTAGCTTAGTCATATATTCACCTTGTGCTAGTTGTACTTGCTCAACATATAGGATTGTTCACCTAGTTGCATAATCTAGATAATCTATATTTGAGCACTACCTTGTTAACTTGAAAAAGAAGTTAAAATTTGTAGTTAACCTATTCACCCCCCTCTAGTTAACCTCTCGATCATTCAATTGGTATCAGAGCCTCGTCTCTTTATATAGGGCTTTACCTCCTAAAGAGGAGGAAAGGATGGCTAATGATCCCGTCACCATGGAGGGGATTCAAAAGTTAATCCAAGCTATGATTGATAGTTTCGAGAAAAAGATGGATGGACTAATAAAAGAATTGACATCCCCATCTAATCAATCTAGAGAGAATGTTACCTTATATGAACATGGAAACCCCATTCCAACTAAGGAAGGAACCGCAACATCTTCACCTTTAAATGGTAGTGGTGGAAACCCCTTTTGCTATGCTTATAACAATGCTCCTAATGTTCAACATCCACATGTTAATCATCTTGGTCCGCCTCCTATGGTGGATAGGCATCGTTTTACTAATTGGAAAGCTTCCATGAAGTCTTACATGTGCAGCTCTTCAATGCAAATATGGAGAATTGTTGAAAAAGGATATGAGCCAAAGGATCTCGCGAACTTAAGCTCAAGTGACATCATAGATGAGAAACTCAATGCTCATGCTTTGCACATGTTGGAGAGGGCAATGGAAAAGGAAGGAGTTGAGCACATCCGGTCCTTCACAAGTGAGAAGAAGGCTTATGATTTCCTTGTTGATATGTTTGACGGCAACGTCAACCTTCAACGATCCAAGAAGTCAATCATTCAAAGACAAGTTGAACACTTTCACTCGAGTGATGGAGAGAACATAGAAGACATGTTTAGAAGACTCAAGGCTCTCGTAAATGACATGAGAGATTATGGATTCACGGATTGTACGGAGAATTGGGTCAAGGAGAAATTTCTACTCACCTTGATGCCATACAATGAAAACATGGTGATGAATGTACAAGCAAGGGCCGATTACTTGGACCTATCCTCCAATGATGTTTTGGGTCTCTTTATCACCCTAAAAGTCATGAAGTAAACCTCTGATGATGTCATGGCCCGTGTAAATGGAATGAAGAGACCCTCTCTTGCCTTGAAGGCCAAGGCCATTCCCCATGAAGAAAATGACTCAGTCGATGATGGTGGATCTACTCATGAGGTCTCCGAGAAAGAGATGAAGACATCACATGAAGAATGCTTGGCTCTTGCTCAACACAAGTGGTGGAAGAAGGGAGACTTTAGATCCAATGCCACCAAGAATAAAGGGAAGGAAGTCTCAAGCATAAAGAAGGCAAGAACTTGCTTCAATTGTGGAGATTCCGAGCACTTTGTTGCCGAGTGCCCCTTCAAGAGTAGAATTAAAAATGGTGGAAGACTTATCAAAAAATCCACTTTCATTCCCAAGTCCAAGAACTTCATCAAGAGAGGCCTTCCTAGGGCGTTGATTGCAAAAGAAGTTTAGTGCACATCCGGTGGTGAAGAGAGCGATGGTGAAGGTGAACAAGTGGGTATCGCGGTCGTGGCTAGGGGCGTCGTACCTCCTAACTTAATGTAACATCCCTGATTTTTGGAAAACTCAAAAATCACAAAAATTTGAAACTTTTTGTTTTCATGTTTAGTAAGTCACCAAAAACCAAATGAGATGCAAGAAACAAAAGAAAACAATGCATGTTCTAATGTTTTGGAAATGAAAATCCAATATACTTCTATTCCATAAACCCTAAAGCATTTCAAAATAAATATTTCTACATAAATAAAATAATTCTTCTTAAGCAAACCCTTACACCAAACATGTTTTCAACCCAATTATGATCTTGAAAATATTTTTGATATATAAAAACTAGAGAATTGTTATCTCTAATATTTTCTTCTTATCTCTAAAAAGGGTTTCACTATTATTGAAAACCCCAAAATAAATATAAGTTGGATCCTTGTTTTTTCCAAGTGTTATGTCAATCAACAAAATAGTATAGTGCTATAAAAATAAATTGTTTATGAAAACAAGTAAGATACTTTGAGAAAACAATGTTTTCATTTGGGAAAACCTTTCTGCTTTTACTAAACCCCATTTCCAAATTTATTAAATAATTCTCTATGTTTGAAATATAACAAAAGGATACTAATTGTGGTTTCACTAATATGTTGAAAATATACAATATGAAAGTTCCTAAAAGGGTCTTAGAAAACAATAGTTGAACCATAGAAAATATTTCTAAAAATTGTTTTAATCATATAAAAATTAATGTTTTCTATTAAGTGACTATCATTGTTTCTTCATATTTTAAATCATAAAATATGAAAACCATTAAAAATGATTTTGGAAAAATTTCATTTAATCACATTGTTGTCTCTGATATTTTATTCAACCAATAATTTTCATTTATATAATTGATATTTTTAAAATGGCATTAATATGCTATTAGTGAAATCATTTTTATTTCAAAATATAAAATAGCAAAACAAGTGTAAATGATTTTAAAAAAATGATATTTGACTTATATAATGTCTCTTTATTTTTATAAAACCCTTTCTCAAAATTAAATTTGATTTTCTATTAAAAATGCTATTAGGTCACTTTTAATGAATTATTCAAAATTCATAATTCAAAAATGTAATATGTTCAAAAGTTTGTGAAATTGGTATTTATGGAAAGGAAATTAAATTTTAGGAATTTAGAAATTTGTTTCATATCATTTGGATACTTAAAACAGAAGATATAATTAAAACAATTAAACAGAAATAAAAGAAAAGAAAAAGGCTGGATGACGTCATGATGACGTCATCACCATCAAGCTCAAGCCGTTGCTATTTCTTCCGTTTCTACTCCGATTTCAATCCGGCGATAACTCGCGATTTAAGCCACCTTAATTCCTCCCCGAGCACTCTCCTTAAAGCCCCCAATCCCCTCTCCATTTCCCCTCTCCTCCCCCTCCATTTCGTGCCCCCTCTCGGCCGAATTTGCTCGTCGGAGTCCGTGCTGTCCGCCGTCGTGTTTTCACGATTCCGGCGAGGTGAGACCTTCCCCGTGCCCGAGACCACCTCTCCCTGGACCCCCGTGACCTTGCGCACGTTTTGATGCCCTTTCTCTTCTCCTTGGTGCAGTGTAGCGACGAGTGCGAACTCGCCGGAGCCGAAAACCACACGGCCACCTCGGGACCTCCTCGCCGCCATCGTAGCAGAGCCCGTGGAACCGCCCCGTCGTCACCATCTTCCTCGCTGTACTGCCCCGAGTCTCCCCGTGGTCTCCTCGAGCCCGGAGGCACACCGGAACGCGTCGTCGACAACCTCCCGTGAGCAGCACCGCCGCCGTCGCCATTTTCCAGCGAGAAACCACCGGTGAGCTCCCCCTCCCTTCTCTGTACCGTTAGATCTAAATCTAGTGGCCTAGATTAGATCACTTAAGCGAAGGGGTACGTTGCCCTCAGATCTGGATCCAACGGCCCCGATCAAATCACTTATCCACGTCAGCGTGTGCCACGCAGCAGCCCAGTCATCAGCCTCGCCCAATCAGGATCAGCCACGTGGCCCAGCCTTATTTGAATTTTTCTCCCGCTGGAATTATTTGGCAACTTTGCAGAAACACCCTTGCACCTTTGAACCATCATAACTTTTGATCCATGAAGCCAAATTTAGCAATCTTGGACTTTTTGAAAAGCCCTTGACAATTAGAAACTTTTGGCACTGACCAAATTCAAATTTGAGAAACTTAAATTTGTTCAAATTCAAATATGCTTGTTTGATGAAATTTGGCATAATTCAAATTCTACAAATCCAAAAATTGCAAATAAAATATATTTGGAAACCTTAGAATGTGTACTTTCATATCCTCTGTCCCAAAATAATATTTGAACAAATTAAAATTGAATTTAGAATTAAGTTGACTATTTGAGTAATTTTGACATAGATTTAATTCTGTAAATAATTTCAATATAGTTCCTTTGGCAAAATTGCTCCATTTGATAACCTTGAACCAGAGGCATTAGTGCCTAACCATTTTGAACACCCTTGGACCATGACCATGTGTTTTTGACCAAAAACCCAACATAGTGATACATCCATTTTCACCATGATTTAGGAATTGTTTTCAACTGTTTTTCCTTGATGTTATGTCTAAGTGGAGCCAAGCCAAGTCCTTAGAATGTGTCAATCACATATAGTACCAAATAGTGAAATTTAGTTCGCTATCTACTTCTCCACTCCCCTTTCATGCTTCAAGATTTCATCAAATTGGGATTTGTGAGAACCATGAAGTGCAATGGAGGACTTAACCATCTAGAGATTTTTCAACATGAAGATAGAAGACCAATGAAGAACTTAGCAAATAAAACAAACTTTAGAAGCATCTCCAAGAAGTGGAAGCACTTAGAAGACTAAACCCCTTTATCTCTAAGTCCTTTTCCTTTCCTTTCCTATTCTTCTCCTTTCAATCTGGTGGCAACATGAAGAGCTACAAGGAAGATCAATGAAGAAGTTTTGAAGAGAAGACTTAGACTCCACAACAACTAGAAGCAACTCAAGAAGTACAAGTGTGAAGAAATTCAGTAGAAAGCATCTACCTCTCTCTTTCTGTCTTTTCTATTTTCTTTCTTTTCAAATTGACTTAGTAATATTTTCACATTTGTTAAATAAAACACTTAGTTGTGACCACACCACTTGGGAAACAACTAGTGAGAAAACCATGAAGACTATCAAGACCAAGAGAAGCACCACACCAAGGAAGGAAACAACTTAGATGGCATGATGATGATCTTCAAGAAGGCAATCACATGAGGACTAGAAGCAATCCACCCAAGTTGAAGAATAACAAGTTATTTTGTCCAACCATTGACCCAAATGGAAAACCCAAGACTTAGTAATATTTTCCCTTGGATGATGAAGTTAGTAGACCTACCCTAACCACAATGGAAAATACTAACATAGTCACTCAAATATTTTTGAAGGTGAATATGACCAAGTGTTTGCATGTATTACTTTAGTTGAAGAAGTAATATGTTTATTCTTAGTGAACTCTTGGAACTTCCTCGACAAGTATGGTTATAATAAAGTTAGATCACATCAAGATCAACCTAGTCCATCCCAAGTAAACTCTTGGAAATCCCTTAACAAGTATGGAACTAGGAAAGAATAAATATTTCAAACCCAAACCTTGTCCTAACCAACTTGGTTAAGCCCCTTTTGATATGTTAGTTGCTATGTATGTTTTCTACACTTGTATGATTGTTTGGTAGAATGTTTGTTTATTTTGTTATTGTGTTTTCAATGAATAGATTGTACGGAGAGCAACGATCTTTTGTGAAGAGAGTGTGTTATCTTCACCAACTTCAACAAGGCAAGTAACACATCATCAACTACCCATTATTTTCTATATGCATTAGTTGATTTTTGAGTAGTATGCATTGATAGGAAATTTTACCAAGTTATATTATGCTATGCTATTATCCTAGTAGTGTTTAGCCATCCCTTTTATCCTTGTTATTTATATCCTTAGAACTTGATTAGATGCTATGCAATGTGACAAATGATTTTTACTTGATGTTGTGGAAAAATTCTAAGTAACAACTTCAATGAACCACCTGGGTGGATTTGGTTGTTTGGCTGATGAGAGTTGAGTGTCTCCCCGAGGGGTTGTTCACTTGAGGAATGCCACCCAGGAACAAAGTGATTATGATGTTCCCCAAGTTTAGATTGCTTCCAGTGCAGCCTTTAGTCATATGGGCTCTGTCTTGATCAACTAAGTTGTGAGGGTTCAGCCTGGGCTTGACAAGCAGATGTAGCATAATTATAGGTGGAACGGGTCTTGCCATTGGGTTGGATTCTTGCTTCTGAAAGATCTCGTCTTGATTCTTCTCCTTTCCTTAATGCACTCAGAGTGTATAGGATGTTTGGGTTGAGTTGGGTCTGAAGGTGAAAGTGCACAAGCTCTGCAGAGTCAACAAACTAAGATCTTAGCCGTGTCCCCGGTTATGGACAACTATGAGCAGCTGGACAAGGAAGGACGGAAGAATCACATCACCATTTTCAATAAGTAAAATTTTGACCAACTGAAGAGTATTGTGGTACTTGGATTTCAGTCCAATGATGCCACCCTTTTGAAAAGAAAAGCTTGTTTTACAAAAGTGATAGGAGAAAACTGGCTTTATGCAAAAACTTAGCCAAAACTCCACTCAGCCAAATAAGCATGTAGTATTAATCTTGCCATTTATATCCACCATAGTGTTACTTGCCAATACATTAAATTGTATTGACTCCCTTGTGGCTGCATATTCCATATTGCAGATTTTTCTGAAGACGAGTGAGGATTTCGTTTAGGATCTCGAGACTATCGCCAACATGTTTTGCCTGTGGCACATGAAGAAGATGGGCTTAATGTTATTCATGTTTTCCGCTGTATACTTTGTTTTCTGCTAGTCTTCTAAGACTATGCAAGTTGTAATACTATTTTGTAAAGACTGGATCATGCGATGTAATAGAATTTGATGCATTTGCATGATATTTCATTTTGTACTGAGGTGCTAGCAATTGATCCAGAGACTAGCACAATAACACAGGTATTCCATCTTTATTAAAAGTTGGGATGCTACAAAATGGTATCAGAGCATTGTGTTGCCTGTAGGATTCGAGACCCTAAGTTTGGAAAATACCCTAGGATTGAAAATTTTCTATGTTCAAACCTTCTAGAAACAAAACAACTATCTTATTTCTTCTCATATCCTCTCATCTACTATTCACCTTCAAAACTTTCTAGTTGACCTACTTCTTGAATACCATCAAGGCAAGATTGTTGATGACCATACCAAGAAGTGCAAGAAGTATTTTCACCACATGAAGACCTACACTCAAGATTTTTGAAGAAGAAAAACATAGACTTCCCAACAATCAAGAACACCTCAAGACATGGAGAGAAGAATATGAAGAAAAGCTCAAGAAGATATAGATGAGACCATCAATCTAGTTCCTTTGTTAGAACAACGTTAACGTGTTAGTGTATTGATCATATCAATGAGTGTGGTATGACAATATTAGTATTTTCTAAAAAACTATGTTGTTTGGTGTGATGAATGTGTTGCTATATGTTTGTTATGTGTTGAGTTTCCTTGATCTGCTGTGTTTGGATAGGAACCTTCTTAGATCCTTTCTAACCTCTACTCCTCTTCCATAAAACCTCAAAACAGATGTCTAACCAGAATGCCAACAACCCGGAGAACTCAATAGCAATGCAGATGCTACTAGATGCTCAAACTCAGCTGATACAACTGATGACCCAGAACCAAGCAAACAACCCCAATATGGAGTTAACACCAGGAATGCAACAAGTGTTAGATACCCAATCCCAGATAGTGCACATGATGTCCCAAAACATGACCAATAGTGGAAACCATCAACCCTTGGTAGCTAGGGATAACCAGGAGACAAAAGAAGAAATGTTTTCAACACTCAAAGCCTGCAAAGCTTGTGGAGAGATAGGACACTATTCCAAAGATTGTCCAGATGAGTGGCCCCATGGTGATGTAAACAACTCAATTGAAGGATACTTCACTCAAGTTACTTGTTTTCTGTGTGAAGGGACAACACATGTTCCAACACAATGTCCACTTTACCCCATGGTACAACAAGTTGGACAACAAGCCAAAATGGAAATGCTTAGTGCAATCCAAGAGAACTTAGGAAAACCAGAAGTGAAAGGAAAACACAAGCTGGATACTTTTCAGATGGACCATGTCAAGATAGATACTGGAGCCAAGACTACACCACATCCATATTCATCCAAACACTCCACCAAGAATTGCTATTCTTGTGAAGAAGATGGACATTTGTCTAGAAATTGTCCCAACAAGAAACCCAGACCTTCAACCAACATAGTTGAGTATACTGGGCAGCAGTATGAAGATATGATGGCCAATTTAACTCCACCAAGGAAGAAGAAGAAACTTCAGAAGAACCCCAATCCTGTCTATAGAGACATCAGCCAAGTGACTTGCTTCAAATGCAGAGATAAAGGACACTATGCAAATGGATGCCCTCAAAGGGAGAAGGAAGGAAACAAGACTTTCTGAAAGAAGGAATCTTAGGCAAAGTTTCATGTTGAAAATAAATTTATTTTCCCTAGAAGTCCTTCCAGTGTAATAAACCACAATGAATATCTGAGAAATGTGTTCCCATTATAATGAGATGATGTTGTGAAATCCTCTCAACTTGATCTTTTGATTGACCCAAAGAGTGACCCCTCAGTGTCAAAGGTAGTTCAACAGACCTATGTTGGTCTACACCTCTACCACAAAGGAAATTTCTACTCAAGAAAATCTCAAATCAATCTACACTCCAATCTAATGAAAATAGACTACCCACAAAACTTTCTTTTAAGGGTGGTAGCCCACCCAGTTGTTTTGGAATCCAATTACCCAAATCTTCCTTTCTAACCTTCCCAAATCTCGGGACGAGATTTCTTTTAAGGGTGGTAGTCTGTAACATCCCTGATTTTTGGAAAACTCAAAAATCACAAAAATTTGAAACTTTTTGTTTTCATGTTTAGTAAGTCACCAAAAACCAAATGAGATGCAAGAAACAAAAGAAAACAATGCATGTTCTAATGTTTTGGAAATGAAAATCCAATATACTTCTATTCCATAAACCCTAAAGCATTTCAAAATAAATATTTCTACATAAATAAAATAATTCTTCTTAAGCAAACCCTTACACCAAACATGTTTTCAACCCAATTATGATCTTGAAAATATTTTTGATATATAAAAACTAGAGAATTGTTATCTCTAATATTTTCTTCTTATCTCTAAAAAGGGTTTCACTATTATTGAAAACCCCAAAATAAATATAAGTTGGATCCTTGTTTTTTCCAAGTGTTATGTCAATCAACAAAATAGTATAGTGCTATAAAAATAAATTGTTTATGAAAACAAGTAAGATACTTTGAGAAAACAATGTTTTCATTTGGGAAAACCTTTCTGCTTTTACTAAACCCCATTTCCAAATTTATTAAATAATTCTCTATGTTTGAAATATAACAAAAGGATACTAATTGTGGTTTCACTAATATGTTGAAAATATACAATATGAAAGTTCCTAAAAGGGTCTTAGAAAACAATAGTTGAACCATAGAAAATATTTCTAAAAATTGTTTTAATCATATAAAAATTAATGTTTTCTATTAAGTGACTATCATTGTTTCTTCATATTTTAAATCATAAAATATGAAAACCATTAAAAATGATTTTGGAAAAATTTCATTTAATCACATTGTTGTCTCTGATATTTTATTCAACCAATAATTTTCATTTATATAATTGATATTTTTAAAATGGCATTAATATGCTATTAGTGAAATCATTTTTATTTCAAAATATAAAATAGCAAAACAAGTGTAAATGATTTTAAAAAAATGATATTTGACTTATATAATGTCTCTTTATTTTTATAAAACCCTTTCTCAAAATTAAATTTGATTTTCTATTAAAAATGCTATTAGGTCACTTTTAATGAATTATTCAAAATTCATAATTCAAAAATGTAATATGTTCAAAAGTTTGTGAAATTGGTATTTATGGAAAGGAAATTAAATTTTAGGAATTTAGAAATTTGTTTCATATCATTTGGATACTTAAAACAGAAGATATAATTAAAACAATTAAACAGAAATAAAAGAAAAGAAAAAGGCTGGATGACGTCATGATGACGTCATCACCATCAAGCTCAAGCCGTTGCTATTTCTTCCGTTTCTACTCCGATTTCAATCCGGCGATAACTCGCGATTTAAGCCACCTTAATTCCTCCCCGAGCACTCTCCTTAAAGCCCCCAATCCCCTCTCCATTTCCCCTCTCCTCCCCCTCCATTTCGTGCCCCCTCTCGGCCGAATTTGCTCGTCGGAGTCCGTGCTGTCCGCCGTCGTGTTTTCACGATTCCGGCGAGGTGAGACCTTCCCCGTGCCCGAGACCACCTCTCCCTGGACCCCCGTGACCTTGCGCACGTTTTGATGCCCTTTCTCTTCTCCTTGGTGCAGTGTAGCGACGAGTGCGAACTCGCCGGAGCCGAAAACCACACGGCCACCTCGGGACCTCCTCGCCGCCATCGTAGCAGAGCCCGTGGAACCGCCCCGTCGTCACCATCTTCCTCGCTGTACTGCCCCGAGTCTCCCCGTGGTCTCCTCGAGCCCGGAGGCACACCGGAACGCGTCGTCGACAACCTCCCGTGAGCAGCACCGCCGCCGTCGCCATTTTCCAGCGAGAAACCACCGGTGAGCTCCCCCTCCCTTCTCTGTACCGTTAGATCTAAATCTAGTGGCCTAGATTAGATCACTTAAGCGAAGGGGTACGTTGCCCTCAGATCTGGATCCAACGGCCCCGATCAAATCACTTATCCACGTCAGCGTGTGCCACGCAGCAGCCCAGTCATCAGCCTCGCCCAATCAGGATCAGCCACGTGGCCCAGCCTTATTTGAATTTTTCTCCCGCTGGAATTATTTGGCAACTTTGCAGAAACACCCTTGCACCTTTGAACCATCATAACTTTTGATCCATGAAGCCAAATTTAGCAATCTTGGACTTTTTGAAAAGCCCTTGACAATTAGAAACTTTTGGCACTGACCAAATTCAAATTTGAGAAACTTAAATTTGTTCAAATTCAAATATGCTTGTTTGATGAAATTTGGCATAATTCAAATTCTACAAATCCAAAAATTGCAAATAAAATATATTTGGAAACCTTAGAATGTGTACTTTCATATCCTCTGTCCCAAAATAATATTTGAACAAATTAAAATTGAATTTAGAATTAAGTTGACTATTTGAGTAATTTTGACATAGATTTAATTCTGTAAATAATTTCAATATAGTTCCTTTGGCAAAATTGCTCCATTTGATAACCTTGAACCAGAGGCATTAGTGCCTAACCATTTTGAACACCCTTGGACCATGACCATGTGTTTTTGACCAAAAACCCAACATAGTGATACATCCATTTTCACCATGATTTAGGAATTGTTTTCAACTGTTTTTCCTTGATGTTATGTCTAAGTGGAGCCAAGCCAAGTCCTTAGAATGTGTCAATCACATATAGTACCAAATAGTGAAATTTAGTTCGCTATCTACTTCTCCACTCCCCTTTCATGCTTCAAGATTTCATCAAATTGGGATTTGTGAGAACCATGAAGTGCAATGGAGGACTTAACCATCTAGAGATTTTTCAACATGAAGATAGAAGACCAATGAAGAACTTAGCAAATAAAACAAACTTTAGAAGCATCTCCAAGAAGTGGAAGCACTTAGAAGACTAAACCCCTTTATCTCTAAGTCCTTTTCCTTTCCTTTCCTATTCTTCTCCTTTCAATCTGGTGGCAACATGAAGAGCTACAAGGAAGATCAATGAAGAAGTTTTGAAGAGAAGACTTAGACTCCACAACAACTAGAAGCAACTCAAGAAGTACAAGTGTGAAGAAATTCAGTAGAAAGCATCTACCTCTCTCTTTCTGTCTTTTCTATTTTCTTTCTTTTCAAATTGACTTAGTAATATTTTCACATTTGTTAAATAAAACACTTAGTTGTGACCACACCACTTGGGAAACAACTAGTGAGAAAACCATGAAGACTATCAAGACCAAGAGAAGCACCACACCAAGGAAGGAAACAACTTAGATGGCATGATGATGATCTTCAAGAAGGCAATCACATGAGGACTAGAAGCAATCCACCCAAGTTGAAGAATAACAAGTTATTTTGTCCAACCATTGACCCAAATGGAAAACCCAAGACTTAGTAATATTTTCCCTTGGATGATGAAGTTAGTAGACCTACCCTAACCACAATGGAAAATACTAACATAGTCACTCAAATATTTTTGAAGGTGAATATGACCAAGTGTTTGCATGTATTACTTTAGTTGAAGAAGTAATATGTTTATTCTTAGTGAACTCTTGGAACTTCCTCGACAAGTATGGTTATAATAAAGTTAGATCACATCAAGATCAACCTAGTCCATCCCAAGTAAACTCTTGGAAATCCCTTAACAAGTATGGAACTAGGAAAGAATAAATATTTCAAACCCAAACCTTGTCCTAACCAACTTGGTTAAGCCCCTTTTGATATGTTAGTTGCTATGTATGTTTTCTACACTTGTATGATTGTTTGGTAGAATGTTTGTTTATTTTGTTATTGTGTTTTCAATGAATAGATTGTACGGAGAGCAACGATCTTTTGTGAAGAGAGTGTGTTATCTTCACCAACTTCAACAAGGCAAGTAACACATCATCAACTACCCATTATTTTCTATATGCATTAGTTGATTTTTGAGTAGTATGCATTGATAGGAAATTTTACCAAGTTATATTATGCTATGCTATTATCCTAGTAGTGTTTAGCCATCCCTTTTATCCTTGTTATTTATATCCTTAGAACTTGATTAGATGCTATGCAATGTGACAAATGATTTTTACTTGATGTTGTGGAAAAATTCTAAGTAACAACTTCAATGAACCACCTGGGTGGATTTGGTTGTTTGGCTGATGAGAGTTGAGTGTCTCCCCGAGGGGTTGTTCACTTGAGGAATGCCACCCAGGAACAAAGTGATTATGATGTTCCCCAAGTTTAGATTGCTTCCAGTGCAGCCTTTAGTCATATGGGCTCTGTCTTGATCAACTAAGTTGTGAGGGTTCAGCCTGGGCTTGACAAGCAGATGTAGCATAATTATAGGTGGAACGGGTCTTGCCATTGGGTTGGATTCTTGCTTCTGAAAGATCTCGTCTTGATTCTTCTCCTTTCCTTAATGCACTCAGAGTGTATAGGATGTTTGGGTTGAGTTGGGTCTGAAGGTGAAAGTGCACAAGCTCTGCAGAGTCAACAAACTAAGATCTTAGCCGTGTCCCCGGTTATGGACAACTATGAGCAGCTGGACAAGGAAGGACGGAAGAATCACATCACCATTTTCAATAAGTAAAATTTTGACCAACTGAAGAGTATTGTGGTACTTGGATTTCAGTCCAATGATGCCACCCTTTTGAAAAGAAAAGCTTGTTTTACAAAAGTGATAGGAGAAAACTGGCTTTATGCAAAAACTTAGCCAAAACTCCACTCAGCCAAATAAGCATGTAGTATTAATCTTGCCATTTATATCCACCATAGTGTTACTTGCCAATACATTAAATTGTATTGACTCCCTTGTGGCTGCATATTCCATATTGCAGATTTTTCTGAAGACGAGTGAGGATTTCGTTTAGGATCTCGAGACTATCGCCAACATGTTTTGCCTGTGGCACATGAAGAAGATGGGCTTAATGTTATTCATGTTTTCCGCTGTATACTTTGTTTTCTGCTAGTCTTCTAAGACTATGCAAGTTGTAATACTATTTTGTAAAGACTGGATCATGCGATGTAATAGAATTTGATGCATTTGCATGATATTTCATTTTGTACTGAGGTGCTAGCAATTGATCCAGAGACTAGCACAATAACACAGGTATTCCATCTTTATTAAAAGTTGGGATGCTACACTTAAGATCTCTCTTCTACAACCCAAATGACAACAAGGGTCCTTCGAGTCACAAGTGCTTCATGGCCAAGGGTAATATCCCCAAAGGTGATTCCTACACTCAAACTTGCAAACTCTTCTACTCCTTCACTATTAAATTGTGTCGAGGAAGACCCCTTGATAAACTTTGTGGAAAAACTAGAAGGAGAAACTAAATCTATCTTTGTCTCTCTCATGGATCAATTAAGTGAGTCACATGGCCTCATTGATGAACATGAGGAGAGAATAACATTACTTGAAAAGTTTGCTCGTGATGATGCTAGTAAAATTGAGGAGCTTGAGAAAGCTCTAGATGAATCACATTGCTTTAGGGAAAGCATAGAGGAAACCTTTGCAATTGACATAACTAAAGTAAAACTTGATTGTGAACATGCTTTTGCTAAGGTAACGGAATTCATGGCCTTAAATGATGCAACTAACCAAGGTTACAATGAACTCATTAAGGATTTTGATAAGCTTAAAATTGATTATCGAACAATTTCAAATGAGCTCAAGACCTTAAAAGGGGTAAAAATTGTGAATGAAAACTCTTCTGTTACTAACCCCTTGTGTGTCAAGGCAACTATCATTGAGGAGAACAATAGGTTGAAGGCACAACTCAACAAAGGTCTTGCCACATGCATTCAAGGGCAAAAGAACCTTAATGATCTTTTGAGTAATCATAAGAGAGTTATTGGCAAGGAAGGCCTTGGTTTTGGTTCCACTTACAAGGTGGCTTACAAGAACAAGTAAACTCCCTCCACTAACTCTATTGTATTTGTGAAGGAGGGGGAGTTGGCTAATCATGAATATGGGTTTGATATTATTGCTAAGAGTATCATTCCTAGGAACACTACTACTCACAACAACTTTGCGGGAAAGTATAACCCATCTTATGTGCTTCTTAAATCTATTGATGGTCATGTTTATGCAAAATATGTTGGCACCTCATATGGTGATGATTACAAGCATGCTATTTGGATTCCTAAGAACCTTGTGACTAACAAAAAAGGACCCATCCAAAAATGGGTACCTAAGACAAGAAGTTGATTCATTGTAGGGTTGTATTTCCGATGGAACATCATGGATGATTGATAGTGGGTGTTCCGCACACATGACCGAAAGCAAGGAAGTGTTAGATGATTTGAAACTCCAACTTCTCAAATTTTCTCATGTAACTATTGGTGATCGCTCACAACTTAAGGTAGTGGGACATGGCAAGGTGGTCATTTCTCTGGATTCATCCATTGAGAAAGTCCTCCTTGTTGAGTCCCTTGGCTATAATCTTCTTCCGTCTTGCAACTTTGTGAATGCAATTTTACATGTGTATTTGGGAGACATCACGTGCTTGTTTTTACACTATTTCTCTTTAAGTAGCCTTTGTTGGATTTGTGGAAAACGGTATGTATATAGTGGATTTATCGAAAGAAACTACACATATCGCCACTTGTCTAATGGCTAAGTCCGACGTGGGGTGGCTTTGGCATCACCGCTTGGGCCATGTCGGTATGATAAATTTACAAACTCTTGTGAAGGGTGAGCACGTGGTAGGACTAACAAGTGTGAATTTTTCCAAAGATCGCGCGTGTAGCTCTTGTATTGCCGGAAAGATGCATGAGAATAATCATCCCAAGACATCAATCATCTCCATAACAAGGTCCTTTGAGCGTATTAACTTGAATTTATTTGGGCCTCCCACATATGATAGTCTCGGTGGCAAAAAGTATTGTTTGGTGATTGTTGATGACTATACAAGATACACTTGGGTATTCTATATCAAGAAGAAGAGTGAGACTCAAGAAAGGTTCATATCTTGGGCCACGGAAGTGCAACGCCAATATGACACCAATATCTTTTCTATTAGGAGTGACAATGGGTCTGAGTTAAAGAACTACACCATGGATGAAGGCATCAATATTACGCTGCGTACACCCCTCAACAAAATGGTGTAGCGGAGAGGAAGAATCGCACACTTATTGATATGGCAAGAACTATGATGGCCGAGTTCAAATCTCCATATAACTTTTGGGCCGAAGCCATCAACACAACCGACTCTTCCTACGTCCGATGATTGGCATGACTCCATATGAACTCCTAACCGGTAACAAACCCAACCTCAAATATCTTCGAGTGTTTGGGTACAAATATCAAGTTTACATAAAAGGAACTAGATTGTCTAAGTTTGATCCTAGAACTTTTGAAGGCATATTCGTTGGTTACGCCATGAACTCCCACACTTATAGAGTCTACAACATATCCACCGGGTGTGTTGAAGAATCTATGAATGTGGAATTTCATGAGGATAATGGCTCCCAAGTGGAGCAATTTGATTGTGATGATGTAGGTGATGAACCGTCCTCCATAGCCATAGGAAGAATGGGTACAGGTCCACTTATACCCATTGAGGGACACCTTGTGGCAAATGAGGATGGGACTAGCTCTACGCAAGTGGAGCCCTCTACATCAACCACCAATCAAATGGTAGACCAAGAACAAGAACAAGACCTTCAAGTCGATACCACTCATCAAGAAAGTGATCGAGATCCACCCAATGATAATGGTGGAAATGACTTTGGTGAGTCTTCACCAAGAACTCCACTCCGGATGGATAATGGTCTTGATGAAGGAAATGATGAGGATATCCCCCCAAATGAGAATCTCGATGATGCACTAGTTCGTATCATGACTCGTCAAGCATCAAGATTTGCAAAAAAAAAGTCACATTATCAAAAGAATATTATTGGTGGCTTGGGAAGAAGTGTCTCCACTCGTGGACAAGTACTCAAGTTTTGTGGTATTCATTCATATGTCTCTCATGTTGAACCTATCAAAGTGTATGATGCTCTTGAAGATGAAGATTGGGTTCAAGCCATGCATGAAGAGCTCCATAATTTTGAGAGAAACAAAGTATGGTCACTAGTGGAAAGACCCAAGGATCATAATGTCATTGGAACTAAATGGGTGTTAAAAAACAAGCAAGATTCTCATGGGCAAGTGATTCGCAACAAGTCTCGATTGGTTGCTCAAGGCTACTCTCAAGTCGAAGGACTTGACTACGGTGAAACTTTCGCTCCCGCAGCTAGACTTGAATCCATTCGTATATTACTTGCATTTGCCACTAGTCATAACTTCATCTTGCATCAAATGGACATTAAAAGTGCTTTTCTAAATGGTCCTCTAAATGAAATGGTATATGTTAAACAACCTCCGGGGTTCGAGGATCCCAAGTATCCTAACCATGTCTACTTTGTCCATAAGGCTTTGTATGGCCTCAAACAAGCCCCATGTGCTTGGTATGATCATTTAAAGGAGTTCTTAGTGGATCGTGGTTTCGTACTTGGGGTAATTGTTCCCACACTCTTTACCAAAAGTGTAGATGGACATTTCTTTGTATGTCAAGTATATGTTGATGATATTATATTTGTATCTTCTAACTTGAGTTTTGTAGACCAATTTGCCAAACTAATGACAAGTGAGTTTGAGATGTCTATGATGGGAGAATTGAAGTTCTTTCTAGGTTTTGAGATCAAGCAATATCATGAAGGGACTTTTGTTTGTCAAGAAAAATATATTCAAGACATGCTCAAGAAATTTGATATGAACAATTCCAAACCATTACCTTATCCAATGCCAACAACCGTGAACCTTTCTATGGATCACGAAGGTATACCGGTAGATCCCAAACTTTATCGTTCTATCATTGGATCTTTGCTTTATCTTTGTGCATCTAGACCGGGTATTATGTTTAGTGTGGGTTTGTGTGCAATATTTGAATCTAACCCTAAGGAAAGCCATATGATTGTGGTCAAAAGGATTCTTAGATATTTGGTTGACACTCCTACACATAATATTTGGTATCCATAAAACACAACTTTTGATCTTGTGGGATATTCGTATGCGGATTGGGGAGGTGACAAAGTGGATAGAAAATCAACCTCGGGTGCTTGCCAATTCCTTGGTAGGTCACTCGTGTGTTGGTCTTCCAAGAAACAAAATTGCATTGCCACCTCCTTTACGGAAGCGGAGTATATTTCCGCCGCTAGTTGTTGCTCTCAACTCTTATGGATGAGGCAATGTCTTAAGGATTTTGGAATTGAGATTAAGACAATGCCTCTTTTATGTGACAATGAGAGTGCTATAAAGATTGGTCACAATCCGGTACTTCATGGCAAGACCAAGCATATTGAGATTCAGTATCATTTTATTCGGGATCATGTGGCCAATGGAGATATCTCACTTTCCTATGTCAACACCAAAGATCAACTTGCCGACATCCTTACAAAGCCTATAGATGTGAAGAGGTTCAAGGAATTAAGGAGTGAGCTCAATGTCGTATGTGCAAGCAATTTTAGTTGATTGAAAGTCTTGCATACACACCCCTACTAGACTCTTATTTGGATTCTAGATGTACGCATAGACATAGGGGGAGTATAGCTCAATCAATGAGTCAACACTACCTCTATAATGCATAAATAAACAAATCATGCATAATGGTCATTTCAAATGACATAATGTGCTTCAATGATGAGTCTCGACAATGCACCCAAGATATCTTCACAGTGTCATATCGAACATACTCATACATGGTGGCTAAGGCCACCGCCCAACATTTGGTTAATTTTCATATTGATAAGACATTTTGTGCTTCACTCATATGCATGTCCGTTCTTTATATTTCATGTTTCACCCAATGTTGCTTAATTCACTTTTACGTTTCTCCATTGGGTGCATATGAAAATCATCATACTCATGTCATCATACTCATTTTATTTGTGCACATGGTCAAGTAAATTTTGCTAAATAAAAGTATGTTTTGCTAAACAAACATATGAAAATTTATTGTTGTGACACTAGTCCAAAAATTTAGATTAAAAAAAGGGGGAAACAATTTTTTTTCGAAATCCGGCCTGGCCGGCACCCCAGGCCGGCTGACTCTGCCCTGTGCCCGGCCTCGCCCCCCTCCCGCGCCGGCCCCAGGCCGGGGCCTAGGCCGGCCTGTTTGGCCACCTGCCCGGCCTCGCCTACCGCCGCGCCGGCCCCAGGCCGGGACGCCCGGCCACCCGCCCGGCCTCGTCGCCTCCCACGCCGGCCTGGCCGGCTCCCCAGGCCGGGGCGCACCTGCACGCACAACACGCACACAAACACACACACGGGCACCCCCACCCCCGCTCGACCCCATCCTCCACTCCCCTTCTCCCTCCCACCAACCACCACCATTGGAGCCCCTCCTTGGAGCTCTCATCCACCCCTTCCTCCCACACCCTAGACCACCCCTACCACTCAAAATCACAGATCTGAAAGACCTCGTCTTTCTCCACCATCTCCTCCCCGCGGATTCATCTTTGGTGCACTATTGGGGGAGATCGTCTCACGTGTTTTTGTGTGATTTTTTTTTGGAAGATGGCCTCCAACTCGGGTAATATCTTGGGTCTCTACTATATACCGTGTTGTATGTGCTTCATCTATATCGGTATACTAGTTTGGTTCATTGACTTTGGGTGTAAATGTTTCCGCTAGGGTTCATGATAAATTTCACATAGTTCATATGAACACCTAGCCCTAACCTAGCTTCATTACCATCATCTAGTTGTGCTCCTCACGGAGTAGTCTCGTAGTACAATGTTTGTTTTCTTTTCCATTATGCCATGATATCGTGCTCACTTGCCATGACTATGATATAGTTCACACTTGCCCCTCTTTTATTATCATGCTAAATATAAAAAAACTATAAAAAAAACAGAAGAACACATCATACAACTATTTCTTAACTCACACCATGCTATGATGTAGTTAGGTTGTACTCACTAGTTGATTTTTGCTTCCCACCCGTGTCGCTATCACTCATAATAATGGAATATTTTTTAATTCCACAACGACCATGTGCACTCACTATAATTGTCCATATCCATGCATCATTCCTCTCAGGTGATTCCGATGCACCCCGTGCTCTTCGTCCTCGTAAGAAAAGTGTTGCCGCTGTTGCTGGCTCTACTCCTTCTCAGCGCCAGGGAGCTCCCCTTCCTGTCAATCCAGCTGAGCCAGTGGTCACTAACTGGGGCGGTCTGAGTACAACTAATTTTGAGAATGCTAGGTTGAAGTTCAATCCATATGCCTTTGGATAGAGTACTTGTGCTGACACCCGGTTTATCTGCAAGATGCATCAAGTTATGTATGAGTTCACCCTTGGCAAACTTCAGAACAACTATGTTGATCAGCATTTCTTTGATGTGGACACAGCCCGCACGCATTGGCCAGAGGTTATGCAGCTTATGGATTTTCATGGTATCAGTCCTCTCATGGGGACTACTAATTCTCACACATTTGCCCCCGAGCTGCTTAAGGAGTTCTATGCCACTGTTTTCTTCTCCACTGAGGGCC
This sequence comes from Alopecurus myosuroides, assembly GCA_028641055.1. NCBI lineage: Eukaryota > Viridiplantae > Streptophyta > Magnoliopsida > Poales > Poaceae > Alopecurus > Alopecurus myosuroides. The sequence continues at coordinate 313,854,510 of CM054058.1, read as the reverse complement.
CTCATACATTGACTTGCATGAGTGCGGGTGTCCAATGTACTGCAACCATGACTGAGTTTGGATCTCTTCTTGGTGTTCCCCCGATCATATTTAATGCTCCGACCCACATTCGCATCCATGGTGATCCGAAGTATATTATGAAGGCTAAAGATGGTCTGCGTCATTGCTACCCGCCATGCACCGGGTCTCAGCACATTCCCAAGGTCAAGTACTTCACTGAGTTTTGGTACATTGTGCACACCATTCTCCGGAACACTATCAATGTCAAGTATGGTGAGAAGGGTGAGGTCCGCAAGTGGTTGATAAATCTCCTCTTTCACATTCAAACTACTATGAGGAGTAACAAGCCTTTGGATATTCTGGACTTCATGTGGCATGAGATGAGGACCGTGGTACGTGATAAGAGGGTACCCATATATGGTTCCTACCTTCAGCTCCTCATTGAGTCAAAGATCCCAGTTGGTCTTGTCAACAACTATTCTAAGGTGACTCCGAAGCAATCTGTTCTTATCTCAGCTGCTGAGGCTGAGTTAGCTGCTGCTCAATGCCCCAAGCGTACTCGCACACTGTCCACGGCGCCTAGTACATCCCATGGTATTCCTCGCTCTTCTTCTCCCGAGCATACTGTCCCCACTTCTGGCACTTTCAGCATCAAGCGGGCCCTTCAGAAGATGAACTGCTTCTTCATTGACAAGCAGCAGCGGGACTATCAAGCCTGTCGCAAGGGAAAGGCCTCTCGTGCCAACCAGCGGGCTATCATGACAGCTCTTCAGATTCCTCTCGGCTCTCCTAGCTCGGATGAGATCCCGGAGGACACATGGAAGTCACAGAACACCTACTGGCTTGGCGATGACGCTAGTTCCCTCGGTCCTTTTGCGGCCTCCTTTACAGCTGCTGCTAGTTCCAGTCAGGCACCTCCCAAGGACTTTCCCGAGCCGTATGATGAGATGGATGATGACGAGTGATTGGAAGTGCATCATTTTTCTCCCTTTTTGGTGTCTTGCTGCCAAGAGGGAGAAATACTCACGCATTGCATTGCATTTCATGCATCCATTTGCATTTTATCGTCGCTATTATTTTCCTCGATCTTAGTTGATGCTACTATTTGTGTGCTTTGTTGAAACTTGGTACTATTGTAAGACTATGTCTCTATTTACTCATCGTACTCGTGAAGGGGACGTTGCATAGAAAACGAAAAATTTCCTACGCGCGATAAACCCGAATGGCCAAGATCTAATCTAGGAGATGACAGGCAACGAGGAGAAAGAGAGTCTTGAGATAACATACCCTCAAAGACTCAAAGTGGTACGAGATAAAATCTCGTTGTTGGCGTAGTCGTACTCACGCCGATCCCGAGCGAGAAGAAGTGCACCGCAATCCGGCGGTGCCTCCGTAATCGGTCACACGTTCAGCTCGATGAATACTTTCATTCCCTCGATCCAGCGGGGAGCAGAAGTAGAGGATCCCCTCGGAACTCCAACAACACGACGGCGTGGTGGTGGTGAAGAATCCCATGGTCAGGGCTTCGCCAAGCCGGAGACCATGAAATGGAGCAGCGGGTGGAGGGAAAAGGGAGTGGGCAAGTGTGTGTAGAAGAGAGAGCTCTCACCCTCCTTTTATAGGGGAGGGGGAGGCATCCCAAGAGGGGTGCGGCCAGCCATGGGTGCCCCCACCCCTTCATATCTTCATGTGAGTGGAAGCCCCACTCACACCCACTCATACTCCCTTAATTTTCCACTTAGAAAATCCAAAGGTTTTTCTTTAATAAATAAATAAAACATTTTTATTTCTTTATTTATATTTGTTAATTCCATTAACAATGCAGCACCTCGAATCATTTGTTAATTCTATTAACAACCATTCAATGAAAAACCCCTTGAACTATTTTAATTTTCCCCGAAACAATTTTTTGGAGCTGCCCAAAATATTCTTCAGTATTCCGTATCCTCTCTAACGCTTCATCGAACCTTAAGTGTGTCACCCTACGGTTCGTGAATAATATAGACATGATTGAGACTCCTCTCCGATCAATAATCAACAGCGGGATCTGGAGATCCGTGATGACTCCTATATATTCAACGATGACTCTCGTTATCGTGTGAACCTTTCAACGTCGTAACGATTTCCCTTTGTCTCGCGATATTTTACTTGCCCGAGATCCGATTATCGGTATCCACCATACCTTGTTTGATCTCGTTACCCGACAAGTACTCTTTTCTCGTTCCCGTGACATAACATCCTTGTGATCATATCACGTGCTTGCAAGCGGTGTCGATGTGATATCACCGGGAGGGCCCTGAGTATATCTCTCCGTCATATTGGATGGACAAATCCCACTCTTGATCCATGAGCCTCAACTAATACTTTCCGAATACCCAACGGGACCTTTATAGTCACCCTGTTACGGTGTGACGTCTGATGACATCAAAGCTTCCTTCCGGTATCAGTGATTGACATGATCTCATGGTCTAAGGAATAATGTTAATCCGAATGTAAGACATAACAACGAAACTAAATGACTTGATCGTATTGTTATACTTAGTTAGGGTCTAAGTTCATCATGTCATTCTCCTAATGACATGACCCCGTTATTAACAACATCCAATGTCTATGATCAGGAAACCTTGATCATCTGTTAATCAACGAACTAGTTAAAAGAGAGGCTTCACTAGGAACGTTGGTTTGTTTATTAATCACACATGTATCAATGTTTCCGGTTAATACAATTCTAGCAAGAGAAATAAACATCTACCATAAACAAGGAATAGCATAATAAACACTTTATTATTGCCTCTCGGGCATATTCCCTTCAGTCTCCCACTTGCACTAGGGGCAATAATCTATATTACATAGTGACGAATCTAACACCCATTGAGTTCTGGTGTTGATCATGTTTTTCCCTTGAGAGAGTTTTAGTCAACGGATCTTCCACATTCAGATCCGTATGTACTTTGCAAATCTTCACATCCCCATCTACGACATGCTCACGGATGGAGTGAAAATGGCGCTTGATATGCTTGGAATTCTTGTGAGACCTTGGTTCCTTAGCATTGGCTATGGCACCATTGTTGTCACAATAGATAACCATTGGATCCAACGCACTCGGAACCACACCTAATTCGGATATGAACTCCTTCATCCAAACTGCTTCCTGTGTTGCCTCCGAGGCAGCAACATATTCCGCTTCTGTTGATGATCTCGCTACCACGGATTGCTTGGAACTCCTCCAGCTTACAGCTCCTCCATTCATAACAAATACGTACCCGGACTGAGACTTAGAGTCATCCGGATCAGTGTCAAAGCTAGCATCAACGTAACATCTTGCGACGAGCTCTTCTTCACCGCCATATATGAGAAACATATCCGTAGTTCTTCTTAAGTACTTAAAGATATTCTTGACTGTCGTCGAGTGTTCCAAACCTGGATCGGATTGGTACCTACTAGTGAAACTAATAGCATGTGCCACATCCGGTCTTGTACATAGCATAGCATACATGATAGAACCTATGGCTGAAGCATAGGGAATCATATTCATTCTCTCTCTATCTTCTGTTGTAGCTGGACATTGAGTCTTACTCAATGTTTTGCCTTGCAACATAGGTAAGAACCCCTTCTTACTCTCTTCCATTCTGAACTTCTTCAGAATCTTGTCAAGGTATGTACTTTGTGAAAGTCCAATTAAGCGCCTTGATCTATCCCTATAGATTTTGATGCCTAATATATAATCTGCTTCACCAAGGTCTTTCATCGAAAAACTACTATTCAAATAACCTTTTACGCTTTTTAAAAGTTCTATATCATTTCCAATCAACAATATGTCATCCACATATAGTACTAGAAATGCTACAGAGCTCCCACTCACTTTCTTGTAAATACAAGCTTCTCCGTATGTTTGGACAAATCCAAACCCTTTGATCACCTTATCAAAACGGAGGTTCCAACTCCGGGATGCTTGCTTCAGTCCATAAATGGAACGCTGAAGCTTACACACCTTGTCAGCATCCTTAGGATCAACAAAACCTTTGGGTTGAATCATATACAACTCTTCCTCAATGTCACCATTAAGGAACGCCGTTTTGACATCCATCTGCCATATTTCATAATCGAAAAATGCAGCAACTGCCAACATAATCCTAACTGACTTAAGCATCGCTACTGGTGAGAAAGTCTCATCATAGTCAACTCCTTGAATTTGTTGGAAACCTTTTGCGACAAGTCGAGCTTTATAGATGGTCACATTACCATCAGCGTCAGTTTTCCTTTTAAAGATCCATTTGTTCTCAACGGCCTTGCGATCATCGGGTAAGTCCACCAAAGTCCAAACTTGGTTTTCGTACATGGATCCTATTTCGGATTTCATGGCTTCAAGCCATTTGTTGGAATCTGGGCTCATCATCGCTTCATCATATGTCGCAGGGTCATCACCTCCATCTACCATGAAGTTTAATACTGGATCTCCGTACAGTTCAGGAGTTGTACGTTCCCTAGTTGACCTGCGAGGTGCGGTAGTTTCCTTTACTGGAGATTCATGATCTTGATCATTAGCTCTCTCTTCAACTGACGGGGTCGGCACCGGAACAACTTCCGGCGCTGCGCTACTCGCCATTCCAAGAAGAGAAGGTTCAATAACCTCGTCGAGTTCTACCTTCCTACTATTCACACCTTTCGAGAGAAACTCCTTCTCCAAAAAGGATCCATTCTTGGCAATGAAAATCTTGCCTTTGGATCTGTGATAGAAGGTGTACCCTATTGTTTCTTTAGGGTATCCTATGAAGACGCATTTTTCCGCTCTGGGTTCGAGTTTATCAGGTTGAAGCTTCTTCACATAAACATCGCATCCCCAAACTTTTAGAAATGACAGCTTATGTTTGTTTCCAAACCATAATTCAAACGGTGTCGTTTCAACGGATTTAGATGGTGCCCTATTTAAAGTAAATGTAGCGGTCTCTAGTGCATAACCCCAAAACAATAGTGGAAAATCTGTAAGAGACATCATAGATCGAACCATATCCAATAAAGTACGATACCGACGTTCGGAAACACCATTTCGCTGTGGTGTTCCGGCAGGTGTGAGTTGTGAAACTATTCCACATTGTTTCATATGCATGCCAAACTCGTAACTTAGATATTCACCTCCACGATCAGATCGTAGAAATTTAATCTTTCTGTTACAATGATTTTCAACTTCACTCTGAAATTCTTTGAACTTTTCAAATGTCTCAGATTTGTGTTTCATTAAGTAAATATACCCATATCTACTCAAATCATCTGTGAAAGTGACAAAATAACGATATCGATCGCGCGCCGATACACTCATTGGTCCACACACATCAGTATGTATGATTTCCAGTAAGTCTGTCGCCCGTTCCATGGTTCCAGAAAACGGGGTTCTAGTCATCTTGCTCATAAGGTATGGTTCACATGTTTCAAATGATTCATAATCAAGTGATTCTAAGAGTCCATCAGAATGGAGCTTCTTCATGTGTTTAACACCAATATGACCTAAGCGGCAATGCCACATGTAAGTAGCAATATCATCATTTAATTTAATTCTTTTAGCATTCACATTATGAATATATGTATAAATACTATCAAGATTCAAAAGAAATAAACCATTCTTTTCAGGTGCATGACCATAAAAGATATTATTCATATAAATCGAACAACCATTGTTCTCAGACTTAAAGGAGTAACCATTCTGCATTAAGCAAGATCCAGAAACGATATTCATGCTTAATGCAGGCACCAAATAACAATTATTGAGGTTTATAACTAATCCCGATGGTAGACGTAGAGGCAACGTCCCTACGGCGATCACATCAACTCTTGATCCATTGCCGACGCGCATCGTCACCTCATCCTTTGCTAGTGGTCGCTTATTCTGCAACTCTTGTTTCGAGTTACATATGTGAGCAACTGAACCAGTATCAAATACCCAGGTGCTACTGCGAGTACTAGTAAGGTACACATCAATAACAAGTATATCATATATACCTTTGTTCACTTTGTCGGCTTCTTATCTGCCAGATATTTGGGGCAATTGCGCTTCCAGTGGCCAGTACCCTTGCAATAATAGCACTCAGTCTCAGGCTTAGGGCCATACTTGGTTTTCTTCTCAGGAGCAGCAACGGATTTGCCACCCCTCTTGAAGTTAACCCTTGGCTTGCCTTTCTTGCCTTTCTTGAAACTAGTGGTCTTATTGATCATCAACACTTGATGTTCTTTCTTGATCTCCACTTCAGCAGTTTTAAGCATCGAGAGAAGCTCAGGAAGAGACTTCTTCATGCCTTGCATATTATAGTTCATCACGAAGTTCTTGTAACTAGGTGGTAGAGATTGGAGAACACGATGTATCCCTAGCTCATTGGGAATCGTTATTCCCAAGGCTATGAGCTTATCAGCGTATGCAGACATCTTGAGTACGTGCTCACTAACGGAGTTGTTCTCTTCCATCATGTAGCTAAAGAACTTTTCTGAAGCGTCATAACTCTCAACTGCGGCATGGGAATCGAAAATCATTTTCAATTCTCCCATTGTAGCAAAAGCAGTGTTGTTCTCGAAACGTTTTCGCAGCTCTGGCTCTAATCCATAGAGGATGCCGCAATGAACTATACTGTGGTCTTCTTGTTGAGTCAGATAAATATTTTTATCTTCATCACAAGCATCATCAGCGGGCTGGTCATCTAGCGGTGCATCAAACACATAGAGCTTCTTGCAAGCGGTGAGGAGAATCCTCGGGTTAAGTGCCCAGTTGGTAAAGTTGCTCTCATTGTTCGCTAATTTCTCTTTCTCCATGAACATATTGAAATTGAAGGTAGGTGGTGCCATGATCTACAACATATTTGCAAAGACTATTTAGACTATGTTTATGATAAATTAAGTTCAAGTTAATTCTAAAATTATCCCATGAACTCCCACTCAAAAACAACATCCCTCTCAGTCGTCTTTAGTGATTACACGAACCAAATTCACTACACCGAAACCGATCATCATGTGAGACGGTGTAGTTGCAAAGGCGAACACCAACATGTTCATCATATCATCCATATGACTCATGCTTTACCTTTCGGTTACGTGTTCCAAGGCCATGTCTATACATGCCAGGCTCGCCAAGTAGAACCGTAGTATTGCGTGTGTTTCAAGGCCATGTCTGTACATGCTAGGCTTGAAAACACCCGTTGTATGCGAACGTTGAGTCTATCACACCCGGTCATCACGTGGTGTCTCGAAACGACGAACTTTCTTAACGGTGCATACTTAAGGAAGAACACATTATTATCTTGATATTAAGTGAGAGGGATCATCTTATAATGCTACCGTCGCGATCTAAGCAAAATAAGATGCATAAAAGGATAAACATCACATGCATGGATAATGTGATATGATATGGTCTCTCTTGCACTTGATCTCCATCTTGTGCATCATGGTATGATCTCCATCATTCCACCGGCGTGGCACCAAGGTCTGTGGCACCTCCATCTAGATTGTCCATTACAACATATCACATGGATATGATATACAACACGCAGGCCATAAAATAAGACAACCATATGGCTCCAGCCGGTATGTCAATAATTTACAAAAGATATAATCTCATACATAACTTTGTAATATTGACCATATCACATCACATGCCCTGCAAAAACAAGTTAGACGCCTCTAATTTATTTTTGCATATTTTACGTGGCTTTGGGTTTACGAGGGTAGAACCGTTCATACCTACGTACAAGAACCACAACGTTGATAAAACATATTTTTTTAACAACCCTTCGTAGATTAGATTTTAACTATAGTAGGAGAAACAGACACCCGCAAGCCACTTATGCAATACAAGTTGCATGTCAGTTGTGGAACTAGTCTCATGTACGTGGACATGTAAAGTTAGTCTGGGCCGCTTCATCCTACTATGCCACTAAGATAATAAAATACTCAAAGAGGCAAAAACATGATCATCAACGCCCACATACTCCTATGTGTTCTACCCGTACAAAACATCTACGCATAGATCCGGCTCTGATACCACTTGAAGGGGTCGTTGCATAGAAAACAAAAAATTTCCTACGCGCGTAAACCTGAATGGCCAAGATCTAATCTAGGAGATGAAAGGCAACGAGGAGAAAGAGAGTCTTGAGATAACATACTCTCGAAGACTCAAAGTGGTACGAGATAAAATCTCGTTGTTGGCGTAGTCGTAATCACACCGATCCCGAGAGAGAAGAAGTGCACCGCAATCCGGCGGTGCCTCCGTAATCGGTCACACGTTCAGCTCGATGAAGACTTCCGTTCCCTCGATCAAGCGGGTAGCGGAAGTAGAGGATCCCCGCGGAACTCCAACAGCACGACGGCGTGGTGGTGGTGAAGAGTCCCACGGTCAGGGCTTCGCCAAGCCGGAGACCATGGAATGGAGCAGCGGGTGGAGGGAAAAGGGAGTGGGCAAGTGTGTGTAGAAGAGAGAGCTCTCACCCTCCTTTTATAGGGGAGGGGGAGGCAGCCCAAAGGGGGGTGCGGCCAGCCATGGGTGCCCCCGCCCCTTCCTCTCTTCATGTGAGTGGAAGACCCACTCACACCCACTCATACTCCCTTAATTTTCCACTTAGAAAATCCAAAGGTTTTTCTTTCATAAATAAATAAAACATTTGTTTTTCTTTGATTATATTTGTTAATTCCATTAACAAACATTTGCATGCAGCACCTCGAATCATTTGTTAATTCTATTAACAACCATTCGATAAAAAACCCTTGAACTATTTCAATTTTCCCCGAAACAATTTTTCGGAGCTGCCCAAAATATTCTTCGGTATTCTGTATCCTCTCTAACGCTTCATCGAACCTTAAGTGTGTCACCCTACGATTCGTGAATAATATAGACATGATCGAGACTCCTCTCTGATCAATAATCAACAGCGGGATCGGGAGATCCGTGATGACTCCTATATATTAAACGATGACTCTCGTGATCGTGCGAACCTTTCAACGTCGTAACGATTTCCCTTTGTCTCGCGATATTTTATTTGCATGAGATCCGATCATCGGTATCCACCATACCTTGTTTGATCTCGTTACCCAACAAGTACTCTTTTCTCGTTCCTGTGATATAACATCCTTGTGATCATATCACGTGCTTGCAAGCGGTGTCGATGTGATATCACCGAGAGGGCCCTGAGTATATCTCTCTGTCATATTGGATGGACAAATCCCACTCTTGATCCATGAGCCTCAACTAATACTTTCCGAATACCCAACGACACCTTTATAGTCACCCTGTTACGGTGTGACGTTTGATGAAATCAAAGCATCCTTCTGGTATCAGTGATTGACATGATCTCATGGTCTAAGGAATAATGTTACTCCGAATGTAAGACATAACAACAAAACTAAATGACTTGATCGTATTGTTATACTTAGTTAGGGTCTAAGTTCATCATGTCATTCTCCTAATGACATGACCCCGTTATTAACAACATCCAATGTCTATGATCAGGAAACCTTGATCATCTGTTAATCAACGAGCTAGTTAAAAGAGAGGCTTCACTAGGAACGTTGGTTTGTTTATTAATCACATGTGTATCAACGTTTCCGGTTAATACAATTCTAGCATGAGAAATAAACATTTATCATAAACAAGGAATAAGATAATAACCACTTTATTATTTCCTCTCGGGCATATTCCCTTCAATTTCTACTCAAATCAATCATGGAAACTCACATAAGCTGTCACCTACTATGGCAAAATACTCAAGAAATACTTCACTAAACAAAATTCTACTTGGATCATCTGAGGAGTCACATACCTTAGATCAAACATACCAAATATCAGCACAAATGATGGGCTGAAGAAGGAGATCGAAAATCTAGAGGAAGAACATCAAGAACACGGGTTCTAGGAAATGTTTTCAGTTTGTGAGGTGAGAGAGAAAACTTGGGCAGTGGAGAGAGTAAGTGGAGGGCCAGGGGGCCCACACCATGTGCTGGCGCCACCAGGGGTTGGCTGCGCCACCCTGTGGTGTGCCTGACTGTGGGTCCCCATGGGGTCTCCTAGGTGGCTCTCTGCCTCATTTTTGACGTAAAAATTTATTATAATTTTTCTGGAATTTTCCGAGAAACTTTATTTTTGAGGTATTTCCAGAATTTTAAGAATTAACAAAAACCGGGAAAACGAAAGTGAAAACATGGAAAAAAAACCAAAACCATCACTACAGAGGTTCTATGGCACTCTAATGAAAGATTATCCAAAGAAAACAAAGGTGGTAGTGGTGAAAACAAAAGTATGGGTGGTGAAAACATGCATAACCTGAGTAATCAGAGTGAAAACATCAGGGAAACATGCATAGGGATGCTGGAAAACATGATTGTACTCAAGTAGCATTGTAATAACAGAAGTAAACATGGTGAAAACATAATGGGTAAGGTGAAAACATAGTGAAAACATTGTCCTCTTCATTTAAAAAAAAATTGTTAACAAGGGTGATCAAGTCTTGCTACCAAAATAATTTTATATGAAACAAAACTTTGTTTCTCACTAAATAATCATGTTACCTCAACCTTGATAGACATAGTCCCAATCATAATAATTTCATATTCTTTGGGTGGCTTTGGAATAGGACAGTAAAATTCTCCAATCTTGATGGTCTCAATATTTTCAATGGAGTTTAGACCATATTTTCTATCAATCTTCTTGGGAAAATAGACAATGTGCTCTTTATCATTAACAATAAAAGTAACCTTTCCTTGATTGGAATCAATAACAACCCCTGCAGTATTAAGAAAAGGTCTTCCAAGAATAATAGACATATTATCATCCTCAGGCATTTCCAACACAACAAAGTCAGTTAATGTCAGACAATTATTAGCAACTTGAACATGAACATCCTCACATATACCCACAGGAATAGCAGTGGATTTATCAGCCATTTGCAAAGATATATTAGTTGGTATCAATTTTTCTAGGAGGAGTCTTTTATAGAGAATAAAAGGCATGACACTAACTCCAGCTCCCAAATCACACAAAGGAGTTCTAACATAATTATTTTTAATATAACAGGGAATAGTTGGTATACCAGGATCTCCAAGCTTCCCAGGAACCTTGTCATTAAAAGAGTAATTAGAAAGCATAGTGGATATTTCCTCATTAGGAATCTTCCTCTTGTTAGAGACAATATCTTTCATATATTTTGCATAAGGAGGCAATTTAATAGCATCGGTTAAAGGAATTTGCAAGAACAAAGGTTTCATCCATTCACAAAACTTGTTATAATGTTCTTCTTCCTTAGATTTGTGTTTATTATTAGGAAAATGATTGGTTTTTGTACCCAAGGTTCTCTCTCATTACCATGTTTACTAGCAATGAAATCCTCCTTAGTATACTTTGCAGTTTTAGTTTGTTGTTCAGGTTCAGCTACAGGTTCTTCTTTATCAGAAGCATCATTCTTTTCATTACCACTTTCAGTTTCAACATCAGAGATAGATATACTATTATGATCTTTAGCAATTTCAGAGGATTCTACAGTAGTTTTATGTTTCTTCTTCTTATTCTTCTTAGTATGAATAACATTATCATTACTTTGCCGAGAATCTTGTTCAATTCTTTTAGGATGTCCCTCAGTATATAAAGGATCTTATGTAGCAATACAGCTTCTAGTTCTTATTTCATAAGCATGTTTTTCTTTAGAAGCATTAACTAGCAAATATTTTTGCACTTTAGCAAGTTGATCTATTTGAGTTTGAACCATTTGAAAATGTTTAACAAGCATTTTAACATCATTAGAGGTTCTTTCTATAATACCATGCAAATTATCATTAGAGGTTCTTTCTATAACATAATTATCAAATTCATCTAAACATTGATCAGGAGGTTTATTACAGGGAATATCTCTACTATCAAAATATTGGAGGGAGTGTACCTCAATGGTGGATGAGCGAGGGATTGGCTTACATAATTCTTCTATAGGTAAAAGATTCTTCACATCTTCAGATTTAATACCCCTCTCTTTAAGAGAATTCTTGGCTTCTCTCATCACTTCATCGTTTAATTCAATCATTCCCCTCTTCTTGGGTGTTGGTGTTGATACAAGAGTAGCAGTCGGTTCAGGCTCAACCATAGTCCAATCATCATGATTTTGGCTTATTTTAGCCATTAATTCCTCAGTTTCTTCTGGAGTTCTTTGCCTGAAAACACAACCAGCACAACTATCCAGGTATGTCCTAGATTCAACAGTTAGTCCATTATAGAATATATCAAGAAGTTTATTATTTTCTAGCTTATGCCCAGGTGTAGCCCTAACTAAAGAGCAGAACCTTGCCCAAGATACAGGCAATTTATCTCCTTCCAATTGCTTGAAATTAAATATATTTTGTAAAGCAGCATGTTGAGCACTAGCAGGAAAATATTTCTAAAAGAAAGCATTAACCAAACCAATAGGACTATCAGTAGATCCAGGAGACAAATTGTTAAACCAAGTTTTAGCTCCATCTTTTAATGAGAAAGGGAATATTTTAGCAACAAAGTAGCTACGTTTCTTAAGATCATCAGATAATAAACTACTCAAAGAGGAAATCTCATTCATATGTTTCATAGCACATTCATTTTTAGTACCACAAAAAGGTTCTTTCTCAACAATAGATATATAAGATAAATCAAGAGAGAAATCATAATCCTTATCCCTAATATTAATGGGAGAAGTGGCAAACTTAGCATCAGGAGATAATTTATATTTAACAACACGACTTTCAATAAGACGTATAATAGCATATTTATCCTTCATAGCATATATTTCATCAATAAGATCATCATTAAGATAAATATAGGAATCATCCAAATTGTCACTAGTATTCTCTATAAGCTCAGGTGAAACAGCAGGAGTAACAGGATTTTTATCAGGAGTTTCAGTGTTTGCAATATTTTTTAGCTTTAGCAATAGTAGAATCTAAGAAAGGACCAAGAGAACCACACTCATCAAGCACAGTAGAAGCATCATCAAAAGTATCAGAAGTATTTTCAAATTCAGCAGAAGTAGCATGGGTAGCATGTGGTGGTGTAAGCAGCTTACTCATAACAGACGGTGAATCAAGAGCAACAGAGGTGTTCAAAGTTGTACCTCTTCTTGTAGTGGATGGTAATACAGGAAACTTTCCATCACGAGTCTTACCCATGATGAATGATGGCAGTAGATAATAATACTCTCCGATTAGGTCGCAAATAAAGCTATGCTCCCCGGCAACGGCGCCAGAAAATAGTCTTGATGACCCACAAGTATAGGGGATCGCAATAGTCTTCAAGGCAAGTAAAACCCAAATTTATTGATGCGACACAAGGGGAACCAAATAATATTTGTGAGCCTTAACAAGTGAGTTGTCAATTCACCTGCACCTGAAAGTACTTTTGTTCGCAGTGGTTTATCAGTAGTAACAATTTTATAGTAGCAGCAGTAGTGAAATAATAGCAGCAGTGGAATGAAAACATCAGCAGCAGTAGTGTTTTAAGTAAACAACGGGATTAAATACTGTAGGCATAGGGATGGATGAACGGGCGTTGCATGGATAAGAAATTTCAGATAATGATCAAGACATGGGCATTGCAGATAAATATGATAAAGCATCCAAGCACTAAGTAACCATAGGCATGCATTCTGTAAATAGTCATACATGCTCGCAATGAGAACTTGCACAACATCTTTTGTCCTACCAGCCCGTTTTCAGCGGGGCCTCAAGGGAACTATTGGTAATTAAGATGTTCCTTTTAATAGAACACCGGAGAAAAGCATTAACACTCTGTGAATACATGTGATCCTCACATCACAGTCATCCCCTCCGGTTGTCCCAATTTCTGTCACTCCGGGGCCTCGGGTTCCAGACAACGATATGTGTAAACAACTTGCAGGTATGATCAAGAAACAATAATTATCATCGTGATTCAATAACATGTCCAGATCTGAGATCATGTCACTCGGGCCCAAAGTGGCAAGCATTAAGCATAACAAGTTGCAACAATGTCAATAGCACTAATAGAGGATACTAGGCACTATGCCCTAACAATAACGGCATTATTACATGAACGATCTCATCCAATCCCTACCATCCTCTTCAGCCTACATCAGGGAATTACTCACACATGAATGAGGGAAACATGGATGGTCGATGGAGAGGCATTGGTGATGACGATGGCGATGATCTCCTCCAATTCCCCATCCCGGCAGGGTGCCAGAACGGAGTTTCTGATCCCCGAATCAAGGTTCAGGATGGCGGCGGCGCTCTGTTGTGTTTCTCTGGAATATGACGAACCCCCTCGCGTTTTAGGGTTGAAGGCTATTTGTAGTCCAAAGGGGAGTCCGAGGGGGGCTCTGGGTGGCCCACACCCTATGTTGGCACGACCAAGGGGGGCGCCAGGGGGTGTGGCCACCCTGTGGCTCTTCTTCTGGCCCCCTTCTGGCTCCCGGGGTCTTCCGGTGTGAAAACACCAATGGGGTCTTTTCTGGGCAATTTCCCGAAAGTTGATTTTTCTGCACAAAAACAAGACACCAAGGTAATTCTGCTGAAAACATCGTTAGTCCGTGTTAGTTGTATTCAAAACACACAAGTTTAGAGGAAAACAATAAGAAAGTGTTCGGAAAAGGAGATACGTTTTTGATGTATCACATGCTCTCCGTTATTAGTAGATGCTCTAGCCAAGTAGATGCTAGTAACTCCAAGAGGGAGTATTTATGCTTTATAGTGGGTTCATGCCTCCTTTGAATCTGTGCTCGAGTGACAGAAACGTGACAGATGGAGGATGTGTTGTTCCCATTAGGGAGAAAACAACGGTGTTTACCTAGTTTACATTGTTTACATTAAACACTTTGCTTACTGCGATAATCTGTTACTAGCAACTTAATACCCAACGTTTGTTTAAATGATATTCGGAGGGTGGATTATTAGACATAGATGCAGTTGGATGACGGTCTATGTATTTTGTTGTAATGCCCACATGAATCACATAGTAATCTTTATGTCGGATATATACTGAATAGGGGTATAGAAGATGGTAGACAAAAGAGCCGGACTACCAGGGTGGCCTACATGGTAATGGGCTTGGGTCCATTGGGCGGCCCAGTAGTCCGACGCGCAGGAGCCGGATTCTAGAAGAACCCGGATCACGGCCCACGTGATCCGGCTTGGAGGAGAAGACGGATTCCTTACTTTCCAAGTTACAAGTTAAACGTAGTCTTCTAGGTTTCTTGTTCTGTAAGCCCTAATCCGGCTATTATATAAAGCCGGACGGGAGATAGATTAGATAGGTTCAAGTTTCACAAGCTCAAGCTCTACGCAACTCGCCGAGAAGTTCATCCTCGTCGAGTAGCTAGATCTATTCCCTCACATTGTAACCCTGTTATACGGGCTTTAGTCCCAATTAGTGAGAAGTGCAGGAGTAGGTACGCCGTACTGTCGCGACGTACCGAACCTGGGTAAAATCCCGTGTTTTGTGTTACTACGCTATCCCGTTACCCCACGTCTCTACCGTAGTCTCATGGCACCCCAGTCTATGAAAACTACTACGATGTCTCGACAGTTGGCGCCCACCGTGGGGAAAACGACGTCAGGCGTGAAATTCCGATCTGGGATACTCGGCGGAATTGGAAGATCGATCACTGTCGGAAGCTTGGAATTCGACGACGACGTCGGGCGCTTCCTCGACAACGGATCCTACATACCGGCGCAAAACCACCTGGTAAGTGCCTGCGTGTTACCGATTGGATCTGCTAACATCTTTATCGGACTAACCGCAGAGGCAATGGGGTTTTGCGGTGGAAGCAAATTTATCCCACCCGCCCTATACCCAGTCGAAGACGACTATGATGCCGGATTCTGCTCAGATCACCGACAAAACAGTGATACGCACTTTATCGGCATGGTGCAATCCGAAATCGCCGAAAACACGGATGACGGAAATCCCGTGCAAGAGGCAGATAACAACCTACCCGCCATAGAGACGGAAGAACCAATACCCGTCACAGAGACGGAAGATCCGACATCCGTCAACCAGACGATGAACTCGGAAGCAGAGTCCGTGCTCGCCGCCATTGAGGCAAGATTGGAGTCGGAAACCGGATCGGATAACTTCGACTCCGAAGACGAAGACGAGGATGCCTTCGTAAGAAAAGTTAAGTCCTTTCAAGAGGGATTCCATGAAGTGCTAATGGCAGAACCAGCTGATACAACGGGTGCCGACAGCCAGGAAAGCCCTAAAACCCCTCCGCCAGTGGAAGAGAAAGAAGACGGAGAAACTTCTCCGATATTCCCTAATGTCAAGGAGATGACAGAAGATGAACCTGTCAAAAAACCTCCTTCTTCCAAGAAAAAGCACCGAGCTTCTAAAAAACTCCAGTACAAACTCCGGAAGAAAAAGTCAGCTGATCTCGCTGATGAAAACCTGGAAGTTGGAGATATTAGTGGCACAAAGCCCGCGGAAAAGAAATCTAAGGAAATCACTGCTCCGCCAATGACAGAACTGGAAGAGCAAGAACTATTACAAACACCAGTGGGACCAGATGAACCCCCTGAGATGCTGGAAGCCAGGAGACAAGCTTTCCAACGGCAACAGCAACATCTGCTTAGATCTCGGCAACATCTCCAACAAACCCATAATGACATCAAAGTCATGAAGGAAGAAATAGAGGAGTACGAGAGAAAGCATAGATCTGCCTTAAAACCTACTAGGTTACCCGGAATCGCAAAACCGGAAGAACTGCCGCCAAAAGAAAGGTTTTATAACCCATCTTGGCAAAAGCAGTTAAACGGCAAAGATGCCAAAGGCGAACCAATATACAAAACCGCAGCGGAAAACGCGGAAGCAGCGTTCGCCATCCTAAACAACGATCTGTACTCCAACGGGGAAAAACTCCAAGGGGTGTATGCTTTCCTAGGAAAAGCATTACAGCAGCAACAGCGAGGCCAAGAGCGATCAGGGAGGCTGCATGATAATTCCGCCCTCTGCAAAACTGTTACTTGCGCTGCTGGAGCACCTGGACCGGAAGAACCCGGAGATTCGGATAAAAAAGAGGATCCGAGAAAAGACAAGAAAAACCCCGACAACCGGGACGCAGCGTCTAGAACCGGACCTCATCTCCCGAAAGATGGATATAAACCACACGACCGGGAAGACAAACACCGGAATGACGGCAAAATAATGCCACCTCCGAGAAACCCAGCTGAAAAAGCTGGAAGATACGATACACCTCACAGACGTGAAAGATCTCGGACACCGCCTAAACATAAGGAAAGGTACAGGAGCAGGACTCCACCTAATCCCAGGGGGCGTGACAACGGAAGAGATAGAGATAACCTCGGAAAAGCGCGTCCGCGCAACAATGGAAAAGAAAGGAGCAGATCCCCTTCTGTCCATTCAGCCGGGAGATATTCTGCACATATTGATAGAGCAGAAAAGGATGATCTATACTTTGGTCCTAAGTGTTTTACTGACAGGATCCGAAGGATAACCCTGCATTCTGGCTTCGCCAAAGTTGGTCCAACCTACCAAAAGTATACCGGCAGTACAAACCCGGATACCTGGCTCTCAGATTATTACACAGCCGTCCAAATCAACAACGGGACAGACCTGGAAGCTGTCAAGTTTCTTCCCCTAATGTTGCTAGACGGAGCCAGAGATTGGATCAATGGTTTACCATCAAGAACTGTCGACAGTTGGGATGATATGGCGAGAGTATTTACTCAGCATTTTCGGGGAACATACAAACGCCCAAATAGCATCAACCAGCTGAACCGTTGCACCCAATATGAAGACGAACCATACGTGGATTTCATCTCCAGATGGACTGCAATGAAGAATAGTTGCTCTGGAGTAACTGACGTACAAGCAATGCATGATTTCGTCAATGGCCTAAAACCCGGACTTGTACCGTTCATGGTTGGTTCTAAAAAGCACAAAGATCTCGGATCTATGCTTACAACCGCTAACGAGCATGCTGCAGCCGAAGATGATATCAGAGCAAGAGGAGGCAATATTGAGTCACTGATACTGGCCAAGAAAACCCCTCGTTCTGATAAAAAAGGAACTCCGGAGTCAACAACAAAGCCCAAGGAGGTCAACATAGCCTTTGGAGGAGAAAAGGTGAACAAGTGGAAAGGCCGCAGTCCAGATCCAATCAATTACACTCCCGAAGAATGGGAGAGAATTAAGTCGGAACCCTGCGTCCACCACTCTCAGTTTGGGAAACCAACCCACACAAACGCGCAATGCCGGCTAAACAAGCATATGAAAGGCAATGCAGGATCCGGAAATAAAGGGAAGGGTTCCAAGAGAAAACCTGCCAAACAAAAGCCAGAAGCTGAAAAAGAAGACAGTGAATCGGACACTGATGACAAAATCCAGGAACAGCGGCGAAAAGGCGAACCCAAATTTCCGAGAGTTGACGGAGAAGCAATGTTAACTTTCCTTGCAACCCCGTCAGCAAAGGTGGCCAAAAGAACACTTCGAGAAATAAACGCGGTTGTCCCTGCGACCCCAAAATTCTTGAAGTACTCCAACACACCGATAATCTGGGATCAGTCAGATCATCCCGGAAATATCCCTGAACCCGGCACACAAGCTCTTGTTGTAAGCCCTATTGTTCAAAACACTAGGCTAAGAAGAGTGCTGATGGACGGAGGATCCAGCATCAATATAATGTACCTGGATACACTGAAGCACTTGAAGATCTCCGAGTCCCAGCTCAACTACAGCAATATACGCTTCCACGGCATTGTTCCTGGCAGGCAAGCACGATCCCTAGGAGAAATTTCCCTAGATGTCACCTTCGGAGATAAAGATCACTTCCGGCAGGAAAAAGTATCCTTCGAAGTAGTGCCGTTCGAAAGCGTGTATCACGCAATACTCGGACGTCCGGCTTTTGCCAAATTTATGGCAAGATCTTGCTATATCTACAACAAGCTGAAGATGCCAGGACCCAAAGGAGGAGTAATCACCATTGCCGGTGATTTCAAGCTGGCAAACGAGTTGGAGAAAGAAAACTCCCTTTGCGCTCAGAGAGTTATAGCAAAGGAGGAACTGAAGGAATTAGCCAAGGAGGTATCGCCGAAAGAAATGCCGGCAGGAAAAGAAACTCGGAAGCCAACAGATAGCTTCAAGGCGTCCGAGAATACAAGACAGGTAATCCTAGATCCCAAAGACCCGACAAAATTTGTCGTCGTAGGGACTGGGATGACCGACAAATAGGAAGGCGAGCTCATCAAGTTCCTCCGTGAGAACTAGGATATTTTTGCCTGGTGTCCAGCTGACATGCCAGGCGTACCCAGGGAACTTGCTGAGCACCAACTCAAGGTTATTCCCGGATCAAAACCCGTCAAACAAGGTCTCCGTCGATTTGACGGAAGAAGACGGAAGGCTATTGGCAAGGAAATTATCCGGCTTTTAGCAGCGGATTTCATCAAGGAAGTAATCCATACTGATTGGTCCGCACATCCGGTATTAGTGCCGAAGAAAGACACCACTGCTCTTAGAATGTGTATAGATTACACAGGATTGAACAAGTTGTGTCCGAAGATAGGTTTGCGTTACCGCGAATCGATCAAATAATAGATGCCACTGCAGGCTCTGAGCTTTTATGCTTTTTGGATGCATACTCCGGGTACCACCAAATACGCATGAAAAAGGAAGATCAAATCAAGACTTCTTTTATAACCCCGTATGGGACGTACTATTACGTAACCATGCCTTTTGGCCTGAAGAACGCAGGTGCAACCTACCAGCGTTGCATGCAACGCTGTTTGCATAGTCAAATTGGCAGAAACGTCCATGTTTACGTGGACGATATTGCTGTCGTAACCAAGGAAAAAGATACACTCCTTGAGGATTTGCGAGAAACCTTCGAAAACTTGCGCACTTACAAGATGAAGTTGAATCCATCTAAGTGCGTATTCGGGGTTCCCTCAGGAAAACTTCTGCGTTTCATTGTTTCTCACAGAGGAATAGAAGTTAACCCGGAAAAGATCAAGGCAATCTTGAATATCTCAAAGCCTACATGTGTAAAAGATGTCCAAAGATTGACGGGTTCCGCTGCAGCCGTCAGCAGATTTATTAGTCGGCTGGGGGATAAAGCCTTACCACTCTACAAACTGTTGAAGAAATCCGACAAGTTCGAATGGACAGAAGAAGCTGATGCAGCGTTGGCTCAGTTGAAGGAAACCTTGATGAACGCTCCCATCTTGGCATCTCCAAAAGACGAAGAACCCATGTTACTATACCTTACGGCTACAAACCGGGTTATTAGTGCGGTAATCGTTGTGGAACAGACAAAGGAAGAGCAAAGCATACCAGATCAACATCCGGTATATTACATAAGTGAAGTTTTCTCCGAATCCAAACAAAGATACCCGCACTACCAGAAACTGGCATATGGCGTATTTTTTGCATCCAGAAAACTGCGCCATTACTTCCAAGGGCATTCCATAACAGTGGTATGTAAAGCGCCACTAGGGGATATCATAAACAATGCGGAGGCAACCGGCCGAGTAGCCAAATGGGGCATCGAGTTGGCAGCCTTTGACATTAAGTACCAGCCAAGGACGGCAATAAAATCCCAAGTTTTGGCAGATTTTGTCGCCGACTGGACAGAGGCAATGGAAAATACACCGATGCCAGAATCCGAGTACTGGATCATGCACTTTGACGGATCCAAGATGAAGGAAGGAGCTGGGGCCGGCGTAGTTCTAAAATCTCCCAAGGGAGACACAATGGAGTATGTATTACAAATACACTTCAACGCCAGTAATAATGTGGCAGAATACGAAGCTCTACTTCATGGCTTGCATATTGCAAAAGAAATAGGGGTAAAACGCATCTTGTGCTATGGAGACTCGGATTTGGTACAGCATCAGCTCAACCAAACCTGGGACGCGAAAAGCCCTATAATGGCCGAATATCGGAGGACGGTGGATGAGTTCGCCATCTGTTTCTTCGGGTTCGAAGTCCTTCACATAAAAAGGGAGGAAAATTGGAACGCGGATGCGTTAGCCCGCATGGGATCAGAGAGAATAAAAACTTTACCACCAGGAGTATTCGTCCAGCATTTGCATGAACCATCCATAAAGGGTGGAGACATTGATTACCCTCTGGCATCTGAAACAATTGAGGTCATGCTCGTTAAACCGGATTGGACAATTCCATACTTAAACTTCTTAGTCAATCAGAAGTACCCGGAAGGAGCAGACGAAGTACTGCAAAGGCAAATACAGCGTTGGTGCAAAGGATACGTGGTGATCAATGACCACTTGTATAAACGCAGTACTTCCGGAATATTTCAACGGTGTATTTCACCAGAAGAAGGAAGAGAAATACTGGAAGAAATCCATGCCGGCGATTGCGGACATCATGCTCAATCAAAAAACATAGTCAAAAAAGCATTCCGGGCGGGGTTTTTCTGGCTAACAGCCAAGACAGACGCCGAGCGCATAGTGAATACGTGCGAAGGATGTCAATATTACGCCAAGCAGACCAATTTGCCGGCCCAAGCACTTAAAACTATCCCTATCACATGGCCATTTGCGGTCTGGGGGCTAGATATGATGGGACCGTTCAAAACTGCAAGAGGTGGACTTACGCATCTACTCGTAGCGGTAGATAAGTACACAAAATGGGTGGAGGCTAAACCCATCAAAAAGCTGGATGGCGCAACTGCCAGAAATTTCATTATTGATTTAGTAATGAGGTATGGCGTCCCACACAGCATAATAACTGATAACGGGACAAATTTCTCCATTGGAGAGTTGGCAAAATACTGCCAACAAACGGGAATCCGCTTAGATCTTGCATCTGTGGCGCACCCGCAATCTAATGGACAGGTTGAAAGAATGAACAGTTCAATCCTGCAAGGAATACGCCCAAGACTCGAATCTCCTCTCCATAGAGCAGCTGGAGCGTGGGTAGAAGAGCTACCTTCCGTGTTGTGGAGTATTCGAACGACGCCAAATAGGTCAACCGAACAAACCCCGTTTTTCCTGGTTTATGGTGCGGAAGCTATTCTTCCAACGGACATGATCCATGATAGCCCGAGAGTGCAGAATTTTGACGACTCGGATGCCGAGGAAGCACGACAAGACGCTGTCGATCTCCTAGAAGAGGAACGAGAACTTGTGCTTCAAAGATCCGCCATCTACCAGCAAGGTTTACGACGTTATCACAGTCGGAAAATCAGGCATCATTCTTTTAAAGAAGGTGACTTAGTGCTGAGGTTGGTGCAGCAAAGGAAGCACAAATTGGCCCCCGTATGGGAAGGACCATTTGTCATCAGTAAAGCCATGAAGAATGGATCATACTATCTTGTTGACATTCGAGATACGGAAGACGATCCCGAGAAGCCGAATCGCAAAAGAAAGAGAAAAATAGATGATGAACTAGGAGAGAAAAAGAGGCCTTGGAGTATCCAGCAATTACGTCCCTTCTATACTTAGTTCAATTTCTATGTAAACATCTTTGAGATCATGAAATAAAGTTGTCGGAATTCATATTCATTATAAGTACAAAATATTTCCGCCTTATCTATTTCCCAATGATCATACAAATACTCAATGTTGACCCGAATTGTGCCTGCGTGCTCGGTGTTTAAAAGCTGAATGATTCGGCCTGTTAAAGGTTAAAGGAAACTCGGATTGTGCCTGCGTGCCCAAGTTTCAGAGCAGTTCCTTGTTTTCTCTAAATTTTATCTGATTGTGTATGTGTTGGGTTACTGAAACTAGTCAGTAAAAATGCTTCTAGCATAATCCATGTTTCTGAGTTTTAAAAACTGTTTGGTTCGTCCCCAGTTACTCGACATGACGATACATATTGCTAATTGAGCCATTTTTAAACACTAGAGTAGTTAAAACACAGATGCCGGATTACTTAGAAGATAAAGGAACAGTCAAACCCGGAAAAACTTTGCAAGAAGCTTGAAATTGCAAAAGGCGGAGTTCTTGTTCCGACAAATGACATAGAAGCATTACAATATGAATTACATTGTAAAAAAGCTCCTATACACATCCATCATTCGGGTTAAGTGTATTCCCTCAAGCATCCGAGTCTTCATCACTGCTATCATTCTCGGGGGCTGCGGGCACTTCTTCTTCCGGATAAGTAATGGAAATATTAACCATAGAGGCAATCTTGGAAGCATGCCCTTTAACTTCGTCAAAAATTGCAGTGCATTGCGCTTCTGTATATCCTTGAGGGATACCGGATGCTACGCGCCAAGATCTAGCATTAGGGTAATGTAGACGCATAAGGCCAAGTGCCATGCGTGCACCACCCCGTGCGGCAGAGCGAAGGATAGATTCTCTCGACTCTGCTACCTCTGTGATGGCACCCGGAAGCCGGTAGACTTCCGAAAATTGTACAGTACTTGTGGGAAGGAATTTATTAATCAGCTGCATTCCTGCATTCCTGATTGAATTCCACACTTCCCCAAAGGCCCGGATCTTTTTAGTCCGAGAAATTCCTGGAAAATTTCCTGCTTTTTTGACAAAAGCAAAGGTTACATGAAAAAATATAAGAGATAAGACAGGAAGACATTGGTAAAAATAAAATAACTTACCAAGAGCCTTGTCAATTTCGTCGCTTTCTTTCATGCGCGGGAGTAGCATACTTTCCAAATCATTGATAACAGATTTATCTTCCGCTGCTTGTAAAGAAGCCTTGGATTGAGCAATCCCAAGGGCCAGATTACTGGCTTCCAGGTCTTCCTGAGCTTTCAGAAGTTCCTTTCGGAGATTCGAGTTTTCCTCACGAAGCCGAGAAACATGGACATTGTTTTCTGCTAATTTGTTGGCTTTGTTTAAAGCAGCTGGAGGGCAAAAAATAATTTGAGTTTACAAAACAATTCAGCAAGCATTCTCCAGAGAAAACAAATGGTACAAAACAAAATACCGGTGGCTTTTTATAGTTGCCGTTGAGTTGACGCTAGTTCATTGCTTTTCGTCTCAATAACAGATTGAAGGGTTTTTACTTCTTTGCTCTTGAGACTAAGCTTCTTCAAAACTTCTAAGTTTATGGCGTCTGCGGAATGCTATAACATGGAAATGAAAGCCAGATGCTTAAGTTTGAACAGGCATTTGAAGAAACATTAAAAAGAATTCATATTTCAACTTAATGCTTGGGGGCTAGAAGTATTACCTGGCTCATTTCCCGCAAGTCGGTCAAAACCTCGTGGAATTCTTTGGCATATTCCGCAAAGAGAATCCCAACGTGATGAAGGCCATCGTGTATAACTTGACGAGGTGAAAAAGCAATGTCATTGCGAATAACTAACCCATTTTGTGGCCAAGGGCGAATTAGAGGCGCAGGAGCAAAGAATTTCTTTGCTTCTGGACGAATATATCCGAGTTCGTCGAATGGTTCTTCTTTTATCCGGGTATCGTCCGGGTTGGGAATAGATTCCTCTTTAATAGCTGGTTGCCTTTTGCGCTTCCGATTGTTGAGAAACTCGGCATGCAATTTGTTGAGCTCAGCATCGGAAGCAAGATCATTTTCTCCAAGTTCATCAAACTAGGAAGGAGTTAATAGTATGTTAAAAAGCAGAGAGAGAAGATAATCTGAGGAAAAACTCGGAAACAAGGAAAGATAAATACCTTAGGGACCGGGTTTTCCACGTGATAGATCGCCAGATTTTCCTCAACCTGACTACTGGCGGCAACCAGTTGGTGAAGTCGTCCTATAAAATCCTTTTTGGTAAAGGCCTTATCTGTTCCTCTCATACTATCTTCTGGCCCTTGGTATTCACAAAGGAGTCGGGAACGAAAAGAGAGAGGTTGGATGCGGCGTCCGAACCAGCACATAACGGTATCCTTCCCAATCAAAGAAGGTTGAGAGGAAGAAAGTTTGGCGATGCGCCGCTTTATCTTCATCAGGTTTTCTGGCAAATTTTCTACTGCTGTGGTTGTCCAACTCTCGCGAGGAATAGCAGCAGAGTTAACAAAGGGAGGAAACCCGGTTGTCCTGCCTGGGAATGGAATATCCTGATGATAAAAGAAAGAACCTAGCCAAGATTGGTCTGGTTCCGGCATTTCCATTTTTGGATACCATTCCTCCCTAAATTTTCTAAGGGTAAAAGATATAGTCCCGCAAATAGGCGATATGCCATGTGTGATATTATGCTTTACCTCAAAAAAATACTGCCAGAAACCTAGGTCAGGTGTCATCCCGAGATATCCTTCGAAAAGGGCTTGGAAACTGGCTAAGTAGAGGATGGAATTCGGAGAAATATTGTGGTTGGACGCCATATAAGTTAAGGATGTCTAGAAAAAAGGCGGAAGGGGGAAAACCCATACCTCTCGTGATGTGAGAAGTAAGGATGACGCATTCTCCGACTTTTGGCCGGGGCTCGGGTTCATCTTTCGAGATCCGCCATTTGCCTTTAACTATGTAACCTTCTTTTGTCATCCAACGAAGAAGAACGAGAGAAGTATTACTCGGATTCCAATTGCCGACAAATTCTGTTCTGCTGTTGGCTCCGGTAGCGAAGCGCTCATCGCCACGGGAAGGGATCTTGACCCTCGCCGTCGTTGGTGCAAACGGTGGGGTTGTCGTGGCGCTTGATGATGCTATGTCCGCGGCGGCGGAAGTGTCTTCCCCGCCCGCCGCGGAAGCCGTCGTCTTCTCCGGCTCACCGCCGGTGGGCTTTTGCGCTCCCGATTGCGGATCTAGGTCGTTGACGAGCTCGTCGATGGCGGCGCGGGTCGGTGAAGGCGGCGAGGATGCCATCCTTTGGTGGCGCATTTTGGTGCGTTCTGCGTGCTTGGAAGCTAAGTGCGCTTGGGGCAAGAAACTTGCTCTCGAGCTCGCGTCAATGGCGTGGGCAGTGTGGAGTGAGGAAAGTTTCGGAGGAGGACGATGATGGCTATTTATAGCCAGATATCCATTTAGATACGTGCCAACGGCTCTTTTGACCGTTGGATGTTCGACGCGTGTCGCTCGCCGGAAAATCCGGGAAACGAAACGACAGGGGAATGATGGCTATCTCCTCGTTTCTCGTGAGAATCTGTCAGAGATATGTTGCAGGGTTTCCCGCGTGAAACCAAGCGGCGCTTGCGTCAGCATGATTAAAGCGCTGATGTCATAAGTTCCTTTTTCGCGAAGGATCGCGAGAAGAAAAGCCGGATTTTCATAGTTCCGAGTTTTATGTTACCATCTCCTTCAAAAGGAAAGAAGAAAGAATCAAGACTGCTGAATCAAATTTTCCCGGACAAAATGTATTTGACGAAAGACGGAGAATCAGAGTTTTGATCCTTCCTGGGGGCTACTGTCGGATATATACTGAATAGGGGTATAGAAGATGGTAGACAAAAGAGCCGGACTACCAGGGTGGCCTACATGGTAATGGGCTTGGGTCCATTGGGCGGCCCAGTAGTCCGACGCGCAGGAGCCGGATTCTAGAAGAACCCGGATCACGGCCCACGTGATCTGGCTTGGTGGAGAAGACGGATTCCTTACTTTCCAAGTTACAAGTTAAACGTAGTCTTCTAGGTTTCTTGTTCTGTAAGCCCTAATCCGGCTATTATATAAAGCCGGACGGGAGATAGATTAGATAGGTTCAAGTTTCACAAGCTCAAGCTCTACACAACTCGCCGAGAAGTTCATCCTCGTCGAGTAGCTAGATCTATTCCCTCACATTGTAACCCTGTTATACGGGCTTTAGTCCCAATTAGTGAGAAGTGCAGGAGTAGGTACGCCGTACTGTCGCGACGTACCGAACCTGGGTAAAATCCCGTGTTTTGTGTTACTACGCTATCCCGTTACCCCACGTCTCTACCGTAGTCTCATGGCACCCCAGTCTATGAAAACTACTACGATGTCTCGACACTTTATGTCTTGCATATGCACTATGGTGCATCCTTCATTTCTGTCAATTGCCCAGCTGTAATTTGTTCACCACGCATGTTATTTATCTTTCACGGAGAGACAACAATAGTGAACTGTGGACCCTGGTCCTTTTTCCTCATACTGAAAAAACACCTACTGCTTTCATACTGCTTTGATACTGCTGCTACTACTTTCATACTGTTTTCCACACCATACGTTTAACCTCTTTGTGTTCAGCAAAACCGGTGAGATTGACAACCTCACTGCTTCATTGGGGCAAAGTGAATTGTTTATGTTGTGTAGGTTCCACGTTGCTGCTGAACCGGTAGTGCGCCATGCCATCTCAGCTGCATCAACCTTCTGAAGTTACTCCTTCCTCCTACTGGTCGATTAAACCTTGGTTTCTTTCTGAGGGAAAACTGCTGATGTGCTCATCATACCTTCCTATTAGTGTTTCCCAACGAGTGCAAGACCTGCACTATCAAGCTATTTTCTAGCGCCGTTGCCGGGGAGGAGGAGAATTTCTGCAAGGGGAGTCTCTCACTTCTAATCTCTTTACTTTGTTTTAGTTTTTCTTAGTTTCTTTTATTTTGTCTTGTTTGCTTCTCTTTATAAAAAAACACAAAAAAATAGTTCTTATTCTAGTTGTTTTTTTTTTTGCTTTATTATGCTTGCTATCAATGTTTGATACCTTTGAAACTAGATCTTATAGGCAAGGTGGGTTCAGAGATGAACAACAAAAATATTATAAGGAGCACCGCTTGTCACAAAAAAGAATACACTTATGGGAGCAAATTAATAAATTGCATGACTATGCTAAAACTTGTGCTCTACTTATAATGTTACTTATTGCTTTAATAAAATCTTGCTGTTGTAGGAGGTATAAACACCTCCCTTTTCAATGTGAGTATAATGATGATGTTACCATATGTTCTTATATTAAGGGAAATTATGAATTATATGATGTGGAACAAATTGAAGAATTTATTGCTTGGAAGGGTGCATTCGAAATTGCTTATTTACTTGAAAGTATTGATGATGCACCTTATAAATACGAGATTTATGCTACACTTGAATATTGCTTTGATAATTACAAGTATTTTAATTACTACATAATGGAATATCTTAATAAATGCTCTCAACCTAAGGAAGAGACTAATACCTTGCATGAACCTATGGAAGAAGAAACTTCTGGATCTGGAAGCTCATTGGATGAAAAAGAGGAGGAGGAGAGTGATGATCAAGAGGAGGAAGAATGGAGCTACCCATGTCTTCCTACCAATGAAATTAACTCTTTATCTCATACATTATTTGATGAAATTGATACTTTCTATACTTGTGACCTTGATACTACTATGAATGAAACTTGTGAGAATGATATTGTTGCTGTTATTTATGATAATCCATGCTACTTCGATAAATCTTATGATAATGCTCTTGATGATGGTCCTATGTTGCTTGATGTTATAAATTATAATGATACTGAAAATAGGATTGCTAAAATGTATCCTATACCTTTTATGAGTGATCAATCATCTTGTTTTTCTATTACTAAAAGTGGAAAAAAAGAGGAGCTCATTTTAAATTTTGATCCCACTGTTTTGGAGCTTGATATGAATTGGTGCTTTTAGAAAATGACAAACATGCTTTATGTGATCATTATGTTGTTGAGTTTGTTCATGATGCTACTGGAAATTATTATGAGAGAGGAAAATATGGTTGTAGGAATTTTCATGTTACTAAAACACCTCTCTTTTTGTTGAAAGTTTTGAAGTTGCTCTTGTTCTACCTTCTCATGATTTCTAGTTTGAGCTTCTTTAATTTATTTCTTTACAAGATTCCTATGCATAGGAAGTGGGTTAGACTAAATTTGTTTTACATTTGCTTCTTGATGCTCTCTTTTTCTTCAATTCATATTTCTCATGTGAGCATCTTCTCAAATTATCAAGCCTAGCTAAAAGGCGTTAAAGAAAAGCACTTCTTGGGAGATAACCCATGGTTTTATTTTTTTGCTTTGTTTTTCTCTGTTTTCTTTGACTCAAGAGGTTGTATACTTCTGTAGAAACTTTTTTGTATCTTTCTTTTCATGTTTTAGTAGGGCCAAGTAAGGCTTCTAGCGAGAGTTGGAGTTGGTTTTCAGATTTCTGCGCAGGAAACAAATTTCTGTTGTTCACCGTAAAAAATCGTAAAAATCACAGAAAAATCATAATGACCTGAAATTTCTTGAGCTTATTCCCCAGCTAATTCCCAACTTTTTCGTTCTCTAAGTTTTTCGATTTGATCAACTTAGGTGCCTCTAAAAAATTCGTCTTTACAGACTATTCTGGTTTTGACAAATTCTGCCATTTTTCTTGCGTTTGCTCTTTTGCGATGTCAAGTGGATTTATTTGCTTCACGAAACATCAGTGGCTGTAGCTAATGTGTAAAAGTATCAATGGAACTTGTGCCATACAGAATCAATGGATTTTTAATTGTTGCACTAACCCTCTAATGTGAATTACTGTTTGAGTGTGGTGTGAAGGAAGTTTTCAAGGGTCAAGAGAAGTGGGTGATATATAGGGGTCGGCATAAAAAACCGAGAAACCGAACCCGAACCGAGACCGAACCGAAAAAACCGAATTATAAGGTTAATTCGGTTTTCGGTTCATATATCGGTTCCCAAATTTAGAAAACCGAAATTATATCGGTTAGTTCGGTTTTTAGTCCATGTTAACCGAACTGACCGAAAGGACCGATTCATCACGCAATCAAATATTTCAAGACCATGCGACAATCTATATCTAGGAAAATAAATCAGTTGTCCCATTAAAAATATCTATCATTGTCAACACAATCTCCGTCCAAATCCTATTTATTGCTTTCTCTTATGCAACCGCAATTAAAGTTTGCAACAAATACATACCCATCCATATTTCGTGTAATATTAGCTGCCATGACACTAGGTTCACACGTCAATGTCGTCCCGGCGAATCTCCGCAACCCTATCCACACATTTTTGCTATCTAATTCTTGATTTGAATTTTTTGCATGTTACAATCTCGGTTAATTCGGTTTAAACCGAAAACCGAACCGAATTTCTGAAGAACCGAATTGTCGGTTCCTGATAAATGGTAGGTTAATTCGGGTGTCACTTTCTAAAAACCGAATTATTATAAAACCCGAAAAACCGAACCGAAAAGGCCGAAAGAACCGAATGCCCACCCCTAGTGATATATGTGATTAAGAAGAGTGCAAGGTCAAAGCTTGGGGATGCCCCCGTGGTTCATCCAAGCATATTTTTAGAAAAATCAAGCATCTGAGCTTGGATATGCCCATGGCATCCCCTTCTTCATCAACTATCTATTAGGTCACTTCTAGTGAAACTATATTTTTTATTCGGTCACATCATATGAAGTTTACTTGGAGCGTCTTTTTGTTTTCCTTTGTTTTCTTTTGTTTTCCTTGCTGCAATAATATAGTTGGACCCTAGCATTCTTTGTTTGGGAGAGAGACACGTCCGCTTTTTCGTTTGAATACTTGCTATGCTAGTATTCTTAGTTTTTCTTCTAGTTGCTGCAAAAATTCCTGTTTAGATCTTGTTTTCATTACATCTCTTGTTCAGAGCTGTTAGTTTTAGTAGTGTTGTGTGAGTACTCTCATGTTTGCTTGCTGTAGAATTTAGAGTTTTTTTTTGTTAAAGCATGTTTGTATGGTGCTTGTTGGGAAAAGAAACTGCTGCTTGAAGTAGAATTTTTAACGGTGCAAGTAGAAGATTGTATAGACTGTGGCTAGACTTTTTCATATCATGCTAGATGTTATTTTAGTTCTAAAGCCTTGTGGTTATTTAGTAGCATGATTAGCCACAAATATCTGAGAGTGTTTAATGTGCCATTTAAAGAATCATGAGTTGTTCTTGTCATATTGAAGCATAAATTTGTGGTGTTCTCCTTTGAATGTTTTATTTGGTTGACTTGGCGCATGCTCACACCATGTTTATGACTATGAACCAGTCACTAATAGCCTCCATGATCATTTAGTTTTTGAACTTGTGGTACCACTTATGCTTGGATTGATGATGTTTATGTCGCTATGCATGATTATGGCTCTTATGCTCTCTTGAATTGTCGCTCACAGTCTTTTGCTAGCCTCCACCTCTACTGAGTATAAGCTCTACTCGTGCATACAACTCCCAAAGACCAAAGTATTCCCATTGTGTCCACCACACCTACCTACATGTGGTAATTAACCGCCACTCCAAAGTAAATTGCTCATGTGCTACCTTTAAAACTTTCAAAATTACTCCTGTTTTGTGCACCTGTTTTAGCTCATGAGGATGTGAATAGAGAATCTTTATCTCACTTGTTGATTGTACTTTCACACCCTTCACTAGTGGCTTCAGCCGCTTATCCAATGATAGAAGAGCTGGCAGCGGGGTGCCCAGCCCCAAATTAATAACACAAATTCTCTTCACTATTTTCCCCCTGATTTATCAGTCAAAACATAATTGTGTAAACAAAAGAGAAAGAGGGATGACCTTATACCCATATGCGTCCTTCTATGGGAGCCGCTCTTGTGAAGTCTAGTTGGCTTATGACGTACTGTATTTTTTGTTTACCACACCTCTCTTAAAATATAGACACTCCTCCACGGTATGTGATTGTTAGCAGGTACTCAAGGATTTGGTTAGCCATGGTTTGTGTAAGATGGTTGTGAGGAGTGTCAAGCTTTTTATACCTCTATTTAATAAAATAAAAGCTCTAGCACATGAGTAATCCCAGCTTCCCTCTGCGAAGGGCCTTTATTTTACTTTTATGTTGAGTCTCCATCTTCTAACTTTATGCACGGTTGAGAGAGCATAGTTGCCATTCTGAGTTTTATGTGCATTTGTCCCAAAAACATTATTAATTGATTCATGATATGTTATTGTTTATTCTCTAATTATTTATTCTAGTCTTCCTCATGGACTTTGAATGTCTCCTGGCATTTATGTTTTGCCCCACTCTTAAGGACTAGCGAAATATCACTTTGACATGTTTTCTCTATACTTGAAACAAACATATATATTTCGTTGCATTGTTATTCATAATCTTTTATTTGTGTTACTTCTCAAAATGCAAGGTGATTGCTATGCTTTATTATCATGCACGTGTTGAAGTTCTATGATCTCAGCTTACTTATGATTTTACATTATTGATGATCAAGTTTATGTTGGTAGCATGTCACCTCAGAAATTATGAGTTTTTTATCATTTACGTACTCGAGGACAAGTAGGAACTAAGCTTGGGGATGTTGATACGTCATAAACGTATCCTTAATTTCTGATGTTCCATGTTGTTTTCTTATTGTTTCCCACATGTTTGCTATAACTTTATGTCATTTTTATCGATTTTACGGACTAACCTATTGACAAGATGCCATAGAGCCAGTTCCCTATTTTCTGTTGTATTTAGTTTCAGAAAAGTTGTTCTGGAAATATTCTCGGAATTGGAAAATTCGAACCTCGGAAGTATTAGAATTCCCGAAGGTTCCACGGAGTCCCGAAGAGACCCGAAGGAGGGCCACAGGGGGCCCACACCATAGGGCGGCGCGCCCCTGGCCTCTCCATGGGGTGGTGTGCCCCCCGGCCTCCATCGCCTTTGCCCTTTCGCCTATTTATACCCCCCGAGACGTAAACCCTAAAGATATACACTTCATCCTGAAAAAACACATGAGGCCACCGTCATCGTCATCCCGAGATCGGGAGGGTTCTGGAGCTCTCCCCGGCACCCTGCCGGGAGGGGAATTCATCACCGGAGGGGTCTACACCACCATGCCCTCCTCCGAAGTGATGCGTGAGTAGTTCATCCCTGGACTTCAGGTCCATAGCAGTAGCTAGATGGTTGTTCTCTCCACTTTGTAACTCATGTTTAGATCTCGTGAGCTGCATCACATGATCGAGATCATCTTTATGTAATGCTACATGTTGCGTTTGCTAGGATCTGATGAATGTTGAATGCTATGTCTTCTGATTATCAATCTATCATGTTATCTTCATGCATATGTTATTTATGATCTTGCATGCTCTCCGTTATTAGTAGATGCTCTGGCCAAGTAGATGCTAGTAACTCCAAGAGGGAGTATTTATGCTCGATAGTGGGTTCATGCCTCCTTTGCATCTGTGCTCGAGTGATAGAAACGTGACGGATGGAGGATGTGCTGTTGCCATTAGGGAGAAAACAACGGTGTTTAGCTAGTTTACATTGTTTACATTACACACTTTTCTTACTGCGATAATCTGTTGCTAGCAACTTAATACCCAACGTTTGTTCGGATGATATTCGGAGGGTGGATTATTAGACATAGATGAAGTTGGATGACGGTCTATGTATTTTGTTGTAATGCTCGCATGAATCCCATAGTATTCTTTATGTCTTGCATACGCACTACGGTGCAGCCTTCATTTCTGTCAATTGCCCAACTGTAATTTTTTCACCACACATGTTATTTATCTTTCACGGAGAGACACCACTAGTGAACTATGGACCCCGATCCTTTTTCCTCATACTGATAAAACACCTGCTGCTTTCATACTTCTTTCATACTGCTGCTACTGCTTTCATACTGTTTTCCTACTGTTTTCCACACCATATGTTTAACCTCTTTGTGTTCAGCAAAACCGGTGAGATTGACAACCTCACTGCTTCGTTGGGGCAAAGTGGATTGTTTGTGTTGTGTAGGTTCCACGTTGCTGCTGAACCGGTAGTGCGCCATGCCATCTCAACTGCATCAACCTTCTGAAGTTACTCCTTCCTCCTACTGGTCGATTAAACCTTGGTTTCTTTCTGAGGAAAAACTGATTGCAATACCTGCACCATCACCATCCAATAGATTGACCATTCTTTAGTATTTTAAACCATTCTGCAGCTCTGCCCTTCAGTGATAAAAGTAATAATTTCCTCTTAACTTGGTCCATTGTAATACCAGCACACCTGAATAACTCGCATAATTCATGTATAAAGAGTAAATGATCACCGGGATGGACAGTTCCATCTCTAATAACAGTTATCCATAACACGTTCAACAATTTTCATAGGTGTTTTAAAAGGATCCAATTGAGCAGACAACGGTTCATCTACTACATTAGCAGATGTTTTCAACGTAACGAACCTTACCGGCGCCCGTCGTGAACTTTTTCCCGACTTCGGAGAGGTTCCCCGTTTTCACGTTTCGGCCCATGTTTTATACCAGAATACTGATGTTTTCACCGTAACGCACCTTACCGGCGCCCGTCGAGAACTTTTCCCCGACTTCGGGGAGGTTCCCCGTTTTCGCTTTTCGGCCCACGTTTTATACCAGAATACAGTAGTAGCATTACTCCTAAACTGGAAACCAAATGGAGATCTCTCTATAATAAAATAAAGCAGCAGACACAAATAAAAACAACACTCATAGTAAAAGTTTCTCTTACCAATTCCACTTACCAATAGCGCTTCACTCCCAGGCAACGGCGCCAAAAGATGGTCTTCATGACCCACAAGTATAGGGGGTGTATCGTAGTACTTTCGATAAATAAGAGTGTCGAACCCAACAAGGAGCAGAAGGTGTTGACAAGCACGTTGGATAAAGGATTCAATGTAAACACTAGCAAACCGGTTTTTGGTGGTTTTTGATATAGCAGATAAATAAAGTGCGAGTAAATAAAAGACAATAATAATAATTTCAGCGAGTGGCCCAATCCCTTTTAGAGCAAAGTACAAGCCGGTTGGTTTACTTATGATGACCAAACGTTCTCGAGGACACATGGCAACTTTGTCAAGCGCTTTCGTTTCATATAATTGATTTATATTTATTGTTTTGATAGGTGTTGTGTGGGTGAACCTATGCTAATGCACTGCCCAACTAGGACTAATACATACTCATGATTATACCCCTTGCAAGCATCCGCAACTACAAGAAATAATTAATATAAATCTAACCACAACCTTGAACTCTGGGATCCTACACTCCCTCGTGCATCGGTTTCCTAACGGGGGTTTAGGTTTCTGTCACTCTGGCAACCCCACAATTAGTAGCCAAATACACAATGCATCCCTCTAGGCCCATAAAGGTAAAGTGTCATGTAGTCAACGTTCACATGACACCGCTAGAAGAATAGCACCACAACTTAAATATCAAACCATTAGATATTACTTCAACATAATTCCACCACTAACATCTTGACTTCTCCCATGTCCTTAAGAACTAA
Organism: Alopecurus myosuroides; assembly: GCA_028641055.1. Classification (NCBI taxonomy): domain Eukaryota; kingdom Viridiplantae; phylum Streptophyta; class Magnoliopsida; order Poales; family Poaceae; genus Alopecurus; species Alopecurus myosuroides. The sequence continues at coordinate 313,819,489 of CM054058.1, read as the reverse complement.
ACGAACTACTCACAAGACATCATATGGATCATAATCAGAGGTGATGTAATGATGAATTACAATTTGGTCATAAAGTGCAAACACCGGTAAATCTTGTAAGCATCAACTACTAACAAGTAATCCACACCGGGAGAGAGATTTAGTGGAAAACAACAATATAGAACCCTAATTGCCACAACAGGACGGAGGTGGATGGTGAGGATGATGGTGCTGGTGGTGATGATGACAACGATGATGATCTTGATGATGCCCAGAGTGATGACGGTGACGATGGCGATGATTTCCCCTCTCCGGGGAGGAATTTCCCCGGCAGATTCTCCCCGCCGGAGAGCTTTTCTCTCTCTGTTGTTTCCTCCCCGAGGAGGCGGTGGCGGAATATTTCCTCGATGGTTCTTTTGGTCTTAGGGTTCCCTGGGATGAAGTACACGAGAGGGGGCTGCCAGTGGTGGGCCAGGATGGCCACACCACGTGGCGGCGCGGCCAAGGGGGGGGGGGGAGGGCGCCACAGGTGGTGTGGCCCCTGGTGGCCCCCTCTTCCTCCCCTCCTGGCTGGCTCCCTCATCTTGCCTCCTAAGACTTCTCCGATGTCCCCCTTCTTCTTCTGGTCTTCAGAAATAAGGTATCTTGACGGTGCTTTTTCCAGCAGATTTCTGGTCACGGTAAATTATTCTCCAATAAATATAAAACATGCAAAATAGATGAAATAACATAAGTAGTGCATCATAATATGAAATATATCGATGAATAATAGTAAATTACAATATAAAATAGTGATGCAAAATGGACGTATCAATCCAGAGGAGGTATCTTCTCCACTTGGGATGGTCATCTCCACAACGGAAGCATAAACTCTATCTCATCTTTAGTCTATTCTCTTCTTGGGTACAAAGGGGTACCTTCTTATTTATTTATAGTCTAGGAGCCAAAATGGGGTAGGTGGAAAGATACAAGGGTTGTTGCCCGTTTTTGCACCAAATCTGGCACCGAGGCCCTGTATGGAACCCAGAATATTCTGGATCTGGCACCGAGTCTCGAACGGAACCCTTATCCGCCGTCTTGTTGCTTCCTCCTCCTCCTCTTCTATGCATACACCTTGGATAGTTTTGAGTCTTGGGCTTCCTCGGCATCTCCCCTCGCGTCTATACTATCGATGCAAGAGGGTCGATGGTCAAGTAGTATACCATACAAAGGCGTGCAATTTGGGCTCTCGTAGAGGATTGAGTTCACCTTTGAGGTCCATGGTGTCTTGGCATATGTGAGAGTGCGAGATATACCCAGTGTGATGGGTTGCATTGCATCACTAGAGGTGGGAGGCTTACTTTCGCTTCTTGGCTATGTCAGCCTACAAGGCTTTCTTCGTCGAAATGACCAAAGCAGAAGGTGTCAAACAAACCCGGAGATCTCGAGTGCCTTGCAACTATATATTCTTCCCATGTCTCGCCGTGCGAAACTATTTATAGATGCGGGATCGCCTCTAACGACGGGGGATTCCTCATCCAACGACTTGTGCTTATGCGGCTAAGCGCCAAAGGCGCTGCAACACATAACCTTGAATACATTATGGCTTGTGAGGCTTGGGGCATGGTGCTGGCACATTAGCACATGCCAGCGCGGATCCCCGAGTTTGATACTCCCTTCATGTCATGTTGGACTATCAGAAAGACGAGCTAGGCTAGAAGGAAAAGCTTGTAGACATGCATGACCCAGGTCTTTTGGTCTTGGAAGCATCCGAATGATATGATATTCAATGCCACAACACCCTTTGCATAGGCAGCACCACACATGATTTGTAGGGAAGCAGAGACGTGGAATTTCACGGGTTTGTTGCGTTGTTAGACGTTTGGCTTCCCGGAGCCAATATCGAAGTGGTTGCTCTGTGAAGATTAGATAATCTCCATCGGCACCCCCCAAAAGCCCCCCCAAAGGCCCAATGGGGGTCCGGACCAAAAAACCCGCTGCAGCGGCACCCCCAATGGTGTCCACCCGCCAAGTTTCTGTCCGGGCCCCCCAACCCACCCGCCAAACTTGGGGGCCTGCCTGGGGGCGCCGGTGGAGGAAACATTTTGCTCATAAGTTAACAAGGTAGAGGCATATGGCTTTTTTTGCATATAAATAGAACGAAATTTGCAAAATAACAACGCGACGCCTGCCGCGGGAACTAATCCTCGTCGTCCGATGGTGGTGGCGGCAGAGTGCCCTCCTGTTCCGGCATCGGCGGTGGGGGTGTTCCGGGAAGCGGCACCGCAGGAGCCGCGGGAACTGCCGGTGGCGGTGGAAAGAACCGCGGGTCTGCACCTCGTCGGGCGTCCTCCCATGACGGCCAAGGGTCCCAACGGGCCTCCTCCTGCAGCGGCGCCTGCGGCAGTGGCTCAGGAAGCGCCCTTGTTGTGGGCGTGCAACCGACGTGGACGATCGTGGGTGTGCAACCGCCATGGCTGATCGCGGTCTCTTATAAAGAGGTCTGGCACCGTATCCCAAGGCGACATCGACAGGACGCGAGGCGGCTGCAGGAGGCGAGGTGGCAGCGACATGATAGGATGCGAGGCGGCGGCTGCAGGGTGGCGGGGTGGCAGCGACATGATAGGATACGAGGCGGCGACTGCAAACAGGCGACGCGACGCGACACGGCTCGAGGCGTGCCTTCCCAATGCGCATGTCCCCACTTCCCCCACTCTGCGCACGTCCCCACGACCGAGGAGCCTAACCACGGCAGCTATAAAATCCCCTCTCGCCGGAGAGGGGATCATTCCTGCCCCTTCCCCCATCATTCCGACGATGGCCCGTGGAGACCAAGGAGGCCGTGGAGGGCGAGGAGGCCGCAGAGGGAGTGGAGGGCAAGGAGGCCGCAGAGGGCGAAGAGGCCTGGTCGTCGCGCCACCCGTGAAGGTCGAGCAGGAGGCCCACAACGACAGCGACACCGACAACGACGACGAAGCTGAACTCCCCGAGTTCTTCATGCTACACTGGCAGCCATTGGGCAACTCCTTGCGGCTGCCAGATAGGATCGGCGTCGTTCTCGAAGGCAGGGAGCCGAACTCCTTCACCCTCCAGCTGGAAGGGTGCCCCCACCGCTGCGTGGCCGTCGTGTTCCTCGGCAACGGCTGAGATGCATTCACCCGTATGCACCAGCTGCAGCAGGGCTGGATGCTCACCTTCCGCTACGCCGGGGCAGACAAGTTGCGCATCAAGATGTACGATGGCACATGCGTCCGCCACACCTGCTGCACGGGCGGCGAGGCCCCGCACGGCGCGGAGGGACCCGACGGCGAGGAGGAGGGCGAGGAGGAGGACCACTCCGACGGCGACGAGTAGAGGCGCTACGTCGCCAGATTTTTTTTTTAAAAAACCTTGTTCTGTTTTAATGGCACCATGGCGTTCATCCGGCATGCCCACAATCTGTTTGTTTCGCTGCCGGGTCATGTTTGGAGAACGCCGCTGCGAAGCACGCCCACCAAAACCGCGGACACAGGTCCGGCGCCTTCAAAGGGGGTCCAATTGGGGGTGCCGGACACATATTTGATGGGTGTCTATGGAGATGCTCTTAGGTCCACACAGTGGGTAGAGATATTTGCACCATTGTTGCAACGTGAAAACAACCTCTAACACCATGTGTAATGGGCAGCTCTTAAAGACTTACACAAATACGCGAGATTTTCTTATCTGTATAGGAGAGGTGTCAAGTTAAGCATCTGTCAATTTAGAAAAACTGGATTATTTTCTTAAACATCTTTTCAAGCATCTCGAATTGTACATAGCCTAACGACGTTTTCAACTCTCGCCTCTTGGCACTGTTTTGATGTATTGTTGAAAAACATGTATTTCGTCTCAAAATACTTGATTTACATTTGTCCAAATATGGATATATGTACTCCCTCCGTCTCAAATTAGTTGTCACAAAGTTTGACAAAAGTTGATGTATCTAACACTAAATTATGTCTAGGTACATTCATTTTTGTCAAACATTGTGACAATTAATTTGAGACGCATGGAGTTTCTATATTTTGGACAATTTGAAATATATTGGGGAGCAGGGAGTAACAAGAAAAAAAAGACTGGATGGGCTGGCCCACTTGTGTGCTTGGGCCAGCGCCACTTAACTCCCGCCGGCGGAAGACAGGAGCACCGTGGACCGTGCGGTCGCCGGCGAAAGAAAACGGAAAGGAAAACGCTTGAAATCAGCCGGAGGCTAGCGCGTAAGTATCCTCCGCCTCCACAGGGTGACGCGTGTCCTGTGGACCCGCGCGCGACAGCTTCTTCTTATCCCTTCGCTCCTTGTCTCTTCCTCGTATTTCTCTCGTCCACCCGCTGCTATCTCTCGGGTGAGACAGATCCGTTTCCTCTTCTACCTTCCACGCGCCGGCGTTCCTCGTCCAGCTTGCGCCGGCGTCCTACGCGCCGCCTCCGGTCGTTGAGCAGCGGCCTACAGGGCATTTCGACACCAAGGTAGGTCCCTACCGCGTGCAAATTTCTTCCCGCTGCCATGCTTAAAGCTGCAAGAAAAATTCTTGCTGAGAAGAGAAGCCAGACAAAAATTGCATCGGGACAGGGTATTCATTACCATCTATCTTACAGGGGCTAACGGGCGACCAGAAGAAGGACGCCACGATGCGCTTGGTCCAGATCGACCACAAGGCGGAGGAGCTCTGGGATCCGGTCGCGGGGTTCGAAACAAAGTACACTGCCCATGGCAGCTTGCGCAAGAAGCACAACAGGCTGCTGAACGAGCTCTCTACTCAAATCAAACCTAGACTTGACGACCCCATCTGGTATATATATGTAATTGTTTGTGCTAATTAAACACAGATTCATGTCCATGTTCTGTGTGCTTTTCTTCTTGCTAGTGATATACCATCTGATGATCTGTAGGCGCTCGAGTCGGCGACTAGTGCGCCTTAGTGCTTGCATCAAAGAGGCATGAGGTTTTGTCATTGGCTATTTGGCTAGCGGCGCCAGCGAGGAGCAGTGGGGCCTCCGTTGACGACGGGGCTTGATGCCGCGAGTTGCCGCAAGCGGCGCCAGCGAGGAGCAGCGGGGCCTCCGTTGACGACGGGGCTTGATGCCGCGAGTTGCCGCGAGCGGCGCCAGCGAGGAGCAGCGGGGCCTCCGTTGACGACGGGGCTTGATGCCACGAGGAGCAGCGCGGCTCAGTCGCCGATGACGCGAGACGGGAGTCAGATGCTGCCAGCCGTTGCTTTTTTCGGGGCTGCCAGCTTCAAAGGAAGATGCTATTGAAGGCCACCGATGGTGCTACGAGCAGCCGGCGACGCTGCTATGAACCATCACCAAGATGCTCCTACTGGCCACTGACGATGCTACGAGGTGCTGCGAAGGGGAGGCGGAGGATGGGTTGTGAGGCGGTGCTCCTGAGGCCGGCAATGATGCTCCTGAAGACCGAAATTTTTTGCTACTTTTTTGTAATTTCCTTGCTATTTTTGTGTAAATTTTTTGCTACGAGAATCCTGGTGATGTCAAAGTTTTGCTATCATAGCATATTTTTTTTGCTATAATTATTCTAAGTTTTTGCTATTTTAGTAGAATTTTTTTGCTATGACTATATCCCGAGCAAAATTGATTTTTTTTTTGCTACAATAGAACATTTTTTTTGCTATGACTATATCCCGAGCAAAATTGATTTTTTTTTGCTACAATAGAACATTTTTTTTTGCTACAGTAACTCCGTCGAGGTCTGTCTTCTTTTTTTGTGGTGAACCGTTTTTTGCTACACGGAACAGAGCTCCTCCGCCGAGCCCACCCGAAGGGCTCCCAGCCCGATGGCGTCCTCTCGGTCCATGCTCTGAAAAATGTAGCTGCGAAAGTTTGCTACATTTTTCTAATATTTTGCTTTTTTGTATATATTTTTTGCTATTAGAACTCCGGTAGTATCTCCGGCGAGATCGGATTTTTGCTATTTTAGAATAAATTTTTTGCTACGATCAGTGCATATTTTTGCTATATAAGTATATTTTTTTTTGCTATTAGAGTCTCCGTCGAGCGAGAATCTCCCGGCCATGTCTCCGGCGAAAATCGACCTTTTCTATTGTAGCAATTCTTTTTTGCTACGGGTTTCCGGCGACTTTTTGTTTTGTTTTTCAATTTTTGAGACAATTTTTTTTTTGCTACATAGGACTTATTTTTTTTGCTACCGGAGCAAAAACAGACATTTTTTTTGTCTACCGGAGCAAAAGCAGGATTTAGGAGAGGAGGGACATGTGTTAGCATAAGACCCGGGGGCTGGAAAGCACGGCCCATTTTTCTACTGGTATCGCGTGGCCCTATAAGCAAACTATAGGAATAGTGGGAATTGGGGGTTTGGGACCCACCCACATGGGGAGGCGGGAGGTAGTCGGAACACAATGCTATTTTTAATTCATTGGGTAACTGCTTGCGTGACGTGCGCGGGTTAAAAAATTCATCGGACGGCTCACGTTGACAGCATCGTAGGGCGCGCGAGGCGGAGGATGCTGTGTAGGGATCGTCCGGGGGACGCTCAGCGTCACCCAAACGGAAATCGGCCGCGGCATCTAAACTCCACACCACACCACCACCAGCGCCGACGCTCGTGCAGTAGCCGGCACGATGAGGGAGCGAGACGCGCTGCCGCAGCTGCCGCTCGCCCTCCACCCGCCGCATCTGATCCCTCCGGCGCCCACTCGCGACCACCGCGCCCTCTCCTTCCTCAACGATCTCGGCGGTCTCTCCTGGGTCGCCTACGCCGCCGGTTCCCTTCTCGTCGTCTCCCACCTGCCCTCCCCTCCTCGTACCAGCGGAAGCGACACCACGGACGACGAATCCCCGTTCTTCCGCCAAGTCATCGACCTCCAAGCCCCCGTGTCCGCCGTCGCCTGGTGCGGCCACGGGGGAGGCGAGCTCGCCGCAGCTTCTGCCAACTCCGTTTCCTTATTCCAGCCCGCGCCGTCGTCTTCCGCAGGTCCGTTCATCCGACCGTTGTTCAATTATCGTCATTAACATACGTGGTTGCCGCACGGCTCAATTTGTGGAGATTGGAACTGGCAGGTTCGTTCAGTTGGCTCCTGAGATGGGCCATTACCGAGACGTTCACGGTCACCGCCGTTGCCTGGACTGGCTCTGGCGACGGCATTGTGGTGGTTGGTGAGGGCGTTTCCATGTGGGCCAAGGCACAGTCCTCCTGGCAGCTCGCTTGGAGGTCCATGCCACAGGTGCCGCAGTCCCTTGTTTCTGCTACCTACTTCATCCATGGCCCTGTCGTGGCCGCTTCTGCTGCTGCTCCTTCCGAGGGCAATGTGCCTGTTCTGGTCTTTCTGAATGACGCCAAATTGGGGCTTGAGATAGCTGAGCTTCCGCATTCTCAGCCTGTTTCCATGATCCAGTGGAGACCTTTGACGATATGTGTCGATGATCGGTCTGAAGTGAGGAGAGAGATGCTCATGACCTGCTGCTTAGATGGAGCTGCCCGGCTATGGGCTGAAGCTGAGGTGACCAGGTCGAAGAAGCAGCGTGCACAACTGCGAAGATCTTTCAGTGTGGTTGCAGTAATTGAGTTCAACCATGTTCTAAATGGAGTGCTTGGAGTTGATATAACTGTGAGATGGGCGGTAGAAACTGGAAGATTCGTATCGCGAGATGACGAAGGTAAATTCAAGTTGTTTTCAGGTGATCCCTGGCAGAGCAGGGTTGGCAAATGTGAGTGGCTGGTAAGCGTTGGTCCTGGGAATTGTACCAACTTTTGGGCTGTTCATTGTCTTGATGATGTATGTCCACCAAGGTACCCACGGATTACGCTATGGAAACAGAGCAAACCACATGAGGAGTCTGCTATTGATAACTTGGGTACCCCGACATCTATACTACAGTCATTTTTTGTTGACGCTGTCATATCAAGACGGACATGTTCTGGACCACCTACAACATGCTCTTTGCTTCATTTGCTGCCTGATAGTTCATTCATTTCGTCCCGCCTGTCTTTTGGCCCATCATCAGATACTGGGAACCATATTTCAAGTGATTCTTCTAAAAGCATCTCATGTTGTTCAACCAAAACTATGAAACAAGTTGGACATAAGGGTAGGATCATAGAGGTGTCTATTCATCCATATAGCTGCGAAATAGAGCTCGCTGTTTCTATGGATTCTAGCAGAATGCTATTTCTCTGGTCTCTTTCTACCTTGTCAACTCTCTTACCGACCTTGCATGCACCCATTTATCCTTTATGGAAGCTCCTGTGCAAATTTGATCTGCGTGATATTTCTGCAGATGTGCAGTACTCATGTCTGTGTTGGGCTCCTTCTGTTGTCCGCGATAAAAGATTTCTTGTCCTGGGAGGTGAAAATGGAGCAGATTGTTTTGTTGTCCGAATCCCAAAAGAAGGAGATGCTTTCTCATGTCACAAGATGTTCACAATTCCTTTCCTTTTGGGGAGTAATGCAGAAGGGCCACCTGACAGCATTCATACTATACCTATAGCTTCTAACTGCAACAATCCTTTTTTCAACAACAGCTTCCTAGTAATATGTGTATGGAGGAAGAGTTTTCAAGCTTTATCATGGAAAATAGTCCTGCATTCAGAAAATCATCATGAAGAAGGGGCGTGTTTGTGTGATCTTTCTGCCAGCTCACTTTCCACTGCAGATGAAGGGAGACATGTTACTTACGTTCGCGGTGAAATGTTTTCAGCAGTTATTCATGAAGGTTCTTCAGTTTTCCCTACTGGCCTGGATGGAGAATATCCTACCTGCATTTCTGTTATGTCGCTGAACACTACTGTATTACCTCTACAGCAGCATGTACCTTCTGGAACGTCCACAGGTTATCATATTGCTACTGGGTACTCTGATGGCACTGCGAAACTTTGGAAGATGTCTGGTGCAGATAACCCAGAGCAGACTGGGGCAGAGAGCAACAGCTGGGAGCTAGTTGGCATGTTCGGCGCTCATCGAGGACCAGTTAGTGCAATTTCATTATCCAGATGTGGTAGAGTTGCTACTGTTGGCAGAAATGTTCAGACGAATAGTATCTCCGTTCATATCTGGGAAGCAGTAAAACTCATGGGAGATGGTTGTTTTCTCCTTGAAGATGCACTACTTATTCAAAGTCCTGTTGTTGGTTTAGATTGGCTATCTTTAGGCGACGGTAGATTCTTACTTGCAGTCTGTTTTCATAACGAGTTGCATATATATTCCCATAAACACCCTTCCTTTGAGAATGTGCTGCACACTGTGAGTTTGGAAGGGAAGCATATTTGGAGTTGTATTGCATTAGCCCATTCTCATCATGATGTTGCTGGCTTCCATTGGGGGCCAAAGTCAACAATTGTACTTGTTCATAAAAATCATCTTTCACTCTTTAGTTCATGGTTAGTAAGTGGAGCAAATGGACATATTACCCGCAAAGGCGTTTGTTCTGCTACAGATGTGCATGAAGAGTTGCCATGTATTGTGCATTTTAATGGAACTATCTTTGGTAAACTTGGGTTATCAGAAAATTACAGCAACATGGAGACTCTTGAGAACAACTATACACTGTTACCAGACCAACACAGTAGTCCTTGTCCTAATAGTTTGTGGAGCTTGTTGGATATATCTGGTATTCTGACTGGACCTTTGCCATCATATCACCCAAGAGCACTTATCCAGTATCTTTATTCAGGTGATGTTCGATTCTGGATTCTCCATTTGTTGCACAAGACCTTTCTAATTTAACCATTACAGGCTTCTTTTTAGTTCTCCAGTCAGAGTGAGCGTGTAATAGGAAATATCCGAGTGCTGCTAATTTATGATTTAGGCCTATCGTGTGTGCAGCGCTGTTATACGAAATATTTTAGTCAAGAGAATCTTCACCATTTCTTATAGATATCTGTTATGGATCTTAAAAAGGGAAATGCATTAGTTAGTATACCAAGATGATAGATAAAACTGCAGATTAAAATCCACTGCAATGCTATTGAGGCCCGATTGTGTCACTTGCATTAATTCCATCCATTGTTAGGAAACTATTTCAGTTAAAAGCTGCGCCTCTCTGGTTTGCCAGACACCGACCTTATTGTGGCTGGTTCCTAACAGTCCTTTGTACCCTTCATTCTACGAATCTACTAGAATATCATTTTTTATACTGGAATAAAATTGTGCCATTAGCGATGCTACTGCAGTTTATATAAGTGAATAACGCTATTAGGGCGATTTTTTTTTTTTGTATTAGACTTCCAATATTGTGTAGTAAGTATTTTAATGCAAATGCAAATTAGATCCAGCTAAGTTTTTACTGCGCGTTCGGTTGGGGGGAAATTAGAGATAGGGAATGGGAGTTTAACTTGTAAAGACTTTTAATCCATTGATTGGTTGGAGGGAATGGGAATTAAGGAGGGAAGAGGAGCGGGAATTCATGTGCTAACCTCCCACTAATCTCTTACCTTTGGGGCCCTGGTAATTGAGACGTGGGAGGGGGAAGAGGCATTGAACTCCCGTGCCCCTTCCCTAGGACTGCCAAACAAGTTGTTACAGTTTTATTTCAAGTTTTAAGTGGTCAAGTAAGAAGGATAAGATATATAACATTATGGTAAATATTCTTTGGCCCTTGGTTTGCAGTGCTTTGAGCTATGCCTTCTTCAAACTGGGGTTGGAATATGTTGAATTCTACAGTTACAAACACGATATATGTTGCAGCCGCTAACTTGTGGCATTTTCTGTCTTAATGTTTTGCCGTGGTAGAAGTCCAAGTTCATCATTGATTTCTTTTACAGTATTTTTAGTAATCTCGCATAATGTTTTTCTACAAAATTGCAGCGTCTTGTGTAACTTTATGGAAATTAGGTATGATACCAACTATTGATTGTTCTCTGTGCACAGGTGAATGGAAACGTGCAGATGGTGTTCTGCAGCATCTTGTTCAATCCATTAAAACGAGCAGAACTTTAGGCACGATGTTGAACTGCAGTTCGTGCGGTAAACCCAGCCATAATATCCCTGACATTCCTTTGACACGGTACTTTATAGATACACCATCAAGCGACATTTCTAGCAAAGGATTACTCTGGGGTGACAATACAAGTAGCACAGCCTTTAATTTGCTGTCATCATCAAATTCATTTTCTTACATGGCGAGTGATTTAGATATTAACACTACCACTAGCGCATCTCAAAAGTCGGAGATAAACCATCTCCTTGATAAGAACTTTGGCATGTTGGCGATAAGTGACAGTGAGAAAATACAGATACTTACAGTTTCTGATCTGTTGACTGAAATTACTGATCAGAACCGCGCTTCTCCCTATAAAAGCCTCGATGAAGCAGGACGAAGGTAAGGCTTCTAATGTATGGAAAATTCTGCTGGTACATATTTTTATTACTACAATCTAGGGATTGTAAATGCTTGATAAGAAAATGTTACCACCCTCATTTTTCTATTTTGTTGTTGTAAAATCTACACTAATTGATGATTGTATTTCTCTTAAGGTTCTGGATTGCTGTGCAGTTCCAGCGCCTATATGTGTCTAGGAGATCTGGAGATTCATCAAGTGTTGAAGGGTGCCATGTTGATTCTGCTTCCATTGCATGGGCCTTCCAATCTGATTGTCAGGATGATCTACTTAATTACGTTCTTCCTGCAGAATCAACTTGGTTGGAAATGCAAAATCTTGGTATAGGATTATGGTATACCAATGTGCCCCAGCTAAGGACCAGGGTATGGAAGTACCTTTCTCAACAACCAGATGTTTCGGAACTAGTATTTATGTTCTCCTAAGTTTCACGAACAGAAAATTCCATAGTTGACTAACAAAGCCATGATTGGTGATAGAAAATTTTACAATATCAGATATATCATGTTGTCAACCACTGAAGGGTCTGTCTACCAGTTTGTAGTGTATCTCCTTCTCACTTCCCTAAAAAACCTCTGAAAACAAAACAAACAGTTTAAATTATATACGACAACCCCATTTAAACTTAGAAGTACTTAATGTAAATAACTTAGTTTCCTCCTTAAACAATTCAGACAAGAACGGAGTATGATACAGACTGCAAAGAAGCTCAACCGAGCGTGGTTATGGAGCCGAGGTCATGGTGTAGGGCCTGTAGGCTGACTATGCCAAACAGAGAGGTGTGGTACATGCTTGGGAGACCCTCAATCGAGGGCGCCAAACGGTTGAGCCCGTGAATGACAATGACTTGACTTGCTGCAGCAATATGCCAGTAGCAAAGCATAGTTATTCATCTAGAACTTATTATGGTGACAAAATTTGAGTTGACATAGATTATTTTTTACCACCATTAACAAAGCACGTTTATTCATCTAGAACTAGATGATTCCTTAATTTTTCTTTAAATATTTTATTCAATTCTGCCGTTTACATTTAAACCCACATTTTCTTTTTTAAGGCCTAATTTTTTTCGGAAAATTTGATGTCTGATGTTCTCTACTGCTGAGACCATTGTCATCGTTGTGGTGCTGTGTGTCTAGATTGTAGGTTTATGTATGAATGCATTCTGTCTATGTTTTCTGCCTTATGTATGGACAGCACAGTGGATATTGCTTACATTTGGAGTTATCTGGATAATAACCTGTGCTGATTAAGTATGATATATTGATATGTCTGAAATTGTAGATGGAGAAGTTGGCAAGGTTACAGTATCTTAAAAGCAAGGACCCCAAGGATTGTGCTCTGCTTTATATAGCATTAAACAGAATAAAAGTGTTAGTTGGCCTATTCAAGGTCAGCAGAAATGAAAAGGATAAACGTCTGTATGAATTTCTCTGCAGGAACTTTGAGGTAACGTTAGTTGTATAGCTATTTAATATTGACAGCTACAGCTACAGCTACCTGGTTATGCTCAACCAATATCACTTACACAATCTATTAGTAGCATAATTGCAAATGTGAACTTGCTCATGCCGAAGTCCTTCAGAGAGTAATAGTTGCTCTTCCTGACTTCTCAAGTTTTTGCTAGACACTTCGTATCTGTATCATGATACTGGCAGTGCCATCTTTTTAAAACAAATGCATATGAAACATGAATGGAAGGAATTTCATACACCAATGCTTTGTGTTGAGACTTGAGAAGTATATCATTACATCATACTTATTCAGATAAGTCTATCCAGGAAGAAAAAAACAAAGCCGCTGCTCTTAAAAATGCTTATGTACTAATGGGAAGGCATCAATGGGAGCTCGCTATAGCATTTTTCCTGCTTGGAGATGATGCTTCCTCAGCTCTCAATGTTTGTGCAAAGAATCTTCAAGATGGACAGCTTGCTCTTGTAATTTGTCGGCTTGTTGAGGGACCTGGAGGGCCCTTGGAGCGTAAGCTCATTTCAAATGTGCTGCTCCCTGATGCAGTTGAGAAAGGAGACCACTGGCTTTCAAGCCTGCTTGAAGTATGTTATATGTCTGCCCTTTTCTTTGCTTTTCATTTTTTTAGATCAAACTAGTTTATAACAATTCGAAAATGGATCTTAAGCTTGTTAACTAAATTTCATTTATACTTCACTCTTCAGTGGATGCTAGGGAACTATTCCCAATCTGTCAGTAAATTATTTGGCTGCCATCCCAAGTTGTTTGATGAATCCAGCACTCCTGGTGGTCAAAATGTGTTTGCAGATCCAGAATTGGGTCAGTATTGTGCAATCATTGCAACGAAACATAGTTTCAGAAACTGTGTTGGTGAAGCTCTATCTGCAAAGTTATCTAAGCTTTCATTTGCACTGGCTGCATGTGCCCTGAACAGATGTGGACTACCTGTAAGTACGATCTCTTAGCAGCTGAAATCTTCTCGCTTGTTGATATGTGGATATTATTTCTTCTGTTTTGCACTATTCTTTAATCTTGTTCGTTTTTTCATTCATTAGCTTGAAGCACTCGAATGCCTATCTTGTAAATCGAGCATAGATTACAAGGACAGCACAAGCTCACCACATGGTGCGGATGACAAGATCCTTGATGGAATACTAAACCCTTTTGATGCTTCTTCCAATTGGCTTTCATCAATGGTCGTTAGTGATTTTGAATCAAATCTAGGAGTGATCATGGCTTCAAAATATTTGTCGCGCATGCTAAGAAATCACGCTCTCTGTTCACAATGCAGCCTACCACTATATAATGAGAAGTTCCTTCAAGAGGAAAGTAGTCATGGCATCGAAGAACTTACACGTGATGTTACTGCTGCAATATCAATATTTGATAAAAGATTCTCACTCCAAATTTCTGATATAGCTGAGAAGGTAACAACATGAGATAGCAGCTTTCATTTTGTTCTTTTACTCTATTTTTCGTACAAACCATCCTAAATTCCACTATCTGTTACATTGCAGATCCTTACCTTCTGTTGCAATAATGGTATACTGTTTCTTGCATATGTTTTGTTATTGGGTTGTCGATCACCAGATGGTGGAATAAATATTCATGGTGTTGAAGGTTGCTCTCTCCGTCCATTTGACTATCTTTTGTTGGTGTCATGCAAGGAGAGCTGTAAATTTCTTACTCGATATGTTGTCTCTTGCTGCTTCATCTCTTCCGTCCTTAATACAGAGTTCACCAAAATTACTGCTTGCACACCTAAGGAGAACATTAGATACGCTATGGCAAGTTTATTACATTTCCTGAGTACTAGCAGGCTACTCCTGAAGCAGGACCATGGTAGAACTTCTGCAGTGGTCAATACATCAGCTCTATCCACTATTATGGATCTCCTTGAGTACAGCATAGAGTTTTCTGTTTCTTGGCTGTGCCGTGACATAAAAGCATTAGTTATCATGATCAATCCATTGTTAGGCGCTTCTGGCAGTGAAGAGTCCTTTCAAGTGCTATTAGATCAGTTGATGCAAGCTGCACACCATAGAAGTCATGGCATATCAATTAACACAGATGCTGTAATGCCTAATGGTCCATTGGACAAGAGACAACCAGAAACAAGTGAGGATTCAAGTCTTTCAGTTGATGAAAAATGGCATGTGATAGGTGCGTCCTTATGGATTGGACTGTCTTCCTTCATGAAACATCATTTAGCAGAATTCATTGGAAAAGAGAGACTTGAACTTGAAGCTAGTACAAGTGATGTGGAATTCAAGGGTCTCATCTCTTCCGTTGCTGCAAAGTTTGTTATTGATTCCATGCATTTTGTGTCATCTTCATCAGTAAAACTCCATGCATCATTTTTCAGACAGAAATTATCGAAGAATGTACGTTCGAGTGTGCTTTTCTGGTTAGAATATATGTCTTCTCAGCAAAGGTCTGACAAGAGTAGCCATGATCAGCTCACGCATATCGTTCAGCATGTAAACACTGAGAACATGGAGGTCTTGTTTAATGTTTTATGGGAAATATCTGCTAACCCTGTGGATATTTGTACTGCTTTTGTGAATGAAGAGGTCAATTGCTTTCCGCTAAACAGCACAA
This sequence comes from Alopecurus myosuroides, assembly GCA_028641055.1. NCBI lineage: Eukaryota > Viridiplantae > Streptophyta > Magnoliopsida > Poales > Poaceae > Alopecurus > Alopecurus myosuroides. Next base: position 313,804,128 of record CM054058.1, on the reverse strand, counting down.
AGCTCACTAGATCTTGGAAGGATATGGTCGGAAGTACAAAAGTTGAGTGTGAGAACAACTTTACTCAAAGAAATGGAGAAGATAAATGCAGCATTAGCTCTGAGAACAACGAGAAAGGGCGTGGGCTTATTGAAAAGGCTTCTTCTGATGCGGAAACTCTTGAACCAAAAAGAAAAAACTTGATTGCACAAAAAGATTTTCAAAGCCCAAGGGAACTTCTAAGGAGAAATGGGGAACTCCTTGAGGTATTTACCAGTTGATTTTAGAGATTCATCTTCTCATTTAATTCTTCCACCGTATTTTAATGTCGTGATGATGCAGGCAATATGTCTCAACTCAATCGATGAACAGCATGCTGCTATTGCTACCAACCGAAAGGTAAACTTGTAATCATTCACCTTTTCATAATTATTTCTGCACATTTTTATTTACCTTTTGCACATATTGATTTCTTTGCTTATATTAGATTGTGAAATGTGCTAATATTAAGATATAATTTAAATGAACCATGCTGCTTTAGCTTTCATTTATGGATAAGGACTAGAAATTTATGCAGATGTCGCAGAAAACTGGTCCTTTATGATGTTTGTACCTTTGTGATCTCTTTATTCTGGACTCAAAGATAATATCTATACCAATATAAAAGTTACTAGTTAGGGGTTGACACAAGCCATCTTAGCCACACACAAATTAAGTTGAATATATGGAATTGTGTTCTGATTGCACATTTAATCTCTTAATAATGCAATGCTAGTTACCCTTTACAACCTCTCTTTTAAAAGTATGAGGACCTGCACCGAAAAAGCCATTTGTAGCCCAGGCTACATGTAGCCCTATATTTGAAAATTTTGAAAACAGTATTTTAAAGTTTCAAAAAATTCTAAAAATAAATCTGGTTGTAGCCAATACTGTACCCTACAATTTTGCAAATTTTCAATCCGAAATTATTTTTATTTTGGGCTACATAAAAAAGACAAATTCTGACAAGATTTAGAGGTGTACTGTTCACTCGCCATATCTATAATTTTGTCTTTTTGTGTGGCGTAGAATACAGTGTACTTCGGATTAAGATTTCGCACACTTGTAGAATATATCCATGGCTATATGTACATATTTGTTCAGATTTTTTTGAAACTTCGAAATTTGTTTTTAGAATGTTCAAAATAAAGGGAAGGGACCAAGAGACCAAATGGAAGGGACAGAAGGCGAAGGAGGTGGAGGGTACCGGCTTCAAGTTGTGGTACACAGGGATAACTTCAAACAAAAATGGAGTAGGCATCTTGATCAACAAGAGCCTTAGGGATGGAGTTGTGGACGTCAAGAGGCAAGGGGACCGGATTATCCTTCTCAAGCTGGTTGTTGGGGACTTAGTCCTCAATGTTATCAGCGCTTATGCCTCGCAAGTAGGCCACAATGAGAGCACCAAGAGGGAGTTCTGGGAAGACATGGAGGACTTGGTTAGGAGGGTACTATTGGTGAGAAGCTCTTCATAGGAGGAGACCTCAATGGCTGTGTGGGTACATCTAGCACAGGTTTTGAAAGGGTGCATGGGGGCTTTGGCTATGGCATCAGGAACTAAGAAGAAGACGTCCTGAGCTTCGCTCTAGCCTACGACATGGTCGTAGCTAACACCCTCTTTAGAAAGAGAGAGTCCCATCTAGTGACGTTTAGTAGTGGTCAACACTCTAGCTAGATTGATTTTGTCCTCTCTAGAAGAGAAGACAGACGTGCTTGCCTTGATTATAAGGTGATACCTGGAGAGAGTGTTGTCCCTCAACATAAGCTTGTGGTGGCTGACTTCCACTTTCGGATTCGTGTCCAGCGGGATAAGCGTGCCAAAGTCGCTAGAACGAAGTGGTGGAAGCTCAAGGGGGAGGCAGCTCAGCCTGGCAGTTTGACCCATGGGTACGTCCGCCCATGGGCACCCAACCCGAATGGGCAGGGTATGAGTCGTTATTTTCACCCATAGGTCTTATCCATGGGCGACCCGATTAGTGTGGCTCGTGGGTAGGGTATGGGCACGTGTTTACGCCCGTGGGTAACCCGATGGGTCGCCCGATTAATATTAATTGTCATATTATATTTTATACATGTCGATTTTGTGTGGAAAATTTTACTATATACACATTTTTAGATCTAGGATTAAGACCTAGTAGCAATGTTGTGTGCAAAAATAAATACCCAACACCAATGTCGCGTCCAATATGGACGTTGTCCACAAAGAAGCCCACGTTACATAGCAAGTAGACGAGGAGGAGCACAAACGTGACTGGTCATTGCTCCTTTTCTCATGCGCACGTATAAAGCATCACCACCAGCCCAAATACATCATAGGATCGGCCCATCCGCCCATGAATATAGGCCTGTCGAACGGCAACAAAAATCGACCCGGTGTATACACAGCTTCAGGAGTGCAGGTAGTTTAGTCCCACCTCGGTTAGCCACACAACTCAGAGCATGAGCGACTCTATAAAGATGGCTTGTGGCCGATTGGTCTGTTACAACTTGACAGTGGAAACAAATAAAAATTGTGTAGCCTGTCCGCTCTGTTTGAAAGCTATTTTTAACAATTTTTTTTTGGCTTCATATTAATATAAATCTTTTATTTTGATGCCCGATGGGTGCCCGATTAAGTCGGGTTGTCAGTCGGGTTCGGGCATGGGTCCGCTCTAAGACCCATGGGTCGGGTCATGGGTCGCAGATTGACCCATTAAGGTGGTCGGGCATGGGTTTGGCTGAGGACGACCTGGTCGAACCCGACCCGATTGCCAGGCTTAGAGGCAGCCCATGCTTTCAAGGAGAGGGTTATTAAGGAGGGCCCTTGGGAGGAAGGAGGCGATGCAAACATGATGTGGACCGTGGACGAGGATGGCGACCTGCTTTCGGAAGGTGGCTGTAGAGGAGTTTGGGGTGACCAGGGGAAGTAGAAGGGAAGCTAAGGATACCTGGTGGTGGAACGATGAGGTCCAGAAGGTTATTAGGGAGAAGAAGGACTGTTTCAGATGCCTATATCTGGACAGCTAACATGGAGAAGTCAAGGTGGCAAAGAAGGCCGCTAAGCGAGCAGTGAGTGAAGCAAGGGATCGGGTGTATGAGGACCTCTACCAAAGTTTAAACACGAAGGAAGGTTAAAGGGACATCTATAAGAAGGCCAGGTCCAGGAGAGGAAGATGAGGGATGTCAACCAAGTCAAATGCATCAAGGACGGACTGGAGCAGCTTCTTGTGAAGGATGAATTGACCAAGTGTAGATGGCGGGAGTACTTTGACAACCTTTACAATGGAGAGGACGAGAGCTCTACCATTGAGCTAGACGACTCCTTTGATGATACGCTTTGTGCGACGTATCTAGGAGTGTGAGGTTAGGGAGGCCTTAAAGAAGATGGAAGGAGGCAAGGTGTTGGGTCCTGATGGTATCCCCATTGAGGCGTCGAGAGGCCTTGGATATATAGCGGTAGTATGGCTAACTAAGCTTTTCAACCTCATTTTTCAGCCAAACAAGATGCCCGAAGAATGGAGACGGAGTATTTTAGTACCAATCTTCAAGAACCAAGGGGGATGTTCAAAGTTGTACTAATTACCATGGAATCAAGCTGATGAGCCATACTATGATGCCTGGGAGGTCTACCATGGAAGCCACCTTCTTGGTACAACAGCTGATGGAGAGATACCAGGGAGCAAAAGAAGGACTTTCATATGGTGTTCATTGATTTGGAGAAGGCCTATGATAAGATACCTCGGAATGTCATGTGGTTGGCCTTGGAGAAACACAAAGTCCCAATAAAGTACATTACCCTCATTAAGGATCTGTACAATAATGCTGTGACGAGTGTTCGAACAAGTGATGGGGTATCACTGATTGAAGAGAAGCTTGTCCAACACCGTCTAAGATGGTTTGGACATATTCAACGGAGGTCTCTGGAAGCGCCAGTGCATAGTGGACGGATAAAGCGTGCTGAGAATGTTAAGAGGGGTCGTGGACTCGTGGTAGACCAAACTTGACATGGGAGGAGTCCGTTAAGAGAGATCTGAAGGTTTGGAATATTGACAAAGATATCCACGTTCCAGAACAATGACTTGGCTTCGAGATCTTATGGGTTTCAACCCTAGCCTACCCCAACTTGTTTGGGACTGAAAGACTTGGTTGTTGTTGTTGTTGTAAAGTTCAAAATAAAGGGCTATATGTAGCCCGGGCTACAAAACGCCTCACTCCTATTTATCATTTCTTAGTCATGGCTCATGACGCTATGATTACTGACCTTATGTTGCTCTCCATACGATGTATTGTTTATAAGACATTGTGGTTTATCTTTTTTCAATTTAAAAAAATTGTGCCAAGTTCACAATTTTTGAAATTAATCCGACGGGGAGGTCTAAATTTCATTGCATTATATTTTGAGGGACATATGTTATGTATATTGAACAAAATGGTTTGCTAGCTTGTTAATATGAAATGCCTGTTCTGAAAAAACATTGGACAAAGTATAAATGGTTTGGCTGTCCAAAAAAGAAAAACAGCTCTATGGAGTTGAAGCTGTAGAATTTTGAATTTGATAGTAGAGAATCAATGTATTCCCTCCGTTCCAAATTAGTTGTACTAAATCAGTGACATAATTTGGAATGGAGGGAGTAACATACTTGCTTCTTGAAATGTGGAACTTTGTACATAAGTTGAATGAACTATAGATTGTGTTTTCCCATGTATACAACTTTGTTGTATGAAATGCACATTTCGAACTCATTGTAAGAGCTGTGCTGCAAGTGTCTCAGCTGGTCCCAAGATCGACATTATTATTTGTAATGTTGTATGTGGGTTGTTTGTCTCCTTAAGTTATGTGTAGTTGAGCCACTGCATCATAAATATTTTACTAACTAAGTTCATCCGTTTTTCAGGGTCTTGTTTTTTTCAACTGGCATGACAAGCAACGTGACAACGAACCAGGAGAGTATATTTGGTCAGGATCCGATTGGCCATCAGATGGCTGGGCTTGTTCTGAATCTACACGTACACCTACACCTGCTGCAACTCTTGTTTCACCTAGAGTTGGTCTTGGGAGAAGGGGATCACATCTTGGTTCAAATGGGGTGACTATAGGTGTGGGTTCTTTGGCAAAACCTGGAAGAGACTTAACTGGTGGTGGAGCATTTGGAATTCCTGGTTATGCTGGTATTGGGGCCTCTGGTTTTGGGTGGGGCGAACCTGACGAATTTGAGGAATTCGTTGATCCTCCAGCAACACTAGAGAACATTCATTCAAGAGCACTATCACGCCATCCCTCTTTGCCATTGTTGCTAGTTGGGTCAAGCAATACACATGTGTATTTATGGGAGGTAAATATTCCTTATCAGAATAATTTTGCAGAATTGTCAACTACGTCATGTTTGATTGGTCATTTTTTTATCACAACCCCTGTGTATTGATGCTTGGTTTTACAAAGGCAGGGCAGTAAATTCTGCTCCTCCATCTTCGCTTTTGTATTGTCATTTGTCCACACATAATCAGCGATTACGTACCTCTTTTTTTTTTACATAACTTAAACGTCATGCGCTAAGGATCATGAGAATAAACAGCTGACAAAACTCAAAACGGCCATTCACATGTCTTGAATCCATATTATCTTGGAGACATAACATGTAGCTGATGGCATGATAATGGTTCTGTAGAGACAGCTTGGCCTTTGATATTATTACTAGATATGTAGTTTGTACGTCTCACAGTATTCTCAAATCAATAAATGTGAGACTGCTTGGCTTTTGAATGAAATTAACATGAAATATTATTATAAATAAGAGAAATAGTTTCCAAATTATGATTAATATTTTTTCTGTAGGTTAATGTTTGGAACGATAATTTATGAAAGCATTTATTTGTCAAATGAAAGACCAAATTATTTTCTAAAATAAAATTGGAGGGTAAATGTGGAGAATTTCTATGTATGCTCTGTACAATGCAAAACATATATTTAGTACCCTCTCTGTCCCATAATGTAAGATGTTATTACAACCAATATACTCCTATACTGGCTGTAATAACATCTTATATTCTGGGACGGAGGGAGTACATTATAAGCATCCAGCCTTTGGAGATGTGCCCACTGTGCACCTTTTCTGTTACTTCACTATAAAATTTCAGTTTTTCAAATGTACACCTGCTTGTATACTAGAAATAAAGATATTTCATCCGAGGATAAAGCTTTCCTCTCTTTCTTTTGTTTGTCGATATTTCAGCCCATGCCTTCTACTCCCTCCGTCTCAAATTAATTGTCACAAAGATGGACAAAAATGGATGTATCTAGACATAATTTAGTGTTAGATACATCAACTTTTATCCATATTTGTGACAATTAACTTGAGACGGAGGGAGTACAAAATTATGTACTCCCTCCGATCCGAAATAAGTGTCGGCGGTGAAGGATTTTGTACTAGGCTAGTATCCTTACCACGACACGTAAATCGGATCGGAGGTAGTATTTTTTGTTTAGTGTGCATGCAACATACACTTTCTATCTGGTAGTGTATGTTGGCCCCTTGAACTTGATGGCAAGTTCATATTAAGTCTTGTACTGTGCTCCCATCAGTTCACAGAAGTCGCCACTTGGATATTAAATGTCTTCAAAACGCAAATTTGAGTCTTTGACCACTAACTTGTGTTAGCAATACATCTAAAAACCTAAAAAATTAATGTTATTATCAAAGCACTTACTGAGGATTTCCAAGTATCTTATCTACCATCCTACCGAATTGTGAGTCCAAATTCTATCAGTTTATTAGAAACAAAACCGTAGACTTTGCTGAATAACTAGATGTTTCACTATTTGTTGGGTAGTTGAAAGGTATATCATGCCATTACCTGTAAGGTAGTTTGAACTAGGTCTGCTCCTGTGTTTAATTTATCGACTGATAACTTTTGTATTTTCGTTGTTACAGTTTGGTAAAGATAGTGCAAGGGCTACTTATGGTGTTCTCCCTGCTGCTAATAGTCCACCACCTTATGCACTTGCTTCCATATCAGCTGTTCAATTTGACTATTATGGGCAGCGGTTCGCCACTGCTGCGTTAGATGGTACAATTTGCACATGGCAAGTTGAGGTGGGTGGAAGAAGCAATGTCCATCCTATAGAGTCATCCCTATGCTTTAACAGCCATGCCTCGTATGTGGACTCAACTTTTTCATGCAATCAATACTACTGCTTGATCAGTTATGCTGTGTCTTAATTTGTTTTTAATTGATCACAGGGATGTTGCATATGTGGATGCAAGTGGATCTGTTCTTGCTGCAGCTGGATGCAATTCAAATGCTGCAAATGTTGTTATCTGGGACATGCTAGCTCCACCAGCCACATGTCAAACTTCTATTGTGTGTCATGAAGGTATTTAACTGAAAATTCTATTCTGGATTTTAACTTGAAATACTGATATGTATAACAGTTTGAAGTGTTGCAGTTAGAAATACTAATAGTCTAGTGCAGAAAGCAGAAATGTAACAAATACTAAAAAAATGACTAATCTACAAAATAGTGGACTGCTGAACTGGACAGTAATAACATTTTATATCGAACACACTCATTTTGTATTAGAAAAAGACACTGAGAAGCCACAAAAGTATACAATGGTACCAAGGGTGGTGACAAACAAAGAACCAACGAAAGAGAAAAGGACAAAACAAAACAGCACAACTTTTCTAAGCCACCCTGGGACCAAGAACTAAGGCGGTGGTGTTAGGATTTCATGAGGTTCTTTGCTCCAGCCAGCTTCAGAGATCGACCTCACTTCGAATCTTGTTGACCATTAATTGGTAGTCCCACCCTGCACCCTCAAAGACACGCTTTTGCACAGAAGCCAGACTCGCCAGTCTATATGAGCAGCTAATCGTTGAGCTCCTTGTCTGCCACAGGGGTGATATCCTGCAATCCATACTCCTTGAGGACTCTCTACCAATCCTCGTTGCATAGGTAACAATCGACAGGGTGCTGGAGTCCATGTGCCAGTCAGTCTGCTGTCCAGCACCTGTTTGCTGTGCTAACCAAGCAAACACTTCCTATAAGCAGGGCCCAGCACTGCTTGTTTTGCAGCCACGGGCATGCTTCTATCTTCCCCATGAGTGCTTCTATCTGGAAACAACGCAACGCGATTGTCTTCGACAATGCACATCCCTCGGTTGGCGCTTTGATGGAAACCATCAAGGCCGAGGCTCGTTGTTGGGTGAGCGCTGGGGCTTGAGGCCTTAAGCTATTGCTCTCCTAGTTTAGTTAGCTGGGTTGAGTTGTATGGCTTGGGTTCGCCTCTTTGTAGGCTTGTATATAAACGCTCTTTCTATCAATGCATCGAAACGCAAAGCTTTTGCTTTTCGTGAAAAAAGAAGATTTGGCGGAATGTGCACAGGACTCTCCAATGATATGTGAAGTTGTCTTTCAGCTCAAGGGATAGGTGATCCATGCATCCAACCAAATTCTTGTGTGCTTGCCGTTGCCAATGATTACCTTGGTTGACGCGCGCAACTGTTGGGTGCGCACAAGTGACATGACAGAGCGAAGGCTGAAAGGTGACACTTGTCTGCTATGAATCCACCAGAAACTGGCTTTGTGTGCAGCCCCTGAAAGAGGAGACAGATAATGGAATGGGATCCCCGAAGAGTCATGCCCACAAGTTTGACCCTGAGGAGAGCAGGCCCCATGTATCTGGAGCCAATGCTGTCCGGAGGTCAATTGGGAGCCTGGTCCGCCCTCCTGATGCGGAGCGCAATGAAGGGGTACGACCATCGAGTGTGTGGGGAGGTGAGGATAGGGAGCGTCCCAAGCTCGTCAGGAGAGTTTTGCCGAGAGGCAGTGAGGGGTCTGTGGTTTGCTACTGTTGAAGAGAATTAGCATAGTGAAGACATTAAGAGCACCATGTTGCATACCCGCGAACAAACAACCAGGATATGATGGAACATTATAAACTACGTAGCAGCCTATGAGCATTTTCTTGCTCTGCTACCCAAGGCGCTGTTCCGCAGAGTGACCAAACAGTGCCACAATCTCACAGGTTTTTGTAGCCTGGGGCCATGAGAGCGGTGCAGATTAAAGTCAGCACATTAAATTTTAATTTGATAATCTATTAAAACAAAATATATCTTCTGCACCAGCTGATCAAGTTGACATTGTTGCTCATGTTCAGGATTACATCTAAACAATAAGAAAGGTAAATACATTGATCTGTCACTTTATAGTAAATAAGGCCTGTATGTGTGGAATTGCATCTCTTTGCGCATAATCATAGCAACACAGAGATTCACTGCTAATTGCTAACATTTTTCTGATACCACTTCATATAGGATATAGTAGGTGACCTGACCCACTTCATCTTGTAGGAGGAGCGCGGTCTCTTTCTGTGTTTGATAACGATATAGGCTCTGGAACCATCTCACCGCTGATTGTAACTGGTGGGAAAAGTGGAGATGTGGCATTGCATGATTTCCGGTTCATTTCTACGGGAAAGAGTAAAAATCAAAAAACTTCCCATGGTGGTAGCTCCAGTGGGATGATTTGGCATATACCAAAGGCCCATTTAGGTAAGTTTTTACGTTGCCATGTCACCCGTCAATTCTAAAGTTGGCTTTCTGATTGAGTGCTTGTCTTGCATCTGCAGGAAGTGTCACCAGTTTATCAACAGTTCCAAATACCACCCTGTTCTTGACTGGAAGCAAAGATGGAGATGTGAAGCTTTGGGATGCTAAAAATTCTGAGCTGGTTTTTCACTGGCAAAAGTTGCATGAGAGACACACATTTTTTCAACCAACCTCCAGGGGCTTTGGTGGTGTTGTTAGGGTATGCTATATTAGATAAATTATAGATAATCTTTGACAACCTCGTCATTGACTTTTGATTATGTTATGCCATTTTTTTTTCATTAATACATCTAAGAACTGATTGCAGGCCGGTGTAACAGATATCCATGTATTACCTAATGGCTTTGTCTCGTGTGGTGGCGATGGATCTGTGAAGCTTGTGCAGGCAAAGAACGATTTTGCTGCAGCACATCTGCACTAGAGCAAGCCAGACAGGAGATACGTGATCATTATGGTTTTATTGTGGTGAAAGCGCTTGGATTTATTTCATCCTGAATTATTTCTTTCCATGAGTTGTCCCGCTCTTGCAAGGGATGGCAAGCAAACAATGGGGCATACTTTAAGAGCTGAGCAAAATCTAAACAATTTAGTGTGAGCTATATCTATCTCAAGTTTGTATACTAAGGAGTCCTGTCTGGATGGAGGACACATGGGGAGTTCTCAAAGCCTTGTGTATATAGTGGGTTACTTTTGGTGTTTCCTTTTAGGGCATATAATCTTTACAGTTTGCACCAGACATTGCAAACATAATTTTTGTAAACGAGGGCAAGTTGTCTTTATCGTTGACCAGGATAAGTACTCTAGAAGTAAAGCACACAAAGGAGGACGAAAAGTTGTAAAGTAGTAGGGTGACATCGAAGTACATAATATTTTGGTTGTTTGTTCGCACAATACAGAGCTGCTGAATATTTTGGCTGATTCATGATATACAGCCATGTGGCAACTGGAAATGGGGTATGCTCTCTACGTTTATATAGCTACGATATTTCAATATTTTTATGTGTAATTATCATGCGATCTAACATGTAACAGGTATCTGATCCAGTTTTTATTTTTAATTGTACCGGTTGCTGGTGTTTCGTATAATTAAATTTTTGTAAACATGGTTTTACAATCTGCTGACAATTATGATACTGTTTGCTACTCCCTCTGTTCCACAATATAAAACATGTTGGAAAGCTAAAACAGCTTGCCAAAACATATTGTGGGATGGAGGGAGCAGATGATATTGTTTTATGCTTTATTCAAGTAATTTTGCGGTGAAAGAGTCCCAGAAATAACTGTACCGAGGGAATGTTAATATTGTGACAAATCAACCATAGTTGATGATATATATTGCTGCTCAGTTTTCCTGCTTAAGTACTATGTTCTTGTACTCCCTCCGTCTCATATTAAATGTCGCAAAGATGTATAAAAATAGATGTTAGATACATCCATTTTTGTCAAATCTTGCGACACTTAATATGAGACGGAGGGAGTACCACAATTGGAAGAGACATCGTGGTTCCTGATTGTTGCTCAGAGCGACAAACTCCATGTTTTTGTATACTGAATGCTGAGAGTATCAGGTGGGTGAACAAAGCTGCTAACTCATGATGCATGTTTTGAAACAGGCAAGGGGAACTGGAACATCCTTCCAGAACTCGCTGTCTCTTACATTATCAATATGAAAAACCTGTATTATGTTACTACTATACAATGGCGATCTTTTATATTTATATCAAGGGCCGTGGAAAGGCCGAAGCAGAGCTATTCAGATGCTGTATAGTGCCATCTATTGTCGGGACTCAGTAGTCCTCGTAGTAACAGGGCAGTGGTTCTTCTTTTCTAGACTTGCGCCTGCTGAGCAGTGACTTTAGAAACTTCTTGCTCTTCTTGGGAGTCTGCTCGCCTTCCTTGGAATCATCGTTGTACCTGTCAGCATATGACCGCAGTGGTGCCAATCTTTTGGGATCTGAAGTGGTGTGCATCTTCAGAAACAACAAAATTGTCAGTGTTATAAGGCATATAACTCCTGGTGGTCTTATGTTCACTTGATTTACCTGGACCCTGACACTTGATGTCTTGAGCAAAGATGGCTTCTTTGAGAGTGATCCAGACCTTGTGAGTGGAGTTGTTGAAGAAATTGGCGAATCCAACCTTTTATCTGCTTCACAGAAACAAAAAATTGGTTATGCAATGTTAGAATATTCAGTTGAAATTTGTTAGCAGATTATGAGTCACTTCGTAATCATTTCACAGAAGTCAAATTATTGTGCACACCATTAGCTGCTGAACTTATTATTACTTTATGGGCATTACCTTTTTTGTTAGGTATTGCAGTCTCAGAAGGCGCACGCTGAGAAGGCGCACGGGCCATTGACCGAAGCTTGCTGCAAATGAAAACATTCAGTTTGAGAACTTGGCCGAAGCTTGCTGTGAACAGAGAAACAAGTAGGAAAGAGACAACCCAGGCCGAGTTGTGCTTTGCAAATTGAAACTGACCGGAATGAAGGTTGCTTGTCTTTGGTTTTTGGTTGGGCTGCTGCACCAGCTGCTTCCAACAAAATAAAAAAGCATTTCAGGTCAAAAGCAAGTTAAAAAATATTCAATTTTTACCTGGATTGAAGACTGCTTACAGCTGAAGGACTGTTGCATCTGTGCAGTCCTGTTCTTGACCTTATTCATCTCGCTGAAGTTGGGGACAGCACTGGGAATTGATTCACCTCCTGCTAAAATCATCATTAAAGTAAGATATCCAGATGTCTCACCCCAAGTCCTATTCACTTGTTGCGTCGTGAATCTGCCGATAAGCTTGGAAACAGTCATAGGGTCAGGCGCAAGGTATCCCACGGTTACTTACCTGGTAAGATGTACCTCTTGTGATACTTAGGAGCAGTGATCACCAAGGATTGCTGCGAAAGGCCTTCCCTATTCATGCATGCTTGGCTCATTTGAGTTCTCTGAAATCGAGCACTTAATTCTTTTAATGCAAAGGCATAAGAGAATGAGGATACTACTGTGAGGATTCGTTAACTAAAACCTGCTGGATGCAGGAGACCCGCAAATTGGCCTCGGTAACCTCATCGAACCTTTGATCGACAAGGCTGGAGACCTTGAAGGATATGGACCCCAGGTGATCGACAGTGTTGACGAGGGCTTTCACAGCATACTCTTTAAGATTACTCATCACCCTACATATATATTTGTGCGTACACATAAAAGATGAGAAAACAAGCTCAAATCCGTGGAAGCTTGCAGATTAGCTGCATGATCTGTGCAGCAAAAAAGGGGAATCAATGGGTGCATGACGTACGCCTTCTTTCCGTCTTCCTCTATGTAGGCTAGTTCGAAATACTCTGCCGCGGAGTAGAGTTGCGACCGCAGAGTCTTGAGATCCTGCATATAGCATAGAGAGGTTGTTTTGAATCCTCAACTGCATCAGTCAATGGCAAAGCATTAAAATGTAGCGACAGTGCAGTGCTTTTATAGCTGAAAATGAACATAGTAGCAAGCAATATTTGTTCCAAATGCCGAGTTTTAGCATTTGGGCGTCAAGTTGGTTGCAAAGAAGGTGGATGCGTAGTTGTAAACAGAGAAAAGAAGGGAAGAGAAACACAAGAAACATAATGGAAAGGATAGACTGACCTTGATGGTTTCAGTGAATACGATGGATTCCTCGGTCTGCACCTCCTCCCTAGTGCTGCGCATCGCCGTGGCGTCGGAGCCGGCGCCTCTCCTCTGCAAAGACCCCACTGCTTCCACCATTCTAGGCGCCCCTCTGTTGCTCTCAAGTCCTCTTTGACCAGAACTAAAGCTGAATGGGAGGTTGTGGCGATGGTGATGCAGAAGAGGAGAAGCACCGATGAATTCTATGAGCTGGGAGGAAGAAGACCGCAGGGGTTAAGAAGAAGGAGGCGGAGGCATGTCATTAGCACGACAAGTATTTAACTAGTGCTAGAAGAGTAGTTATGGCGATGGCACGGCAACGGCAGAAACAGCTACTCTATAAATAATGCCATGCAAGGCAAGGCAACAGGAGACCCTTTTTCCTTCGAGGTAATAAGGCTCTACTGGATGTTGACTGGTGACGGCGTATGAAGCACATTGGCATCAGATGGTCCAGTGTAAATTAACTAGTTATACACTATCAACAAGTCTACATGTACTCCCCAGTGACCCCACAGCTATAGTTGTAATGAATTCCCTGGTACTCTCATCAGGCCCTGATCCAGTCCTCTACACCAAGGAGGCAAAGCCTATCTCAAGACTGACTCAAGAGCGACAAGCAGTAGAGGGTGAAGTGAAGTTGGTAGGGCTAGGCGCTGAGATTTAATCCCACCACTGTTGAAGTGGTTAAGCAATCAGTCAAAGACGCTTTGGCTCACAGTGTGTATGCAGGTAACCAAAAGGTCCAAAAGCGAGAAGGCAGGGGGTGAGATTTGGTTGGGATGCTGGACCGGACACTTCTTTGCTTTCTTTCTTTCTTTCTATCTTGTGTTGTGCGTGCATGCTCATCATTCCTGCCCCATGCATTTGGGCCCCTCTTCGCGAGTCACCAGGAACACCAGCACTGCTGGTCGCATCATAATCAGGCTCTGAAAGTACTCTTCTCAACAACAGTCTCAGACTTGGTACTCCCTTCGATCCATATTAATAGGTGCTGAAGTGGATGTATCTAGCAATAAAACATGTCTAAATACATCCACTTCAGCACCTATTAATATGGATCGGAGGGAGTACTAATATTAATCCCCCCATCATGTTTGCAGGCACATTACAAGCTCTCACGCAGTACCATCTCTAGCTAGTCTCAGCTCCAAGCAATATAAACCTTGGGGGCGGTGAATCATTACACATGGATTAACTAGTATTTCCTCTGTTTGGGACATCATTGGCTTTAGCCTTGATTAAGCAAAGTCAAAAGTGCTCTGTCCTCTATGTCTCGCCCATGGACGCAACTAGTACATTGTTTTATGACAGTTATGATCCTCCCTTGCTTTCTCCCACTCTTTCTCCTCAATTTTCCTTTTACCCCTGCCTCGGGCAGCGGCTCTGGAATCTGGTGCCGGATGGGGATGGATCCGCTCATTCAACAGAAATTGGCGCATTCCGCGCCGGATCAGCAGGCGTAGGTGACGCTGGATGGATAGATGGATGCACATAGTGCGAGAGATATCTTTGTAGCCACTGCGGCTTGTTCCTTCTGTTGGGCAAAGTCTTCCTTGGCTCCTAGATAATGGCCTGTGTTTACAGGTTGGCATGTTACAGGTCACGATATGTTCCGAACAATATTATTTTTTCCTACGTAGTCGCCCCCCATGACGTCCAGTTCCAGCCTGCAAATCATTCACACGTTTTCTCCTCCCGTGGCAGTATTTCGTATGGTAGCAGCTTTTCCAGAAATTCCTCTGATTGGAACGAGAATATTTCTTTGACACACTATTTTAGAGTTTTAGTAACCTTAGCGTGTAACTACATCTTTGACAATTAGCTTGAACAATGGATAGTTTCCCTTATTTCTCCTCGCAGTGAGAGTATTTTTTGTATTAAAAGGCATGAATTCCGTCAGATTCGGACAAATTGAATAAAATAATCCTTGAATCTACGTGGCGGGCCAACAAAGGGCCCTAGGATCTACAAGATTGACTCATACTAGACGAATAGGCGAGCTTCGCCTCGCCGCCTGCAAAGCGTTGACCTGTTGTGACATGCTTGGTAGAATTACAGGCATTTTTTCCACGCAATTTACATTTGAACTGATACCAAAGAACTACATAATGGATTGTGGTAAGGGATATTTTATCCTTCGTTGGGTTACAGAAGTTCCACTAAATTACTTTATGAAGTACTCACTTTGTCCCATAATATAAGATTTTATTATATATTATGGAAGAGGGGAAGTACATAGTCTCAACGTTTTGAATCTCAAAGTTTGCATAATCTTTGTCCTTTCTGATGAGGAATAGGAACACATGAGATGCATGGAGTTTAGATAGAACAAAAGTGTAATCATTAGGTTTTGCTATTTATAAAGTCTACAAAACCAAAACATGTCAAATGACCCCTCATGGACCCACGGGTTTCAGGGACACGCTTCATGCCGGAAAATGTTCAAAACACGACTGCGGCTGCTTTTTTAGCAAGCTTAACATTTAAACACCGGCAAACCTTCTGGAGCTCTTCTATATTAATTGCCAAACAACTTTTACAAAGCCGATGATCTATCGATCTGAAAAATAGAAAATTAAAGGTCAGGCAAGTACATAGCTGATTTTGGTCACAACAGTACTCAATGTTTTTGGTAAATCACCTCTCCTTGTCCCTTTGGCCATAGCAGAAGAAAGCATCATCAGACATGGCTTTCTATTCTCATCTTAGCCAAGAGCATGTTACAAATATCTAAATAAAACATGCGGAGATTCCATAGTAACACAACCATTTAGCTCCCGTTTCTAGTAAAACTCCACGTTAGGCATGGTGACCACGGGCCTGTCCAAAAGCTACCACCACTGAATCAGTTCCAGGCAATGACAGAATAGGTCGGTGCACCTGGATAAAAAAAACTTCAGCACCTGAACTCATCAAAGAACATACCTCGTCCCATCACGCAAAAGGCACATCATAGATGTCACAAACTGAAAATTAGCCACATCACGCCAAAACGGAAGGACACCAACTTGAAGCGAGATTCGGGTATTTTCTGAAAGAAAAGACGAAACAAAATCGGTAGTTTATTATGGTGATATCTATTCCATTTAACAAAAACCTGTTCTGAATGGCTACCTGGTAAGACAGTGCCCTTTACTTGGGTGGAAATAATTTCTTAGTAGATTTCTTTTTCTCATGGACAGTGTTATAGGATGTATATGAGTAATTAGTTTGTACTGTAATTGTAATTAAGTGGGCATGCGTGGGATATATGTGGCGATGTACCCTTTTCTTGTATGATGTAGTATATGGCATTGCGCTCTTTCTTTTCTTGCCTTCTATTGTGGAGCTTGTGTTCTTGCAGAGGGATGCAACTTATTAGAAAATATTTTTCAAGAACAATTTATGTACTTAATTGAATACTTATTTCTCGTAAATTTGAAAGGATTATTTCCATGATGTATTTTGTAGGTGTTAATTCTGGATTTCTATCATCCTATGGTTGGTTTTACATATCTTCAGATGGATCAGCCAGTGCAGACGTTGGTTGCTATTGGCTTCAGGAGACAGTTTAGAGCTGCTACTGATGTCGCTGATGTTTGAAACACTAAATGTAATGGTGTCGGCATCAAGAGTATCATGTGTAACATCGGAAATCATTTTTTTTCGCACAGTATCAATAATGGCTGGCGGGGCATTTAAAATAA
Organism: Alopecurus myosuroides; assembly: GCA_028641055.1. NCBI lineage: Eukaryota > Viridiplantae > Streptophyta > Magnoliopsida > Poales > Poaceae > Alopecurus > Alopecurus myosuroides. Next base: position 313,787,185 of record CM054058.1, on the reverse strand, counting down.
AAATAAACAGAGAATTGCATTTCTATAATTGAATGAAGGCAACATAATTGTATATAGTACAGAAAAGGAAATATATGAAACTAAACCGGGATAAATAACTGTGCTAATATTTCTGTCGACAAATAGGGAGAAGGGAACAAAGAAATAGACAAACCAGAGGTACAATTCGATTTCACAAAACGGCGTAACTTAAGAAGAGTCCCGTCCACAACAGATATTCTGACGAAGTTACCATTGACATAAGGCAAGAATGCAACAAAGTGTGACCTGCACCACAAACAGCCCAATCCAAAACTAACAGCGGGAAACAAAACATCAACGACATTAATAAGGCGGCGCCACTTAGAAAGGAAGCTAGAACCCATAAAAAACAAATAGAAAATAAATACCATCAGACACTTCGACAGTCGGTCGCTTGCCTAACCAAATCTCCCATCTCCAAGCTTACGTCGCAGACAGGGCATCCAAAGACGGAGAAGAGCCCCGAACAGTAGATTGAAAACCAACATCACTGGGCAGCAACAGATGACCAACATGGGAGTATCAGTACAAAGCGGAGAACTATTAGTAGGAGAACGAAGTCACACCAGGCATGACTGGAATACAACGAATCACATGTGGAGCAGGAGAACTATGAGTCATGGGCGAGGATTAAACAACAGAAAATTCAGACCTAGAAGACTGGCCATGACCTTGCACAGAAGTGGGAGATATACCCCGCCTAACGCACATAGTAGAAGGAAGACTACAGTGGCAAAAATACGGTGCAACAATAACTATTTCGGTAAATTTTCTCACTACACATCCAAACCATCTTGAGACCTAACAAAGCAAACAATGGACGACTATTAAAATTTTCACCACTATCAATATTATATGAGAAGTTTTTTTGGAGCAGGAAAAATCACATGAACTAATTAATTTGCATGTCTAGGCTTTTTATATGACAACGAAGCCTTTTGTATGGACCACAAATAACATGATTAAACTTCGATTTCCATGAAATAACATGAATCCTTGGCACAAAAAAGGATGCATGCCTTCCTTACCTTAATGAACACCAAGAATTCATAAACACCAAAATTCTTAGCATAAAGTAATACCATGCTTTCTTTGTGCGAGAAGTTCGACAGCATCGCAAAACAAACCATAGGCCTCCTGCATATAACAATGTATTAACACTCAAATGGATACATAACCTGTTAACATGAAAGTTGCAGCCTCGAAACATGCAACTCGGGGACATTTGTATTTGTTGGAGTGATCCTAACCCCATACGCACTTTAAACAATCACCATAGGGTTAAGTTGTCTTATCTACAACAGGAAAGATGATAGCCATACTATATTGGTTTACCATTAGGGAAAGAATTGTCATGGAACGGACAAATTTTACATCATTTGTCAAACATAATCTGTAGAACCAGAATAAGAAGAAAATATTTCAGTCTTCAGCCGAAGTGATCAACCAGAGAATAAAAATTATCATGATACATGGGACATCAATGAAAATAGTAAAAACATAGATATAAGTCAAGTGATAACTTCTGCAAAAGGAGGACTTTAACTTTTTTTTTGCGCCTAAGGAGGACCTTAATTGAAACAAAGATGAACATAGCTGAATATGTAGGATGGTATGTACATGAAAATAAATGAATTCCTTTCTCAACAATAGATGATACACCATAAAATTAATTAGGATGTCTAGTGTGTATGTTCTGAACCGTCCATCTTAATCAGAGACAAACGGATGTAGCGGAGAGGCAGATGGCCTCACAGTTAGCTTACAACCTAGAGTGATTTTGCCAAGCATGTAAGAGATAGAAAAAAATTAATCTAGAAGAAAAGAGTGGCCTGACCTGCTGGTGTACGTTCAATTATTGATCTTGGGCATCTTTTTCTTACAATATAAATTAGGTCAAACAACCAGTAGCAAGATAAAGGAATCTGCTAGTAATTACTTGTCAAAATAAATAAATAAAGAAAATATCAATGCACTCATCTTGACTGCAATCTTTGTAAAAAAATCTAACAATAGTATTAAAGCATATGTGCACTGTATACAGTTCTTAACACAAATCACATTATGCGGCAGAATACACATCCCTAAGTTTCCCAAGGAAAGCATCGAAGCAGCGGCTAATCAATCAACGGAACAACAAAAAAATGTCTTGACAGATCAATACGCAGGATATAGGCAGAAAACCAAATCAAGCAGACATGCTGATCAAGGGGCTAGGAAAGGAAGCTGTGGTAGAAGGATGACTCAATCAGTTAACATGTCCAGTTCACACAGACCTTGCATTTTTCTCCTTATTGAGAAATAAGCATGCCACATATTTGGCTATTTGGGACAGAAAAAGTTTCATGTGACCAATGAGCACAAAAGAAACGATACCATATGGCATGACTAACGAAAATCTTTGTGTTGATACATGAGAGTATAACCCTAACAAAATTAGAAATTCTTCTTCTCACAGAAAAAATAAGAAAGGAAACTATCCAGTAGGAGACAACGATTGCATGTACTCAGTAAAGCTTCTAGTTCAAAATCTTGCACAAGTGTACCATATTCATGATAATTTGATAGCTGGCATTACATACAATTATAGTGGTATCTAGTCGCATGGAACCAATCCAATCTGATTTTCACTAATTTGCTAATTTTATATTCCTCACAACCTACATAAGCATACCAACATTAGAATTTTGTAGCGAGCAGTATCAAAGATTACCGCCGCAATAATAACATTTGAAGCATATTGTAGAGAAACCATTTGGAGATTTTCATCCTTATCATTCTTTTTGGAGATTTTCACAAGAACAAACGATGTAAGTACTGCCCAATTCCAGTTATGGTGAACATAAATGAACAAAAGGTAAAGCATAGTTGAGGGGCTACTGGCGAAAATACAAAGCCTAAACCTACTTTCATGTCACCACACGTGGGATTAAAACCTAGAAGTGATTTAGGGAGAATTTACTCAAAATTTCCCAAAATGATCATCTACAGAAGAAGAATAAATTAGCATATACAGCAGTGGGAAATAATTTCATTGACATTGACAAAAAAAAAGCTGCACAATTACCCATACATGAATACCATTTGGGCTAACAGCGATTTTTTTATCTCTACGATATTTTATTTAAGATAAAATTAAAATTCAAAAGAGCATTAACAAATCAGTATACAGCTGGATATTCATATGTCTAAAATCTAATGATACCTATTAACCGAACAACACTTGAATTGACGAAAATACAATAAATATTTGGGTACCTTTCTCATGGAACATGAGAGCTACATAATCCGGTGGTGACCTTCATGCGCATGTCAAAATCCCTTTTCTCCATGATTCTGCTACAACCGACTCCTCCATACACCTCATCATTTAACACCCAATATTAGTTTGGTTTGCAAGAGGATTACTTAAAAAAAAATCATATTTCTAAACATTTATTTTTCTTCAACTCAGCGTGCTAAATAAAATGACTAAATAAATATGGATCATATTTCAATTTCACAGACTTTTTCTCAAACTGATACCAATAGTTAACCATATCAAGGCAGCGACCTACCATCTACAATAGGAACACTTCAAGCCTTTCCTCTTACTTCTAAACACCTATATTAGAATTCAGAAGTGTAAGGATAGTATCACCTAAAGAAGAATTCATCAGTGTTAGCATGATACTTTCAGCATGAACACTGAGAAAGTAAGGTTTATTAACACTACCTGATCAAGGTGAGCATAAAATGTGTTGTGTGTAGTGGTAGTCCCTATCAACCAACAACGAATTTGCACATACGGCAACAACGAAAAGAGGTGTTGCAGGTTGCAGATCACCTTCAGCTTCTCCAAGGAGTTCGCCCATCCTACCACCACCGATGCCATAGACGCTGAAATTGTACAGTCCGATAAGGGAAATATTGATGCACAAAAACATCTATTTTTGAAGCTTCAGATATGTCTAATACGAAAATGATTCAGACATCTCCAAGTGGTAAGATGCCAAAACATCGAAACTGAAGATAAAACAACAAATATCGCTTGTGATGCCACAACTCATCAAATCTGAGGAAAATAAATAGCATAAATTATTGATAAGATGGGTAGTGTCTCTATTTCAGTGTAGGACAGACTGTGCTTTGAAGAATTTAATTGACGGATCATTCGCTAACCTCGAGCTAAAAGGCATATAACAGGACATGGTTGACAAATAAAACAACAAATATCACTTCCGATGCCACAGCTCATGAAATCTAAGGAAAATAAATAGCATAAATATTGAAAAGATGGGCAGTGTTAGGACAGACTCTGCATTCAAGAAGTTAATTGACTGACCATTCGCTAACCTCGACTTAAAAGGCATATAACAGGACATGCTTGGAAAATATTATGTCTGTTTTTGTATTATGACCAGACCGGTGCTTGCCTAGCAAAATGAACTTCAAACAGACTAAATTTAGCGATCGTATATACCAACATAGACACATTTCAGGACTTGCTAGTTGATTTTTCCTAGTTGCATTAACAACAATACGAAATCAAGTTCTTACAAAATTAGTAGGACACATAACACTTGAGGCAATTGGCAATGAGGAAATAAATAGAATTAGAGATAACAGTGTGAGCGTAACCTCTTATTGGTAATCAAAGATTCAGCCCTCGACTCATAATGCCTCCTCTCAGCACCCAGCACCTCCCTATTCCTTATCTCCCCTTGTAGATCCTAGATTCTACAAGCGATATATTTGTTCTCCTCGTCCATCTTGAGTTGTACTATCTTCCCCTTCTTCATATCGTTGTTCATCAGAGCAAAACTGCTCCATTTCCTCATAATGATGCTCGCCTCCCGCGCTTCACCATCTTCCAACAACTCCTCCCTCAAAGCATTGAATTTCCTCAACCCCAGATCCTCCTTGCAGCCTGCATATCGTCCCCATTCTTGTCCCATGAGTTCAAATTCCATTTCTGACCAAATCGCAGCAGCAGCCACAGCGTACAACCTCTCTTGATTAAACATAGCTAGTGGTGTCCCCTCTCTGCCATTCCCAACCTCGGAAAACTGTCAGCACCCAACAGGATCAGCGCACCACTCAATGTCGGACACGGCAGGCATGGAGGCCTCGCCGATTAATATCTCTTCAGCCGAAGAAGTCTGACGACGCCTCCTTCGTCTGCGAAGGCGTACATGCCGGACCCTGACCTTCACTACCGCCACCAGGGAGCCACCGTCACGTACTACATCCTCTGATTGAACACGAGCGGCAAACACGGCTCCTTTCCGCATTCTCTCCTAGTCGTTGGCTCCACCGAATTCAGCTCCTCCCAGTGCTTCGAGTCGCCTCCTCGAGTCGCCTCCTCCTAGTGGATTCTCGCTGGAGCCCGCCTGCTTCCAGAGTTCCAGTCCGCTCCACCTCCGGGTGGCTTCTCCTCCCAGTCTACCATAGGAGGACCGGACGGCAGTATCCTCGGCGGCTGTAGATGCTGAAGCGGCGGCGGCCGCAGGCGACGGAGCGGGCCGTCATCCTTGTTGCAGACATCCTCGGCGTCAGGGGAGGAAGCGGTCGGCGAGGGCGCAGATGTGGGCGCGCGAGGAGGTGGGACCGCCGCCCCCATGGTCGGCGGCAGTAGGGATGGTGGCTCCTGGGAGGTAGGAGGCGCGGATCGTGGAGCGGAGGTGGGGTAAGGGCACGCGGTGCAGTAGTTTCCCTTTTTCACCTTAGCTATCTCTCTGACTCTCTGTCAATTGTGGGCCTAGTAGTAGGATGCAATGTAATGTCAGCAGTAAAGAGACGCAGAGCAAGTAACAAAAATCCTACCGGCCAGACCAATCGGACGGTCTATATTGTTCGAAATCGAGATCCTATGGCTGTCAATAGCTCGGCCGGAAGGTGCCTCAGCAAGCGGGTCTTCTACCAAGCTTATAGCTTACTAGACGAATTAGCGCGCTTCGCCGCGCCGCCTGAAGAATACTCACAACCACTTTATTTTGCGACAATATTTGAATCAACATATATATGTTTTCATGTACAATGGCTGATAAAACTTCCTATTTATGTCATGCTTGTTGTTTAGATTAATACAATTGTTATACAATGGATTACATCTTATTATCATCTCTAACAATTAATACTTGCATCTCCTAATATAATGAACCACTTAGTGTAACTAAGAGATGCCATGTTGAGAGAATTGTGGTAAAGTGAGAATGTTTCTAGAAATTAGACACAATGAAGGTGATGTGAAATCATGGAAGAAACAACCATAAGTAAAATGTGTCATAGTTGTTGGGTCCCACATGCATGCAGCCGCATAGAAAAATTCAGGTGGGGCCAAAAGCTCTCACAAGGCTTCCCTTCCACCAAGCTTAAAGAGGAGAGTAATAGTTTAGATTAATTTCTGGTGACCGAAGGCTGCTGGTTACATCACTGCCATGTCATATATATCTAGCTTATACTCCCTTCGTCTCAAAAAGATGTCTCAACTTTGTCCAAATTTGCTTTTAGTGTGTAGATAAATACAGATTTGGACAAAGTTGAGATATCCTTTTTGGACGGAGGAAGTAGTTAATATGTACAACGTGAGAGCTTCTAATGTGTCTCACATAGTGTCTAGGAGCACGTGCTAACTTGCAGCCCGCTTTGTTTCTCTCTCCTTCACCAGTAAAGATATATTATTTATGGAATTGCTTAGCGTACGACGTTTTAATGTACAGCCGATGAAGAACCTGCCTGCTCAGGAAGGAAGAGGAGGCCTGGCCTTCGTGTCCCGCCGAGGATGGTCGCCGTGGTGCCGTCGATGACCCGACGGAAGAAAACCCGCCGACGGAGAGAGGGAAAGCTCAGAAAGGCGGTGACAGAGATAGAGTGAGTGATAGACTAGAAGAGAGAGAGAGGGGGAGGTGAGCGCAATTAAAGGGCGCGCCTTCCCGAAGGGGTTGACGCTGCGTCTCCCGCGCAATAAAGGGACGGCCTGACGCCAGTTGCCGAAAACATTTCACAAAGGAGAAGAAAAATAATTTAAAACGGAAAGAAAAACAATTAATACAGAATACTATTAACTTAACCACAAAATACTCCATCCGTTTGATCTGACAGAATAAAAACAATTTCCCCGATTTTTTTGAAAGACAAAATGCAGATTCAATTTTTTGAAAACCAAGGTTATCTGAATTGTGTTGATTATTTAGTGATATCGTGCTTTTGTTATAAAGTATTATCTACTTGCTTGGATGTGTTAGGGCCAAGACAATGGTATGACCCAACTCTTGCATGCATCCATTGGACCACGTTAACAACTGAATCCCATCGAAGGCCCAAGATTGCTTGTCGTACCGAAATCGTATGCCAATTGTCCTACGTATAGCATGACTCTATTATTTAAATCCTTATAGTATGCTTATGTCACCTTATTGTATTGCTCTTATGTATATCAGATTCATATTTCGTCAGCTACTATAGTTCTAGTTTTTTATTAGGCTTCTCTAGGTGAGCCTAGTCTCTCTCCCCCTCGGGCTCGTTGGGCCGAGTAGTCTTGGGGTCAGGTTGCCAATTTTTATCTTTCTCCAGTTGACCTAGTTGGTCAAATGATTATATACAAGGCGTGTGTGAGAATCCTTATGAGTCTAGAAAATGGATTTTGAGGGATAGGGTGTGGACCTCCCTCAACCACTGTAAGTTTTAACGCACATATAATACAATAGTAAGTGGTAGTGCATTTTCTTTGTGTTTTTAGCTCACAGTTACCGGACACTTCTTTTGTTATGCCAGGTTGCCAAATCATAATTGAATTTTGGGAGATCGGAACACCGACCACCTCCACCCTTTGCATATACCTAGGCAATCAGAGTACATATTAACTCACGTAGCTACTCTGGGACATCTTTGCATGGAAACAAATATTTACATATCTCATATCTTCCTTCCGTTGCTTATGTTCAAGACAATCCTTTCAGTTTACGGACTATCTCATAGATTCCCAATTTTCAAACACGGGCGCTGAGCGTCCCCCGGGGGATGAAACAACTCGATCCCCCGGGTCCGGAGCCATCCGATGGAGCAGTTCTGGGCCGCACGATCAACGACTCAACTTACCTCTTCCTTCTTTTGCTACAAGGAGCAAAAAGGTAAGCAACGAAGCAAATCCAGACAGGGAAGCAGATCAGGCAGTTCCCCGTGATCTCTGGAGGCGACGCGGGCGGCGCGCCACGAATCAGATGCCATGGCTAACCACATACGCAACTCAATCCTCTACCCACCTCCTGGTCATCCTCACCACGTCCCTCCGCCCTCCATAGTAGTTTCTAGCTCGGGGGCTAATCCGGCGAGCCGGGGGCGGAGACGGAGTTCCAGCATCTACGACGGCGGCCTGGGAGCCCACTTCAATGAAGATCCATAGGTTGAGGAACCAGCACGATCTGTGAGTTTTATCCCCCCTCTAGATTTCTGTTTTTTTTGCTCAACTTGCTGTGATGGTTGCTGGTGCAAAAATTGCTCCCAATTGCTGTGATGGTTGCTGGTAGTTGTGTCCAATTTGCCGTGATTGCTGTTGGTACAAACATTGCTCCACTTGCTGTGATTGATGTGATGGTTAGCTTGTAGAAATTTTTGCTCCAATTTGATGTGATGGTTGTTGGTACAATTTTTGCTCCAATTGCTCTGATGGTTGATGGTAGAAGTGTCCACTAGATGTGATTGGTTGCTGGAAGAAGTTATGTAGCAAATTATTGGTACTGACAGTGGTATTAGCATCGAAATTGTTTGGGCACAAAACAAAATAGCATGCTGAGATTGATCCATATATTGAACACAACTGTCGGCATCGATTTATTGATGCTGAAATTGCTACTTATGGACATGATGGTTGCTCCAAATTATAAAAAAATTATGTCTTATGTAGCATCAAAAATAAGAAATTATTGTCTTCGTGAAGCAAACAACCTTTCAAATATGCTAAGAGACAATGTCCACAGTTGTGAGATGAACCTTTTTTGACATGCTGACTTTAGTTGTGTTGTGTAGTAAAAAAAAAGTAGCAATAATAATTAATAACACGAGAATTTGAACAAGAGAAAAATGCACCCGTCCAAGTAGATTATGGTTAGAGTTAATTTGTGAAAATTGCTATCGTATCTCAGGAACAAGTTCTGTTCATGCATTTACCCTTTTTTTAGTAGTTTGTGAGCAAACTAAATTGATCAGATTTGTTTGTTGCAGGGGTTTGTTGCTGACGGCATATTGGAAGGTTTTGACCTTAACAACACCCCTGGAAGAGAGGATTAGAACCACTTCGATTGTCAGGACACTTCTCCGAATGATTTTGTTGATGGGCCACGTAGCGCAAATAGTGGGACTGTTTCAAATGCTGTTGAGGAAGCTGGCGAGGAAATAACCTCACAGCCAGTGGAGCCATTTGTGGGGATGAGTTTTGATGATATTGAGGAAGCACAAAAAGTTTACAATGACTACGCGATGAAAATAGGCTTCGACACACACACAGGAAACACAAAGTACAGCCAGGCGAGAAATGCACCTATGGACACTCTATTGAGCAGAGTGTTTGAGTGTGTGCACACCGGTAGACCTCCATTTGAGAAGAAAAAGCCTGGTAGAAAAAGTGGTAGCAAATCTCCATTTGAAGAAGATGATGACATGAGCATCCACAGCGCGCAAAAGTCTCGTAGCAAACAGGCATCTGAGCAGGTTGACATGTCGGACACAAGGCAACGAATGAAGATCAGTCGCCATGACTGTAAAGCTCACATGATCGTTGGCATGCGCAATGGAGCTTGGGCTGTGGCCGTTTTCAGAGAAGATCACACACACCCCATGGTTAAACAAGTAGGGAGGCGCAGGTTCTACCGTTCACATAGGAAGGTACCGGAAGAGGACTACCAGTTTATACAGACATTGCATAACCAGAACATAACCATAGCACAACTGATGGGAGCTCTTGGCAGTGTGCACGGTGGTGACCCGAGGTTCTTGGGGTATGTGAAAAGGGATGTTTCAAACATCCGGACCATGCTACGGAATGAAGTTACACTGCATGACATGGAGATGACGTTGGAGTACTTTAAGCAGAGGCAAGCTGAAAACAACAACTTCTTCTATGCAACCCAGGTTGATAAAGATGGTGCTGTCAGGGCCTTATTCAGGGTGGATGGTCGAACAAGGTCTTTGTATCATAAGTACAAGGATTGTGTGTTTTTTAACACAACTTTTTGTACAAATAGATACAACATGCCATTTGCTCCCATTGTCGGTATCAATAACCACACACACACGATTGTGCTAGGTTGTGCTCTGTTACCAGATGAGAAAATAGAAACATTCAAGTGGGTGTTCGAGCAGTGGATGCTTGCAATGGATGGTGTGCACCCATATAACATAATGACAGACCAGGATCAGGCAATGGCAGAAGCAATTTCTCATATTTTCGCAAACTCGATACACAGGTGCTGTCTCTACCATGTCCTGCATCTTGCGAGGAAAAAGTTGGGGCCAAACTTGGCAGAAGGGAACCCTTTTAGTGATGCATTCTATGGGTGCATCTATGGAACCGACACGGTGAAGAAATTTGAGGATTGCTGGGAGCATATGCTGTCAGAGTTTGCAATGTATGAAAACACTCATCTACAAAATATGTAGAAGTCTAGAACAACATGGGCCCCTGTTTATTTCAGGAACAGATTCTTCCCTTTCACGAGCACTACTGGAAGGTCTGAAGGACTGAATTCGTACTTCAAAACACTGATACGGCCAGGTGATTCGATGTACAACTTTTTGCAACAGTATGAACTTTGCCATACATTGATGCTTGATCGGGAGGATAATGCAGGATTTACAATGGAGACAGCAAGAAGATCACTTTGGGGGAGGGGGGGGGTAAGCAAAAAACACATTGAATACAACACCATTGTAGCACACCAAAAAATAAAAAATGTAAGGTAGTGTGCAGCAATTAGTGCAAATGAATGGACTAGAATAATAAGCTAAGCTCCAAAGTTGAAAAGCAAAATCTCCTTTCGACTGTATAAAAGGTTGAGAGCCAATCTGTAGCAAAAAGAAATTTCTGTCTGCTGTGTATGTGTAGCATTAACTAATAGTTAAAGTAGCAACAAAAACCTACTGATGTAGCATTGATTTTCATCTAATGGTGCAAAAATAACTTGTTGCAGTTATGCAATTGAGAAAAAAGAACAAGAATTCTACACGGCATAAATATTTGAAAGGTACCAGAAGCTTGTTGCTGCATCGACAAAGTTCTATCCGGTACGGGCAGATGTAGAAGGCATTGGTTTTGATCTAGTTTCAAACCTGGCCTAGAAGTGAGAACATACCGGGTTCAAGTTGAGTTTGAGGAGGGACTGTACTCCTGCGGCTGCAATGTGTTTGAAATGTGAGGACTGATATGTCCACACATCATCAGGGTCATGGTCCACTCAAATGTCGAGAAATACCAGAAATGTACTTGCTGTACCGATGGTCTTCGGTAGAAACAACACCAACGCCTGATCCCGGGGGAAACGGACTAAGATTTGGTGTCCCATCAACAAACACTCTAAAATACAACTCACTGTGCAGGAAAATGAATGAGTTTGCCTCGGATGCATGTTTTGTGGATGAAGCGTATGAAGTTGTTTCCAGAATGGTGTGTGAGGCTAGCAAAAAGGTTGCTGCAATCTTAAGAGCAAAAGAAAATGTGGTTGAAGGCGACGACGAAGAGAATGCAGGATTGGATGAAGACCAGCATAATGGACCACAGCAAAATGAACCAACAACAATGGTTGGTGACAACGAGAAATTGGCTACCCGCGGGCAAACACTGAAAAATCTTAAAAGGGTTAAACCTAAAGGTCGTCCAACAATGAAAGAACATAGGCGAAAAACTTTGGTTGAGCTACGCAATGTAGAAACTTTGAAGAGACGCAAGGAAGCCAAGGAGGCAAAAGCAACGAACAAGAAACCAGTGAAGAAGCCCAGGCAACCTAGGAAGAAGCGAGTAATGAAGTTCCCATGGTGTCATGAGGAGGGACATACAGTGAAAGATTGTGTTGCTAAACAGATGGAGGATGAAAGGATGGCAGTTGGGGCTGAACTAAGGCTGTAGTTGTTCTATGTTGATGTTTTTGAAAACAATTGCTACGAAGAAGTTGTTAGGATAAAAACATACTTTTACATGGCATTGGTACTATTGGGATAGAATGATTTGAAACAGAGTTACCTTGTATTGGAGCAATTATGGGAATTTTATAGCAAAAATTTATTCTGTGGATAACTTGTATTCTTGGATTGGAGCAACTGAAAAATGTACTCAGTTATATGAAATGAAAATTATCTATTTTGATTGCGGAAAAATGTTGGTAGCAACATTTTATTGTGTATGAAGTAGTGAAATTCTATTATTGGAGCAAATAATTTACTCTGCGTGAGCAAAAAAACTGTTCTGTCCTGGGGGTTTCAATAGCTTTCTTCAGGATACAAAAAAAAGTTGTTCTGTAGCAAACAGATGCCTCTATTGTAGCATTAAAAAATTACTTTTGAAGCAAACAGATGCCCCTATTGTAGCAAAATATGGTAATCACCAGCAACAAAAAAATAAAAAAGGTTCCAGAAAAACATAGAATTCATTTGATGTAATTTGTAGCAAAATAGGGTAATCACCAAAGGTAAATTCATTTGATACCATTTGAACCAAGCAGGAGAAAACTACATTCATTGTCATGGTTAAACATAGTCAAGTCTGTCATTGATAGCCACATTGATTTGTTCGACAAAATGACACAATCCGTGGATCAGTAGATTCCAGCAGGGATAACATAGAAAAAAACAGAAAACATATAAGGGTTGTTTCATCCCAACTTTACACTAGATGAGGCTAATGCGAATTTACACGTCGCGATTGTCACTCCAGGCTACATGAAACTACTAGTTGCTACCCCCCGCCTGAGACTCCAAGCAAGCCTCCATGATGTCCATGATGTTGCCTTTGTTCTCTCTATCCCGGATGATCTTAGCTGCGACAACCATGCGATACGTAGGAATATCATCCTTGGAGAAGGGTGTCATGCTTTTAGCGTCGAAGTGTTGAATGAACAACATTGTGAAGAAACCACAGTCATAGCTGGAAAGAGAAAAGAAAGAAATGCACATAGTTAGCAGCGAACTCGAAAATGTATAATGACTGGATACATGAAGGTAGCAATAAGTTGAAACTGTTGTAGCAAAAATAAACTTCTAAAAGAGCATATAAACCTATGTATAGGAGCATTTCTGCCCAAAAAACAGAAACTTCTACAAGTGGCTTGAAAACTATAATTGCATCAAAGAAAAATGATCTTATAGCGTCTTCTGCTGCGGGTGGGCGGGTGTGACAAGTGTGTAGAGGTCCATGTCTATGTTTGAAACTCCAGAAGCTTTGAAAGTGCCGCAAAGTTACAAAACTGGAATAGCAAAAAAACATGAAATCAGTGTGATACACACACAAAATGTAATCCTTGTAGACAGTTCTAACAACTAACCAGGTTGTTTGCTGCTTCCTCCAAAAATCTCTTATCCTTGTGGTTCATTGAATCAAACACATGGAACTGGTCGTGTAGCAAGTTGACAGTGCATACAATCCAGTGGTTGTCCTTGACTACAAGAAAGTGTAGCTAATGTAGTGGAACAAAATGAAATACCAAATTAGCACAACAGTGTAGCGCCCTCACATTTAATAATGTAAGAACTACTGTGTTAAGTGCTAGTCCCTGGATCAATGCTAGCACCACAGAACAAAATGTAATTGTATCTTTGCAGAAGTATCAAAAATTATTACAAAGGATCCAGGATAGCCAAGTATGGCTTTATTACAAAGTGCATAGTCTTGAAAGACTAGCAAAACTCAGAGTTCTAAACAGCAGAAATAAAGGTAGCAATGAGCCTCCATCTTCAATCATGCGCCACAGGCATTACATGTTGGGTGTAGACCCGAGTCCAAGCACTTAATCAAACTTCATCCTCAGAATTTCCTGCACGTTGGAATATGCAGCCCCCGAAGGAGATTCAGTACAAACAATGTACTGGCAAATGACACTATGGTGGATATAAAATGGCAAGTCTAAACTACATGCATATCTGGCTTGGTGGAGTTTAGGCTATTTTGCAGAAAGCAAGTTTTTCCCTAACACTTTTGAAAAAGAGTTTTCTTTTCAAAGATTGGCACCATAGGACACACCCATGAGCACCACAACTAAAATTTCCTTAGCCAAATTTTACTTCTTCAAAACGGTGTTGAGATTCTTCCATCCATCCTTGTCCAGCTGCTCGAAGTTGTCCTTTCCGGGAACACGGCTATGATCATAGTTTCTAACTCTGCAGAGGTTGTGCACTTTCACCCTTTGTCTTCAATTAGCCCAAACATCCTATACACCCGGAGTGCATCAAGGAAAGGAGAGAATTGAGACGAGATCTTTCAGAAGCAAGAATTCAACCCAACCAGCAAGACCCGTTCCACCTATAATTCTGCTACATCTTCATGTCAAGCATGGGTTGAACTCTCACAACTTAGTTGATCAAGACAGAGCCCATATGTCAAAGGGCTGCACGGAAAGCTACTAAACTTAGAGGGACTTAGGAATCTCTTTGTTCCTGGGTGGCCATCCACAAGTGTACTCCTTTGGTGATAAACACCATTGATATGGCCCTAGGGAGCCACTCAACATAATCCAATCACATCCAAAATCCACCCAGGTGTTTCATTGGGAGTTATACTTAGAATTTTTCCACAACATTGAGTAAAACAAATTTGTAGCAAGGCTAAGCATCTACTAAGTATAAGTCTCCAAAATAACAAGTCTAAAGGATGGCTACACACTACTTGGGATTTTGCATAGCATAATAATAACTTAGTAAAATTTCCTATCATGCATGCTACTCAAAAACACTAATAATGCATAGTAAAATATGGGAGATTTGATGGTGTGTCACTTGCCTTGGCAATGGGATGAACAATAACAACAAGAATAACAGCAACAAGAGTAGACTTGCTCCTCTTCACAATCTAATACAAGCAAAACATGCCACACATAAACATACAACACAAACATAACATAGAAAACAATACAAAAATATGTATGCATGTTATGCCATGATCAAATTAATGCACCAAAATCACAACTAGCAATAATTACTAACAATGATGTTCTCTGGTGTTAATAACATGGTTATGATGCATGAAAAAGTTTGTAATGCAACAAGAGGCAAAGAAGCAGCTTAACCAAATTAAATAGGGTTAATTAACTATCTACAAGATCTTATCGAAATAAGGTTCATAAAAAGGTAGATCTAAACCTAACACATTAATAAGATCTAAAAAGCAAGTAAAACAATCAACGACAACTTTATGGATGACTAAGAACGAAGTATAGATTTGAAATTTCGAGTTACTCCGGTGGCAAAACTAGATCGGAATTATAGAAACAGATCTGTAACTCAAATCGAAAAACTCAAAGAACGAAAGTTGTAGATAATGATGAGATGCAGCTACAGTAGAAATTTGAGCGAAAACGGACAAACAGTTGAAGAGTAATTGAGTAATTACCGCTTCAGATCTGAAAGAGTAGATCGCGAAATTCTCCGGCTGTGGTGGATTAAAAGAGGTGAGGTTTCTTGGGATGGATTGGTATCGACGAGATCTAAAACTCTCGTGAAGGCTTGAACGTCAACCGAGCAACTCACGGACCGTGGCGAGTAAAATACCACAAAACAGATCTGAAATTGGAGTTTCGAGTTTGGGACGACCTCACGGCCGGGGCTGGGGTATTTATAGGTGGGTAGGTCGGTGGAAAGTTGCTCTTTGGAGTAGGGAACAAGTAGAAAGAAGCGGAATTGAATTTGGACTCTCCGATGAAGAGATATGCGAGTTTGAATGAGCATAGGTCAAGAAAAACGGGATTTGTACCGGATTCGTACGATCGTACGAGGCTGCCTATGTGGGCTGTGCATTCCTGGGCCGGCCCATGCGAGCTCGCAGTTTTTTTTTTTGTTGTTGTTGTTTTTTTTTTACCAAAACGAAAATGCTAATAACTTTTGAAATATAACTCGGAATCGAGTCAAACAAATTTCTAAAATCTTGAAATTTAAAACTCTATCATATTTGACTATTATTAAGTAATTTTAGGCAAAAAAAATATTCAATTATCCTTTAGCTTATAAACGCCTTATAGCAGGATTTTGAGCTTTTTAAACACGATTTTGTTTTGAGGTTTAAAATGCAACACTCAAATGCAAGTTTTGAAATGATGTCATGCTATGCGGATTCTCTAAATGCAAAACATTCCAAATGTAAAATTTGGGATGTTACAAACTAACCCCCTTAAGATGAATCTCGTCCCGAGATTCGGAATGGCTAGCAAATAGGTGTGGATGGGTTTTCCTACGGTCAATATCTAGGCTAACCCCCTTAAGAAAATATACTTGAGATTGTACTTCCACCAGGCAATTTGGATAATGGAACATGTGATGGAATAAAATGAGTTAGGGGTTACCATTCACAAAATCCATGTTGATATGATTCACATGCCCCTTCTTGAATGGGTTAGGCTTGGAAGCTTCTGCAGTCTTCTGCTCTGGGCAATCAGTTGCATAATGTCCCTTGTTTCTGCACTTGAAACACATCACTTGACTAAGATCCCTCTTCACTTCATGGTTGTGGTTGTGGTGTCCATTGCCATTTGAGTGACCATTGTTGTTACCATTGGTTTCCTTGAGTCCTTCAACATGATCATGACCATTATGAGTGTGTCCATTCCCACCATTGTGATGGTTCTCATGTTTATGGAAATTGTGTCCTCCATTGGATGTGTGCCTCTTATATGAGGGTCCAGATTGGTATTTCCCACCATCACTGTACTTCCTCTTCCTATTTTCCTCCTTTGTCATGTTGTTATCCAAGATAATGGCTTGGTCCAATAGAGTTTGATAATTTGGGGCATATGCTACAGACACAGGTATCTTCAGTTCTCCTTTAAGTCCGTTGAGAAATTTCTCCTTCCTCTTGGCATCAGTGTCAATGTCCTCTGGTGCATACCTTGATAAAGAATGGAAATCATCCATATACTCCTTTAAAGTTCTACCTCCCTGCTTCAGGCTACGAAACTCCTCCTTCTTGAGGTTCATTATCCCAGATGAGATATGTGCATTGCGGAATCCCTCCTTGAAATCATCCCAAGTCATGCCTTCCAGTGGATGAGTCACTTGGTAAGTTTCCCACCACATTGCAGCAGGTCCTTCTAACAGATGTGCGGTGAATCTCACCTTCTCCGCATCAGTGCACTCACAAGTTACTAAGTCCTTGTTGATCGAACGAAGCCAGTCGTCTGCCTCAATAGGATCAGTAGCATATGAGAACTTGTTAGGCCTAAGTCTCAGAAATCTGGTAAGTCTATCCATTGGGGGTGGTGGTGGGGGATTGTTGTTGTTGTTATTGTTGTTCATTGCTGCTACAAACTGAGTCATCATCTGCAGAAGTTGGGCTTGGGAAGTGAGCATTTGCTGTAGGGCATCATTGTTGTTGTTGTCCTCATTGTTGTTGTTGTTGGGGTCGCGACGAGGAGGCATCTGTGAGTTTTCAGCATAGATGAGGAAAAGATAGATAGAGCTATGAGGAGAAAATTTTCCTACCCATGCACAATACAACAAGACAAACAATCAGTGGAAAATAACAACTTAAAATATTTTAGCCCTTAACCAAATTTCGAAATTTGGACTTAGTTTTTGAAAAACTTAAGCGAACAACTTAGTTCAAACCAATACAATCTATAATTGCCATATCACAAGTTGATAGGTCAATACTCAAACAAAAACTCTATCTAACGCATTCTGCCATGGTGGTCAACTACTGGGTTGGATCATAACTCTTCACAATGATCTCTATGTTCTTGTACATCTTCAGCTCCTTCTCAAGGGCGCTGATCTCTTCTTCAGCTTCTTGAAGATCCTTCTGAGTGTGATAAAGTCTCCATGTAAGTCTTTCTCCAAGTTCTGTGATTGCCTCCCATGCAGCGCATCTAGCTGACTCGAAGAATGATGTGTATTGTTGTGGGTTGGTGAAGATGTAGTCCCCTTGTGTCTTGTGATCATACTCCTTGCTTCTGTATAGGTGAAGTTGAACCCACCAATACTCTTGGCCATCTTCAATGAAAGGAAAACCTTTGTAGAGTGCTGCTCCTCCAAATCCTAATTTTGTCATTAGGTTCTTCAATGCCTTTGGGAATTCAGTCTCACAATCTAGAGTCATGGTCATCAATGGGCCCTTCTTGATTGATTCAAAGAGGTTGGTCATCTATCAGGGAGATAAGATATTAGAGGATGGAACAATAGGTAGAAATACCAGAAGAAGAGTTGTTCTAGCTACGTTAGAGTAGAATAGATGGTCAATCCTAGGGTCCTTGAAGTCCTTGGTGGTGGTGAAGTTGCAGCTCTTCATCTTTGAGTTGGTACTCCTCGGTGATTGCGAATTTGAAGTTCCATCATATTTGAGTTTTGAAGTGTAGGGGAAAACATAGGTCATAGAAGCATAAGGTAAGGAGGTACTAGATACGAGATAAGTAAAGGTACTTAGAAAATATTAACCCTTTCACGAGCACTACTGGAAGGTCTGAAGGACTGAATTCGTACTTCAAAACACTGATACGGCCAGATGATTTGATGTACAACTTTTTGCAACAGTATGAACTTTGCCATACATTGATGCTTGATCGGGAGGATAATGCAGGATTTACAATCGAGACAGCAAGAAGATCACTTTGGGGGAGGTAAGCAAAAAACACATTGAATACAACACCATTGTAGCACACCAAAAAATAAAAATGTAAGGTAGTGTGTAGAAATTAGTGCAAATGAATGGACTAGAATAATAAGCTAAGCTCCAAAATTGAAAAGCAAAATCTCCTTTCCACTGTATAAAAGGTTGAGAGCCAATCTGTAGCAAAAAGAAATTTCTGTCTGCTGTGTATGTGTAGCATTAACTAATAGTTAAAGTAGCAACAAAAACCTACTGATGTAGCATTGATTTTCATCTAATGGTGCAAAAATAACTTGTTGCAGTTATGCAATTGAGAAACAAGAACAAGAATTCTACACGGCATAAATATTTGAAAGGTACCAGGAGCTTGTTGATGCATCGACAAAGTTCTATCCGGTACGGGCAGATGTAGAAGGCATTGGTTTTGATCTAGTTTCAAACCTGGCCTAGAAGTGAGAACATACCGGGTTCAAGTTGAGTTTGAGGAGGGACTGTACTCCTGCGGCTGCAATGTGTTTGAAATGTGAGGACTGATATGTCCACACATCATCAGGGTCATGGTCCACCTAAATGTCGAGAAAATACCAGAAATGTACTTGCTGTACCGATGGTCTTCGGTAGAAACAACACCAACGCCTGATCCCGGGGGCAATGGACTAAGATTTGGTGTCCCACCAACAAACACTCTAAAATACAACTCACTGTGCAGGAAAATGAATGAGTTTGCCTCGGATGCATGTTTTGTGGATGAAGCATATGAAGTTGTTTCCAGAATGGTGTGTGAGGCTAGCAAAAAGGTTGCTGCAATCTTAAGAGCAAAAGAAAATGTGGTTGAAGGCGACGACGAAGAGGATGCAGGATTGGATGAAGACCAGCATAATGGACCACAACAAAATGAACCAACAACAATGGTTGGTGACAACGAGAAATTGGCTACCAGCGGGCAAACACTGAAAAATCTTAAAAGGGTTAAACCTAAAGGTCGTCCAACAATGAAAGAACATAGGCGAAAAACTTTGGTTGAGCTACGCAATGTAGAAACTTTGAAGAGACGCAAGGAAGCCAAGGAGGAAAAAGCAACAAACAAGAAACCAGTGAAGAAGCCCAGGCAACCTAGGAAGAAGAGAGTAATGAAGTGCCATGGTGTCATGAGGAGGGACATACAGTGAAAGATTGTGTTGCTAAACAGATGGAGGATAAAAGGATGGCAGTTGGGGCTGAACTAAGGCTGTAGTTGTTCTATGTTGATGTTTTTGAAAACAATTGCTACGAAGAAGTTGTTAGGATAAAAACATACTTGTACATGGCATTGGTACTATTGGGATAGAATGATTTGAAACAGAGTTACCTTGTATTGGAGCAATTATGGGAATTTTATAGCAAAAATTTATTCTGTGGATAACTTGTATTCTTGGATTGGAGCAACTGAAAAATGTACTCAGTTATATGAAATGAAAATTATCTATTTTGATTGTGGAAAAATGTTGGTAGCAACATTTTATTGTGTATGAAGTAGTGAAATTCTATTATTGGAGCAAATAATTTACTCTGCGTGAGCAAAAAACTGTTCTGTCCTGGGGGTTTCAATAGCTTTCTTCAGGATACAAAAAACTTGTTCTGTAGCAAATAGATGCCTCTATTGTAGCATTAAAAAAAATACTTTTGAAGCAAACAGATGCCCCTATTGTAGCAAAATAGGGTAATCACCAGGAACAAAAAATAAAAAAGGTTCCAGAAAAACATAGAATTCATTTGATGTAATTTGTAGCAAAACAGGGTAATCACCAAAGGTAAATTCATTTGATACCATTTGAACCAAGCAGGAGAAAACTACATTCATTGTCATGGTTAAACATAGTCAAGTCTATCATTGATAGCCACATTGATTTGTTCGACAAAATGACACAATCCGTGGATCAGTAGATTCCAGCAGGGATAACATAGAAAAAAACAGAAAACATATAAGGGTTGTTTCATCCCATCTTTACACTAGATGAGGCTGATGTGAATTTACACGTCGCGATTGTCACTCCAGGCTACATGAAACTACTAGTTGCTACCCCCCGCCTGAGACTCCAAGCAAGCCTCCATGATGTCCATGATGTTGCCTTTATTCTCTCTATCCCGGATGAGCTTAGCTGCGACAACCATGCGATACGTAGAAATATCATCCTTGGAGGGGCGTCATGCTTTGAGCATCGAAGTGCTGAATGAACAACATTGTGAAGAAACCACAGTCATAGCTGGAAAGAGAAAAGAAAGAAATGCACATAGTTAGCAGCGAACTCGAAAATGTATAATGACTGGATAAATGAAGGTAGAAATAAGTTGAAACTGTTGTAGCAAACATAAACTTCTAAAAGAGCATATAAACCTATGTATAGGAGCATTTCTGCCCCAAAAACAGAAACTTCTACAAGTGGCTTGAAAACTATAATTGCATCAAAGAAAAAGGATCTTATAGCGTCTTCTGCTGCGGGTGGGCGGGTGTGACAAGTGTGTAGAGGTCCATGTCTATGTTTGAAACTCCAGAAGCTTTGAAAGTGCCGCAAAGTTACAAAACTGGAATAGCAAAAAAACATGAAATCAGTGTGATACACACACAAAATGTAATCCTTGTAGACAGTTCTAACAACTAACCAGGTTGTTTGCTGCTTCCTCCAAAAATCTTTTATCCTTGTGGTTCATTGAATCAAACACATGGAATTGGTCGTGTAGCAAGTTTACAGTGCATACAATCCAGTGGTTGTCCTTGACTGCAAGAAAGTGTAGCTAATGTAGCGGAACAAAATGAAATACCAAATTAGCACAACAGGATTCGTAAACTAATACCGATGTAATTACATCGTAGCGAAAAATTGTAGGAAGAGGAAGGCATAACTCACAAGGTCTTTTTTTCATGATCTTGAACTTCACATTTTGGCTTCTGAACTCTCTCACAACTTCAGCTGGGTTAAACTTGTCTGGATCAACTATGAGCTTTTGCTACTCACGACGAAACAAAAAAGAAAAGTTATAGTAGGGTGAATTTGTCAGCTAAGGCATGCAGCAAAAAGTCCTGGGACATAACTAACCTTGTGTAGCAATTGAGAACATATCTTTTCAAAGCAGCTGTGCTATTTTCCTCTTCTCTTTTGGCTTCCTTATTGAAACTCTCAGACCAAACACACATGACCTGAGTGTCAAGACACTTCCTGGGGCCTAGAGAATTGTGAAAACTCTTGTAGTCACTGTGAGACCGCCCAATTAGAATGAAAGGAGGCCTGAAAAAAATAAATGAAACATAATCAGAGGTGTCCAGGTTGCTGCAATGATCAAAATAAAAGCAAAAAAGGAGTAGCTAGTAGCAAAAAAAATGTCACATAATTACAGGACTGTGAGAAAAAGCCAAAAAAAGACTCATGGGTCATCTTTTCCTTTCTTTTGACGGTCAGACTTGAGATTGCGAGAATGACGCACAAACTGTTCGTATAGTGCAACTACATCTGGAGAGGGCTTCTTCATCTTTTTCGCCACTGGAGCTTTAACATCATCTTTCATTGCCCTTTCATACCTAGTCCTCCTTTGAAATGTTAGGACACCAGTGCTACCATCCTTCTCTACAACACCTGAGCTGCCACCATTGTCTAGGAAAACAAAAATAATAAGCTAGTGGAGAAGGTTACAAAAGTGCTCTATAGCAGAAAAAAATATGGGAAAATTTGTTTGGGAGCATGTAATAGACAGAGTAGCTTGAAGGGTTGGGTAAGGTAGCAAAACTACAAAGACTGTAAGATCACTATGTAGCAACCAGAATTATCTAAAGTTGCAATCAGGATTATCTAAAGTAGAAATCATAATTATCTAAAGTAGCAAATCCCCAACACTAAGATAGCATATTAAAAAGACAACAGAAGCAAAAATGCGCATAGGGAGAAAGCAAACCTGGAGTGTCCCCATGTTCAGGTGTTGCAGCGTCAGGAATCTCCTCCAAGTTTTCATCAACTGGTAAGCCATCAGTCATAGGGATGCGGGTGTCGAGGCATGGTTTGGGAGCTACACAAAAATAGTCCATCAGAAAAAATAATTTGAAAAATCCTGTTTTGGGCAGTGGAGACAAATCCATGATGAAATAGAAAAAATAAAGAGAAAATGAAAAGGAGAACATACACGTGGGAGCAACCTTGTCTCCACCTATCGGAGCAAAAGCATCCTCCGCCTTGTCTGCACACACAACATCAGTCTTGTCAGGGGCTTGGGTAGATTCATTGTCTTGGCTCCACACATTAAATTTCGGACAGTCATCCCAGTAACCTGTTGGTATGTTACGCCGAGGTGTAGGAGAAGCCGTCCTAGGAACAAATGTACTATCCGCAACAACTCTAGGTGGACTAAGGGCAGTGGGTATGGGTGGACTCACCGCAGAAGATCTGGCTAGACTACCAACAACAACTTTATCTGAACTAACGGCATCAAGTCTAGTTGGACTATTTACAACCCCCTAATCCTCAACATCAGCGTCTGTGTGAGAGGAATCTACAACAATTGCTGGTTGCGGGACATCGTTGTGTTCCGTAGCATTGGTCTGTTCAATCTCAGCTGCACCAGCATCACGCTCAACAACGTTTTCTTTGCACACATGCGAATCACACTCCATAGGATCCAAAGCAGCAAGTTCCTCTTCAATATAAAGTTCATCGGACTCCGAAGAAGACTTGTCACCACCCATGTTGCTCTGCCCGTCTAGTCCTACCCCAGAAGCTGGAAAGACGATACTCGGGCCATCATCTTCCTTCAAGGCAGCTTCAACATGATTCAACAGCACAACCATTTGTTTGGACTGCATTGATTTTAAACCTACACCAAGACTCCTGAGAGTAGCATCCACATTACAAGCAAAACTGACCCTGTGCTTGTCGTATAGGTTCTTGAACTGAGATGGTACCTGTGTTCAATAAAAAACATGAATTAGTGTGTGAGGAAGCAACAATTATAAATAAAAAAGCATCCTCTGGTCATTAGAGAAGCAAAAACGAACACATTGTGACAAAACATTGCCAGAACAAAACAAAATAACTGATGGTGCAAAAAAAATCATTATAGTAGCAGAACCTGAAAACTATTATAGCAAATTGTATAAATACAACTAAACAGAAAAATATACACAAATAAATAATGGAGCAAAAGAAACTAACTAAAGCAGCAATAATTAAAAACTAATGGATAAAAAGGAAATATGTAAAGTAGAAAAATGTGAAAAAAGCACCTTGCAAACAAAGTTTAAAAAAGCACACTGATAAAGCATTACACATAAGTAGCAAAAAAAATGCTAAATGAACAGACCAAATGAGCTACATGAGCACATTAGAAAATATACAAACCTCCAATTGCTCGATGGCAGGGAAAACAAGCCATTCATTAAGCGATGCAGACGGATTGACATCAATATCTTAGGGCATTGAACTGTTCACATGACACGGCGCATACACTGTTTGGGATAACGGAAGGAACTGCACAACCAAAACAAAATTCATGGGTGAGTTTAAAAAATTTGAAACATGGCAGAGTAACGCAAACAACAAAAAACACATATAAACAACCAGAGAGTCTACTTACAGGACGCCTCCCAAAGATAGCCTTGTTCAACAAGATTTTATTATGACGGTCAATCTTGACAATAAAACTGAAATCTTCGCTGGTCACAAAACAAGCTCTAGGAATCCCATTGTTTATAAAGTGCTAATTCTTTGGGATGAGCAGGTGGTCCATGTACACCAGCTATAGATGCAAAAAAAATACAAATGAAGCTGCAACGGAATGGACATTCATAAAATGATAGGGACATAATAGAGATCCATGAGGTTTATTCATGCTTGAGTTGGAAAGAAATATTAAGCCTCACTGATGTTTATTATAAGGTGAATTCTTTCCTAACAAATAATGTTTGTGTTTATGAGAATGTTATACTACCTAGGCCTATGAATTTATGTATGATTGGGTTTATTAATAACACAAACATGGATGGAGAAGAGGAAGCAAGGAGCAAGAGAAGGAGGCGTGGAAAACAACAACAAGGAAATAGTGTTTCAGTTCGGACTGCCAAAAGTCCCGAATTTGAAATAGTCATGGATTCTTCTTACGGGCTCCAAATACAGCAAACGAGCACAACCCGATTAGGAAATTTGATGGGGTTTCCAATTGATCCGGCCCCATCAATAAATTCATCTCGTGCAAGCCGTAGTGACCGAAACAATCCACGAATAGTTTTCTGCCAGTTTCCAAATAGAGTCCAATTGGCTGCACCCGTGTTGGGTCAGTTTGTATCCGAGTTGGTTGAGTCCAAACGAGTAGGGATAGGTTAATTTCGTGGGAAACACCCCCTCACTCATATATAGCTACCACCTGCGTGTGGAATAGGTTAGACTACGTTAAACCCAAAAACCCCAGACCTCTAGATTGAATCAGCTTGTAAGCCTTCATCTGGAAGTTCATCTGCAAACTTTACGTGATACCTGCTGTTCCACTGGGAATAAGACGGTACAGGACCACCTGTAGTCGGTGGATTACTTGTGCAAGAGTGTGGAGTTGAGAATATCCTTGGGGTTGCTATCTTTTGCATTGGCATCAGGGATCAGCCGGGAGAGTTCTTAGTGGCGCACTAGTTATCATATTGGAGTTATCTGTGAGTTCACTAAGAAGATTGGGCCACCCCGTATCATCTTGGTATCAGATTTACAGGTTGCCTCGGTGAGCTATCATATTTTCCTTTTAGTTTGAGTGTTTTTATTACCTATCTAGAAAATTGCCCCACAAAAATAGTGTAGTTTGTGCCAGAGCCTAGATCGACACCAATTTGTATCTATTAGTTGCTGTTTCTTGTTGATTTGCGTTCCCGTTTTTCTGTTTTTAGTTTTTGTCTACTAGGGCTAGGGTTCATCTAGTTCGTCTTTTGCTTAGATCTATATCGAAAAATCTCACCAAATTTTTTGCCCAAATCTGCTGCGCATTGCCCTAGCCACCATCGGATTTCTTGCTGGGATCCGATTGGGCAACAATTTTCACCTGCCGCATTGTTTCCAATCATTGCCAATCTCTCGTTTTTGTTCCTATTCGCTGCAGATCCACGCGCACACACTCGTGACGTAACGCGTGCGGGCCACGCGCACAACGTCCACCTCCTGGTCGGTTCTGGCCAAATCGCGCGCGCCTCCAGTTCTTGTCGGTTCCGCGTTTCTCGCGCGCGCGTCGCATCTGGGATTCGTTCCGCGTCCCTGGTTTCCGATCGGGAAGCGCCCACGCACGTTTGTTTTTCCGGGAGCAAATCTACCGCAGAAACCGCGTGTACCTACGAACCGCGGGCCACGCGCCGATTCCACCGAACCGCGCGCCGTTTCCGTCCGTGGTCGAGTCCACGCGCCAACCACCACACCGCCTGAAAACCTGCGCGTGATTCCCATCGGTGTCGGACTCCAAGCACTCATTGCTGAAACGCGCGCGTAGTCCCAATCGCTACCAGCCAAAATCGCCGATCCACCCGTGCGCTTCCGCACGGATCCCGTCGGAACCAGTGCCACGCTCGCTAGTTTTTTGTTTGTCCTGGACTCGATCATAACCGCGTCCCTGGCTCGGTTCCCCGTAAATCGCCGAGCGCACTGCGCACGCCTTTGTTTTTTATTTTCCGTGGACTCACTCGGTGTTGCAGGCTACGCGCCCGTGAGTTATTTTTTTCTCGTTTTTGCTCCGTTCTGTTCCAATTTCTTTAGGGTCTCAAGTCTAAACTTTGTGAGCCTTAGCCAAAGCCTTTCTACAGCAACAAATAGGTACCTTACCCATAAGACTAGCTATCTTTTGCTCGTTTTCAGGCTGCTCTTTATCTCATATTTGTGTCACATTGTTCATAGCATTATTATCACTTGATAGTATTGCTCCTAGTGTTGTTATTTAGCCAGTAAAAAGTATTAAAAAAAGATAAAAACAGAAAAGAGAAAAGATAAAAACAGAATTGAGAAAAAGCAAAAAGGCCTTGAGATACATTGATATATTTGTGGATCTGTTTTCATCATTGCTATATTGACACACCTTTGAGCAATCTTGTGCCTAAATATTATTTGAGCTTGGCTAGTGTCTTTCCAGTGCATTGCAAAAATTCCTCCATATATTTGCATTGCCACATTTGTCTCCATACTTGGTGTGTGTTTCCTGTGCTTTTTATATCACATTGGACAACAAATAGGATTGTTATTTTGGTGTTGTTAGGTATCCATACCAAGCCCCACCATATACCTTGTTTGTCATGTGATTGTTAACACCCTGGGTATTCTCTTCTTCACATCAAAGCACATTAGTTGCCACTACTTGTTGGTAAGTATTTCTATTCACTTTGGAACGGTAAGATAATCTATTGTCTTGCTAGATTTTTGAGTGAGTTGTGAGAGAACACCAGATCGCATTGTTTTTACTAACAATTTAATCAATGGAGTTTTGTAGTTCTTCTGTGTGCAGTGATACTTTCTGGGAGGAGGATTCTAGTGGAATACCTGCAGCAAATTTGTTCCACTTCAGAGGAGACATCAATGGTAGTACTGTTGCTATTACTCTTGATAAGGGTACACGGTGGTTTAATTTTGTTAGTATTGAGGTTGTTGAAGCATTACAGTTAACATCTTATGCAACTTCCAGTTCATTTATGTTAAAAACTAATGATGCTACACTTCACATTACTCATGCTACTTGGATTCCGTTAACTATTCATGATCATACAGTACAAATTAGGTGTCATGTGCTTCCTAGAGCATTTACTTGCTGTCACCTTTTGTTGAGTGCATTTTGGTGCAATATCTATAAGGTTAATTTTGATAGCCATTATCCTGATTTACAATTCTTTTGGAATAATAAGAGAGATTGGATAATACATGAAAGTCCTACAACATTGAAAAGAATTAGATATCAACCATTGGTTATGAGATTTGTAGAGGTTGAGAAGACCTATGAGGCTGTTTCTACTAACGTAACTATGTCTACTCCTAGTGTTGTGTCTTGTGATGTGCATGTTGCTTTTGAAGAAAGGGAGCCTATAGTACAACCTGCACCATCACCACCATCATCATCACATCCATTGGAGGAGCATACCATTGTGCCTAGTATTGTTTCTTGTGATTTGCAGGTTACTTTTGAAGAAAGGGAGCCACAACAAGTAGAACCTGCATCACCACTTGAGATAGTTGATATGTTACCTAATTATTCTGAGGAGGATGCTATTGATAAAGGTGTTGATTTCGTATTGCCCCTCTTAAGTATTGAATTATGTGAACCCACTAAATTGCTAGTTGATTCTTGTGAGTTAACAAGCATAGATGGTCCATCTACATGTGATAATGTGCTAATTTCGAAATTTAATCATGTGGTTTGGATTTCACATAAGGAAGTACTTGCTAAAATACCGCCTAATGATATTGTGGACTACATCGTGTTAAATGAATCAATTAATGTGCAAAGTGTTATGAAAAAGGTTGCTCAAATTTCATATTTCAATTCTAGCAACTATGTTTCTTCTTTCACTTTTAACTTGATTGGTGACTATAACATGAGTGAAATTTTTATGGTGGATCA
Organism: Alopecurus myosuroides; assembly: GCA_028641055.1. Taxonomy (NCBI): domain Eukaryota; kingdom Viridiplantae; phylum Streptophyta; class Magnoliopsida; order Poales; family Poaceae; genus Alopecurus; species Alopecurus myosuroides. The sequence continues at coordinate 313,758,804 of CM054058.1, read as the reverse complement.
CATATGCATAACTTGTGATAAAGTGGTCGATTTGAACATTCTTTTACCTAGGATAACTAAGCTACAACTTCCTACATATGAGCATGATTTTACACATATGTTTGGTTTGCCACAATACTTGTCACATACATGTGCTAATAAATTGTTCTTCACTTATATTTGCAAATTAAGTTGCAATTTTCATGATGAAAATAATAAGCATGTTCCCACCTTTGAGTGTATTAATAAACATAAATTTGATCATAGATCTTCGGTGAGAATAATTGAATTGATACTAAACAATAAAAATATATACACATATGATTCTCATTTTGATCATGATTTATTGAGTTTCACTTATATTTGCAATTGTGATTGCTATTTTATGGAGTGCTATGACAATTATGTGATGTTTTTAAGCAAAATTCATGGTCACATGTCTTGGGCACAATTTTATGATATGATAACAACTAATGCACCTCATTATAGATATTTGTATTGCGCATACACGTTGTTCTTTTTGTTTCTTCCACTTTCAGCCTACTACAAGCCGAGGAATTCTTGTCTTGAAGAAAGGGAGGATGATATGGACATAATAGAGGTCCATGAGGTTTATTCATGCTTGAGTTGGAAAGAAAAATTAAGCCTCACTGATGTTTATTATAAGATGAATTCTTTCCTAACAAATAATGTTTGTGTTTATGAGAATGTTATACTACCTAAGCCTATGAATTTATGTATGATTAGGTTTATTAATAACACAAACATGGATGGAGAAGAGGAAGCAAGGAGCAAGAGAAGGAGGCGTGGAAAACAACAACAAGGAAATAGTGTTTCAGTTCGGACTGCCAGAAGTCCCGAATTTGAAATAGTCATGGATTCTTCATACGGGCTCCAAATACAGCAAACGAGCACAATACGATTAGGAAATTTGATGGGCTTTCCAATGGATCCGGCCCCATCAACAAATTCTTCTCGTGAAAGCCGTGGTGACCGAAACAATCCACGAATAGTTTTCTGCCAGTTTCCAAATAGAGTCCAATTGGCTGCACCCGTGTTGGGTCAGTTTGTATCCGAGTTGGTTGAGTTCAAACGAGTAGGGATAGTTTAATTTCGTGGGAAACACCCCCTCACTCATATATAGCTACCACCTGCGTGTGGAATAGGTTAGACTACGTTAAACCCAAAAACCAATTGAATCAGCTTGTAAGCCTTCATCTGGAAGTTCATCTGCAAACTTTACGTGATACCTGTTGTTCCACTGGGAATAAGACGGTACAAGACCACTTGTAGTCGGTGGATTACTTGTGCAAGAGTGTGGAGTTGAGAATATCCTTGGGGTTGCTATCTTTTGCATTGGCATCAGGGATCAGCCGGGAGAGTTCTTAGTGGCGCACTAGTTATCATATTGGAGTTATCTGTGAGTTCACTGAGAAGATTGGGCCACCCCGTATCATAAAAGGAACTGAAAGCTATTATAGTAGCAGAAATTGAAAGCTATTATAGCAAATTGTATAAATACAACTAAACAGAAAAATACACACAAATAAATAATGGAGCAAAAGAAATTAGCTGAAGCAACAATAATTAAAAACTAATGGAGCAAAGGGAACTATGTAAAGTAGCAAAATGTGAAAAAGCACCTTGCAAACAAAGTTTTAAAAAGCACACTGACAAAACATTATAGATATGTACATTCATAAAAGGAAAAGGCAGCAACCAGAATGAAAAAATGATGAAGCAAAGAGGTAAACTTACAGCTAGAACAGGCAATGGGCCGGACATCCAGAATTCAAACATGTTCTTAATCTTCTTCTTTTTCGATGGACCGGGTGCGGCTGCTACTGGTTCCTCAGACTCAAACCGCTGCTTCCCCTTCTGAATATTAACACCATCAAGCACAAGAGGTTGCTCCTTCTTCTTCTGAATTTTCTGAATGTAATGCATCAAGAACTCCAGAATGTGCTCCTCCCAGTCATACTCGTGGGTCTTCTTTGGGTCACTCATGCACCCTATGTACTCTAAGCACATCATGTTGTTCGTGGATGGATTCAGAACAGTTGCCCAACCCAAAAGGTCCCAGGTCCTGATTATGGCATCCTCTTCATCGTCATCAAGCTTCTTCAACATCGTTGCTGCATTTTCTATGGGTAGCCTCGACAACCCACCTTTGTATGACTCTCTAATTTCTGAATGGACACTCTTCGTCAGAAACTCAACTGGCTTGATTCCTGAACGTATACCAAACACCTTCCTGATAATCTCTCTTGTGAAAACAATCTGTTTTGCTCCATAGTGGAACTCACGAAGCTCGCACACAGTGTTCATGGCAACAAAATCGATGAGATCATTAGGAACATTGAAAGGTGAAATGTTGAGTAGTGAGGCAAATGCGCTGTGCTTCTCAATAATTTCTCTCTTGCGTGCTGTTAGACCATTTGCACACTTCTGCAACCGCTTCGCGGCAAAACGGTCCTTGGTACACCAGTACTGCCCCTGCTGAGCAAAACCCCGAACACTTAAACAAAAAAACACAAAGGAAGCACACAAATTGTACAAGCACATCATGAATAGAATTGTAGCAACACAATTTATTTACACAAAATTTGAAAAAACATTGAACAATTATAGAGAAAATGTGGCACACACTATCATAGAACATCATGGCAGCAACAAAAAAAAACACAAAAAATGCTACCTAAAACATCATAGCAGCAAAACAACAAAACAACTTGTTACAAAAAACATAAAAAAAGGATATGAATCCAACTGACAATGAATTAAAACAGATAAGGAGATGAGCTGCTACCTCCCTAAGACATACATGCAACATCAAATCAAAATAAACCACTAAGAAAAGGTTGGGGGGCGAGGGGAGTTGGAAATAAAACAAACCTCCATTGCTGCTACTTAGAGATTACGAGCAGATCTATTATGTGGCCCAGTCAGGAAACCCTTGCCTGCAAAAGCATACATGATTTCAGAGTTCTATTTGCACAGATGAATCCTACTAAAAAACATTTGCTACACACGGGGGAGGGATTGGAGTGCAACTAGCCGGAGCAGTGAGCTTGAGAAGGGAGGAAGGGCGCACATCGACGAATCTGGTCGGAACCCCGAGCTAGAGAAGGGGGCAAGTGGGCGTGTAACAGGGGCAGCGTGCTAGCACAGGGGATGATGGGGGCACGCGGGACCTCGCCGGAGTGCATGCGGACCCTCGACAGCGCCGCCTCTCGCCGCCGCCCGCGTCGCCTAACTAGAGAAGGGCTGAAGGGGAACCTCACCGGAGAAGAAGTGTGCTATCAAAAGGAGGATGGGGGTGAGCGGAACCTCACCGGAGAACACACGGAGACTCGGCAGCGTTGCCTTCGGCGCGGCCTTTCGTCGCCGCCCGCGTCGCGCGCCCAGAGCGTAACGGGCGAGCAAGAAATGGGGAACCGCAAAATGATCCTTCGCGGTTGTAGTAATCCCTACCGATGCGAGGGGGACGTGGGTTCTGCACAAACCGCTCGATCCGGAAGGATCCAACGGACAGCGACCCGGTGGACGGAACGCAACGTTCCCCCGGGTGATTAGAAGCGTTTTCCATTTTCAAAGTGTCTTGTGTTCCATGGAGACAAGCGTGACACACGACACTATATTGGAACAATTGCTCTAAGATCATATCTTCTGATGCACATCTCGCAGATCATATCTAATGACATGCACTGAGTGGGAGGGTTACTGAAAGTTTTGCAGTAGGACTTAAACTTAGCACTTTTGAGAACAATCCTCACATTACGGTACTATACCGTAAAGTTATAACAATATTTATCAATTTTACTATCTCAGTCAATAATCCTAATGGGTAGGTAGATATCATATTCTATTGACTAAAATGAATAAAGAAAATACACTAGACATGTTCATAGTTAAAAGCTACTCAAAATTAACAATTAATTATTGAATCATCCCACTAAAATCAATATCCCTCAAACTTTATTACTAGTATTTCGAGACCCCCGACTCAATCACTCCTTCATTGATATTAATATCATCGATGATGGAATAATGAGGCGGTAGGTCACACCAATAATCTCACTTATGGCTCTTGTTCATCTTTCAATCAGGTGTTCTGGCACGAATTGTTCAATCGCGCTCGTCTTATAAATGATAGAACTATCACACCCACGTGAGTTGGCGCACCGAACACCTTGATATTTTTTGCAAGGGATCACCTATTAAACATGACTATCGTGCATCAAACAAAGTAAAAGAAAAGGATACAAATCACATGGAATCATATTATGATGATATGGTATAGACCTTCATTGAAGAAGTTCAGATGTCGCCAAAATCTCCATCCTCGGGAAATCCTGTCAGGCATAAAATCCTACCAAAAACCCGTCGCAATAGAACGTTGCTCTTGTGCTAGAGAAAATGACCACACTCAAGGAAGGTCTCTGATATGTCCCAAACGTATCTATAATGACGCTACATGCTTGTTTTCTTTATGTTCTTCCATGTTTTCCTTCTTTTTTCGGATGTTTTCATGGACTAACCTATAAACAAGATGCTCGGAGCCAGTTCCCATTTTCTGCTATTTTTATGTTTCAGAAAATTTCTCATGAAAATATTCGCCAAAAGTCCTGAAAATCCACAGAGATTTTTTTTCTAGGAACAAAGACGAGTCCAAAGGAGAGCCAGAGGAGACCCCTGGGGCCACCAGAGGGGTGACAGGAGCGACCCCCTAGGACGCGCCTGGGGGTCATCCCATGGCCCCGGGCATGCCTCCCATCGCCCCTTCGCCTATAAATTTCCATTAACCCTAAAAACCTCGGGGATAGATAAATTTCTCATGAAACAGATACAGAGGAGTCGTTACCTTGTAAGTCGAATCTAGGGCTTATGGATTCCTACTTTGGCACCCTGCTGGAGAGGGGGTCATCATGTAGGCCTCTACATCGTCTCCGGACAGATTGTGAGTAGTTCATAGCGAGACTGCCAGTCCATAGAAGTAGCTAGATGGTGTTCTATCCACTTTTTTGCCACCATGTTTAGATCTTGTGAGCTTCCCTATGATGTGTACGTGATCACACGCTCGTTGGGAGACCCCAAGCGGAAGGTATGATGTATTCTATAGTAAGGTTTCCCCTAGTATGGAACTAGGGTTATCGAAGCAGTATGACTTTGTAGTCTTCAAGAAGGTTATTTTATCAACAACGCCAAAAAGTACTGGTGTGCAGTTGACGAAGCATGGAACCTATACACAAACACAAACTATCTCTTTCCCCAACTTTCCGGAAGGTTGTCAATCTTCCAATCTTGCTGAAAACAGGAGAATTAAACCTATAGAGTCTTCGAAAACAATAAAAGTAAAAACGGAACAACGAGTGATGTGGGGATGACTCCCGAGTCCCTGAAGTGGGCCTATCTGGTTTAAGGCCCAGCACCCAAGCTCAGCATGATGGACTACCCGATTGTTCTAGAAGACCCTACTACGGCCCACCCGCAAGACTTGCAGATCAAGATGGTAGTAACTTGCCGACTAAGGCTAGGGTTCTGTAACCCCCCCGGGTACGAGTTTGAGACCCAGCCTCCTATGTTAAGGCTGGGAGAACCACACGGGGGGGATCATCCAATCTAGACTACACGCAATAGGAGCCACCTCTCAAGATCCAATCTCTTGATCTGCGGGCCCGCCATTGTAATCATACTTCATAATACAGAGACAACAAGCAGGAGTAAGGGTATTACCTCTACGAGGGCCCCAAACCTGGGTAAATCATGCCCCTGTTAGCCGTCGAATCCACCATCACCTATTCAGTTCCTATACTCGAAACCCTACCGGATCACCCGAGGGATTGGTTGATATGAGTCATCAACAATTGGCGCCGTCTGTGGGAACGACACACGCTGGATCCCTGGCTTCGCCGGCTTCATCTGCATCGAGCTTCAACTGGAGCGCGAAATCTTCGGCTCCCACAGAGCCAATTATCTTCGGGTCGTCCATCTACACGCCCCACTCGCTGACTTCTCTCCCGGCGTTCAACGGTTTCCAGGAGAGTGTCTCGATGACTTTCGGCGACCTCCGCGCCACCAAGGAAGGAATTTTGTGCTTCCCCGATACTCCCGCATACGCCGGATCTGACACTGAGTCCGTTTCGAGCACGACGACCCAAGAATCGCCACTCGACGATGTCAACTGCAGCTCGGAGTCAAGCGGCTCTGTTCGCCACAACAAGCTCGACTTCCACACCATCGCGGCTGAAGAACCCGCCGATCTCGTGAAAACCATTGGCCTGCACCAACGACTTACGAGCCATATTTGGCCCACGTCTGCATGGCCGAGCCTGATGAGGAACTTGCCGAAACGGAGGCAAGCCTGACAGAAGGAACCACGTCTCGCGGGCCGCCTGGGTCAAAGCGAAAACGGCGGTACAGAAGAGCCAACCACTGGTAGTCGGAGCCACGCAGGAAGATTTGACAATGTACCACTACTTCCTATCGCTAAAGAATAAAGAGATGATAAACACCCGCAAAGAACTTGACGCGCGCCAACGCGTGGCTGAAGCTTCGAGTGCGCGCCGTGCGGCACTCTCCAGAACTCGCGACTCGACAGGAAACCAGCCGGCCAGGAAGGGGAAGTCCGCCTAAAAAACTGCTCGTATGGACCAAGATTCCCTCAACGAGTTCTCCAGAACTATCGAGTCCTCCTTCATGCACGTCGTGGAGGAAGGCAACATGCACCCGACAACTCCCGTCTCTATGGTCCTGGCCGCCACTACCTATCTACGGGTAATCCAACCGCCAGAAAACGACCCCCGGGCGGAGCAGCATCACCAAGTCGAAAGGGGGCTAGGTCTAGCCGGTGCGGCGATTGCCGCCCAAGATCACAAGAAAAGACCACCCCAGAGGCTGCGGCACCTTGAATGGACAAATCACCTCGCAGACGCGAGAATACATCACCAAAAAGAGGAGATAAGGGATCGCCCCGCCACCACCGAAGCAAGGAGGCACGACGCCGTGACGACAATCCGCGAAACAGCCACGACAGCCCGCGGCACCGTGATGATAGCCCGCGACATCACGAAGGTCGCTCGCGACATCATGAAGACGAACCACGACGCAGTGCCCACGATTCAAGACACCGCGACAGGGAGCCACGGCGAGATAACAGTCGCGATCGAGCCTCCTACGACGCGCAGAACGACATCACCTAGAACAAGGTCGACAGTGCTCACGAACACAGGAATCGCGCTCGATTGTTGTCCTCCTCCGACGAAGAGGCCTGCGGTGCACTATGCTTCAGCAATAGTATTAGCGAGGCACCGATGCCCAAAAAATTCAAGCTCACTTCGGAAGTCCCAAAGTACGATGGATCGGAAGAACCCAAGACTTAGCTCTCGGATTACCTGACCACAGTCAAGTGCCAACGCAGAAACAAGGTGACAACCATACAATACGTCAACCTGCATCTCGTCGGAGCTGCCTGAAGCTGGCTCAAAAGTAGGCCGCGCGTGTTACAGATCCTGGGACGATCTCACTTACGACTTCGAGAAGAACTTTCAGGCGAGATACAAGAGGCACGCATCTGTCGAGGAGCTGCGAGCCTGCAGACCGAAGAGCGGTGAATCGACTCGCGAGTACATCGTGAGATGGACTATGCTCAGAAACACGGCTGGAAACATATCGGAGGAAATAGCGGTCGAAGCTTTCGCAAAGGACGCGCGACGCACAGCTTTCCGATAAAAACTGGAACGACACGCCCAAGACTATTGGAGAAATGATGGTGATAGCCGACAAGTGGACGAACGGTGAATAATCCCTGCGAACGAGAAACTTTCCTCACCCGCGCACGACGATGACCGCAACGGCAACCGCCGAAGGATAAAAAGACGACACTATGATCGGTCGGAATTTGTGGCGGCCGAATTCACAAGAAACTGCGATGGTGGATCCCGTGGAAATCGCGAGTGACGGCCAAAGCAAGACGACAAAACACCCGAGGAGGACCTCGACGGATACTGCTCCCTGCATCTGTTTATAGATAAGCACACAGGCAAACTCAAGGCTACTCATCTCCTCAAGGATTGCCGAAAGTTTCTGAAAATTCACGAGGCATACTCAAAAAAGCATCAAGTCCCCACAAGCCAGGGATACCCACAACTACCTGCAGGGCACACAGTCGCGCCAAACGCACCACCACCGTCCCCACCTCCACAGGCAGCGCAACAAAACATGGTTGTGCTTGCAAACCCTGCAGCGGCCAACCAAGGGGGAAATGGGTACCCAAACCCTCAGGGAATCATAGGCATGATACAGAAGGTTTGCCCATATCCATGATACATGGCAGTACAGGCACCCCCGTCCAAAACAGAGTACCTCAAGATGTCCGAGCACCCAATCACTTTCTCCAGGGAGGATCACATGTCACGGGTATACCGACTAGGACACACAATGCTCGTCATCCAGGCAGAAATAGGCAATTACGACCTAGCCAGGGTATTCATGGATGGATGCAGTGGTATAAACATCATATACGCGGACACACTCTGCAAGATGAACAAGAACCTGGACGGACTCGAAAAATCAGAAACATCATTCCACGGCATAATACCAGGCAAAGCAGTCCGACCACTCGGGACAATTAACCTGGAGGTGGTCCTTGGGGACCCGAGCAATTACAGACATGAGTTTCTTGACTTCGAGGTAGTCGACTGGCCGTCACAGTACCATGCCATTCTCGGCCGAACCGCATTCGCGAGATTCATGGCAGTACCCCACTACGCATGCCTCAAGTTGAAGCTACCGGGAGAATACGACACAATAACCGTAAACGGAAACTTATAGAAATCCGATAAGTGCGACAAAGACTTCCATGAGATCGCAAAATCTTTCGGGATGGAAGAGGAGCTCGAAGAATTGGCAAAGACCACAGATAAATCCCTGATGCCCCTAGCGAAAAGAAACACTACATACCTCGAGTTCAGCCCAAGCAATGACACTCGAAAGCACCAAGTCCACCCGACGGATCCTGCGAAGACGACGATGGTGTCGACAAGCATCTCCTCCGCATAGGAAAGCGCGCTCGTCAAACTCCTCTATGAGTACTGGGAAATCTTCGCCTGGCAGCCATCCGACATGCCAGGTATCCCCAGGGAGTTCGCCGAGCACTCATTAGAAGTGTTCAAAGATGCCAAGCCAGTCAAGCAGACCATTCGACGATTCTCCGAGCTAAAACAGCACGCACTCGGAGAAGAATTGAACAAGCTATTAGCCGCAAAATTCATCATGAAGATCAAGATTTCCACCTGGTTAGCAAACCCGGTGCTGGTCCCGAAGAAAAACACAGACATCCTTCGCGTGTGTATCGACTACACGTCGCTGAACAAACAGAGCCCCAAGGATAAGTTCCCGCTTCCGCGGATCGACCAGATTATCGACTCCACAGCAGGCTGCCAACGCCTATCCTTCCTAGACGCCTACTCAGGCTATAATCAGATCAGGATGAAACAGGAAGACGGAGATAAAACAACATTCATCACACCACACGGTGTATACTGCTGCACAACCATGCTCTTCGGGCTCAAGAACGCATGCGCTACATATCAGCGCTGCATGCAAAAGTGCCTTGACAAACTCATTGGAAAGAGTGTACAAGTCTATGTCGAAGACATAGTGATCAAGACTCGAGTGAAGGACACACTCCTCGAGGACATAAGGGAAACATTCGACGTCCTAAACGCATACAGGATCAAGCTCAACCTGACCAAATATGTCTTTGGTGTACCATCAGGACAGTTGCTCGGCTACCTGGTCTCAGCTAGAGGAATAGAAGCTAACTCAGAGAAATTTCAGGCAATCCTAATGATGAAGGAGCCGACAAATCTCCGTGGGGTGCAGTAGCTAGCAGGGCGACTGGCATCCCTCAGCAGGTTCCTCGTAAGATTGGGAGAGCAAGCCCTTCCTTTCTACAAACCGCTAAAGAAGATAGATAAGTTCGAGTGGACTGAAGAAGCAAGGAAGTCCTTCGCATATCAAAAAAGAGTACTGTCGATCAGAAGGATATTGGCCACGCCTCACGAGAGAGAACCCTTGTACCTATACCTAGGTGCAACTAACCAAGTGGTCAACACGGTAATCGTGGTAGAGGGAACCTCGGACGGGAAGATGCATGGAGTTCAGCGGCCATTACACTACCTTAGCGAGGCACTCTCACCATGCAAACATCAATACTCACATTACCAAAAACTTGCATACGGAGTGGTCTTCACAGCTTGCAAGCTCAAGCATTTCTTCCAGGAGCATACCGTCACGATGCTAAACGATGCATCACTCGGTACAATCATGAACAATACAATGGCATCCAGAAGAATAGCCAAATGGAGCATTGAACTAGGCGTCTCAGACATAGTGTATAAGGGGCTACATGCCCTCAAATCATAGGTAGTCGTGGAATTCCTCTCCAAGTGGACATAACTGCAAACTCTAGGAAAGCCAGAATACTCGAGCTCATGGATAATGTACTTTGACGGATCCAAAACGAATGAAAGAGCGGGAGCCGGAGTCATCCCAATATCCTCGAGAGGGGACAAGCTCCAATATGTCCTACGACTCGACTTCCTGCCGGATGACCCAACATCCAACAACGACGCCGAGTATGAAGCACTCCTGCATGGCATGAAGATGGCATTGGCCTGCGACGCCACTCGCCTAATGATATATGGAGACTCCAACCTCATCGTGCAACAAACAATGAAGGGATGCGATGCAATCACATATGACATGATCGCTTATCGCAACATGTATAACCTGCTCGAAGGAAGTTTCCAAGGTTGAGAACTAATGCACGTAGCTCGCTCGAGTAATGAGGAAGCTGACAATTTGGCGAACATCGGGTCGATGCTGACCCATAAGTATTGGGGATCGCAACATTCTTCGAGGGAAGTAAAACCCAAATTTATTAATTTGACACAAGGGGAGCCAAAGAATATTTATAAGCCTTAACAACTGAGTTGTCAATTCAGCTGCACCTGAAAGTAGACTTGTCGCAACTATTTATCAGTGGTAATAGTTTTATAGCATCAGTAATAGTAAAATAACAGTAGGAATAAAATAGTAACAATAGTAGCAATTGCGGGTTGCAGATAATAATAATAAAGCATCCAAGTTCTAGGAAAACCATATGCATGTGTTCCAATATAGTCATACGTGCTCGCAATGAGAAACTTGCACAACATCTTTTGTCCTACCAGCTCGTTGCAGCGGGGCCTCAAGGGAAACTACTGGCAATTAAGGTGCTCCTTTTAATAAAGCACCGGAGCAAAGCATTAATACTCAATGAACACACGTGATCCTCACATCACAACCATCCCCTCCGGTTGTCCCAATTTCTTTCACTTTCGGGCCTCGGGTTCCGGACAATGCATGTGTAAACACCTTGCAGATATGATCAAGAAACATAATTATACTCATGAAACAATAACATGTTTAGATCTGAGATCATGGCACTCGGGCCCTAGTGACAAGCATTAAGCATAACAAGTTGCAACAACGGTAGAAAACACTAACAGTAGATACTAGGCACAATGCCCTAACAATCTTGCATTAAAGATCTCATCCAATCCCGTCCATCCCTCTCAGCATACAGAGGTGTTTACTCACACATGGATGGGGGAATCATGGATGGTTGATGGAGAAGAGGTGGCGGTGTCGATGGCGATGATCGCACGAATAGGAACTTCTGATCCCTGAATTGAGTTTCGAGGTGGCAGCGACACTCTGTTGTGTTTCTGTGGAATATCACGAACCCCCTCGCGTTTTAGGTTTACGGGGCATATGTAGTCAAAGGGGAGCCCGAGGGGGTGGGAGGTGCCCCCCACACCACCAGGCCGCGCGGCCTAGAGGGCACGCACAAGGGTGGTTTTGGACACTCCCTGCCCCCTCCAGGCGTCCTTCTGGCTCCCGAGGTCTTCTAGTGATATAAGCTCAATGGGGTCTTTTTTGGGCAATTTCCCGAAAGTTGATTTTTCTGCACAAAAACAAGACACCAAGGTATTTCTGTTGAAAACAATGTTAGTCCCTGTTAGTGGTATCAAAAACTCACAAGTTTAGAGTAAACCTATAAGAAAAGTGTTCGGAAAAGGAGATATGTTTTGGACGTGTCAACTCCCCCAAGCTTAGCTTATTGCTTGTTCTCAAGCAATTAAGTGACAACTGAGTGTGATAAAATATTTTTACGAACACATTTGTTCCATATTATGTAAATATACTCACTATATGATCATGTGCTGAGGCAATTCGTAATAAAATATATGAAAGATAAAAACCACCTAGCAGTTATGCAAACCATGAAGAGATGCCAACAAACTAATAATAAACAATACGAAGTATATCAATATGCATGATTACAATTCTCATAATAGGGTATGATAAAGTGTACTCGCTTGCCCTTAATAATGGAGTAAAACATAAATGCTAGGGCACCTCTAAAGTTCAAATGAAGACTAGAAATAAAGATATCAAAGATACAAGCATCAAAGTTATATCACAATCAACCGTGTTTTGGGACAAGCACATTATACTAAGAATGACAACCATGCTCTCAAGAAGGTGCATAAAGTGAGAAGGTGAAGACTCAACATAAAAATAAAAGAAAGGCCCTTCGCAGAGGGAAGCATGGATTAACTCATGTGCTAGAGCTTTTTATTTTATTAAACAGAGGTATTGAAAACATTTTTTAGAGAGGTGTATGCTTACGTCAATGAATTGTAAATAGATAATACATTATGTCACAAGACAACTAGACTTCACAAGAGCGGCTCCCATAGAAGGACGCATCTGGGTAGAATGTCACCCCTCTTTCTGTTTTGTTTACACAATTATGCTTTGACTGATAAATCAGGGAAAAAATAGTGAAGAGAATTTATTTTATTAATTTGGGGCTGGGCACCCCGCTGTCGGCTCTTCTATCATTTGGATAATCGGATAAAGCCACTAGTCCAGGGTGTGAAATCCACTCAAGAAGTAAGATAAAGATTCTCTATTTACGTCCTCATGAGCTAAAACAGGGGCACAAAACATGAATATTTTTTCGAAGGTTTTAAAGGTAGCACAAGAGAAATTTACTTGGAGTGTCGGTTAAATACCACATATATAGGTAGGTATGGTGGACACATTTGGCAAACTTTGATTTTTGGGAGTTGGATGCACGAGTAGAGCGCATACTTAGTGTCAGATCTGCATCTCAACAAATCCCTCGGGTGAACCCATAGGGTTTCGAATAGGAGAACCCATGAGCGCTGGTGATGATCGTCGGCTAGACAGGAGGCACGATTTACCCAGGTTCGGGGCTTTCGTAGAGGTAAAACCCTTACTCCTGCCTCTGTCGATCTGTATTATCGAATAGACCGGTTACAACGGTGGTTGCTCAAGTTGAGAGTACGATCTCGAGCTCAAGGAATTGGTGGTGCGGTATTGCTTGGTCCTCTTTCGGTGGTTATCCTGGCCTTATATAGATGGCCAGGTCTCAAACCCTACCCGGGGAGGACTCGAACTCTAACCCTATGTCGGTTACAAGTTTCCTATCTTAGCCCGCAAGGCATTGCGGGTGGGCTTCAAGTGGCCCTTCCAGAATACTCCAAAGGCTTCCCTTCTTGGGCTTTAGCATTGGGCCTAGGACCGGGGTGTCCTTACTCGCAGGGTCCAAGGTCCATCCCTTCGTCACTAGCCCACGAGAGTTTGCTCGATTGGGATTTTTCCAGTCGGGTAGACGCTCAGATTTTTCGTCTTGCTTTCCTTCGGATAACCATTATGGTTGTTTTCCGTTCGGAGGGTGTATACCCTGTGCGATGAGTTTTTTATACCCGAGTATCGAGTGATGAAAGTGCCTGTGTTTTATGGCTGTTTTTCGCAGAAGGATGTGGCGCAGTAGCTTGGCTCTCCCGAAAGATCAGGGCCAATTAATTGCAACTAGGGCAAAAACAGTTCTGGCCTACACAGATTCGAGACCTCCGACTTGAACCCGATGAGGTGATCATTGCGACTGGGCCGTGGAGGTCTTACCGAGTCGAACTTAACCTATGGGGGTACCCGGCGTGTCCGCTAGGATTTTTCTTCGTGTTGTTGACACAAAATTTTACCGGAGGACGCAGCTTGAGTGCGATTCCAGGCCCTCAAGAGAGATCTTTTGGGTCTTACCTTCATATTCGAAAGAATATGGCATCTGTATGTGCCTAGTCGGCTAAACAATCCAGGTTCGTGATGTGTAGACATCGTGTGATGGAGTGCCAGGATCTGCACACCCGTAGAGTTTTAGGTCTGTGATTTCCCGAGTAGAAAAACCAAGCTATTTTTGTCCATACGAAAGAGTTTTCGTGTTTGGAGTTTTGTGCCCGTACGAAAGAGTTTTCGTGTTTAGGGTCTTGTTTTCTTGTAAAAGGATTTTCACGTCATAATTTGTCCATACGAAGTTATTTCGTGTTTGGAGCTTTCATTCGAAAGATTCGCCAGCTTGATGATGTACGCTATGACGTCATGGCGCACTTTATCCTCCCGATGGGACGTGACGGAGCAAGAACAGAAGTGCTGGCCCACCTTGTCAGCTTTTTGACCGGAAACAAGACGTCGTTCTTGGTTTTTACGCGAACTGCGCGCAGTAAATGCGCACGATCCACTGTTAGTATCATGGCACGAAACAGCATCCGCCGCCCTTTCGTTTCACCTTCGCACGCAGCAGCTGCAATGGATGCCACGTGGCTCAACAAACGGTCAGGATCGGGCGGTTCCGTGTATAAATATGGTCCTTAGGTGAAACGGTGAAAATTTCCCCAGCCTTCGTCTTCCTCAGTCTTCGTCTTCCTTGTTCTCTACCCTTCTCCGCGAGCTCGCACCAGCGTCCATGGCAGGAGGCAAGAAGCGCGGCGCCGCTGTTTCTTTGTCGAGGGCGACGGAGGAAGTTCTCGCGCGACCCGCACCGCGCTCGGGCGACTGGCATTCGCCCAACACCACGAACAAGAGCGTCAAGGAGATGCAGAGGGAGGGGTTTCTGCCTCCGGAAGCCGACAAGCGGGTGCGCCTCGGCAAAAAAGAGGAGGTACCTAGTCCCCGCGCGAATGAACGCATGGTTTTCGCGGACCACGTATCGCGCAGGCTCTCCTTCCCTCTCCATCCTTTTCTCGTGGCGTTGCTGTATGTCTATGGCATACAGCTCCACGATTTGCCTCCGAATGCAGTGCAACACATCTCGTGCTTCATTGTATTCTGCGAGTGCTTCTTGGGCATTCGCCCACATTGGGGCCTTTGGAAGGCCCTCTTCAAGGTGTGTGTCTTCCGCGAGAAATCGCGGGTAGAGATCGAGCTTGGCGAGCCGCTGCGCACTGGCGGCTTCGGAATCCAGGCGAAGTCGGACAGCAGCTACTTCGGGATGCACTTCATCGACTCCGCCCAAGGGTGGAGAAAGAAGTGGTTCTACGTCATCGACAACAGCGCGGGTGGAGTTCACGAGTTCCACCCATTCGCTGTCCTGAAGAGGCGGAAGTCTTGGGCGCACAAGCTGTCGGCTGAAGAAAACCAGGTTGTCACCCCGCTACTCGCCAAGGTGGCTGCCCTTCGGGACCAAGCCGCTGGAGTTGTGCTAAACGGACTGCACCTGGCGAGCATTTTCCTCAAGCGCAGGATTCATCCCCTGCAGGACAGGCCTTCCACGATGTGGGAATACCAGGGTGCTGAAGACCCCAGTCGCGTGAGCCATGAAGAACTCTCGAATGTCGAATTCTAGAAGAAGATCGCGGCCATCACCAGCTTGAAGGTGGGTGAAGCCTTCCGCGACTGCACTGTCGCAGCCTTTGAGGCGTCAAGGCCTCCACCACCCAAAGTAAGTTTGCGTTTTCCTTTGTCTTCGTTTCTTTCTTGCTCGAAAGTTTTGTCGACTGAAATTTTTCTTCCTTTTCTTCTTCTTTCTTCTTTTTGTAGAGCTTAGCAGTGGTCACCTGCTACCCGCCAATCTCTGGGGAGGAAGCCTCGGACTTGTTGGCGAGCAATCTGGATGCTCCAGCCGACACCAGTGTTGCCAATGCCGATTCGAGTTCCGAGCATGACTCCTCGGATGACGCGGAGGAATCGGGCAGCAATCTCCTCCACCGCAAACGCCGCCGAGTGGAGAACGATGAGGCCACCTCCAAGGATAATTCCTTGGGTAAGGAATCGCCCGGGAAAGGGCCTCTCATCGTGACTCCGCTAAGTACGCGCGCCCCTTCTCCTTCATTTCCAAATATCCAAAGCGCCTGGAACGCGGATATGTTGGATGACGAAGACGACGATGAGTAAGTCCTTGTTTTCTTGTTCTTAGTCGAACATTCCTTTTTTGCGCCTTTTGACGTATTGTCTTCATGGTAGTATGCAATCTATCAGCCCTGGTCGATTCGTCTCTTCCCTAACTCTCGAAAAGAGGAAAAGAGATGCTGCTGCTGGTGGGACCCCGACCGTCGACACCGTCCAGAATTCACCGAGTGCAGCCCCCACAGCGGCGTGATAAGGGGTGGCCCGATCTTCTCGATGAACTATCTCTCTCTTTTTGTATTTTTTGATAATTGGATAACTAGTGCTACACTGAGACCTCTCTTAGCTAATCCCCGTTGCCAATGCAACAACAATCAAGCTCCTTAGATATTCTCAACTACACACTCTTGCACAAATGATCAATGATCACAAGTGGTGCTGTATCCCTTTATTCCCAGATGGAATAACAAGATATCACGCTGCTTTGCAATGGGTAAACTTCAAGATGAATGCTTTACAAGCAATACAATCTAGAGGCTAGGGTTTCTGGTTTTTGGTTTAAACTTCTTCTCCCTCTAATCCACACGCAGGTGGCACATATATAGGTGGAGGGATGCGGCCACAAGGGGCCCTTGCGCAAGCAACCCTCCCCTACTAGGACTAGGACTCCTACTAGGACTAGGAGTCCAACTAGGACGCACAATAGGGATACAAACCGACCCAAACAAGTGGGATGCGGCCACAATTGGTATACAAACCAAACCTACTACTATTAGGACTCATCATGGCGCATAGATGCTCTTTGTGGGCGCCCTCCTCTTGCTTGTCCATCAATGAGTGCATTTGACCTTGTAGAGGCACTCATCCCTTTGTCAAATTGATGAATAACAATTGTTTCTATTGAATAACAATTGTTATGAATTGTTTCCACCATCTTGCTTGATTGTTTTCAACAATGTGACCTTGTTTTCCACCTCTTGAATATTTGTTTTCACCATGATCTTGTTGGCTTCTATCAACTCATCACTCATGCTTGTGAGAACATAGTCCTTAGGTCCATCCTTATCATCCTCCCTTTCTTCAAGACAAGACGTCATCGGCTTGTTATTATCTGAAAGTGGAATAAACAAGAAAAACAAAGTGTATGCACCATATATGTATATATAATGGCACTCATTAGTTGTTAGTAAAACACAATATAGTGCATATGTCATATGATCACGAATTTTGTATGAAAACAACACATAAAAGTCATATTCTTTCATCTCATAGCAATCAAAATTGCAAATATAAGTGTAGTTTGATTTATATGTATCCAACCAATAGTGTGGTGAATAAACATATGTGTAATATCATCTCTATAATCATCTATCCAAGAGACACATTATGTAATTCGGCCACTTTATCATAAGTAACACACATGTGATGTATCATGAAAATCTTTATCCAAATTATATTCACCAATCAAGTAAATCTTGAAACTATTATCATATGTGCTAGAATTATCATAACCAAATTTATCCATAGCACATTGCATATTAATTGGTTCTTTTAGCATGTCATAGTATATAATATCACTAGAAGGTATCATAGCAAGTACTTCTTTATGTGTAATAAAAACCACATTGTGAAATTTCGAATTTATAGGTTTATATGGGTGAAAATTATCACATAATTCACTACTTGTAGTTACCAAACCGAAATCCATACCCTTATCAATACTAACCTCCTCATGTGTAGTAGGTATGATCTCCTCAATATCTTGTGAATTTGAAGGTTGTAGCTCCCTTTCTTCAAAGATAACCTTCATATCACAAGCTAGACTTCTTGTATCCGTGGCATAAACCTCAATTATGTGATGATTGTAATGTTCCTTGTGCTCCCTTTCTTCAAGAGAAACCTGTACACAAGAAACAACACTAGGAAAAATGTTATCATTAGTTAAAAGGCTTTTTCCACTCGACCTAGGCTTGTCTTCCTCCATGGATTTGGTGTTTTCACTCCCCTTCTCTTTCACTTCAAACTTTTGTCTTGATTCATGTATGATTTGTTGGGGTGACATAGGCCTCAATATGATATCCTTATTGTTCCAATTCAAGTGGTAGGTGTTTGCTCTCCCATCATGTAGCACTTTTCTATCAAATTGCCATGGTCTTCCAAGTAATAGGTGGCAAACCGACATGGGAACCACATCACACTCAATTGTATCCTTGTATGGTCCAATTTGAAATTCCACTCTCACCATATGACATACCTTCATCTCCTCTTTGTCAGTGATCCATTGAATATAGTATGGATTGGGGTGTGGAATATACTTCAACCTTAGCTTTGCACATAATTCTTTGCTTGCTAGATTTCTACAACTTCCTCCATCTATGATCACCTTGCAAGCCATACTAGGTCCAACAATTGCTTTGGTTTGAAATAAATTGCACCTTTGGCTCTCATCTTTGCTAGGAGCAATAGTCAATGCTTTGGTGCACACAATAGTTGGATAATTTGTAGCAAAGGCATCAATAGGACCATCATCATCATTATCATCATATGCATCCTCATCATTAGGATCAACATCATCTCCAGTCTCATACTCATCATTAGCATTAAGGAGCATAACTTTCTTGTTGGGGCAATCCTTCTTAAAGTGTCCTTTTCCTCCACATGTATGACATGTCATGTCTCTATTCCTTGTAGGAGGTGTAGCACCACTAGAACCCGAAGTAGAAGCAATGGGCTTCTTTGAATTTGATGAAGTTGGCTCGGGTTTGGATGTAGAAGGACCACGGGTAGGGGGTGTAGGTGTTGCAAAATTTGATTGTTGGGAAGAAAAATTCCTCCTTGTACTCACTTGTAGCTCCTCTTGCAATCTCTTTTCGGCCTCCCTTGCTTGATGTAGTAATTCACTCATATTGTTGTAAGTAACATGCCTCACAATGCTTCTTATTTTGAATTGTAATCCACTCAAGAATCTTTGCATTGTTTGTTCAGGAGCCTCTCTAATTCTAGCCCTTTGAATAATCAACTCCATCTCCTTGTAATAGGCATCAACTGTCTTTGATCCTTGCTTCAATTGTTGCAATTTGTCATAGAGAGTTCTAATATAATTCTTGGGAACAAATCTATCTCTTAACAATTGCTTCATCTCTCTCCATGTGTTCACCTCTTCCTCTTCTTTTTCTTCTCTATCCTTTGTAATGCCATCCCACCACAAAAGAGCATAGCCATCAAAAGAAGAAGATGCAAGGTTCACCTTTCTCTCCTCGGGATACTCATGTAATCTCCACAATTTTTCAATTTTGAGTTCCCACATTAAGTACTCTTCCACATCTTCAGAGTCACAAGAAAGATTAGGCATAGAGAATTTTGGTTTTCCCAAGCCATCATTCTCTCTATTATTTTCCAAAGGCACTCTTCCTTGCTATTCGTCCACGGCCATCATTGAAATTTCCTCTCCCATTATCAATTGGAGCAATGGCTTGTGGTGCTTGTTGAAGTTGTTGCAATGTATTGGTAATTGTAGTCATTTGTAGTTGCATAGTCCTTATAGCTTCCTTGATCTCATTGACAGACTCTTGAGTTGCACACTCCCTTATCTTCAAATCAATTACATTCAAATCTTCTCTCAATTGATCATCACTTCTTTCAATATCTTTAGCAATTTTGTTGGACAAATGATCTCTCAATGCCTCATACTCATTCCAATGGACAGTATCCTCAGGTTTCTTCTTTGCCTGCACATCAACATCACTAGAAGAACTCATGATTAATTTGTTAGTAACAAAATAAACAATGGGTTTGTGGTGCCTCTCTCAACTCACTCAAAACCAAGCAAATAGGCTTCACTTGATGTTCCAAGAGAGAAAAAGATCAACTTACCAACAAGGAGCAATGATCAATGTGCTTTGGTGTGAGAAGAGAATATCTGAGCTATCAAGTATCACAATGCAAACAGGGCTTATGGTGGGGCTTGGTATGGATACCTAACAATCACCAAAGTAATAATCCTATTTGCTGTTCTTGTGAAGATAAAAAGATCCACGAAAACTCACACAATATGGAGACAAATGTGGCAATGCAATATATGGAGGAGTTTTGCAATGCACTAGAAAGTCACTAGCTAGGCTCTTATTGACAGGCACAAGATTGCTCAATGAAAAACCAAGTGTCACAATGGCAAGCTCAACTAGTAAACAATAGTAATAATATGGCCTCTTTGCACTTTCTCTTTTCTCTTTTCTCTTTTTTTTTTTATACTTTTTGCTTTTTCTATTTTTTTTGAATTTTTCAATGGCCTTACACTAAGCTAGGAGCAATAATGAACCAAATACAAGTGAACACAATGATGGTGATGAATTTAGAGCAACCTGTCAGAGCACAAAATAACTATACTTGTGGGCAAGTTCCTATAAAGATGCTGTAGAAAGGCTGTGTCTATGGTTCACAAAGTATGGAGGGGAAAGTCCTAGGGATGAAAAACAGGAAAATAAAACGAAACACAAAAGAATCTAGGTGAAATTTTGGGGCAGAACAGCTCACGGCAGAGATTTATACCCACGGCAGAAAAACAGCTGATTTTGAGCTCACGGCAGAAGAAACGGTGCTAAAACGAACCAAAATCGTACCGTGGCAGAGATGCCAGACTCACGGCAGAGAATTGGCCACTTTTCGTACCGCGGCAGAACAGGCGCTTGCGTTACAGCGAATGGTAAGGCTGATGCGGTGGGTTTTGCGATTCGGCTGTGATACGTGAAGCAGCAGTTGGCGGCAGCAAAAGCTCGCACTTTTTGTGCCGCGGCAGAACACGCGGGCGGATTTGGTAAGGCTGTTACACGGCTCGGGGGGCGTTTTGTAACGGTGAGACGGGGCGAATCCGAGCTCGACTGGGTCACGGCAGCGGTGGGACGCGAACGCGACTGCGAGTAGGTAAGGTGTGCTGCGGGTATTGGTATGGTGTGCTGCGGGTATGAGGTGGGTTTTGTGGTTCGTATAGGAGTAGGAATCCGACTGTGGCTAGGTGGTGCGTTTGCGAGGTGGATTGGTGGGCGATATGGTGGATGTGATAGCACGGATATGAACCCTAGTTGAACTCGGATTGGTGGTATATGGGTGGTTTTGCGGGTATGAACTAGGGTAGATCGGTTTGGTGGTGGGTGGGTGGTAGGTAGTGGATATTTTTGGGATTTTTGATAGGTTTTCGCCAAGAACAAACAAGAACCCTAGAACTTGGCCGAAATAAAGACAACTAAAAAGAGAAAAAGGAACACAAAATCTAACACAATGACAGCAAAAGAAAAACTACTATGGTGATATCTAAGGCTCTGGCAACAACTAGACCTAAAATTTTTGTGTGGCTTTTTCTGGATAGGAATAAAAACAGTAAAACTAAAGATAACTTTGCTCACCGAGGCAACCTGGAGAATCTGATACCAAGATGATAAGGGGTGGCCCGATCTTCTCGATGAACTAACTCTCTCTTTTTGTATTTTCTGATAATTGGATAATTAGTGCTACACTGAGACCTCTCTTAGCTAATCCCCGTTGCCAATGCAACAGCAATCAAGCTCCTTGGATATTCTCAACTACACACTCTTGCACAAATGATCAATGATCACAAGTGGTGCTGTATCCCTTTATTCCCAGATGGAATAACAAGATATCACGCTGCTTTGCAATGGGTAAACTTCAAGATGAATGCTTTACAAGCAATACAATCTAGAGGCTAGGGTTTCTGGTTTTTGGTTTAAACTTGTTCTCCCTCTAATCCACACGCAGGTGGCACATATATAGGTGGAGGGATGCGGCCACAAGGGGCCCTTGCGCAAGCAACCCTCCCCTACTAGGACTAGGACTCCTACTAGGACTAGGAGTCCAACTAGGACACACAATAGGGATACAAACCGACCCAAACAAGTGGGATGCGGCCACAATTGGTATACAAACCAAACCTACTAGTATTAGGACTCATCATGGCGCATAGATGCTCTTTGTGGGCGCCCTCCTCTTGCTTGTCCATCAATGAGTGCATTTGACCTTGTGGAGGCACTCATCCCCTTGTCAAATTAATGAATAACAATTGCTTCTATTGAATAACAATTGTTATGAATTGTTTCCACCATCTTGCTTGATTGTTTTCAACAATGTGACCTTGTTTTCCACCTCTTGAATATTTGTTTTCACCATGATCTTGTTGGCTTCTATCAACTCATCACTCATGCTTGTGAGAACATAGTCCTTAGGTCCATCCTTATCACGGCGACTGCGGAATATAGATCTCCTAGTTTTGCTGCTGGGGTGTCGACTCCGAAGGAAGTGTCGGGTAGCTCAGCGGATCCTCTCTCCCTAGCTCAAGGCCAGGGAAATCTTGCTGTTTTCTTCTTCATACTATACTTCGTTTATTTGGATTTTTTATCGGGTGCACGGCAGTGCTCCCGATGGGAGTAGCCCCCGAGGCTGTAGTTGATCGCGTGCGATTGGCTACAGGCTCAAAGATGTAAGCTTTATCTCTTCTCTTTTCTTTATCGGGTGCACGATAGTGCTCCCGATGGGAGTAGCCCCCGAGGCTATACTCGAATGTTTGCAATCGTGTATAGGCTCAATCTTCTCTTCTCTGATTCTTCCATCTTCATGTTTTTGTAGTCACTCCTTGACTCCCTTGTGGCTGTTGGCCGCCGCGTTATTCCGGCCGAAACAGAATGCGGGACCTTTCAGTCGGATCGCGATCGACTTGCCGCCGAAAATGAGCTCCTTCGAAGTAAGTTTATCGACTTCTTTTATCTCATCTTTTCAGTTACGCCAATGTCTTCGATTCTGAGACCCATTGCTATGCAGCTCAAGTTGAAATTATGAAGGCCGAGAAGGCGGACGCCTCCACTCGGGCAAGCGCTCAGGAGGCTCAGTTGGCGGCTGATTGACAGGAGCTCGAGTCCTCTCGAAAGCTGTCGACTGACCTCGAGGGAAGGCTTGCGGGTGCCCAGGACGCTCTGAAAAAGCTGGAGGAGGCTGGCACCAAGCAGGACACCGACCTCATCGACTTCCTTTGCGCTCTGGCCCAGCGTTTTTTGCGTAAGTTGCATTTTGTCCTTTGTTGTCTTCCGAATGTCTTGTAGGTCCTTGGATTTTAATATTTCTCTCTGCAGGTCTTCTGGGCGTCCCGCTGGAGCTGCCTGGGGTCCAATGGGTGGATGCTTTGACCGATTCCTGCGCCCAGCTCAAGAAGCACGCTGAGGGGATTTGCACCCTGATCGGCGATGCCATTCGAGTGCTGACGCAGCTTCACGGTCGTCTTCTGGTCGATGTTGTGTCTCCGCTTACGCTGGGTGATCTTCTGAAGGTTTTCCTGGAGGGCAATCTCCTTGACGCCTACGCGGTTGCTCAGTCAGAGTCCGGGGCGAAGACTGCCATCCAGTTTGCACTGGCGCACGGAGTCACGGGCTTGGAGGAGGCGTACTCGCACGTTCCCGTCGATCCTTCTACGGGCAAAAAGGTAGCTCTTCGTCGTTTTGGCGATCTAGCTGGAGTCCTCGCCCAGAAGTTATCTGAGTTAATCGTCCGTGCTAGTCGTAGGGGAAGCACTGCCGCGAGTGGCAGCACAACTGCAGCTCCTTAGTATATTTTCTTCGTAGTTCGTTCTTTCGATTGTAATGAACCTTGGGATTTATTCCCGTATTTTCATCGTTTAATCGAAATGTTTTTCTGATATCTGAGATGCTTCCTGTGATTGATTTGTGATGTGTTTTCTCCCGATGGGAGTAGCCCCCGAGCACCTGTCGAATAGGTGGTTGTTATATATCGAATGGGGCATCTTATTCCTTGACTTTCCTTGTATTCTTCCAGGTAAACGGAGTTGCTGCGGAGTCTTTGGGTGGACTTGCTGCCCAAGCAAATCCTCTTGTTGCCGCTGTTGGTACCTTTGCGGGCCTCCATGACCGTGTTGCGGATGGTGAGCGCAAGCTAAAAGCTCTGCGTGGGGTGGCGGATGTAGCCAAGTCCAAACAGAAACTTGCGGTTGAACGTGAGCAGTTTGTGATGGATGAATTGGCAGTTGTCGCCAGAGATTTGCTCTGTAAGTAATTCAGCCCCCTAGCTTTCTGTGTCTTCTATCTTCCTTTGATCGTGTACCTTTGTTTACAGTTGTTCAGCCAGATGATAGGAGTGAGAAACAGTGGGTGGAGAACCACATCCTTTAGGAAGCTGGCAGTTCAAAGCCCCATGCGAATAACTTTTGGTCCGATCGGAGCCGGGGTTTTGTGCTTGCTACCTTGAAGTCTCGAGTTATCCACGCGAAGATGCTCGTGAGTTCCTTTCACGAGATTTTGATTGCTATGAATTCTGCTTTCTATCCGTTGGAGAGGGGTCCCGAAGATTGGAACCATCTTCTCAGGATTTTCGGGCGAGAAGGAGAAATTCGCGAGTGTGTCCGCAATCAAATGATCTGCGGCTCGATAGTGGCTCTTTCCTTCGTCCGGTTGTGGAATCCTGAGGTGAATTTCAACTATGTAGCTAGGCTCCCTGATGGTCCAATCAACATTGCTCCTTATTATAGGGTTGTTCGACCTGCAGCAGAGGAAATCATTCGATTGACCTCGGAAGAGGTGGACCGGGTTTTGGCGGCTGAAAATACTCATCGCCATATGTAATTATAGGATGTATATATCCTGTTACTTTGTGCAGTTGTTTAAAACTGTTGTAAGGTGTCTACCTTGTATATATGAAATTCTTCCTGTGATGCTAAGTTAGGCGTAGCCCCCGTGTGTTTGTGGGGTGTATACCTGTTACTTTTTAGCATGTAAGGATGGAGAACGCGAGTAGCTATGGTTGAAAAACCATGTATGTTATTGCAATGACTGAGAAGTCATGTGTTTTCTTTCGAGCTACAAGATGGCTAATATAGCCTTATTTGTATGAATAAAGTAAAGCTAGGGATATAATTTGCGAAGTTGTGCAACATTCCAAGGGTTGGAGTAGATGCCTCCAGTCGTCGGGTTCTTCAATCGATAAGCGCCACCTGGGATAACTTCGTGTATTATGAAGGGTCTTTCCCATGGTGGCTCGAGCTTGTGCCCTTCCTTCTGCTTGAGCCGTAGCACCAGATCTCCTACTGCGAAGGCTGTGTGGCGTATGCGGCGACTGTGATAGTTTCGCAGCGACTGCTGGTATATTGCGGATCTTGCAAGTGCAATATCGCGTATTTTGTCGAGTGCGTCCATATCATCTACGAGTGCCCTGTTGGAGGTTTCTTCGCTGTAAGCAACGACCCATGGGGCGCTGAACCTGACATCCTCGGGAAGGACTGCTTCAGCCCCGTATACCATGAAAAATGGTGTGTAGTTTGTGGATCGATTTGGAATTGTGCGGAGGCTCCATAGCACGAAGGGTAGCTCTTCTTCCCAATGTCCCGCTGCTGGGTGTTGGCGATCGAGTAGACGTTTCTTGATGCCAGCCGAAACTAACCCTTGGATCGTTCGACTTGGCCGTTGGTTTGCATATGAAGGACTGAAGCGAATTTGAAGATGATTCCCTTTTCTTCGCAGAACTACTGTGTTTCCTTTGCCATGAAGTTGCTACCATTGTCATTAATGATGTTGTGTGGTATTGCAAATCGGCATACGATGGAGTCGAGGAATTTCACGGTGCATTGGGCGCTAGCCGAGGTTACTGGCATAGCTTCGATCCACTTTATAAATTTGTCGACTGCGACCAGCAAGTGTGTGTATCCACCTGGTGTGCAAAGGGCCAGGTGATGGGTATCATATGTAATTCCGTCGTGGGGGCGTGTGGTTTGGGTGCGAATCGCTGGCAAGCGTTGCACCTGTCGACCAGTTCCTTTGCGTCTCTGGCTGCTGTAAGCCAGTAGAATCCTGCTCGGAAAGCTTTTCCCATGATTGCTTTCCAGCTAGCATGATGTCCACAATCTCCTTGGTGGATGTCTCGCAACAATTCCTTGCCATCTTCGGGTGCTATGCATCGTTGTAGTATGCCTAAGGTGCTCTGCTTATATAACTCGCCGTTGAGCACCCGAAAGGATTTGCTGCATCTGATTATTTGTCGAGCCTCGCGAGGATCTGCTGAGAGCTATTTGGCGGACAAGTAGTCGAGGTATTTCTGCGTCCAGATTGGCTCGACCAGAAAAACTAGTCGCGAAATATTATGGCTGAGCTCGATGATAGCAATTTGCGGGCTGACCTCTGTTTCCAATGCTGCGGGTGCTCCTGCAGTTTTCTTGACTTTGGCTGATCGTTTGGTCATCCGCTTGAAATATATCCCTGGCGGTATGGGTGTGTTTATGGAACCCATGTTCGCTAGCTTGTCTGCTTCTTTGTTACTGGATCTCGCAATGTGCTTCAGCTCGCATCATTTGAAACTTCCTTCGAGTAGGTTGTACATGTCACGATAGGCGACCATGTTCTCCGCGATAGCGTCACACTCCTTCATTGTCTGTTGCACGATGAGATTGGAATCGCCGTAGATCATCAGTCGGGTGGCTCCGCACGCAACATCTTCATCCCATGCAACAGGGCCTCGTACTCTGCGTCGTTGTTTCATGCTGGATCGTCGGGTGGGAAGTCCAGTCGTAGGACGTACTGCAGCTTGTCTCCTCTGGGTGATATTAGGATGATCCCAGCTCCTGCTCCTTCGTTTCTCTTGGATCCGTCGAAGTACATGATCCAGTTACTCGTGTATTGCGGCGGCCCGGGTGTTTGTAGTTCTGTCCACTCGCTCAGAAACTCCACGAGTACCTAGGACTTCACGGAATTGCGCCCTGCATAGATGATGTCCCAAGCGCTCAGCTCGATGCTCCATTTTGCTATTCTTCCAGATGCCATTGGGTTGTTCATGATTGTACTGAGTGATGCATCATTAACCACTATTACGGTATGTTCCTGGAAGTAATGCTTGAGCTTTCGAGCCATGAGAACAACTCCGTATGCGAGCTTCTGGTAGTGATGATATCGTTGTTTGCACGGCGAGAACACCTCGCTGATGTAGTATATCGGTCTTTGGACTCCATATGCCTTGCCCTCCTCAGGTCGTTCGACCGCAATGGCCGTGCTGATGACCTGGTTTGTTCCGGCTAGGTATAGGTAAAGTGGCTCCCTTTCTTGTGGTGTTGCGAGAATGCGCCTGCTCTGTAAGGATCATTTCAGGTCTGCGAATGCCTACTTTGCTTCTGGTGTCCACTCGAACTTATCCGTCTTCTTCAACAGCTTGTAGAAGGGTAACGCCTGCTCGCCCAATCGCGCGATAAATCTGCTCAAGGCCTGCGAGCTATTGGACTCCGCGTAGATTGGTGGGATCCTTCATTGTCAAGATTGCTTGTATCTTTTCCGGGTTGGCTTCCATTCCTCTGGCGGATACCAGGTACCCGAGAAGTTGCCCTGCTGGGACGCCGAAGACGCATTTTGTCGGGTTGAGCTTAATCCTATATGTGTTTAGAGCGTCAAACGTTTCTCTGATGTCCTCGAGGAGTGTATCCTCCACTTGAGTCTTGATGACGATGTCGTCAACGTATACTTGTACGTTCTTGCCAATGAGCTTGGCAAGGATTTTTTGCATGCAGCGCTGATATGTTGCGCCTGCGTTCTTGAGCCCGAAGGGCATTGTCGTGTAGCAGTATACACCATGAGGTGTGATGAATGCTGTCTTCTCCTTGTCTTCCTGCTTCATCCGGATCTGATTGTATCCCGAGTAGGCGTCTAGGAAGGAGAGGCGTTGGCAGCCTGCAGTGGAGTCCACGATCTGGTCGATTCGTGGGAGAGGAAAGTTATCCTTGGGGCAGTGCTTATTCAGCGACGTGTAGTCAATGCACACTCGAAGGATGTTGGTGTTCTTCTTTGGGACCAGCACTGGGTTTGCTAACCAAGTGGATATTTTGATCTCCCTGATGAATTTTGCTGCTAGCAATCTGTTTACTTCTTCTCCAAGCGCTTTCTGCTTGGGTTCTGAGAACCGTCGAGTAGTCTGCTTGATGGGTTTTGCGTCTTTGAAGACTTCGAGTGAGTGCTCGGCGAACTCCCTGGGTATTCCTGGCATATCTGAGGGTTGCCAAGCGAAAATTTCCCAGTACTCACGGAGGAGTTCGACGAGCGCGCTTTCCTATGCTGGCGAGAGGGTAGTTGAGACCATCGCTGTCTTCGCAGAATCTGTCGGGTGCACCTGATGTTTTGGGTGTCGCTGTTGGCGCTGAACTCCAATTCTGGCGCGTTTTTCTTCGTGAGGGGCATCACGGAGTGGTCCGTGGTCTTTGCCAGCTCCTGCAGTTCTTCTTGCATCCCGAAAGATTTTGCGATCTCGTTGAACTCGATGTCGCACTTGTTAGATTTCTGGAGATCTCCGTCGATGGTGATTACACCATATTCCCCGGGTAGCTTGAGCTTCAGGTACGCGTAGTGTGGTACTGCCATGAATCTGGCGAACGCTGTTTGACAAAGAATGGCGTGGTACTGTGAGGGCCAGTCGACTACTTCAAAGTCGAGGAACTCTCTTCTGTAGTTGCGTCGATTGCCCAACACGACCTCTAGGTAGATTGTTCCGAGTGGACGGATCGCCTTTCCTGGAACTATCCCGTGGAAGGATGTTTCTGATTCCGCAAGGCCATCTAGGTTCCTGTTCATCCGGCGGAGTGTATCCGCGTAGATAATGTTGATGCCGCTGCCACCGTCCATGAATACGCGGGCCAGTTCGTAATTACCAATTTGCGCTTGGATTACTAGGGCGGCGTGTCCTGGTCGATAGACTCGCGAGGGGTGGTCTGCCATAGAGAAGGTGATCGATTGATCCGCCATCTTCAGGTACTCGGGTCTTGTTGGTGGGGTTTGCACAGCCATGCATAGCTGTCGTGTATTTGTCTTCTGAGCTCTGCGGGATGGACAGACTTTTTGTATCATCCCTAACTGTCCAGCCGGGTTCAGGTACGCGTTAGCTCCGGCGTTTGGTACGGGTGGCGCAGGTAGTGCGGCTAGCGCCATGTTCGGATTTCCTGGTGGAGGTAGGGGTTGTGGAGGATGGAACCCTTGGTGTCCTCCTCCTGGAAGTGGCGGGTAACTTTGACTAGCTACTGATCTACTTTTCTTCAAGAAGGCCTCGTGGATGTCGATGAACTTCTTGCAATCCTTGAGGAGGTGTGTTGCCTTAGTTTTGCCCGTGCGCTTATCTGTAAATAGATGTAGCGAGCAATATGCGTCAACGTCCTCCTCGGGAGTTTTGTCTTCAGCCTTTGGTTTCCATTCGCGACTTCCGCGGCGTCCACTATCGCGGTTTCGCGTGAATTCCGCCGCTACCATCTCTTCCCGATCGTCGTGATCGTAGTATTTCCTCCTTTTCTTTCGACCATGGCGGTCGTCCTCGGGTGTGGGCGACGATGCCCTCTCGTTGCGCACTGAGTCTTCTCCGTTAGCCCATCTATCGGCTATGATCATCAGCTCCCCAATAGTCTTGGGTGCGGCTCGTCCCAGTTCTTCTCTGAAAGTAGTTCGTCGGGCGCCTTTTGCGAAGGCCTCAACCGCTACTTCCTCTGAGATGTTTCCTGCAATGTTCCTGAGCATGGTCCATCGTTGGATGTACTCGCGAGTGGACTCGCCGCTCTTCTGTTTGCAGGCTCGCACTTCTTCGATGGTTGCTGGTCTCTTGTAGGTGGCCTAGAAATTTTTGCAAAAATCGAAGTGCAGATCATCCCATGATGCGTAGCAGGATTTCGGTCTTGCTTCCAACCATCTACGTGCCGCTCCAACCAAGTATAGGTTGAGGTACTGCATAGCCGTGTTCTTGTTCCCACGTTGGCATTTTACTGCCGTCAGGTAATCGTTTAGCCACGACGAAGGTTCGAGTGAACCATCGTGTTTTGTTACTTCTGTGTTGAGCTTGAATCTCCTGGGTAGAGGCGCTTCGCGGATGCTGCGGGTGAAACACAACGCGCCGCAGGTCTCTTCATCCGAAGAACCGGACGAGGAGCGCGCGCGGTTCCTTGCTACTCTCGCCCTGTCCACCCTGTTTTGCGCGATATCTGACCGCGCATTGTATCCAGGTTGATCACGATCAGTTTCCTTCCTTGGTTCCTTGCTGCGTTTCTGTGAGCGGCTACTGTGATGTCGCGAGCTTTTATTTCTCGGGCTACCTTCGCTACTGCTTCGACTGTCATCGAATCGCCGGGCTTCTTTTCCTCGACCACGACGAGGTGATTTGTCTCTTCTGGGCGAAGCGCTCCTACGCTTGCATGATGCCTCCTTCTCATTTTCCTTCTCCTTCTCCTTCTCCTTCTCCTGCTGTTCTGCAGCCTTCCTGTGATCGTAGGAGGCAAGCCTTGCGGCTGCCATGCCTAATCCCTTCCGAACTTGCTTGAATTGCTCTGCTCGAGGGCCGTTTTTCCCTGGCTGATTCATTTGCATGTAGGTTGCTGCGCCTAAGACCGCGGCAGCAGGAGTCTGCGGAATGACGTTTCCTTCCTCGTCAACCCGCATAAGGGAAGGTGCGAGTGACCTGCTGATCCCGCCTAAAGACTCGGCGTCCATGGTTGCCGTTCTCGATGCGTGTCCCTTCCTTGCGGGTCGAGTTCCGACGGAAGGTGTTAGGGACAGCTCGGCTCGGCGCTGACTTGATTCATCCGCCAATCTTCTCCGTCGGTCTAGATCTATCCGAGCTTCTTTAATCACGGTGGCCGCTCTCTCTATGTGATAGTGGTAGGCGACCATGTCTTCGTGTGGGGCGGTGGCCGCAGGTG
This sequence comes from Alopecurus myosuroides, assembly GCA_028641055.1. Classification (NCBI taxonomy): domain Eukaryota; kingdom Viridiplantae; phylum Streptophyta; class Magnoliopsida; order Poales; family Poaceae; genus Alopecurus; species Alopecurus myosuroides. The sequence goes on along the minus strand of CM054058.1, from coordinate 313,727,855 downwards.
GCTTGCTTGTTCGGATGGCCTCTTTTGCTCTATCCCAAGCGTCACGTGAGACTCCGATCGCGGCGCGTTCTTCAGCGCTGTTTTCTCTTTCTGGGGGTGGTTGTTTCAATTCTGCCATGCATACCTGAGCCAGTAGTGGCTCGTGAGTCCTAGGCGTAGCTCGAAAAGCTCTCTATACCCGAGAGGGTTCCTCTGTCGAGAGGATATGGTAGTTGCTGTAGTTGAAGCGGATGGACTCGCCACTTTTCTCTCCAGGTAAGGTCGCGATTCGACGGCTCCTGACTCAGATCCTAATTCTTCAGGGAAGTGGAGGATTCCGTCCTTGTTGGTGTAGAACTTCAAGCTTCCAAACGTCAAGGTGACGCTCTTCTCCAGATCGCTGAATACCGGGCCTGATTCCGGCGAGTGAGGGGTGACCACGACAGATCCGATCCGAATAGGATTGGTCGGAGTCAAAGTCAAAGGTTTCCAACGTGAGTTGGATGATGAAGCCGAAGATGCCGAAGATCCAGCGCCCGCCGTTCCCACAGACGGCGCCAATTGTCGAATCTGCATCTCAACAAATCCCTCGGGTGAACCCATAGGGTTTCGAATAGGAGAACCCATGAGCGCTGGTGACGATCGTCGGCTAGACAGGAGGCACGATTTACCCAGGTTCGGGGCCCTCGTAGAGGTAAAACCCTTACTCCTGCCTCTGTCGATCTGTATTATCGAATAGATCGGTTACAACAGTGGTTGCTCAAGTCGAGAGTACGATCTCGAGCTCAAGGCTTTGGTGGTGCGGTATTGCTTGGTCCTCTTCCGGTGGTTCTCCTGGCCTTATCTAGATGGCCAGGTCTGAAACCCTACCTGGGGAGGACTCGAACTCTAACCCTATGTCGGTTACAAGTTTCCTATCTTAGCCCGCAAGGCATTGCGGGTGGGCTTCAAGTGGGCCTTCCAGAATACTCCAAAGGCTTCCCTTCTTGGGCTTTAGCCTTGGGCCTAGGACCGGGGTGTCCTTACTCGCAGGGTCCAAGGTCGATCCCTTCGTCACTTAGTACAGGTGAAGACTAGCAATAGACGGGGAGCGACAATCTAGAGATCAACAACTGTCATAATCATGCTTGCGACAAAACAAAATTAACAGGGGCATAAAAATGATACAAATACTCCAAGGCAAAAAAAGTCATCAAGGCTTAATTGACTTTTTGTTTTCAGTCATATGCATGTTGAGCATTTGCCAAGTTGATTCAAGCGAAACAATCAGAGAGAGATACCATAGTGTCATACCCTTCTATGAATAAAACAATGCAAGAAAATATTCATACGACATGCTATCTTATATTAATAAGTTGGAACTAAACACGTGAGAGCATGAACTACTAAGCATCAATTAAATAACATACACCTTACACGAACGAACTAAGCATGTTCACATGGATGAGTATATGTACAAAAAGAAAACAAATCGAGTTCATACCAGCCTCTCACCACAACTTGGATTGTCATAAATCGTCATTATTCCTCTTCACTTGTGGATTGAATAATATAGAATGATAATCAAGCTCCAATGGAGACACGGAAGTCCGGTGAACTCTGCAACAAACTTTACAAAACCAAAGAAGAACAACAAATATTTATGGGTTTTTCGAATTAAAAACAAAAACTGAAAGAAACAAGAAACAAAGAAAAATATGTTTGGATTTTTGAATATTAAACCGAAACGAGAAAAGAAAGAAAACCAACAAAATAAACTAAAGAAGCAAACAAAGATAAACAACAGACATATTTTTGGTCTTTTTGTGTTTTGGAAAGCAAGAACAAAACAAAAAGAAATGAACGAAAACGAAAACAAACAAAGGAAACAAAAACATGGATATACAAAGAACCGACTGAACATGATATAAAGATGAGTGTGATGTCGGTATACCTCCCCCCAAGCTTAGGATTTTGGCCTAAGTAGAGATCATCCCCAAAGGGACCATGAGGTGGCACCCCCGTAGTGTGCCGAGGAGGAGCCCTCCTCCTGATATGTGCTCGAGGACGCCCCAGTGTACTGCGTGGTGTAGTCCTCGGAAGGCTCATCTCGCCTCGCCTACTGCTGTGGAACTCCATCAAGCTCAACTGCTCATCTTTCTCTACCTTGGGTGCGACCATGGTGCCCTGACAACTTTGAACAAAGCATGCTGCTGCAAAATAACTTCCTGCTCATCTCCTTCAATAAATAAAACTCTATATGCTAAATGATCGCAATAGAGTTAGTAGTAATAAAATGATAAGCCTTCATGGCAGCAAGATTAAGACTATAAGGAGCAACCAATTCATCATCAGGAGCAACAGGAAGGCCTAGAGAAGTTGCTATACATGTAGCAATAATGCCCCCTAAATGGGTCCTTTAGCAGCTAGGCAGGGATCAATAAGAGAACCAAGGTTATACTTCTTGCTACGGTTAAGTGCAGGATCAATAAAAGCAAGGTGATAGCTAGAAATGTTGCTAGTGTTCTCCCTACCAAGGATACTAGTAGCAAGATAATAAGTGAAATATTTGATGGCAGGAAGTTGGATGTTTCTTATCTTCCCGCGTTGGGATGAGCGGCCATCATCATTGGTAATTCCTCGAGAGAGCTCCATAAGATCAGCGGGTCTCTCCTGAATGTTGCATGCTGTCCCGGAAGCGTTGATACCAATAATGTTACAAAAAGTCTCCAAGGGAAAAGAAAAAGAACTACCATATATCTTAAAAGCAACAATGGGGCCATATTGTGAGTTATGAAATTTAAACCTCTCAACAAAAGTTTTTGTGAGAGTAGCATACTTGAGACTTTCATCCTCCATGTAGTTGGTTAAACCAAATCTTTCAATTAGCATCAAGAAGTCACCCATTAGACCTGCACTTCTAAAAAATGTATAACATGGGAAGCTAGAAGGATTAGCAATTCCATCACCTCCCGCATCATTGATGTTCGGTGCAATAAGGTATTTGTTATAAGATGGCCTCACTAAGGTGAATGAACATGAGGGCCTTGTTCTTATAGGAGCATCACTCCTAAATATTTCTCCAAAATTATGGCTGTCCATTTCTGAAGAATTTCAACAATAATTACAAAAATTGATTTCAAGCAACTATAAGGTGGAAACTACCATAGAGACTTATAGGAGAGCTAAACATGCATCAAAACTATATTATTTAAACTTAAATCAAGCATGCAAACTCACATAAGCTGTCACCTAAAATACCAAAATACTTAAGAAATACTCCACCAAACAAAATTCTACTTGGATAATCGGAGGAGTCACATACCGGAGAGAAAATGCACCAAATTTCAGCAACAATGGTGGCTGAGCAAAGAGATCGAAAAATCTCGAGGAAGAACAGCAAGAACTCGGGTTCTAGGAAATGTTTTGAGTTTGTGGGGTGAGAGAGTAATCTTTGGCAGGGGAGAGAGTTAGTGGAGGGTCAGGGGGCCCACACCATGTTCTAGCGCCACCAGGGGGTAGGCCGCGCCCCCTATGGTGTGCTTGACTGCTGAGTCCCCCTGGAGTCTCACAGGTGCCTCTCTGCCTCATTTTTGACGTAAAAATTTATTATAATTTTTCTGGAATTTTTCGAAAAACTTTATTTTTGAGGTATTTTCAGAAATTAATAATTAATTAAAACCCGGAAAAAAATATGGAAAGGTGGAAAACAAAACCAAAACCAGAACTACAAAGGTTCTATGACACTCCAATAGGCAAATAACCAAATAAAACCATGGTGGAAGTGGTGAAAACAAAAATGTGGATGGTGAAAACATGCATAACCACTGTAATTAGGGCGAAAACACGAGGAAAACATGACTATGGATGATGCAAAACATGTTTATACTGAAGTAGCAAGGTGATAACAGCAGTAAACATGGTGAAAACATAATGGGGAAGGTGAAAACATAGTGAAAAAATTGTCCTCTTCATTCAAAATCATTTTGTTAACAAGGGTGATCAAGTCTTGTTACTAGAACAATTTTCATATGAAGCAAAACTTTGCATATCACTAAATAATTATGTTACCTCAACCTTGATAGACATAGTACCAATCATAATAATTTCATATTCTTTTGGTGGCATTGGAATGGGACAATAAAATTCTCCAATCTTGATGGTCTCAATATTTTCAACTGAATTTAAACCATATCTTGTATCAATCTTCTTGGGAAAATAAACTGTATGCTCTTTATCATTAACATTAAAAGTTACTTTTCCTTGATTGCAATCAACAACATCCCTTGCAGTGTTAAGAAAAGGTCTCCCAAGAATAATAGACATATTATCATCTTCAGGCATTTCCAACACAACAAAGTCAGTTAATATCAAACAACTAGTAGAAACTTGAACATGAACATTCTCAAATATACCAACAGGAATAACAGTATATTTATCAGCTATTTGCAAAGATATATCAGTGTGTATCTATTTTTCAAGAGAGAGCCTATTATTGAGAGAAAAGGCATAACAATAACTCCAGCTACCAAGTCACATAAGGCAGTTCTAACATAATTATTTATAATAGAACAAGAGATAGTAGGAATACCGGGTCTCCAAGCTTCTTTGGAACCATGCCATTGAAAGAGTAATTAGCAAGCATAGTCCAAATTTCCTCATTAGGAATTTTGCTTTTGTTAGAGACAATATCTTTCATATATTTAGAATAAGGAGGCAGTTTAATAGCATTAGTCAAAGGGATTTGCAAAAATAGAGGTTTCATCCACTCACAAAACTTGTTATAATGTTTCTTATTAGGAAAAGGCATAGCTTTTTGTACTCAACGCTCTCTTTCATTACCATGTCTATTAGCCATGAAATCCTCCTTAGTATACTTCACAGTTTTAGTTTGATTTTCAAGTTTAGCTACAGTTTCTTCTTTATCAGTAGCATCACTTTTATCATTACCACTTTCAGTTTCAGCATCATATATATATATATATATATATATATATATATATATATATATATATATATATATATATATACTATTAGGATCTTTAGGAGGTTCAGGAGATTCTACAACAGTTTTTTTGTCTCTTCTTCTTTTTCTTAGAAGGAGATTTATTATTTTTAGGTTGCTGAGACTCTTGTTCAATTGTAACATCCCTGATTTTTGGAAAGTTCAAAAATCACAAAAATTTGGAACTTTTTGTTTTCATGATTAGCAAGTCACCAAAAATCAAATGAGATGCAAGGAACAAAAGAAAAAAAAACATATTTCAATGCAATTGAAATTAAAAATCCATTATGCCTCTGTTTTCCGTAAGCCCTAAACCTCTTTCAACTAAGTCTTCATATTTCAAAGTGATGGATTCTCCTTAGCAAACCCTATTCTACAAAAAAATGTGTTCAACTCAAATACTACTTTGAAAATGTTTTCACGACATGGAAACTTGAGGTTTACAAACCCCAATGATATTTTCACCATCATTAATTGTTTTATGATTTTGAAAATGGTCATGTGACTACAAAATGATTTATCAAACTTTAAAGAGTGATATATGGTTTTCTTATAATTATGTTTTCGAAATGATTGTTTTCAACTTCTTTCAACAATAATATTTCATATTTCAATTATTGGTTTAGTAAAATATTTTCAAAGCTAAAAATTAACTATAATCATCTTTTAACAAGTTACAATCATAAAGTGTTTTTGAATTATTTTGGTTATAAAAATAAGTTAAATGGCTACGGGAAACAATATTTCCAAAGTGTTTGTCTCTGGATTTTATTTGGCTATAAACTGATAGGGACATGCCTAAGGATTATGTTATCACAAGCTTGAATGGAGAGTTGATAGAAGACAACATGACCATGGTGAAAACAAACATTCAAGTGGTTGAAAACAAGATCACATTGGTGAAAACAATAAAGCAAGATGGTGAAAACAATTCATAACAATAGTTATTCCAATAAAACAATTGTTATTCATCAAGACATGGGGATAGGTGTCTCCACCAAGTCAAATGCACCATTGAAATCCTATTTTCGAATAGATATGGTTTGTATACCATGTGTGGCCGAAATCCCATAGTGTGGGTCGGTTTGTATCCATATTTGTGTTATAGATGGACTCCTAGTCCTAATAGGAGTCCTAGTCCTAGTAGGAGGTGGGTTTGCTTGCGCAAGGACCCCTTGTGGCCGCACCCCCACCTATATAATCATGCCACCTGCGTGTGGATTAGGGGAGAACAAGTTAAACCAAAGAAACCCTAGTCTTGAGATTGTATTGCTGCTAAGCATTCATCTTGAAGTATTACCAAGTCAAAGTTGCGTGATATCTTGTTGTTCCATTGGGAATAGGGGGATACAGGACCACTTGTAATCTTTGATTACTTGTGCAAGAGTGTGTAGCTGAGAATATCCAAGGGCTTGATTGTTGTTGCATCTGGCAACAGGGGTCAGTCGAGTGAGAGGTCTCAGTGTAGCACTAGTTATCCACATATATCAGAAAATACAAAAAGAGAGAGAGAAGCTCATTGAGAAGATTGGGCCACCCCATATCATCTTGGTATCAGATTCTCCAGGTTTACTCGGTGAGCAAAGTTATCCCTAGTTTTCTTATTTTTATACCTATCCATAAAAAGGCATACAAAAATAGTTGTTTAGTTCATTGCCAGAGCCTAGATCAACACCAATTTGCATCTACCTAGTTGTTGTTTTTTGTTGATTTGTGTTCCTGTTTTTCTGTTTTTAGGTTTTCATCTTTTAGGGTTCATCTAGTTCCTTTGTGTTGCTATCCGAAAAAACCCACCAAAAATAGTTGTGCTTGGATCTTGTTGCTATCGGGAATTTTTAGACCTACAACTTGTTTACAAGTTGATCTAGTTCCTTGAGTTCATTGTGTTGCATTGGTGCTGTTTTTCACTCGGTTGCATCTGTTCTAAATCATATCCGAGCCCTAGCTCATATCGAGTTCCTGCCGTGGCACGAATTTCACTCAAAACGCTGCCGCCACCGTTTCCCTGTCGCTATCGGTTTAGCCTTAACAAACCGCCCCGTGGTGCCAAAATTTCCTTACCAGCGCGCGCGTCGCTCCTTACCGCACTCGGACACCTAGCTGCGCTCGGATTCGCTGCCGCGAGCTCCAAAACGCGTGAAAACGCTGCCGCCGCTGCCGTACCGCCACACCTAGCCGCACTCGGATTCCCTTGCGCGCGCTTACAAAACCACCCACCCGCACTGTAATGCAGTACACCAACAGCACACCAGCGCGCTGCCACGGCACAAAAACTGCATGTTCTCTGTCGTGACCAAAACTCCTGCCGTGAGCTCGTTTTTCATCCGATTTTCATAGTTTTTCTTTTGTTTACTTTCTTTTATCTCTAGGTTTCTTGTCTGATCCTTGATAAGCCTTAGCTACAGCCATTCTACAGCTACATTTAGGTTCCCAAAACCCAAAGACTAGCTATTTTATTGCTCTAACAGGCTGCTCATTTGATCAACTTTCTGTCCACTTTTTGTTTTCCATCTACATTGTTGCTCCTAGTTGATTCAAAGGCCATTGAAAAAAATCAAAAAAATAGAGAAAAAGGAAAAAGTATAAAAAAATAGAAAGAAAGAAAAATTCAAAAGAGGCCGTGCTACATATCACTAGTGGAAGCTATTTTTCTATTGGAATTTTTGTGGACAAATTGAGCAATCTTGTGCCTGTTTCTTTGAGTATTTGCTAGTGTCTTTCTAGTACTTGCAAAATCTCTACCATATATTTGCTAAGCCAAAATTGTCTCCAAGAGTGAGTGTGTTTCCTTTAGTTATTTTATCACATTGAGCAGTGCATTGGAGTTGTTATTTTGGTGTTGTTAGGAATCCCAACCAAGCCCCACCAAATACCCTGTTTTGCGTTGTAACACTTGAGAGCCTGATTATTCTCTTCTCACACTTGACATAGTTCTCATTGGTACTTGTTGGTAAGTTGATCCGATTCACTTTGGAACAGTAAGTGAACCTTCTTTGCTGGTTTGAGTGAGTTTGAGAGGCACCACAACCCATTGATTATTTGTTTCACTAACATATTAATCATGAGTTTTGCTAGTGAATCTTCTGTGCAGGGTGACAAGGAGGCAACTGATGTAATGCCTAAGACAAATACTGGTGAAGATACATGTACATGGGCAGATTTTAATCTCTTTAGAGGAGGAGTTGCTAATCGGATTGAGCAAAGAGTTGAGAAGAAAATTGAAGAATATGATGATGTCCTCAGGAAAGATTTGACAGTGATTATTGAGGCACAAAAGGAGGCTGCTAATTCAGTGTGTGTTCTTCAAGAAGCCATGACTAATCTCACAAGGGAAGTTACTAATATCTCAACACAATTACAAAGGGCTAATCTAGCTGGTAATCATGAGGAAGGCCGAGCCATAGCATATGGAGGCCGTGGCAATTTTGCACCTAGAAGGGTACCATTGGAAGATAATAGAGAAGAGGATGGCCTTGGGAAACCAAAATTCTTTGTGCCTACTCTCACATGTGATAATGATGATGTTGAGGAGTTCTTGATGTGGGAATTGAAGATAGAAAAGCTATGGAGATTGCATAATTACACTGATGAGAGGAAAATCAAGCTAGCATCTTCTGGATTTGATGGTTATGCTCTCTTGTGGTGGGATGGCATCATAAGATTGAGGGAAACACAAAATCAACCAGAAATTACTAAATGGGCTGAGATGAAACAACTTATGACAGACAGGTTTGTTCCAACAAATTATTTGAGGACTCTCTATGACAAATTCCAAAATTTGAAACAAGGAACAAATTCAGTGGATCAATATTACAAGGAGATGGAATTAGTGCTACAAAGAGCTCGAGTTGTTGAAGCAAAAGAGCAAACAATGCAAAGATTTCTTTCAAGATTGCATTTTCAAATTAGATGCATTGTGAGGCATGTTCAATATAGCAATATGACATAATTGTTGCATCAATCAAGGGAGGCAGAAAAGAGGTTGGCCGAGGAGGTTACTATGGCTCCAAGGAGGATTTTTCCATCAAGATCTTCTTCTTTTCACCTTCAACACCTCCAATTGCACAACCAGCAGCTAGTACACCATCCAAACGCGAGACAAGCATCAATAATACAAAGAAAACACCACAACCAGCAGCTAGTGGAAGTGGTTCTACTCAATCAACAGCAAGACATAGAGACATGACATGCCATACTTGTGGAGGAAGAGGACACTTTAAGAGAGATTGTCCTAACAAGAAAATTATGGTGATCAATGCTAATGAGGAGTATGAGAGTGGAGATGATGCTGATCCTCATGGAGAGGATACATATGATGATGATGATGATGATGGTCCACTTAATGCTTTTGCTACAAATTATCCAACCATTGTTTGCACCAAGGCTTTGAGTGTTATTCCTAGCAATGATGAGAGCCAAAGATGTAATTTATTTCAAACCAAGGCAATTGTTGGACCCAATATGGCTTGCAAGGTGATCATTGATGGAGGGAGTTGCAGAAATCTAGCAAGCAAGGAGTTATGTGCAAAGCTAAGGTTGAATTACAATCCACACCCACATCCATATTATATTCAATGGTTAAATAACAAGGAAGAAATCAAGGTATGCCATATGGTGAGAGTGGATTTTCAAATTGGACCATACAAAGATACAATTGAGTGTGATGTGGTTCCCATGACAGTTTGTCACTTATTATTTGGAAGGCCTTGGCAATTTGACAAGAAGGTTACACATATGGGGAGAGCAAACACATATCACTTGAATTGGAATAATAAGGATATTATTTTGCGGCCTATGACACCACAACAAATAGTGAATGAATCAAGGCACAAAATAGAGATGAATCTTGAGAAGGAGAGTGAAAACACCAAATCTATGGATGAAGACAAGTCTAGGCCGAGTGGGAAGAATAAAGGAGTGAGCCTTTTAACTAATGACATAATTTCTCTTCCTAGTGTTGTTTCTTGTGTACAGGTTGCTATTGAAGAAAGGGAGCACAAAGAAACATCACAAACATCACACATATTGGAGGAATATGCCACGGGTACTAGTGTTCTTGCTTGTGATATGAAGGTTATTTTTGAAGAAAAGGGAGCTACAACCTTCAAACTCACAAGATATTGATGATTTCATACCTACTACAAATGAGGAGGATAGTATTGACAAAGGTATTGATTTCGGTTTAGCAAAAACAAGTATTAAATTATGTGATAATTTACAACCATATCATACTATGATGAATTCGAAATTTCACAATGTGGTTCTTATTACACATAAAGAAGTACTTGCTAAGATACCATCTAGTGATATTGTCTATTATATCATGTTAAAAGAACCAATTCATGTGCAATGTGCTATGAATAAAATTGATTATGATAATTCTAGCACATATGATACTAGTTTCAAAATTAATTTGATTGGTGATTATAACTTGAGTAAAATTTTCATGGTACATCACATATGTATCACTTATGATAAAGTGGCCGAATTAAACTATATGTTACCTTGGATAGATGAATTAAAAATTCTTACATATGGGCATAATATTACACATATGTTTAGTTTACCACAATATTGGTATTGCTATGGGATGAAAGGATATGACTTTTATGTGTTGTTTTCATACAAATTTCGTGATCATATGTCATATGCACTATATTATGTTTTACTAACAACTAATGAGTGCCATTATAGATACATATATTGTGCATACACTTTGTTCTTTTTGTTTCTTCCACTTTCAGATTATCACAAGCCGTGGACGTCTTGTCTTGAAGAAAGGGAGGATGATAGGGATATGCCTAAGGATTATGTTATCACAAGCTTGAATGGAGAGTTGATAGAAGACAACATGACCATGGTGAAAACAAACATTCAAGAGGTTGAAAACAAGATCACATTGGTGAAAACAATAAAGCAAGATGGTGAAAAAAATTCATAACAATTGTTATTCCAATAAAACAATTTTTATTCATCAAGACATGGGGATAGGTGCCTCCACCAAGTCAAATGCACCATTGAAATCCTATTTTCGAATAGATATGGTTTGTATACCATGTGTGGCCGAAATCCCATAGTGTGGGTCGGTTTGTATCCATATTTGTGTTATAGATGGACTCCTAGTCCTAATAGGAGTCCTAGTCCTAGTAGGAGGTGGGTTTGCTTGCGCAAGGACCCCTTGTGGCCGCACCCCCACCTATATAATCATGCCACCTGCGTGTGGATTAGGGGAGAACAAGTTAAAGCAAAGAAACCCTAGTCTTGAGATTGTATTGCTGCTAAGCATTCATCTTGAAGTATTACCAAGTCAAAGTTGCGTGATATCTTGTTATTCCATTGGTAATAGGGGGATACAGGACCACTTGTAATCTTTGATTACTTGTGCAAGAGCGTGTAGTTGAGAATATCCAAAGGGCTTTATTGTTGTTGCATCTGGCAACATGGGTCAGTCGAGTGAGAGGTCTCAGTGTAGCACTAGTTATCCACATATATCAGAAAATACAAAAAGAGAGAGAGAAGCTCATTGAGAAGATTGGGCCACCCCATATCATAAACTTTGTCTAGCTATTTTTTTCTATTTTAAAAATAGCATTAAGTTGCTACTGGTAGTTATTCAAAATTTGAAAATAAAGTTATTTTAAATGTGTTGAAACAACACAGAGCTATTAATACATGAAAGAGGTTATTTCCACAAAACCATAGAATTTTGTTTGAGGCAAATTGGGCTTATATATATAAATAAAAAGATATGATTTAATTAAGAAAACTATTTTTGAAAAGAAAAATAATAGAAAAAAGAGAGGAGATAAACCAGCCAGCCGGCCCACTCAGCAAGCCCACCCTCTGCCCCCAAAACCCCTGCTCGCGCGTGTGCGTAGAGAGCCCACAAGCCCAGCAGCAGCCCGCCCCAGCCCCTCTCTCATCTGGCTGACAAGCGGGGCCCACCGATGACGTGGTCTTCTCCTTCCTCCAGCCAAAAATCACGTGGCCGATTAAGGCCGGTGCAATCGTGTTGATTGCGTGCAAATCAAAGCCCCGTTTTCTTGCCCGAGATCACCACAATAAATCCCCGGCTCTCCTCCTCATTTCCCCTTTGCTCTCATCTCGAATGGTGACCCGACGCCGCTGTTATTTCTCGCCGGAGCTACACCATTCCGCCGTCGTCCGATGTCGTTTGTGGCCAACAGAGAAGGTCCCCGTCGCTCTTTCCTTCCCTCTCCTCTCCCCCGTGATCTTGCGCATCATTCGATGCCTCAGTTTATTTGTTTCATGCAGTAGGTCGAGCAGCCATCGTCAATCGACGCTCGCCGGAGCCCGTGCGCTCGCAGCTGTTCCTCGCAGTCGCGAAAGTCTTCGCCAAGACCGCCCGTGTTCACCATCGTTACCACCATGCTGCGCCGAGCCCCTCGGTGCCCTCTCCTACCGCCAGGAACCGTCGTAGCCTCGCTACCGTCCACATCCGTGCGCCATCGCCACCGTTTGCCATTTTCCGGCAAGCTGAGTCATCTAGTGAGCCACCTCTCTCTCTCTCACTCTCTTTTATTTTTTGCCGTTAGATCTAGAACCTACGCGCGAGATCTAATCACTTAAGCGAAGAGGTACGCCATCGTTAGATCCAGATCCAATGGCCCAGATCTGGCCACTTATCCACGTCATCGCACCCAGTCACCTCGCCAGGTAGACATACAGTCAGCACACCTGGCCAATCATAGCATGCCACGTGGCCAGACCTTTAATTCAAATTTTCTCCCGCTGGAATTAATTGGCAGTTTTACAGATTAGCCCCTGCAACTTCAATTCATCATAATTTTTTATCCATAACTCCAAATTTAGCAAACTTGGATTTTTTGAAATCCCCTAGATCCGTAGAATCTTTTAGCACTGTTAAAATTCAAAATTTAGAAACCTAAATTGGTTCAAATTTAAATATGCTTGTTTGATGAATTTTGGCATAATTCAAATTCTACAAATCCAAAAATTGCAAATAAAATATATTTGGAAACCTTAGGATGTGTACTTTCACACCATATGTACCAAAATAATGTTTGAACAAAATAAATTTGAATTTACAATTAAGTGGTATAATTGAGTATTTTTTTGACACAGATTTAATTCTATAAATAATTTCTATATAGTTCCTTTTGGTAACCTTGAACCAGAGACATAATTACCTAAACATTTTGGACACCCCTAGAACAGGACCATGTAATTTTAGCCAAACTTCCATCATAGTGGTACACATAGTTGTTATACCATGGAATTTGTTTCTATCCTCTTTATCTTTGTTGTTATGGCTATTTAGAGCCAAGACCAAGTCTAAGTCCTTAGCAAGGTTCAATCATATACTTAGCCAACAAGTGAACCTATAAACACTAGTACAAAATATGTTCTATCTATCTCTCAACCCCTCTAGTCTTGGTTCAAGAATTCATCAAGCTAGCAAAATGGAAATCAAGACTCAAGCACAAGGAGCTACTTCATTTTCAACTTGGTGGCAACATGAAGAGATACAAGGAAGATAATTGAAGAAAATCTGAAGAAAAGACTTGGACTCCACAACTAGAAGCAACTCAAGGAAGTGCAAATTCATGAAGAGATTAAGAAGAAGACCAACCTCTTCCTCCTTCTATCTTTCTTCTTATTTCCTTTCTCCTCTATTTTTGACTTAGAGATATTTTCATTTGTGAACAAGAATCAACCCTTAGTTTGTGTCCATCCCATACCTAAACCAACTATTGAAGTGAATTCCATGTACCAAAATCCATGAAGATTTATGAAGACCAAGAGAAGTACTACCCCAAGGAAGAAAACTACAATAGAATGCATGAAGATGATCTTCAAGAAGACAAGCTTATGAAGACTTGGAACAAATCCATACAAGTTGAAGAGTTAGAAAGTTTGTTTTGTCCAACCCTTGACCCAAATGGAAAATCCCAAGATTATCTTATTTTCTCTATTTTAATGAACTTAGTTGAACCTAGACCTACCTTAACCCAAAATGGAAAGACTAACTTAGATCACTCAAATGTCTTGAAGAAAATGACTAAGTGTTACGCATTGTTATGTGCTACTTTAGTTGAAGAAGTGATATGATCACCCCTGGTGAACTCATGGAACTTCCTCGACAAGTATGGTTATAAGCAAGTTTGATCACATAAAACTCAACCTAGTCCATCCCAAGTAAATCCATGGAACTTCCTTAACAAGTATCGAACCAAGAGAGAATGAATTTCCAATCTTGACCTTTTCCTATCCAACTTGGTTAAACCCCCTTTGCCATGATTGTTGCTTTGTATGTTTTCTTCACTTGTATATTGTTTGGTAGGATTTTTTTTTAGTGTATAGATTGTTTGGAGAGAAACAATATTTTTGTGAAGAGAGTGTGATTTCTTCACCAAATTCAACAAGGCAAGTAACACACCATCAACTACCCATTATTTTCTATATGCATTAGTTGATTTTTGAGTAGTATGTATTGATAGGATATTTTACTAAGTTATATTATGCTATGCTAGTATCCTAGTAGTGTGTAGCATCTATTTACCTTATCTTTATAGCCTCAGAACTTTTTACATGCTATGCAATGTTACAAATGTTTTTTATTGATGTTGTGGAAAAATTCTAAGTAACAACTTCAATGAACCATCTGGGTGGATTTGGTTGCATGGCTGATGAGAGTTGAGTGTCTCCCAGAGGGGTGTTCACTTGAGGAATGCCACCCAGGGAGAAAGTGATTTTGATGTTCCCCAAGTTTAGATTGCTTCCAGTGCAGCCTTTGGTCATATGGGCTCTGGATTAGTCGATTAAGTTGTGTGAAATCTACCTGTGGCTTGAAAACCAGATGTAGCGGAATTATAGGTGGAACGGGTCTTGCCGGTTGGTAGTTTTCATGCGCCTAAAAGAGTTGGACTCAATTCTCTCCTTTCCTTAATACATTCAGCATGATAGGATGTTTTGGTGAAAAGAGTACAAGGGTGAAAGTGCACAACCTCTGCAGAGTTAGACACTAAGATCTTAGCCGTGTCCCCGGTTATGGACAACATCGAGCAGCTGGACAAGGATGGACGGAAGAATCACATCACCATTTTCAATAAGTAAATTTTTGACCAAGTGAACAGTAGTTGTGGTGCTTGGATTTCAGTCCAATGATGCCACCGTTTGAAAAGAAAAGTTTGTTTTCCAAAAGTGATAGGAGAAAACTTGCTTTATATAAACTTAGCCAAAGTTCCACTCAGACAAATAAGCATGTAGTATTAGTATTGACATTTATATCCAACATAGTGTTACTTTCCAATACATTAAATTGTATTGACCCCCTCTGTGGCTGCATATTCCATCCTGTAGATGGTTCCGAAGATGCGTGAGGTTTCGTTTAGGGATCTCGAGTCTACCGCCAACATGTTTTGCCCGTGGCACATGAAGAGATGGGATCAATCTTGTCTTATGTTTTCCGGTGTATTTCTTTGTTTCCTTCTAGTCTTCTAAAACTATGCAAGTTGTAATATTATTTTGTAAAGACTAGATCATGCGTTGTAATAGAATTTGATGCATTTGCATGATATTTCATTTTGTATTGTGGTGCTAGCATTTGATCCAGGGACTAGCACAATAACGCAGATGTTCTTACATTATTTAAATGTGGGAACGTACATGAATTCTTTTAGGATGTCCTTCGGGATACAAGGGGTCCTGAGTAGAAACACCACTTCTAGTAATTATTTCACACACATGTTTTTCTCTAGAAGCATTAGCTAGCATATCTTTTTGCACTTTAGTGAGTTGATCGATTTGAGTTTGAACCATATGAAAATGTTTAACAAGCATTTTAACATTATTATAGGTTCTCTCAATAATACCATGCAAATTATCAATAGCTCTAGAGTTTTCCATAAGGTGATTTTGCACTCTCATATTAAAGTTGTCTTGCTTAACAACATAATTATCAAATTCATCTAAGCATTGATCAGGTGGTTTAGACTAGGGAATATCTCTATTATCAATGTATTGGAGAGAGCGTACCTCAACTATTGATGGATGAGGAATAAGCTTACATAATTCTTCCATATGAGGTAAATTCTTCACATCTTCAGATTTAATACCTCTCTCTTTAATAGATTTCTTGGCTTCCTCATCACTTCATCATTTAATTCAGTCATCCTTCTCTTCTTGAGTGTTGGTATTGGTGTTGGCTCTAGTGTAGGTGTAGGCTCAGGTATATTCCAATCATCATTTTTTTTTTGGCTATTTTAGCCATTAATTCCTCAGCTTCTTCTGGAGTTCTTTTCCTGAAAACACAACCAGCACAACTATCCAGGTATGTCCTAGATTCAACAGTTAGTACATTATAAAATATATCTAGCAGCTCATTTTTAGGTAAAGGATAGGAAGGGCTAGCTCTTATCAAAGAACAAAACCTTGTCCAAGATTCAGGCAATTTCTCTCCTTCAATTTGCTCAAAGTTAAAGCTATCCTGCACAGCAGCATGTTGGGCACTAGCAGGAAAATATTTTTGAAAGAAAGCATTAACCAAATTCATAGGACTAGTAATAGATCTAGGTGACAGATTGTTAAACCAAGTTTTAGCTTCATCTTTCAATGAGAAAGGGAAAATCTTGGTAACAAAATAAGTACGCAGCTTAGTATCATCAGAAAATAAACTACTCAAAGATGAAAGCTCATTCATGTGTTCCATGGTACTTTTACTTTCAGTTCCACAAAAAGGTTCCTTCTCAACAATAGATATGTAAGATAAATCTAGAGAGAAATCATAATCCATGTCTCTAATGTGTATGGGAGATGTGGCAAACTTAGCATCAAGAGAAGATTTATATTTAACAACATGCCTTGCAAGAAGACTCTTAAGAGCACTTGCACCAGTAGTAGACTGAGCCTCCTTAATAAAGTCATCATTAATTTCAATATAGGTTTCATCAAGATCATCAATAAACTCAGGTGAATTAATAGGTGTACCAATATTTTCAACAAAAGTTTCAGCATTTTCATTTTGTTTGGATTTAGCAATTGTAGCATCTAGGAAAGGACCTAGAGAACCTGTATCATCAAGCACAACAGAAGCATCATAAAAAGTATCAGAGGCATTCTCATACTCAGCAGAAGTAACAGTACGTGTAGCATGTGGCGGTGTAAGAAGCTTACACATAAAGACGGTGAATCAAGAGAAAGAGAGGTGTTCAGAGTTGTACCTCTCCTTGAGAGGATTGAAGCGAACAATATCACGTTCAAGTGAGCAAATAAATAAAGCTATGCTCCCCGGCAACGGCTCCAAAAAATAGTCTTGATGACCCACAAGTATAGGGGATCGCAACAGTCTTCGAGGGAAATAAAAACCAAATTTATTGATTCGACACAAGGGGAGCCAAAGAATATTTATAATCCTTAACAAGTGAGTTGTCAATTCATATGCACCTGAAAGTAGAGTTTCTCGCAACAATTTATCAGTGGTAACAGTTTTATAGTAGCAGTAGTAGTAAAATAACAATAGGAATAAAATGGTAACAACAATAGCAATTGCGGGAAACAACGGGATGGGAGTACAATAGGCATAGAGGGAATGGATGAACGGGCGTTGCACATAATAATAATAAAGCATCCAAGTTCTAGGCAAACCATAAGCACGTGTTCCAATATAGTCATGCATGCTCGCAATGAGAAACTTTCACAACATCTTTTGTCCTACTAGCTCGTTGCAGCGGGGCCTCAAGGGAAACTACTGGTAATTAAGGTGCTCCTTTTAATAAAGCACCGGAGCAAAGAATTAACACTCCATGAACACACGTGATCCTCACATCACAACCATCCCCTCCGGTTGTCCCAATTTCTATCACTTTGGGATGGGATTGGAATTCCTAATCTACAGTTGTTGAACCTAGACCGCATGCCAGTCGGCTCTGGTTGAGGAGGGTTGATACTTCGACCCTCATCATGTTGGTATATGTGCTTGCAAGCAAGGTTTGGACCTTTGTTTTGGGCTTCTAGGGTAAGTTGGAATGGCTGCCAGGGGCAGACTCCCCGTTGGTGGAATGGTGGATAGGCCTTTCAGCTAGTTGCCAGGAGGCTAGGGACATGTGGATAGCTCTCACGCTAGTCCTATTGTGCGTATGTCACCAATGAAACGATGTGGTCTTCGAAGGAGTAGAACCCTCCGTCAGGGTGGTGAAGCTTAAAATCTGCTCCAAGTTTGAGACTTGGAAGCTAGCAGCGCTCTTCTGCGGTAAGGCGTTTGGGTTGCCCATACCAACGCCGAAGATATCGCTAGTAGGAGATTAGGCTTTGAGTATTGGGACCTGCTACCCATTGTTGCAACATCTTGCCGTCTTTGATGGTGTTGTAAACCCTTACCTTTTTTTTTAGATAAAAGGTAAATTTATTACCCGACTTTACTTAACAAAGCCCAGAGGTTCACACATGGTTAATACAATGCTGAGGCATTACAGCTTAGCCAAAGTAAAGGAGCAACATGGAACTAAATCAACTAAGAGGCGCAACTCCAGTCTACCGTGGCGGGCGGCACGACGCATACACCTCTTTGAGCTTGTCGATCATCCATCTAGCGCCCACCATGAGGAGCGAAATCCACGTCTGTAAGAAGAGCATAGATTTAAAAGTGATGTCAGCGGGGTGGTTAATGCACTTCTTGTCAATAGCGAGTTTATTGCGCACGTTCCAAAGCGCCCAAAATTGCGCTAAGAAGAAGATCCAAATCAGTCTCCGGGCCCTCCCGGCGACTGTGGACAACAGAGCATAAAATTGTGCAAAGTGGGAAGGGTTCCAATCCCTTCCCAATACTTGGCGAAGAACTGCCCAAACAAAAGCCGCCACGGAGCAGGAGAAGAAGATATGTGTGGCATTTTCAGGTTGACCACAGAGCGCACACGAACCATTCGACGGCCTCTGCTTAGATGCAAGTTGTGCGCCCGAGGGCAAACGGTCCAGAATGAGCTGCCACGAGAACACCTTAATTTTCAGAGGGATCTTGGCCTTCCAAACGTCTCGGAAGTGTGCCACAGACGCCCCTCTAGAGAGCGCTTTATACATAGAGACTACCGAAAACTTTCCCGAGGGATCTAGGGTCCAAGACACCATGTCATGAGCCTCGGAGACGTTGATTGCTACGAAACTACCGTGGAGTTGAGCCCATTGGAGCGCTCCCTCCGCGTCCAAAGTCCTACGGAACCTACACCCCTCGGAAACCGCCGTAGCCACCGAGATGTGAGCATCCTTGCATATGCTAAAGAGAAGTGGGAAGCTGTCTTTTAGGGGGCCCTTCCCCTGCCACCAGTCAAGCCAAAACATCATACGTTGTCCATTCCCACATCGTGCTTCACCCCTAACTTGAAGAGGTGTTTGATCTTATGCAAACTCCTCCAAAATTCCGGACCACCCCGGTCCGAACTGGCCAAAATATATCCCGAGGGAGTGTATTTGGCGCGGATGATGGACGCCCAAATCGAGTCGTCGGGGGAGTATAATTTTCAAATCCACTTCAGCAACAGAGCCTTATTCATGTGCCTGGTATTGATAATGTCGAGCCCCTCGAACTCCCTGGGGCGACACACGGCCGGCCAGTTCACCATATGATATTTACGCTTAGGACCAGCTCCTTCCCAAAAGAACTTGGCCCTATGAGTGTCAAACTGGGCATGGACCCCTTCGAGGAGAAGAAAGAGACCCATGGCATACGTTGGAAGGCTCGCAAGACAGGAGTTGGAAAGGATGAGTCTGCCCCCAGAAGAAAGGAACCGTCCGATTCAGGGCTCGACTCGGTCCGCTAGCTTTTGCACCAAGAAGGACCATTGTTCAATGGTGAGTTTCCTATCGGCGATTGGTAGGCCCAGATAAAGGAACGGCAGCGATCCCAGCTTGCAGTTCAATTGTCTGGCCACCACAACCTGGGCCTCATGAGGTTGGTTGAAGACGAAAACCTCGCTTTTATGGTAGTTGATCTTGAGCCCCGACATCTCCTCGAAGCACATAAGGATAAATTCATATGGGCGATCCCCGTGGGTGAGTTCTGAATCAAAATGATAGTATCATTCGCGTATTGGAGGTGAGAGATGCCCCCAGGCACCAGATGTGGGACCACTCCACTAATGTGACCAGCTGCGCAAGCTGCCGAAAGAATGGCAGAGAGCCCCTCCACCACATATTTGAAGAGAAGAGGCGAGAGTGGGTCCCCCTGGCGTACTCCGCGACGGTTACGGAAGAAAGGCCCCATTTGCCCGTTGATGGATATCGCCGTCTGCCCGCCGGACACAAGCTGCGAGACCCTGTGAACAAAACCTGCATCGAAACCCTTCCTCCGGAGAACCTCAAGCAAGAAATCCCAATTAACCCTGTCATACGCTTTCTCGAGATAGAGTTTAAGTAAAATACCCCCTAGCTTTTTACTCTTAATTTCATGGACAATTTCGTGAAGGGCCAGCGCACCCTCAAGGATGAAACGCACCTTGATAAAGGCAGTCTGGTTCGGGCTGATGGTACGATTAGCTATAGGATCAAGGCGAGAAGCCACGGCTTTGGAAACAATCTTGAAGATACCGTTGATGAGGGCAATAGGACGGAACTGCGTGATCTTATCCGTGCCCTGAGTCTTTGGGATCAGCGAAAGAACCCCGAAGTTGAGACGCGAGATGTCAATCCTCCCTAGGATGAAATCGTTAAGGATATGGAGGGTGCCGTGCTTAACCAGCGTCCAACACCTCTTGAAGAAGGAGACCGTGAAACCATCCAGCCCCGGCGCGGTTTCAGTTTTCATACTCATGACAATCCCCTCGAGTTCTTGCTCGGTGAAGGTAATGGCCAGGGAGATGTTCTCCTCCTCCGAGACTTGGCCATGGGGGCCCCAAGTGTTACGAGCTATACCACAACGCCTAGGCAGGGACGATCCCATAAGGTCCCGATAAAAGCTGTAGATGTGTTCTTGCAGCTCCTGCGGAGCACTAATCACCCCGCTGTCAGTCTTGAGGGCGTAAATGTTGCAACGCCGGCGCTTCCCGTTAGCAACCGCGTGAAAATAAGCAGTGTTCGCATCCCCCTGGAGCGCCCACCTAATTCTACCGCGGTGACGCCAGTACTCCTCTTCCAACTTGTAGATGTTGAGGAGTTGGTCTTCAAGGTGATACCGAAAGGCCCACTCCTCATCGTCAAGGACCGCGTAGTCAGCTTTAAGATCCAGCTGCTGAATGCTATCGAGGAGTGTCTCCTTTTTAGCCCTCGCCTCCTTGCCTAAGTTACGGCTCCACCCCTGGAGTTTTTGTCTGAGACCACCACTCATGAACTGCCACCAGTCCAGAATGTCCCTTCCGTGGATGGTAGCACTAAGCTTGTGCCAAGAAGACAACACCAGCTCCCTAAAGGCCGGGAGTTTGAACCACCCAGATTCGAAAAAGAATATGTTACTACGGATGGGGGACCCCTCCCCCGTGTCTAAGATAATAGGTGTGTGATCGGAGCCTAAACTAGTTTTCGCCACCATCGTGGTTAGCGAAATCACGGAGTCCAGCGAGATGGACATAAAAAACCCTGTCCAGGACGCATCTGACGGGGTTGAGGCGCTTGTTGGTCCAAGTGAAACGCGCCCCTGCGCGAGGGATCTCCCTCATACCCCAGGTCGCGATGTGAGCATTGAAGAGATGAATCCGAGACCACGAGACGTTGGTGTTGTTCTTATCTTCGGGACGCCGAATTAGATTAAAGTCCCCCCCATGATGATAGGGTGGGAGCAACTGGTCACCTTGGCAGAAATCTCATCAAGAAAGATCGAGGATCTGGAGTGATCAGCCGGCCCATACACACCTATGAACTCAAACTTCCTACCCGACGGGCGGTGGCACAACAAAAGGCTAATGAAAAACTTCCCCCGGTCCATGGACCCCACGTCCAGAACGCTGTCTTTGACCCCTAGGAGCATTCCCCCTGAATGACCGCTAGCCGGGAGCCAAATCCAAAAGAACTTCTCCCCACTCTCGAGGCTCCGGAGTTCAAAGTCCGTGAAATCACTCTTCATTGTTTCTTGGAAGCAAACCGTGTCAATGCGGTGGGCTCGAAGGAATTCTTTAAGCAAGGTTCACCGCCCCCTAACGGCGAAACCGCGGATGTTGAGAAAGAGGCAACGCATTAGGAAACCACGACTTTTAGCCCGTGCTAGGCGGGTGTAGGGCTTCTTAGAAGGGGCCGACGGTTTCATTGAGGCGCCCCTGCGTCTCGTAATCGGTCCACTGTAGGCTGGAGGTGGGCATGTTGCTTCTGGGAGAGGATCGGCTGTCGGGATGGACCCTTCCACCCCTTCCGCCAGGTCCTTACGCCTTGAGGGCTCACACACAATGACAGGGGCGGTAGCAGTCCCCTCTTCCGCTGCAGAGGTGGAGGCGACGGACGATGGCCTAGCCAACTTCTCTCGCGCCACGGCCAGTTCCACTTGCGCCTTCTCAGCAGCACAAATCAAAGAAAGGGGCTCTACAGCAGCGCCCGCTTCGGACAAGAAAACCACAGAGCTATCCCGCGCCACGTCAAGAAGATGTTTGTCCGAGAAAGAGTCAAGAACGGAGAAGGCAGACAGGGGAGCGTACCTGCGGCGTTCAGGACACGAGGGGCCTTGGAGTTCGATGGGGCAGAGGGACTGACCACCGCCTGCTTGGCCTTCCGCGCCATGGCCCGGTCCAGGACGGGGACCTCCGTGGAGCCTTCCCCCCGGGCACTCTTGCGGATGGTGAGTACCAAAATCGCCTTGCTGCGCGGCGCATGAGAAACGGAGGCCGACAGCGCCGGGATGACTCCTGGAGCCAGGTTGGGGGCCGCGCCCGACTCGTCGGTGAAGTCTGGTTGCGGGAGGGAAGCAAACGTGGCAGCCAGCACCCTTGCTGGTCTGTCCGCGTTTGATTTGCTGCGCCTTTCGCGCTCCCGCATCAGGACGTGTTCTGCAGTCTTGGAAGAAGGGGTAGGTGCGAGAGCCTTGTCCATGCCGAAGGGGTGGCCGGTGTCGAGTGTCAGTGAGGTGGAGGACGGCGGGTGACCATCCACCAAGATGGAGGAGCCTCCCTCCAGCGCGCGGGGAGCAGGGGGGACATCGAGGCCCAAGAAGGAGGGGCGGTGGTCTTCCGAGCCAGAAAAGACCCATATTGGTCAATGGGGGGGAGGGGCGACGCCGACTTGCGCAAAGGAGAGAGCACCGCCGCGGTCAACTTGGCGCCGTCCCCACCCTTCCCACCCTTGGGATGAGCCGAGGGGGTTTTCTTCTTCTCTTTACTACCGCGCCTCCAGTTCTTCTCATTGTCAGTCTCCTCCTCCGACGACCCATCACCGAGACCGGCGTCGTCATCGTAGTCCTTCTTCTTGGAGGGAGGGGGCGGGGAGGCGGACGAAGCAGCATTGGGTGGCTTCTCCAACTCCACCCGAACTTTTAAGCCTTGCCCGTTAACAGTGAGTAGGAAGTGGTCGAGGACGGTCGTTCCTACCCGCACCCTAATCTTCATCCGGACAGGGCCGTCCTTGTCTTCTAGGGATGCCGCGTCCACCTCCACGGGCCACCCCACCGGGCGTGCCCCCACCAGCATGCGAGAGACCGTGCGGTAGGGGGGCGGCACATCAATCAGCTTGTACCAAGCCTCGGAGAGCACCTCTGTTGCGTGTTCGTCGATGGAACCCTCCATCACCAACAACACGGGCCTTCGAGAGAGGGAGTCGCAGGCCACCCCCCGGATAGCCATACGAAGGCTCTCTTTGGAAGGGAATACTAGGGAGAAATCAGATTCAGAGAGCATCTTCACCTGCCATTGCCAATTCTCATCGACGAGTTCCTTGAACTCTGCTTCCACTTGATCCACAGAAAGATCGGCCCCATCAATGAAAAGCGTAGCCGAGTTCGACGGGGCCTGGACCATTTCTTCAGCGGGCACCTCTAGGCACATGAAACCCACTCCATCACGACCAAATCCTGCCCAAAACACCTCGTTGTGGACCGCCCCGACCACACACATGGCCGAAAGGTGGCCGGTGGATTTACATTTCACACAGAAAGGAGCCCCCGTGTAGCCCGCCTGCAGGTGCCCCTGCCTGCCGCAGTTGTAGCAGGTGACCTTGGAAAGGTCCGGCGGCGGTGGGAGGGCCCCAGCCTCCACCGCAGAGACAACACCGGAGCCCGAAGAATCCGCAGAAATCCGGGGAGGGGACGGGCGCTAGTTGGATCTTGGGCCTCCCCGGCCGTACTCACGCCCTCACGGGTACGGGTCCACGGGAGGGAACTGGCGGTCGCGGCTTTGGTCTTCGCGGCGGTCACGGTCCCGTTGCTGGCGGCGGTTCTCCTCCTGCTCCCGTGCGAGGTGTGCATTGAGCTCCCGCCTATCGCCTCCACCCGCGAACTCGTCGAAGGTGCGCTTTCCACGACGCGGATCCTCGCGGCCAGCCATGGGGAAGGGTCGCGGAGAGGGAGGGGAACGGCGGCGGGGACGGCGAGAGGAGCGAGCGAGGTGGCGGCGGATGTCTTCTGCGTTTGCTGGAAACCCTAGAGTGGAGTCACGCGAGCCCTTGGGGAACCAAGTCCAGTTAAATACATGCGCGGCCTCCCAGGCCGGGCTGTTAGTGGGCCACCCATCGGCCGCAGCGCACGTTGGCCCGCCCACGATACCGGGTGACCACGCGTCGAGGGAACGAGGCGAAACCACAGAGTGGGCCGGGTTCACCGGCCCAGAGCCCACGAACAGCAGCCCGCCCGCGGTCGTCGTCTCCCGCACGACCAGATCTGGATCTGGAGGACGCGGTGGCGACAGGGGGATCTCCACCGCTCCGATCTTCACCACCCCGGTGAACGACGGCGCAGGCAAGGCCACCAGCCCCCCAAGAGGCGCAGGCGGCGCCCCGGCCACGACCGGCAAATCGCGCAGCGGGGGAAACTCCACCCACGAGGACAGATGGGACGGGCCCCGCGTGGACACCGCCAGTGAGCTGTCCACGCCAGTAACGCACCCAGGCCTCACCGGCTGCGCACCCAGGCTCGGCGCCGCGCCCTGCGCCCTCGCGAGGAAATCACCTAGACAAGGCGCCGCCGGCCCCGCCCTCGGGGAAAGCAGCCCTTCGCTACTAGAGGAGTCCCACTCCTCGTCTCCGAGTTCGGCCAGCACCTCAAAGAAGCCCGGCGACCCTACCCTAGGGGCTCCTTCGTCTCCGGCCGCGCGACGGAACGCTCTCCGACTCCGGCGACTCAGCGGGGACGGACCGCCCAGGCAGTCGCCACGCGCGTCGCGAGAGCCCTTGGCTAGCAGTTGCATTTTTCGAAGCCGACCTAGTAGTCTGACCGACCTTTCCTAAACCCTGACTTCATATCACTTATTCTATGAAATGTGATACACCTTTGAGGGTGTATTCTAGGAAAAACTGGAGCTGTGTTCCCGGGATGCAATTCTCATTTCCTTCCTTACTCATAAATGGATTCAATAAAATTAGGATTCTCACATGTATTTCCAGCTATCTATGTGATGTCATTTATGTGTTTTTTTTACGAATTATTTGTTTGTTGCTAGTAGCTATTGCATCACATTCGCACGCGCGGCACGTCTTGCGCTCACACCATACTCCACGAAAATCGATCGACGCCCCCGGCCCGTAATAAAGCCAGCCAATGAGGCGCGGCACAGAACAATTTAGCACGACGAGCGTAGTGCATGCGCGCGTGTAAATTCGAGATGCAGTTACTAGTCTAGCAGTGCACAATACCCCGGCTATTTACTCTTTTTCTGCGTCGCCTAATAATGATGCGTGGATCCGTTTCGCCGCCAAATATAGATCCACCAAATCCATGCAATTACTGCTCCTCTAGTCCCTTTCCCATCATGCGTGGATGCCTTTTAATTACTATCTCTTCCATCATACGCTGATTGGCAGACGCGTCCATATGGATCATACTGCTTCCTTCCTGTATATAAAGAGGCATCCATCTCCTTCCATCAGACAGCACCAATTACGCGTTGCCTTTTCTCAGATCCCATGGAGATGCAACTGTACTACGGCAGCGGCGGCCGCGATGTCGACTGCTTCAACACGCTGGCCGAGTTCCCGGCGTTTCCTTTTTGTATGTCGCCGCCGCCGCTCCTCGTAAGGTCTGTAGAGAGCGTCCTGCGTGTTTCTTAAATTTGACTCGATCTTGATCACGAGCCCACAGATTGATCTTTTGCATTGTTTCACCAGCGACTACACCTCCTTTCCCATGGCCGCCACGCCGCTTTCGGATGTTCGTGGCAGTCTAGGAGATTGCTCGTCAGCTATCATGCTGAGGTGACGATCGATCTATTCTTTTCCATGTTGTTCACGTGATAATGCTAAATTATCTGCTTCAACTCTCACACGGCTGACTCGTCGTCTTTGTGCTCGGTTTGCGTCCATCGATGGGCATGATTGATCAGGGAGGATGCGATGATGGGCTGCCTGCCGATGATCCCTCCACCGGTTGAAACAGATGACATCTACGGCAGCGACTACGCCCTCCCGCCGTTGCCTGCAGACCTTGCCACTGCCGGCCTCGACGACGCGCTGCTCATGCAGCCCTTCAGCGACATTGACCTCGACGCATTCGCCGACATCGATCTTAAGCTCGAGCCCATTGATCTTGACACGGCTATAGTGACGGTGGACCATCCTCTGGCGATCGTGAACCCGCTGCAACAGAATAATGAAACGCGCGGCTTCCGCCAGCTGGTCCCAGATCGTGAAGCCGACGACGACAAGGACTCCATTAACTGCAGGGGCTACCGTGCGGCGGCCGTTGGGTACGCTGGCGACAAGGAGTCGCCGCCGCGGCGTGTAAAGAGGAGCAGCGAGGGCTCAGGAGCGGCAGCGAGTGGGAAGAGCCTCGACCACATCGGCTTCGAGGAGCTGCGCAAGTACTTCTACATGCCCATAACCAAGGCGGCGCGGGAGATGAACGTGGGTCTCACCGTGCTCAAGAAGCGCTGCCGCGAGCTCGGCGTCGCACGGTGGCCGCACCGGAAGATGAAGAGCCTCAAGTCCCTCATTCTCAACATCCAGGTACTTACGTGCGTATATATGTTGCACCTCCACACAGATCGGTCACCACACCACACTTGCAAATGTTGCACCGCGCCGCGTGCGTGTTGTTACTTGTTAGTAAGCACTAATAGGTTGCGTGCGCGCGTACTGTGCAGGAGATGAGGAAGGGCGCCATGTCCTCAGCGGAGGTGCAGCAGGAGCTAGAGGCGCTTGAGAGGTATTGCGCACGTATGGAGGAGGACCCAGCGATCGAACTCACTGAGCAGACTAAGAAGCTGCGTCAGGCGTGCTTCAAGGAGAATTACAAGAGGAGGAGAGCTGCAGCCGGCAATTTACTCGATCACTGCTACGGTGACTTTGGTCACCAGGAGATGCCACTGCCACGGATGATTTCTCGAAACAGTCAGGGCAAAAGTTTCTTCGGATATTAAGTTCATCGCACCTCTTCAGAGCAGGATTATCATACCGGTACATCACATTACCAGTGCACCAGTTATCGCCCTCAATCGATCATAACAATATCTATGATGATCCAATGAGCGAAAGATCTTGATTGATGTGTGGACACCTACATCTAGTATATACTAGTAGTACATATTTATACGATCGAGTTTCTCTAACGTGTCAGTGTAATGCTGAGAGGCTGACAAGTGGATCCTCTGACGTACGCAAAGAGAAACTGCACCCTTTCTCACGGTATTTACTACTATCATATTTTTTATCTTCAATGAGGACAACAAAAAAATCGAGCGGCTGGAAAGAGGTGAGTCTGGGGTTTTCGGAAGCTGAAGAGGAACCAAGGAAAAAATGAGAGTTTATATGCACTATAGGCAATCATGCAACCAAACAGTTTAGGTCATTTAGTTCTACCAAAAGGGATTATTCTCCAACAAATATACATGTGGTATACCGGAAACACATGATTTCGAAAGACATGCCACGTAATACGGGAAATACTGAATTCAAAACGGAATTGCTCCATGTACGACAATTCCTATCCGATCTCCGTACGATACCTCCACAGCCTGCTATTCCATGTAGTGCTAATTAATCCTTTGTCCCGTGCATAAACCCAGCCCCAACCAAAACCTGCCACATAAGATCGGACGGGAATCGTACATAATTTGGTCGTAGGTACAGCAGGGTATATGCCACACATTGCCCTGTTTTCGTCCTTTGTTGAAGAATGTCTATTTTTGTTGATGGTTGTAAAGAACTTAAAAAATGTCTGGGTACTTACGCTAGGGAGGTTAGTTTGGTGGTGTTAGACCCCTTCTTTTGAGCGTATATAGACCATGCCTTGATCTAAGTCTTCTTTGAATCATGAATCGGTTGAAATACTTTGATATGAATATACAGAGCAACTGGTTTTTTCGTAAATACTTTCATATGATAAATGAAGCTGTATATGATTTCAACCACAAAAGACATCTATCTGCAATTCTCTCCTTTAGGAGGACAACCAGAAATTATCCTCTGTTTGAATAGACAATGTTAATATCTGTAGGTTAGGAGGCCGATTGAGGAATGAGATATCCTTATCTAAGTGAACAGTATTTTTTCTGCCTGTGCCACTTTGAGAAAATTTCACATGTGGATGCATTTTATTTTAAGAATTGTGTTCTTTTACTCGTTAGCATGTACCAGAAAAATTCATTTCCACAAAATTGAGCAAGTAATGTTACACATTGCATACATCATTTGTCGAGGACACATCAAATTCAGAGGCATTCCAAACATTACACAACTCAAAACCTCAAATCTCATAAGGCCAAAAGAAGGAAAAACAGTGTCAAGGAGCTTCATTCCACCGGAGGTTCTTCTCACCGAAATCCATAAGTTGGCTCCTCCATAAGCACAACCTCAAAAGAAGTGGCCCTCATTTGGTTTGTGGAGCTGCTGTGTGTTTGGTGTAGTGAAGGATGTAGTGTGGAAATTACTCCTACAAAAAACACAAGAACTAGTTAAGATTCCTCTTGAGCTACTTCCCCTCCCGGGTCGCTCGCGCGGGCGACTCCGGAGGGCCGAAACCCTAGCTAGCAGTCCGCCGCCCCGAGCCCCACTGGCCGCTGCCGCCGCCGGCCCCCCGGCCGTCAAAGGCGGCGGGCGGAAAGCGCGCCGCGCCCTGGAGCGCCGTCTTCGCGCGGAGGCGGGCTTCGACGGGCGGCGCACGGCGGCGGCGACAGGCGACGATAAGAGGGGGTCGCGGTGGGCGGCGTGGACCGGCGGGTGCCCTGCAGCCCGAGCGGCGGTGGAGGCGGCGGAGCTTCTCTCGGCGACGAGCCGAGGCAGCGACGGGAGGCGGCGGCCGCGCGTCTTCCGAGGGCCATGGAGGCGGTGCCCGTGGTGTTGTGCCAGTCGGTGGTGCGTCCGGCCGTGGAGGGACGGCCACCGGCGTCCATGGGGCAGGCGCGGCGCGGCGGGCTGGATCTGGGTCCTGCGGGGGCCGGATCTGGGTTGGTGGGCCAAACTGTACGGTAGCAGTCATTGACAGCAACTGTCCGTTGGCTCCCTGACCACGCCGGAGGTCGTCAAGATGTGGGCTGCGGGTGCTCGACCTGCCGGAGGTGTTTGACCTTGGCGTGGCGTGTGTCGACGGGGCCGGGGGCGGTTGAACGGTGGCGGTGCGGAGGCGGAGGAGCGGCGGTGGTGGGAGATCTGCACGTTGGCATCTGTGACCTCGACACTGCAATGCGGCGGCGGTGCTCGTCGGGCCTGATCTGGGCCTGACAGGCCTTACTGGGCTAGTCGGGCTGATCCGGGCCTGACAGGCCTGCTGCTGCGTCCGGTCGGTGGCTGCCTATGGCGGCGAAGGATGTTCTCCTTCTATTGGTTGTGGATGCCGACTTCGCGGGCCTGTTGGTGTCGCCGATCCATCTCACCCGACATGTTGTTCCCGCGGTGTGCGGAGGCCGACACTGTGGCGCAAGGTTGTGGACGCCGGGGCGGCGGCCCTGGAAGGTGGACTGCACGGGCGCTTATACGGCAAGCGACGTGGCAGTGGTGGTGGTCTCGATCTTCGGTCATGTGGGTGGCGTGGAGAGAGCAGCGGGGGACCTGGAGTTGGTGGCAGCTTCTCCCAGAGCGTGTTCGGGAGACCTTTCTCGAGACAAGTGGGCGGTCCGCCTGTGCGAAGTGTGTGTGAAGCGGTTCCCGAGCGAAAGCTCTGCGCCCTGGCGCCAATAGCGGCGATGCCTGCGGGTATCGTTACCCTCTTGGGGGCGCTGTTGAGGGTACCTTCGCCATGCTAGTGCTCCGGGTGAAAACCCTTGACCTTCTCGGTCTCGACGGCGGTGTCGGATTACGTCATTACCCTCTTGGGGGCGTCGTTGTGGAGCTTCATTCGTCGGGTTCGGTCCGGTTCTCAGTGGCAAGTTTGGATCTCCTTTGTGCTTTTCTTTTTTCTTTCTTTGTTCTGCTTGTAAGGGGTTTCCCCACCACCTTGTATCTGTTCGGCCGTTGGGCTTTATTTATAAAGCGGGGCGAAAGCCTGTTTCGTCAAGGATGTAGTGTGGTCATTTAGCTGCTTTTTCACCCATTTATGGTTTTCTTTCCGGAGGTGGAGGGGGGAGGAAGGCATAGTGAGCTAGTAAGAAAAATCAATTTATCGTTTTCATAGTAGAACTTGGAGCATGTTTTATTTTGTACGAAAAGTATAACATGTATCATGGAACCGAGCGAGTGGAATAACACCACTTTCGCCTAGCAAGTTAACGAACCAATCTAACGGATGGAAAATGTTAGTGAAGTTGGAGAAAACTTATTGGGTTGTACTATGTATGTTTAAAATAGTTAGTTTATCTATGCCTTTTTTGTCCTAAATTTGGCCCTATGTTTCATTGTACCTTTATCTAGCTAATACAACAATAGTAGTTTAATTGAAGGAAATGATTTAATTCAACCAAAAGATGCTTCAGTTGGGTTGTGCGTCTGACATGCAATCTTGAAAGAGCATTTCTTCTCCTGAAAGAGCATTTTATCTACTAATTGTGTGTGTCAATATATTAGGTTCATTCGATGACAACACACATGAAGACGGTGTCCCTCTCTTTTTGGGAGAAAAAATAAGACGACATTCCCAAGACCTCTATTTTTGGTTATATGGATCCATTCTATCAAGAGGAGGACCCGTCGTGTAAAGGTTCGGGGGATTCATTTTACACGAACACAAACACAAAATGCATCCGCCAAAGCCATCCCATTTTGGTCGAGAGTTTCCTACCTAGATTCTTGCTCATATATTTGTTGTGCTTCAGGTGGCGGTAGTACTGCCAATTTCTGTGCCGAGAGCCTCTGTTGCGGCCTAGATGTGTCATTGTGAAACAGTGAAAATGGAGACATGGAGGAGCAGCAACCACATTTTCTAGGCCACCAGACATCTAGAGGAGAGGGTGCCGATGCCGGCGAAGACGCCATAAACGCCATGAATATTTAGAGAAATTGCCTTTGCACTTGGGGTCTTGCCCCAAGTGCCGTCCACGACACGGTCTTAGCACGGTCACTGCCTCTGGTGGCGGGGAGGGGGTTGGAGGAGGAGGAAGATGTAGCAGGTTGACGGCTAGGGTTTTCCCCAATACATTTTGACTCTTTACCGTAGATATATTTTGACTCTAACAACACATCTCAAGCATATGGTTTTCCATCGTTTTTGTAGGAACGGGCGAAGTACACGCTTTTTCTTTATATAAGCTAAAAAAAAATACAAAGTCCACGGATTACAGAAGAGGCCAAAGCCTACACACTCACGCAAGACAACTACTCATAGAAAACCTGCTTGCTTGCACTTATCATCATCACACATGATTGCATCCAATAGCATGACCGTTGGCCTCGCCTTGACTTGAAACACCCTATAGTTTCTCTCTAGCCAAATTGAGAAAATTACCAACAAGACTAGCGCATGGATCTTGGGCGCCAACTTGCTCGGCCAAACTTCGGAGATCTTGATTCACTAGGGCCGCAGCTCCTTGACGGTACGGGGGGGGCTAGATTAGGATGATGAAGGCGTGCAAGGAAATGGAACCAAACCTCCTAAGAAAAGGAGTGGGAAAGGATATGGTGCTCAATGGATTCCACCTCCTATAAACACAAAGGGGAAGAGTCATCATTTGTGGGACCATGGAGTTTCCTTCTATCCCCGGTCTAGCATCGATTCCATGCCACCTTCCATGCAAAAACTTTGAATTTTAATGCAGCTTTGCACTTCCAAATATGAGAGTGAAGTGGCCAAATGGTGCGGCCTTCAAAGAATGCGAGATAGGAAGATTTAGCATAGAAGGTATTCGAAGCCATCCTAATACACTTGAAACAATCCTCCACCTCCGGGTTCTGGTGGATACTCGACATTGCTTTCCAAAGTCTAGTGAATTGGACCATGGACGGGATAGAAGGCCCAAGCGGAAGTTCATGGATCCACACATTATTCGTCAAGCCCTCCACCACCGAACGAGATAATTGGTGCTTGTCATCCACATAGGCCAATAGAAGCGGCGCAATCATCTCCCTACTCTGGTTACTAATACACCTATCTTATCAAAATAGACAGGACTTGCCATTCCCCAGGTCTACCAGTCGAGCAAGTAACTTACCTTTGCACCGGTCAGAGCACAGAAAATTGGCAATTTTCCACAGTCTATCAGGTTCAACCCGAGCTATCCCATGACCACTTCATGCGCAGATCATCATTCAGGAATGGATGTCACGTATTCCTAGCCCACCGAAACAGGTCGGGGTACAGACCAATGACCAGCAAATTGGGGACTCCCCCCCGCGCCCTTAGCCGCAACCTTACCACACCACAAAAACCTTGTCGGAGGATTCTAGCATTCACTTGGGCAAGTCAAGGGCCATCATGATATAAATTAACATTGCTGATAGAACCGCCTTAACCAGGACGGAACGCCCTTGGACATCAAACATAGAGTGCTTACAAGTTGGCATCCTAAAATCAAGTCGATCCACATCGGGTTGAAGCTGTTGCTTGGACAATCTAGATGTCGAGGGGGGAGACCAAGCTATGTGCACGGGAAGATGGAAGTGCCACATGGAAGAAGTCCATGCAAGAGGTCCATATCCAAATTCTGAAAAGAAATCAGAGTGGCCACACTTTTTGTGTAATTTTCTCGTAAGCCAAGCGCATCTCAAAGAGATAATGTTTTTGCATCGCAAGTGTGATATCCTCCGGCATTGTCTTAATCACCAAGGCCACATCATCCAATAGTAAAAGGCGGAACATATATATTAGGCATCAAGATCTATCGTGATAGATCAAGACGTCTAATAGGGCTAAATCAAGGGACATACATAGAAAAGATGTTGAAAAGATTCAACATGCACAATTCTGGGAAGGGTTACATTCCTATGGCACCCGATATAGTTTTGAGCAAGAATCACTATCCTCAAACATCTGCTGAGCTGAAAGAGATGGAGGATAAGCCTTACGCTTCAGCAATAGGTTCCATCATGTATGCTATGACTTGCACAATACCAGATGTATCTTATGCCTTGAGTGTTAACAGTAGACATCAATCTACACCAGGTAAAGTCCATTGGAAAACATTTCAGAATATTCTAAAATACCTCAGTAGAAATAATAACATGTTCTTAGTCTATGGAGGAGATGAAAAGAAAAGGGTAATAAGTTACATTGACTCAGGGTTTCTGTCTGATCCATACGATTCTAAAGCACAATCACGTTATGTGTTCATTCTCAGTGGTGGCGCGGTCAGCTGGAGGAGCTCCAAGCAAGGTACTGTGGTGGACTCTACAATGCAGGTGGAATATGTGGCGGCGTCAGAAGCTGTAAAGGATGGCTATTGGATAAATAAGTTCATTACTAAACTAGGAGTGGTTCCCTCTGCAACAGGCCCAGGCGAAGGACCCAAAATCTCACAGGAAAGCCAAGTACATAGACCGCAAGGATCATCTTATCAGAGATGATGTGTCAAAAGGATACACAAAGATTTGCAAAATTCACACGGATCGCAATGTCTCATATCCAATGCCAAAGGCTCTACCACATCTCAAGTTTGAGTCTCACCGATCTAGGATCGGGTTAAAAGAATACTTAATGTATTAGCTAGATTATTTTATCCACTTCAAGTGAGATATTGTTGGATGTATGCCCAAGAGACAATAATATTCAACGGTTTCATGATTAAAGTATTTATGTTTTTATGCTATAACTGATGTGGTCACTGAATATGAGATTAAGAGAAAAACTCATACGCAAGTGTAGAAACAAAAACACGCCGTAATACCCTTTGTCATGTCTCATAGACAAAATTATTAATATTAGATGACCACGTTTTCCTGGTCATGGATAAATGTTTTGTCAATATTAACAAGAGCACTTTGTTGTTTCAACAAAGGGGCTAGATAGACCTAAGTAATTGAGATACTACGAGATTTCTTTTGATAAATAGTATCTCCATAAGATGGTTGTTTTGTTTGCTTCCTTAGACCATGAGAATATACGATGATGTTTACCGTAGAGATCATTTTGGTATAGCCAAGTATCACACCGTAAACCGGGTGATAAAAAAGGCTATCACTGGGTGGTAAAGTATTAATTTCATCATGATAGTTGAAGATTGAAAATTACTCTCTAGCTAATACAGAGATACATCCAGGATCCACTCGGTGAAATAGTATCGGTAAATAAGTTTGCGGAGACAAAGACATGACACTAGTCAGATGCTATAACACAGTAACGAGTAAAGCGAATCATACCAGGTATCGAGAATAATGTGATAAGGTGATTAAAGAGTTTAATCACGATCTTATCATTCATCTCGTCTCGATGTATTGATTGGTATCGTGAAGTAATAAGAACTTACTCAACAACCAGAATGTTTAGCAGTTTTCTTGTATGACTCGTAGGAATGAATATGGACGTCCACGGTCCCGATGTTGATTATTGATTAGGAAATTGGTTTTCTTATTATGTCTACTTGTTATCAAACTTGTAGGGATCACACAATTAAGACGTCATAGTCATTTTCTCACATTGGATGGTCGAGAGAAATATCGGGTATCATCCGGATGGTTCTGGTGTGATAGAATTAATATTCAGAGAGATTACTAGAGACATGCGATGTGCCGGATGTCGAGAATAAGTTCTTGACATCATTAGATAAGATTGTAATTTTATCTATAGGGGTCACATGGATCTGGAAGAGTTACGGGAAAAACCCGAGGAAGGGGAGGAGTGCCAGAAGGGGGCATAATAACTCCTATGGCCGAACCCAATTTTTGGGGGCTGCCAGGTGGGCCCCATGGCCTCACAATGCGCACCACCATTCCCTAGAATTTTCCCGATTTATTTGAGAAATAAATGAGGAGGAAAGAGGGGGAAAGGGGAAAAGGAAAGGAGGGGGATTTGACTCCACCTAGGAGTCCAATCCGAGTTCCCTTAGGAGGGGTGGTGCGGCCACCTCTTGCTTGGTGCTGACACCCTCCTGGATTGGGAGTAGGACTCCCTCTCTCAAGGAAACTCTCACTCTCCTCCAAATATAAAAGAACCCCAAGCGCTTGAGGAAAAACACACAATTGGCTCTCAATCATCTCTCTAGTTGATTAAAGGGTTTAATTAGGGTTTCTAATTAGATCCCCCTAATTGAATTAGCGCTTCTTATAATTTGATTTTGAGGTGTCCTCTCCCGATTAGATCTAGCTCTAATATCTCTTTCTTTCCCATGTGTTGGTATCTCTCTACCTCAATTGTGAACTGTAGCGATTAGCCCTGGACGGCGAAGCGGTGCAGGACTTTGACGGATGTATGTGTGCAAGCTCTCCGAGGGGTAACACGTGATACCCTCACTCTGCTGGATCAAGAAGGCATGATACGGGGAGACGACGATAGTCCCCAACGCTAGGCTTAGCTACGGGACTCTCCATCAGGCATCACCGACATCGTCATCGACACACTTTCCACGCTTCGTGTTGGTAACGATCAGATCTAACCTCGCCTGTACCTCGATCAGATCGTGTTGGTTTGATTGAGTTTGAACAGGTGATAAAAAACAAAGAAGACGTGATGAAATTACTTCAGGAAGCAGTAGTGCCACTAAGGTGGCATTAGTACCGCCAGGCACAGATGATGTACTGGGATTTTCAGCAGAAGTACTACCAACGGTAGTACCACCACTAGTATCGTCAAATTACCCCTCTATTGAGTAGGAGCGGTACTAGCAGCGGTAGTACGACGGTAGTACCACTCTCGGGAACGCCTAGTACTGCTACCAGGCACGGAGGTAGGACCACCAGGCCTGGCAACTTTGTTGGCCATTTCTAGCAGTGAGAGTAGCAGCAGTAGTACCGCCACAGGTACTGCCAAAATACCCCTATGTTGGGTAGGAGCGGTACAAGAGGTGGTAGTATTGGTGTACGTAGCAGAATTTACAAATTTCCGACCTACGTAACACAGGATCTACTATGCAGGTATAGACGTGGATATATCTGATTCGTTACCGAGACGACGCTCGGAAGTAGTGTCGATGACGATGTCGGTGATGCCTGATGAAGAGTCCCATGGCTAAGCCTAGCGGTGCGACCGTTGTCGACTTCCCGTATCCCACCTTCTGGATCCAGCAGAGTGAGGGTATCACATGTTACCCCTTTGAGAGTCCGCACACATACATCTGTCAAAATCCTGCAGCGCTTCATCATCCAGGACTAGGCGCTGCATGTTTGCAATTGAGATGAAGAAGTACCAACACATGAGAAAGAGAGGGAGAGAGATTAGGGCTAGGTCTAATCGAGAGATGATAATCCTATCCCAATTAGAATAATTCCTAAACCAATTAGAGCGTCTCTAATCAAAAGTTCTAATCCAATTAGATGCGCTCTAATTAGAGGCTCTAATCCAATTAGAGATATTATAATTAGAGGATCTAATTCAATTAGAGGGTATCTAATTAGATCTCTAATTCTGAGAGAGAGAGAGAGAGAGAGAAGCCCGGAACACAATTGTGTGTCCTCCAAAAGATGAGGAGTTGGGGATTATATAGTGGGATCAAGGACGGCACCTGCCTTTGGGGGTCTATTTGGCCTACCCTCCCTTGGTTGAACCAAGGACCCTAGGGGGATTTGGATAGGACTCCTAGATGGAGTCCAATTCCCCCTCCTTTTTTTCTTTTCTTTTTCTTTCTCCACTTGTTCCACCACATATATTTATCAAATAAATCAAGGAAAAATCCAGGGGATGGTGATGCACATTGTGAGACCATGGGCGTCACCTGGCAGCCCCTAAATTTAGGGTTTGACCTTAGGAAGAAATCTTTCCCCCCTCTGGCATTGCCCCCATATATAGAAAGTCCTCTGAAACTCTTCCGGAACCCCGTGACCCTATAGATAAAACCATCGACCTTATCTACTGAAATTAGAAACATATTTCTGACCTATCGGGACATCTCATATCCTCCATTATATCTCATATAACATTCTTCCTACACCAACATTATTTCTCTCTTATGGTAATTTTCTCGAAAGACTCTGATTGACACCAGACTTATTTCTGTGATATCGTAATGACATCAACCATTACCTATTGATGTTAGAAACATATTTCCAACATTCTTGGACATCTCATGTCCTCTGTAATATCTCTTGAATATTTATTCTATCACGTCGGAATTACCCGAATGAGACCGTACTCTCCTCTAGAGCATCCAATGTGTAGGATATATACCAAATAGGGGTATATCTGATGGTAGTCTAAAGTGCCGGATTGCCCGGGTGGCCCGAATGGTAGTGGGCTACGGTCCATTGGGCGGCCCAGTAAGCTGACGCACAGAAGCCGGATTCTAGAAGAACCCGGATCACGGCCCACGTGATCTGGCTTGGAGTAGAAGGCGGATTCCTTACTTTCCAAGTTAATAGTTGTCGTAGTCTTCTAGGTTTCCTACTCTGTATGCCCTAACCCGGCTATTATATAAAGCCGGACGGGAGATATGATAGATAGAGGAGAGAATACAGGCTAACTCGCCGGGAAGTTGATCCTCAGCGAATAGCTAAACAGAACCTCACGTTGTACTTGTATACACAGGCTTTAGTCCTGATTAGTGAGATTGCAGGAGTAGGATGTAACATCCCAAGTATGAAAATCATCCCCTTAGAATGTTTGTTGCATGTTTATTAAAGTACTGCATCATGTCATCATTTTGTTTCCATGTTGTTTGCATTTGATTCTTAGTTGTTGCATTTGTTTTCCACTGTTTTCACAACTCAAATTCAAACCTTATTCAAACAATGGTTTCATACTTGCTCTGTTACCATATTTTGAATAAAAATAAAAAATAATAACAACCATTTGGTTTCATGTTTCTCCATAGTGATCACTTGGTAAAATGATGGTTTTAACTCAATTATTTATTTTCCAAACACATTTAAAATTCAAATCCAAGCACCCAAAACAGAACCATTTGGAATTTATGTTGTTACCAAAACAAAGCAACTCAATTTGTTTATGTTTACTATAGGGGTTACCCTATTTAAATATTGGTTTTTATTAGTGATCTTTAATATTAAAAAAATTCACCTAAATTTGTTTTAAATTCAAACAGTAAACAAAACTCAAACTTTTTGAAAATAAAAGTTCAAACCTGTTAGCAAATGACCTAAAGGGGTTACCCAAATTTTCTCCAATTTTTTCACTAAGTCTAAACCTATCTTTTTCTCCCAAAACTAAACCCTACAAAAAAAACAGAAGGAAAAAAAAATAAAAGAAGCAAAACCCGCGCGCGCGCAGCACCTAAGCAGCTACCCAGCCCAACTTACCCCACGCGCGCAGCCCAGCCCACCTAGCTTAAACGCGTACCGCTTCATTCTTCTTTTCCTCGTCTTCCCGGAGTACGGCCGCAAATCCGAGCCGCCACGTCGACGGCAGAGCGCCGTGGACGGCCATCCACGGCCCCTCACCCCTATAAATCAGCCCTAGGGCCGCGCCGTCAAACCCTAGGCCCCCCCCCTAGGTTCCTGTTCCCCTCTCCGCCGCCGCCAATCGCCACCTCCCCATCGAATTCCTTCTCTGCTTCACCTCGCCGGAGTCCGGCGACTGAATCCATGTCGCTCGCCACCGCGGTAGCCACCCTCTCCCCTCGCTGAGCACGGGAATCGGAAGCCCGCTTCTTCCTCTACGGCTTGGACACCGGAGCGCCACCGGAGAACGCCTACAGACGCGCCGTCGTCCACGCCTTCGCCGCTGCTGCCGTCGTCAGCCATCGTCACCGCCCCTCTGCTTCCTTCTACACCGGTGGTGAGCATCCACCGTTCTCACCTCCTCCTTCCTCTCTGTGCTACGCACGCCTCTGCACATCCATCGCTTCTATCGCCCGCGGCCACGGTCACCTCAACGACGGCGAGCACCGAACCTTGTTCTGTCAGTCGAGGAAACGATTGCTCGTCAGTTAAATTCAGTCATTGCTTGGATCTGAACTTCAACCTGTATCCGCCCCCGTTACTGTCAAACGCAGCGCAACAGCGCAGTGGCTCAGCCCCTTGCGCGCGCAAGCGAGGGCGCGGGTTCGAGCCCCGCAGCGCCCAACCTTTTTGGTGGAATTTTCCCCCACGCGCAGGAGGCCCACCAGTCATTGGCTCCTTCTGCCACGCGTGCGCGCGCGTGCGCCACGCTGGCCACGGGTCCACTGGACAGTGGCAGTGGGTAGGGTACAACTAGGTACCAAACGTTTCTGCGCAGTTTCTGTTTATTCCAAAATCAATTTAAATAACAGATTTAAACCTAAAACTTCAACCTTTAATATCTTTTAATCTATAAGTCCAATAAATAAAAGCTTTATATGTTTTCTGCTCCAATTCAAATGATCTTTCCAAATAATCCATTTGTGTTCTGTTTTGAAAGTTCCAAATACATTTAAAATTCAAACTTGAATAATTCAAATGCTAATTTCTAAATTCAATAACTATTTAATTATTAATCCAAATCATGCAAATAAAATATGTTTTCAATGCTATTTCAAATAACCTATTCAAATATAAATTTTGTTTCATGGTTTGAATAATTTAAATTGCCTAAATAATTTAATATTTGTTTAATTCATTTAAATTTGATAAAATCATAACTTGCCCAAAATAAAATAATTTTAAACATGCAAAATATGTTTTCAAACCACCAAAGTATGAAATTTTCAAATATGAGATTGAAATTATGTTTTGAACAAATAATAATTCAATTAAATTCAAACTTGTTTTGAATTCATTTAAAACTTGTTTAATATTGTTTAATTCATAATTAAATTATCCTAATTCCAATTTCCATATGTGAAACATGTAATCCAGCTAAAATTTGATGTTCTTTTCCAATATAAACTTTGTTATTTGTTTTGAACAATTTAAATGGTTGAAAACAACAAATACTTGTGTGTCACCTTTAAGGCACCCAAACATTCCCTAAATTAATAATAAAATTCTAAATTGCTACACCCTATTTTAAATTGGTTCTAATGTTGTTATTTTGCTGTTTCCCTTTTGCATGCATCATACTAAACCACTAGCACCTGTTGATTAGTTGGAAAACAAATAATCTAACCAAAATCCATGGGCTTTTCATATGCAACTCAAAATTGCATATGTGTCCATTTAAATTGTGTTATCATATCAATTAGTGTATTTTGATGCATCTATTAACTTGTCATGCATCATATTTGATTGTGCACTATGCCATGATAATGATTGTTTATATTCTGCCTTGTTTGTTTGCTTCTTCTCGGATAGACGACGACGTTGATACCGACGATCTTTACGACACCCCTTCTGAGGATCTAGCTCAGTACCCGGCTACTGGGTTTGCAGGCAAGTTATCACTCACATGAACCATCGTGTTCCTTTCAACATTGGTTACCGATACTTTCCGTTGTCTATATTGCTAGCCATATGTATCGTTGTTTCTGTTACGAACGTATCACATGATACCCTGAACCATGATATTGCCTCACCTCCGGTCCTATCACCCCTTTGGTTGAGCCCGTGTCTTACTAGCCTGCTTAGGGTTGTTTTGCTCGAGTCTGTTATCCGTTACTTTCTGTTATTATATCTGTTATATTCAGGGGCTCGATGTTAAACAACAATTTGTTAATTTGAGGTGATAATAATTTGCTGATAAG
Organism: Alopecurus myosuroides; assembly: GCA_028641055.1. NCBI lineage: Eukaryota > Viridiplantae > Streptophyta > Magnoliopsida > Poales > Poaceae > Alopecurus > Alopecurus myosuroides. The sequence continues at coordinate 313,686,755 of CM054058.1, read as the reverse complement.
GCACCGGCAGGAGGCCCGGCGTGGTTTTGAGGCCTGCTAGTGTCGAACCTAATAGGAAAAGGGTCTTGTCTACTGATCCATGATGAGCGCACTATCCGCATGTGGGAAGCGTGTATGGGCGCCCCCCTCAATTTGACTCGATCCGCATCTCGTCCAAATCACCACACTTAGTTCGGGCTTTCCATTTGATGCATGCATATGCAGGTACGAACCCGAGGCCAGGGTGGAACTTTTGTAGTCGGCATTTAGGGCGGCGTGGTCTTCCAGTGCGATGAGGGTCCTCCTTTTCTTCGGGGGGCTCGATTAGCTGCGCACGCACAACACGTGGTGCTTTGGGCTTGATGCGAAGAAGAGTTGAGTTGTGTTGAGTGCCCCGCTTGGTGGGAAAGGCCTTCCCATCTGGCGGGTTATTCTTACGTGTACGGCCAAATTGGTGCACCCCTGCAGGGATAAATCTTCTCGAGAAGCCATGTTTTCCGCGGTTATGGTTGACTTGGTGAAAGTACTGGCTAACAAGTACTCGGAACAACTTACACCTAACTAATGATAACTTGACTAGTAATAGGCTTATTGACACAACAACTTGAACCATCATTAATCCAACTGTGTGAGTTATCCTCGGATTGCTTCTTTGGATAAGGGGGCGAGATCCAGGATGGATTTGTTTGGTGGTTAGTTATAGTTGGTTACGATACGCTATCTTATCTCTTTCTGTTACCCCGGAAGTTGTAGTATGTTCTGTAGTTGGTTAGTGCAGCCAGTTGCAGCATCTTTTATACCCTTCCCTTCCGTTGATCCCAAGGCATCTGTGCTTGGTGTTGACGGGCTACACTTTGGTGAACTGCGAGTCTTGCTTGCCAGTACGTTTATGTACTGACCCCTTTGGGGCTGTGGTTTCCGCGGACTACGACTACGGCTACGATGACCACCAGGATGGCTACTTCGTGGAGTTTGACGAGACTGCAGACGAGTAGATAGCTGGACCAGGGCTGGATCCAGGACCTACGTGGATGGGCTTCGTCTTCTTTATTTCCCCGGCTTCTTAAGCCTATTTGGATTTGTCTGTACTCAGACCCACTTTGAATGCTTCCGCTGAGTTGTAATGATATTATGTTGGGCATGTGTCCTCTGGATGATTGTATTTGCTATTCTCTGCCCTAGTGAGGGCCATTTGCAACTTATTTCGATCTTTTGTGTCTTAGAGGCATGTTGTGTTATCCTTTTGTTCAAAGCCGTTGACGTACCATGTGTGTATGGTATGAAGTACGTCAATGGTAGTGTCCTGATTTCTACGGGATAGTTTACATCGACGGTGAACAGTAACGGTTGGTTGTCGCACATAAGTGCTGGCCTACCCGTAAGGGGACGCGGGAGCCGTCAAGCCCCGTAATCCAATCAAAATACTGTTCAGTTCGTACGGTGATTATCCTCTAGAAGTCCGGGTGCGACAAATGGTATCAGAGCCTGTCTGCCTGTAGGATCCCTTTTACTGGCCGCAGTTGAGTCTAGAAACTATTTTTTAGCTATATAGGAAAAAATGAAGCGTGAGAGTAGGAATTCTGCCATTTTTCTTCTTTCCCCACCCACCCACCCTTTTCTGGTAAGGAAGTGCAACGTTGTTTTCTGTTCTCACCTAAACTGTCAAGTTAGGCTTTCACGTGTTTTGGGTTCTCCGTAGTACCTCAGGACGTTTGGTCTCGTTTTCCCGATGTTGCTTCGATATCTTGTTCTTCTAAAGAACCTTTTCGTCCGTTGAAACCTTGCTGTTGTTTTCCACTTCATTTCTTCTACCGGAGTCTAATCAAAACCTCCCAAATCATCTGCAGATGGATCTCAGGTTCTTCCCGCAGGTGGTTCGGATGACTCGCTGTGAGAGCACCGCCGGTTATCCGGAGATGCTGAGAGACATGGTGACTTATCTAGGGTTCCATTGGGCACCAGAGTACCAGGTCTACGAGCAGCAGCGAGAGTTTGACCAGACCTACTACCGGGCTATCGTCTACATTCTGTCAGATGATGGCAGGAGCGTTGTCCACCGCTACGAGGCAGTAGGTTCCACAGTGGATATGGCCGTGCAGCAGGCAGCTTACGTGAGTCTCACCGTCCTCTGTGCTGATTACTGGGGGTTTGACGATTCTATCTATCGCCACATCCCCCGTGGTTACATCACGTCGGCGGGAGTTCACTTCACTCTCCACGGCAACCTGGATACCTACGAGTCTGATAGCTCCAGGCTGCACACCACTGCTCAGTTTGTGAGGCACAGTGACGCAGTTGCTTCCACACTGTCTCAGGAGTTGGCTTCAGTCAGGGAGCAGCTCCACCTTGCTCTCACTCGTCTGGCGTCGTACACCACAGATTTTGTTGGAGACGAGCGCTTTGCACGTTTCGATCAGACAGCTGGGTTACCGTTGCCAGATGCTGGAGGATACGAGCCGATCAGAGGACCACTTCTCGACCTTGGTCCTGGTTACATAGGGATTCCCCGTTATGGAGCACAGGGAGACGACGCTTTCTACTTCACCATACCGAGAGTCCCTCTCAGAGCAGTCCCGCTCTACGTGGATCGTCGTTCTACCTACTTCCGTGGGATTCCTCCGCACCGTATCTGTCAGACCCCGGACCCAGAGATATACATACTGTTATGTGCTCCTAGCCATGGACTCACAAGGGCTTCAGGGTTACCAGCCCCGGCCGCAACAAACAACGGCAGGCAGACCGGATTCATCGGCACGTAGTCCGGATCCCCGGTCTACGACTCCTTGTATCCATGCTAGTCATAACCAACTATGCATACCCAAGCGTCCACGAGTCGGATGAAACTGAAGGAACGGGACCAAAGTTATACAGAGCTGCTATGTGTCCAGAAAGTGCAACAACAATCGAGGGTTACTGGGGTTACCTCGCCCCAGGCCGATCATATCGACAGGCGGGCTCGGACATGGATCATCGGCTCCACAACCCCTCGACTGCGACAACTATGCAGGCATAGCCAAAACTGTATAACGATGAGCTCGAAACCAACAACCGATCAAAGCAACACTCTAGACATGAAGTTGTATTAAACAGGTGTTACTAGAGTATAGCTTACAAGCAGAGGTCACACGACCCAACATTACATCAGACAACGAAAAGCAAATTATGTTGCTAATCAACAAGAAACAAAAAGGCCTAAGAGGCCGCAACATAAGGCGACGTCCCAGCCCATAGATTCCAGGCTGCTACCTGGGAAACCCAAACTACTCGTCGATGTCCACGTCGAAACACCACTGAACTGAGGAACTCCACCTGAACCAAGTTGAAGCAAACATGAGTACGGGAGGTACTCAACAAGTCTTAGTTAACCTATTATATATCTTCTTCTTTTAGAAAGAGTTATGAAGGTTATTTTGCGTAAAGCCATCTTTGTTTTCCAAGTTGAGGAAGGAATAGCACGTTTCAAAGAGTATTTTGAAAACAGATGAGAAAGCTACTCAACTACTGAAATCATCATCTTTTTTTAATCCACCAAATCATATCAGCACCTCGTGCTTCAAAGATCACCTCCTCAAGTTGTTCCGGTAACTCATGCTACAAGGTAACCCCTCTCGGCATCTCCGAGGAGGCATCCTTCATTCGTTATCAACAAGTTTTAGACATTCCGTTCAAGTTATCTATGATCACAGAATCCGTCACCAAGTCGTCCTTAACCGCGGACACGGCTTTTCGAAAAGATTTAACCCTGCAGGGGTGTACAACTTTAACCACACGTGCCAACCAACTCTTAATGCCAGACATTAGCACTATTCCGGGAAGTGCCGGCAGATGGAGGTTGACCACGACCTTTCCCTTGCTTCGCCTATTCCATGAGTCGCTCCGAGTAGAGATGGTCCGCCAATAGGGAGTGGCCATCTCTTGCCGGGTCTCTATCGTTGTGCGCAATGCTCGACGGTTACCTACCCGCAGAGCGCCGATACACCACCACGTCCTAGTTTTGAAAACGTTTTGATATCCCCGCAAATCCAAATGGAAAGCCCGAACTAGGCAACTCATGGAACAAACTAGGCAAGTTGAGACCGAGGGGAATCTAAGCCCCGTGTGGATGCACGCTCAGTCTTGGCTCGAAGACGAGAACTCGCTCCTAGGGGCATGAACGAGACAACCACCACAGACCCTCTGTGGTCTCGTCATCCACACCTTTAAGTCATCTTAATCAAGTATCTCTTAACTTTCCACAACATACTATCATACTAGATTCATTCGCGACTTTGATTCATCAACCGGATGGAGCAGAGATCAACAGACATGTATGACTAAGCATGGCATATTTGAGGCTCTGGCGATACACACAAACAATTCCTATGTCTGCTAGGAGCATTGAATCATGATATCTGGGTTATGCAAATAAATAGGATGACTCTATCTATTGACTCAAGATACTTTGGAATCGAATGCATTTGTACGAGAATCAAAAGTCTTTCGAAATCATATATGGGCAGATAAGAGGTTATGCTTGCCTTGCTTCAAGAAAACCAGAGAAAGTCTTCAGGAATAAGTGCTTGACTTGTCGGTTAGGATCAAGTATTCGTCATGGCGTTGTCGATCTTCTCTTCGGGGTCGTGTTCTACCGATCAGAAGCAAAACACCGGAAGAGAAACAACAATCAAACATGGCATCGATGCAATGCGCAATATGTATGCATGAGCAAGTTAATGCACTGAAAGAAGCCCTAAACATGTTCTTTGGGTTGCTAGGGTTGATATGGCAATTAAGCATTTTTACTGAAACTAGCCCGAAATAGGCCCCGGAGGGGGTTTCGGGCGATTCTGAAAGTGAGTACAATTTTTATTGCTCAAATGGGTTTTAAAACATCATAAGTAGGTTGTAAATGTCATTTTGAGCAAAATGGTATATAACTTTTAATTTTCTAATTTTCTTGAATAAAAACTTATTTTTCTATTTTAAATGAATTAAACAAATTCAAATAATGTTCAATTTTCAACTTTGTCAAACATATATGAAAAAGACATATTTGGAAAGGGTTTATTTTTCTGAACATTTCTATGTTTTCATTTTATTTTTCTGATTAACATTTCGGGAGATATTAATCATTCAATTTTATTCATTTTTCTGGAAAAAAAACAAAACAGAGATATGACATCACTGTGATGTCATCCTTGCATCACACCACTCTGTTCTTAACAGATGGATTCGAATTCGACGAAACCTGCGCGCAATTCGCGAAACAAATTGCACCATGACGTAGATTGGCTCGAGAGGGTCCTAGGAGAGGCGGCGCCGCTTGCCATATGTCGCCGGAAGCTCACCGGCGACGAGGGGCGCGGCGGCCGACGGCGGCTTCCGAGGGGAAGATGATACAGAGGGGCAGGAGGAGAGGCGGGAGCACCTACGTGCTCAGTAGCTCACCGCGGTTGACGTGGTGTGCTCGGGGAGACCGGAGGGAGGCCGAGGGCGGCGAATCGGCGGCGGAAAGGCTCGCCGGCGACGATGAAGAAGGGCCCGATTTCGGCAGCTCGAGCACTCCCGGCAGGCGTGGTTCATCATGGAGCTTCAGGAAACGACGGCGGAGCTTTAGAGCTTCACGGCGTGGTTCGAGGTTGTCCGTAGCAACGGCGGCGACCGGAGGCCCGTCGGCTAGGGTTAGGTTCGGTTGAAGCTCCGCGACCGTCACAGAGAGAACGGGGGAGTACGGGGGCAACAGAGGAGGTCGAGGGCGTCTTTCGCACGTCTACTCCTCCGACGGGAGTCAAGGAGGAGCTGGCAGCAGCGGTCTACGCCATGGTGCTGTGTGCCTGCCTGGCGCGCGCGGGAGGAAGACGACAGAAAGGCCACCTCCCAGTAACCCCGTGAAGTTTTGAGATATTGCAAACGAGTCCTTTTCCTATTATACAACAAAACACAAAATAAAGTTTTGAGGCCCTTTTTGCAAGAATAAAATTTGGCAAAAATACTTTTTGGAAACCTCACAAAATGTCCAACAAAATCATGTTTTGCTTTGGTGTATTTGAAATATTTTTCAGAACAAAATTTTGGAACCCCTTTTAAGTACTTTTTGTGAGATTTTCTGAAACCATTTAAATTCGCAATTTAAATTATTTCAAACACGAGTTAAACTTTTGTTTTCATGCATGTATGATATGAACTCAACACCACAACACTTTGGTAGCAAAATTGGGATGTTACAAATCTACCCCCCTTACAAGAATCTCGTCCCGAGATTCTCGAAGGAGAAGAAAGAAGGAACACCGGTCTGAATGATCTTCTCAAACCTTACGATTTTCTTCTTGAAGAGGTTGATCCGTAACATCTTGAAGTGTTGCACGGACACACCTTAGGTAAGAGGGAAACTCTTAGGAAATGATCTTCACGAAGATCGGGTATCTCATGGACAACTCATGACAAGAATGTTCGCAAAGAACTGCTGAGTTATCATGCATGAAACACATCAAGGTAACGGAGTGAGTAGAAGATGGTTTCAAGTTTGTGGATGATGGTTCTTGAAAGGATTTAGAATATGAGCTTTGCACAAGACTTTAAATCCTTTTGTAAAAGAAAGGATGGATAACTTGTGAAACCGAGGTTTTCTTCAAACAGATGACCAAGATGGAAAGAATTGTCTGAGATATCACAACGCAATATCCGTAGACGAAGGAGAACACGAGAAAACGCTGTAATCGTGAGGCAAAGAGAATTTGATACATGATCAGGTTCACTCTTCGGAGTGGACACGGAAGATAACAAAACTTCATTCTGTCAAAACTTGTCGAAAACTTTGTCAAAGGTAGGAATGTTACTTCACGATAGAAAATGAGTAACCAAAGGATGTTGAAACACCGTAGTGGAGGAGGAACTCTTGGTCTCACCTTAAGGCTGGTTAACCAACGAGGATTGAAACACCAAAAAGAATAAGGAATCTCTTTCCTATGGTGGTTTTGACGTAGCAATACGTTTACCACATGGTTAAGATCCCATGGCTAAAGTGACTGACAAACTCACACAATGTGTGAGATGAACAGAACTTCAGATACAAACAAGTTGAAGAAGGGAACTGATGAATGGTGGTTACGAAACACCACAAGATGATTCTCATGCTGAACTTGTTTTCACGAGAACGAGGATTTGATAGGATTGATAGAGGGAGATTCGGAAGATCAACTTCCAAGTTATCCTGGATGTTAAAGATACCAATAGCAGGCTCACAACAAGCCTTCTATAGGTCATCAAGTGAACGGGAAACTTTGGTTCGGAAAGACGGGGAGGAAACTTGTTAAAAACGAGCCGCACAAGAATTCTCACGAGGAGTGGTTGTTCTTACGGATTCAAGGGGATATGACATTAGGCCTTCCGGCTAATTGTGTCAACCACCACATCAACCATGCCAGATTTTGAAAGGACCTAATTCAATACTCTTGAGGAAACACCAACCATCATTGCTGCTTGAGATTCAGCTCTGGTTAAAGGGTTGATAACCGAAACTCAGTAGGTTTGACCCGCGGAATTGCACCGGTTACAATTGAGATACATTTACTGGATTCTCAAGGTATGGACTAAGATGTCAAGCTCAAGAAGATGAGCAGGATTACAGAACTCATGGATTAGCAACTTGCGGAAGACGGTTGCACCTACATGGTTTAGTTGCAACAGAACACATCGGAGTCCTGGTTGGGGGGACGATACACAGATAACGAAGTTCATAGACTTCTTCTCTTTTACGAACAATCAGTCAGTGGCTTAGGGTGGATGAAAACTTCTTCAATACATGGAGGTAACGACCTACCATCTGACGAATAGTCCACACATGCATGACCGACTTGGGATTATTCCCGAGGGAATAAAAAAAAAACTTTTCTCGAATCCATGGCGACAACTTTCAGCATAAGCACACGAACCCGAGAAAGTCACTTCGAACATCCAGAACACAACTTCGTGATGACACAAAGATGGTTCTCGAAAGTGCCAACATTAGTGCCGATTGTTCAACATGAGCCGCTCGCAACTTGGAGAAAATAGGAATGTCATCGATGGGCTCGAAAACACACTTATCAAAACACTCCAAAAAGAGGGATTCATATGATATATGATCAAGGCAAAACATTGGTTAGACCAAAGGACATGAAGGTGTACTCGGGCAAAACACTATGAGTGAAAACACCATCCAGATAGTCCTTGGGTCTTTTCTCGATTTGACGATAGCCCAAATCAAATCAAGAGGTAGAGTGATAGCATTTCCTCAAAGGAGATACTATCATGCTTCAACACGAGGAAAGCTAGATATCCCTTAACAAAGGAACAAGTTAGGATGAGCTTTTGTCTTTCAACCCTCCAAGTTGTTGTTTAAGCTGAACCTACTAGTCCAGGGTGTCCAGCGGAGTTCCTTGGAGAAAGGAGTAGTTTAAAGTACCCCTTGTTTAGACATCACGGTCAGGTAAAACCTGGTGATACTTCTAGAAAGACAACCAGAATATCACAACCTACCGGTATGTCTTGGAGTTTGAAAAGGAATCTTGCTTTTCAAAGCAACTGATATGGTCTGGAGAGCTTTGGCATGGACCTAACTCTTTGACCAGGAATGTGCACGGGAATGAACAGATTTGGTAACACAACCAACTTAAAGGGGCTGGGTGACCAACAGTGCTAAGAAGGATACAGATGTTTCTTAGAATTTCCAAAGCAATAAGAAATGCTAGGAGTACCTGACACACATGTAGATGAACAGACCCATCATTTTCAAGCTTTCAAACTTGGAGGAAGGGGGGAGTGAAGATGTGTGAGAGCATCACTTCATCAATAAGGCCATGAAACTTAACACAACCTCCTGATATTAAAAAGTGTGATACTCGGAGGTAGAACAAATTGGAAGTTGATGAAACTTCTTTAATCTGCGGATTACAAAACTTTGACCTGGTTCTAGAAATGAACGAGGTACTGGAGTTTGTTTCTCCTGACATTCCAAGGTGGAAGGTTCTGACGGAATACCAGAGCAAATGTATTGGAAGAATCCAACACACATATGCAACTTGGTTTCAAAACAACAGATAGAGATTTGAAAGCAACTGAAGGGTAGAATCATGCACAGGGTAATACTCATTTGTAAAACCCATGCAAAAGAGTTGGTATAACTGAACTAAGAACGAAGATATGGGAATCATAAAGAACACTCTTGTCGTGATCCTTTTGATTCCTAGAGAAAACCTATGGCTATTGGAGATGAGATTACCTAGCCATCCTGACATAGAACGGATTTTTCAGGATCCAAGGAAACAGAACTTGGGTTAAAGGTCAGCATCCTGTACTGAGAGAGTGAGCACCACATGGTTAAGAAACCACATGCCTCAACTCACCACAATTCAGTACATTCCGGGACCTTCGGTTCAAGTCCAAGGTTGAAAACATTGAAAAGGATTAACTACTATCTTAGTGCCTTGAAGGACACTACGAATAGCAAGTACGAAGTATCTTTCCAAAAACAACAATAGCTCCAGAAGAACTTGAGCAGAGGACGAAAGATAAATTCGAGATGAAAACGAAATCTCGAGGTTCAGGATTTTGATACTTTAGAACAGGATAATGTGGAATCCACACAACTCTGAGAGATTATGATTGAAAGGAAATCTCCCAGTTTGAATCAAAAGGTAACGGAACAAGGAACACACACGACTCTAGAAACTAAACACTAGGTCAACTTGGGTAGCAACGTCCTTGCCAAAGAAGGCATCTAAGTTTTGAATAACTGGAACCTTTTCAAATCCAAAACAGGTAAGGAGACCCATAGTTAGAACGATACCAGGTAAGGAGTAAAAAGAATCCTAAGAAGGTTTTCACAATCCATTTGAAGTTTCAAATAGTTTTCACAAACACTAGACTCGACATCGACCAAGCAATAAGGTTTTCCTACAGGCAGTCCTGCTCTGATACCACTTCTGTCAGACCCCGGACCCAGAGATATACATACTGTTATATGCTCCTAGCCATGGACTCACAAGGACTTCAGGGTTACCAGCCCCGGCCGCAACAAACAACGGCAGGCATACCGGATTCATCGGCACGTAGTCCGGATCCCCGGTCTACGACTCCTTGTATCCATGCTAGTCATAACCAACTATGCATACCCAAGCGTCCACGAGTCGGATGAAACTGAAGGAACGGGACCAAAGTTATACAGAGCTGCTATGTGTCCAGAAAGTGCAACAACAATCGAGGGTTACTGGGGTTACCTCGCCCCAGGCCGATCATATCGATAGGCGGGCTCGGACATGGATCATCGGCTCCACAACCCCTCGACTGCGACAACTATGCAGGCATATCCAAAACTGTATAACGATGAGCTCGAAACCAACAACCGATCAAAGCAACACTCTAGACATGAAGTTGTATTAAACAGGTGTTACTAGAGTATAGCTTACAAGCAGAGGTCACACGACCCAACATTACATCAGACAACGGAAAGCAAATTATGTTGCGAATCAACAAGAAACAAAAAGGCCTAAGAGGCCGCAACATAAGGCGACGTCCCAGCCCATAGATTCCAGGCTGCTACCTGGGAAACCCAAACTACTCGTCGATGTCCACGTCGAAACACCACTGAACTGAGGAACTCCACCTGAACCAAGTTGAAGCAAACATGAGTACGGGAGGTACTCAACAAGTCTTAGTTAACCTATTATATATCTGCTTCTTTTAGAAAGAGTTATGAAGGTTATTTTGCGTAAAGCCATCTTTGTTTTCCAAGTTGAGGAAGGAATAGCACGTTTCAAAGAGTATTTTGAAAACAGATGAGAAAGCTACTCAACTACTGAAATCATCATCTTTTTTTAATCCACCAAATCATATCAGCACCTCGTGCTTCAAAGATCACCTCCTCAAGTTGTTCCGGTAACTCATGCTACAAGGTAACCCCTCTCGGCATCTCCGAGGAGGCATCCTTCATTCGTTATCAACAAGTTTTAGACATTCCGTTCAAGTTATCTATGATCACAGAATCCGTCACCAAGTCGTCCTTAACCGCGGACACGGCTTTTCGAAAAGATTTAACCCTGCAGGGGTGTACAACTTTAACCACACGTGCCAACCAACTCTTAATGCCAGACATTAGCACTATTCCGGGAAGTGCCGGCAGATGGAGGTTGACCACGACCTTTCCCTTGCTTCGCCTATTCCATGAGTCGCTCCGAGTAGAGATGGTCCGCCAATAGGGAGTGGCCATCTCCTGCCGGGTCTCTATCGTTGTGCGCAATGCTCGACGGTTACCTACCCGCAGAGCGCCGATACACCACCACGTCCTAGTTTTGAAAACGTTTTGATATCCCCGCAAATCCAAATGGAAAGCCCGAACTAGGAAACTCATGGAACAAACTAGGCAAGTTCAGACCGAGGGGAATCTAAGCCCCGTGTGGATGCACGCTCAGTCTTGGCTCGAAGACGAGAACTCGCTCCTAGGGGCATGAACGAGACAACCACCACAGACCCTCTGTGGTCTCGTCATCCACACCTTTAAGTCATATTAATCAAGTATCTCTTAACTTTCCACAACATACTATCATACTAGATTCATTCGCGGCTCTGATTCATCAACCGGATGGAGCAGAGATCAAAAGACATGTATGACTAAGCATGGCATATTTGAGGCTCTGGCGATACACACAAACAATTCCTATGTCTGCTAGGAGCATTGAATCATGATATCTGGGTTATGCAAATAAATAGGATGACTCTATCTATTGATTCAAGATACTTTGGAATCGAATGCATTTGTACGAGAATCAAAAGTCTTTCGAAATCATATATGGGCAGATAAGAGGTTATGCTTGCCTTGCTTCAAGAAAACCAGAGAAAGTCTTCAGGAATAAGTGCTTGAGTTGTCGGTTAGGATCAAGTATTCGTCATGGCGTTGTCGATCTTCTCTTCGGGGTCGTGTTCTACCGATCAGAAGCAAAACACCGGAAGAGAAACAACAATCAAACATGGCATCGATGCAATGTGCAATATGTATGCATGAGCAAGTTAATGCACTGAAAGAAGCCCTAAACATGTTCTTTGGGTTGCTAGGGTTGATATGGCAATTAAGCATTTTTACTGAAACTAGCCCGAAATAGGCCCCGGAGGGGGTTTCGGGCGATTCTGAAAGTGAGTACAATTTTTATTGCTCAAATGGGTTTTAAAACATCATAAGTAGGTTGTAAATGTCATTTTGAGCAAAATGGTATATAACTTTTAATTTTCTAATTTTCTTGAATAAAAACTTATTTTTCTATTTTAAATGAATTAAACAAATTCAAATAATGTTCAATTTTCAACTTTGTCAAACATATATGAAAAAGACATATTTGGAAAGGGTTTATTTTTCTGAACATTTCTATGTTTTCCTTTTATTTTTCTGATTAACATTTCGGGAGATATTAATCATTCAATTTTATTCATTTTTCTGGAAAAAAAACAAAACAGAGATATGACATCACTGTGATGTCATCCTTGCATCACACCACTCTGTTCTTAACAGATGGATTCGAATTCGACGAAACCTGCGCGCAATTCGCGAAACAAATTGCACCATGACGTAGATTGGCTCGAGAGGGTCCTAGGAGAGGCGGCGCCGCTTGCCATATGTCGCCGGAAGCTCACCGGCGACGAGGGGCGCGGCGGCCGACGGCGGCTTCCGAGGGGAAGATGATACAGAGGGGCAGGAGGAGAGGCGGGAGCACCTACGTGCTCAGTAGCTCACCGCGGTTGACGTGGTGTGCTCGGGGAGACCGGAGGGAGGCCGAGGGCGGCGAATCGGCGGCAGAAAGGCTCGCCGGCGACGATGAAGAAGGGACCGATTCCGGCAGCTCGAGCACTCCCGGCAGGCGTGGTTCATCATGGAGCTTCAGGAAACGACGGCGGAGCTTTAGAGCTTCACGGCGTGGTTCGAGGTTGTCCGTAGCAACGGCGGCGACCGGAGGCCCGTCGGCTAGGGTTAGGTTCGGTTGAAGCTCCGCGACCGTCACAGAGAGAACGGGGGAGTACGGGGGCAACAGAGGAGGTCGAGGGCGTCTTTTGCACGTCTACTCCTCCGACGGGAGTCAAGGAGGAGCTGGCAGCAGCGGTCTACGCCACGGTGCTGTGTGCCTGCCTGGCGCGCGCGGGAGGAAGACGACAGAAAGGCCACCTCCCAGTAACCCCGTGAAGTTTTGAGATATTGCAAACGAGTCCTTTTCCTATTATACAACAGAACACAAAATAAAGTTTTGAGGCCCTTTTTGCAAGAATAAAATTTGGCAAAAATACTTTTTGGAAACCTCACAAAATGTCCAACAAAATCATGTTTTGCTTTGGTGTATTTGAAATATTTTTCAGAACAAAATTTTGGAACCCCTTTTAAGTACTTTTTGTGAGATTTTCTGAAACCATTTAAATTCGCAATTTAAATTATTTCAAACACGAGTTAAACTTTTGTTTTCATGCATGTATGATATGAACTCAACACCACAACACTTTGGTAGCAAAATTGGGATGTTACAGTATCTCTCGTCGTACTACTCGCCGCCGTCCTGCGTGATGAGCATGGGAGTACCGATGTATCCGTTCCTAGCTATGTTTAGTTATCCTTTGTATTTCGAACCATGTATTGGTGTGTTGGATATTCTGATGTATTGGAACATGTGATGATGTACCTGTTGGTTATCTATTCATGCGTCGGAATAATCTCTCTTTCGGTTACCAAGTCTATCCTTTGTTGTTATTGTGCTAAAATGCATTTCTGTTCAGGATGCCTCCAACCAGGAACTCCCCGCCTGAGCCACCTCCGCTCACGGAGCTGTTGACTCAGATGACTCAGGTCGTGGCTCAGATGGCCCAGATCCAGGCTAACCAGCACAACAACCAGAATGCTCCGCGAGTCAGCATCAAGGAGTTTCTGAGCATGGGGCCGAGAGTTTTCGTGGCAACACGTGAGCCTCTGGATGCTGATGACTGGATCAGGGAGATGAACAGGGCTCTGGAGATTGCTCATGTTGCTGAGGAAGATAAGGTCAAGTATGCCACCTACCTACTGAAGGGTCAGGCAGCTACCTGGTGGGAGAACTACCAGACCATGAGAGCTGGCTATCCTATCACCTGGGGTTGTTTCAAGGATGCCTTCCTGAAGCACCACATCCCGGATGGTCTCATGGAAAGGATGCGTGAGGAATTCTGCTCTCTCAAACAGGGCAAGCTGGACGTCCTCGGCTACCAGAACGAGTTCAATCGTCTCGCTCGATACGCTGGTGACGAGGTGTCCACTGAAGCCAAGAAGATGGCAAGGTTCCGCCGAGGTTTTAACCCGGAACTGAAGTACGCTCTCACCAACATCAAGTGCAAGGACTTCGTGGAGCTCGTGAACACAGCGCTCAATGAGGAGAATGGGCGCAAGGCGTTCGAAGAGTCGCGCAAGCACTCGCGTGAGGGTGGTTCCTCCTCCAACATGACCACCCCTCCGCAGAAGCGCCTCATCTGGGTGCCAAACAGTGCTGTCACTAGGGCTCCAAATGCCCAAGCTTCTCCAGGCTTTGGTCCCCGCCCACCCAACCCAGCTCACATGCAGGCTCAGAGGTTTCCAATGGGGCAGCCAAGGCCAGCTCCTCCTCGTGTCGTCACTTGCTTCAAGTGCAAGGAGACTGGTCACTACGCTGATAAGTGCACTCAGAGGCAGCTACCTCCACCACCTCCTCGCCCCAACACCAACCAGGCAATGGTTCGTGCTCCCCCGGCTAAAGCCTTCAACTCCAACAACAGGCCTGTCGGGAGGACCACGAGGGTGAATCATATCAAGGCCGACAAAGCTGAGGAAGCTGCTGACGTCGTTCTCGGTACATTCCCCGTAAACTCTAACCCAGCTAAAGTGTTGTTTGATACCGGAGCATCGCATTCGTTTGTGTCAAAGATCTTTGCAACATCAGTTAAACTACCTTTTGTTGGTTTGGGTTCCCCGCTAGTAGTAAACTCCCCTGGAGCAACTATGCAAACTTCCAAGATCAGTCACGAGAATCAGATCTTGATTGGAGGTCACATATTCCTTGCTTCCCTCATTCTGCTTGGCAATTCTGACATTGATGTCATCCTTGGCATGGATTGGTTGAAGGCCAATAAAGCTACGATTGATTGTGCTAAGAAATCAATAACTCTGTTCCACCCTTCCGGCCAGATAGTCTATTCTCCAAGTGAATCAAGTTCTGTTCAGCTGTACACCATGGATGCTAAACCTCTACCTCTGCTTGAAAATGTTCCGGTGGTTTGTGAATTCCCTGACGTCTTTCCAGAAGAGTTGCCAGGGATGCCTCCGGACAGAGCAGTTGAGTTCGTGATCGAGCTTGAACCAGGTACTGCTCCAATCTCTAAGCATCCATACAAGATAGCTCCTCCTGAACTGAAATTGTTGAAGGAGCAAATCGATATGTACATGGAGAAAGGTTACATTCATCCTAGTTCCTCCGCTTGGGGTTGCCCAACTCTGTTTGTTGCCAAGAAGGATCAAACAAAAAGACTCGTGGTTGACTATCGTCCTCTCAACGAGAAAACCATCAAGAACAAGTATCCAATTCCTCGTATCGATGATCTTTTTGATCAACTTGCTGGAGCCTCAATATTCTCAAAGTTGGACTTGAGGATGGGTTACCATCAGATAAAGATCAGAAAGGAAGATATTCCAAAAACAGCTTCCACCACTCGTTACGGTCTATATGAATACACCGTCATGTCCTTTGGTCTCACCAATGCACCGGCAACCTTCTCAAGACTCATGAATTCTGTCTTCCATGAATACCTCGAAAAGTTCGTTGTGGTATATCTCGATGATATTCTAGTCTACTCAAAATCCGAGGAAGAGCATGGAGAACACCTTCGTCTCACTCTCATGAAACTTCGCGAGCATCGTCTGTATGCCAAGTTCTCCAAATGTGAGTTCTGGATTCCAGAAGTTGCTTACCTTGGTCATGTCATCTCTGCAAAAGGCATAGCCATTGATCCAGAAAAGGTTAAAGCAATTCTTGATTGGAAACCTCCTAAGACGGTAAAACAAGTTAGAAGCTTTCTTGGCTTGGCTAGCTATTGCCGTCGTTTCGTCCAAAACTTTTCCAAGATTGCCAAACCTCTCACTGATCTCACAAAGAAGGACAAGAAGTTCGTTTGGACTCCACAGTGTGATGAGAGTTTCAATCTCCTGAAGACTAAACTCACTTCCACCCCAGTTCTGGTTGGCCCAGATACTACCAAACCTTTCCAGATATTCTGCGATGCATCTCTCCAAGGACTAGGAGCAGTTCTTATGCAAGAACGCCAAGTTGTGGCTTATGCTTCACGTCAGTTGAACCCACATGAGCAAAACTATCCCACACATGACCTAGAACTTGCAGCAGTTGTGTTTGCCCTCAAGAAATGGAGGCAATACTTGTTGGGTAACAAAACTGAAATCTTTTCCGATCACAAGAGTCTGAAATACATCTTCACTCAACCAGATCTAAACCTCAGGCAAAGGAGATGGATTGAGAAGATTAAAGACTTTGATCTCACCATTTCTTACACTCCAGGCAAGGCTAATGTTATGGCCGATGCTCTCAGTCGCAAGTCCTATTGCAATAATCTCATGATCATGGAAAGCCAACCTCCACTTCATGAAGAATTCCAGAAGCTGAACCTTGGTCTTGTTCCTCAAGGCTACCTTGCTAGCTTGACAGCCAGTCCAACTCTCGAGGACAAGATTCGTTCTGAACAACTTCGTGATACTGAAATCAAGAAGATTGTTGAACACATCAAGGAAGGCAAGGAGAAATTCAAGTCCTTCTCAGTTGATGATAAAGGAACTGTGTTCTTTGAAGGACGCATTGCAGTTCCTCAAGTTCAAAGTCTAAAAGATATCATTCTCAAGGAGGCTCATGAAACTCCTCTCTCCATTCACCCTGGAAGTACAAAGATGTACCAGGATCTTAAGACACTGTATTGGTGGCCTGGCATGAAACGTGAAATTGCTAAATACGTTTCTGAATGTGACGTTTGTCAACGTGTTAAGGCAGTCCATCAGAAAACAGCAGGTCTACTCCAACCTCTGAAAATTCCTGAGTGGAAGTGGGACATGATTGAAATGGACTTCGTTACTGGGTTTCCAAAGTCCAAGAAGGGCAACGATGCAATCTTCGTTGTTATTGATCGTCTCACTAAGGTAGCTCACTTCTTTGCTGTCAAGGAAACTATCTCAGCTAGCCAGTTAGCAGAACTCTACACAGCAAAGATTGTTCCTCTTCATGGTGTTCCATTGGAAATAAGCTCAGACCGTGGAAGCATATTCACTTCTCATTTCTGGAAAAGCTTTCAAGAAGCATTGGGCACTAAACTTCTGTTCAGCACAGCTTATCACCCTCAGTCTCAGGGGCAAGTCGAAAGAGTCAATCAGATTCTCGAGGATATGCTTAGAGCATGTGGTCTCTCCTTTGGCATGAAATGGGAGGATTGCCTTCCATATGCAGAATTCTCCTACAACAACAGCTACCAGGCAAGCCTAGGTATGGCACCATTTGAGGCACTGTATGGCCGCAGATGCAGGAGTCCAATCAATTGGTCTGGAGCTGGTGAACGTTCACTCTTAGGCCCTGACATTGTTAGGGAAGCCGAGGAGAAAGTTTGTATCATTCGTGACAATCTCAGGATTGCTCAGTCTCGTCAGAAGAGCTACTATGACAGCAAGCACAGGGATATGACCTATGCTCCTGGTGACAAGGCATATCTCCGTGTAACTCCCCTTAGAGGCACTCATCGTTTCGGTGTGAAAGGAAAGCTTGCACCAAGATACATTGGTCCTTTCAACATTCTCTCAAGGCGTGCAGAAAATGCTTATCGTCTTGAACTTCCAGAAAAGCTATCCAAGGTGCACGGTGTGTTCCACGTGTCACAGCTCAAGAAGTGTTTCAAAGATCCAGATCGTGCAGTTGATCATGATTCCATCGAACTGCAAGATGATCTCTCTTATGAGGAGCACCCTATTCGTATTCTCGATGAGACCGAGCGTAAGACTCGCAACAAGAGCACCAAGTTCTTGAAAGTCCAGTGGTCGCATCATTCCGATAAAGAGGCAACATGGGAGACCGAAGAGGATCTTCGCAAGAAGTATCCGGACCTTTTCCTTTCTCAGTAGGAATCTCGGGGCGCGATTCCTTCAAGGGGGGGCATTTTGTAACATCCCAAGTATGAAAATCATCCCCTTAGAATGTTTGTTGCATGTTTATTAAAGTACTGCATCATGTCATCATTTTGTTTCCATGTTGTTTGCATTTGATTCTTAGTTGTTGCATTTGTTTTCCACTGTTTTCACAACTCAAATTCAAACCTTATTCAAACAATGGTTTCATACTTGCTCTGTTACCACATTTTGAATAAAAATCACAAATAATAACAACCATTTGGTTTCATGTTTCTCCATAGTGATCACTTGGTAAAATGATGGTTTAACTCAATTATTTATTTTCCAAACACATTTAAAATTAAAATCCAAGCACCCAAAACAGAACCATTTGGAATTTATGTTGTTACCAAAACAAAGCAACTCAATTTGTTTATGTTTACTATAGGGGTTACCCTATTTAAATATTGGTTTTTATTAGTGATCTTTAATATTAAAAAATGTCACCTAAATTTGTTTTAAATTCAAACAGTAAACAAAACTCAAACTTTTTGAAAATAAAAGTTCAAACCTGTTAGCAAATGACCTAAAGGGGTTACCCAAATTTTCTCCAATTTTTTCACTAAGTCTAAACCTATCTTTTTCTCCCAAAACTAAACCCTACAAAAAAAAACAGAAGGAAAAAAAATAAAAGAAGCAAAACCCGCGCGCGCGCAGCACCTAAGCAGCTACCCAGCCCAACTTACCCCGCGCGCGCAGCCCAGCCCACCTAGCTTAAATGCGTACCGCTTCATTCTTCTTTTCCTCGTCTTCCCGGAGTACGGCCGCAAATCCGAGCCGCCACGTCGACGGCAGAGCGCCGTGGACGGCCATCCACGGCCCCTCACCCCTATAAATCAGCCCTAGGCCCGCGCCGTCAAACCCTAGCCCCCCCTAGGTTCCTGTTCCCCTCTCCGCCGCCGCCAATCGCCACCTCCCCATCGAATTCCTTCTCTGCTTCACCTCGCCGGAGTTCGGCGACTGAATCCATGTCGCTCGCCACCGCGGTAGCCACCCTCTCCCCTCGCTGAGCACGGGAATCGGAAGCCCGCTTCTTCCTCTACGGCTTGGACACCGGAGCGCCACCGGAGAACGCCTACAGACGCGCCGTCGTCCACGCCTTCGCCGCTGCTGCCGTCGTCATCCATCGTCACCGCCCCTCTGCTTCCTTCTACACCGGTGGTGAGCATCCACCGTTCTCACCTCCTCCTTCCTCTCTGTGCTACGCACGCCTCTGCACATCCATCGCTTCTATCGCCCGCGGCCACGGTCACCTCAACGACGGCGAGCACCGAACCTTGTTCTGTCAGTCGAGGAAACGATTGCTCGTCAGTTAAATTCAGTCATTGCTTGGATCTGAACTTCAACCTGTATCCGCCCCCGTTACTGTCAAACGCAGCGCAACAGCGCAGTGGCTCAGCCCCTTGCGCGCGCAAGCGAGGGCGCGGGTTCGAGCCCCGCAGCGCCCAACCTTTTTGGTGGAATTTTTCCCCCACGCGCAGGAGGCCCACCAGTCATTGGCTCCTTCTGCCACGCGTGCGCGCGCGCGCGCCACGCTGGCCACGGGTCCACTGGACAGTGGCAGTGGGTAGGGTACAACTAGGTACCAAACGTTTCTGCGCAGTTTCTGTTTATTCCAAAATCAATTTAAATAACAGATTTAAACCTAAAACTTCAACCTTTAATATCTTTTAATCTATAAGTCCAATAAATAAAAGATTTATATGTTTTCTGCTCCAATTCAAATGATCTTTCCAAATAATCCATTTGTGTTCTGTTTTGAAAGTTCCAAATACATTTAAAATTCAAACTTGAATAATTCAAATGCTAATTTCTAAATTCAATAACTATTTAATTATTAATCCAAATCATGCAAATAAAATTTGTTTTCAATGCTATTTCAAATAACCTATTCAAATATAAATTTTGTTTCATGGTTTGAATAATTTAAATTGCCTAAATAATTTAATATTTGTTTAATTCATTTAAATTTGATAAAATCATAACTTGCCCAAAATAAAATAATTTTAAACATGCAAAATATGTTTTCAAACCACCAAAGTATGAACTTTTCAAATATGAGATTGAAATTATGTTTTGAACAAATAATAATTCAATTAAATTCAAACTTGTTTTGAATTCATTTAAAACTTGTTTAATATTGTTTAATTCATAATTAAATTATCCTAATTCCAATTTCAATATGTGAAACATGTAATCCAGCTAAAATTTGATGTTCTTTTCAAATATAAACTTTGTTATTTGTTTTGAACAATTTAAATGGTTGAAAACAACAAATACTTGTGTGTCACCTTTAAGGCACCCAAACATTCCCTAAATTAATAATAAAATTCTAAATTGCTACACCCTATTTTAAATTGGTTCTAATGTTGTTATTTTGCTGTTTCCCTTTTGCATGCATCATACTAAACCACTAGCACCTGTTGATTAGTTGGAAAACAAATAATCTAACCAAAATCCATGGGCTTTTCATATGCAACTCAAAATTGCATATGTCCATTTAAATTGTGTTATCATATCAATTAGTGTATTTTGATGCATCTATTAACTTGTCATGCATCATATTTGATTGTGCACTATGCCATGATAATGATTGTTTATATTCTGCTTTGTTTGTTTGCTTCTTCTCGGATAGACGACGACGTTGATACCGACGATCTTTACGACACCCCTTCTGAGGATCTAGCTCAGTACCCGGCTACCGGGTTTGCAGGCAAGTTATCACTCACATGAACCATCGTGTTCCTTTAAACATTGGTTACCGATACTTTCCGTTGTCTATATTGCTAGCCCTATGTATCGTTGTTTCTGTTACGAACCTATCACATGATACCCTGAACCATGATATTGCCTCACCTCCAGTCCTATCACCCCTTTGGTTGAGCCCGTGTCTTACTAGCCTGCTTAGGGTTGTTTTGCTCGAGTCTGTTATCCGTTACTTTCTGTTATTATATCTGTTATATTCAGGGGCTCGATGTTAAACAACAATTTGTTAATTTGAGGTGATAATAATTTGCTGATAAGGCACCGGCAGGAGGCCCGGCGTGGTTTTGAGGCCTGCTAGTGTCGAACCTAATAGGAAAAGGGTCTTGTCTACTGATCCATGATGAGCGCACTATCCGCATGTGGGAAGCGTGTATGGGCGCCCCCCTCAATTTGACTCAATCCGCATCTCGTCCAAATCACCACACTTAGTTCGGGCTTTCCATTTGATGCACGCATATGCAGGTACGAACCCGAGGCCAGGGTGGAACTTTTGTAGTCGGCATTTAGGGCGGTGTGGTCTTCCAGTGCTATGAGGGTCCTCCTTTTCTTCTGGGGGCTCGATTAGCCACGCACGCACAACACGTGGTGCTTTGGGCTTGATGCGAAGAAGAGTTGAGTTGTGTTGAGTGCCCCGCTTGGTGGGAAAGGCCTTCCCATCTGGCGGGTTATTCTTACGTGTACGGACAAATTGGTGCACCCCTGCAGGGATAAATCTTCTCGAGAAGCCGTGTTTTCCGCGGTTATGGTTGACTTGGTGAAAGTACTGGCTAACAAGTACTCGGAACAACTTACACCTAACTAATGATAACTTGACTAGTAATAGGCTTATTGACACAACAACTTGATCCATCATTAATCCAACTGTGTGAGTTATCCTCGGATTGCTTCTTTGGATAAGGGGGCGAGATTCAGGATGGGTTTGTTTGGTGGTTAGTTATAGTTGGTTACGATACGCTATCTTATCTCTTTCTGTTACCCCGGAAGTTGTAGTATGTTCTGTAGTTGGTTAGTGCAGCCAGTTGCAGCATCTTTTATACCCTTCCCTTCCGTTGATCCCAAGGCATCTGTGCTTGGTGTTGACGGGCTACACTTTGGTGAACTGTGAGTCTTGCTTGCCAGTACGTTTATGTACTGACCCCTTTGGGGCTGTGGTTTCCGCAGACTACGACTACGGCTACGATGACCACCAGGATGGCTACTTCGTGGAGTTTGACGAGACTGCAGACGAGTAGATAGCTGGACCAGGGATGGATCCAGGACCTACGTGGATGGGCTTCGTCTTCTTTATTTTCCCGGCTTCTTAAGCCTATTTGGATTTGTCTGTACTCAGACCCACTTTGAATGCTTCCGCTGAGTTGTAATGATATTATGTTGGGACATGTGTCCTCTGGATGATTGTATTTGCTATTCTCTGCCCTAGTGAGGGCCATTTGCAACTTATTTTGATCTTTTGTGTCTTAGAGGCATGTTGTGTTATCCTTTTGTTCAAAGCCGTTGACGTACCATGTGTGTATGGTATGAAGTACGTCAATGGTAGTGTCCTGATTTCTACGGGATAGTTTACATCGACGGTGAACAGTAACGGTTGGTTGTCGCACATAAGTGCTGGCCTACCCGTAAGGGGACGCGGGAGCCGTCAAGCCCCGTAATCCAATCAAAATACTGTTCAGTTCGTACGGTGAGTATCCTCTAGAAGTCCGGGTGCGACATAGGAACGCCGCATTGTTGCGACGAGCCAAACCTGGGTAAACCCTGTGTTTTTGTTCTTCGCCCAACCACGTCTCCCCACGTATCTACCCGTAGTCTCATGGCACCCCCGTCTATGAAAACTACTACGATGTCTCAACAGTTGGCGCCCACCGTGGGGCCGACGGCGTCAGGCGTTAAGTTCCGATTTGGGATACTTGGCGGAATCGGCAGTTCCATAACCGTCGGAAGCCTGGAATTCGACGGCGATGTCGGACGCTTCCTCGACAATGGATCTTACATACCGGCGCAAAATCACCTGGTAAGTGCCTGCGTGTTACCAATTGGATCTACAAATATCTTTATCGGACTAACTGCAGAGGCCACGGGGTTTTGCGGTGGAAGCAAATTTTTCCCACCCGCCCTATACCCAGTCGAAGACGACTATGACACTGGGTTTTGCTCAGATTGCCGACAAAAAAGTGATTCACACTTTATCGGTATGGTGCAATCCGAGGTCGCCGAAAACACGGATGAAAGTAATCCCGTGCAAGAGGCAGAAAACAACAAACCCACTACAGAGGTGGAAGATCCGACATCCGCCAATCCAGCGATGAACTGGGAAGCTGACTCTGTGCTAGCCGCCATTGAGGCGAGATTAGAGTCAGAAACCGGATCAGATGACTTTGATTCCGAAGACGAAGACGTGGACGCCTTCGAAAGAAAAGTTAAATCTTTTCAAGAGGGATTCCATGAAGTACTAATGGCGAAACCGGCTGAAAACACGGACGCCGGCAGTCAGGAAAGCCCTAGAACTCCTCTGCCAGAGGAAGAGAGAGAAGATGGAGAAACTTCTCCAATATTCCCCAATGTCAAAGAATTGACAGAGGATGAACCTGCTAAAAAGGCTCCCTCTTCCAAGAAAAAGCACAAGGCCGCTAAAAAACTCCAATACAAACTCCGGAAGAAGAAATCGGCTGACCCAGCTGATGAAAGCCCGGAAGTAGGAGATGCAAGCGGAACAAAACTTGCGGAGAAGAAAACAAAAGAAATCCTTGTTCCACTAATGACAGAGCAAGAAGAAGAGGAATTCTTACAAACACCAGTGGGATTGCATGAACCCCCTGAAGTGCTAGAAGCCAGGAGACAAACTCTCCAACGGCAACAGCAACATATATTCAGAACTCGTGAACACCTCCAAAAAACCCAGGATGACATTAAGCTCATGAAGGAAGAAATCGAGGAGTACGAGAAAAATAATAGATCTGCCATTAAACCTACAAGGTTACCCGGAATCGTAAGACCGGAAGTACTGCCGCCAAAAGAAAGGTTTCACAACCCATCTTGGCAAAAGCAGGTAAACGGCAAAGATGCCAGAGGCGAACCAATATACAAAACCGCAGTAGAAAACGCGGAAGCAGCGTTCGCCATCCTCAACAACGATATGTACTCAAACGGTGAAAAACTTCAAGGGGTGTATGCTTTCCTCGGAAAGGCATTGCAGCAACAGCACCGGGGGAAAGAGCGATCAGGGAGGCTCCATGACGACTTCGCCCTATGCAAAACAGCTACTTGCGCCGCTGGAGCACCCGGACCGGAGGAACCAAGAGAGCCAAATGAGAGGAAAACGGATCCGAGAAAAGACAAGAAAAATCCCGATAACAGGGATGAAGCGTCTAGAACCGGATCCCATCTCCCAAAAGGTGGACTTAACACCCACGACCGGGAAGAAAAATACCGGAATGACGGCAAAGCAATGCCACCTCCGAGAAACCCAGCTGAAAAGGCTGGAAGACAGGGTATACCTCACAGGCGTGAGAGATCTCGGACACCCCCGAAGGACAAGGAAAGATACAGGAGTAGAACTCCACCTCATCCAAAGGGACGTGATATCGGAAGAAATAGAGACGATCCCGGAAAAGCGCGTCCGCGCAACAATGGAAAACAAAGGAGTAGATCCCCTTCTGTCCATTCAGCCGGCAGGTACTCCGCACACATGGATAGGGCGGAAAGAGACGACTTATATTTTGGACCTAAATGCTTCACAGATAGGATCCGAAGGATAACCCTGCATTCTGGCTTTGCCAAAGTTGGTCCAACGTACCAAAAGTACACCGGTAGTACAAACCCGGATACCTGGCTCTCAGACTACTATACAGCCGTCCAGATTAACAATGGGACAGACCTGGAAGCTGTAAAGTTTCTTCCCCTAATGTTACTGGATAGAGCCAGAGATTGGATTAACGGATTACCTTCCAGAACTGTCGACAGCTGGGATGACATGGCTCGAGTATTCACTCAGCATTTCCGGGGAACCTACAAACGCCCGAATAGCATCAACCAGCTAAACCGTTGCACCCAATTTGAAGACGAACCATACGTGGATTTTATCTCAAGATGGACTGCAATGAAGAATAGCTGCTCTGGAGTAAGTGACGTTCAAGCAATGCATGCTTTCGTCAATGGCCTAAAACCCGGACTTGTACCGTTCATGGTCGGTTCCAAACAGCACAAAGATCTCGGATCTATGCTTACAACCGCCAATGAACATGCTGCAGCCAAAGACGACATCAGAGCTAGAGGAGGCAGTATCGACACACTGATACAGGCCAAAAGAATCCTTGCCCTGAGAAAAAAGGAAATCCAGATGCAACACAAAAGCCCAAAGAAGTTAACATAGCCTTCGGAAGTGTAAAAGCGAATAGGTGGAAAGGACGCAGTTCGGAACCAATTAATTATACCAAAGAAGAATGGGAAAAGATTAAGTCAGAACCCTGCGTCCACCATTCGCAATTTGGGAAACCCACCCATACGAACGCGCAATGCCGGCTGAACAAGCATATGAAAGGCAGTGCAGGATCCGGAAACAAGGGAAAGAATTACAAAAGGAAATTTTCCAAGCAAAAGCTAGAAGTTGAGAAAGAAGACAGTGAATCGGACACTGACAAAAAAATCCAGGAACAGCAGCGAAAAGGCGAACCAAAGTTTCCGAGAGTTGATGGAGAGTGTGCCCTAACTTTCCTGGCAACACCACCAGCAAAGGTGGCAAAAAGAACGCTTCGAGAGATAAACGCGGTTGTTCCGGCAACCCCGAAATTCTTGAAGTATTCAAATACACCAATTACCTGGGATCAGTCTGATCATCCCGGAAATATCCCTGAACCCGGCACGCAAGCCCTTGTTGTAAGCCCTATTGTCCATAACACTAGGCTAAGAAGAGTGCTGATGGATGGAGGATCCAGCAATAATATAATGTACCTGGATACACTGAGGCATCTGAAAATCTCAGAGACCCAGCTCAACCATAGCAACATACGTTTTCACGGCATTGTTCCTGGCAGGCAAGCAAGATCCCTAGGAGAAATTTCCCTAGATGTCACTTTCGGAGAAAAAGATCACTTCCGTCAGGAAAAAGTATCCTTCGAAGTGGTGCCGTTCGAAAGCGTGTATCACGCGATACTCGGACGTCCAGCTTTCGCCAAATTTATGGCAAGATCATGTTATATCTATAACAAGCTGAAGATGTCAGGGCCAAAAGGAGGAGTAATCACCATATCAGGAGACTTCAAGTTGGCAAACAAGCTGGAAAAAGAAAACGCCCTTTGCGCCGAAAAAATCATAGGAAAGGAAGAATTGAAGGAGCTGGCCAAAGAGGTATCGCCGACAGAAATGCCGGCAGGAAAAGAAACCCGAAAGCTAGCAGATAGCTTCAAGGCCTCCGAGAACACAAGACAGGTAATCCTAGATCCCAAAGATCCGACAAAATTTGTCGTAGTGGGAACCGGGATGACCGACAAATAGGAAAGCGAGCTCATCAAGTTCCTCCGTGAGAACTGGGATATTTTTGCCTGGTGTCCAGCTGACATGCCAGGCGTACCCAGGGAACTTGCTGAGCATCAACTTAAGGTGATTCCAGGCTCCAAACCCGTCAAACAAGGTCTCCGTCGATTTGACGGAAGAAGACGGAAGGCTATCGGCAAGGAAATTATCCGGCTTTTAGCAGCAGATTTTATTGAGGAAGTTATACACACTGATTGGTCCGCAAATCCGGTGTTAGTACCGAAGAAAGATACCACTGCCCGTAGAATGTGTATAGATTACACCGGTTTAAACAAACTGTGTCCAAAAGATAGGTTTGCGTTACCGCGAATTGATCAAATAATAGATGCCACTGCAGGCTCTGAGCTCTTATGCTTTTTGGATGCATATTCCGGGTACCATCAAATACGCATGAAAAAGGAAGATCAAATTAAGACTTCTTTTATAACCCCCTATGGGACGTACTATTACATAACCATGCCATTTGGCCTGAAGAACGCAGGTGCCACCTACCAGCGTTACATGCAACGTTGTTTGCATAGTCAGATTGGCAAAAATGTCCATGTTTACGTGGATGACATTGCTGTCGTAACCAAGGAAAGAGATACACTCCTTGAGGATTTACGAGAAACTTTCAAAAATTTGCGCACTTACAAGTTGAAGTTAAATCCATTAAAGTGCGTATTCGGGGTTCCCTCAGGAAAACTTCTGGGTTTCATCGTTTCTCATAGAGGAATAGAAGTTAACCCAGAAAAGATCAAAGCAATCTTAAACATCTCCAAACCTACGTGTGTAAAAGATGTCCAAAGATTGACGGGTTCCGCCGCAGCCGTCAGTAGATTTATTAGTCGGCTGGGGGACAAAGATTTACCACTCTACAAGTTGCTGAAAAAATCCGACAAATTCGAGTGGACAGAAGAGGCAGATGCGGCGTTAACCCAGTTAAAGGAAACTTTAATGAAAGCTCCGATTTTGGCATCGCCAAAAGACGAAGAACCTATGTTATTGTACCTTACGACTACAAACCGGGTTATCAGTGCAGTAATTGTTGTGGAGAGGAAGAAATACGAACATAGCATACCAGACCAGCATCCGGTATATTATATAAGCGAAGTTTTCTCCGAGTCCAAACAAAGGTATCCACATTATCAAAAACTGGCATATGGCGTATTTTTCGCATCCAGAAAACTTCGCCATTACTTCCAAGGACATTCCATAACGGTGGTATGTAAAGCACCACTAGGGGATATAATAAACAATACGGAGGCGACTAGCCGAGTAGCCAAATGGGGCATCGAAATAGCAGCCTTCGACATTAAGTATCAGCCCAGGACGACAATAAAATCCCAGGTTTTCGCAGATTTTGTCGCCGACTGGACGGAAGCAATGGAGAAAACACCAATGCCGGAGTCCGAGTACTGGATCATGCATTTTTATTGATCCAAGATGAAGGAGGGCGCTGGAGCTGGTGTAGTTTTAAAATCCCCTAAAGGAGACACAATGGAGTATGTATTACAAATACACTTCAACGCCAGCAACAACGTGGCAGAATACGAAGCTTTGCTTCATGGATTGCATATTGCAAAAGAAATAGGGGTCAAGCGCATTTTGTGCTATGGCGATTCAGATTTGGTACAGCATCAGCTCAACCAAACTTGGGACGCAAAAAGCCCCATAATGGCCGAATATCGGAGAACGGTAGACGAGTTCGTCATTTGTTTCTTTGGATTCGAAGTACTCCATGTTAAACGGGAGGAGAATTGGAACGCGGATGCATTAGCCCGCATGGGATCATAAAGGGTAAAAATCCTACCACCAGGTGTTTTCGTCCAACATTTGTACGAACCATCGATAAAAGGTGGAGATGTTGACTATCCTCTAGCCTCCGAGTCAATTGAAGTCATGCTCGTTAACCCGGAGTGGACAATCCCATATATAAACTTCTTAGTTAATCAGAAGTACCCGGAAGGAGCAGATGAAGTCTTGCAAAGACAAATCCATCATCGATGCAAAGGATACACGGTAATTAACAATTGCATGTATAAACGCAGTACTTCCGGAATTTTTCTGCGATGTATTTCACCAGAAGAAGGACGAGAAACCCTGCAATAAATCCATGCCGGAGATTGCGGACATCATGCTCAATCAAAAAGGATAGTTAAAAAAGCATTCCGTGCCGGGTTTTTCTGGCTAACAGCCAAGACAGATGTTGAGTACATAGTAAACACATGTGAAGGATGTCAGTATTACGCCAGGCAGACTAATATGCCAGCCCAACCACTCAAAACTATCCCCATTACATGGCCCTTCGCGGTCTGGGGGCTAGATATGATGGGACCATTCAAAACTGCACGAGGCGGACTTACACACCTACTTGTAGCTGTGGACAAATATACCAAGTGGGTGGAGGCTAAACCCATCAAAAAATTTGACGGTGTAACTGTCAGAAATTTCATCATTGACATAGTCATGAGATACGGTGTTCCACACAGCATAATAACCGACAATGGGACAAACTTTTCCATTGGAGAGTTGGCAAAATATTGCCGACAAACGGGAATTCGCCTAGATCTCGCATCTGTGGCACACCCGCAATCCAACGGACAGGTTGAAAGAATGAATAGCTCAATCCTACAAGGAATACGTCCAAGACTCGAATCTCCTCTTCATAGAGCAGCTGGAGCATGGGTATAAGAGTTACCTTCCGTGCTTTGGAGTATTCGAACAACACCGAACAGGTCAACAGGGCAAACCCCGTTTTTCCTAGTTTATGGTGCGGAGGCAATCCTTCCAACGGACATGATCCATGACAGTCCAAGAGTGCAAGATTTCAATGACTCGGATGCCGAAAAAGCACGACAGGATGCCGTCGATCTCTTAGAACAGGAACGAGAACTTGTGCTCCAAAGATCCGCCATCTATCAGCAAGGTTTACGACGTTATCATAGTCGGAAAATCAGGCATCGTTCTTTTAAAGAAGGTGACCTAGTGCTAAGATTGGTGAAGCAAAGAAAGCACAAACTGGCCCCAGTATGGGAAGGACCATTTGTCATCAGTAAAGCCATGAAGAATGGATCATATTATCTTGTTAACATTCGCGAAACGGAAGATGATCCCGAAAAGCCGAATCGCAAAAGAAAGAGAAAGATAGATGATGAACTAGGAGAGACAAAGAGGCCCTGGAGTATCCAGCAGTTACGTCCCTTCTATACTTAGTTCAATTCTATGTAAACATCTTTGAGATCATGAAATAAAGTTGTCGGAATTCTTATATCCATGTTTTTTACAAGTTTATTATAGTTCAAAATATGATTCCACCTTATCTATTTCCCAATGATCTTGCAAAATACTCAATGTTAACCCGAATTGTGCCTGCGTGCTCGGCGTTTAAAAACTGAATGGTTTTCAGCCTACCAAAGGTTAAAGGAAACTCGGATTGTGCCTGCGTGCCCAAGTTTCATTCAAAAAATTCCTTACTGTTCTCTAAGCATTATCTGATTGTTTGTGTGTTGGGTCACTGAAGCTAGTTAGTAAAAATGCCATTAGTATGATCCATGTTTCCGAGTTTGAACTGATTGGTTTTACCCAGTAACTTGGCATGACGATTCATAATACTATTGAGCCATTTCAAACAATAAGGATAGTTAAAACACATAAGCCAGAGAACTTAGAAGATAAAGGAATATAAAAACCCGGAAAACTTGCAAAGGATTTCATAATTAAACTGCAAAAGGCGGAGTACTTGTTTATACAAAAGGATAGAAGCATTACAATATAAGTTTACATTGTAAAGTGCAGTAATGCTCCTATTTTCTACTTCCACCATCCAGGTTAAGGACAACCCTTCAAGCATCCGAGTCTTCTTCGCTGCTGTCATTCTCGGGGGCTAGGGGGATCTCCTCTTCTGGATAGGTGATGGAGATGTTCACCATGGAGGCGATCTTGGTGGCGTGACCTTTGATTTCATCAAAGATGGTGGTTCGCTGGGTTTCCGTGTATCCTTGAGGGATACCGGATGCCACGCGCCAAGATTTGGCACCAGGGTAATGCATACGCATAAGGCCGAGAGCCATGCGTGCACCACCCCGTGCTGCGGAGCGCAAGGTGGACTCCTTGGACTCCGCCACCTCCAGGATAGCTCCCGGAAGTTTCTCAACTTCCGAGAATTCCCCAGTCTTGGTGGAAGGAACTTGTTGACCAGCTGCATGCCAGCAGCTCTGATCACAGTCCACACCTTCCCAAAGGCTCGGATTCTCTCAATCCGAGTAAGATCTGGGTTATCTCCTGTGTTTTCAGACAAACAACCAAAAGGTTAAGCGAAAAAGCAGAGAAAGAGAGCAAGACATGGAAAAACCGGTAAATGAAAACAAACTTACCGAGAATCTTGTCGATTTTGGAGCCTTCCTCCAGGCAAAGGTTTAAGGCACTTTCCAAGTCCTGGATAGTGGACTTATCCTTCTCCGCCTGCTCAGAAGCCTTGGAGTGAGCAATTCCAAGGGCCAGATTGCTGGCTTCCAGATCTTTTTGAACCTTCATAAGCTCCTTATGAAGATCCAAATTCTCCTTTCGGAGAAACTCGGCATTGCCGGCATCTTCAGCTATTTCCTTGGCCTTAGCCAAAGCAGCTGGAAAGCAAGGAAAAAATTCCGAGTTTAGAAAAACTCGAGAAAGTACTTAGACAAAAAATTGGATAAAGAAACTTCAGAGAATAAAGCATACATGTTGTCTCCGAAAGCTGCAGCTGAGATGATGCCAGCTCTGCTTCTTTCACTTCAAGAATAGAAAAAAGGTTTCTAACCTCCTTATTCTTGACGGAAAGTTTATCGAAAACTTCCATGTTAATGGTTTCAGCGGTTTGCTGGAACACGGAAATGAAAAAATCATGATATTGAAAAACATCAAGCGAAAAGTAGACATTTTACTTAATGCTTGGGGGCTGAGGACAATACCTGGCTCATCCGCTGTAACCTGTTAAGTTTTTAGTGAACTCTTTCGCGTACTCCGCAAAAAGAGTCCCGGTCGCGCTAAGGTCATCGCTGATATTCTTGAAATCCTTGTCAAAGGTGGGGATCTCCTCCTCAGTTATCCGAGAAGGACCTCCCACCTCGGGAGCCGCCCTTTCCCTCGTGTCCGTTTCCGGCACAATAGGCTGGCTGGGCTCCAAAGACTCGGTGGTGGGGGCTGCAACATGCTCTTCTGTCATCGTGGACGGTGTGTCCGGCGCGGTGGCAGAAGAAGGGTGATGGCCTCTGCTGGACACAACCTTGTGCCTCTTCAGCTTTTTTGGTTTTAGAGTGGAAGGAGGCAGGCTAAAAGTAAAAAGTCGGAAAAGTTAAAACTCCGAAAGCAAAAGAAAAACTCCGACAAAAGAAAGTAACCCAGATGTTCAAACCTGGAGGTGGCGACGGGAACCCCGTCAAGATCGATGATTTCCTGGGAAGAGGAGATCTTCTTGCGCTTTCGCCCACCGGCTAAGGTGGCACGCAGCATTTCTAGCTCAGCGTCGGAAGAAAGATCCGACTCGGGAAGATCAGCGATCTGTTAAAAAGAAAAAGCTAAGCCAAAGATACAAACCCCGAGTAAACGAGAAAGAATTCAAATCCCAAAAGGCGAAGAATTTTACCTTGGGAGCCGGATTTTCGGCCGTGTACATTGGCCGGCTTTCTTCATATTGGTCGCGCGATGCAACCAATTGATTCACGCGCCGCCGCAAATCTTTTGCGGACCATTCCTTGTCGGATGGCCGCATTTCGTCATTGGCTCCCTTGTACTCGCAGAGAAGGCGAGCGCCGTGGTTGGCCAAGGGCTGGATCTGCCTATTTAACCAGCAAAGGACTGTGTCCATGCCGGTTAAAGGCGGATCGGAAGTGACGAGTTTGGCGATGCACCGCTTTATCCTTAGAAGATCCGGTGGCATGGTTTGAACTGCCTCAGTTCCCCAATTCTCTTGGGGAACAGCGGCGGTGTTCGAGAAAGGTGGAACCCCGAACGTTTTCCCGGGAAAGGAAATGTCGGGATGATAAAAGAAGGAACCCGTCCAAAACTTGACGGATTCCAATGTTTTAATCTTGGGGAACCAATCTTCTCGGAATCTCCGAAGAGCGAAAGAGATGGTTCCGCAAGTTGGGAGTGCGCCCTCCGACTAGTTCCGCTTAACCCCGAAACAGTACAGCCAGAAATCCATCCTAGGCGCTATACCTAGATAACCCTCGAAAAGGGCCTGGAATCCGGCTAAGTACAAGATGGAATTAGGTGGGAGGTTGTGTGGCTGGATGTTGTAGTGGGAGAGGATCTGGAGGAAGAAGGCGGAAGGTGGAATACCCATACCTCTAAGAAGGTGGGAGGAGAGAAGAACCCGTTCATCGTCATTCAGCGTGGGTTCAGTCTCCTCCTCCGGAAGCCGCCACTTCCCCTTCAGTACTAATCCCTCCTTCTCCATTGTCGGGAGGAGGGATGACGGGATACTACAGGCACTCCAATTGCCGGCAGTTTCCGTTTCTTCTTCGGCTCTGGCGGCGGCGGATGCCGCGGCCTCCGTGGCCGCGAGTTCGTCGCCAACGAGTTCGATCTTCTCCTCCACCGTCTCTGGAGAAAACGGCGGAGTGGGCGCGGAGCTAGAACCCGCAAGATCCACGGCGGCGGAAAGATTTCCTCCGTCTGCTGCGGTGCCCGTGGTCTTCGCCGGCTCGTCGCTGGCGGCATGCACTGGGGAGTCTAGTTGAGGATCCATCGTGTTGATGATGTCCTCGATTTCTTGGGCGACGGTGCGGGCTGGCGAGGACGACGGAGAAGCCATCATGGAGCGGCGCTTGGGCGTCTCAGGTGAGGACTTGGACGCGGTGGCGTTTGGGAGCTTTTCTCTGCTGTGAGCTTAGGCGCTGGAGTGGCGTGCGAAGTGAGAGCGGAAGTTTTTCGTTGAGGACAAAGAAGGCTATTTATAGCCCGAAATCTCGTCGTGATACGTGCTAACGGCTCTTTTGACCTGGATGTTCAACGCGTGTCACTCGCCGAAAAATCCGGGAAATGAAACGACGGGTAATTATGGTTATCTCCTCGTTTCCCGTGAGAATCTGTCAGAAAGATGTTGCTGGGTTTTCTCGCCTGTAACCCAAACGACCCTTGCATCAGCAAGTTTTAAGAGCTGACGTAGGAAGTTCCTTCTCTGCGAAGGATCGTGTGAGAAAAGCCGGATTTTCTAGATTCCGAGTTTTACGTTACCATCTCCTTTAAAGGAAGAAAAGAAGAATCAAGATTGCAGGCCGGTATTTCTCGGAAGGATGCATTTGACGAAAGACGGCGAAAACGGAGTCTCGATCCTTCTTGGGGGCTATTGTCGGATATATACCAAATAGGGGTATATCTGATGGTAGTCTAAAGTGCCGGATTGCCCGGGTGGCCCGAATGGTAGTGGGCTACGGTCCATTGGGCGGCCCAGTAAGCTGACGCACAGAAGCTGGATTCTAGAAGAACCCGGATCATGGCCCACGTGATCTGGCTTGGAGTAGAAGGCGGATTCCTTACTTTCCAAGTTAATAGTTGCCGTAGTCTTCTAGGTTTCCTACTCTGTATGCCCTAACCCGGCTATTATATAAAGCCGGACGGGAGATATGATAGATAGAGGAGAGAATACAGGCTAACTCGTCGGGAAGTTGATCCTCAGCGAATAGCTAAACAGAACCTCACGTTGTACTTGTATACACATGCTTTAGTCCTGATTAGTGAGATTGCAGGAGTAGGAACGCCGCATTGTTGCGACGAGCCGAACCTGGGTAAACCCTGTGTTTTTGTTCTTCGCCCAACCACGTCTCCCCACGTCTCTACCCGTAGTCTCATGGCACCCCCGTCTATGAAAACTACTACGATGTCTCGACACAATGCAAACAACAATATTTGACGCCTTAAGTGTGTGACCTCTACAAATTCGATAACTAGTAGACATGACTGGAAAACATATTCCCCAATCAATAATCAACATCGGCATCATGGACGTCATTATTGATTCCTACAATTTTTACGAAGAAAACTGTTGAACCTGTTGGTTGTTAAGTAAGTTCCTCTTACTTCGCGATACCAATCAATACCTCGGGACGAGATAAATGATAAGATCGTGATTAAACTCTTTAATCACTTTATCACATTATTCCCGATATCCGGTATGGCTCCTTTTACTCGTTACCGTCAGATAACATCGCCATGACTAGTTTCATGTCCTTGTCTGTGTAGACTTATTTACCGATACTATTTCATCGAGTGGATCCTGGATGTATCTCTCTATTAACTAGAGGAGTAATTCCCAATCTTGAACTATCACAATGAATGAATACTTTTGTGACCACCTAGTGTTAGCCTTTTTTATCACTCAGTTTACGGTGTGATACTTGACTATACCAAAATGATCCTTATGGTAAACATCATTGGATATTCTCATGGTCTAAGGAAGGAAACAAAACGACCATTCTGTGATGATACTATTTCAAAAAACTAATCTCATAGTATCTCAACTAATTGGGTCTACCCAGCCACAATCTTGAAACAACATTGTGCTCCCATTAATATTGACATAACAAATGTCCATGACCAGGACAATATGGTCATCTAATATTAGCGATTTTGTCTGTGAGACATGAAAAAGTGTCATAACGGTGTGTTTATGTTTGTACATGTGCATATTTGTTTTCCTATGAATGTCATATTTAGTAACCATACCAGTTATAGCATAAAACCATAATACATTAATCATGAAACTGATGTATTATACTGTCTCTTGGGCATACCTTCAACAGTCTCCCACTTGCACAAGAAACAACAATCTGGTTTCTTAGCTCAACACCCAATGGCATTGCGGTGTTGATTGTGGTGTAGACTCTGTCCTGGGATCTGAAACTTCAAGTCCTTGTATTTTTCATATCTTGGAGAATCACTTCTCCCCTTGATAACAAATGATCCTTCCGATTTTAAATGTTTAGTTCTTTAACTAAGAAGATAGTCTGTTATTCACAACATTGTTGTTTCTTTTGTAAAGTATCATATTCAGTTCTGTAAAGAATTTAGATCAAACCATTTAATCTTTACACTTCCAAAGTGTATACCATCTTACCACTGTTGTTATAGATTCTAGCATAGTGTTAAACTTCGAAATTATCCTCCAAGTTTAATCATGAAATTTCTTCCATCCCACTATGCAACATTATTGTCACTAAGTTGATTATTTTTGTGATTATGCAACAAACCCTTTATTAATGTAATAATTTACACTAATTTGTTTTTTCATTTGTCACAACTATTAATTGTACCTTATATCCTCATAAGATTATCTTCTCCTTGATCATCAACTTAATCATATTTATGTTCATAACACTTAAAACATAATTCATATCTGGTTTGTGGACACATTATGTCGTACATGACTAATTTGATCATTCATATGTATCGCCTATAATATGTCTCCTTTTCTATTCTTTATGAATAGATATGCTTAGTATAAGTATTAGATTTCAAAAGAAATCCTTTGCTTGGTTTGCATCAAGATGAAAATTGTTTTTTCCAACAATTAAGCACTCTCATTTTAACATGTTTGATCCAACATAGACAATTAAAGGAAAACAAGAACTATACTTTGTCCCATGCAGGCAAGTTCTATCATGAACTTTCCACTCAAACGTTATCACTGACCCAGTTCCAAAGTGGCAATACTTATACTGCATTTCATTTATTCCTTTCATCGAAATATAATTTCAATGAAACCTTTTACTATGTAAAAAATATTTCCAGCTAACAATATGTTTTTCACATAAAGTATAAGAAAAATTCTTTAGCGCTCCCACTGAATTTCTTGAGTCCTCAAGCCTCTTCACCGTCCTTGATGATGTCAAACACTTTGATCATTTCATCTAGGTGAAGATCCCAACTTATTAAATTCCTGCTTTTAGTTCCATGAATTTTAATTTTTCTTCAAGATTAGGCTTGACACAAAGTTAAATTCTCTATCTAATGCAACTAAGGTGAATTTACCTATATGAAAAGAACAAAGATAAACACAATACAAGCATAAGTAAAAGGGAAGGGAACGAGGTAACCGATATGAAGCACGTGGAGACACGATGTAATCCCGAGTTTCTCCTTATTAAGGGAGTACGTATTGTTGGAGGGGTGTGAGATTCGCAACAAAGGCCTACTCAACGCCACAAAGGCCTCACCCTATTCTCCGATGAACCCCGCCACAAAGGCCTAGTCCACCTTCCACTATTTACCTCCTTTGAGACGGGAATCGAATCCTTTATAAACAAGCTTGGGCTACACACCCAGAACCAAATTGGGGGCTCCCAACACCAAGAATCACCAAGTGTAGCAAGAGGTCTAGGTTCTCCACAAATGGAAACCCTAGACACAAATCCCTCAAGTGAATGAGGGGGAAACGAAGAACGGCTCGGTAAAGATGTAGATCGGGGCCTTCTCCTTCAATCCTCCAAAGATGAACAAGTTTGGGTGGAGGGATTGGGAGTAATTGAGGATTTGGTGAGATCAATAAATGGTCTTAAATGCAATGGACGAACTAGAGCTCAAGGAGTAAAAGGAGGGGTATTTATACCCCCTCCCCAAATAGAGCCGTTTGAGCAGGAAAATGGAACCGGAAATTCCGGTTGGCTTCTATTCTTCAGATCTGATCTTCGACTAGGTTGACTTCTACCGGAAATTCTGGTTGGAGCGAATAATTCGGTTTGAAACATCCGCCTAGCTTCTGTCCCGAACTGGCTCCTAAACCGGAAATTCCGGTTGGTATGGAAATTTCCGGTTCACTTCTGCGTCTTCAACTTCCAGTCCTTAGCCATTTTGAGAACAAACTTCAACAACCGGAAATTCCGGTTGTTCCAGAAAATTCCGGCTGATCTCCGTCTCAAAACTGGGCTGGGATTTTTTCCTAACCGAAAATTCCAGTTGCCCTGGAAATTTCCGGTTAGAAATATCCGCCTCCTCTCTGCCCCAAACCTGAGTGATCTATCTTCACCAATCTTTTGGTGATCGATGCGGATGTTGAAAATAACACATGCACACTCAACACCTCGATAAATAATGTACTTAGTATTGTTAACAAACACACAAAACCAACGGGAAAACGGAATGCACTTTCAGTCTCCCCCTTTTTGGTGTTAGATGACAATACGAAGATTTGCAATAAAACTCGACAAGTTCATGTTTGAAAACAAAATGGAAATTTCTCCCCCTACACATATGCATATCTTTTGTTTGCCTCATATGCAAAATACAATATCTACGGGGAGAGTAATTTTCAACAAGTAATACGAACATGACAAAGGAGACAGAGCAACAATATGTTGAGGAAGATGAATGAAATACCTAGTGCGTAGAGATAATAGCATGATCATACCGAAGCACAATAATAGATAATCCTCAACATAGAGCATAGATAACCATAGATAACCAAGTCTCACAAACACATAGTTCACACAAGAGAAATAGCAAATAGTTCACGAAACAAACTAAATGGACACAAGCTCTCAATAAATGATAAAAGAACATGCTTGTACCCGAACCCATGCAAATCCCGTAGGCCTAAGACTACTTCCCCCCCTTTGGCATTGAGACACCAAAAATAGATAGGTAGTGGTGCTAACGTCCCACAGACAAGCTAAGCATCCGAGTTCCAAGATGACTCTCCAGCTGACGTCTCGGAAGCACCCTCGGCGTCCCTCTCCTGATCTTCATACGCCTCCTCATCATCCTCATCATAGTCATCATCAATAGGAGCACTAGACGAAGTAGCAGTGACACGAAGAGCCTCCTCAATCTTCTCCCAAGGGGTATAGTCTTTAGAAGCCCACTGTGAGTACGAGTAAGGAACCAAGGCAGAAGGAATATCACCAGTTGCACCACTCACATGATGAAGTATCTGACGCTGAGAGCTGGACATAGCAGTGTCCCTGCGGTAAGCATGATGTTGCTCCTTGTGGATATCCACCTTCATGCAAAGCACATTGCGCTGGAACCAAGAAAGCTTCTTGGCATTACGCACAGTAATGGTGGTGTCAGCCTTGCGGGCACTATAAGGGGCATCTCCCATAGAGGAACCACCCCCAGGCGGAGGGGCAGAAGCAGCAGCAATAGACTTCCTCTTCACATGCAGCTTCTTGAAGGAATGTGCTTGCATAGGAAGCTCACGGAAGTCTCTCCCCATGGTGTCCTTGATCAACATCATGATGTATGGTCCATATGGGATAGTGTTCCCACCAATCATAGCATTGCGGCTCTCGTGAAAGATGAAGTCCATAACATCCACCTTGTATGACACAGTAGGGTCCTCGTCCTTAATACATTGCTTTGTCAGAATCAGAAGGTTGCAAAGCGGACTGGTGAGAGCATCATTGTTGCCACCACTAGGAACCAAGAAGGACCAAAAGATGCGAACTAGTTGGTCATAGAACGGGAGGAGCCCTTCCACCTTACCAATAGCAAACCCCAGAGCATACATATCAGCCATTAGCTTCTCACGTTCAGGTCTGTCCACATCATGCATACGACGTCCCAGTGGAGGATGAGAGCGGTACCTGTAACCAAGAGCCTTACCCAGCTTGAAGAACTAAGAGTCACAACGGGTGGTATGGTTCATCCACTTCAAACAACAGACAACACTCGAGCCAAACACCAATGTGGACATGAACTGGACCACAAGCGTAATGGTGTAAGGGCATTGAGTCTCCATGAGTTGCACAAGATCAAAGCTCTCAATAATACTAGAAGCCTCAGCAACTACTTCCTTGTCCTTGATGAGCTGGAACTTGGTGGGATTCATCTGGAGGACCGGAAACTTGTAGTCATAATAGATGCCAGCAAAGACGTAGGACTGCTCCAAGCACCAGAACCGAGCATCATCAATCTCCACGTCCCTCGGATTGTTGTACTAGTCCTTCTGACGAATCTGTGAAAACTATTGAGTGGTCACATCATACTTGTAGTTCTTCCTGCCTTCCTTGCCTTTATTATTCCTTGAGGATGTCTTCTTAGCAACATGATTTGCTTTCCCCTTGGCAATAGCTTTCCACGGAGGCCGAGAGTCACTAGGGTCCTCATCACTAGTGTCCTTGTAGGACGAACGCTTGCGCGGTGTTCAACTTGTCAACCTGAGACCACCTGTGAATGAAGCATATAGATGGTAGCAAGGGGGTAAGTGCACACAAGTCAATGATCTAGGAACATACAGCAAGATAATAGAGGAGCATCCGCAAAATGATCAAGTGAAAATCCTAGAGAAAATCAAAAACAGTACTGGAATTTTGGGACAGAACCCAACCGGAATTTCCGGTTCAGTTCTAAACCGGATATTCTGGTTCCACGAAACATCACTAGATCGATTTTGCAACTAGGTTCAACTCTAGATCGAAGACTAGGGATGCTAAACTATTATCTCTAGCATGCATTAGAAGGCCTAGGGAACATCCACTACCAAGCATTAATCAAGAAACCATACATCCAAGGAGGGGTAGGGTTAGGGCACCAAGATTGAAGAAAATGAGGATTACCCGCGCCCATGGATGAAAATTCTTGGATGATTTCGATCCCAAGGAGATGGAGCATAAGATCCGGCCAAGAACACGCAAATCTCGTGGAGGTAGTAGCCCTGGGGGCTAGGAATCAATGGGCGTCGATTTTGGACGAGGAGGAGGTTGGGGGAGAAAGGCAAGAACTGCCTCTCCATCCCGTGCCCCTCAGATATGAGGTGATTTCGCCGGACCGGATATTTTGGTTCAAGTTTGAACCGGATATTCCAGGTCCAGTCGGAAATTTCGGCAAAAAACTGTACCGGAAATTCTGGCTGCCTTCTGATACGAAACTTCCAAGTTTCAAAGGAGTGACTTGTGTGCTAGATAGTGTTTAGTTTTTAGGTATAAAGGCTTAGGATAGAAACACCAAACTGAAAGTAGTACTTATCCCACTCATTTGCAAGAATCAAACAAAACACCCAAATGAGTGAGATTTTCATACGAAAACACTTACCAAGGGAAAACAAGAGAAATGCAATGAAAATCAAATAAACCCCAACTAAGATCCAACTCTTCAAAAATAATAGGTTGGTGGCCTAAGCTACCATATAAGAGATCATGGTATGAAACCGCGAAGATATATCTTGGGTGCATTGCCAATTCTCGACATTGAAGCTCACAATTCAACATTAGAAAAAGAGAGATAACAATGAATTTTTGCTTTGGGCATAATAGGGGGAGGGAGAACCCAATGTGTTAGGATAACACTCCCCCTATGTCCATGCCTACACCTAAACCCAAACACGTATCAACTATAGGGGTGTGTGCAAGATCTTCAAGTCAAACTCCTAAAATCGATGATAGTTAGCTCATTCCTCAAGAACATGAATCTTGCATCACCAAGTGGCTTCGTGAAGATGTCCGCGATATTATCCTTGGTGGGGACATATGCTAGCTCAATATCACCTCTTGCCACATGATCTCGGATGAAATGATGACGAATCTCAATATGCTTCGTCCTTGTGTGTTGCACGGGGTTGTAGGCGATCTTGATGGCACTTTCATTGTCACACATGAGAGGCACCTTATCCAAGTGAACATCATATTCTTTGACGTGTTGCCTCATCCATAGAAATTGGGTGCAAGCACTAGCGGCCGCCACATAGTCGGCTTCGGCGGTGGAGAGAGATATACAATTTTGCTTCTTGGAAGACCAACTCACCAAGGACCTATGAAGAAATTAGAAAGCCCCAGAAGTAGACTTCCAATCATCTTGATCGCCGGCCCAATCCGAGTCCGTGTAGCCCTCGAGAGAAAATTGTGCCCCATTTGGGTACCAGAAACCAAACCTTGAGGTATGAACCAAATACCGAAAGATCCTATGGACTGCCACCAAGTGGCTTTCCTTAGGATCCGCTTGATACCTTGCACACACACCTGCACTCAAAATGATATCGGGCCTAGATGCACAAAGGTAAAGCAAAGAACCAATCATAGAACAATACAACTTTTGGTCCACATCTTTACCATCCAGATTGTGCTTGAGGTGGCATTTGACTTGCATAGGAGATGGCTTCTCTTTTGCATCTTGGAAATTAAACATCTTGATCATGTCTTGGGTGTACTTGGCTTGATAAATGAACGTTCCACGAGCCAATTGCTTGATCTCAAAGCCAAGGAATAATTTAAGCTCTCCCATGATGGACATCTCAAACCTGTCAGTCATAAGATTTGAGAACTCATTACTAAAAGCTTGTTTAGTTGAGCCAAAGATAATATCATCCACATAGAGTTGGCATATGAAAATCTATCCCTTTACCCTCTTTGTGAAGAGGGTGGGGTCGATCTTGCCAACTTCAAACCCACGGTCTTCCAACAACTCTCTAAGGTTCTCATACCACGCACGTGGTGCTTGTTTAAGTCCATAGAGTGCCTTATCGAGCTTGTAGACATGGTTAGGGAATTTGAGGTTCTCGAACCCCAAAGGTTCCTTAACATATACCTCCTCTTTTAGTGGACCATTTAGAAAAGCACTTTTGACATCCATTTGTTGCAATTTGAAATTATGCGAGGATGCATATGCAAGAAGAATACAGATGGACTCAAGGAGAGCCACGGGAGCATAGGCTTCATCAAAGTCAATTCCTTCCACTTCAGTGTATCCTTGAGCCACCAATCTTGTCTTGTTCCTTATGACAATACCATGCTCATCTTGCTTGTTCTTGAATATCCACTTAGTGCCAATAACATTGTGGCAATCTTTGGGCTTCTCAACTAGCTTCCAAAATTTATTGCGCTCAAAGTTATTGAGCTCATCATGCATAGCTTCCACCCAAGCGGAGTCCTCAAGAGCTTCAAACACTTTTCTTGGTTCCACCATGGATATGTGAGCTTGATGCTCACTAAAGTTTGCCAATTGCCTTCTTGTCTATCTTCTAGCTTGAACATCTTCCAAGACCTTGTTGTCAGATGCATCAATATGCTTCAAAGCTCTTCTAATCCTTTTAGCACGACGGGCTTCGATCTCCTCATTATTGCAAGGAGGAATCACTTGATCATTTGGGTCCTCGTCTTGACCGAATTGTTGGCCTTGATCATCATCATCCTCAACACTTGCATCAACTTGAGGAGAGGAGGATGAAGAAGGTTGATCTTGGCCTTGACCTTAACTAGCTTCAATGATAGGAGTTATTGCATCTTTCATAGTAACTTGGTCAATAAGAGGAGGGTCTTGAACATGTTCTTGGGTAGGTGGATCACTTGGCTCCTTGACTTGTTCTTCTATTGTAGAGGAGGGCTCCACTTGAGTAGAGCATAGTTCTTCTTGAGTTGCCATAAGGTGTCCCTCAATGGGGCAGAAAAATCCCACACCCATCCTTCCTATGGCGTCTTGAGGCATTTCAACATCTACATTAGAAACATGAAATTGCGCCACTTGGGAGCCATCATTTTCCTCGAAAACCACACTACAAGATTCTATGGCTATCCATGAGGTTTTTTAAAAGACTCTATAAGTGTAGGATTCGGCACCGTAACCACAAATATACCCTCAATGGTTTTAGATTGGAATTTAGACAACCGAACGCCCTTGATCAAATAGAAACACTTACAACCGAAGACATGGAAGTAGCAGACGCTGGGTTTGTTGCCGATGAGGATCTCATATGGAGTCTTGTCTAAGCCCTTGCGAATGTAGAGACGGTTGGAGGAGTGGCATGCGGTGGATATGGCCTTGTACCACAGATATTGGGGAGAAGAATACTCCACCAACATGGTCCTTTCCATATCCAATAGAGTTCGATTCTTCCTTTTGGCTACACCATTTTGTTGAGGGGTATATGTAGAGGAATATTGATGAAGAATACCCTCATCACTAAGGAATTCATTCAAAGTCTAGTTCTTGAACTCAGAGCCATTGTCACTCCTAATAGCCATGATTTGGACATTGTGTTGA
The DNA here is from genome assembly GCA_028641055.1 of Alopecurus myosuroides. Classification (NCBI taxonomy): domain Eukaryota; kingdom Viridiplantae; phylum Streptophyta; class Magnoliopsida; order Poales; family Poaceae; genus Alopecurus; species Alopecurus myosuroides. The sequence continues at coordinate 313,643,353 of CM054058.1, read as the reverse complement.
TGTTGCACTTGGTTGGAGAAGTCGATGATAGTTTGTTGGGTCTCACTCTTGCACTTGAATAAATAAACTCAAGTGTATCTTGAATAGGCATCAACAATAACCAAGCAATACTTTTTTCCCCCAAGACTTGCCTCGGGCACGGCACCAAAGAGATCAACATGGAGAAGCTCCAAGATCCTCTTTCATGAGATAATGGTCTTTCTCTTGTGAGGGGTATCATGCATCTTTCCTTCAACACACGACCTACAAACAAGATCTTTGGAAAAGGAAACATTTTGTTTTAGTCCGAGGATTAGGCCACCTTTGTTAATACTTTGCAAAGTTCTCATGTTGACATGGGATAAGCGGCGATGCCACAACCACCCCACGCGCGCCTTTCCAAAAAGACACATCGCTTGGGAGTTCGTAGACTTCCAAAAAGTCCACCACAAACAAATCATTTTCAACATGTCCCACGTATGGGACGTCAAGAGTCTTGCTCCTCAAAAGGACCACAATATTTTTATCAAAGAAGACGGAGAAAATCATCTTCCCAAGAGAACAAACTGAAAGTAAATTGAATCCAAGGGATTCGACAAGCATGACATCCACGATAGTGACATCGGGAGCAATCACAACCTTGCCGAAGACCGTTACCTTAGACTTGGACTTGTCTCCATAGGTGACGGACGCATCATTTTTATTTGGGTGCAACTCCAACAAAAGTTCTTTGCTTCCAGTCATATGACTAGTGAATCCACTATCAGTTATCCATTTAGACCCACCGGAAGCATAGTCCTCCAGGCATAGGCCATGAAGCACTTGGCATTGGGTCGAGAAGATTCTCATTGGGGGATTCAAACAGTGATGAAGATGATGGAGTTGAAGCAATAGCAAGAGCAGGCACTTAACTTGTGGATTCTTCTTCTTCATCATCTCTTCCGGAATCATACTCCTCTTGAGTCACTAGCACAAACTTGGTGAGGGACTTCTTGTTGAAAGGTTTCTTCTTGAAATGAGGTTTCTTATAAGCAACCTTGGACTTATCCTTGCGAATAAGCTTGCCACCATGAAGTTCCCTATTCTCATAGGAGCACTCTACAATGAAGTGGTGATTATCTTGACAATTGAAGAAAGTACTCACCCTTTGATTCCCTTCTTTGCCATAGCTAGACTTGGTCTTCTCCTCAACATATGCCTTGGCCTTGGATGGATACTTCCAAAAAATTTGCACGACAAGATAAATGGCATCTTTGAGCATGGGATCATATTCTTGATCCTTCAAAGGAGCCAAGTCCTCAATGCAAGCTTCTTGATGTTTGATCTCCCTTGATACAACCTTGGCTTTCAAAGCAATCGAAGTTCCTTTGTGCATTCTCATAGCTCTAGCTCGATTGTCAAGAGCATTCTTTGTTTGCACTTGGAAGGAGCTAATTTTTTATATCACTTGGGTTGGCGTCAAAGAAGAAAAGTCATGTCTTCCTTGAAGGCTCTTTATGTTCGCGGGCTCAAATGGCATGAGAGCACTAATGTACTTCCTCTTGATCCAAGCATCATCAATGTACTTGGTACCAACATTATTGAATGCGGTGGAAAGTGTCTTGAGCCTTCGATACATATCTTCATAGTTCTCACCATCATGCATATAGAATCCTTCGACTTCATTGCTAAAGGTATCATACCTATTCCTTTGCATTCTATCATTGCTCACAAACATGACGACAAGAGCGTCCCATGTTTCCCTGGCGGTGGAATATTGTTGAAGATGATGCATGTGGTTTAAACCCACGGCTTGTTGAATGATGGACAAGGCAGTGTAGTTGAGTTGACAATCTACGACTTCTCTTCTTGTCAAGTTCTTGGGGTCATGTGGCTTGTATCCATCTTGACTGGCCCTCCAAAGCTCAATACAAGAGGATTTTAAGTGAGTTTCCATGTAATATTGCCAATCACCAAAAGAATGTGCATCAAGTTTAGGAGGTTCTCCTCTAGGAATTATATGAGGATGTGGGACGGGAGGATTGGGAGAGTAGTGCCCTTCAACGGAGGTGTAATCTCTCTTTCCTTCCGTACCCTTATCGGTGGAGTTCTTAGCGGAAGCATCTTTAGGTGGTTCACCATAAGCCCCATTCTTGGCACCCTCCGGGTTTTCATCCGAAGGAGATGAAGTGGAGGTCTCCGTTTCCTTGGCTTTCATGAATTGCAACATGAGTGTTCACAACTCATCCATTTTTTCCTCCATGGATGAGGTCAGGGAATTTTTCAACTCCTTGAGATCATCCACAGTGACTTGCGCCACAGAACCGGTGACATCAGGATCATCGGCCATACTAAACTCTTAGGCGGTTAAGCCCGATAAAAGAGCCGAGGATCTGATGCCAATTGAATGGATAGTATGGGCACCTAGAGGGGGGTTTGAATAGGTGCTATGACCAATTTTAATTTTTCTTCAAGATTAGGCTTGACACAAAGGTAAATTCTCTAGATAATGCAACTACGGTGAATTTACCTAGATGACAAGAACAAATATAAACACAATACACGCACAAGTAAAGGGGAAGGGAACGAGGTAACCGATATGAAGCATGCGGAGACACTATGTAATCCCGAGTTCCTCCTTGTTAAGGGAGTACATCTCCTTGGAGGTGTGTGAGCTTCGCCACAAAGGCCTACTCAACTCCACATAGGCCTCGCCCTATTCTCCGATGAACTCCGCCACAAAGGCCTAGTACACCTTCCACTATTCATCCCCTTTGAGGCGGGAATCGAATTCTTTACAAACAAGCTTGGGCTACACACCCGCAACCAAATTGGGGGCTCCCAACACCAAAAATCACCAAGAGAGGTCTAGGTTCTCCAAAAATTGTAACCCTACACACAAATCCCTCAAGTGAATGAGGGGGGAATGAAGAACGACTCAGTGAAGATGTAGATCGGGGCCTTCTCCTTCAATCCTCCGAAGATCAACAAGTATGGGTGGAGGGATTGGGAGTAGTTGAGGATTTGGTGAGCTCAATAAATGGTCTTAAATGCAATGGACGAACTAGAGCTCAAGGAAGAAGAGGAGGGGTATTTATACTCCCTCCCCAAATAGAGTCGTTTGAGCAGGAAAATGGAAGCGGAAATTCCGGTTCAAACTTGAACTGGAAATTCCGGTTGGCTTCTATTCTTCATATCGGATCTTTGACTAGGTTGACTTCTACCAGAAATTCCGGTTGGAGCGAATAATCCGGTTTGAAATATCTGGCTAGCTTCTGTCCCGAACTGGCTCCTAAACCGGAAATTCCGGTTAGTATGGAAATTTCCGGTTCACTTCTGCGTCTTCAACTTATATTCCTTATCCATTTTGAGCACAAACTTCAACAACCGGAGATTTCGGTTGTTCCAGAAATTTTTGGCTGATCTCTGTCTCAAAATTGGGCTGGGGTCTTCCTAACCGGAAATTCCGGTTGCCCTGGAAATTTCTGGTTAGAAATATTCGGCTCCTCTCTGTCCCAAACCTCAGTGATCTATCTTAACCAATCTTTTGGTGATCGATGTGGATGTTGAAAATAACACCTGCACACTCAACACCTCGATAAATAATGTACTTAGTATTGTTAACTAACACACAAAACCAACGGGAAAATGAAATGCATTTTCAGCTTTTAATATTATCGATGTCTATATGTAGGATTCATTGTATCCTAACCACAAGGGCATAAGTCAAACTTATGTCCCTAGCGAGGCAAGAAGTGCCAATGCTCACAATAAATCCCTAACGAAAATATGGTGAATGTAGTAATCTTACTCCATCACCTATTATTCCCTTTTCCTTTGCTAGTACTTTTAAATCCATAGTAATTCTTGTATCATGTTGCTCATAAGAGCAACTGATCGTGTATTCTTGTGATTAAATCACTATACCCAAGAACCACACTGACTAGCAATTTTGAACATCAATAATATATACCCAAGATGGTTTTACCAAACTCTAATTTTATGCCATAAACTTTCCATAGTCCCTATTTTGGTGTTTCCTCTCTGGAGAAGAAACATTCAACATCAAGAATGACACCATGTAACATCCCAAGAAATTCAAAACTTTAAAACTAGCATGCATACATCTCACCATGGCATCATTACACAAAAATGGCATTTAAATTTAATGCCACAAATGTAAAACCTTAATTTGAATTATTAGGTAAGAAAACACCTATAAGAACCATACCCTAAATTGTTCTATAATCTTGTGGTATCTCAACTACTTGGGTCTACCCAACCACAATATTGAAACAACATTGTGCTCCCATCAATATTGACATAACAAATGTCCATGACCAGGTTAACGTGATCATCTAATATTAATGAGTTTGTCTCTGAGACATGACAAAGGGTCATAACGGTATATTTATGTTTCTACATGTGCATTTGGGTTTTCCTCTTAATCTCATATTCAGTGAGCATAGCAGTTATCGCAAAAAAAAATACAATAATCATGAAACTGATGTATTTTATTGTGTCTTGGGCATACATTTAACAAATACCACATCACGTCTCATGCTATGAAAAAACAAGTTAGACGGATCTAACGCTTGTGTTGTAACTTTTTTGTGGTTGTAGGTTCTACGGAGTGAACCGTTACTACCTACGAACAAAATCAGGCATGAATTTTCATGTTGCTAGATTGACATTGCGGGGTGATTGAAACATAGATATTACGAGAACTTCTAGAGCCTCAATCTAAATTTATCCATTACCATGACCCTTGTGTGGATCCAATCCACATGCCCTGTCCGTCATACTGTCCACGAAGCCAACCATAGTAAGACCCAAAGCTACTGAAGCACTTCTTCGGACTAGACGAGATATGCCATGGGCAATTCAAACGTCCTAGCTAGAATTTCCAGAAGTTTGTAAAAATCTCACTGTGACATTGAAAACGAGACGACACAACTTTTTGGGAATAAATCATAAACAATCTGAATATAAGAGAGCTTTCTAATATACTTGCACAAACTTATGCAATACCCGCACATACCGGTGCTCATACATATACCTACGCATAGACCGCTCTGATATCACTATTGGTGTACATAGAAGAATTTAAATTTTCGGACCTACGCAACACACATGATCTACTATGCAGGTAAAGGCATGTATAGGTCTGATTCGTTACCGACACAAAGCGCGTAAGTAGTGTCGATGATGATATCGGTGATGCCTGATGAAGAGTCCCACGTTAAGCCTAGCGGTGGGACTGTTCCCAACTCTCCGTATCCCACCTTCTGGGTCCAGTTGAGTGAGGGTAGCACATGTTACCCCTCTGAGAGTTCGCACACATACATCCGTCAAAATCATGCATCGCTTTGCCGTCTAGGACTAGACATTATAGGTTTGCAATTGAGGTGGGGAAGTCCCAACACATGGGAAAGAGAGGGAGAGAGATTAGGGCTAGGTCTAATCGAGAGATGATAATCCTCTACCAATTAGGAAAACCCCTAAACCAATTAGAGGGTCCCAAATCATAAGTTCTCATGCAATTAGAAGCGTTCTAATTAGAAGCTCTAATCCAATTAGAGAGGTTCTAATTAGAGGCTCTAATTCAATAAGAGGCTCTCTAATTCTGAGAGAGAGAGAGAGAGAGAAAAGCCCGAAAGTCAATTGTGTGTCCTCCAAAAAAGGAGGGGGTGGAGATTATAAAGTGGGATCAAGTAGGGCACTTGCCTTGGGTGGGAGGTTGGTTTGGCCTCCGCTCCCTTGGTCGACCGAAGGTCCCTAGGGAGATTTAGATCGGTCTCCTAGATGGGGTCCAATCCACCTCCTTTTATTTTATTTTTCCAGCTCATTTATTTATAAAATAAATCAGGTAAAATACCAGGGGATGGTGATGCACATAGGGATACCATGGCCCCCACCTGACAGCCCCTAAAATTAGGGTTTGCCCATAGAAGGAAATTTGTCCCTCTCCGGCATTACCCCCTTATATGGAAAGTCCTCTGAAACTCTTTCGGAACCCCGTGACCCCCATAGATAAAATCAACGACCTTATCTACTCATGTTAGAAACATATTTCTAACTTTCCGGGACATCTCATATCCTCCATTATATCTCATATAACATTCTGCCTACACCGACATTATTTACCTCTTATGGTAATTTTCCCGAAACGACTCCGATTGACACCTGACTTGTTTCTGTTATATTGTAATGACATATACCATTACCTATTGATGTTAGAAACATATTTCCAACATCTCTGAACATATCATGTCCTCCGTAATCTCTCTTGATAATTTATTTTGTCACGTCGGAATTACCAAAATGATACCCTACTCTCCTCCGGACCATCCAATGCAAACAAAAGACTTTGATGCCTTAAGTGTGTGACCCCTATAGGTTTGATAACTATAGACATGATTGGAAAACATATTTCCCAATAAATAATCAAAATCAGGGATGTGGACGTCCATATTGATTCCTACAAGTTATACGAAGAAAACTGATGAACCTGTTGGTTGTTAAGTAAATTCATATTACTTCGCGATAGCAATCAATACCCCGGGATGAAATAAATGATAAGGCTGTTATTAAGCTACTTAATCACCTTATCACATTATTCCCGATATTTGTTTTGGTTCTTTTTTACTCGTTATCGTGACATAGCATCCCCATGACTAGTGTCATGTCCTTGTCTGCGCAGACTTATTTACCGATACTATTTCACTAAGTGGATTCTGGATGTATCTCTCTATTAACTAGAGGAGTAATTTTCAATCTTGATCTATCACAATGAATGAATACTTTCGTGACCGTCAGTGTTAGCCTTTTTTATCACCGAGTTTACAGTGTGATACTTGACTATACTAAAATGATCCTTACAGTAAACATCATTGAATATTCTCATGGTCTAAGAAAGCAAACAAAATGATCATTTTGTGATAATACTATTTCGCAAAACTAATCTCGTAGTATCTCAACTACTTGGGTCATCCGAGCCACAATGTTGAAACAACATTCTGCTCCCATTAATATTGACATAACAAATGTTCATTACCAGGAAAACATGATCATCTAATATTAACGAGTTTGTCCGTGAGACATGACAAAGGGTCATAACGGTGTGTTTATTTTTTCTACACGTGCGTGTGGGTTTTCCTCTGAATCTCATATTCAGTGACCATAGCAGTTATAGCATAAGAACATAATACATTAATCATGAAACTGATGTCCAGTAGTACCGCCGCTGGATATGCCTAGATCTGGAGGTGGCCATGCGGCGGTAGTACCACCGTTTAGTGCCGCCAAATTACCCCTCGTGTTTCAAGACGCGACAATGATCATCCAGCGAACATCCCGGGCTTGGATCTGACAAATGCTCCATCGTTTCCACAACAATCTCCACTGGATAGAGCAAGAGGTTGACTCGATTTCAGAATTGCATCCCCATGCTTGGTGGCCTGAGGCGCAGGAAATCATCAGGCTCCTTGACTGCAAGCGTATTGGCGGGCGGTATACACGACGGGTCAGTTGTCCATGCTGTGAGACGGAAGCGCGACATGTCGCTGCGTGACGTCGTCCGAAAGTCCACCTTGTCTACCCAGCACTGTCGTTCAACAGGGATTCCGCAGAGCAGAGCTCCCAAGCATGTCCCGGGATGCCTTTGATCTCCATTTCTACTTTTGTGAACATGGAGCGAGCAAGAGCCGCCTCTTGACGCCACCACGGTTAAACAAACAACAATATCTTGGGAGAGTGCATTCTACCCACGAGCAGCACACGCTCTCGCACCTCCACCATGTGAAAAAGTAGTTCCATTGTTTTAATAATATACTCCCTCCATTTATTTTTATAAGTCATTTCAATTTTGTTCACATACATTCTAAAAATGATTGAATCTAGACTCATTTTCTACATGTATTCACTCATTTTACTATGTATGTTGTCAAAATTGAAATGGTAAGTGGTGTGTATTATAAAAGTGAACGGAGAGTATCATAAATAACATAATATAGATTGGTGCTCATCTATTACGCCCTCTGTATCAAAATATAAGATGTTTCAGTGTTTTCTAGATAACATGTATCTAGACATGTTTTAGTGTGTAGATTCTTGTGTATCTTATACTAAATTATGTCTAGATACATATTGTCTAATAAACGGTAAAACATCTTACATTTCGATGCGGATGGAGTATATTATATTATTATAGAAGGATTATTGTGTAAATTCACGATATGTACATGATTGTCCATAAACTGATCACGGTCTCGCATGAGCCATTTAGGCCCTGGTGTATTTGCATGCGCTTTTGTACGGCGAAGGTTTAAGGGGCCAATGAGGCAGCTGCTTTTGTAGCGCTAGATCTGCAAGTCGTATGGTGATGCTTGGCCTATGTAAGGTTCTAGCTCCATGGACTAATCTGCTTGACGCCCTTGCGGATGCTGGCCTGAGAACAAATAGATGCATGGGTGACGTTAAAACAAGACAATACTACTACCAGTGAAGAATTCCGTTTTAAAAAAAAAACTACCAGTGAAGAACAGATCTACAGCATATAGAGTATAGACATACAGATTCTTGAATAACTAACAGATAAATGTGTAGATTGCTCGCGCGGGGCCGACTGAAGCAGAAGGGTGTGACACTCGATATCAATTATGGAATAACTAATACTCCCACCATCCTCAAAAGGATGCCTCAACTTTATCTAAATTGGTATGTATCTATAAGCGTATTAGTATATAGATACAGTATGAATGAACTATATAAACTTAGACAACACTTTTGCTCCTACAAAATGTAAAATAACTGCCGGGTTTTCATTGCAATTCCATATTAGCCAACCGGTTTTACTAGTACTAGTGCTTGCTTAGTTCTGCAGTTTTAATACGGAGTAGTTGTTTCTACACAAACATAAGTAGATAGATGAAACAGAGAAAGGCATACAAAAACAGGGACTTACCCAGAGATGCGATGTGGAAATATTGGGAAGGCTGCTGTTCCTCCTGAACCTGGTGATCCTAACCGACCCCTTGGCAACGTCGTCCCCTAGGTCGCCGTCCTCGGAGTCCTCGCGCCCGTCGGCTTGCTGCCAGTGACCCGATCCACGGCTGTGGACGTTAAAGAAGTAGGACATGGAGGAAGACGAGGAGGACGCGGACGAGGACGCCGCTGGCGAACAGCAGGAGGCGTCGTGATCATGGCCGTCTTTCTTGCCACACGCTGACGCCGCCGTGGCCTTCCTCCAGGAAAACGCGCCCCCGCTCCCGCTCCTCCTGACCGGCCTTGGCGGCTTCTCGCCGCCACCTCGGACGTAGGGACCCTGGAGCACGGTGTTGGGCGAGGAGAAGGAGTATTCCGGCCTGGCGGCCGCCTGCACCTGCAGCCTCGGCGGCAGCTTCAGCGGCGCGGGGCGCGGCAAGGCGCCATCCTCGCGATCACCACCGGCTCTGGCGGTGGCGCTGCCATCGTCGGGAAGTGGGCTGGCGGCGGCAGGCGAAGGGAAGAAGAGAGTGCCTTGACGCAGCTTGGGTTTCCCAGGCGCGTCCTCCCAGAGGAAGGGCACCGTGATGCGGGACCGGAGCGGCGGCGTGGACGGTGAGTCCAGGCTGAGGACCTTGGTCGTCCGCTGCCGTGCGCGGACGTGGCTGAGCGCGGGCGTCTTCCCGCCGCTCACCATCGTCGTAGCCTTTTCCGTCCCCATATGTTCCCTCAGAGCTCGGTCGCGCGCTGCTGCGATCTTGAGAGCGTATGTACGGTACGTCGTGGATGGATCTCACGCGTAAGCGAGACGATGGTGGTGCAGTAGTATCCCAGCGGAGCGCAGAATATAAAGCCTGGTCACACAAGACGAGTGACGCACGAGACTAGGCACAGTACTAAATGGAGCGCAGGAGATGCGCGGGAGCGGGGGGCGTCCATAGGCGTGACGCTGATAAATGGAAACACCACACACATCACATATACTTGCGCGATTCCGAGCGAGTGGACATGGCCAAGGATGGATGGAGAAACCGATGAAATGGCACGCCCTTGAAGTTTTCAGCGACAGAGACAGTGGCTGGCCGGCACATCCCACAGCACCGGCTCCAGACGCGCATGACCCAAACGTCAACGTGTGCTGGTGCTGTCGCGTACGGCAAATGCACCCCTCCCCACGCTCCTCACCAGTGACAAACTACCCCACTGAATTGCTCCGTCCACCTTCAATCCAAATGGAGCGGGGAGAAATTTGCACCCGGGATGACCTACTGGCCCTCTGTTTTTCTCCGTCCTGTCAAAATCTGGGCAGCCTTCGCTTTCATGCGTTTTCATTACCGAGAATGACCAATTCTCTCCAACATGCTCCTTGCCGTTGCCTAAACGCAATTCTCTCCAACATGCTCCCTGCCGTTGCCTAAACGTCCGGGAACATGCCCACCTTTTTTTCAGTGACAACGGAAAACCTCCGTCACTCGGGGATCACCGTAACATCCCCAATTTAGACGAGTGCTTATTAGGAGTTCAAATGTGCATCGTGAGCATGGAATGCATTAAATTTGAATCTCCATCTCCTCTCATTATCTAATCTAATCTAAACTATTTATAAAAGAGCAAACTCCGTACAGACAATCGATCTCAGTCATGAAACAACATGGATCGAACGGTTAATATTGTTCCAATGTTGAGCTACAAATACAGATTGAAATTACAAAATTGCCACCGCTTTGTGACCCCGAAGCGGTACCTATTAGTACTCTGCCTAAACCAAGCGACAGAAGCCACAACCCGTTTCGACCGGATATGCTCGCGGCTCGCCTGACTCGCGCTGAACTGCAGCATGGTGGCGGTGGACCACCATACGAAGGCGCACGCGAAGGCGGTGCTCGACGCCTCGCTTGATGGACGTGGCTGAGGTCGCGGTTGTTGGGAATATGCCATAGAGACAATCATGTATGATGTAATTTCAAAAAAAAAAAATTATAAAGGAATGTTTAAGCATTACACCTGGCCTCTGCATCATGACAATGCTCACAACCGAAATCCAGAAATGAAATAAAAATACGACAAGTCAAAACAAATCATGTAGATGCAGACTGTCGATGTTATGGGGCTGCTATCCGTAGATCAAACGGCCATCCATGTGGGATGAAAATATCCCTCGCCACCCGCTCCAGCCGTGCACATGCCTCCATAAAAAGGTCTCGAAACACCCCCCGCTGTAATGTGGACCACGAACGGAGAATACCTGTGCACCTGAATAGAACCTGCATACGGGAGACATTTTTATCGTTCAAAATCTTGTCATTTCTACAAAGCCAGAGCGACCAAATAACGGCAAGTGCTCCTACCCTAATAATAGTCTTGAATCGTTTATCTACCCCATTCAACCAGTTACCAAATATATTAGCGACTGATGTTGGCTGATAAAGGTTCGAAGCCATTTGGATAGCGGACCATATAGAACGCGCAAAAGAGCAATCAAAGAATAAGTGTCTAATTGTCTCGTCACGAGAACAACCCCATGACAATTACGTTTGACAAGATTATCCTTAATAAGTATGACCCCCTTCCGAAGGTACCACACGAAGATCTTAATCTTTAGCGGTACCTTCAGACGTCATACATTTTTAAACATATCGACTAGCAAATCCGATTAGATCATAGCCCTATACATGGAATCCACCGGGAACATTCCGTTCTTAGTAAGCTTCCAACGAAATTCTTCGATGCCTGGTGTTATAGTAACCATAGTTAACCTATTAATCAGGATCTGCCAAGAAGCCAGTCTTGACCTGATTAAATCTCGTCTGAACGTGACATAAGGAGGTGATGTTTGCATGACCGTAGCCAGCGTATCATCCTTATGTCGCGCTATAGTGTATAATGCCGGATACTGTTCTCGAAGAGTGGTATTACCTAACCACTTATCCTCCCAGAACCGTATTTGCGATCCATCCTTAATCTTAAATACCCCATAGCGAAAAAATAAGTTTTTATTCGTCATGAGTCCAGCCCAAAAGTGTGAATCTCCAGGTTTCCACATAACCTATGAGACTGCTTTCGAACCAGTCAATAGTTTGAACATCCATTTACCAAGTAGGGCGGAGTTCTTGACTTGTAAGTCATGAATCCCTAGCCCCCCTTGATCCGTTGGGCGACAAACTATATCCCATCTGGCCAATCGATATTTCTTTTTCTCGCTGTCACCTTGCCAAAAAAATCTTGATCGAAAATAATCCAGTTTTTTCAAGATTCCTTTAGGCAACTGAAAGAATGATATCATATACAGTACCATATTGGATAATACCGAGTTAATGAGTACTAGTCTTCCACCTAGTGACAACAGTTTCCCTTTCCAGCTAGCAAGTGTTTTCTGCAAACGTTCTTCGACGTGGCCCCATTCTGCATTAGTCAACCTCCTGTAATGTATTGGTATTCCCAAATACTTAATAGGAAATTGACCTTGCTCTCACCCGAATAACTCGGCGTATTCTGCAACAGCATCTTGGGCTTCGCCAAAGCAAAACAATTCACTTTTATGGAAATTAATCTTTAATCCGGATAGTTGCTCGAACACTGAAAGAATTAGTTTCAGGTTGGACGCTTTCTCCAAATCGTGTTCCATAAAAAGAATCGTATCATCTGCATATTGAAGAATGGACAATCCCCCATCAACGAGATGTGGAATTACCCCCTCAATTTGACCGCTTTCCTTAGCTCTCTGAATCATGATCGCTAACATATATGCCACAATATTGAACAATATGGGCGATAGCGCATCACCTTGCCTTAAGCCTTTTTTGGTTTGGAAATAGCGGCCAACATTGTCATTGACTTTGATAGCTACACTACCTCCTTCCACGAAACTGCGAACGAGAGTACACCACTCTTCTGAGAATCCTTTCATTCTCAGAGTTTGTTGGAGAAACTCCCAGTGCACCTTATCGTAGGCTTTTTCGAAGCCTATTTTAAGAATTACTCCATTTAGTTTTTTCGTATGCATCTCATGTACAGTTTCGTGTAAAATCACGACCCCATCAAGTATATTCCTACCCTGCATAAATGCAGTATGCGTAGGTTTAACCACATGATCTGCCACCAAATTCAACCTCATGGTTGCAACCTTAGTAAAGATTTTGAAACTAACGTTGAGAAGGCAGATTGGTCTATATTGTTGTATCCTTTCTGCCTCCAAAACCATAGGTAACAAAACGATTTCCCCAAAGTTAAGGCGGTATAGCTCTAGGTGTCCAGCTTGTAAGCAACCAAACATATCGATGAGGTCATCCTTGATAACCTCCCAAAAATGCTGGTAGAACCCTGCTGGACAACCATCTGGCCCAGGTTCCTTATTGTTCTCCATTTGGACTATCGCCTTTTTTATCTCCTCTTCCGAGAAGGGAGCGTTAAGAAAGGCGTTTTCCACATTAGAGACTTGGGGAATATCATCAATTCGAGTCTCATCCATAGTAAGATTACTTACTTCAGGAGCCCCAAATAGACCTATATAGAACTTTGTGATATAAGCATTGAGACACTCTTGTCCCTCAATCAGCCCTTCTTCTTGATGGAGAGAGTGAATTCGTTTCTTCCTGTGTCTGCCATTGGCGACATTATGGAAATAACGAGTATTCGAGTCTCCTTCAAGATTAATTGAGCATTCGACCTCTGGTACCATTTGAGTTCCTCTTCTCGCAACATATTTGCTACCTTTGCATTTGATTGACTCTTAAGTTCAATCTCTTGCGTGGATAGCAATCTAGTCTCGGCGATCCAATCCAACTCATCTATAATGGAACAAAGGTGTTCTTTCTATTTTTTGAGCATCCCAGTCGTATGTCTATCCCATCCACAGAGATACTTACGCAAGTTGCGCATTTTATTATTCCATCTCCGAATCGGATTAGCATCGATGACTGGTTTGCTTCACACTCTCTTAACCAGCTCTTCAAAACTATCACGTAAAAACCAACCCAGTTCGAACTTAAACTGCGGTTGTGAATGTGGTTTCGTTGTTCCAGTTGAGAGTAGGAGGGGAGCATGGTACGACAAAGCTTCAATACGTTCTAGAGCCCGCACCGTTACCAATGGGAACTTATCTTCCCAATCGGTACGCATCAGCACACGGTCTAGTTTTTCCTATGTAGGCTCCGGAAGACTGTTTGGCCACATGAACTGTCGTCCTGTCATATAGACCTCTCTCAAATCCAAGCTATCAATAACAACGTTGAACAAGAAAGGCCTGTGACCATCAAACCGTCCATGACTCTTCTCGTGAGGAAACCTTTCCCAATGTATTCATAAAGTTATTAAGTCGTCCTTGTTTTGAACATCTAATATATGTCAATGAATATGTGATTCGGTTGTGGAACTATGTATTCATGTTGTTCATTCTAAATTGTCCTTGGTCATTAAGGGCGTGGCCGAGGTCGCGGTGAGTGCGTACTTGAGGTCGCGAGGGAACGGCGGCCACATGGGCCTGCAAGTACCTGTAGAGGTGCTCCAATCAAACTCCTACTATTCCATTCAGATTTAATCACGAGATGTAATTAGTCCCATCCACCATCAATTTGCTCTTTCTGCTCAGTATGATCTCCACTAATGTTTTATACAGGTTGCCATTCAGCTTACATGCAATGGTCTGATGGCTGTGGAACTCATTTGGGCCTACATTAGTCTCCTTATTTTCTATTAAATCCCCTTCTCTAATACAATTATTCCATTACTTGTTTTGTTCAATGACAGTACGTAGCGCTACTTGGTAGTATGATCATCAAGTGTATGCGAAAATGACAAACCATGTAAACTGGACTCCTTATAGGTATTTCCAAATACTATTTTTTCTATACTTATGTTGGTTAATGTATTTCTTTCTTTCTTTTCTTTGATAAAAGTTACCGGCTGAACTGATATTTCAATTGTCCCCTTCAATGCTAGCATTTTGTGTCGGTCATGGTCAGGATAAAAATGATCCATCTAGTTGGCGTTCATGATGGTTGGTCATGCCAATACTCAAGATGGTGGGGTGTAGCCATAGGAGCATGGTTACCTAATACATTGCCCACGCACACTGGAAAACTGATCCTCTCGCCAGCGTTAGTGGTGGAACTTATGCTAATACTCCACAAAGCTGCAACTCACATGTCTATTTTAAAAAAAAAAATACATTTTAAGAAAATTATATTTATTTTAAAAATTGGTGGCAATCTTTTTATATACACGACTTGAGAGCCTGCGGCAACATAATTTTCAAAACAATGTAGTATACATGGCAGGTAGTGCAAGTAGGATACCAGATGCGTGAGAGCGTACGTGTAGGCAAAAGCAGTCAGGAGCCGGCGACTTGCCTCTGCCATTCAATGTGAGAGATAGAGGATCATGTCACCATCTAGAGATGAAATTGACATGTCAGGATGTAGTGTTCGAATTGGTGGCGAGTAATTAGCTACTCTCCAAGCTCCCGTTGGCGTTGGTGAAGGTTGCCGGTTACCCAAGGCAGGGTGATCTGCAATGTATGCCGACAAGCCCAAGTTGGGTGGTGCGAGGCATTTCGAGTTAGGGGAGGGGGATTCGGCACCTCAGAGCCAAACGAAGTGGAGAGTGGGGGTGGCCCCGGCGAGTAGGAACATGGGATAGAGTCGTGCGATGGTGAAAGGTCGACTGCATGGAGGTGGCTGCGTTGAAGGACTGGGGCAGTATGGAAATTAGAGAAAGAAAATAGGTGAACGAGCAATTCAACATATTTTTAGGAGTGCCTGTCATTCAACTAAACCATATTAAGATGTGTCTTGTAGAGATGTGCGTGCACGTGGAAAGCTACTAGTACTATATAAAAATCACGAAGCGTTCCTTCATCAAGCCCTCATGTGTCTTGTTGCCCAACCTCTCATCCTCTCACATGATCCAGCGCCGACAGGTCGGCCGTAGTAATCGCAGCACCGCCAACTGGACCGACTGACCAGGACTAGCACACACTCTCTCCATGGCGCACCAATCTTCTTGATCGGATCTCGCGACACCACTGCGGTGTCATGGCACCATACTCGAGTTAGACTCTGAAGGCAACAAAACCGACGCAATATATACGAGAGCGACACCAACTGGCGAGTGGGACCCGAAGGACAGCTAGCTAGGAGTAGTTGGCAAGCCAGATATAAGGACCCAACATCTACTGCGAGAGGCATCACCGAATTATAGAAGCCAATAGACATTTTTGTTCCACTCTTCCTCCCCAAGGCATGCGAGCCATTCTCCACCTCAGCGTGACGCTAGCTTGTATCCCCTGATCTAGACTCGATCCGTATCCCAAGTTCGATGTGTAGCCTATAATCGAGAGAGGGTATATCACATTAGGTATCAGAGCCATACGATCCGAGCTCTCCACCAGGAAATACCAAGCAATCCACCAATATTGTTTCCTATGATGAGAGCGTGGTGGCGAAATCGAACACGGTCTGAGTGGAGGTTGGGTTCTCTCGGTACAATTCTAAAGAAGTATATTGTCACGATGTTCTGATATGGGAATTACTCCTCCGTAAAAAGAGAGATGCAATGCATGATGATGATACATCATGTGGGATATCATAATACAATAACGAGTAAAAGGAACCTTACCGGTTAACGAGATAGACAAAGTTATAGTGAACCAAAGATTGTTCCACGGCAATACCAGAATCAAGTCTCACGTAAGTTCGGTATGGTGAGTAATGGAGAAATGTATAATAGCCAACAGGTTCAACAGTTTATTTGTATAGTACCTGGGAGTCAATATGGGCGTCCATGGCTGCTCTATTGATTATTGAAAAGGAAAGAATTTCCAGTTTCATGTCCACACACTATCAAACCTGTAGGGGAAACACACTTAATTTAGGGCTGGTTTATGTGTATATCGGTAGGTCCGCATCAACAAGGAGTATCATAGGAATGGTGTTTCTGAGCGATAGATACATTTTGTATATCAGAGGGAATTTATATTTAGGGCATTAGATGTCCCAGAGTAATAGAAATAGTTTCTATTACTAACGGAGTTTATTTCCAGAGTTGTTCTGAGAGAGAAATTGAGTTTGCACACTTTACGGAGAAAATACAGTGGGGACATGAGATGTATCGGGGTGTTGGAAACTACAGTGGGGACATGAGATGTCCCGGGGTGTCGGAAATATATTTATGTCCCGGGAGGTCACAGGATTTTGGAAGAGTTTCGGGAAAAACCCGAGAAGGGGGGAGAGCCGGAGGGGGGCAGGAATGTCCCTCATGGCCGCACCCAATTTTGGGGGCTGCCATGTGGGCCCCGGGGAACCACACATTGGCACATATCATCCTTGCATGTTTTTTCCCTGGTTTTAATTGGAGAAAAAATAGAGAAAAAAGGGGAAAAGGAAAGAAAAAGGAAAGGGGAGGTGGAGTTGGACTCTACTAAGGGAGTCCAATCCGACTCCAGCAAGGGGAGGGGTGCGTCCAAGCCTCCCTCCTAGATGAAGTAGGACTCATCCCCCATTTGCTATGTCTCCCCTTCCCTCCAACTATAAAAGGACCCCCAAGACTTGAGGCCAAACCTAATTTTTGTGAGCAATTGTCTCTCAAGTCTCTCTCACTCTCTTTAGTAGAATTACAGAGTCTAATTAGCACTTCCAATTACAGCCCCTCTAATTGAATTAGAGATTGTTCTAATCAGGGTTTTGAGGTGTCCTCTTACAATTAGATCTAGCTTCTAATTAATCTCTCTCTCGGTGTTGAGAACTCCACCTCCATATAAACCTGTGGCGTCTAGTCCTGAACGGCGAAGCACTGCAGAACTGGTCCCGACGTATGTGTGCATACTCTTAGAGGGGTAACACATGAGACCCTCACTCTACTGGATGAAGATGTTGGATACGGGGAGTCGGCAACATCTCACCCACATGCTTGTGCATGAGGATCTTCTATAGGTTTCATCGACATCGTCACCAACACCTCTTCCTCTTCTACGGTTTCTGGTACACGATCTCGAGAACTAGATCGTGAAATTGTTATTCGCTTGTATCTTTGTAGATAGATCTTCGCGGTTGCGTAGTTTGCATGGCGAAATTTTTAAATTCCCATTCACGCAACCCAGTATTAATAAGGTGGCATAGTGAGATGGAAGAAATTTCATGTTAAAACTTGGAGGAAAATTCCAAGGTTTAACATTATGATAGAATCTATAAAACTAGTGGTAAGATGGGGTAACTTTGTAAGTGTGAATATTAAATATTTTGATCTAACTTGTTCAACAAACTGGATGGGGTAGTATCCAAAAGATGCACGAATGTTGTGAACAACAGACTGTCATCTTTGTTAAAGCACCAAATATTTAAACTGCGAGGATCATTGATGACTCACAAGTGTAAGGGATCTCAATAGTCTTTGAGGGTAAGTGTAACCCAATTTATTGATTTAACACAAGGGGAGTTAAACAATACTTATAAATGTTAGCAGCTGGGTTGTCAATTCAGCCACACCTGAGAAACACTTAACAAATGATATTAGTAACACAAGGTGCAATAAAAAAACTGGATGGAGTGGTGTGTGTGATCTGAAATAATAATGGAAGCAAGAGAACAAGTAATAGAACCATGTATAAATAGTAGCAACAATAGTGAAAGATGGACTGGGGTTCGTAGTTTCACTAGAGGTAACTCTCCAAGAAATAGAACCGGTGTTGGGTGAACAAACTACAGTTGGGCAATTGACTACAATTGAGACTAACTTATGACAGACTTATTCAACTGGTAAATATTTTGGCATGTGTTCCGTTTATATTTGTATACACTCTCTATGAGACTTCGTACAACATCTTTTGTCCAACCGTCCCATTGCTGCAGGGCCAAATAAGGTACTTATGATAATTAAGGTGCTTGTTCTACCAAACACCTCAACAAAACATTAGCACCTAATGAACACATGTGATCCTCAAACTACAGCCCTTCCCCTCCGATATCCCAACTTGTCACCTTGGGGTCTCGGGTTTCGGACTATAATAGGTGCATACAACTTGCAGGTAGGATACAAATAACAATTATATTCATGCAAACATAAAGAGTTCATATCTAAAATCATTATACTCGTGCACTAGTAACAAGCATTAAGAATAGCAAGGTTGCAGCAATCGCTAATTTATCAACTCAACAACTAATCATAATGTACAATTCATCGGATCCCAACAAACACAACACCAATTACATCATATGGATCTCAATTTAGAACATTGTATTGAGTAACAAGGGAGAGGGAAGAGCACCACCTAGCTACAACTATGACCTCGTAGTCCATGAGGGAAGTACTCATGAAGCATCACGAAGGGAAAAAAAAAGGTCGATGAAGAGACCCCGGGGCACTTCTCCGTCCCAGCAGGGTGCCAAAAAAGATACTTCTGTCCCCCAAATTAGGGTTTTTCGATGGCGGCTGAGATCGGATAGGTTTTTGGAAAAATCGTCATCGGTTCCTCTATTTTTAGGTCAAGTGTGAACTTATAGGCGAAGAGGCGACGCGAGACGGTGTCGGGGGTCTCCAGGGGGGCCCCTAGGCGCGGCATAGCGGGGCCACGGCTAGTACCCCCTGGGGACCGTGGGCCCCACCTTGGGCTGCCCTTTGCTCTTGGAGTTTTCCGGGGAGTTAGGCCTACTGGATTGTTTTCACAATTTTCTGAGAACTTTTTTTTTTACCTATTTCTGCAATGCACAGACAAATAAACAGGAACTAGCACTGGGAATCTTGTAAATAGGTTAGTATAATAAATGCTAGAAAACATAGGGAAAACATGTAGAAAACAAGCATGGAGCATCAGAAATTATAGATAAGTTTGGGACGTATCAGCATCCCCAAGCTTAACTCTTGCTCGTCCTGGAGTAGGTACGTGATAACAAAATAATTTTTGAGGTGACATGAAGCCAACACAAACTTGATCAACGTTATGTAAAATCATTGTAAGCTGAGATCACAGTACTTTAACAAAGGCATGATAAATATTGTTTGAACTCATGTAAACCTAGCAACTATGTTGCGCATGAAAAGTAACACAAAAAATTGATAATGAGCAATAATGCATTAAAAGTGATACATTTGTTTCAATCATAATAAAAAATATAATAAAGTGGTATCCAACTTTTCCTTCGTTGAGTACGAAAACATAAATGGTAGGACATCTTCAAAGTTCTAATGGTGACTAGATACAAATAATTTGAGAGCAATTGATACCATAATCATGAATCAATCAATAATAAATTTTGGGTCTATGCACATCAAACTCATAATAAAAACTATGCTCTTTTAATTGGTGCATAAAGTAAGAAGGTGAAGACTCAAAATAAAAGTAAAAAAGGCCCTTCACAGAGGAAAGCAGGGATTACTCATGTGCTAGAGCTTTTTATTTAATAAAAAGTATGGCTATGTCATTTATGGTAATGAAAAACTTATCATAACTCATTTCAAGCAAAGTTTCTAGACATTTGAGAGTGGTTCCCATTAGCACTTTCTCCTTTTTTTCTTATTGTTGTCACTTCCCCCCACCTTGTCTTACACAAACCAGGGCTAGCCGTAGTCATGGGTGCCCACCAACAATCATCACATGGGGAGGTGCCTTTTTATATTATTTGAGTTCATATTATGTGAGACCAGCTCTTGGCAAATTTAGATGAGCATAGATTCCATACTCATCGGGTGAAATAAGGGAGAAAAACCTTTCTTGACATAAGCCATGATAACTTTAAACTACTTCCTCATGAGTTAAAACAGGAACACAAAACATGTTTAATAATTGTGAAGATTTAAAGGTAGCACCCAAGAAATTTACTTGGAGTGGAGGTGAAATACCACATATAGGTAGGTATAGTGAACACAGTGGAAAACTTTGGTTTTTGGGAGTTGGATGCATGAGTAGAGCTCATACTCACTACTGGCTGAAGGCTAGCAAGAGAATGGGGTGACCAACTAAGAGAGAAATAACGGCCATAATCATGCACAGCGGAAAAACATTATTAATCAAGCATGAAGTGATATTACAAGTAAAAAAAACTAAATGATCATCAAGGCTAAAGGTAGCTGGTTTATATTCATAATATGGTGTGAGCATGCACCAAGTCAACCCAAGTAAATCATCATAGAGACTACCACAATACCATGCCTCAATATGATAAAACAACACATAATTTAATTTCAATGGCACATTACATAATCTCGATTATATGGGACTTGTCATGATACATCCTATACTACTAATCACACAATTAAAATAACATCTAACATGACATGCTGAAGTTTAAGCCACAACCAAAACAAGCTTCCTATTGCACGACTATAAGCCTGAAATAGTTTACTCTTCTCTAACATCAAGCAATTTATTTGAAAAAACTCTCAAAGAAAATAATAAATAAAGACCATAGAGGTAATCATATATAACATAAGCAAAACAACAAGATCTGAACAAAATTCGAGTGAAAACAAGAGCTAAATGCAGTACGAGCAAAACTAAACACTCACAGAACAATAAGAGTGAAAACTAGAGTGTTCTAAACAATGAAAACAGAGCGTGTATCTCTCCAAACTAAAATGATAGGATCCAACCATTTATTACAGCAAGAAAAAAAATCAAAGTAAAATAAAATGACGCTCCAGGAATAACACATAACATGTGAAGGAATAAAAATATAGTGTTTTGAAAGAAACTTGATGATGAGGACATGACCAGGCCGGATACGACCAAGACAATTACTACTTCCTCTAAACTTCATCAAGAAATAAGGGACATGATTAGATGCTTCTCAAGGAGTTCTCCCATGTCACTTTGGGTCCAAGAGAAGATAGAGTCCCCCTACTCCACGTTCTGGACGCAGATTCGGACTGCAGAAATATATCTGACTTACGAAGGCTATAACTTTTGCATACGGGCTCCGAATGGGATGAATCTTTTTGTGTTGGAAAGCAGATCTCGTGCACTTTCCAGCAAAATTGGTCTCAGCTCAAAATTAGATTCGAGCGAAAAGTTATGGCCAAAACAGTCCGACCGTGTAGCTGAAACTGGGCCAGGAATCCACGAAAAAGGTGTTGCGTCACCTCTAATTGGGCCCAAAGGCCTTGTACGAATTAGGGTTGGATTTTTGGTGCCTTGGGACGTACTTCCTCCTCCTTGGCCGCCACCCAAGTATCTCCTTCATATATACCCTCCATAGACCTCAGTTTAGACTCGGATTTTGTTTAGTTAAAAAGAACTCAGCTTTATTTGCTAGTCTTCGCCATAGGCACGAGTGTCGGATAGACCTCTTGTACTACGCACTTGCAGAATCCCATCTATCAATATACTTCATATTTTATCCGCAATTCTGATTGCATATTTGGTTCTTGCTTGTTCTCGATTGATTGCAGGAACTAGACCTGAGTGGTTGGGTCGATTGTGCTACGACGCTGTCAAGAACCTCCCGGAGTTGGTGTAGCGATTGCTAAGGCGCAACGTCCTCGCACGTTTGTAGTCGGATCGTCAACATCGACGCCACCCAAATCGTAGTTATCATCTCATCGAAAGGTCGGACACCTTCGCCTCTATCAAGTGGTATCAGATTTCAGGTTGCTCGGTGAGAACATTAATCCCTAGATTCGTTTTCTTCTTCATACCTATAGTACAAAGAAAAAGCCATACAAAAATATATAGATTAGATCATATTGTCCTACAACCAGTCCGAGCCTCTCGCATTTTCTTTTCAGTGCATTGCATCATTGAGTTTTCGTCTACATCGTCGTGTCAAGTTGCTGGTCTTAGCGTCTAGTCCCGTAGAGTTTCGAGTTCTTTGCATAGTTTGTCATCGCCGCTGCCGCATCACCTTGCACGCTCGCAGATCACCATTGCTGTGCACCACCAATTTTTCCGCTGCCACACCATCCACCGCTGCTCGCGCATCTCCATCTAACCGCACCG
The DNA here is from genome assembly GCA_028641055.1 of Alopecurus myosuroides. NCBI lineage: Eukaryota > Viridiplantae > Streptophyta > Magnoliopsida > Poales > Poaceae > Alopecurus > Alopecurus myosuroides. The sequence continues at coordinate 313,620,486 of CM054058.1, read as the reverse complement.
CTGCGTGTGCATCTCCATCCACTTACAATAAACCATATCCACCATCATCGCTGTTCTACAAGCTTCCATTGCACCGCCATCACCACATTGCATCGCGCCGCCAATAGCTTCCATCCGCACGCGTGCGTCTCCACTTGTCCCCGTGTGCCGCTTCCATGCTCCTAGTTAAGGGCTAGGGTTTTCTAGTTGTTTCAATCCTTGTTTCTATCAATATATTAGAGTTCTAATCAGTTTGGGACTCCAAATTCGCGACCTACAAAAAAAAAATCCGTGATCTCGCCTGACCATAGACATTGTCTGAGGTTTAGAGAGAGCGAAAAAAAAATCGTGATCTCGCCTGACCACAGACATAGTCTGAGGTTTGGAGAGAGCGAAAGCAAAAAAAAAAAAATTCGTGATCTCGCCTGACCATAGACATTGTCTGAGGTTTAGAGAGAGCGAAAAAAAAAATTCGTGATCTCGCCTGACCACAGACATAGTCTGAGGTTTGGAGAGAGCGAAAGCAAAAAAAAAAAATAATAATAATAAAAAAAAATCCCTCTCTTTAGTGCAGTTTTTTTTACTGCTCTTTGCTCATACTTCTCCTCTTTTTGCTTGTTGTTGCCGCGCCGTGACATTGTTGGTGCTATAGGCTCGCGTCTCTAAAACAGTCTAGCCTAGGACCAGCACAGTACCGTATTTGAGCGTTTATTCAACTTGCATTCCTGATTTGATTATTGCTAATTCTTGCTACTATATTCAAGCCTCCTAAAGCTCCACATATTCTACATCGTGCTTGTGACTTTCACCTGGCAATCGCTCCATCTAATCTTCAGTGAGACTTGACATCGATCGTTGCCAGTCACCTGCTGCTGTTGGGTGAGAACTTGTAAGAACTTTATTTTTGCTGGAAGGATTATGCGACTTGCCACCACATCCTAGTAGGAATAGGAACATCTATTGTGATTTGTTCTTGTCTTCTACTAATCATGGCAGGTCCGGGAGCTCGATGTAATTGGGCTTCGTCTATAGTTGGAGATGAACTGACTCCTACATCACATGAACAGCGATCACGGAAGATAGAAACACGTAATCATGTATATGATCAGGTTACTGTTTCTATGCCATCTTTTGAGGGTCGTTGTAAACCTGCTTTATACATTGAATGGGAATTTGACATTAATGCAATATTTGTTTCCCATAATATTTCTGAGAATAAGAAAGTGAAATTCGCAATTTCTACATTTACTGGTTTGGCTTCTATTTGGTGGAATGAATATTGTCATTTATATCCTGATTATATACCTATTACTTGGCATGACTTGAAACTTGCTATGAGATATAAATTTGTTCCATCATATTATACTCGTGACATGGTTAAGAAACTGAAAACCTTAAAACAAGGTAATAACAATGTAAGGGAATATTATGATAAGTTAGAAAGTACCTTGTTGCATTCACTTTTAGAAGAAAGTGAAGAAGAGTTTATGGATAGATTTTGGATAGGGTTACACCATGATATTCAGAAAAGATTACTATGTGAAGATGAGATATATTCTATAGACCATTTGTTTTGTCTTGCTTGTAAAGCTGAACAGGAAATACGAAGACGTGGCAATAAGACCGACAAGAGTTCGATGGAATTACTTTCATCAACAATAAAGAAGGTTAAACCTTCGACCACTACACCTACCATGACAACCACTCAAGAATTTGTGGAGGTCACACCACCACAAGCTCGGGATGTGTCTGCATCGCTAGTACCTACACCATCTGAGTTGGACATATATGGTAATAATAATGGTACTGATTCTGTTCCTCCACATGCTATTGATATATTCCATGAGGATTTGCATACATCATGTGTTGAGTTACCAGTTGTTTTGGTCACACCACCTATCTTAGAGAACTATGTTGCTGATTTGACTTTAACATGTGATCAAATAACCCAAGTAGCTACTGTTTTCAGTGCACCTATTATTGATGTTAATGCATCTATTTATACGAGTGCGCCCACTGAAATAAGAGTTAATGCAAACGAACCATATGACTTAATAATTAACTCTGAATTGGATCATATAGAATTTATTAAGAATGGTGAAGTTTTGGCTACAATTCATCATGTTAATACTTTGTTTTGTGTTCCAATGGATCCACCTATGTCTTTGTCACATGCTAAGCATAAAATTTCTGAAATCACATGTTTGAGTACGTTCAAAAGTGTGTATGTCCCTAATTTAACCTTTCACCTGATTGGTGATTATGGTATTAATAATAAATTTTGGGTGCATAAAATTTGTGTCACGTATGATGATATTGTTGTTTTCAGCAATCTATGCTATAGGCCAATGTATTATTGCTATGGGATTGTTCATAATTTTCATGATCATGTGATACATTCTGGTGTAGTTGATACATTAGAAACTAGTTTGTCATATCCATTATGTGTGTCCCATAAATTATTACCTAGTTGTGCTACTGATTTGTGCTTCACTTATATTTGCAATTTGAGTTGCATCTTACATATTGGACTTCATAATTATCAGAGTAGCGCAGTTGAAGCATGGTTTAAACCTGTTTTGTTGTCACATTTTATGGATTGGTTTGAACTTGTTTTTCATAAATTTGATCATTGATCTTCTGTGAGGACATTGGATTTAATATTGAGCAATAAGAACTTCTATATATGTGTTTCTTCTTATGATCATGATTACATGGTCTTCACTTACACTTGCAATTATGATTGCTTATTGCTGAGATATTTTTTGTTCCATTATGACAAGTATGTGTTATATATTTGCTATCTAAATTACAATTTTTCATTTGGGATCGATCATAGTAACATCTTCAAAGAAAATAACTTAATGCATATGTTCAATCATTTTGATATGACCTCCAACTATGGTAGTGATTTTATGCTAAGTAACTTGTTGCATGATTGCTTATGTATAAAAGTTTTGGCTAGAATTTTTGATATATCACTTCTTTGTGTAACAATGTTGGGATGGTTTAATGATGCGCATCGCAATATCAATGTTATGAATAAAATCTTCACTTATATGTGCAAACTGAGTTGCAATAATTTAATGTGGTTTGTTTCTTGCGATAATTATTTGGCTTTATATTTAACAAGACATACCACTTACCCCTGTATATATGTGTCATATGTGCAAAAATTAAGAGAAATACAAATAGATGACATCTACATCTATCATGCGTATACCTTGTCTCTTTTGTTATCCTTGTTTCAGAAGAAACAGCGCCGAGGACGGCTTATCTTTCAAGAAAGGGAGGATGATGAGGACATGACCAGGCCGGATACGACCAAGACAATTAATACTTCCTCTAAACTTCATCAAGAAATAAGCGACATGATTAGATGCTTCTCAAGGAGTTCTCCCATGTCACTTTGGGTCCAAGAGAAGATAGAGTCCCCCTACTCCACGTTCTGGACGCAGATTCGGACTGCAGAAATATATCTGACTTACGAAGGCTATAACTTTTGCATACGGGCTCCGAATGGGATGAATCTTTTTGTGTTGGAAAGAAGATCTCGTGCACTTTCCAGCAAAATTAGCCTCACCTCAAAATTCGATTCGAGCGAAAAGTTATGGCCAAAACAGTCCGACCGTGTAGCTGAAACTGGGCCAGGAATCCAGTAAAAAGGTGTTGCGTCACCTCTAATTGGGCCCAAAGGCCTTGTACGAATTAGGGTTGGATTTTTGGTGCCTTGGGACGTACTTCCTCCTCCTTGGCCGCCACCCAAGTCTCTCCTTCATATATACCCTCCATAGACCTCAGTTTAGACTCGGATTTTGTTTAGTTAAAAAGAACTCAGCTTTATTTGCTAGTCTTCGCCATAGGCACGAGTGTCGGATAGACCTCTTGTACTACGCACTTGCAGAATCCCATCTATCAATATACTTCATATTTTATCCGCAATTCTGATTGCATATTTGGTTCTTGCTTGTTCTCGATTGATCGCAGGAACTAGACCTGAGTGGTTGGGTCGATTGTGTTACGACGCTGTCAAGAACCTCCCGGAGTTGGTGTAGCGATTGCTAAGGCGCAACGTCCTCGCACGTTTGTAGTCGGATCGTCAACGTCGACGCCACCCAAATCGTAGTTATCATCTCATCGAAAGATCGGACACCTTCGCCTCTATCACTTGATATTTTTGTGCATGAAGAAGGGGATGCCTTGGACATCCCCAAGATTTGATGGTTGTACTTCTTGGATATGTAATGGAGTGACATGGGAATATCCAAGATTTATGTTTTGTCCATCCTTGATCTTCTCATATCATCCTTCTCTCCCTACACTTGAAAACTTCGTCCACCTAGAACTTCTCACAATCCTCATTAGCAACGTTAGTGCATCAAAATAATAAATCCACTTGGTCCAGTTTCAACACAATTAAAGCACTAAATTTAAATATTAGCTACTGTAACAACTTATTTTAAGGCTCTTCCCCCGGGAAAGAACACAAAAGAAAAAGATTAAGAGGCAAATACAAATATTGGCAGAAATCTGTCAAAACAGAATAGCAGGTAAAGATGATTTTTTTTTCCGAAAACCTTCTATTGCTCAAATCAAATAGTGATAAACTAATTAAAGTTATAAAACAACCTAGGGCATGTGTATATTTTCTTTCAAATCAATCCGACGTTCTGGCTAAGAGAAATAAATTCTTTGGTGGCAGCACAGAAATCTGTTTCAGGACAACAACTTCCCCAAATCACGCTACCTCTCTATTAGAGGTTACTCTTGGCACAAAAATGAAATAAAAAGGACAAGGAGAGGTTGTTACAGAGGTAACAACTTCCAAGACTCAAAGCAAACAAAATAAATTTAAAGAAAACAAAGGGAAAACATAGAGAAAACAAAGTGGGTTGTCTCCCGCAAGCGTTGTTCTTTAACGCCTTTTAGCTAGGCAAGTTATTTTAAGGGATATTATTTTATGATACAATGGAGGAAACACAAGAACACATATTTTTATCTGAGAAGCTTCCATGATATCATCCACATTGTATCCATAGTCTTGAACACAAGTGCTCAAGGTCGACCCCTATTTCATCAATGCTCACATTCTTAATAACTTCTCTTTTTGAAAAGTTTTAGATAACAAGTACAACTATTTTTTTGTATAATTGATGTTCCCTACCAATAAAGGACGTAGAAAACACCTCAAAACTGGAATCAAAAGAAACTTAAAACTGAAAGCAAAAATAACAAGGGTTGGCTTCCAATAACTCTTTCTTTATAGCCATTAAGATAGGATTAGCAATTTTCAAATATGCTCACATAAGAAATAGTAGTTGAAGAAAAAGAGAGAATCAAGAAGAAAATATGAAACACAATTAAGTATGACCCACTTCCTATGTATAGGAATCTTGCAAAGAAATAAATTAAAGAAGAACAAACTAGCAAGCATAAGAAGGTAAAACAAAAGAAACTTCAAAACTTTCAACATAAAAAAGAGATGTTTTAGTAACATGAAAATTTCGACAACCATATTTTCCTCTCTCTCATCATAATTTTCAGTAGCATCCTGAGCAAACTCGACAATATAACTATCACAGAAAGCATGTTTGTCATGATCTAAAAGCACATAATTCATATCAAGATCAAAAATAGTGGGATCAAAATTTAAAATCGGCACATCTTCCAACCCACTTTTAGCAATACTAAAAAAAAAAGATTGGTCACTATTCAAAGGTATGGGACTCCTAATAGCAATCCCATTTTAATTATCATTATAATTTATAATATCGAGTAACATAGGACCATCATCTAGAGCATTATCATATAAATTTTCCAAGCAAACCTCCTCATTATCATGCATATCAATAGTTCGAATAAATATACGATTATCATAAGATTTCTCAAAGTAGCATGGATTATCATAAATAACAGTAGAAACATCATTCTCACAAGTTATTTCATAGAGGCATCATGGTCAAAAGTATAGCAAGTATAGGTTTCATCAAAAAGGGATATGTCAAAAGAATCAATAGGATCATCACATTCATCAATAAAGCACTCATGCACCTTTTTATAAACATGGAGGGCAATCAAATAAAGTACTTATAGCAGGACGTAGCTACTCCATTCTTCATCCGTTTGTTCGGTACTCTCCTCCTCTTTTTCATCCTATGGGATTCGAGTTTTAGCAATTTCTTATTCCATAGGCTCCTGCAAGGCATTAGTATCTTCCTTTGGGGGAAAGATTATATTAATATATCTAGTAATAAAGCAATTATAACCCTTGTAATTATCACAACAATATTGAAGTATAGCAAGACTCTCAGTTGCATAAGGAGCATCATCAAAATTTTCAAGCAAAGATATAATTTCATAGGCACCCTTAAATACAAATTCCTCAATCTGTTCCACATTATAAAAGGTATAACTTCCCATAACATAAGAAGGTAAGTTTTTATCATAGTTACAAGAACATTGGAAAGAAAGGTGATTAGAATCCATAAAGCAACAAGATTTATAGAAGCAATAAGATATATCATATATAGAGCACAAGTTTCTAGCATGGATGTTTAGTTTATTTATTTTTATCCATAAGCGTTTGACAAGAGTGTTCCTTATAATATTTTTTATGATCTTCCGTGAACTCACCTTGCCAATAAGATCTAGTTTCAAAGAAATTAACCATTGATAGCAAGAACAATAAATCAAGTAAAAAAGCAAGCGTGTACTTCCCAAGTGAACTTACGGATAGAGCTATGGTCCCCGGCAACGGTGCCAGAAAATAGTCTTGGTGAACCACAAGTGTAGGGGGGCGCAACAGCCTTCGAGGGTAATTATAACCCAATTTATTGATTCGACACAAGATGAGCCGAAGAATGCCTATATGCCTTAGCAGGCGAGTTTTCAATTCAGCCACATCTGAGAAGCACTTAGCAAATGATATTAGTAACAAAGGGTGCAATAAAATAGTGGATGGAGTGGTGTGTGTGATCTGAAATAATAAAGGCAGCAAGAGAACAAGTAATAAAAGCATGTAGAAATAGTAGCAACAATAGTAAAAGATGGACTAGGGTTCGTTGTTTCACTAGAGGTAACTCTCCAAGCAATAGAACCGGTGTTGGGTGAACAAATTACATTTGAGAAATTGACTAAAATTGAGACTAACTTATGACAGACTTACTTAGATGGTAAATCATACATAGACATGTGTTCCGTATATAGTTGTATCCACTCTCTATGAGAATTTGTACAACATCTTTTGTCCAACCATCCCATTGCTGCGGGGCCAAAATAATGTACTTATGGTAATTAAGGTGCTTGTTCTACCAAGCACCGGAACAAAGCATTAGCACTTAATGAACACATGTGGTCCTCAAGCTATAGCCGTTCCCCTTCGATATCTCAACCTATCACCTTGGGGTCTCATGACCCACAAGTATAGAGGATCGAACTAGTCTTCGAGGGAAGTAAAATCCAAATTTATTGATTCTACACAAGGGAAGCCAAAGAATATTTATAAGCCTTAACAGATGAGTTGTCAATTCAGCTGCATCTGGAAGTAGACGTGCTCGCGGCAGTTTATCAGTAGTAACAGTTATATAGCAGTAGTAAAATAACAACAGGAATAAAATAGAAATAGCCGTAGCAATTGCGGGAAACAGCAGGATTAAAAAACTGTAGGCATAGGTATGGATGAACTGGTGTTGCATGGATAAGATAGTTCATATAATAATCAAAACATGGTCAATTGCAGATAAATAATAATAAGCATCCAAGTACTAGGTAAACCATAGGCATGTGTTCCATATTTAGTCGTACGTGCTCGCAATGAGAAACTTGCACAACATCTTCTGTCCTACCAGCCCCTTTGCAGCGGGGCCTCAAGAAAAACTATTGGTAATTAAGGTGCTTCTTTTAATAAAGCACCGGAGCAAATCATTTACACTCCGTGAACACATGTAATCCTCACATCACAGCCATCCCCTTCGGTTATCCCAATTTTTGTCACTTTGGGACTCGGGTTCCGGATAGCGATATGTGTAAACAACTTGCAGGTACGATCATAAACATAATTATCCTCATGAAACAATAAAATGTTCAAATATGATATCATAGCACCCGGGCCCTAGGGACAAGCATTAAGCATAACAAGTTGCAACAACGATAGAAAGTACTAACAACGGTGTCGGGGGGATGATCCCCGGGTGCCTCAAGGAGCCGGAATGAAGCAACCATCGACTGAGCACTGCCAGCATGCGTCATGGGTATCGCGTGTACGGCCACGCCCCGGCTGTTCTTCTGCCAGTCGGATGGGATCTTCACCCAGTTGCCGGATGGCCAGCCGGACGGAGACCCCGCCTGGGTAACCGCAAAGTCAAACGGTACGGGGGAGGCATGGCTACACACGCTAACTCCCTAGGCCTCCACGGGCCACAGTACAACTCTACATCGCGCAGTACACCTACTCCCCGGTTGATCGAGGTACTCAGGAATGGGCTCGGTCGTACCCGCGTACGGCCGGTGGTACTTTGTAACATCCCTGGATTTTTGGAAATCTAAAAAATCACAAAAATTTAAAACTTTTTTTTTAATGATTAAACAAGTCACAAAAAACCAAATAAAAAGAGGAGATAAAAGAAAACAATGTGTAAATTGGAATAAAGAATCCAAATTGCCTTAATTGCATAAACCCTAAAGCCTATCTCTAAAAATAAAATATGTTTCCCCATGTGAATAAATATTTCTTGGCAAACATCTTCATTAAGAGAATCTCTCTATTCTTACACAACCATAATTTAAAATCTATTAATAAGTTTTCTATTTTGATTATGTTAATAAGTTACCATGAGTGAATTACTCATATGTTGAAAACATTTTAAAAGGGCCTAGAAACAATAATTTGAACCATACAAATATTTTTTTAAATTATTTAAATCATATTTTCATAATTAACCCTCTTTTTCTATTAAGTAACTATTCATGTTTTCATCATATTTTAAAGTTATAAAATATGAAAACACTTTCGAATTGGTTTTGAAAAGTAGTATTTGATCATCATAAAGCTACTTAAATTTTATTTTACAAATATTTATATTTGTTAATTTTCTAAATTAAAAACCACATTAAGCAACTATTAACGATTTATTTAAAATTCCAAATTCAAAAATAGAAACATGTTGAAAAGTTTACAAAAATGATATGGGTTGAAAGATATTAATATTACAGAAATTTATAAATTTATTTGACCTTAATTGGATAAAGAAAACATAAATTATTAAGAAATTAAGAAAACAGGAATTAAAAAAAAATAGGGAGCTGACGTCAGCATGACGTCAGCATCGTCTTCAATGTTCAGAAACGCATCCGTATCTTCCCGAATTCAATCCCCTTGATTTCGCACGATTAAACCTCCAATTGATACGCCTCTCTGTGCCCCTTTATAGCCCGTTACCTTCTCATCAAAATCCCTCTGAAAATTCGAAGGATTGCGCCCACACACGAGAGCATTTGCTCACCGTAGTTGAGTCGTTGCCGCCGGTCGTTTTCTTCAAATCCAACGATTGCAGGTCGTTCTCGAGGTCGATTCAGTTCCCCTCTGGTTCCCCTCATCCTTTTGCACCGACCTGACCTCACGGTCAATTTTTTTTAGCAAGGAATCGGACGAAAGAGCTCGACCCGAAGGTCACCGTCGCCGCACCACTCCGGCAGTGTCGCTGAGCCAATACAGGAGGAGCTAGTCGACGCCGTCCCCGCCATCCTCTCTGTCATGCCGCGCCGTGTCTTCTCGTGCTCCTTCCCAGCGCCAAGACCCTCGGGAGCGTCTCCGCCGCCCACAACTGCATCTTCGGCCGCCGGCCCGACCATTTCCGGCAGCCCGCCGGCGAGGTGAGAAACCCCAGCCCCCTGAACCGTTAGATCTAGATCTAACACCTTCTATTAGATCACTTAACGAATCGGTATAGGCCAATCCTGAGGCGCCACGTTGTCACGACCCCGGACCCAGAGATATACATACTGTCATGTGCTCCTAGCCATGGACTCACAAGGGCTTCAGGGTTACCAGCCCCGGCCGCAACAAACAACGGCAGGCAGACCGGATTCATCGGCACGTAGTCCGGATCCCCAGTCTACTACTCCTTGTATCCATGCTAGTCATAACCAACTATGCATATCAAAGCGTCCACGAATCGAAAGAAACTGAAGGAAACGGGACCAAAGCTATACAGAGATGCTATGTGTCCAGAAAGTGCAACAACAATCGAGGGTTACTGGGGTTACCTCGCCCCAGGCCGATCACATCGACAGGCGGGCTCGGACATGGATCATCGGCTCCACAACCCCTCGACTGCGACAACTATGCAGGCATAGCCAAAACTGTATAACAATGAGCTCGAAACCAACAACCGATCAAAGCAACACTCTAGACAATGAAACTTTATTAAACAGGTGATACTAGAGTATAGCTTACAAGCAGAGGTCACACGACCCAACATTACATCAGACAACGGAAGGCAAATTATGTTGCTAATCAACAAGAACCAAGAAGGCCTAAGAGGCCGCAACATAAGGCGACGTCCCAGCCCATAGATTCCAGGCTGCTACCTGGGAACCCCGAACTACTCGTCGATGTCCACGTTGAATCACCACCGATGTGAAATCTTCTCCTGAACCAAAATTAAGCAAACCTGAGTACGGGAGGTACTCAACAAGGCTTAGTTAACCTATTATATATCTGCTAACTTCAGAAAGGTTTTATGAAGGTTATTTGCGTAAAGCCATCTTTGTTTTCCAAAGTGAGGGAGGAATAGCACGTATCATAGGATATTTTGAAAACAGATGAGAAGTCTACTCAACTACTGAAATCATCATCTTTTTGTATTCCACCAAGTCATTTCAGCACTTCGTGCTTAAAAGATCACCTCCTCCAGTTGTTCCACTATCTCATGCTACAAGGTAACCCCTCTCGGCATCTCCGAGGAGGCATCCTTCATTCGTTATCAACAAGTTTTAATCATTCCGTTTAAGTTGTCTATGATCACAAAATCCGTCACCAAGTCGTCTTTAACCGCAGACACGGCTTTTCGAAAAGATTTAACCCTGCAGGGGTGTACAACTTTACCCACACGTACCAACCGACTCTTAGTGCCACATGATTAGCACTAGCCCGGGAAGTGCCGGCAGAGGGTAGTCGATTCCCAGCCTTTACCTTGTCGAACCATATCCATGAGTCAACCCAAACAGGGCCACCCCGTCAACAGGGAGTTGGCCACCTCCTGACGGCACCTGTTCTGTGAGTCGGGAACAAGATCCGTGTACGTCCATCACTTGTCCCGGTCACGACCTAGTTTTCTCCAAAACATTTTCCGACACACACGCAGATGGAAAGCTCAAACTACGTGGCTCATGGATAAGGTTAAACAAGTTAGTCAGCCGGGCGGGGTTCATCGGCCCACGTGTGGCTGTACGCTCAGTCTTGGCTCGAAGGCGAGAACTCGCTCCTAGGGGCATGAACAGGACAAAACGCCACAACCCATTGTGGCCTCACATCCATGCCGTGATTAATCAAGTTATCAAAGGTAACTCAAATCATAAACACCTGACATTGTAGATTCACGCATTGACCAGATTCATCAACTAGGCATGGCTAAGCAAGACTCACAAGGTTTCGCGAAGCGCGCACAAACAAACCTATAGCTGCTAGGTGAAGTGGATCAGGATATCTAGGTTATGCAGTATATAGGAGAACTCTATCTACTGACATCAAATAGTTTGGAACCGAATGCAAAGTACGAGATTCAAATCACTTTGAAATCATATATGAGCAGATAAGAGGTTATGCTTGCCTTGGTTATAAGAAAACCAGATAAAGATCTTCTGGAATAAGTGCTTGACTTGTCGGTTAAGATCAAGTATTCGCCATTGGACTGCTGGCTTCTCTTCGGAGTCACGTTCTACCGAGGGGGAAACAACACCGGAAAGGAAAACAATCAACCATGGCATCGATGCAATGCACAACATGTATGCATGAGCAAATTAATGCATTGAAATAAAGCCCTAGACATGTTCGATGGGTTGCTAGGGTTCGTATGGCAGATATGAAATTTTACTGAAATTAACCCGAAATAGACCCCGGAGGGGGTTTCGGACGATTATGGAAGTGAGTGCAAGTTAAAGTGCTCAAATGGGTTTGAAAACATCATAACTAGATTGTACTTGTCATTTTGAGCAATTTGACATATAACTTTTAATTTTCTAATTTTAGTGAATAAAAACTTATTTTTCTATTTTAAATGAATTAAACAGCATTAAATAAAGCCATTTTTTTGGACTTTCTCAAACATATATGAAAATGGCATTTTTGAATAGAGTTTATTTTTCTGAGCACAACCATATTTTTATTATATTTTTCTGACTTATATTTTGGGAGATATTAATTATCCAAGTTTTATTTAATTTCTGAAATTTCCTGGAAATACCAAAATGGGGAGTTATGATGTCATGCTGATCTCACTGTGACATCACACGGGATGAACTTCTCTGATGAACATGCAATCGATCAAATTCATCGATGAATTCCGAATTGGAGGCAAAGGGGAGATGCAGCAGGTCGAGGCGAACGTGAGGGAAGCGGAGGGAGACCAATTGGTCGCCGGAGCACACGCCGGCGTCCATGTCCGCGGCGGCTAGCGGCGGTGCACGGCGACAAGCTCGGAAACGACGGCTAAAAGCAAAATGGAGAGCACCACAAGGTGGACGAGCTCACCAGGAGCGTGGGAAGAGGCTCGGTGAGGCCAGGCCCGGTCGAGGTTGGCCGGAATCGTTGAAGGTGGCCGCCGGCCGGAATTGGAGAAGAAGGGGTCGGGGCGGCGTCTGCGGGCTGTCCCGGCACGATTCGCTCCACGGGAAGGTGAAGGGGAGGCCGACGGAGCTTCACAGCAGCTCGGTTCGTCGTGGGGCAGTGTGCTGCGGCGGCGCGGCGAGGAATCCGGCGAGCTAGGGTTTGCTCTCGGTATGAAGGTACAGAGGAGAGGAGTGAGCTCGAGGTGGGGCTTCTGCGAGGGGTGGGCTCGATCTGGACTTCTCTTGAGAGGGGTATCGGGCCTCCACGTCGAAAGGCCAAGCAGGAGGTGGATGGCGGCGGCGGGCTGCCTCCCTGGCCGGCGACAAGGAAGAAGAAGTTAAAAACATTTTTACGGATAACCCCCTGGAAGAAACTGGGAAATTACCAAGGGGTCCTTTTTCATTAGAAAACTGAACAGAAAACCATTGTTTTGAGGACTTTTTTGGAAACAGAAAATTTGGCAAAAATGATATTTGGAAAGCTTGTGAAATTTCCAACAAAACCATGTTTTGCTTTGATGTGTTTGAAATAATTTTCAGAACAAGATTTTGAAAACCAAAATAGGTACCATTTGTGAGATTTTCTGAAACCATTTGAATTCATAACTTAAATTGGTTTCAACATGATTTAAATTTTTGTTGGATGCATGTATGAGATGAACACACACCACACACCCTAATGTAGCAAACTTTGGGATGTTACAAATCTACCCCCCTTACAAGAATCTCGTCCCGAGATTCCCGAAGGAGAAGAAAGAAGGAACACCGGTTTTGAACAAACTTCTCGAACCTTACGGTTCTTTTCTCGAAGAGGTTGATCCGTAGCACTTGCGAAGATCTCCAAAGGATACACCTTAGGTGAGAGGGAAAACACTTAGGAAATGATCTTCACGAAGATCGAGTATCTCATGGGTAACTCATGACAAGAATGTTCGTAAAGAACTTTTGAGTTAACAGGCATGAAATACATATCAGGATAACGGAGGGAATAGAAGATGGTTTCAAGTTTGTGGACGATAGTTCTTGAAAGGATTTAGAATATGAGCTTTGCACCAGACTTTAAATCCTTTTGGAAAAGAAAGGTTGGACAACTTATGATATCGAGGTTTCTTCGAACAGAGAACCAAGATGGAAAGTTTGGTCTTGAATATCACAATGTAATATCCGTAGACGAGGGAGAACACGAGAAAACACTGTAATCGTGCGTCGAAGAAAATTTTGATACAAGATCATGTTCACTCTTCGGAGTGGACACGAAAGATGGCGGAACTTTCACTCCAACAAAACTTTGTCGAGAACGTTGTCAAGGATCGGGATGTTACTTCACGACAGAAGATGAGTAACCACAGAATGTTGGAACACCGTAACGAAGAAGAAATTCTTGGTCACACCATAAGGATGGGTAACCAACGGGGATTGGAACACCGGAAGAAATCAGGGAATCTCTTTCCTATTGTGGTTTGGACGTAGCAATACATCTACCACATAGTTAAGATCCCATGGCTGAAGTGACTGACAAATTCACACAATGTGTGAGAAAAACAGAACTTCAAGTATAAACAACTTGAAAAAGGAAACTGGTCAATGGCGATTACGAAACACCACGAGATGTTCCCATGATGAACTTGTTTCCACTGAAACAAAGGTTTTGGAGGTTCAACGGAGAGATATTGGAAAGATCAACTTCCAGGTTCTCCTGGATGTTCTAGATACCGGTAGTAGGCTCACGACAAGCCTTCTATAGGTCATCCAGTCAAAGATGAACTCCGGTTTGGAAGAACGGGGAGGAAACTTGTTAGAATTAACCACACAAGAATTCTCATGGAGAGTGGTTGTTCTTACGGATTCAAAGGGATATGACATTAGGCCTTCCGGCTAATTGTGTCAACCACAACATCAACCATGCCGGATTTTCAAATGGACCTAGTTCAACACCCTTGAGGAAACACCAACCATCGTTACTGCTTGAGATTCGGCTCTGGTTAGTGGAAAGATAACTCAGACTCGATATGTTTGATCAGGAAGATTGCATCGGTTATCAACGAGATACATATGCTGGATTCTCAAGATATGGACTATGATGCCACACTCAAGAGAATGAGTGAGATTGCAGAACTCATGTATTAGCAACTTACAAAAGACGGTTGCACCTACATGAACTACTTGCAAAAGAACACATCGGAGTCCTTGTGGGAAAGATGATTATCGAGATAACGAAGTTCTTAAACTTCTTCTCTTTCACGAACAATCAGTCAGTGGCTTGGGGTGGATGCAAACTTCTTCAACTAAATGGAGGTAACAACCTACCATCTCAAGAGTAGTCCACACATGCATGACTGACTGGGATTATTCCCGAGGGAACAAGAGAACTCTACTCGAATCCATGGCGACAACTTTCACCAAAAGCACACGAACCCGAGAAAGTCACTTCGAACATCGAGAACACAATCTTCGTAATGAAACAAAGATGGTTCTCGAGAGTTTCCAATGTTAGGGCCAGTTATTCAACATGAACCTCTTGCAACTTGGTTAAATAAGAATGTCATCGATGGGCTCGACAACACGCTTATCAAAACACTCCAAGAAGAGGGGTTTCATATGATATATGAACAAGGCAGAACATTGGTCAGACCAAAGGACATGAGGTGTACTCGGGCCAAACACCATGAGTGAAACACCATCAAGATAGTCCTTGGATCTTTTCTCGATTTGATGATAGCCCAAATCAAATCAAGGTAGAATGATAGCATGTCCACTAAGGAGATACTATCCTGCTTCAACACAAAGGAAACTAGACATCCCTTAACAGAGGATCAAGTTAGGCAGAGCTTTTGCCTTTCAACTCTCCAAGTTGTTGTTTAAGCTCAACCTACTTGTCCAGGGTATCCAGCATAGCTTTCTTGGAGAAAGGAGTAGTTCAAACTACCCTTTATTTAGACATCATGGTCAGGTAACAAAACCTGGTGATACTTCTAGAAAGACAACCAGAATATCACAACCTACCGGTATGTCTTGGAGTTCGAAAGGAGGTTTGCTTTTCAAAGCAACTGATGTGGTCTGGAGAGCTTTGGCATGAACCTAACTCTCTGACCGAGGATATGCACCGGAATGGACGGATTTGGTAACACAGTCAACTTCAATAAGAGACCGGGTGACCAGTAGTGCTAAGAAGGATACAGATGTTTCTTAGATTTTCAAAGCAATATGAATTTCTCAGAATATCTGATGCACACATCAATGCACAGACCCATCGTACTCAAGCATTCAAGCTTGGATGAAGGGGGAGTGAAGACAATACGAGCATCACTTCATCAATAAGGCCATGAAACTCAACACGGCCTTTTGATATAAAGGAGTGTGATACTCGAAGGTGGAACAGAACAGAAGCTATTGAAACTTCTTTAATATGCGGATCACAAAACTTTGACCTGGTCCTAGAGGTGAACGAGGTACTGGAGTTTGTTTCTCCTGACATCCCAAGGTGGAATGTTCTGACGGAAAACAAGAGCAAATGCACTGGAAGAAACCAACACACATGTGCAACTTGATGTCCGATCAACGGATGGAGATTTGAGAGCAACTGGGAGGTGGAAACATGCTCAGGAGAATTCCTAAGATCACGTTGATTGCACAGGGTAATACTCATTTGTAGAACCCATGCCAAGAAGAGAAATATAGCTGAATCAAGAAGAAAGATGTGTAACTCCTGATGCTCACTCTTGTTGCGATACTTCTGGTTCCAAGAGAAACCTATGGCTATGAGAGTTGGAATTTCCTAACCACCCTGAGGTGGAACAGATTCCTAAGGATCCAACGAAACAGAACTTGGGTTAAAGGTCAGCATCCTGTACTGATGGCATGAGCATCACCTGGTTATGAAACCACATGACTCAACTCGCCGCAATTCAGCACATTCCGGGACCTTCGGTTCAAGTCCAAGGTTGAAAACATTGAGAAAGGAGTAACTACTATCTTAGTGCCACGAAGAACACTACGAATAGCAATCACGAAGTATCTTTCCAAAAACAACAACAGCTCCGGAAGAATTTGAGCAGAGGATAACGGATACATTCGAGATGAAAGAAAATCTCGAGGTTCAGGATTTGGGACTTTAGAACATAGAAGAATGTGGAATCGATACAACTTTGAGAGATTATGAAATGGAAGGAAATCTCCCAATTTAAGAGGTAACGGAGGATGGAACACACACGACTCTAGAACTTAACACTAGGTCAACTTGGGTAAAAACGTCCTTGCCATAGAAGGCACCTGAGTTTTGAATGACTAGAAGAGATAGAAAAACCTTTTCAAATCAAAACAGGTAAGGTGACCCAGAATTAGAGCGATACCAGATAAGGAGTAAAAAGAATCCTAAGAAGGTTTTTCATAATCCATTTGGAGTTTCAAAGTAGTTTTCACAAACACTAGACTCAACGTCGACCAAGCAGTAAGGTTTTCCTACAGGCAGTCCTGCTCTGATACCAAGACTTGTCACGACCCCGGACCCAGAGATATACATACTGTCATGTGCTCCTAGCCATGGACTCACAAGGGCTTCAGGGTTACCAGCCCCGGCCGCAACAAACAACGGCAGGCAGACCGGATTCATCGGCACGTAGTCCGGATCCCCAGTCTACTACTCCTTGTATCCATGCTAGTCATAACCAACTATGCATATCAAAGCGTCCACGAATCGAAAGAAACTGAAGGAAACGGGACCAAAGCTATACAGAGATGCTATGTGTCCAGAAAGTGCAACAACAATCGAGGGTTACTGGGGTTACCTCGCCCCAGGCCGATCACATCGACAGGCGGGCTCGGACATGGATCATCGGCTCCACAACCCCTCGACTGCGACAACTATGCAGGCATAGCCAAAACTGTATAACAATGAGCTCGAAACCAACAACCGATCAAAGCAACACTCTAGACAATGAAACTTTATTAAACAGGTGATACTAGAGTATAGCTTACAAGCAGAGGTCACACGACCCAACATTACATCAGACAACGGAAGGCAAATTATGTTGCTAATCAACAAGAACCAAGAAGGCCTAAGAGGCCGCAACATAAGGCGACGTCCCAGCCCATAGATTCCAGGCTGCTACCTGGGAACCCCGAACTACTCGTCGATGTCCACGTTGAATCACCACCGATGTGAAATCTTCTCCTGAACCAAAATTAAGCAAACCTGAGTACGGGAGGTACTCAACAAGGCTTAGTTAACCTATTATATATCTGCTAACTTCAGAAAGGTTTTATGAAGGTTATTTGCGTAAAGCCATCTTTGTTTTCCAAAGTGAGGGAGGAATAGCACGTATCATAGGATATTTTGAAAACAGATGAGAAGTCTACTCAACTACTGAAATCATCATCTTTTTGTATTCCACCAAGTCATTTCAGCACTTCGTGCTTAAAAGATCACCTCCTCCAGTTGTTCCACTATCTCATGCTACAAGGTAACCCCTCTCGGCATCTCCGAGGAGGCATCCTTCATTCGTTATCAACAAGTTTTAATCATTCCGTTTAAGTTGTCTATGATCACAAAATCCGTCACCAAGTCGTCTTTAACCGCAGACACGGCTTTTCGAAAAGATTTAACCCTGCAGGGGTGTACAACTTTACCCACACGTACCAACCGACTCTTAGTGCCACATGATTAGCACTAGCCCGGGAAGTGCCGGCAGAGGGTAGTCGATTCCCAGCCTTTACCTTGTCGAACCATATCCATGAGTCAACCCAAACAGGGCCACCCCGTCAACAGGGAGTTGGCCACCTCCTGACGGCACCTGTTCTGTGAGTCGGGAACAAGATCCGTGTACGTCCATCACTTGTCCCGGTCACGACCTAGTTTTCTCCAAAACATTTTCCGACACACACGCAGATGGAAAGCTCAAACTACGTGGCTCATGGATAAGGTTAAACAAGTTAGTCAGCCGGGCGGGGTTCATCGGCCCACGTGTGGCTGTACGCTCAGTCTTGGCTCGAAGGCGAGAACTCGCTCCTAGGGGCATGAACAGGACAAAACGCCACAACCCATTGTGGCCTCACATCCATGCCGTGATTAATCAAGTTATCAAAGGTAACTCAAATCATAAACACCTGACATTGTAGATTCACGCATTGACCAGATTCATCAACTAGGCATGGCTAAGCAAGACTCACAAGGTTTCGCGAAGCGCGCACAAACAAACCTATAGCTGCTAGGTGAAGTGGATCAGGATATCTAGGTTATGCAGTATATAGGAGAACTCTATCTACTGACATCAAATAGTTTGGAACCGAATGCAAAGTACGAGATTCAAATCACTTTGAAATCATATATGAGCAGATAAGAGGTTATGCTTGCCTTGGTTATAAGAAAACCAGATAAAGATCTTCTGGAATAAGTGCTTGACTTGTCGGTTAAGATCAAGTATTCGCCATTGGACTGCTGGCTTCTCTTCGGAGTCACGTTCTACCGAGGGGGAAACAACACCGGAAAGGAAAACAATCAACCATGGCATCGATGCAATGCACAACATGTATGCATGAGCAAATTAATGCATTGAAATAAAGCCCTAGACATGTTCGATGGGTTGCTAGGGTTCGTATGGCAGATATGAAATTTTACTGAAATTAACCCGAAATAGACCCCGGAGGGGGTTTCGGACGATTATGGAAGTGAGTGCAAGTTAAAGTGCTCAAATGGGTTTGAAAACATCATAACTAGATTGTACTTGTCATTTTGAGCAATTTGACATATAACTTTTAATTTTCTAATTTTAGTGAATAAAAACTTATTTTTCTATTTTAAATGAATTAAACAGCATTAAATAAAGCCATTTTTTTGGACTTTCTCAAACATATATGAAAATGGCATTTTTGAATAGAGTTTATTTTTCTGAGCACAACCATATTTTTATTATATTTTTCTGACTTATATTTTGGGAGATATTAATTATCCAAGTTTTATTTAATTTCTGAAATTTCCTGGAAATACCAAAATGGGGAGTTATGATGTCATGCTGATCTCACTGTGACATCACACGGGATGAACTTCTCTGATGAACATGCAATCGATCAAATTCATCGATGAATTCCGAATTGGAGGCAAAGGGGAGATGCAGCAGGTCGAGGCGAACGTGAGGGAAGCGGAGGGAGACCAATTGGTCGCCGGAGCACACGCCGGCGTCCATGTCCGCGGCGGCTAGCGGCGGTGCACGGCGACAAGCTCGGAAACGACGGCTAAAAGCAAAATGGAGAGCACCACAAGGTGGACGAGCTCACCAGGAGCGTGGGAAGAGGCTCGGTGAGGCCAGGCCCGGTCGAGGTTGGCCGGAATCGTTGAAGGTGGCCGCCGGCCGGAATTGGAGAAGAAGGGGTCGGGGCGGCGTCTGCGGGCTGTCCCGGCACGATTCGCTCCACGGGAAGGTGAAGGGGAGGCCGACGGAGCTTCACAGCAGCTCGGTTCGTCGTGGGGCAGTGTGCTGCGGCGGCGCGGCGAGGAATCCGGCGAGCTAGGGTTTGCTCTCGGTATGAAGGTACAGAGGAGAGGAGTGAGCTCGAGGTGGGGCTTCTGCGAGGGGTGGGCTCGATCTGGACTTCTCTTGAGAGGGGTATCGGGCCTCCACGTCGAAAGGCCAAGCAGGAGGTGGATGGCGGCGGCGGGCTGCCTCCCTGGCCGGCGACAAGGAAGAAGAAGTTAAAAACATTTTTACGGATAACCCCCTGGAAGAAACTGGGAAATTACCAAGGGGTCCTTTTTCATTAGAAAACTGAACAGAAAACCATTGTTTTGAGGACTTTTTTGGAAACAGAAAATTTGGCAAAAATGATATTTGGAAAGCTTGTGAAATTTCCAACAAAACCATGTTTTGCTTTGATGTGTTTGAAATAATTTTCAGAACAAGATTTTGAAAACCAAAATAGGTACCATTTGTGAGATTTTCTGAAACCATTTGAATTCATAACTTAAATTGGTTTCAACATGATTTAAATTTTTGTTGGATGCATGTATGAGATGAACACACACCACACACCCTAATGTAGCAAACTTTGGGATGTTACACACGTGTAAGCCCAGTCAGCCGCGCGCAATAGGCTATCCGTCGCTCTGCGCAGCGCTAAACTTGTCCAGGCCTAGTCCCTATCCATCGCCCTGCGCGGAAAATAGAAGATCTGAGACCAACTCTCTATGGAATTAATTTCCGAATAAAATATAAAATGCCTATTTTGCAGAAAATCCCCTGCATCTTAGATCTATCATATATTTTGATCCATAAACCCAAATTTAGGAAACTTGGACTTTTTGAAATCCTATGGATGTGTAGAATCTTTTAGCGTTGTTTAAATTCAAATTTCACAAACTTAAATTGGTTCAAATTTAAATATTCTTGTTTGATGAATTTTGACATAAGTCAAATTCTAGAAATTCAAAAATTGCAAATAGAATATATTTGGAAACCTTAGGATGAGTACTTTCACATCCTCTGTCCCAAAATATTTTATTTGATCAAATTAAAATTTAAATTAGAATTAAGATGTCTATTTAGTATTTTTATCATAGAATTAATTCTAGAAATAATTAGATTATGGTTCCTTAACCAAAATTGCTTCATTTGGTAACCTTGAACCAGAGACATTAGTGCCTAACAATTTTGGACACCCTTGTACCATGACCATGTATTTTTTTTACCAAAAACCCAACATAGTGATCCACCCACATTATCATGCCTTAGATTTTGTTCCATCTCTTTATCTTTGTTGTTATGGCTATTTTGGAGCCAAGACCAAGTCCCTAAAATGACCAAGTAGTGAACCTCAAACGATAGTACCATAGTTTCTATCTACTCCTCCATTCCTCTATTCTTGCTTCAAGAAATTCATCAAGTTACAAGTCAAGACTCAAGCAAAAGAAGATACTTCATTTTTCAACTTGGTGGTAACATGAAGAGCTACAAGGAAGATCATTGAAGAAATTGAAGGAAGGGCTTGGACTTCACATCAACTAGAAGCAACTCAAGGAAGTACAAGTGTTAAGAAATCTAGAAGAAAACATCTTCCTCTCTCTTTCTACCTTTTTTTTTTCTATTTGACTTAGTGGTATTTGTGCCCATCCCATACCTAAACCAAGTAGTGAAGTGAAGACCATGAAGATTTATCAGCTTCAAGAGAAGCTTAACAACAAGGAGGAAACTACAATAGAAGCATGAAGATGAACTCAAGAAGACAAACATGTGAAGACTTGGAGCCATCCACACAAGTTGAATAATAACAAGTTGTTTTGTCCAACCATTGACCCAAATGGAAAATCCCGAGACTATAATCTTGTTATCTCTATTGTATTAGAGTTATATGAACCTAGACCCACCTTAACCCAAAATGGAAAGACTAAACTAGATCACTCAAATGTTTTGATGAAAACCACTAAGTGTTACACTTTGTTATGTGAGATAGTTAGGTCACCTTGGTGAACTCTTGGAACTTCTTAGATAAATATGTTTTCAATAAAGTTTCATCACTACAAACTCAACCTAGTCCATCCCAAGTGAACCTCTGGAACTTCCTTAAAAAGTATGGAACCAAGAGAAAATGAATCTTTCAAAATCAAACCTTAACCTAATCACAATAGTTTCCTTAGCAAACTAAATTATTGTGATAGACCCTATCCTTACCTTGACCCAATTAACACAAAACCCTTTTGACTAAGTATGATGATTGTTATTATTTCTTTTCTTGTTGATTGTGAAAGTTGTTTATTGTTATTTGTTTGACTTGTTTAGATTATACGAAGAGAAACCAACCTGTTGTGAAGAGAGTGTGATTTCTTCACCAACCTCCAACAAGGCAAGTGACACATCATGAACTACCTATTATTTCCTATATGCATTAAAACTTTTGAGTAGCATGCATGATAGGAAAATCTTTGGTAAATATTACTTTACTGCCATCCAATGAGAAATTCCGGGATTGCCATGCTAATATCCTAAGTAGTGGGTAGCTACCATGTGTTATTCTGATAGTGTGGAAAACTTGAACTTAGTAGAATTGCTTAGCTATTGCTCATCAAATGTTTTATTCAGATGTTAAGGATAAAACAACTAAATTTGGTGAACCATATGGATTGATTGATTGTTTGGTGGTTGAATATGGGATGAAATATTGAAGAAGTGGTGATGTCAACCAGGTAGCACAGGAAACCCACACTAGTGGTGATGCTTACCAGCAAGGTGACACAGGAATCCCACATGACCATATTTTTAAGTGGTGATGTCAACCAGGTAGCACAGGAAATCCACACTAGTGGTGATGCTTACCAGCAAGGTGACACAGGAATTCCACATGACCATATTTTTAAGTGGTGATGTCAACCAGGTAGCACAAGAAACCCACACTAGTGGTGATGCTTACCAGCAAGGTGACACAGGAAATCCACACGTCTATGTCTTTTAGTGGTGATGCAATCTAACAAGGTTGCACAGGAACTCCACAACTTTTGTAGTTGATATAACAATTGTGGTGATGCTTACCAATGAGGAAGCACAGGAAATCCACATTGTTCTTATCTAAAGGATAAAATTGTTTTATGAAAAGTTATAGGACAAAACTGGCTTTATGCAAACTTAGCCTAAACTCCACTCAGCCAAATACACATGTAGTATTAGTCTTGCCATTTATATCCACCATAGTGTTACTTGCCAATACATTAAATTGTATTGACTCCCTTGTGGCTGCATATTCCATATTGCAGATGTTTCTGAAGACGAGTAAGGATTTCGTTTAGGATCTCGAGACTATCGCCAACATGTTTTGCCTGTGGCACATGAAGAAGATGGGCTCAATGTTGTTCTATGTCTTCCGCTGTATATATTTGTTCTCTGCTAGTCTTCTAAGACTATACAAGTTGTAATACTATTTTGTAAAGACTGGATCATGCGAAGTAATAGAATTTGATGCATTTGCATGATATTTCATTTTGTACTGTGGTGTTAGCAATTGATCCAGGGACTAGCACAATAACACAGGTGTCCCTACATTATTTAAATGTGGGAACGCTACATACTTCTATTTGAGCTAGCCTGTACCAGCCTACCCCCTCCAATACCCGCGGCGTGGGCTCAGGGTACCCGGCGTACGGCTCGAGTACGGCCGCATGGGCTCAGGGGCACCCGGGAGTGGATGCCAGGTACACATGGATGCACTCGACTCTAGTGCAGTACGGCGCCACCCGGATTCGAAGGGCGCAAGGACGTGCAACATTTGTCCGAGAATCTCCGGCTGGTCTTGTACCATTCGGCCCCACCTGTAAGCTGGACAGTCCACCAGTATATAAGGACTGTCCCGGCACTCCTACAGGGGAGACCACACACACTTTCCTTCCACTTCACTCGAACACAGCTCTAGGAGGAACGTTGTAACATGTGCATACACAGTAGAGAGATAGAACCAGGAGTAGGGGTTTTACCTCACCATGAGGATCCTGACCTGGGTACATCGTTTGTCTTCACGCTTGCTACCCAATCTCGCGCCAACGCCACTGTCTGCTAGCATGTCCCCTCTTTAAACACCACCTTCTGGTGCTACCGTGATTAACACCCACGACATTTGGCGCCCACCGTGGGGCAGATGGCGACGGATGGGATTGCGTTCTACACGGGACCACCTTCGTCCGAGACCAGGGGGCGCGTCGTCATTGGCCTCGTAGTGACCTTCGGCACCGTTGATTGCGTGATCAACAACACCGGAGCCATTGAGGGCCCCAGTCTTCCGAGCAACGGCTCCGTTGTCCAGTTCGGCGGGAACCGTGTCTTCATCGCCGTCGTCCCCGAGTTTCCCGCCAAGGTGCAGGCTTGCACCGAACGCCTCTGCAAGAAGGTGATCGATGTTGAAGGCGACGAGTCGCAAAACCATGCAGAGTGCATGGTCACCCATCACCCGGATGAGGTTCCTGAGGGGAGCCGAAACGCCACGGCGTGCGGTTCCGTCGAGGAGTTCCTCGAGAACCTCGCCGTGCCTATCGACTCGGACGTGGATCCCGAGGACGTGGCTGATGCGCTCTAGCAGGCGTGCCAGCGCCTCATCGACAGCACCAGAAATGTCGCCTCTACCCAACACCGGGTAGAATCGCAAGTACGTGAGTTCAACGTTGTGCACAACTTCACCCCCATGTCGGTTGAGCGCAGCCGCATATGAGCGGTACGCCAACGAGGGGGGGAAACCTCGTGCACGAGCTAGGAATTACCGCCGACCCGACCGTCCCGCCGAGCTTCCACCAGCCGGTCTACAGCACCCCCTCCAAGAGCATGAGGGCCGCAAGGTGAAGACCTGCAACGCCAACAGCGCCTCCTGCAGGACCTCCTCATTGCGGCCAACCAGCAGCAGTCGGCACAGAGCCGCCATGCCACATCAAGGACTCCCAGTTAGGTTGTCGCGGCCAGGCCGGAAGGCGCCGCCCAGACGGACGCGCGCGACTCCGACCAGCAGCCGGCTGGGGCCACTCATGCCGGCCGACAAGCGTCATCACCAAACCCGCAGCACGGTGACGACATCATCAACTCCGGCTACCACCCAAGACACCACACCGAACCGGCTTGAGGAGGCAGCCGGTTCCATGACAACAACAACCGGCAGTCGGGCCACTATGGCCCGTAACCGGCAGCCTCGGCAGGCCGCTACTGTCAGCTGCCTCCCTCCCCCGGGAGGCTACCAGCCGGCCACTCGAGGCGGGCACCTACCAGACATCGGCGAGCACCAGCCGGCTCGCGCGGCCTCACACGCCAGCTTCCGGCAGGCGGTGCCGGCTACCCGGGTCCCTCTCACCAACGTTCGCGATCGCCTGGGCACATTCGGCCCAACAACCGGCATCGACGCCTGGCAGCACATCAACACCCTTGAAGCGTCCAGAATCCTCGAGGAGGAGGACATGGACGGCCACCAGTGCCTTGGGCCGCGCCCAAATACGACGGCACGACTAAGCCGGAAGACTGGCTCATCGACTATGTCACCCGGGTGGGCATAGCCGGCGGCAACCGGAGAGTGGTGGTACGCTACGCACTGCTCATGATGAAGGACACGGTGCGCAAGTGGGTGAACATGCTGCCCGCCGCAAGCATCAAATGCTGGCTGGATTCCGAGAAAGTCTTCCTCACCAACTTCGCCAGCACCTACAAGCGTCCCGGCCGGCCACAACACCTGGCCAGCTGTGTCCAGCGCAAGGGCGAGAAGGACCGCGACTAACTGACGCGGTGTCCCAACCTGCACAACATGTGCGAAGGGGTGCAAGAGCACCAACCCATCACCTACTTCATCAACGGGTGCCTAGACGGCACCATGCTCAAGCACAAGATCTTCAGGGCAGAGCCTAAATCGATGGAGCATCTTATGCTTGTTACGGACAAGTACGCCACGGCGGACTCGTTCATTAAGATCCCAATACGGCTGAACACAAACGGCGCGTTAATCGCCAGCGACCCGGATAGGGCAGACGGAGCCGGCCCGAGCCACCCATCAGGTAGACCCAACGACTACGGCTGGCGAAGGACGATACCCTCGCCCCAGACAAGACGACGTCACTGGGGTGACAAACCCCAAATACACGCTGGAGGCCATGCTGAGTCATCCATGCAAGTACCATTCCACCTCCCGCAAGCCAGCCAGGCACACAACAGCCGAGTGCAGCAGGACCATCGGGCTGGCGAAGGGCGAGGGACCGTCGCCTAGGGGAGCTCCACCACCACCCCCGCCACTAGTCGGCACACCGGCTAACGCCGTTGCCAACAACAACAATCTCCTAGAGCGACCACGACCCCATCCAGCTGATCCAGCAGGAGGATCACGCGAAAATTTCCCACGTCATCAACGTCATTGAGAGCTTCGACAAGAACAACAAACGTCGGGGTACGCCGAGGTGAAAGCAACTGCGCCAATGGTCCGCCAGCCCATGGATTGGTCCAGGACCAGCCGGACGTACTACCTTCCCCGGGCTCGTACGCCCTCCTCATCGACACCATCATCGTCACCGAGAATACGGCCGGCACCTTCTCCCGGGTGCTGATCGATGGGGAAAGCAGCATCAACATATTGTACACGGATACAACCGATAAGCTCAACATCACCGAGCACCAACTGGAACTGAGCCGCACGACGTTTCACGGCATCGTCCCCCCGCCTAAGTTGTGTTTCCCTCGGAATGTCCGTCTCGACATCGTATTCGTCGACGTCACCAACTATCGCCGGAAGACCATCACCTTCGAAGTGGTGGACCACAGCAGCGCGTACCACGCCATCCTAGGGCGTCCGGCCCTCACCAAATTTATGGCGGTGCCTCACTACGCCTACCTCAAGATGAAGATGCCGGGACTTTTTGGCACCATAACCGCCACAGGCGACTACCGGCTGTCGATTAACTGCGCCGCAGCCAGCTCGCGCATGGTGCAAGCCCTGATGGTGGAGCAGGAGCTGAAGGAGATCAATCGGTAGATAGCGGCCGAGAAGCCGGAGATCCCAGAGGGAAAATGGCCCATGGGCGAGGCGCAGTTCCAGGCCCCCCGCGACACCAAGAAGGTCCCACGAAACCCCAACGAGCTGGACGGCAAGTTCCTCACCCTCGGGGGAGCGCTCAGCCAGAAATAGGAAGACGATCTCACCAGCTTCCTCCGAGAGAATCGGGACATCTTTGCCTGAGAACCAAGGGACATGCCGGGTGTACCGAGGGAGGTGGCTGAGCACCCTCTCCATGTCAAGCCAGAGGCCAAGCCGGTTAGGAAGCCGCTCCGAAGGTTCAGAGAGGAAAGAACAAGAATCATCGGGGAGGAAATTGGCCAGCTGCTAGCAGCCGGCTTCATCACCGAAGTCTACCATCCAGACTGGCTGGCAAACCCAGTCCTGGTCCTAAAGAAGAACAACACATGGCATATGGGCATTGACTACACTAGCCTGAACAAGGCATGCCCAAAGGACCCGTTCGCACTGCCCCGGATCGATCAAGTCATCGACTCCACCGCCGACTGCGAGCTCCTGTCCTTTCTGGACGCCTATTCCGGCTACAACCAGATCTTGCTGAACCGGGACGACCAAATTCGGACGTCGTTCATCACCCCATACAGGGCCTACTGCTACATCACTATGCCCTTCGGGATCAAGAACGCCAGCACCACCTACGAAAGGTGCATGCAGAAGTGTCTACATGAGCAAATCGGCCGCAACGTCCATGCATACGTGGACGACATCGTCGTAAAGAAAAAGGAGAAGTAGACTCTCCTAGACGACCTCAAGGAAACCTTCTCAAACCTGAGGCTCTACAAGATGAAGCTCAACCCCACCAAGTGCATATTCGGCATACCAGCCAGCTAGCTCCTTGGTTTCCTCGTGTTAGAACGAGGAATCGAGTCGAACCCGAAGAATATCTCCGCCATCGAGAGGATGGAACAACCAACCGTCCTTCGGGACATACAGAAGTTCGCTGGCTACCTGGCGTCCCTCCGTTGGTTCATCAGCCGGCTGGGCAAGAAAGCCCTGCCACTATACGGCCTCCTAAAGAAGGCGAACAAGTTTAAGTGGACCCACAAGGCGGACGCCGCGTTCCGCGACCTCAAGGGGACGCTCATGCAGACGCATGTCCTAGCCCCACCAACCCCAAGGGAGCCCATGCTGCTCTACATTGCCACCACCAACCAGGTCGTCAGCGTCGTCATGGTTGTCGAGCGATCAGAAGAGCGGAAGGATCAACCGGTCCAAAGACCGGTATATTACCTCAGCGAGGTATTATCGCAATCCAAGCAGAACTACCCTCACAACCAGAAGCTGGCCTACAGCGTGTACTTCACCGCCAAGAAGCTACGCCACTACTTCCAAGAGCACGCCATCACCGTGGTGTGCACGTTGCCGCTTGGGGAGATCATCGGAAACAAGGACACCACCGGCCGCGTGGCCAAGTAGGACGTTGACCTCTCCGCGCACGCGGTGCTCTACCAACCTTGCACCGCCATCAAGTCGCAAGTACTGGCAGACTTCATCATCGACTGGGCGGAGACTTAATACCTCCTCCCGGTTCCCGACTCCGCCTACTGGCAGATGCACTTCGACGGCTCCAAAATGCGTGGGGGCTTGGAATCCGGGGTCGTCATCACTTCACCCAAGGGCGAATGCCTGGAGTACACCCTCCAAATACACTTCCGGGCCTCCAACAATGTGGCCGAGTACGAGGCACTCGTCCACGGCGTCCGGCTGGCCAAGGAGATGAACATCCAGTGCATCCTATTCTTCGACGACTTTGACCTCGTCGTCCAGCAAACTTACGGCAACTGGGACGCCAAGGACAACAACATGGCCTCCTACCGGTTCTTCATGCAGCAGCTCTACGCCTGCTTCGAAGGATGCGAGTTCCACCACGTCCCACAGGCACTCAAGGAGACAGCCGACACACTCACCAAACTCGCCTCCACAAGACAAGCAATACAACCTGGCGTCTCCCTCGAGCACCTCTACAAGCCGTCCATCGCTTCGTGCTCGGGCTCCGACTCCATCATCTTGTCGGCTGACCCAGCCGGCCCAAAGGACCTGAAGCCCGCCGGTTCCCCGTCACCACCAACCGGCAAGACAACCTCATCCGGTTCCGGAACTACACCAAGAACCGTCCTTACGCTCGCCAGCCAGCCAGACCCGGGGGCTCGCCATCCGGACCCGGGGGCTTGCCAGCAGGATCACCTTATGAACCCGGGGGCTTGCCGGCCGGATCGCCTTCTGGACCCTGGGGCTCGCCAGCCGGACCCGGGGGCTTGCCAGCCGGATCATCTTCTAGACCCGGGGGCTTGCCCGCCAACCCAAGGGGACCCTCATCTGAGCCCCCTAAGCATTCAACCGCCCCCCGGGGAAAGCATGACAGAGGAGGCACGCCTGCAAGTACTCCAACACGATGCTTTCGCCAAATACCTGACCCCGAGATGGCCGCAATCCTTCCTCGACTTCCTCACCCGGGACACACTCCCACAGGACGAGGTGCTTGCCCGACAAATCCAGCGCTGCGCAAAGGCATACACCATCATCAACAACCGCCTACACAAGTGAAGCACAAGCGGAATATATATGCGCGGCGTCGAGCCGGAACTAGGCATCCGCCTCCTGGAAGACATACACAAGGGCGAATGCGGCCACCACGCGTCAACAAGAGCAACATGCTTGAAGGCCACCCGATACGGATTCTACTGGCCAACCATATCGGACGACACCGAGAAAATGATCAAGGCCTGTAACGGTTGCCAGCGTTTTCGAACGCAAAAATACACGCCAAGTACGGCGCTCAGAACCATCCCCCATCACATGGCCATTCGCCATGTGGGGACTGGACATGGTGGGCCCGTTGAAGACAGCCCAAATCGGCATGAACCACTTGCTGGTCGCAGTGGATAAGTTCACCAAGTGGATCGATGCCAAGCCAAGCAAGAAGCTAGACGGCCAAACTGTCATCACCTTCTTCAAGGACATCATCTACCGCTACGGCTACCCGCACAACATCATCGCCGACAATTGCACACCCCCATTCAAACGACCAGGTGGAGAGGGAAAACGGCCTGATCCTAGCCGGCATCAAGCTATGGTTGCTGGACCCGCTCGATCGAAGAACTTCCCTCTGTCCTATGGAGCCTCGGGAAAACGCCCAACTGGTCCACCGGCTACACGCGCTTCTTCCTCGTCTACGGCGTGGAGGCCGTCCTCCCGGCTGACATCCAGTTCAACTCACCCCGAGCCATCCTGTAAACCGAAGAGGACGCACGGCAGGCAAACCAAGACGGGGTGGACCTGCTCGAGGAAGCGCGTGATCTGGCCTTGTCCGGATCGGTCATATACCCACAAGACCTCCGCCGGTATCACAGCCGGCGGATCCATCCGCTCGCCTTCAGAGAGGGCGACCTCGTGCTCTGGCTGATCCAGGACACCAAGGGCCTCCACAAGTTGTCCTCCCCATGGGAGGGCCCATTCATTATCAGTCGGGCACTGAGCAACAACACCTACTATCTCATCGACATGCGTGGGCCGCGCAAGAACAAGGGGGACACCTCCTACGACGAGATGGAGCACCAATGGAACACGGAACTACTATGCCCGTTCCACACCTAAGTGTAACACCCCTGTACCCCTGAGCTCTCAATAAAAATCGGGGGCATCCCCGAGCACAACACTCAGATGGCCGCCTTCACACATCTATTTGTACTTTACCATTGGAAAAGGTAGCCATCTTATAACTCAAAAGTTAGTCGGACAAGTAACGTGTTAGACATCAAAGGCCCACTCTGCGGATCCAGCTGCAGACTGCAACCCGACAATTCAGCCGGCCAGAGCGGAAGCCGGAGAACCACACACGAAAAATGACTAAGACCTGAGAAACAGCCGGCTACCTAACAGCCTTGTGCGTTGACCTCCTAAGTCCGCCCATGCAAAATTTCGCAAGTGTGTCCCTGGCTAGACGGTCCCCTCTTTGGTTCCGACTTCAGACCGCAACCCGGCTAACACGGGGGCAAGAGTAAGGACCAGGAGGCTAGGAACACACGCGCAAACTTTGCTAGTCGGACTAATGCGACCACCGCTCAATAAAGTAAAAACACATAAGGATTTTCCTTTATATGGACTAATGATTTAATGAGACTCCTTAGTGCTGTCACGCAGCAGCTGCCTGGCCACGGTGCGCAACCAGCCAACCTTTTTCCAAAGATATTTGAGATTTGGCCCGCCTAGCGAGGGCAGCCGCCCCCAATCTCGGGGGCTTCACCTGGTGGGCATGCTAGAACGCTACCACCGGGTAAATCGGAAAAGGTTGGCAAACAAAAAGCAACAACAAAGACAAAAGCCCACGAGTGATTACTTCGGCATTTACGAAACAAAAGTATCCAAGTACTACAGTTTCGGCCCGCATCCCCGGGACAAGCGATAAAGATCAAGTTCATACGAGGACAAATACGCCCAGCATCCCGGGGCCTTAGTTGGTTCCTGGCGCCCCCTCATCGGCCGCCTGTTCCGTCGCTGCAGCGGGCGGGAGCATCATTGCGGCCGCCTCCTCGACGCGCGCTCCAACCGCCTCCTCTACGTGCGCCCCCGTCGGTTCCTCCACGTTCTCCTCCGGCTCCTCGGGGAAGAAGGCGTCGAGGTCCGTGTAGCCACCCAGCCGGTTGGCGGCTTGACGAACACCCGGAAGAGCCCGGAGCTCCTTGATGTCTACGCGCGCTTCTATTCTTGTAGACAATGTTAGTCCTCCAAGTGCATATGTTTGTAGAACAGCAACAAGTTTCCATTAAGTGGATCACCCAAGGTTTATCAAACTCAGGGAGTTAGAGGTCAAAGATATCCCTCTCAAGCAACCCTGCAATTAAGATACAAGAACAATCTTGTGTCCCCAACACACCCAATATACTTGTCAGGTATATAGGTGCACTAGCTTGGCGAAGATAGAGTAAAATACAAGCAGTATGGATGATTATAAGTGATAATAACAATCTAAAATAAATATGGCAGCAAGCAAACATGCAGCAGAACGGGCGGAAAATGGTGTTTCAATACTTGGAAATAAGGCCTAGGGCTCCTGCTTTCAATAGAGGACACTCTCAACAATGAAAACATAATTGAATGCATAAATATCATTTCTTCACTATGCTACTCCGAACCACTGTCCGGTCGAATAACGAACGCTAATCATTGTGTAGGGCTTTAACATCACTCCTCAAGTCTATATTCCCTCTCTAGAATACCCCAATGTCACTACGAGCGCCATAGATTAGAACTAAAGAAACGCCACAATTTCATAGGTTCATCTTCCAACACAAGATATAAATATCATGCTAAACCACGCGGTGCACGCGCTATCACCTTTACACCGTGATCAAATTGTTTACGGAGATAACAAAACCACTTGAGTAGCATAATAGATGAAGATCAATTTACATATTCAACTAGATTACAAAGCTCATGATCACATGAAGATCACACCATGGGAGAGAGAGATGAACCACATAGCTATCGGTAAAGCCCTCAGCGGAGAACTACTCCCTCTTCATCATAGGAGACAACAACGGTGATGGATATGGCGGTGGAGTCGATGGAGATGGCTTCCGGGGGCACTTCCCGGTGCCGGCAGGGTGCCAGAACAGAGATCTATCCCCGAAAACTTGTCGATGGCGGCGGCGGAGCTACGGATGTATTTTGTGGAAAAGGTCGATTCTCCTAGGGTTTATGCATCGGGGAGTATATATGGGCGGAAGGGCGATGCCGGGAGGTAGCCAAGGGGCCCACACCCCTAGGTGGCGCGGCCAGGGGGACCCGCACCACCCTATGGTGTGGCCACCCTATGGCCCCCTCCGGGGCTCTTCGGGAGTTCTGTAAGCTTCCGGGTCTTTTAGGACTTCTGGCTTTCGAATTTTCCAATTCCAAGAATATTTACAGAACAACTTTTCTGAAACTAAAAACAGAGAACTGGCTCTGTGGCATTTTGTTAATAGGTTAGTCCCAGAAAACGTGTAAAAATGACATAAAATGTAAGGAAAACATGTGAGAAACAACATGAAAACAACATGGAACATCAGAAATTAGGGATACGTTTATGACGTATCAAGCATCCCCAAGCTTAGTTCCTACTGGTCCTCGAGTAGGTAAACAATAATTTCTGAGGTGACATGCTACTAACATAAACTTGATCAATCTAATGTAAAAGCATATGCACGCTGAGATCATAAAACTTTAAACATAGGCATGATAATAAAACTTTAATAATAAAGCATAACAATTACTTTGCATCACGAAGAGTAACTCAAATATAGGATCATGAATAATAATGCAAAGAAAGATAAACATTTGTTTCAGGTATAGAGAAAGCATGGAAAAGTGGTATTTCTCTAGTCCTTAGAGTGGGACAAAACATAAATGCTAGGACACTTTCAAAGTTCATGATGAAGACTAGAACAAATAATTTAAGAACAAATAATATCACATCATGAAGTAATTATTGATGTTTATGTGACAAATGCACATAGTACTCAGAATGGCAAAAATGCTCTCTCAATTGTGCATAAAGTTAGAAGATGGAAACTCAACATAAAAGTAAAAGAAAGGCCCTTCGCAGAGGGAAGCAGGGATCACTCATGTGCTAGAGCTTTTTATTTTATTAAATAGAGGTATTACAAGTTTGATATTTGTGGAGGAATGTCTATATTTTAGGAGGGGTGTATGCTGGTGTCAACGAATGGTAAACAGACAATACAGTACGTTACAAGCCAACTGGATTCACAAGAGCGTCTCCCATGGTGAAGGACGCAACTGGTATAGAAGGTCATCCCTCTTTCTCTTTTTTTTACACAATTATGCTTTGACTGATATGATTAGGGGCAAAAATAGTGAAGATAATTTGTTTGTATTAATTTGGGGCTGGGCACCCCGCTGCCAGCTCTTCTATCATTTGGATAAGAGGATGAAGCCACTAGTCCAGGGTGTGAAATCCAATCAACAAGTGAGGTAAAGATTCTCTATTGACGTCCTCATGAGCAAAAACAAGAACACAAAACATGAGTAATTTTGAATGTTTTAAAGGTAACACATGAGAAATTTACTTGGAGTGGCAGTTAAATACCACATGTAGGTAGGTGGGAAAACTTTGATTTAAGAAGTTTGGATGCACGAGTAGAGCTCATACTCAGTACAGGTGGAGGCTTAGCAAAAGACTGGGAGCGACAAATCAAGAGAGCATAAGAGCCATAATCATGCATAGCGACATAAGCATCATCAATTAAAACATAAGAAGTATCACAAGTTCAAAAACTAAGTCGTCATGGAGGCTATTTGTGACTATTTTGTAGTCATAGACATGGTGTGAGCATGCGCCAAGTCAACCAAATAAATCATTCGAAAGAGAATACCATATATTGACACTTTACTATGACAAGAACAACTCATGAATCTTTCAGTACATATTAAACACTCTCAGCTATTTGAGGCTAATCATGCTACTCAATAACCACAAGGATTTAAAACTAAAATAACATTTAGCATGGCATGAAAAAGTCCTAGCCACAGTCTATACAAGCTTCTACTAGCACTGTTATAAATTCTACATCAAGCAGCAGTTTCTTTTCCCAACAAGCACCATACAAGATATGTTTTAACAAAAATACTCTACATGGTACAGCAAGAAAACATGAGAGTACTAACATAACACTACTAAAACTAACAGCTCTTAATAAGAGATGCATGAAAAAAAGGGTTGAACTCTGTACTAGCAAAAAGTGAACACTCACAGAACAATAAGAATGAAAACTAGAGTGTTCTAAGCAATGAAAACGGAGTGTGTCTCTCTCCCACAAAAGTATGATAGGATCCAACTATTTATTACAGAAAAGAAAACTAAACAAACTGAAAGCAAAAAATAAAATACGCTCCAAGTAAAGCACATAAGATGTGACTGAATAAAAATATAATTTCACTAGAAGTGACCTGATAATTTGTTGGTGAAGAAGGGGATGCCTTGGGCATTCCCAAGCTTAGACGCTTGAGTCTTCTTGGAATTTTCTTGGATGTACCACCGGGGCATCCTCAAGATTAGTTTTTTCACTCTTCTTGATCACATCATATCATCCTCTTCTCTTGACCCTTGAAAACTTCCTTCACACCAAAATTCTCACAATCTTCATTAGCAACGTTAGTGCAATAGAAATAATAAACTCACATGGTTCAGTTTCAACACAAGACTAGCACTCAAAAACACATTAGATAATGTCACAACTTCTTTTAAAACTCTTTTTCTCTACCGAACACCAAAAGAAAGAGATTAAGATGCAAATGCAATTATTGGCAGAAATCTGTCAAAACAAAACATCAGGCAGAGATCGATTTTTTCTAAAATCTTCTGTTGCTCAAATCAAAAAGTGGTCAACTAAGAAAAATTGCGTATATAGCCCAGGATTAAGTACAAAAAAGCTCAGGTCATTTTGAATTTTCTGTGATTTTATACGTAATTAACAGTGGACAGCAGAAATCTGTTTCCTGCGCAGAAATCTGAAATATAGTGTTAACTTTCCACTGGAGGCTTTACTTGGCTCAAAAAAACACAAAAGAAAAGATACAGAGGGGTTGCTAAGGAAATATACAACACCCAGGTTCAAAGCACACCAAAGAAAACAAAGGAAAAAAGAGAAATAAAACGGGTTGTCTCCCGGTAGCGCTTTTCTTTAACGCCTTTCAGATAGGCACAATGATTTTTAAAAGATGCTCACATAAGAATAAGAGTTGAATCACAATAGAGCATAAATAAGCAAATGTAAAAAAAAATTCTAGCCCACTTCCTATGAAAAATAATCTTGCAGAAAAACAAGTCATGAAAACACAAAGCAACAAGCATAGGAAAGCAAAATAAGTGCAACTTCAAAAGTTTAAACAAAAAGAGAGGAAACTTAATATTTTTGAGATGCATAAAACCATGTTTCCCTCTCTTATGATAAATTTCAGTAGCATCATGAATAAAATTAACAATATAACTATCATATGAAACATTCTTATCATGAGCCACATGCATAAAAGAATTATTACTCTCCACATAAGCATAGTCATTCTTATTAATAACAACGGGAGGAAGATTATCATAAAGAACTCGAAAATGATAGACAAGTTGCATATTAAAGAGATGGTTTTGGTTAATCCCACCATAATTTTGGCAAGTTTCATGAGAATGATTGTAATTATAGCCTATGCTATGACTTTCTTTATAATAATTATCAAATACTGGAGGCATATTGAAATCATAATTAATTTTCTCCTCAATAGTAGGTGGACTAAAAATGTTATATTCATCATTGCAATAATCATATATTGGAGGCATAGTATCATCACAGGCAATAAAATATTTGTCTTCCAAAATGCCTTCATTTGTAAACATATCATCATTTTTACTAGGAGGAGATGTACCAAGCATGTAATCATTAATAGCAAAGGGATTTTCAAACACATCATCCACAAGTTTAGAGCTTTATATATCATCATTGGAAGGAACATGGATGGTACTAATAGTACACCAATTATTATCATCATTTTCAAAATTGGTAACAAACAAATTTTCAATATCAAAAGTAGTGTGTTTATCCCAATCATGATCACTTTCATAAATAATAGGCATAGGAAAATAATCGAGGTCAGACTCATCAGCAAAAGCTGAAATATGAGCAACATGCTTCGGGGGGTATACTGTTACCTCTATTTTTTTACTCCTCCTCTTCTTCTTCCTCTTATTCCCCTCTTTAGGAGGGAGAGGCTAAAAAAGGAGCTTCTCCACATACCCTGGTTTATTATCAGAAACAATAGAAAGAACTTTGGAGGATTTCTCCTCTTCATTAATAAGAACAAAATACATATTAGTCCTGTCTTATTTTGGTAAAGTCTCATCTTTTATAATATTTTTTATGTAAGTATTTGCATGACAACTATCAACACAATAAAGATGGCATTCATGCAAGACACTATTTACATCAAAAGCACTCATATCTATCAAAGAAGTTTTTTTAATAACTCTTCACACCCCATAAATAATGTAAGTTCATCATGCTCATTAGGGGTGATCATGTCATCACAATACAAACTTGCAGTACTCATAGGATTCGAAAGGAAACTATCATGGCCTGAGCATTGGAAATTAAAATGATCCACTTCATAGCAAAGTTCACAAATAAAAGGATAGAGGGCACAGACTTTTTCACCAAGATAATCTAGAGCCCTACTCCACATTCTTGTTTTTTCATTCCTATGATGGATACAATATTCTTCTTCAATTTGATTCTTTTCACAAGGTCTAAGTGCTCCACAAAAATTAACATGCTTATAAAAAATAGTACTTTCGGAAGTTTGAGCATGTTTATTGCAATCATCAATAACAATTTCATTTTCCATGCAAGTGTCTTTAAAAAGTTCATGATATATGTCCCAATTTCCTTTAGGAATATTAAGATAAGAAGCAAAGGATCTATACCAACCAACAGCTATTTGAGGATCAAGATCATATTTAGCATTAAGCTCATGAAAATCAGCAGTTTCAGCAAAATTCTTAATGCAATCATACTCATAGTTTATACTTGACTATTTACCTTTGTTGTTATTCCAATATTCACTTGTCGCACCCGGACTTCTAAAGGATACTCGCCGTTCCGTTGAACAGTAGTAGATTGGATTACGGGGCTTACCGGCACCCGCGTCCTCTTACGAGTAGGCCAACACACGTATGTGTGACAACCAACCCCTATCTGTTCAGCGTCGACGTAAACTATCCCATAGAAATCAGGACACTACCATTGACGTACTTCATACCATACACACATGGTACGTCAACGGTTGTAACAAAATGATAGCACAACATATCTCTAAGACACAAAAGATTGAAATAAGTTGCAAATAGCTCTCACTAGAGCAGAGATAGCAAATACAATCATCCAGAGGACACATGTCCCAACATAACATCATTACATCTCAGCGGAAGCATTCAAAGGGTCTGAGTACAGACAAATCCCAAATAGGCTTTAGAAGCCGGGAAATGAAAGAAAGACGGAGCCCATCCACATAGTCTCGGATCCTGCCCGGGTCCGCTACCTACTCGTCAGCAGCCTCGTCAAACTCCACGTAGTGTCCGTCACTGGGATCCTCGTAAGCGTAGTCTGCGGAAACCACAGCCCCAAAGGGGTCAGCACATAAACGTACTGGCAAGCAAGACTCACAATTCACCAAAGTGTAGCCCGTCAACACCAAGCACAGATGCCTTGGGTTCAACGGAAGAAGGGGGATATAAAAGATGCTGCAACTGGCTGCGCTAACCAACTACAAAGATTCTACCAATTCCGGCTAACAGAAAGAAGATAAGATATCGTATAGTAACCAACTGAAAGATAACCTCAAACAAACCCATCCTGGATCTCGCCCCTTATCCAAAGAAGCAATCCGAGGATAACTCACACAGTTGGATTAATGAATAATGTATCAAATTGTTGTGTCAATAATACTATTACTAGTCAAGTTATCATTAGTTAGGTGTAAGTTGTCTGAGTACTTGTTAGCCAGTACGTTCACCAAGTCAACCATAACCGCGGAAAACACGGCTTCTCGAGAAGATTTATCCCTGCAGGGGTGCACCAATTTGGCCGTACACGTAAGAATAACCCGCCAGATGGGATGCCTCCTACCAAGCGGGGCACTCAACACAACTCAACTCTTCTTCGCATCAAGCCCAAAGCACCTTGGGCGCACGGCTAATCGAGCCCCGAAGAAAGGGGACCCTCATAGCACTCTAGGAACGTGTCCCCCTATATGCCGACTACAAAAGTTCCACCCTGCGCTGGGCTCGCAAAAACATGCATGCGGCAAATGGAAAACACGAACTAAATGAGGCGATTTGGACGAGATGCGAATCGAATCAAATTGAGGGGGGCGCCCATACACGCTTCCCACATGCGGATAGTGCGCTCATCATGGATCAGTAGACAAGACCCTTTTCCTATTAGGGTCGACACTAGAAGGCCTCAAAACCACACAGGGCCTCCTGTCGGTGCCTTATCAGCATATTATTATTAACAGGTTGATTGATTAACATCGATCCCCCATAACATAATAGAAATATAGTAACAGAAAGTAACGGGTAACAGACTCGAGCAAAACAACCTAAGCATGCTAGTAAGACACTGGCTCAAACAATGAGGTTGTAGGGTGGAGGTGAGGCAATATCAGGGTTAAGGGATTCATGTGATAGGTTCGTAACAGAAACAACTATACATAGGGCTAGCAAAATAGACAACGGAAAGTATCGATAACCAATGTTGAAAAGGAACACAGTGGTTAAGGTGAGTGATAACTTGCCTGCAAACTCAGCAGCCTGGTACTGAGCTAGATCCTCAGAAGGGGTGTCGTAAGTATCGTCTGTCTCAACGTCGTCGTCTATCCGAGAAGAAGCAAACAAACAATGCAGAAATATAAACAATCAATATCATGGCATAGTGCACAATCAAGGGATGATACATGTCAAGTTAAATGGATGCATCAAAATAAACTAGTGGAATTGGTAACACAATTTAAGTGGACACATATGCAATTTTGAGTTGCATATGAAAAGCCCACTAAATAAGGTTGGAATATTTGTTTTTCAACTAATCAACAGGTGAAAGTGGATTAGTATGATGCATGGATGAGGAAAACAACAAAATAACAACAATAGAACCACTTGGAAATAAGGTTTACTAATTTAGAAATTTATTTATTAAGTTAGGGAATTTTTGGTTACTTAAAGGGACTACACAAATAGTTGTTGTTTTCACCAATTTAAATTGTGCAAAATAAATAACAAAATTCATATTTGAAAAGAATACAAAATTTTAGTTGGATTACATGTTTCAAATATTGAAAAAGGAGTTAGGATGAATTTATTATGACTTTAACAAGATTAAACAAGTTTTAATTGAGTTTAAAACAAGTTTGAATATTATTTGAATTTTATTTGTTCAAAACATAAATTCAAACTCACATTTGAAAATTTTATACTTTTCTAGTTTGAAAATATATTTTGCATGTTCAAAAATAATTTAATTTGAGCAAGTTATGATTTTATCAAATTTAAATGATTTAACAAGGTTTAAATTATGTAAGCAATTTTAATTATTCAAACCATGAAACAAAATTTATATTTGAATAGGTGGTTTGAAATAGCATGGAAAACATATTTTATTTGCATTATTTGGATTTAGTATGAATTAGTTATGGATTTTATCAAATTACAATTGAATTGTTTGAATTCAAATTTGAAATGCACTTGGAAAATTCAAAACAGAAAACAAATGTTATAAATAGGTAGATAATTGAATTTGGGGCAGTGCACATATTTTACTTTTATTATTTGAGTTTTTAAAATGAAAGTTATTATCAAATTAATTTCAGGGACCAATCTGCAATTTAAAAGGACTTTGATTTAAAACAGAAAAGGTTAAAAAAACATTTTATACAGCGCAACCATCTACCCTAGGCACTGCCAGTGGGCCTAGGGCCAGCGTGGACGCACGCGTGTTGGCGTGGCAACAGCAGTGGCTGACAGGGGGGGCCACCCTATCAGCGCTGCGCGGAAAAAAGGTTGGATTTTAATCGCGTGAGCCAGGGGTCCAACCCTGGGCTCCAGCGCGCGCGCAACGCACCGCAACCAGTGCAGTAATCGAATCGCTCTTGTCAGTATACCACGCGCAGTGAGGTTAACCTTCAGATCGCGACCCTGAATTTTTAACTGATGACGAATTGCTTCTGAACTTCGTCAGAGAGGCAACGCCGGCGGCGATCACCGTGGACAGCGTGCTCGTGCTGCTGATGGGCTTGCGCTAGATCGTGTGCGTGCGGGTGTGGTGCATGAGCCAGACAGGGAGGAGGAGAAGGGCACGGTGGCGTGCTCACCGGCGCGGTAGACGTGGCAGAGGCTCGGGGCAGACGAGCTCGACGGCGACAGCGGCGTGGTCGTGGACGGCGGCGACGGCGTGGACTTCCTCCGGGGTGGCTGCGGTGTTCAAACGGAAGAGGGAGGGGTGGTGGTTTGATTTCGATAGCTAGGTGGGTAGATGACGCTGTGAGGTGGCGGTGGTCGACATGGGTTCAGGCGGCGGCGCTCCGGTGAGTTAAGGAGGTTTTAGAGAGGGTAGATGCGGGCAGTGGAAGGGTGGATCGGCGGCGGAGCTCGAGGGGAAAAGATAGGCTAGGGCTAGGGCAGCGGCGCAGGGCCCTAGGGGGTAGATATAGGCCACCAGGGGCGAGGATGGCCGTCGGGATGGCACTGTGCCGCCGTGGCACCACCGGATGATCTGCCGTACATAAGAAAGAAGAAGGAGTGGGGTGCGAACCGGTACGGGCCAGGGAGAATGGTAAGTGGTGGGCTGGGCTCGCGGGGGCACAGCCCACTGCCTCTCTCCCTCGTTTTTCTTTTTCTATTTTTCGGTTCTGATATTTTTTTGCAGGAAATAGAAAATGGAAGAAAATGATAGGTTTGGAGTTAGTAAAAATTTTATAAAAATTTGGGTGGGCTATTTAGGTCAAATACAACCAAATGCCAAGTTTGGTTTTTCAAAAGTTCAATTTTTAATTACTGTTTTGTAATTTAAATCAATATTTGAAAGAATTGCTTATTAATTGATTTTTATTAAAAGCAACATGTTTATTAGGGTGAACCCTATTGGTTAAAAAGAACAAGTGGTTAGGGTTATTTTGTTGATTTTTATAAGTTGAATTTGGGTACTGTTTGAATGTTTCTGATTTGAATTTGAAATACCATTGGAAGTAATTGATTGAAATAAAACCACCATTTAATTAGTTGATCATTATGGAATAATTGGAAACAAATGGTTGTGTTTATTTGAACTTTTTATTTAAGAGGTTGTAACATAACAAGTATGAATTAAATGTTTGAATAAAGTTTGAATTTCAAATGTGATAACAGAGTAAAACAGAAGCAAACAAATGGAGAACAAAGTAAAACAAATGCAAACAAAGAATAAATATGATGACATGATGCAATACTTTAATAAACAAGAAATCAAACATTCTAGGGGTATTTTCATACTTGGGATGTTACAAAACGCCCCCCCTTGAAGGAATCGCGCCCCGAGATTCCTTACTGAGAAACGAAAAGGTCCGGATACTTCTTTCGAAGATCCTCTTCGGTCTCCCACGTTGCCTCTTTATCGGAATGATGCGACCACTGCACTTTCAAGAACTTGGTGCTCTTGTTGCGAGTCTTACGCTCGGTCTCATCGAGAATACGAATAGGGTGCTGCTCATAAGAGAGATCATCTTGCAGTTCAATGGAATCATGATCAACTGCACGATCTGGATCTTTGAAACACTTCTTGAGCTGTGACACGTGAAACACATCGTGCACCTTTGATAGCTTTTCTGGAAGTTCAAGATGATAGGCATTTTCCGCACGCCTTGAGAGGATGTTGAAAGGACCAATGTATCTTGGTGCAAGCTTTCCTTTCACACCAAAACGATGAGTGCCTCTGAGGGGAGTTACAAGGAGATATGCCTTGTCACCAGGTGCATAGATCATATCCCTGTGCTTGCTGTCATAGTAGCTCTTCTGACGAGACTGAGCAATCTTGAGATTGTCACGAATGATACGAACTTTCTCTTCGGCTTCCTTGAAAATGTCAGGGCCTAAGAGTGAACGTTCACCAGCTCCAGACCAATTGATTGGACTCCTGCATCTGCGGCCATAGAGTGCTTCAAATGGTGCCATGCCTAGGCTTGCCTGGAAACTGTTGTTGTAGGAGAATTCAGCATATGGAAGGCAATCCTCCCATTTCATGCCAAAGGAGAGACCACATGCTCTGAGCATATCCTCGAGAATCTGATTGACTCTTTCGACTTGCCCCTGAGACTGAGGGTGATAAGCTGTGCTGAACAAAAGTTTGGTGCCCAATGCATCTTGGAAACTCTTCCAGAAATGAGAAGTGAATATGCTTCCACGGTCTGAGCTTATTTCCAATGGAACACCATGAAGAGGAACAATCTTTGCTGTGTAGAGTTCTGCTAACTGGCTAGCTGAGATTGTTTCTTTGACAGCAAAGAAGTGAGCTACCTTAGTGAGACGATCAATAACAACGAAGATTGCATCGTTGCCCTTCTTGGACTTTGGAAAA
Organism: Alopecurus myosuroides; assembly: GCA_028641055.1. Classification (NCBI taxonomy): domain Eukaryota; kingdom Viridiplantae; phylum Streptophyta; class Magnoliopsida; order Poales; family Poaceae; genus Alopecurus; species Alopecurus myosuroides. The sequence continues at coordinate 313,577,032 of CM054058.1, read as the reverse complement.
CCAGTGACGAAGTCCATTTCAATCATGTACCACTTCCACTCAGGAATTTTCAGAGGTTGGAGTAGACCGGCTGTTTTCTGATGGACTGCCTTAACACGCTGACAAACGTCGCATTCAGAAACGTATTGAGCAATTTCACGTTTCATGCCAGGCCACCAATACAGAGTCTTGAGATCCTGGTACATCTTTGTACTTCCAGGGTGGATGGAGAGAGGACTTTCATGAGCCTCCTTGAGAATGATATCTTTGAGACTTTGAATCTGAGGAACTGCAATGCGTCCTTCGAAGAACACAGTTCCCTTGTCATCAATTGATAATGACTTGAATTTATCATTGCCTTCTTTGATGTGCTCTACAATCTTCTTGATTTCAGCATCACGAAGTTGTTCAGAACGAATCTTGTCCTCGAGAGTTGGACTAGCTGTCAAGCTTGCAAGATATCCTTGAGGAACAAGACCAAGGTTCAGCTTATGGAATTCTTCATGAAGTGGAGGTTGGCTTTCCATGATCATGAGATTATTGCAATAGGACTTGCGACTGAGAGCATCGGCCATAACATTAGCCTTGCCTGGAGTGTAAGAAATGGTGAGATCAAAGTCTTTAATCTTTTCAATCCATCTCCTTTGCCTGAGGTTTAGATCTGGTTGAGTGAAGATGTATTTCAGACTCTTATGATCGGAAAAGATTTCAGTGCGGTTACCCAACAAGTATTGTCTCCATTTCTTGAGGGCAAACACAACTGCTGTAAGTTCAAGATCATGTGTGGGATAGTTTTGCTCATGTGGGTTCAACTGACGTGAAGCATAAGCCACAACTTGACGTTCTTGCATAAGAACTGCACCTAGACCTTGGAGAGATGCATTGCAGAATATCTGGAAAGGTTTGGTAGTATCTGGGCCAACCAGAACTGGTGTAGAAGTGAGTTTAGTCTTCAGGAGATTGAAACTCTCATCACATTGTGGAGACCAAACGAACTTCTTGTCCTTCTTTGTGAGATCAGTGAGAGGTTTGGCAATCTTGGAGAAGTTTTGGACGAAACGACGACAATAGCTAGCCAAGCCCAGAAAGCTTCTTACTTGCTTTACCGTCTTAGGAGGTTTCCAATCAACAATTGCCTTAACCTTTTCTGGATCAATGGCTATGCCCTTGGCGGAGATGATATGACCAAGATAAGCAACTTCTGGAATCCAGAACTCACATTTTGAGAACCTGGCATATAGACGATGCTCGCGAAGTTTCATGAGAGTGAGACGAAGATGTTCTCCATGCTCTTCCTCAGATTTGGAGTAGACCAGAATGTCATCGAGATATACCACAACGAACTTGTCGAGGTATTCATGGAAGACAGAATTCATGAGTCTAGAGAACGTCGCCGGTGCATTGGTGAGACCAAAGGACATGACGGTGTATTCATATAGACCGTACCGAGTGGTGAAGGCTGTTTTTGGAATATCTTCCTTTCTGATCTTTATTTGATGGTAACCCATCCTCAAGTCCAACTTTGAGAATATTGAGGCTCCAGCAAGTTGATCAAAAAGATCATCGATACGAGGAATTGGATACTTGTTTTTGATGGTTTTCTCGTTGAGAGGACGATAGTCAACCACGAGTCTCTTTGTTTGATCCTTCTTGGCAACGAACAGAGTTGGGCAACCCCAAGCGGAGGAACTAGGCTGAATGTAACCTTTCTCCATGTACATATCGATTTGCTCCTTCAACAATTTCAGTTCAGGAGGAGCTATCTTGTATGGATGCTTAGAGATTGGAGCAGTACCTGGCTCAAGCTCGATCACGAACTCAACTGCTCTGTCCGGAGGCATCCCTGGCAACTCTTCTCGAAAGACGTCAGGGAATTCACAAACCACCGGAACATTTTCAAGTAGAGGTAGAGGTTTTGCATCGAGTGTGCATAGCTGAATAGACCTTGATCCATATGGAGAATAGACTATCTGGCCTGAAGGGTGGGAGAGAGTTATTGACTTTTGAGCACAGTCAATTTTAGCTTTGTTGGTCTTCAACCAATCCATGCCCAGAATGACATCAATGTCAGAATTTCCCAGCAACATGAGTGAAGCAAGGAATATGCGACCTCCAATTAGGATTTGATTGTCCATACTTATCTTGGAAGTCAACATTTGAGATCCCGGAGAGTGAACAGTGATTTGATTGCTTAGTGGAACCAGAACTAGGTTGTACGTTGTTGCAAAGATCTTTGACACAAAAGAATGCGATGCTCCGGTATCAAACAACACTTTAGCTGGAAAAGAGTTTACGGGTAATATACCGAGAACGACGTCAGCAGCTTCCTCAGCTTTGTCGGCCTTGATATGATTCACCCTCGTGGTCCTCCCGACAGGCCTGTTGTTGGAGTTGAAGGCTTTAGCCGGGGGAGCACGCACCATTGCCTGGTTGGTGTTGGGGCGAGGAGGTGGAGGTAGCTGCCTCTGAGTGCACTTATCAGCGTAGTGTCCAGTCTCCTTGCACTTGAAGCAAGTGACGACACGAGGAGGACCTGGCCTTGGCTGCCCCATTGGAACCCTCTGACCATGCATCTGAGATGGGTTGGGTGGGCGGGGAGCAAAGCCTGGAGAAGCTTGGGCATATGGAGCCCGAGTGACAGCACCATTTGGCACCCAGATGCGGCGCTTCTGCGGAGGGGTGGTCATGTTGGAGGAGGAACCACCCTCACGCGAGTGCTTACGAGACTCCTCGAACGCCTTGCGCCCATTTTCTTCATTGAGCGCGGTGTTCACGAGCTCCTCGAAGTCTTTGCACTTGATGTTGGTGAGTGCGTACTTGAGTTCCGGGTTAAAACCTTGGCGGAACCTTGCCATCTTCTTAGCCTCAGTGGACACCTCATCACCAGCGTATCGAGCGAGACGATTGAACTCGTTCTGATAGCCGATGACGTCCAGCTTGCATTGCTTAAGAGAGCAAAACTCTTCACGCATCCTTTCCATGAGACCATCTGGGATGTGGTGCTTCAGGAAGGCATCCCTGAAACAGCCCCAGGTGATTGGGTATCCAGCTCTCATGGTCTGGTAGTTCTCCCACCAAGTAGCTGCCTGACCCTTCAGTAGGTAGGTGGCATACTTGACCTTGTCTTCCTCGGCAACGTGAGCAATGTCCAGAGCCCTGGCCATCTCCCGGATCCAGTCATCAGCATCCAGAGGCTCGCGTGTTGCCACGAAAGCTCTCGGACCCAGACTGAGGAACTCCTTGATGCTGACTCGTGGAGCATTCTGGTTGTTGTGCTGGTTAGTCTGGAACTGGGCCATCTGTGCCACGACCTGAGTCATCTGAGTCAACAGCTCCGTGATTGGCGGTGGCTCAGGCGGGTTGTTCCTTGTTGGCGGCATCCTGAATAGACATGCATTTTAGCACAACAACAGAAAAAGATAGACTTGGTAACCGAAAAGAGAGATTATTCCGACGCATGAATAGATAACCAACAGGTACATCATCACATGTTCAAATACATCAGAATATCCAACACACCATAACTGGTTCAAGTGCCACAGGATAACTAAACATAGCTAAGAATGGATACATCTGTACTCCCATGCTCATCACGCAGGACGGCGGTGAGTAGTACGACGAGGGGTACGGTGAGGAGCACGCCCACGAAAGTAGGTAGAACGACGATCCACATAGATCTGACGTGGCCTAAGAGCGACTCTAGGTGTGGTGAAGTACATAGCGTCGACTCCCTGTGCTCCAAAGCGTGGAATCCCAGTGTATCCAGCACCAAGGTTGAGGAGTGGACCTCTGATCGGCTCGTAACCTCCAGCATATGGTTGACGACGACCAACTGGCTGATCGAAACGTGCAAAGCGCTCATCTCCAACAAAGTCTGTGGTGTACGTCGCCAGACGAGTCAAAGCAAGGTAGAGCTGCTCTCTGACTGAGGCCAACTCCTGAGAAAGTGTGGTGGCAACTGCGTCACTGTGCCTCACAAACTGAGCGGTGGTGTGCAGCCTGGTGTTATCATGCTCGTAGACATCCAAGTTGTCGTAGAGAGTGAAGTGAGCTCCCTCCGAAGTGATGTAACCACGGGGGATGTGGCGATAGATAGAATCGTCAAATCCCCAGTAGTCAGCACGAAGGACGGTGAGACTCACATAAGCTGCCTGCTGCACGGCCATATCCACTGTGGAACCTACTGCCTCGTAGCGGTGGACGACGCTCATGCCATCATCTGACAGAATGTAGACGATAGCCTGCTAGTAGTTCTGGTCAAACTCTCGCTGCTGCTCGTAGACCTGGTACTCTGGTGCCCAACGGAACCCCAGATAAGTGACCATGTCTCTCAGCATCTCCGGATAACCGGCGGTGCTCTCACAACGAGTCATCCGAACCACCTGCGGGAAGAACCTCAGATCCATCTGCAGATGATCGGGGAAGTTTTGATTAGACGCCGGTAGAAGAACTGAAGTGGAAAGCAACAACAAGGTTTCAACGGACGACAGGATGTTGAAAAGAACAGGATATTGAAGCAACATGGGGAAACACAAGACCAAAATCCTGAGGTACTACGGAGAACCCAAAACACGTGAAACCCTAACTTGAAAGTTTAGATGAGAAGAGAAAACAACGTTGCACTTCCTTACCAGAAAAAGGGTGGGTGGGTGGGGAAAGAAGAAAAATGGCAGAATTCCTACTCTCACGTTTCATTTTTCCTATATAGCTACAAAATAGTTTCTAGACTCAAACTGCGACCAGTAAAAGGGATCCTACAAGCACACAGGCTCTGATACCATTTGTCGCACCCGGACTTCTAAAGGATACTCGCCGTTCGGTTGAACAGTAGTAGATTGGATTACGGGGCTTACCGGCACCCGCGTCCTCTTACGAGTAGGCCAACACACGTATGTATGACAACCAACCCCTATCTGTTCAGCGTCGACGTAAACTATCCCATAGAAATCAGGACACTACCATTGACGTACTTCATACCATACACACATGGTACGTCAACGGTTGTAACAAAATGATAGCACAACATATCTCTAAGACACAAAAGATTGAAATAAGTTGCAAATAGCTCTCACTAGAGCAGAGATAGGAAATACAATCATCCAGAGGACACATGTCCCAACATAACATCATTACATCTCAGCGGAAGCATTCAAAGGGTCTGAGTACAGACAAATCCCAAATAGGCTTAAGAAGCCGGGAAATGAAAGAAAGACGGAGCCCATCCACGTAGTCTCGGATCCTGCCCGGGTCCGCTACCTACTCGTCAGCAGCCTCGTCAAACTCCACGTAGTGTCCGTCACTGGGATCCTCGTAAGCGTAGTCTGCGGAAACCACAGCCCGAAAGGGGTCAGCACATAAACGTACTGGCAAGCAAGACTCACAATTCACCAAAGTGTAGCCCGTCAACACCAAGCACAGATGCCTTGGGTTCAACGGAAGAAGGGGGATATAAAAGATGCTGCAACTGGCTGCGCTAACCAACTACAGAGATTCTACCAATTCCGGCTAACAGAAAGAAGATAAGATATCGTATAGTAACCAACTGAAAGATAACCTCAAACAAACCCATCCTGGATCTCGCCCTTATCCAAAGAAGCAATCCGAGGATAACTCACACAGTTGGATTAATGAATAATGGATCAAATTGTTGTGTCAATAATACTATTACTAGTCAAGTTATCATTAGTTAGGTGTAAGTTGTCTGAGTACTTGTTAGCCAGTACGTTCACCAAGTCAACCATAACCGCGGAAAACACGGCTTCTCGAGAAGATTTATCCCTGCAGGGGTGCACCAATTTGGCCGTACACATAAGAATAACCCGCCAGATGGGATGCCTCCTACCAAGCGGGGCACTCAACACAACTCAACTCTTCTTCGCATCAAGCCCAAAGCACCTTGGGCGCACGGCTAATCGAGCCCCGAAGAAAGGGGACCCTCATAGCACTCTAGGAACGTGTCCCCCTATATGCCGACTACAAAAGTTCCACCCTGCGCTGGGCTCGCAAAAACATGCATGCGGCAAATGGAAAACACGAACTAAATGAGGCGATTTGGACGAGATGCGAATCGAATCAAATTGAGGGGGGCGCCCATACACGCTTCCCACATGCGGATAGTGCGCTCATCATGGATCAGTAGACAAGACCCTTTTCCTATTAGGGTCGACACTAGCAGGCCTCAAAACCACACAGGGCCTCCTGTCGGTGCCTTATCAGCATATTATTATTAACAGGTTGATTGATTAACATCGATCCCCCAGAACATAATAGAAATATAGTAACAGAAAGTAACGGGTAACAGACTCGAGCAAAACAACCTAAGCATGCTAGTAAGACACTGGCTCAAACAATGGGGTTGTAGGGTGGAGGTGAGGCAATATCAGGGTTAAGGGATTCATGTGATAGGTTCGTAACAGAAACAACTATACATAGGGCTAGCAAAATAGACAACGGAAAGTATCGATAACCAATGTTGAAAAGGAACACAGTGGTTCATGTGAGGGATAACTTGCCTGCAAACTCAGCAGCCTGGTACTGAGCTAGATCCTCAGAAGGGGTGTCGTAAGTATCGTCTGTCTCAACGTCGTCGTCTATCCGAGAAGAAGCAAACAAACAATGCAGAAATATAAACAATCAATATCATGGCATAGTGCACAATCAAGGTATGATACATGTCAAGTTAAATGGATGCATCAAAATAAACTAGTGGGAATTGGTAATCACAATTTAAGTGGACACATATGCAATTTTGAGTTGCATATGAAAAGCCCACTAAATAAGGTTGGAATATTTGTTTTTCAACTAATCAACAGGTGAAAGTGGATTAGTATGATGCATGGATGAGGAAAACAACAAAATAACAACAATAGACCACTTGGAAATAAGGTTTTACTAATTTAGAAATTTATTTATTAAGTTAGGGGAATTTTTGGTTACTTAAAGGGACTACACAATAGTTGTTGTTTTCCACCAATTTAAATTGTGCAAAATAAATAACAAAATTCATATTTGAAAAGAATACAAAATTTTAGTTGGATTACATGTTTCAAATATTGAAAAAGGAGTTAGGATGAATTTATTATGACTTTAACAAGATTAAACAAGTTTTAATTGAGTTTAAAACAAGTTTGAATATTATTGAATTTTATTTGTTCAAAACATAAATTCCAAACTCACATTTGAAAAATTTTATACTTTTCTAGTTTGAAAATATATTTTGCATGTTCAAAAATAATTTAATTTGAGCAAGTTATGATTTTATCAAATTTAAATGATTTAACAAGGTTTAAATTATGTAAGCAATTTTAATTATTCAAACCATGAAACAAAATTTATATTTGAATAGGTGGTTTGAAATAGCATGGAAAACATATTTTATTTGCATTATTTGGATTTAGTATGAATTAGTTATGGATTTTATCAAATTACAATTGAATTGTTTGAATTCAAATTTGAAATGCACTTGGAAAATTCAAAACAGAAAACAAATGTTATAAATAGGTAGATAATTGAATTTTGGGCAGTGCACATATTTTTCTTTTATTATTTGAGTTTTTAAAATGAAAGTTATTATCAAATTAGTTTCAGGGACCAATCTGCAATTTAAAAGGACTTTGATTTAAAACAGAAAAGGTTAAAAAAACATTTTATACAGCGCAACCATCTACCCTAGGCACTGCCAGTGGGCCTAGGGCCAGCGTGGACGCACGCGTGTTGGCGTGGCAACAGCAGTGGCTGACAGGGGGGGCCACCCTATCAGCGCTGCGCGGAAAAAAGGTTGGATTTTAATCGCGTGAGCCAGGGGTCCAACCCTGGGCTCCAGCGCGCGCGCAACGCACCGCAACCAGTGCAGTAATCGAATCGCTCTTGTCAGTATACCACGCGCAGTGAGGTTAACCTTCAGATCGCGACCCTGAATTTTTAACTGATGACGAATTGCTTCTGAACTTCGTCAGAGAGGCAACGCCGGCGGCGATCACCGTGGACAGCGTGCTCGTGCTGCTGATGGGCTTGCGCTAGATCGTGTGCGTGCGGGTGTGGTGCATGAGCCAGACAGGGAGGAGGAGAAGGGCACGGTGGCGTGCTCACCGGCGCGGTAGACGTGGCAGAGGCTCGGGGCAGACGAGCTCGACGGCGACAGCGGCGTGGTCGTGGACGGCGGCGACGGCGTGGACTTCCTCCGGGGTGGCTGCGGTGTTCAAACGGAAGAGGGAGGGGTGGTGGTTTGATTTCGATAGCTAGGTGGGTAGATGACGCTGTGAGGTGGCGGTGGTCGACATGGGTTCAGGCGGCGGCGCTCCGGTGAGTTAAGGAGGTTTTAGAGAGGGTAGATGCGGGCAGTGGAAGGGTGGATCGGCGGCGGAGCTCGAGGGGAAAAGATAGGCTAGGGCTAGGGCAGCGGCGCAGGGCCCTAGGGGGTAGATATAGGCCACCAGGGGCGAGGATGGCCGTCGGGATGGCACTGTGCCGCCGTGGCACCACCGGATGATCTGCCGTACATAAGAAAGAAGAAGGAGTGGGGTGCGAACCGGTACGGGCCAGGGAGAATGGTAAGTGGTGGGCTGGGCTCGCGGGGGCACAGCCCACTGCCTCTCTCCCTCGTTTTTCTTTTTCTATTTTTCGGTTCTGATATTTTTTTGCAGGAAATAGAAAATGGAAGAAAATGATAGGTTTGGAGTTAGTAAAAATTTTATAAAAATTTGGGTGGGCTATTTAGGTCAAATACAACCAAATGCCAAGTTTGGTTTTTCAAAAGTTCAATTTTTAATTACTGTTTTGTAATTTAAATCAATATTTGAAAGAATTGCTTATTAATTGATTTTTATTAAAAGCAACATGTTTATTAGGGTGAACCCTATTGGTTAAAAAGAACAAGTGGTTAGGGTTATTTTGTTGATTTTTATAAGTTGAATTTGGGTACTGTTTGAATGTTTCTGATTTAAATTTGAAATACCATTGGAAGTAATTGATTGAAATAAAACCACCATTTTATTAGTTGATCATTATGGAATAATTGGAAACAAATGGTTGTGTTTATTTGAACTTTTTATTTAAGAGGTTGTAACATAACAAGTATGAATTAAATGTTTGAATAAAGTTTGAATTTCAAATGTGATAACAGAGTAAAACAGAAGCAAACAAATGGAGAACAAAGTAAACCAAATGCAAACAAAGAATAAATATGATGACATGATGCAATACTTTAATAAACAAGAAATCAAACATTCTAGGGGTATTTTCATACTTGGGATGTTACAAAACGCCCCCCCTTGAAGGAATCGCGCCCCGAGATTCCTTACTGAGAAACGAAAAGGTCCGGATACTTCTTTCGAAGATCCTCTTCGGTCTCCCACGTTGCCTCTTTATCGGAATGATGCGACCACTGCACTTTCAAGAACTTGGTGCTCTTGTTGCGAGTCTTACGCTCGGTCTCATCGAGAATACCAATAGGGTGCTCCTCATAAGAGAGATCATCTTGCAGTTCAATGGAATCATGATCAACTGCACGATCTGGATCTTTGAAACACTTCTTGAGCTGTGACACGTGAAACACATCGTGCACCTTTGATAGCTTTTCTGGAAGTTCAAGACGATAGGCATTTTCCGCACGCCTTGAGAGGATGTTGAAAGGACCAATGTATCTTGGTGCAAGCTTTCCTTTCACACCAAAACGATGAGTGCCTCTGAGGGGAGTTACAAGGAGATATGCCTTGTCACCAGGTGCATAGATCATATCCCTGTGCTTGCTGTCATAGTAGCTCTTCTGACGAGACTGAGCAATCTTGAGATTGTCACGAATGATACGAACTTTCTCTTCGGCTTCCTTGAAAATGTCAGGGCCTAAGAGTGAACGTTCACCAGCTCCAGACCAATTGATTGGACTCCTGCATCTGCGGCCATAGAGTGCTTCAAATGGTGCCATGCCTAGGCTTGCCTGGAAACTGTTGTTGTAGGAGAATTCAGCATATGGAAGGCAATCCTCCCATTTCATGCCAAAGGAGAGACCACATGCTCTGAGCATATCCTCGAGAATCTGATTGACTCTTTCGACTTGCCCCTGAGACTGAGGGTGATAAGCTGTGCTGAACAAAAGTTTGGTGCCCAATGCATCTTGGAAACTCTTCCAGAAATGAGAAGTGAATATGCTTCCACGGTCTGAGCTTATTTCCAATGGAACACCATGAAGAGGAACAATCTTTGCTGTGTAGAGTTCTGCTAACTGGCTAGCTGAGATTGTTTCTTTGACAGCAAAGAAGTGAGCTACCTTAGTGAGACGATCAATAACAACGAAGATTGCATCGTTGCCCTTCTTGGACTTTGGAAAACCAGTGACGAAGTCCATTTCAATCATGTCCCACTTCCACTCAGGAATTTTCAGAGGTTGGAGTAGACCGGCTGTTTTCTGATGGACTGCCTTAACACGCTGACAAACGTCGCATTCAGAAACGTATTGAGCAATTTCACGTTTCATGCCAGGCCACCAATACAGAGTCTTGAGATCCTGGTACATCTTTGTACTTCCAGGGTGGATGGAGAGAGGACTTTCATGAGCCTCCTTGAGAATGATATCTTTGAGACTTTGAATCTGAGGAACTGCAATGCGTCCTTCGAAGAACACAGTTCCCTTGTCATCAATTGATAATGACTTGAATTTATCATTGCCTTCTTTGATGTGCTCTACAATCTTCTTGATTTCAGCATCACGAAGTTGTTCAGAACGAATCTTGTCCTCGAGAGTTGGACTAGCTGTCAAGCTTGCAAGATATCCTTGAGGAACAAGACCAAGGTTCAGCTTATGGAATTCTTCATGAAGTGGAGGTTGGCTTTCCATGATCATGAGATTATTGCAATAGGACTTGCGACTGAGAGCATCGGCCATAACATTAGCCTTGCCTGGAGTGTAAGAAATGGTGAGATCAAAGTCTTTAATCTTTTCAATCCATCTCCTTTGCCTGAGGTTTAGATCTGGTTGAGTGAAGATGTATTTCAGACTCTTATGATCGGAAAAGATTTCAGTGCGGTTACCCAACAAGTATTGTCTCCATTTCTTGAGGGCAAACACAACTGCTGTAAGTTCAAGATCATGTGTGGGATAGTTTTGCTCATGTGGGTTCAACTGACGTGAAGCATAAGCCACAACTTGACGTTCTTGCATAAGAACTGCACCTAGACCTTGGAGAGATGCATCGCAGAATATCTGGAAAGGTTTGGTAGTATCTGGGCCAACCAGAACTGGTGTAGAAGTGAGTTTAGTCTTCAGGAGATTGAAACTCTCATCACATTGTGGAGACCAAACGAACTTCTTGTCCTTCTTTGTGAGATCAGTGAGAGGTTTGGCAATCTTGGAGAAGTTTTGGACGAAACGACGACAATAGCTAGCCAAGCCCAGAAAGCTTCTTACTTGCTTTACCGTCTTAGGAGGTTTCCAATCAACAATTGCCTTAACCTTTTCTGGATCAATGGCTATGCCCTTGGCGGAGATGATATGACCAAGATAAGCAACTTCTGGAATCCAGAACTCACATTTTGAGAACCTGGCATATAGACGATGCTCGCGAAGTTTCATGAGAGTGAGACGAAGATGTTCTCCATGCTCTTCCTCAGATTTGGAGTAGACCAGAATGTCATCGAGATATACCACAACGAACTTGTCGAGGTATTCATGGAAGACAGAATTCATGAGTCTAGAGAACGTCGCCGGTGCATTGGTGAGACCAAAGGACATGACGGTGTATTCATATAGACCGTACCGAGTGGTGAAGGCTGTTTTTGGAATATCTTCCTTTCTGATCTTTATTTGATGGTAACCCATCCTCAAGTCCAACTTTGAGAATATTGAGGCTCCAGCAAGTTGATCAAAAAGATCATCGATACGAGGAATTGGATACTTGTTTTTGATGGTTTTCTCGTTGAGAGGACGATAGTCAACCACGAGTCTCTTTGTTTGATCCTTCTTGGCAACGAACAGAGTTGGGCAACCCCAAGCGGAGGAACTAGGCTGAATGTAACCTTTCTCCATGTACATATCGATTTGCTCCTTCAACAATTTCAGTTCAGGAGGAGCTATCTTGTATGGATGCTTAGAGATTGGAGCAGTACCTGGCTCAAGCTCGATCACGAACTCAACTGCTCTGTCCGGAGGCATCCCTGGCAACTCTTCTCGAAAGACGTCAGGGAATTCACAAACCACCGGAACATTTTCAAGTAGAGGTAGAGGTTTTGCATCGAGTGTGCATAGCTGCATAGACCTTGATCCATATGGAGAATAGACTATCTGGCCTGAAGGGTGGGAGAGAGTTATTGACTTTTGAGCACAGTCAATTTTAGCTTTGTTGGTCTTCAACCAATCCATGCCCAGAATGACATCAATGTCAGAATTTCCCAGCAACATGAGTGAAGCAAGGAATATGCGACCTCCAATTAGGATTTGATTGTCCATACTTATCTTGGAAGTCAACATTTGAGATCCCGGAGAGTGAACAGTGATTTGATTGCTTAGTGGAACCAGAACTAGGTTGTACGTTGTTGCAAAGATCTTTGACACAAAAGAATGCGATGCTCCGGTATCAAACAACACTTTAGCTGGAAAAGAGTTTACGGGTAATATACCGAGAACGACGTCAGCAGCTTCCTCAGCTTTGTCGGCCTTGATATGATTCACCCTCGCGGTCCTCCCGACAGGCCTGTTGTTGGAGTTGAAGGCTTTAGCCGGGGGAGCACGCACCATTGCCTGGTTGGTGTTGGGGCGAGGAGGTGGAGGTAGCTGCCTCTGAGTGCACTTATCAGCGTAGTGTCCAGTCTCCTTGCACTTGAAGCAAGTGACGACACGAGGAGGACCTGGCCTTGGCTGCCCCATTGGAACCCTCTGACCATGCATCTGAGATGGGTTGGGTGGGCGGGGAGCAAAGCCTGGAGAAGCTTGGGCATATGGAGCCCGAGTGACAGCACCATTTGGCACCCATATGCGGCGCTTCTGCGGAGGGGTGGTCATGTTGGAGGAGGAACCACCCTCACGCGAGTGCTTACGAGACTCCTCGAACGCCTTGCGCCCATTTTCTTCATTGAGCGCGGTGTTCACGAGCTCCTCGAAGTCTTTGCACTTGATGTTGGTGAGTGCGTACTTGAGTTCCGGGTTAAAACCTTGGCGGAACCTTGCCATCTTCTTAGCCTCAGTGGACACCTCATCACCAGCGTATCGAGCGAGACGATTGAACTCGTTCTGATAGCCGATGACGTCCAGCTTGCCTTGCTTAAGAGAGCAAAACTCTTCACGCATCCTTTCCATGAGACCATCTGGGATGTGGTGCTTCAGGAAGGCATCCCTGAAACAGCCCCAGGTGATTGGGTATCCAGCTCTCATGGTCTGGTAGTTCTCCCACCAAGTAGCTGCCTGACCCTTCAGTAGGTAGGTGGCATACTTGACCTTGTCTTCCTCGGCAACGTGAGCAATGTCCAGAGCCCTGGCCATCTCCCGGATCCAGTCATCAGCATCCAGAGGCTCGCGTGTTGCCACGAAAGCTCTCGGACCCAGACTGAGGAACTCCTTGATGCTGACTCGTGGAGCATTCTGGTTGTTGTGCTGGTTAGTCTGGAACTGGGCCATCTGTGCCACGACCTGAGTCATCTGAGTCAACAGCTCCGTGATTGGCGGTGGCTCAGGCGGGTTGTTCCTTGTTGGCGGCATCCTGAATAGACATGCATTTTAGCACAACAACAGAAAAAGATAGACTTGGTAACCGAAAAGAGAGATTATTCCGACGCATGAATAGATAACCAACAGGTACATCATCACATGTTCAAATACATCAGAATATCCAACACACCATAACTGGTTCAAGTGCCACAGGATAACTAAACATAGCTAAGAATGGATACATCTGTACTCCCATGCTCATCACGCAGGACGGCGGTGAGTAGTACGACGAGGGGTACGGTGAGGAGCACGCCCACGAAAGTAGGTAGAACGACGATCCACATAGATCTGACGTGGCCTAAGAGCGACTCTAGGTGTGGTGAAGTACATAGCGTCGACTCCCTGTGCTCCAAAGCGTGGAATCCCAGTGTATCCAGCACCAAGGTTGAGGAGTGGACCTCTGATCGGCTCGTAACCTCCAGCATATGGTTGACGACGACCAACTGGCTGATCAAAACGTGCAAAGCGCTCATCTCCAACAAAGTCTGTGGTGTACGTCGCCAGACGAGTCAAAGCAAGGTAGAGCTGCTCTCTGACTGAGGCCAACTTCTGAGAAAGTGTGGTGGCAACTGCGTCACTGTGCCTCACAAACTGAGCGGTGGTGTGCAGCCTGGTGTTATCATGCTCGTAGACATCCAAGTTGTCGTAGAGAGTGAAGTGAGCTCCCTCCGAAGTGATGTAACCACGGGGGATGTGGCGATAGATAGAATCGTCAAATCCCCAGTAGTCAGCACGAAGGACGGTGAGACTCACATAAGCTGCATGCTGCACGGCCATATCCACTGTGGAACCTACTGCCTCGTAGCGGTGGACGACGCTCATGCCATCATCTGATAGAATGTAGACGATAGCCTGGTAGTAGGTCTGGTCAAACTCTCGCTGCTGCTCGTAGACCTGGTACTCTGGTGCCCAACGGAACCCCAGATAAGTGACCATGTCTCTCAGCATCTCCGGATAACCGGCGGTGCTCTCACAACGAGTCATCCGAACCACCTGCGGGAAGAACCTCAGATCCATCTGCAGATGATCGGGGAAGTTTTGATTAGACGCCGGTAGAAGAACTGAAGTGGAAAGCAACAACAAGGTTTCAACGGACGACAGGATGTTGAAAAGAACAGGATATTGAAGCAACATGGGGAAACACAAGACCAAAATCCTGAGGTACTACGGAGAACCCAAAACACGTGAAACCCTAACTTGAAAGTTTAGATGAGAAGAGAAAACAACGTTGCACTTCCTTACCAGAAAAAGGGTGGGTGGGTGGGGAAAGAAGAAAAATGGCAGAATTCCTACTCTCACGTTTCATTTTTCCTATATAGCTACAAAATAGTTTCTAGACTCAAACTGCGACCAGTAAAAGGGATCCTACAGGCAGACAGGCTCTGATACCATTTGTCGCACCCGGACTTCTAAAGGATACTCGTCGTTCGGTTGAACAGTAGTAGATTGGATTACGGGGCTTACCGGCACCCGCGTCCTCTTACGAGTAGGCCAACACACGTATGTATGACAACCAACCCCTATCTGTTCAGCGTCGACGTAAACTATCCCATAGAAATCAGGACACTACCATTGACGTACTTCATACCATACACACATGGTACGTCAACGGTTGTAACAAAATGATAGCACAACATATCTCTAAGACACAAAAGATTGAAATAAGTTGCAAATAGCTCTCACTAGAGCAGAGATAGCAAATACAATCATCCAGAGGACACATGTCCCAACATAACATCATTACATCTCAGCGGAAGCATTCAAAGGGTCTGAGTACAGAAAAATCCCAAATAGGCTTAAGAAGCCGGGAAATGAAAGAAAGACGGAGCCCATCCACGTAGTCTCGGATCCTGCCCGGGTCCGCTACCTACTCGTCAGCAGCCTCGTCAAACTCCACGTAGTAGCCGTCACTGGGATCCTCGTAAGCGTAGTCTGCGGAAACCACAGCCCCAAAGGGGTCAGCACATAAACGTACTGGCAAGCAAGACTCACAATTCACCAAAGTGTAGCCCGTCAACACCAAGCACAGATGCCTTGGGTTCAACGGAAGAAGGGGGATATAAAAGATGCTGCAACTGGCTGCGCTAACCAACTACAGAGATTCTACCAATTCCGGCTAACAGAAAGAAGATAAGATATCGTATAGTAACCAACTGAAAGATAACCTCAAACAAACCCATCCTGGATCTCGCCCCTTATCCAAAGAAGCAATCCGAGGATAACTCACACAGTTGGATTAATGAATAATGGATCAAATTGTTGTGTCAATAATACTATTACTAGTCAAGTTATCATTAGTTAGGTGTAAGTTGTCTGAGTACTTGTTAGCCAGTACTTTCACCAAGTCAACCATAACCGCGGAAAACACGGCTTCTCGAGAAGATTTATCCCTGCAGGGGTGCACCAATTTGGCCGTACACGTAAGAATAACCCGCCAGATGGGATGCCTCCCACCAAGCGGGGCACTCAACACAACTCAACTCTTCTTCGCATCAAGCCCAAAGCACCTTGGGCGCACGGCTAATCGAGCCCCGAAGAAAGGGGACCCTCATAGCACTCTAGGAACGTGTCCCCCTATATGCCGACTACGAAAGTTCCACCCTGCGCTGGGCTCGCAAAAACATGCATGCGGCAAATGGAAAACACGAACTAAATGAGGCGATTTGGACGAGATGCGAATCGAATCAAATTGAGGGGGGCGCCCATACACGCTTCCCACATGCGGATAGTGCGCTCATCATGGATCAGTAGACAAGACCCTTTTCCTATTAGGGTCGACACTAGCAGGCCTCAAAACCACACAGGGCCTCCTGCCGGTGCCTTATCAGCATATTATTATTAACAGGTTGATTGATTAACATCGAGCCCCCAGAACATAATAGAAATATAGTAACAGAAAGTAACGGGTAACAGACTCGAGCAAAACAACCTAAGCATGCTAGTAAGACACTGGCTCAAACAATGGGGTTGTAGGGTGGAGGTGAGGCAATATCAGGGTTAAGGGATTCATGTGATAGGTTCGTAACAGAAACAACTATACATAGGGCTAGCAAAATAGACAACGGAAAGTATCGGTAACCAATGTTGAAAAGGAACACAGTGGTTCATGTGAGTGATAACTTGCCTGCAAACTCAGCAGCCTGGTACTGAGCTAGATCCTCAGAAGGGGTGTCGTAAGTATCGTCTGTCTCAACGTCGTCGTCTATCCGAGAAGAAGCAAACAAACAATGCAGAAATATAAACAATCAATATCATGGCATAGTGCACAATCAAGGGATGATGCATGTCAAGTTAAATGGATGCATCAAAATAAACTAGTGGAATTGGTAACACAATTTAAGTGGACACATATGCAATTTTGAGTTGCATATGAAAAGCCCACTAAATAAGGTTGGAATATTTGTTTTTCAACTAATCAACAGGTGAAAGTGGATTAGTATGATGCATGGATGAGGAAAACAACAAAATAACAACAATAGAACCACTTGGAAATAAGGTTTACTAATTTAGAAATTTATTTATTAAGTTAGGGAATTTTTGGTTACTTAAAGGGACTACACAAATAGTTGTTGTTTTCACCAATTTAAATTGTGCAAAATAAATAACAAAATTCATATTTGAAAAGAATACAAAATTTTAGTTGGATTACATGTTTTAAATATTGAAAAAGGAGTTAGGATGAATTTATTATGACTTTAACGAGATTAAACAAGTTTTAATTGAGTTTAAAACAAGTTTGAATATTATTAGAATTTTATTTGTTCAAAACATAAATTCAAACTCACATTTGAAAAGTTTATACTTTTCTAGTTTGAAAATATATTTTGCATGTTCAAAAATAATTTAATTTGAGCAAGTTATGATTTTATCAAATTTAAATGATTTAACAAGGTTTAAATTCTGTAAGCAATTTTAATTATTCAAACCATGAAAAAAAAATTATATTTGAATAGGTGGTTTGAAATAGCATGGAAAACATATTTTATTTGCATTATTTGGATTTAGTATGAATTAGTTATGGATTTTATCAAATTACAATTGAATTTTTTGAATTCAAATTTGAAATGCACTTGGAAAATTCAAAACAGAAAACAAATGTTATAAATAGGTAGATAATTGAATTTGGGGCAGTGCACATATTTTACTTTTATTATTTGAGTTTTTAAAATGAAAGTTATTATCAAATTAGTTTCAGGGACCAATCTGCAATTTAAAAGGACTTTGATTTAAAACAGAAAAGGTTAAAAAACATTTTATACATCGCAACCATCTACCCTAGGCACTGCCAGTGGGCCTAGGGCCAGCGTGGACGCACGCGTGTTGGCGTGGCAACAGCAGTGGCTGACAGGGGGGCCACCCTATCAGCGCTGCGCGGAAAAAAGGTTGGATTTTAATCGCGTGAGCCAGGGGTCCAACCCTGGGCTCCAGCGCGCGCGCAACGCACCGCAACCAGTGCAGTAATCGAATCGCTCTTGTCAGTATACCACGCGCAGTGAGGTTAACCTTCAGATCGCGACCCTGAATTTTTAACTGACGACGAATTGCTTATGAACTTCGTCAGAGAGGCAACGCCGGCAGCGATCACCGTGGACAGCGTGCTCGTGCTGCTGATGGGCTTGCGCTAGATCGTGTGCGTGCGGGTGTGGTGCATGAGCCAGACAGGGAGGAGGAGAAGGGCACGGTGGCGTGCTCACCGGCGCGGTAGACGTGGCAGAGGCTCGGGGCAGACGAGCTCGACGGCGACAGCGGCGTGGTCGTGGACGGTGGCGACGGCGTGGACTTCCTCCGGGGTGGCTGCGGTGTTCAAACGGAAGAGGGAGGGGTGGTGGTTTGATTTCGATAGCTAGGTGGGTAGATGACGCTGCGAGGTGGCGGTGGTCGACATGGGTTCAGGCGGCGGCGCTCCGGTGAGTTAAGGAGGTTGCAGAGAGGGTAGATGCGGGCAGTGGAAGGGTGGATCGGCGGCGGAGCTCAAGGGGAAAAGATAGGCTAGGGCTAGGGCAGCGGCGCAGGGCCCTAGGGGGTAGATATAGGCCACCAGGGGCGAGGATGGCCGTCGGGATGGCACTGTGCCGCCGTGGCACCACCGGATGATCTGCCGTACATAAGAAAGAAGAAGGAGTGGGGTGCGAACCGGTACGGGCCAGGGAGAATGGTAAGTGGTGGGCTGGGCTCGCGGGGGCACAGCCCACTGCCTCTCTCCCTCGTTTTTCTTTTTCTATTTTTCGGTTCTGATATTTTTTTTGCGGGAAATAGAAAATGGAAGAAAATGATAGGTTTGGAGTTAGTAAAAATTTTATAAAAATTTGGGTGGGCTATTTAGGTCAAATGCAACCAAATGCCAAGTTTGGTTTTTCAAAAGTTCAATTTTTAATTACTGTTTTGTAATTTAAATCAATATTTGAAAGAATTGCTTATTAATTTATTTTTATTAACAGCAACATGTTTATTAGGGTGAACCCTATTGGTTAAAAAGAACAAGTGGTTAGGGTTATTTTGTTGATTTTTATAAGTTGAATTTGGGTACTGTTTGAATGTTTTTGATTTGAATTTGAAATACCATTGGAAGTAATTGATTGAAATAAAACCACCATTTTATTAGTTGATCATTATGGAATAATTGGAAACAAATGGTTGTGTTTATTTGAACTTTTTATTTAAGAGGTTGTAACATAACAAGTATGAATTAAATGTTTGAATAAAGTTTGAATTTCAAATGTGATAACAGAGTAAAACAGAAGCAAACAAATGGAGAACAAAGTAAAACAAATGCAAACAAAGAATAAATATGATGACATGATGCAATACTTTAATAAACAAGAAATCAAACATTCTAGGGGTATTTTCATACTTGGGATGTTACATCACTATTGATCCGAATCCCCTCAAGAATATCCCACTTAGCTTCAACCTTCTTACTACAAAAAGAACCCTCTGAACATGCATCTAGATAATCCTTCCAATATCCTGAAAGCCTTGCATAAAAATTAGTAACAATTATTTCCTCAGGAAGCTCATTGTTAGGACATTTGAGTATTAATGTTTTTAGTCTTCCCCAAGATTGAAAATGCTTTCTCCATCATGAGGCCAAAAATTATAAATGTAATTACTATCTAAATATAGTTCATGAGGAGGATAAAATTTATAGTAGAAGAGAGATTCAAGTTCCTTCCACTCAAAATGATGAGGATCATCTAGTAGTTTATACCACTCCCTTGCTTTGACCTCAAGTGACAAGGGGAATAGCCTCCTCTTAACTTGGTCCATTAAGATACCTGCACACTTGACTAACTCGCATAATTCATGCATAAAGTGTAAATGATCACTAGGATGGACAGTTCCATCTCCGGAATAACAACTATCCATGACAAGGTCAACAATTTTCTTGGGTATTTTAAAAGGACTGCTTTCAATAGGAGGATTTAAAATATCACAAGCATCATTAGTTTTATCACATATGGAAGATAATGTATCACCAGAGCAAATTTTTTCCTCTAAAGATGGAAAACTAAAAAGTTTATAAAAACTAGCTTCCTCAAGCTTAGAATTTTCCATAGTACTAGAAATAATGGTATCCAAATAATTAATGCTAATAACATTGCTATCACTATTATGCAAACAAACTTCCATAAGTTTTTTAATTTTCTCTTCAAAAGCATCATGTCCTAATCCAAGATAAATATTACAAAGTTCTATCATATTTTTGTTGTTTTCCATTAAGCCTACTAGTAAAAATAAAAACAAGAAGCGAGGAAAAATAAGCCTAACTAGTGAATACAAGAAACAAAAATATATAATTGCAGTATCTAAAGGAAATAACTTTGAGCACTCATACCCGAGGATGTGAGTACCTTTTACATTACCTCCCCGGCAACGGTGCCAGAAAAGAGCTTGATGTCTACGCACGCTTCTATTCTTGTCGACAATGTTGGGCCTCCAAGTGCGGAGGTTTTAGAACAGTAGCAAGTTTCCCTTAAGTGGATCACCCAAGGTTTATCGAAATCAGGGAGGTAGAGGTCAAAGATATCCCTCTCAAGCAACCCTGCAATTAAGATACAAGAAGTCTCTTGTGTCCCCAACACACCCAATATACTTGTCAGGTATATAGGTGCACTAGTTCGGCGAAGAGAGAGTAAAATACAAGCATTATGGATGATTATAAGTGATAATAAAAATCTGAAATAAATATGGCAGCAAGAAAACATGTAGCAGAACTGGCGGAAAACGGCGTTTCAATACTTGGAAATAAGGCCTAGGGCTCCTACTTTCACTAGAGGACACTCTCAACAATGAAAACATAATTGAATGCATAAATATCATTTCTACACTATGCTACTCCGAACCACTCTCCAGTTGAATATTGACCACTAATCATTGCGTAAGGCTTTAACAACACTCATCAAGTCTATATTCCCTCTCTAGGGCACCCCCAATGTCACTACGAGCTCCATAGATTAGTACTTAAACAAACGCCACAATTTCATAGGTTCATCTTCCAACACAAGATATAAATATCATGCTAAGCCACGCGATGCACACACTATCACATTTACACCGTGATCAAATTGTTTACAGAGATAACAAAACCACTTGAGTAGCATAACAGATGAAGATCAATCTACATATTCAACTAGATTACAAAGCTCATGATCACATAAAGATCACACCTTGGGAGAGAGAGATGAACCACATAGCTACCGGTAGAGCCCTCAGCCCCGGGGGAGAACTACTCCCTCCTCATCATAGGATACAACATCGGCGATGGAGATGGAGGTGGAGTCGATGGAGATGGCTTCCGGGGGCACTTCCCCGTCCCGGCAGGGTGCCAGAACAGAGATCTGCTCCCCAAAACTTGTCGGTGGCGGCGGCGGAGCTACGGATGTATTTTGCGGAAAAGTCGATTCTCCTAGAGTTTATGCATCAGGGAGTATATATGGGCGAAAGGGAGATGCCGAGAGGTGGCCAGGGCGACCACGCCCCTAGGTGGCGCGGCCAGGGGGACCCGCACCACCCTATGGTTTGGCCACCCTGTGGCCCCCCTCCGGGGCTCTTCGGGACTTCTGGAAGCTTCCGGGACTTTTAGGACTTCTGGCTTTCGAATTTTCCAATTCCGGTAATATTTCCGGAACAACTTTTCTGAAACTAAAAACAACAGAAAACAGGGAACTAGCTCTGTGGCATCTTGTTAATAGGTTAGTCCCGGAAAATGTGTAAAAATGACATAAAGTCTAAGGAAAACATGTGGGAAACAACATGAAAACAACATGGAACATCAGAAATTAGGGATATGTTTATGACGTATCACTCCTCAGAGCTTGTCCCCTGCCGGAAGCCGCGGGTCATATGCTTGAGGCCCGCCTCGTCGAAGCCACGAGTGAACCATGACATAATCATGGTCGGTGCCATCTCGGCGCCAGAGTGCGCGGACGACTCCCGCTCGCGGTTAATGGAGTCGGGCACTTCCTGCGGACGCGCCGCAAGCTCGGACAGACTATCCGGCGCCGCCTCGTCCTCCCAGGTCGCGGAAAAAATGGCTTGCCCGTAAGGACAAGGTCTGCGATGGGCTCCCAACCGACCATCGCTTCGGATTCAGCAGCCACCTTCAGTTCAACCGCATGGTTGTGGCGAAGGACGCCATCAACCTCCGGGTAGAAACCTGCCATAGAAGATCAGAGTTCAGGCGGGAGGTCCACTCTGCCTCGTAGGCAGTAAGATAGTAGCAGCATACCGGTGGTAGCGCGGCAGATTAAATCGAGCTGGTCCTGGAGCAGCTGTACCACATCCTCCTTGTCCTTTCGCGCCTTCACCAGCTCCGCCTCGAGCAATTGGAATGACTCCCGCTCGCTGTCCATGGCGGCAGCGTGCTCCATCTTCGTGGTTTCGAGGGTGGTGGCCACACGCTCCGCCTCCGCCCGGTGGACATCCGACCGCTCGGCACGGCGGCGAAGGTCCATTGTGGCCTCTGAGTGCGCCTTGTCGTGCTCGTCTAGAATCCAGGCCACCTGGGCGGCGGGATTGGAGTTCTTCGCCGCCTCCTTCAGCTCGGCAAGCTCCGCTGCTGGGCAAAAAAAAACACGTCACTCACTCTCCAAAGGACAAACTACCCATCTAAGGAATAGGTCGCTTACTCAGCAGCTACTTGTCGGCTGCCCGGCCTCGATTCTCCCGATGGCTAGCGTCCTGCAAACAAGTATAGAAACGAGGAACTCAGAACTACCCACAATTACCATGACACCAAGACGGGGAAAGCATCATACCAGCATCAGCCCGTTCGTCACCTCGCTGACTGCCACCGCCTTCACCAAGTCCCTCGCAAGTGTTGCCGCCATCGCCGCTGCAGCCTCCAAGTCCCTCTTTAGTGACCGTCCAGCGTCGAGCGGTTTGATGGGCATCCCAACGGTTCCAGGAGCAGGGCGAGCAGCTCGCGTCTCCGAGCCGGGAGTGGAGGCCAACGGAAAGGCCCCGATTGTTGGCTGGATCGTCCCAGACGACACCAAGAAGGAGGGGCATGCCCAGCTGAAAGTGCACTGTGGTCAACTAGAGGGGGGGTGAATAGGTTGACTACCAATTTTTCTTTTCTTTTCCTTTTAGTAGGGCTAAGGAAGATAAGATAAGGTTCTCCAGATGTGCATCTAGGTGAGCAACCTATGTGGATTAGATAATATACGCAACGGAAGTAAAACGAAAGGTAGCAAGATAAACCACAAGTGTAAACAAGGAGACAAGGATATGATTCCCGTAGTTCCTTCTCAATGAGAAGTACGTCTAGGTTGGAGAGGTGGAAGCCACCTAGGCACTCCTCAATAGCACGGTTGTGCACACCTTATTCTCCTTGAGCTTCTCCGGTCAGGGAGATTCTCGTTTCCACTATGAGGTCGACTTGGAGGCGTTGACCAAACCTTTACACGAGCTCGAGGTCACTCCACAAGATGGATGGAGGCTCTCAAGCAATCCGAAGCTTCTTGCAACAAGGTGGAAGCTACAAGCACAAGATCTACTAAGGTTTCTAGGCCTCAAGTAGTATTCCTAGATCTACTAGGTTGTGGTGGATGGATTCGAAATTCCTTTGGTGGAAGTGTGGATCTAGGTCTCCTCTAGCTCTCCACAAAGTGTGGGAGTGAGTGGGTGGATGGAGAGGGAGATCTAGGTGAGTGAAGCTTTCATTTATGGCTAGGAGAGAGAGTGTGAAAAAGCTTAGCATTTATGAGGTAGGGGAAGGGGTATTTATAGCCCTTCCAACAAGTGGCCGTTTGAGCAGTCCTAGTAGCACCGGAGGCTCCGGTGGTCTTCGTATGCGCGCACGGCGCGCAGTCCCAGATCCCTTTTGTGCTTGGGCCAGAGGGGCGGAGGGTCCGGTGGATTTAGCGGAGGCTCCACCCACCGGAGCTTCACCGGAGGTTCCGGTGCGGCCTCAGCCGTTATCCAACAGAACCGTGTTTTAGCGGAGCCACCACCGGAAGCGCACCAGAGGCCAACCCCCCAGCGCGCCAGTTGAGAGGGCGGAGCCTCTGGTGGTTTCATCAGAACCTCCGCCCACCGGAAGCGCACAGAGGTTCCTCTCTTATCCAACACAGCACCATTTTAGCGGATCCTCCACCGGAGGCGCCACCGGAGGCCAAACCCCCAGTGAGCCAGTGGAGAGGGCGGAGGCTCCGGTGGTTTCACCGGAGGCTCCGCCCACTGGAGGTCCACCGGAGGCTCCGCTCTGGCCTCCGCTCGTATGCACCAGAGCGCAGTTTGGCCGGACCCCACACCGACCCGCACCGGAGGCCCGCGCTGGAGAAAGACTGGGGCGGAGGTTCCGGGTGTTTCACCGGAGCCCTCGCTGCATGCAAAATTGGCTTTCCAGCTTTGTCACTTCTAGCTCTTTTCATTCCAAACAAATTCGTAGCCCATAGAGATTGTATACTTGATGAACCTGGGCATTTTCATGTATCAAATAAATATTAGTCCAATAGGTATCTTGTTATTTAATTATCAAAATGGAAGATGATCTTTCATTCTCCCCCTTTTTGGTAATTGATGACAACATCCCTATTTGCATAATTAAATACACAACGCGAACGGAGCTCCCCTTAAAGGTATGCTCCCTTCATGTTGAGAGAATTTAGACGAAATGGTTATATGAACATATGAATAATAGTGAGAACACAACACATAATATAATAAGTTCATAAGCTCACAAAGGATAATACGAGGTTCACGACACCTAAGAATTTAAATAACCAAAGTTTCCAAATGAAAAACCAAACTCCCTCAAGCAAGAGAAAGATGCAAATCGAAAGACATGCTTGAGGGAGAACCGTGCAAATACCTGCTTCTAATAGATAGATATCTCTTCCCCTTTGGCATCAAGATACCAAAAGAGGTAGAAACCGATGCTAACACCCCGAAGATCACTCGACGAAGATATCCATGCTCGGAGAGCGGGTACGGCGGCGAGAACTGGTGACTTCTTCTCCTTCTTCGTTAGACCACTCAATCAAGTTTCCCTTGGAGTCTTTGGCTTGCTACTTGTCCCATTTGGTGATGCCAGGAAGGACCGGGGACTCCACGGATTCACCACCATCACGACGAAGCTGACGTGCTGCTTGTGCTGCATTGCGGTGCTTGAGCTCCTTATCATAGTGGGCTTCCCATTGATGCTGCTCAATCTTTTTGTTCAATTTGAACACCTTCTTGAGTGCCCTAGCCATCCACTTGAAGGCATTGTCATAAGGAGGAGGGCGAGAGGGACCGGCCTCTTCTTCTTCTTCCTCATCAATAATGACACGAGGTTTGGCCTTGTTTTTTGCGAGGAGCAGGAGTAGGATGAATAGGGGGCTTGGTGTGGTCCTTGATGAGTTGTTTCTTCTCCATGTGAGGAATCCAATTAGCATCATCAAACGGTTCATCCGGGAACTTGTCCTCCCACACATGCAAGATGATCTTCATAATGAAGGGCCCAAAGCAAGCATTCTTGCGGTTGATAACCACGTGCCAGGGCTCATTCCACAGATAATCTAGCACATAGAGCTTCTTAGTTGAACCGGCAAGCCACTTCTCATGAGTGAGAAGAATAAGATTCTTAATAAAGCCTTGGATCTCATCAACATTCCCCGCCTTCGGGTTGATGGTCTCTCGATAGATGCGGAGCATGACATCATAAGTTGGGTAGAGACCCTTGACAAACCCAACGGCAAATTTCTTCCAGTGATACAGAGGGGTGAGTTGATCCTTGGGAAGAGATAGAGTGTTGATGGCGTGAACACGGAACCATCCATTGTCGAACTCCTCACCACCTGCAAACGGTCCAAAATCCGGGTATTCTCCAAGAATAGTTCCAACGTCAGACCACTTGATTGTCAGCTGCCTTCCCTGGGTCATCCAAATAAGATTACGCTCAGTCTCATTGGTGAGATGCACTGTGGCCAAGAACTGACAAACTAGATCTTCATCATAGTCTTGTTGGACACTCATGATGGGAGCAAGTCCAAATCTCTCAACAAGCTCAAGTGCCTCCCCAAAATATTTGGGATTCCTTTCCAAATGCCCAAAATTGATAGCATGTTGAGGAGCAACATTCTCCTTGGGCTTCCTCATCAAGATCTCATGATAGATTTGGCTCTGAAAGACAGTGTGGAATCAAGTGTCCTTACCCCGGAACTGTGGCATCAAGCAGTCGCGGTCAATGACATATGGGTTCTCGCGACGTTCTTTCAAGAACGCCGCCTCAGACATCTTGGAAGCGGTTGCGCTTGGGCTAAGATGGGTCCAGAGTATCTTCAATTTCATCGACCCTAGGAGCCTTGCGACGACCCACGCTCTTTTGACGAGTGCCCTTGCCTTTGGAGCCGGAAGCATCTAAGAAAGAAATAGCAAGGATAGCATGAAGAAAAGGTAATGCTCAAGTCTTAGAAGATGCACAAATCCAAGGAACAAAGATATAAATGGTATCAGGGTTGAATAACAAGGGTTAGGGCATATGACAAATCCACCCTAAAAATCGTAGCGATTCAAGCCTAATACTCACTATCTAGGTTGCTAGGGTTTGTACTCGTGATCTCCTACTCCCAAAAATCCAAATCTACACATATAGATGTTAAGAACATGGAACTCCTATGCATCCCTATCCATCAACTAGATGAGAGAGAGAGAGATAGAGAGAGAGAGAGAGAGATAGCACATACCCGCACCATCCATGGTGGAAAGGAAGGAGGAAGAAGATCCCGCGATGGTCCAGGGCGAGGAGGAGGGCTCCTGGCGGTGGAGCACCCGATTCCGGTGGCGGAGACCATGGGGGCGGCGGCGGTTGAGAGGGAGAAGAGGGAGGGCGAGTGGGGGGAAATAAGATTGGATCTTAGTTGACCCCCGCTCGCCCTAGATCTTATCTCGCAAAAACGCCCCGGGCGGAGCCTCCGGTGGTTTCATCGGAGCCTCCGCCCCCTGTCCACACAGCACATCAAAATATGGTCCACTGAGGAATTTGCACCAGTGGAACCTCCGGTGGGATCCGGTGGACATGGGCAGCGGAGCCTCCGGTGGTTTCACCGGATCCTCCGCCAGACCAAGTTTACGCACGCCAAAATCAGAAAAACAAGAGCACTAATAATGGAATAAAGTCTTGGGTAGAGAAAGCTTGGGTTGGAAATTAGTCACTCGTGTACAAGAGACATTACTCGATGGGGTTCGCAAGATGCAAAAGAGATAGAAAACCGAACCCGCACGAGTTGTCAAGGGGGGGTATGATACACGTGAAAGATCCAAAAATACCAAAGGTCGGTGGCCGAAGCCACCATGTTTGAGTGTGTACTTTGGCACCGCGAAGATATATCTTGGGTCCAAAAATACTACTCACAGTTAAGCACAATAAGTCACAAATTGACTAGATATGCAATGATGAATTGATTTTCGCATAATAAAAGGAGTGTATACTCATGAGTTGAGTAACGCTCCCCCTATATCCATGCCTACATACAAACCTAATAGCATGCATAATGAAGGTACATATGCAAGGTTTCAAGTGAAGTTGGAAGAATCGATTGAAAGTGCAAGATGGTCAACTAGAGGGGAGGTGAATAGGTGACCTACAAATTTTAATTCTTTTTCACTTTTAGAGGTGGCTTAGGGAAAGTAAAAGCTTGGTTATCTAAATGTGCAACTAAGTGAACACCCTATGTGACGAGCAACAAGTAGCAACGGAAGTATGGCAAAGGCACAAGATAACCACAAGTGAAAAACACGGAGACAAGGATATGTTTCCCGTAGTTCCTTCTTGAAAGAAGTACGTCTATGTTGGAGAGGTGGGGAGCCACCTAGGCGCTCCTCAATAGCACGGATGTGCACACCTTATTCTCCGTGAGCTTCTCCAGTGAGGGAGATTCTCGTTTCCACTATAAGGTCGACTTGAAGGCGTTGACCAAACCTTTGCAAGGGGTTGAGGCTACTCCACAAGTGAGATGGAGGCTCTCATCAATCGAAGCTTCTTGCTACAAGGTGGAAGCTACAAGCACTAGGGTTTCCCTTGGATGACAAGGCAACCAAGAGATTACAAGATCCCAAGAGTTGTGGTGTGGGAACACACGTTTTGGCTTGGTGGAAAGGTAGATCTAGGCCTCCTCCATTAGATCCTTGAAGGGCATCGAGTTTGGTTGGAGGAGGAGGGAGATCGGGGCGTTTTGAGCTCTACAACAATGGAGGAGAGAGAGGAATGGACGAGCTACCTATCTAGAGGAAGAAGACAGCTATTTATAGGCTCCTCCAATTTCTGACCGTTGCAGTCCGCCAGGGCCGGAAATTTGAATAGTCCGGGGGGCGGATTTTTGAAATATCCGGGGGCGGAAATTTCCGCCCCAATATTCCGCCCCCATCTCTGTGCGTGGGCACCAGCCTGTTGAAGAAAATCGCTAAGGACCAGGGGCCGGATATTTGCACCAGAAATTTCCGGGGCAAATTTCCGCCCCAGCTTCTGTGTGCGGGCACCTGAGAAGACTCCATTTTCTGCTAAGTCCGAGAGGGCCGGATTTTTGCACCGGAAATTTCCGGGGCAAATTTCTGCCCTAGCTTCTGTGCACGGGCAGCTGGAGTAGATCTTGATCATTTTGAAGATGCCAGAGTGGCCGGAATATTCCAGTGCTAGGGCCGGATATTCCGCCCCATAAGCACCGGAATTTCCGGACTGAATACTGAAAAATCCGGTGGCAATAATTCCAGAGTGTAGACCTTCTCTTTGATCTTTTGACAGGAGTATAACAATAATCATCTGAGAGAATAGCTGCACAGTCTAAAACAACATTGTTAGATAGGTGATACCCGTTTTATTATCATCACCAAAATCATTAGAGGGATCATGAGCTTTCAATCTCCCCTTTTTGGTGATTATTTGCAAAACAACACGGGTATTTGCAAGGAAATAAACTAACAATGCATGATATGAAAACATCACATATAGCATATATAGGAGACATGCCTCCTAATAATAATAGTTCACCAACGAATAACGAGTACGATAAAACAAAGTTCGAAAAGATGCACAAAACGATAAAAGGGGGCAACAAAGAATGAAACCCACCCAAGCAAATTCCCACGATCATCTAGATCTTCTCCCCCTTTGGCATCAGGACACCAAAAAGAGAAAAGAGAGTGCTACGTCCCATGGAACAAACTCTAGGCCTGGGTGTATTCTTCTTCTTGTTCCTCCTCACTAACATCCTCCATGTCCTCATCATCATCCACTCCGAGCAACATCGCGGTTGTTCCAATTCTTGTATGGAATCCTGTCAGGAGGAGGAGGCACATTGGGAACCTTCAGAGCAGTCGTGATGTGGTGCTGGTTCTCCAGGATGGTGCGGCGCTCCGCATAGGCACTGTAGTTCTCCTTGTGGATGCACACATTCATGCACATCACCTTCTCAATAGCGTGAACAACCCATGAGCGCTTCTTCTTTCCAGGGGGAGGAGGACGCATGCGAGAATCACAGTGGCCTTGACCAGTGGCGCCAACATCATGAGTAGCCTGCTGAGTGTGGGCAGCCTTCTTGTACAGAGTGACATCCTTGTGCTCTTCACAGTCAAGCTCCAGGTCCTCACGGAGTGCTTCGGGATAGAGAGCCTTGATGAGCTTCATGATGTACGGAGCATACGGAGGCACTTTGCGGTGGAAGAGAGCAAAGTGGATCTCATTGAAGATGAAATCCATCACATCAATCTTGTGGGCCTCCATGTCAGTCATGTCACTCTCAGTGAAGGTCAAGTAGGCGTGGTACATGAGGTTGACCAAGCCGCCACGAATAGCATCATTATTGCCCGCACTCGGAGCAATAGTCTCCCTAAACATACGCAGCGGAATGTCATAGATGGCAAATAGTCCTTTAGCCGAGCCAACCACACCTCTGGAACCATACAGCTCAGTCAGTCTGTTCTTCTCATACTCCACCCCGTGAACATGCATGCGGTGACCCTGAGGAGTGTTAAGACCAGCAAATGGATACCCGAGCTCAGTGGCAAAGTCATGAAAGGTGGCGGTGAGCAAGTGAGGGCCAGACATCCATGACATCCCAATATCCTCAGAATCATCAATGACAAGTGTGGCGAAGAACTGCTGGATGAACGTGGTGTTGTAGGAGCATATAGTCTCCATAAGAGGACGCGGACCAAGGACCTCAGCCAACTGGACGGAGTTGTTGAAGTAGGAAGGATTGGCAGCCAGATGAGCAAAGTTGATCACCTTCATGGGACACACGAGCTTGCTCATCACAGTGTACACCTGCTTGAATAGGGTCTCCTGCTCAACATGCCAGAAGCACGAATCGATGGTGGGGTCTTAAGGTCCCTCTGTGTACCATGCCTTGGCCCTCCATGCCTTGAACTCAAGGATGGACATGGTGGCCAAGTTGAGAGCGGCCTTGCCTTGCTGCCTGCCTGCCTTGCGAGCAGCCCTGTCAGCGTCACGTTGACGCGCATAATCTCTCTCAGCATCCCTCACACGCCGGCGAGTCTCATTCTCATCAACAAGTGTCCCCTCCTCATCTTCCCTCAGAGTACGGTAGCGCTTGCGAGAGCTAAGCAACTTGGAGGGCCTAGAGCTTGAACTATCTGCGAGGAAAGCAGGAAAAATGCAAAGAAAAAGAAAACAAAAGAGATCAAAAACGGGGGCTCACGACTTGTGGGAATGGAAAGAATAGATCTCTGTTCGAGATTCAGTACAGGCCGGAAATTCCGGATACTGGTGCGGAAATTCCGGAGGGCGGAAATTCCGGCCACAGGGAAATTTCCGGGGGGGCTGAAATTCCGGTCCTGGGGCGGAAATTTCCGGCCTTCGGAATTTTCGAAACCAGATCTAAATCTGGGGCCTGTAACGAATCTAGAACGATGAAATTGTGCACAGAGGTGAATCCTAGAGAATATATGACAATAGTATGAGGATGAACTTCCGTGAAACACCATGAATAACACTAGATATGAGATCAAATCGACTAACAACCCTAGATTGCGGAGAAAACGGAGCACATACCGGGATCCATGGGATCGGAACGGATGTGCGGTCTCTTGATCCGCAAAAGGCGATTAGAGGATGAGGAGGGGAGGCAAAGGGGCCTCCCGGAGGTCTCGGAGGCGGCGGCTACGACTGGAGGCGGAGTGGAAGCGAAGGGAGGAGAGCAATCTGGAACTGCTCCCTCCCGTCGCCCTTATATAGCCCCAGCCAAGCACACCAGAAATTTCCGGTATTAAGGCCGGAATATTCCGGTGCCCGGAGATTTGGGCCGGAATTTTCCGCCCAAATATCCGGTGTGCCTTCTGCGAGCGGGCACGCTGGATATTTGGGTAAAAATTCGAGTCAATCTCGAACCCCGGAAATTTCCGGGGCTTAAGGCACGGAATATTCCGGGCCCCCGGATATTTGCCCCGGAAATTTCCGCTCAAATTTCCGGGGTGCCTTCTGCGAGCGGGCACTTCGGAAATGAGCAAAATTTTCGGGGGAAAATGTCTGAGGGCCGGAATATTCCGGGCCCTAGGCCGGAATTTCCGGTGTTCCCATGCCATCCGAGTTTTTGTGGAAGATGGAACAAGACGTGAGCCTCCAAAAACGAGACACACAAACACCAAACACACTAACACGAGCGAAACATCAAACAAAACAAATACAAATAACAAAGGAAAACGTTGGTGGCTGAAGCCACCGTGTTTGAGTGATACCAAGGAGTCGCGAAGATGTATCTTGGACTCAAAAGTATAACTCATGTTTTAAGCACAATAAGTCACAAATTGACTAGATATGCATGACGCTTTGGTTGTTTTGCGCATGATAGGTGGAGTGTTTGTTCATGAGTTGAACTACGCTCCCCCTATGTCCATGCCTACATCTAAACTAGATAGCACATATAGTGAAGGTACTTATGCAAGGGTTCAAGAGAAGTTGGACGCATCGATCACATTTAGTTCATTCCTCAAACCCCGAAATCTTGGTTCATCAAGGGCCTTCGTGAAGATATCCGCGAGTTGGTCCTTGGTTGCCACATAGGAGAGGTCAATATCACCCTTCTCAACATGATCCCGAATAAAGTGATGACGTATCTCAATGTGCTTCGTCTTGGAGTGAAGAACGGGATTGTAGGCGATCTTGATGGCACTCTCATTGTCGCACAAGAGGGGAACTTTGTCGAAGACGATGCCATAATCTCTCAATGTTTGCCGCATCCAAAGTAATTGAGCACAACAACTCGCCGCGGAGATGTATTCGGCCTCGGTGGTGGAGAGAGCAATGCAGTTTTGCTTCTTGGATGACCAACACACCAATGAGCAGCCAAGAAATCGACAACCTCCGGATGTACATTTCCTATCCGTCTTCTCTCCCGCATAGTCCGCATCCGAATACCCAATGAGCTGAAAGCTTGAACCCTTGGGATACCAAAGACCGAAGTTTGGGGTATGAACTAAATATCGAAAGATGCGCTTAACCGCTTCAAAATGACTTTGTCTCGGAGAGGCTTGAAACCTTGCACATTTACCTACGCTATACATAATATCGGGTCTAGATGCACATAGGTAGAGCAAAGAGCCAATCATGGAGCGGTATACCTTTTGATCTACCTCTTTACCATTCGGGTCGGGTTTCAAGTCAATAGTCGTGGACATGGGGGTCTTCATAGGTTTGGCATCATGCATGTTGATTCGCCTGAGCATGTAGTATACTTGGCTTGCTTGATGAATGTGCCTTCGGGATATTGCTTGATCTCAAAGCCAAGAAAATACTCTAATTCTCCCATCATAGACATCTCGAACTTATCCGTCATAAGCTTGCAAAACTCATCATTGATTGCGATGTTAGTAGAACCAAAGATGATATCATCCACATAGAGTTGGCATATGAACAAGTCACCTCCAACCTTTTTGGTGAAAAGGGTGGGATCGATTAAACCAACATTGAACCCACGATCAACCAAAAACTCTTTAAGGTGCTCGTACCACGCACGTGGAGCTTGTTTAAGTCCATAGAGTGCCTTATCGAGTTTGTAGACATGATCGGGGTGGTTGGGATCCTCGAAACCCGGAGGTTGCTTGACATAAACCAACTCGTGGATGGGACCATTCAAAAATGCACTTTTAACATCCATTTGTTTCAATTTTAAGTTATGATGAGAAGCATATGCAAGTAAGATGCGAATAGATTCAAGACGAGCTACGGGAGCAAATGTTTCACCGAAGTCGACACCTTCGACTTGAGAAAAGCCTTGGGCTACCAATCTAGCTTTGTTGCGGATGACGATGTCGTCCTTGTCTTGTTTGTTCTTGAAGATCCACTTAGTGCCGACGACGTTCTTGCAATCTTTGGGTCTTGGCACCAACTTCCACACCTTGTTGCGCTCGAAGTTGTTGAGTTCATCGTGCATCGCTTCAAGCCAATCTTGATCTTCAAGTGCTTCATAGACCTTCTTTGGCTCAATGTGAGAGACGAATGCATGAGCTTTTCTAAAGTCTGCTAGTTGCCTCCTTGTGACGACCCTTCCACGAAGTTGTCCAAGAATCATGTCCTCCGTGTGACCGGCACGAGCAAGATTATCTAGCCTTCTCTTTTCCCTACGAGCTAGCATCCCCACCAGAGTTTCCTTGGATAGCACTTGATCATCACCTTCATCATCGGAGACATGTCCACCTTGATCTTGATCATCGACGGGAGGTGGATCCCTTATGTGTCTAATTGTATCATCATCATGTGTATCTTGTTCTTCATTGTGAGCTTGGCCTTCATCATGAGCTTGGCCTTGATTGTTAGCTTGGCCTTGATTGATTGAGTGATCTTGATCTTTAGCTTGGCCTTGAGGTGAAGCATGAGGGTTTGGTGCATCTTGTTGGGTAGCTTGGTTATCAATGGATGTAGTCAATGACTCCACTTGAGTGGAGCATAGTCCTTCTCCCTCCGTCATCCGGTGTCCCTCAATGGGGATTATTTCACCAATCCCCATTCTTCGTATGACGATGGGAGGAATTGCATCTCCTACAAAACCATGATCTATACGGCCCCCTTGGGACCCATTATCCTCATCAAACACCACGTCTATAGCTTCTTCAACTTGTCCGGTGGACTTGTTGTAGACTCTATAGGCGTGAGCGTTTGTGGCATAACCAACAAAGATACCCTCATAAGATTTAGTCCCGAACTTTGACAAGCGTTTACCTCTCTTGCGAATGAAGCACTTGCAACCAAAGACCTTGAAGTATGAAACATCCGGCTTCTTGCCCGTGAGAATCTCATAAGGGGTCTTGTTCAAGATCTTGCGGAGATATAATCGGTTGCTAGCGTGGCAAGCGGTGGAGACGGCCTCGGCCCAAAAATTATAGGGAGAAGAGAACTCCGCAATCATGGTTAGAGCCACATCCGTAAGAGTCTGATTCTTTCTCTCCGCCACACCATTTTGTTGAGGGGTGTAGGGAGTAGAGTATTGATGAGCAATTCCTTCCTCACTAAGAAAACCCTCCACGGTGTAGTTCTTGAACTCGGAGCCGTTATCACTTCGGATAGCCATGATACTCGTATTATGTTGGCGTTCCACCAAAGTGATGACCTCGATGACCCGCTTTTGAGTTTCACTCTTCCTCTTGAAGAATTACACCCAACAATATCGTGAATAGTCATCCACAATCACCAAGCAATACTTTTTGCCCCCAAGACTATCGTATGATAGGGGACCAAAGAGGTCCAAGTGAATGAGCTCGAGGATCCTTGAGGTGGTGATGTTTGTCTTGGTGGGGTGTGCTTCTCCATGTTGCTTTCCTAGAACGCAAGAGCTACACACACGATCTTTGGAAAACTTAGCATTTTTTAGTCCTAGAATGTGATTGCCACTTTGAAGGTCATGCAACGTCCTCATATTGGTGTGGGCTAACCGGTGATGCCATAGCCTACCCACATCAACTTTAACCATTAGGCATGTCGCGACACACGTGTCTCCTTTAGAGAAGTCCACTACATACATGCCGTTCTCGACATGCCCAACAAAGGCTACCTTAAGAGTCGTCTCCCACGTGACAATCACATTGTCCTTATTAAAGAAAGAGGTAAAACCACTCTTAGCAAGTTGAAGAACCGAGATGAGATTATAGCCTAGAGACTCAACAAGAAGAACATTCTCAATTGACAAGTCATTTGAGATTGCTACCTTGCCTCGTCCCAATACCTTTAGTTCGGAGTTATCACCAATAGTAACGCAATTGAGATGAGGTAATGGAGGTTGAAGATCACTCATTGCGTCATTGCTTCCGGTCATATGTTGGGATGCACCACTATCCATCGTCCATTTGCTTGAACCGGAAGCACTTCCCTACAATAGATTAGTTTCTTGATTTAGGTACCCATCTTTGAATGGGTCCTCTCATGTTAGCGACAAGGGTCTTAGGAACCCAAATACTCTAATGATAATCATCACCATAAGAAGTACCAACATATTTAGCATATACATGACCATCTCTAGATTTCATAAGAACATAAGATGGATTGTATTTCCCGGCAAAGTCATTGTGAGTGGTGCTCCCCCTAGAGGTCTCACCACCCACAAAGGTGTTGGTCTCCTTCCCTTTGGTCACATCTCCCTCTTTCACAAATCTTACTTCTTGTGAGGGGGAGGTGACTTTCTTCTTGTTCTTCTTCTTGTACTTCTTCTTTGACTTGGCTACATAGCCAAGTCCCTCCTTTCCATTGTTGACTCGTTGAGAAGCAATCTCATGGGGATTCTTCTCACTTCCTACAAGATTGGTCGCACTACAAGCATTGCTAGGCAAGACATTTAAGCTAGGAGATGAAGTGGACACAACTTGCTTGTTAGATAGTTGAGCTAGAAGATTGTCACGAGATTTGGTTAACTTGTCATGAATTTCCTTAAGAGACATGAACTCCTTTTCGAGTTTTTCATGACGAGTGCCAAGTTCCTCGTGAGCAATTCCTAACTTCAACTCTGCATGTTCAAGAGTTTTAATGATAGCAAGAGATTGTGCATTTTCCTTCCTAAGTTTAGAGACACTTATGGCAAAGTTTTCTTCAAGACAAGATAATTTCTCCTCAAGTGAGGCACGAGTGGAACGCTCATTTTCAAGCGCTTTTTCAAGCTCTTGTTCATTGCAAGTGTGACCTTCATGGCTTTCCAAAGTCATGATGATCTCCTCCTTTTCATCTACAAGAGAGTTAGCCTCATCAAGTTGCCTTAAAAGGGCATTCACCTTTTCCTTAGTCTCACCTTTAAGGCTTGATAGCCACATGCCTAACTCATTAGACTCACCATCCTCCTCGCAAACATTTTCAACACAATCCAATAACGAAGGAGGGTTAGTGATAATGGTCTTGGAGTTAGGAGAGCATACCGAAGTGGCTTTTGCCATAAGACATGTAGGTCGGGTTGCCACATTCTCATTGGGGGATTCGAATAGAGAGATCGAAGGAGATGATGCGATGGACATGGCGATGTGAGCAACTCCACCTACTTCATCTTCTCCTTCATCTCCGGAGATGTAAGTCTCAAGCACCGCCCCTTCTTGAACATAGAGGGCCCTTGGCACCCTCCTAGCAAAGTTCTTGTTTTGAGGAGGCTGGGCCTTGTTTTTGCGAACAAGCTTGACTTCGTTTTCTTATCTTGGCTCAAAGGGGCACTCCTTCACGAAATGGTTTGCGCTACCACAATTGTAGCATGTCCTTGGTCGCTCCCCCTTCTTATTGTAGTTCTTGTTTCATGGAGGCCTTGGAGATCCGGCCTTGTGAGCTTCCCATCTCTTCCAATATCCATGCATAGCGAGGGCAATGCACTTGTGAGCTCCAGTGTAAGTGTCCTCATAGTCTTCCTCATCATCATCATCTTCTTCACTTTCATCGATTCGAGCCATAGCCTTTGACTTCAAAGTGAGATTGGGTGACCTTCCTATTCCTCGAGAGCGAGCTAGAGCATCGTCCGCGCTCTTGTGTGAGAGAGAGATAGCAATGAACTCACTTAGAACACCAATCGAGTTGAGGGTATTGTAGTCCGCTCTTGTCCGGATGCTAGTGGAGAGATTTTTCTCAAAGGGTGTAATAGCTTTGACAAATTTCCTCTTGATCCACTCATCGGAGATTTCTTCTTTTCCAAAGTCTCTCAATTGGTTGGCAAGGGTGACAACTCTTCTATATAGCTCTTCGGGGGTCTCATCCTCATGCATGACGAAGTTCTCGGAGTTGTCAATGGCCACGTCATACTTGGAAGATTGGATGCTTGCATTTCCTTGGAACAAGGTGTCAAGTTTGTCCCAAGCTTCCTTGGCGGTCTTGCAACTACGAATGTGAGTGAAGTACTCCCTTGGGAGAGCCTTTTGGATGATGACAAGTGCGGTCTTGTTGAGTTGAGATTCCACATCCTCCCTTGGAGTCAAATTGCTTGGGTCATGAGGATGAAATCCATGAATCACGCTTCTCCATAATGCGGTACACGATCCTGAAATGTGAGATTCCATCTCGAACTTCCAAGAGGAGAATTCGTTAGTGTTATGGATGGGTGGAATTCCAACATTAAGGATGTGTGGCATGGAAACGATTGGGTGGATAGAATCATAGTTTTGCGGTGGTGGAACTTTTGAATTTGAACCCGAACCATTAGCCGTTTGAGACTTGGAACCACCGTCACTCTCCTTAGCTTTAGCTTTAGCCTTTTGTGCAGCTTTAGCCTTAGCTTTGGCAATGTTCTCTTCGAGTTCGGAGTTGTCCGGAGTCGTTTCCTCATCTGAACTATCCTCATCGGAGATATGGGGAGAGTGCGACGGTTCCTTAGGTTTACCCATCATGATCTCCAACATCTTCTTCATGGAGGAAACCTCCAAGCCCACACTAGAGCTAACCTTGGACAATTGGGTTTGTATGGTACAAACCGTTGTCTCTAGGTTGGCTATAGTGTTAGCCATTTTGGCGAGCTCCTCCTTAGAAGATTCGGGATCATCTCCGTTGACCATGATACTCTTAGGCGGTTAAGCCCGATAAAAGAGCCGAGGCTCTGATACCAATTGAAAGTGCAAGATGGTCAACTAGAGGGGGGGTGAATAAGTGACCTACAAATTTTAATTCTTTTTCACTTTTAGAGGTGGCTTAGGGAAAGTAAAAGCTTGGTTATCTAAATGTGCAACTAAGTTAACACCCTATGTGACGAGCAACAAGTAGCAACGGAAGTATGGCAAAGGCACAAGATAACCACAAGTGA
Source organism: Alopecurus myosuroides (assembly GCA_028641055.1). Lineage (NCBI taxonomy): Eukaryota > Viridiplantae > Streptophyta > Magnoliopsida > Poales > Poaceae > Alopecurus > Alopecurus myosuroides. The sequence continues at coordinate 313,538,677 of CM054058.1, read as the reverse complement.
AAAACACGGTGACAAGGATATGTTTCCCGTAGTTCCTTCTTGAAAGAAGTACGTCTACGTTAGAGAGGTGGGGAGCCACCTAGGCGCTCCTCAATACCACGGATGTGCACACCTTATTCTCCGTGAGCTTCTCCAGTGAGGGAGATTCTCGTTTCCACTATGAGGTCGACTTGAAGGCGTTGACCAAACCTTTACAAGGGGTTGAGGCTACTCCACAAGTGAGATGGAGGCTCTCAACAATCGAAGCTTCTTGCTACAAGGTGGAAGCTACAAGCACTAGGGTTTCCCCTTGGATGACAAGGCAACCAAGAGATTACAAGATCCCAAGAGTTGTGGTGTGGGAACACACGTTTTGGCTTGGTGGAAAGGTAGATCTAGGCCTCCTCCATTAGATCCTTGAAGGGCATCGAGTTTGGTTGGAGGAGGAGGGAGATGGGGGCATTTTGAGTTCTACAACAATGGAGGAGAGAGAGGAATGGACGAGCTACCTATCTAGAGGAAGAAGACAGCTATTTATAGGCTCCTCCAATTTCTGACCGTTGCAGTCCGCTAGGGCCGGAATATTCCGGTGTTAGCACCGGAAATTTCCGGTCTGCCCGGGCCGGAAATTTGAATAGTCCGGGGGGCGGATTTTTGAAATATCCGGGGGCGGAAATTTCCGCCACAATATTCCGCCCCCATCTCTGTGCGCGGGCACCAGCCTGTTGAAGAAAACCGCTAAGGACCAGGGGCCGGATATTTGCACCGGAAATTTCCGGGGCAAATTTCCGCCCCAGCTTCTGTGCGCGGGCACCTGAGAAGACTCCATTTTCTGCTAAGTCCCAGAGGGCCGGATTTTGGCACCGGAAATTTCCGGGGCAAATTTCCGACCTAGCTTCTATGCGCGGGCACCTGGAGTAGATCTTGATCATTTTGAAGATGCCAGAGTGGCCGGAATATTCCGGTGCTAGGGCCGGATATTCCGCCCCATAGGCACCGGAATTTTTGAACTGAATACTGAAAAATCCGGTGGCAATAATTCCAGAGTGTAGACCTTCTCTTTGATCTTTTGACAGGAGTATAACAATAATCATCTGAGAGAATGGTTGCACAGTCTAAAACAACATTGTTAGATAGGTGATACCCGTGTTATTATCATCACCAAAATCATTAGAGGGATCATGAGCTTTCATCGATGACATTTAGTTCATTCCTCAAAGCTCGAAATCTTGGTTCATCAAGGGCCTTCGTGAAGATATCGGCAAGTTGATCCTTGGTGGGAACATATGAAAGATCAATATCACCTTTCTCAACATGATCCTGAATGAAATGATGACGGATATCAATGTGCTTCATCTTGGAGTGAAGAACGGGGTTGTAGGCGATCTTGATAGCACTCAAATTATCACAAAGAAGAGGCACCTTGTCAAAATGAATACCATAATCCTTCAAGGTTTGCCTCATCCAAAGAAATTGGGCACAACAACTTGCCGCAGAGATATAATCGGCCTCGGTGGTGGAGAGAGCAATGCAGTTTTGCTTCTTTGAAGACCAACATACCAAGGAGCGGCCAAGGAATTGGCAACCCCCGGACGTGGACTTCCTATCCGTCTTCTCTACCGCATAATCCGCATCCGAATATCCAATGAGCTGAAAGCTTGCACCCTTGGGGTACCAAAGACCGAAATTTGGGGTATGAACTAAATATCGAAAGATTCGTTTCACTGCTTCCAAATGACTTTGCCTCAGGGAGGCTTGAAACCTTGCACATTTACCTACTCTATACATGATATCCGGTCTAGATGCATAAAGGTAGAGCAAAGAGCCAATCATGGAGAGGTATACCTTTTGATCTACCTCTTTACCGTTGGGGTCGGGTTTCAAGTCAGTGTAAGTCATCAAAGGCTTGGCATCATGCATATTAAATCTCTTGAGCATGTCTTGAGTTTATTTGGCTTGTTTGATGAAGGTTCCTTTATGATATTTATTCACTTCAAATCCAAGGAAGAACTCAAACTCTCCCATCATAGACATCTCAAACCTATCGGTCATAAGCTTGCAAAACTCCTCATTGAACAAGGTGTTAGTAGACCCAAAAATGATGTCATCCACATAGAGTTGGCATATGAACAAGTCACCTCCAACCGTCTTGTTAAAGAGGGTGGGATTGATTAAACCAACATTAAACCCACGATCCACTAGAAACTCTTTAAGGTGCTCGTACCACACACGTGGATCTTGTTTAAGTCCATAAAGCGCTTATCGAGTTTATAGACATGATCGGGGTGGTTGGGATCCTCGAAACCCGGAGGTTGCTTGACATATACTAACTCATTAATGGTACCATTGAGGAAAGAACTCTTAACATCCATTTGTTGTAACTTGAAATTATAATGAGATTCATAAGCAAGTAAGATGCGAATGGATTCAAGACAAGCTACGGGGGCAAAGGTTTCACCGAAGTCAATACCTTTGACTTGAGAAAAACCTTGAGCCACCAACCTTGCCTTGTTGCGAATGACAATACCATCTTTGTCTTGCTTGTTCTTGAACACCCATTTGGTGCCAATAACATTTTTGTAGTCCTTGGGTCTTGGCACTAGTTTCCACACTTTGTTGCGCTCGAAGTTATTGAGTTCATCATGCATGGCTTCAAGACAATCTTGATCTTCGAGTGCTTCATAGACCTTCTTAGGTTCAATGAACGAGACAAAAGCATGAGCCTTGCTAAAATCCGCCAATTGCCTCCTAGTGACCACTCTTCCACGAACTTGCCCAAGAATCTTGTCCTCCGTGTGAGCCGCTCGTTCAAGATTCTCTATCCTTCTCTTTGCTCTACGTGCTAGCATCTCCTCCAAAGATTCCTTGGACATAGATTGAGAATCACCTTCTTCAACGGAGACATGTCCATCTTCATTTTGTCCTTGATCAATAATGGGTGACGGATCACCACTAGGTTGATCTCTCTCAACAATGATGGAACCTTGATCATGATTAAGATGAGTAGCTTGGCCTTGATCATTAGCTTGGCCTTGATTGCTCGTTTGGCCTTGATCATTATCTTGAGGGCTTGGTGCATCTTGTTGAGTAGCTTGATCATCAATGGGTGTAGTCAATGGCTCCACTTGAGTGGGGCATAGTACTTCTCCCTCCGTCATCCGGTAACCCTCAATGGGGATTATTTCACCAATCCCCATTCTTCTTATGACGATTGGAGGAATTGCATTTCCTACAACACCAGGATCTATATGCCCCCCTTGGGAGCCGTTATCCTCATCAAACACCACATCTATAGCTTCTTCAACTTTTCTGGTAGACTTTTTGTAGACTCTATAGGCGCGAGCGTTTGTGGCATAGCCAACAAAGATACCCTCATAAGATTTGGTCTCAAATTTTGACAATCGTTTACCTTTCTTGAGAATGAAGCACTTGCAACCGAAGACCTTGAAGTAAGATACATCCGGTTTCTTGCCCGTGAGAATTTCATAGGGAGTCTTCTTCAATATCTTGCGAATATATAACTGGTTGGTAGCATGACATGCGGTGGAGACGGCTTCGGCCCAAAAGTTATAGGGAGAAGAGAACTCCGCAATCATGGTCCTAGCCGCATCCATCAAAGTCTGGTTCTTTCTCTCTGCAACACCATATTGTTGAGGGGTATATGGAGTGGAATATTGATGCGCAATGTCTTCTTCACTATTAAAACCCTCTACGGTGTAGTTCTTGAACTCCGAGCCATTATCACTCCGGATGGCCAATATGGTAGCATTGTGTTGGCTCTCCACTAGAGTGATGAACTCGATGACTCTCTTTTGAGTCTCACTTTTCCTCTTGAAGAAATACACCCTACAATATCTTGAATAATCATCCACAATCACCAAGCAATACGTCTTTCCTCCGAGGCTATCATAAGATAGTGGACCAAAGAGATCTAAGTGAATGAGCTCGAGAAATCTTGTGGTGGAGATAGTCGTCTTGGTTGGGTGAAGTTCTCCATGTTGCTTCCAAAAGTCACAAGAGCTACACACACGATCTTTAGAAAACTTAGACTTGGTTAGTCCTAGAACGTGATTGCCACTTTGAAGGTCATGCAACATTCTCATATTGGTGTGGGCCAACCGGTGATGCCAAAGCCACCCCACATCAACTTTAGCCATTAGGCATGTCGCGGCACACGTGTCTCCTTTAGAGAAGTCCACTACATACATGTCGTTCTTGACAAACCCAAGAAAGGCTACTTTAAGAGTTGTTTCCCAAGTGACAATCACATTCTCTTTATTAAAGAACGAGGTAAAGCCACAATTTGCAAGTTGAACAATGGACATCAAGTTATAGCCAAGGGACTCAACAAGGAGAACATTCTCAATTGATAAATCATTTGAGATATCCACCTTGCCTCATCCCAATACCTTAATCTCGGACTTGTCACCAATAGTAACGCAATTGAGATGAGGTAATGGAGGTTCAATATTACTCATTGCGTCATAGCTTCCGGTCATATGTTGGGATGCACCACTATCCACTGTCCATCTACCTGACCCGGAAGCACTTCCCTACAAGAGATCAATTTCTTGATTTAGGTACCCATCCTTCAATGGGTCCTCTTTTGTTAGTAACAAGGGTCTTAGGAACCCAAATAGTCCAATGATAATCATCACCATAAGAAGTACCAACGTATTTAGCATAAACATGTCCATCTCTAGATTTCATAAGAACATAAGATGGGTTATATTTTCCAGCGAAGTCATTGTGAGTGATGTTCCCCCTAGAGGTATCACCACCCACAATGGTGTTGGTCTCCTTCTCCTTGGTCACCTCTCCCTCTTTTACAAAGACAACATTTTGAGAGGGGGAAGTGACATTCTTGGATTTCTTATTTGACTTGGAAACAGAGCCAAGTCCTTCTTTCCCTTTCTTGTCTCCTTGAGAGCTTATGACATCATGAATTTTCTCTTTTCCTACAATGTTAGTCGTAGTGCAAGAGGTAGGCATGATAACAATACTATTAGAGTAAGATATCACTTGTTTATTATATTGTTGATCTAGAAGCTTGTTCCAAGACTTAGTGAGTTTGCCATGAATTTCTTTAAGAGACATGAACTCCTTTTCTAGTTTTTCATGATTCTCAACAAGTTCTTCATGAGCTATTCCTAGCTTCAACTCTTCTTCTTCAAAGACCTTAAGTAAAGCAAGAGATTTTTCATTATCTTTCCTAAGTTTGGAAACACTAATAGCATAAGTCTCTTGTAGAATAGATAGTCCCTCTTTGAGAGAGGCTCTCATGGATCTCTCTTTTTCAAGAGCTTTGACAAGCTCATCGTCATGATTCTCGTGGCTACCGCCATGGCTCTACAAGGTCATGATGATTTCCTCCTTCTCATCTATGAGGGAGTTAGCATCATCAAGTTGCCTTAAGAGGGCCTTTGCCTTTTCTTAGTTTCACCTTCAAGACTACATAACCAAGAGCCTAGATTCTTAGCCTCCTCATCGTCAACAATGCTTTCAACACAATCCAATAATGAGGGAGAACTAGTGGCAATAGACTTGGAGGTGGAAGATATTACCGCGGTGGCTTTTGCCATGAGACATGTAGGTCGGATCGATGACTTCTCATTGGGGGATTCAAATAGAGAGACTGATGAAGAGCAAGTTGTAGCTATGGCGGCGTGGGCAACACCTACGACTTCACCTTCTCCTTCATCTCCGGAGTAGTATGTTTCCAATGTGGGGTCTTCTTGAACATATAGAGCCCTCGGGACTCGCCTAGCGAGATTCTTGTTTTCTGGAGCTTTATTCTTGTCCTTGGGAACAAGCTTCCCTTCATTTTCTTCTCTTGGCTCAAAAGGACACTCCTTGACGAAATGGTTTTCACTTCCACAAATAAAAATCAGGGAAAATAAAAATACCTTAGGAACTGGGTTCTCCTCGTGATACATTCCCAAACTCTCTTCGTATTGGTCGCGAGTAGCGACCAACTGGTTGACTCGTTTTTTGAAATCCCTCTTAGTGTAGGCTTTGTCTGTCCCTCTCATTTCATCTTCTGGCCCTTCGTATTCACAAAGAAGTCGGGGGCGGAAAGCGAGAGGTTGAATGCGGCGGCCGAACCAACACAGAATAGTATCTATTCTGGTTAGAGGAGGCTGAGAAGAGGTAAGTTTGGCGATACGCCGCTTTATCTTTATCAGGTCTTCCGGCAAAGTTTGCACCGCCTCGACCGCCCAACTATCTGGTGGAATGGCGGCGGAATTGATGAATGGAGGAACCCCGTTTTCTTTTCCGGGAAACGGGACGTCGTGATGATAAAAGAAAAAACCTGTCCAAAACTTGACGGATTCTGATGTTTTTATCTTTGGGTACCAGTCTTCCCTAAATCTCCGGAGAGTGAAAGAAATGGTCCCGCAGATGGGAAGAACACCCTCTGTAGGGTTACACTTCACTCCGAAGCAGTATTGCCAAAAATCTAATCTAGGTGATATTCCTAAATACTCTTCGAAAAGGGCTTGGAAGCCGGCTAGATAGAGAATGGAATTTGGGGGAAGATTATGAGGCTGAACACCGTAATGGTTGAGGACTTCTAAGAAATAGGCGGAAGGAGGCAACCCTATACCTCTCGCGATGTGGGAGGTAAGAAGAACGCGTTCCCCGTCCTTTGGCGAGGGCTCGGACTCGTCCTCCGGGCTCCGCCATTTGCCCTTCAGCAGCAGCCCCTCCTTTTCCATTGTCGGAAGGAGGGAAGGCAGAATACTGCTCTGGCTCCAATTGCCGGCAGTTTCCCCTTCGTCTTCCGCCCCGGTGGCGGCGGACGCGGCCGCGAGCTCATCTCCGATGAGGATGATTTTTTCCTCCACCATTTCGGGCGCGAACGGCGGGGATGGCGCGGAGGAAGACCCCGCAAGATCTATGGCGGCGAGAGGGATTTCCTCGCCCGCTGCGCCGCTGCCAGCTTTCTCCGGCTCGTCGCCGGTTGCATGCAGTGGGGAATCCACTAGGGGATCCATAGTGTTGATGATCTCGTCGATCTCCGCCGCGACGGAGCGTGCTGGAGAAGAGCTCGGAGATGCCATCTGTGGGCGGCGCGAAGGGATTTCCGGCTGCTCCGGTGAGGTTTCGAGCGGCGTTTCGTTTGGGTGTGCGCTCGGGAGTGGCTTTGCTTACGAGCTTGGGCGCTGAGAATGGCGTTGCGAGTGAGAGTGGAAGGTTTGCCGGAGAGGACGGAGACGGCTATTTATAGCCGGAATCCCGTCGCGATGCGTGCTAATGGCTCTTTTGACCGTTGGATGATCAACACGTGTCACTCGCCAGAAATTCCGGGAAATGAAACGACGGGTGATTATTTCTATCTCCTCGTTTCCCGCGAGAATCTGTCAGAGATATGTTTCGGGGTTTCCCGCTCGAAACCCAAACGTCCCTTACGTCAGCATGATTAAAGCGCTGACGTAGGAAGTTCCTTCTTCACGAAGGATCGTGAAAGAAAAGCCGGATTTTCTGGATTCCGAGTTTTGCGTTATAACATCCTTTTAAGGAGAAAAGAAGAATCAAGACCGCGAGTCGATATTTCTCGGAAAATACACATTTGGCGAAAGACGGCGAATCAGAGTCTTAATCCTTCTTGGGGGCTACTGTCGGATATATACCGAATATGGGTATATCAGGAGGTAGTCTAAAGTGCGGGATTACCAGGGTGGCCTAAATGGTAGTGGGCTACGGTCCATTGGGCGGCCCAGTAAGCTGACGCACAGAAGCTGGATTCTAGAAGAACCCGGATCACGGCCCACGTGATCTGGCTTGGAGTAGAAGGCGGATTCCTTACTTTCCAAGTTAATAGTTACCTTAATCTTCTAGGTTTCCTTCTCTGTATGCCCTAACCCGGCTATTATATAAATCCGGACGGGAGACAAGATATGTTGGGAATATGCCCTAGAGGCAATCATGTATGATGTAATTACCACTGTATTCATAAAGTTATTAAGCTGTCCTTTGGTTTGAACATCTGATATATGTCATTGAATATGTGATTCGGTTGTGGAACTATATATTGATGTTGTTCATACTAATTGTCCTTGGTCGTTAAGGTTGTGCTGGACACACATCCTAGACTAATGTGAGTGTTGGCTGATGACACGGTTCCACTTGTCATGGGCATGGTGATGCTATTCCAACGTTCACGGACTTGGCTAAAGAGTTTAGCAAGTCCTACTGATCCACATTGAGATGCAACGAGCAAGTCGTCATTTGCATGTCTCAATCAATGTAATCCTTAGACCTGAGGTTGTCGCACAATCCGAGTTGTGGATCACCGACTTAGGTTCTGTCAAACGATGTTCTGTGACAAGGCAGCCATAAAGGCAGAGTTCGGGTTGAATGAGAAGCAAGCTGCGTGATGTGGATAATCAAGATGGGATTTTGCCCCTCCGAATGGAGAGATATTCTCTAGGCCCTCTCGAGTGATATGATTCAGGAAGCATGGCCATGCGCGACTCAGTTAAGTGTTAACTGTGTCTGTTGACTAAGAGTTAGTCAGATGAATCGTATATCACGGATCGAGAAGAGAGTTGAGCTATTTAAGGGATGACGATAAATCGCCTACAGCTCGACAAGGTATATCATGAGGCAAAAGGGACTAAGATGAATATCACATTGAAAGGTATGTCGTCATGACTCAATGGGACTTGGGAGTCGGCACGTTCTGCTAGGATCCGCTACCGATTGATCGATTGGGAGTTAGACTCCAATCGTGTCCAAGTCGCCATGAGCCTGCAGGGTCGCACACTTAAGAGCGGGAGCAAGTATTGGTTGGGTTGGAGCCGAACCAGAAATGGACTGAGTTGTGAGTCGGACTCACAGAGGGAATGGGCCACAAGTGTTGTGAAGCCCATTACCATACGCTATATAAAGAGGGGCGCAGGTTGCCCAGCGGGCACGTTAGTTCACTCTCCCATGCGTTGGGAACCCTAGCCCCACTCAGTCCAGTCGTCGCACCAGACCTAGCAGTCTGCCGTCGGAGCTCCTCCTCGTACGTGTGGATACCGGCAGAGGTGTTGTACGTTCAGCACTTCGACGTTCGAGGGATTGGATCGGCCGGACCGGATCGTGGGACTGCACTGCCCCGACGCGCTTCATCGATAATCCGCAACCGCGCGTCTAGTGGTAATACTCGTGGCCTTCTACCTTGACTAGATCTTGGAAGCATCGCGTAGGAAAAAGTTTTCGTTTATCTTTACGCGTTCCAACAAGATAGATAGACAAGAAGCTAAAGGCTAACTCGCCCAGAGGTGGATCCTTGCCGAGCAGCTAATAGAACCTCACATTGTACTCTGTATTCCTAGGCTTTAGTCCTGAATAGTGAGATTGCAGGAGTAGGAACGTCGCATTATTGCGTCGTACCGAACCTGGGTAAAAACCTTGTGTCATTGTCCATCGTACAATCACGTCCCCCCACTTCTCTATCAGTAGTCTCATGGCACCCCCGTCTATGAATTCTACTACGATGTCTCGACACAAGCAGTTTCAGCGTGCAAAATCAATTGCATCGAGAGACGACACCATCGGCTTCCAATTTCCTCAATTCGCCGATCGTAGGTAGACTGCTCGCTAGTAAGAATTCTTTCGGATCGGTTCTCCGTGAGTTAGACGGTTGGTCTAATTGCCAAACTTTAGCGAATAATATCCCGTTGATATATGATGTTGTATCACTTAAATGTTATTTTATTCATCTTTTGTATCTTCTGTTAATGATATATATTTGACTCATTATGGGCAAAAAGAGTTTGATTATCAGAAGCGCAAGAGAAAAAGAAATGAAACCGGTATGATTTTTTTTTGAGATAAAGCAAATATAGTGGCCCATGAGTTGGCTAATGATTGCTTTTTAAATAAGGTGTCGTGTAATGGGGTTGATGAACCCCTAATTTTTTGCTAAATTCTCTTCGAACGATATAACTTTTGATTGAATTCGGAGCAGAAAGTTTCGATATACTGTTTTCCTTATCGCGGTATCTAATAGGACTGTAAGGTTTTAATGAGCCAGCTTGCTATCTATTATTCTTCATATATTCTCAATTGTTATATACTAAAATATTGTGTCAAAAACATTATAATTTTTATTATGTCAATTTTTCATATGAGATATGGGCCGTTTTAGATTTTCGCACAGGGTCCCGTATTTTGCCGACCCGGCCCTGATACCATCCGTACCCCACCTGTAAGCTGGCCAGTCCACCAGTATATAAGGACTGGCCCAGCACCCCTAGAGGGGAGACCACACACACGTTCCTTCCACTTCACTCGAACACAGCTCTAGGAGCAACGTTGTAACCTGTGCATCCATAGTAGAGAGATAGAAGCAGGAGTAGGGGTTTTACCTCACCCTGAGGACCGTGAACCTGGGTACATCGTGTTTCTTCACGCTTGCTACCCAATCCCGTGCAAACACCATCGTCTACTAGTCTGTCCCCTCTTTAAACACATTAGGAACACCTTCTGGTGCTGCCGTGATTAACACCCACGACAAACGGATACTAGGCACCATGCCCTAAAAATCTGGCATTATTACATGAACGTTCTCATCCAATCCCTACCATCCCTCTCAGCCTACAACGGAGATTATTCACACATGGATGGGGGAATCATGGATGGAGAAGTGGTGGCGATGATCTCCTCCGATCCCCGTCCCGACAGGGTGCCAGAACAGGAACTTATGATCCCCGAATTGGGTTTCGAGGTGGCGGCGCCGCTCTGGTGTTTTTGTCTGGAATATGACGAACCCCCTCGGGTTTTTAGGTCAAGAGGTATATGTAGCCGAAATGGGAGGCCGAGGGGGTGCCCGAGGTGGCCACACCATGTTGTGGCGTGCCACCGGGTGGTGTGGGCCCCCCCTGGCCCCTCTCTGGGTCATCTTATGGCTCCGAGGGTCTTCGGGTAAAATAAGAACTTCGGGATCTTTCCTGGGTATTTTCGTGAAAGTTGATTTTCTACACAAAAACGAGACACCAGGGTAATTCTGCTGAAAACAGCGTTAGTCCGTGTTAGTTGTATTCAAAACTCACAAGCTTAGAGGGAAACAATAGCAAAAGTGTTTGGAAAAGTAGATACGTTTTGGATGTATCTACTCCCCCCAAGCTTAGCTTATTTCTTCTCCTCAAGCAATTCAGTTAACAACTGAGTGCGATAAAAGAACTTTGATGAACACATTTGCTTCATATGATGTAAATATTCTCACTATATGATCAAGTGCTTAGAAAATTCATGATAAGAAGTATGCAAATAAAGTCACCTAATAATTATGCAAACCATGAAGAGATACCAACACACTAATAACGAGCAACATGAAATATATCAATCCGTAGGATTGCAATGTTCATAATAAGATATGATAAAGTGTTATCTTGCTTGCCCTTAATAGTGGAGCAAAACATAAATGCCAGGACACGTATGAGGTTCAAGAGAAGACTAGAAATAGATATATCAAAGATAAAAGCATCAAAGTTATAGCACAATCAATCGTGTTTTGGGAGAAGCATATTACACTAAGAATGACAGCTATACTCTCGAGAAGGTGCATAAAGTTAGAAGATGAAGACTCAGCATTAAAGTAAAAGAAAGTCCCTTCGCAAAGGGAAGCAGGGATTAACTCATGTGCTAGAGCTTTTTATTTTACTGGAAACATTTTTTTAGAGAGGTGTATGCTTATGTCAACGAATTGTAAATAGAAAATACAGTATGTCACAAGGCAAATAGACTTTACAAGAGCAGCTCCCATTAAAGGACGCTACTGGGGTCAGTAGATCGTCCCTCTTCTCTTTTGTTTACACAATTATGCTTCAACTGATAAATCAGGGGCAAGAGAGTGAAGAGAATTTATAGTAACCAAGTTTGGGGCTGGGCACCCCGTTGCGAGCTCTTCTATGAATTTGGATAAGCGGATGTTCCACTAGTCCAGGTGTGTAAAGTCCAATTAACAAGTGAGATAAAGATTCTCTATTTACGTCCTCATGAGTTAAAATAGGGTCACAAAACAGGTATAATTTTGAAGGTTTTAAAGGTAACACATGTGAAATTTACTTTGGAGTGGCGGTTAAATACCACATATAGGTAGGTATGGTGGACACATTTGGAAAAACTTTGTTTTTCGGGAGTTGGATGCACGAGTAGAGATCATACTCAGTACAAGTGAAGGCTAGCAATAGACTGGGAGCGACAATCAAGAGAGAAACAACTGTCATAATCATACTTGCGACAAAATAAAATTAACTAGGGCATAAAAGTGATACAAATACTCTGAGGCAAAATAAATCATCAAGGCTTAATTGACGTTGTGTTTTCAGTTTTATGCATGCGTGAGCATGTGCCAAGTCCATTTAAATGAAACATTCATAGGGAGATACCACAATGTCATACCCTTTTATGAATAAAACAATGCAAGTAAACATTTATACGACATGGTATCTAATATTAGTAAATTGGAACTGATCATGCGAGAGCACGGACTACTAAGCATCCATTAAATAACATACACCTTACACGAACAAACTAAACATGTCCACATAGATGAGTATATGTACAAAAAATGTAAACAAATAGAGTTCATACCAGCCTCTCACCACAACTTGAATTGTCGTAAATCATCATTATTGCTCTTCACTTGTGTGGATTGGATGATATAAAATGACAAACAAGCTCCAATGGAGTCATGGAGGACTATTGAACTCTACAACAAACTTTACAAAACCAATGAAGAACAACACATATTTTTGTATTTTCGAATTTAAAACAAGAACAAACGGAAACAAGCAAACAAAACAAAATATTTTTGGGTTTTTTAATATTAAACTAAAACTAGAAAGTAAAGCAAACTAATAAAAGAAACTAAAGAAACAAATAAAGAGAAACAACAGAAATATTTTTGGTCTTTTTGCGTTTTGGAAAGCAGAAACAAAACAATAAAAACCAAAGGAAACGAAAGAAACGAAAACAGTGATATACAAAGCACCAATAGAAACATGATATATAAATGAGTGTGATGTCGGAGTACCTCCCCCCAAGCTTAGGCTTTTGGCCTAAGTTGAGATCAATCTCGACGCAGGTAGAAACCCCATACTGGTGGGTCGTCCCTAGCATTGTCGTAGCCAGGCGCCCATGAAGAAGAAGAAGCAGGCGCATAATCATAACCAGGATGCTGGTACGGAAATCCTGCAGTGTCAGAGGTCTAGACGAAATCATTTTCGTCCCCCTCTCCGGCGTCCTCTACATGCTGGAGGTGCTCATCCATGTATGCATAAAATTCACTCTCTGGGAGTGACCATCCTTCCATGACATTAAGGTCAAGCAGAAGGGGCGTAGGAATGTTGACTACTCTATCAGACTTAGTTACTCTCCATCCCGTTTTCTTGAAGAAAGTTATTTCATAGGATAAATTGTTCAAGTTAGCAGATGTGGAAAAGATTTATGTTTTATCATGGAATTAAGATCAAGCCTCTCTACAAGAAACTAAAAGTCTAAATGGTGCGGCTCCACACCATGCAAAGCTAATAAACGAGAGGCAATGAGATCTCTACAAATTACCCCTTTACAGCGGTTAGAAGCAAGACGAAAAGTTATAAAAGCACCAAAGTATAAGACTTGTCTCGTTTCAAAGCATCTAAGATAAAAGCTAGATCAGAAGCAGATAATTTATTTGCAGTCTTTCTAGCAAGAACATACTTGGCAATAAAATAGGCAAAATATCGAATAGATGGGAGTTGAATATTTCGAATTTTACCACTCTCATCTGAGAAGCTTCTCCCTTGGCATATTTCTTTATATAGATCCATCAGTGGTTTGGTCTGCCCTCTCATCTTCTCATGCGATCCACTGTGGCACCTTAATAGCTACACAAAAATCATCAAAGGGCAAGTTGACATTTTTATTATAAGTTTTGTAATGAACCATGGGGTTAGGCAAGGACTAGCGGAAACTAAAATCCCGCACCACAGGCATAGTTAGTTTTATGTGTTGGCTAGGTTCACCATCGACGAAATGTTGCAACCCTGCATTAGAGACTAGAGTTTGGAAATCTTGCAAAATCCCTGCAGCATGCATAAATTCATAGCACAGATCAGTGGATGGGAATACGCCCTCTTCTCGGTGGACTTGCATGACCTCATGCACCTCCAACTCATGCTGGTCAAGTTGGTGTACATTATACTCCATTTCTGAAATTTTTAACAAGCATCACAAAAATAATTTTGAAGCAACTCTATGAATGAAGCTACTATAGAGACTTAGCATCTCCAACAACATTTGCATATAGCATTTGTAAAAACTGTTGTAGCAAGAGGAGAGAGAAGATTTAGCAATCGAAACAAAGTTGTGCTTTAGCAGCCATTGTATAACGGATTGCTATATTTGCACAAAACACACAATGACATATGGGGACAAATTGTCATACACACTACACACTAGTACACATACATATACATGTATAGTACCACCTCATACACTACCAAATTCCGTGCGATCCGGAACGTTTTGATAACGTCGCGATTCCGTCGCGAATGGCTGAAAAGTGGAGTTTGCTCTCGACGTATTTGTTTGGTCCGTCACAAACTGGTTTTGCCCGACTTTCTGCTAGTTTTACGTCGCGGATTTTCGTCTCCGGCCCAAAATCCCACTAAGAGCCCAAGTTCCTTCGACAAAACTTGCCTGGTCAGGTAGAATGTCGCGAATTTTTCTTGGGGCCACACATCCTGTCATGTTTGACTGCTTTGACTGGCTACGACCACGCCCTCGGTGTCTAGCCCCACCTTCAGGCCATGTGCACCGTTTGTAGCCGTTGGTACCGTGGGACCCAATTTAGCCGTTGACACAGCCAATCATGCCCCTGTTAGCCGACGATTGTCACCAGCGTCTACACGTTCTCCTAATCGAAACCCTATCGGTTCACCCGAGGGACTTGTTGAGATTCATATTCGACACTAGGCTAGTGTGACGGTGCACGCCTTTCTGCTCTTCAAATAGAGACAACGCCTTGAAAACCTGGGTGCCTGGTTCCACGAGGTGGGGCTCTCGTGCCACGATAGGGAGAACACCGCGCATTCCGTCCACTCTCAGAATCTCAAGCAGGTCGAGTGGGAGTGTGAGGACTCAGCTCTGGAGGCGATAATGTCCCTTTAAGAGGCCAAGAGCAAACTGGCCGTGGCTAAGGACCACTAGGAGAAGCTCCGCTTGGAGAGGGAAGGGCATCACCGGAAAGCTAACGAGTGGGCCTTTGCCCGCCAGGAGCAGGAGACTCGTTGGCCTTTGGTTCAATACTATGAAGTCCTACTGGTTAAACCTGGTTCCTTAACTGGTGGAAAATTTCCGCTAGAATACATCATACCTTCCACTTTGGGTCTCCCAACGAGCGTGTGATCACGTCATCAATATCCGTATAGATCTGTTCCATGGAAAAATAGTGGAGTTCATGCGTCAGACTCTAGAATCTTACACGATGAGTATGTCTTGAAGACAACGTCAAATGAAGAAATAAGAAAATATACAAGGTTGATCAAGCTTGTGATCAACACACAAAGCTACAAGACGTAACAAGTGGGATTATGTATCTCGTGGTATTGTACGAAATTGTCCATATAGCTTTGTGAACTAACCCATGATATGTGTGTGTGGCATTTCTATGTGTGCTTAGGTATCTTTCCATGGGCATTAATAAAAAGGAAGATTTCATCTATCCCATGGTAGACGACGTTGAAAGTAAAGTATGGGCACCTAGAGGGGGGTGAATAGGTGCTACGACCAATTTTAATTTTTCTTTCGATTTAGGCTTGACACAAAGGTAAATTATCTAGATAATGCGGCTATGGAGAATTTACCTATATGACAAGGATAATTATAAACACAATGCAAGCGATAAGTAAAGAGAGTGAGGGAACGAGGTAACCAAAGTGAAGCACACGGAGAAGCGATGTATTCCCGAGTTCCTCCTTTTTAAGCGAGTTCGTCTCGTTGGAGGGGTGTGAGCTCGCCACGAAGGCCTACTCAACGCCACAAAGGCCTCACCCTATTCTCCGATAAACTCCGCCACAAAGGCCTAGTTCACCTTCCACTATTGAACCCCTTTGAGGCGGGGATCGATTCCTTTACAAACAACTTGGGGCACACACCCACAACCAAATTGGGGGATCCCAATTCTTCTTGAATCACCAACAAGTATCAAGATGCCTAGGTTCTCCACAAGAGGAAACCCTAGGCTAGATCCCTCAAGCTTGAGAGTTGGAAATGAAGAACGGCTCGGTGAAGATGTAGATCGGGGCCTTCTCCTTCAATCCACCAAAGATCTTCAAGATTGGGTGGGGGAATTGGGAGTTATGAGGGATTTGGTGAGCTCTTAAATGCTAATAAATGCTAAGGGGAAGAACTAGATCTTGAGAAAGAAGAGGAGGGGTATTTATAGCCCCTCCTCACAACTAGTCGTTGCAGGAATTTTGGGACCGGAATATCCGGTCTGCTTCTCTTCACGGATCGTGTTGACTTTAACCGGATTATCCGGTTGCCCATGAATAATCCGGTTCAAATAATCCGGCTCGCTTCTGTCCCACGCAGGCAACTGTACCGGATATTCCGGCTCCTCCGGAATAATCCGGTACAAATAATCCGGCTCGCTTCTGTCGGTTTTTTTCCAGTCCTTAGCCATTTTCGAGCAAAAACTCCACAACCGGAATATCCGGTCCGAGATGAATAATCCGGTTCAAATAATACGGCTCATCTCTGTCCAGAAAATGGTCCAGAATTTTCCAGACCGGAATATCCGGTCCGAGATGAATAATCCGGTTCAAATAATCCGGCTCATCTCTGTCCCGAATATGGTCCAGAATTTTCCAGACCGGAATATCCGGCTCCTCCGAATAAACCGGTTCCAAATAATCCGGTTGGGTTCTGTCGCAAAATCTCTCAGGCCAACCTTCACCGATTTTTCGGTGATCGATGCCGATGTTAAGTATAACACCTGCATGCTTAACACCTCGATAAATAATGTACTTAGTATTGTTAACTAACACACAAAACACCGGGAAAACGAAATGCACTTTCAATCTCCCCCTTTTTGGTGTTAGATGACAATACTAAGATTTGCAATAAAACCTTGACTAGAACATATTTGAAACAAAATGGAAATGTCTTCCCCTATCACTATGCATACCTTTTGTTTGCCTCAAATGCAAATAGATGCAATAATATACGGGGAGTAATTTCCAAAAAGTAGCAAACATGCCAAAGTAACAATATCACAAATATGATGAGGATAAGATAAAAGTATATACCTTGTGCGTAGAGATGATAACCAAAAATAACCAAGCACACCAATAGATGATATCCTCAACATATAAGATAGATAAACATATAGCCACCAACATAGATAATCCATGATAATATCATACATAACCAACATAGTCTCACACACAATAACACACATAGTTTTAAACGAGACAATAAACGGACAAGGTTCACGAAAACGAAGAAACTAAATGGACACAAGCTCTCAAGAAATGATAAAAGCATACACTTGTGCCCGAACCCATGCAAATCCCGTAGTCTAGTAGCTACTTCTGCCCCTTTGGCATCGAGACACCAAAAAGGAGAGAAATAACTAAGCTAACGTCCCAACACGGTCTAAGCATCGGAATGCTCAGAGGACTCGCCAGCAGACGTCTCAGACTGTCCCTGTGCCTCATACTCATCATCATCCTCCCCATCATCATTAGCAGCCCTGGAGGTGGTAGCCTGTGTGACCCGGAGAGCCTCCTCAATGCACTCCCAAGGAGTGCGGTCGTCTTCTTCCTCTTGATGTACAGCTTCTTGACCTTGTGCTCAACCATGGGTAGCTCCTCAAACTCCTTCTGCATCACATGCTTGATGAGCATCATGATATAAGGACCATAGGGAATGGTGTTGCCACCAATCATAGCAGTGTACAGCTCGTGAAAGATGATGTCCATAACATCCACAGAATATGAAGCAGTCGGATCCTCATCTCCCATGCACTCCTTAGCCAGAATAAGAAGGTTGCACAGAGGAGCGGTGAGAGCATCATTATTACCTCCACTCAGCACCAAGAAGGATCTGAAGATACGCACCAGCTGATCATAGAGGGGAAGAAGTCCCTCATTGCCTCCAACAGTAAATCCAAGAGCATATAACTCAGCCATAAACTTCTCCCTCCGAGGTCTATCCACCTCATGCGCATGGCGACCAACAGGAGGATGAGGGCTGTAGGAGTAACCAAGGAGACGACCAAATCTGTGGAAAGCAATCCCACAAGGAGTGGACTCAGTCATCCACTTGAGGCATTAAACCTGATCCTTACTGAACACCAGAGTAGACATAAAATGCATGACGACTGTGTGTTGTAGTTGCACTGGGTCTCCATGAGCTTCACAAGCCCGAACCGCTCAACAATACTCGCGGCATCAGCAAACTCCTCCTTCTCCTTGATAGCAGCAAAATCAAATGGGTGCATCTCTCGGATAGGGAACCGGAAGTCATAGTAGATATCAACATATATGTAAGACTGCTCCAGGTTCCAGAAATGAGAATCACAAGTAGCATCTCGAGGAGTGAGGTAGACATCCTTCTGCCTGAGCACATATAAATACAGAACTGAGAGATCGGTCTTATATTTGGGCCGAGACTTCCTCTTGGGCTTCGATGCGAGCTGTTTCCGGGGGCGCTTGCTAGGACCCCTTTAAGAACCACCTGTGAAATAAGACAATAGATGGATAGCAATGGGGATGAGTGCACGCATGTCAATCAATGGATTAATCATGCATAAAAACAATAGAAAAGATTCTAGGTATTAATCTAAGTAGAATTATAGCAAGGATTATTTTTGGGCTGTTCTCAATCGGTACTGCATACAGCCGGATATTCCGGTTCAAAACTGAACCGGATATTCCGGTGCGCCCGGATATTCCGGTTCAATCGTGGACCGGATATTCCGGTACTGCGAAAACAGCACAAAAGCAATCCCAATCTAGAGTTCAAAAGTAGATCGGTGACAAGTGTATCTAGTCTATTGTTTATAGCATGCATAGGGACCCCTAAGTAACAATTTCTACCAAGCATTGTAAAAAAAAACAAATCCATGGAGTGGTATGGTTATAGCACCAAGATTCAACGAGATTGAACTTTACCGGCTTCCATGGACGAAGATGCTTGGATGGAAATGCTCCCGAGGACGAGGGGAACGAGATCTGAGCCAAAGCTTGAAGATCCCGCGGAGGAAATGACCCGGGAGGCAAAGAATCAGTGCGGCGGCGTGAGGGGGTGGAGGAGAGAAGTTGGGGAAGAAAGGGAACGAACTTCCCCTTCTCCGTTCGTCTCCTGATTAAGTGATTTTCGCCGGACCGGATATTTCGGTTCAAAACTGGACCGGAAAATCCGGCTGCCTATTGTCCCGAAATTTTCTCGTTTCAATGGACTGACACAAGTGCTAGAAGAAGATGGATTTTTGGTAGAATGGCTTAGGATAGAAACACCTAACTGAAAGTAGTACTTATCCCTCTCAAAAGTAAGAAACAAACAAACAAAAGACCAATTGAGTGAGATTTTCCTACGAAAGAACACTTAGAAGGGAGAAACCAAGAAATGCAATGAAATATCAACTAAATCCCAACTAAGATCCAACTCTTCGAGAAGAAGAGGTCGGTGTCCTAAGCCACCATGTAAGAGATCATGGTATGCACCCCGCGAAGATGTATCTTGGGCGCATTGCCAATTCTCGACATTGAAGCTCACAATTCAACATTAGAAAAAGAGAGACAACAATGAGTATTTTCTTTGCGCATAATGGGGGGAGGGATAACCCAATGTGTTAGGATAACACTCCACCTATGTCCATGCCTACACCTAAACTCGAACACGTTTCATCTATAGGGGTGTGTGCAAGATCTTCAAGTCAAACTCCTAGAATCAATGTCATTTAGTTCATTACTCAAGAACCAGAATCTTGCATCATCAAGTGACTTCGTGAAAATATCCGCAAGATTGTCCTTGGTGGGAACATAAGATAGTGCAATATCCCCTCTTGCCACATGGTCAAGGATGAAATGATGGCGAATCTCAATGTGCTTCGTTCTTGTATGTTGCACGGGATTGTAAGCAATCTTGATGGCACTTTCATTGTCACACAAAAGAGGCACCTTATCCATGTTAACTCCATATTCCTTGAGAGTTTGCCTCATCCATAACAATTGAGTGCAAGCCCTTGCGGCGGCAACATACTCGGCTTCGGCGGTGGAGAGAGATATGCAATTTTGCGTCTTGGAGGACCAACTCACTAGGGACCTACCAAGAAATTGGCAAGCCCCGGAAGTAGACTTCCTATCATCTTGATCACCCTCCCAATCGGAATCCGTGTAGCCATTGAGAGAAAATTGTGCCCCCTTTGGGTACCACAAACCAAATCTTGGGGTATGAACCAAATAACGAAAGATCCTATGGACCGCCATCAAATGGCTATCCTTAGGAGCCGCTTGATACCTTGCACACACACCTACACTCAAAACGATATCGGGCCTAGATGCACAAAGATAGAGCAAAGAACCAATCATAGAACGATATAACTTTTGATCCACATCTTTACTCCCCTTCGGATTACGTGATAGATGGCACTTGACTTGCATAGGAGATGTCTTGATCTTAGCATCTTGGAAGTTAAATTTCTTTATCATGTCTTGGGTATACTTGGCTTGAGAAATGAAAGTCCCACGAGCCAATTTCTTGATCTCAAAGCCAAGGAAGAATTTAAGCTCACCCATCATAGACATCTCGAACCTGTCAGTCATAAGCATAGAGAACTCATTATTGAAAGCTTGGTTAGTTGAGCCAAAGATAATATCGTCCACATAGAGTTGGCATATGAAAAGCTCTCCCTTTACTCTCTTGGTGAAGAGAGTGGGGTCGATCTTCCCAACTTCGAAACCACGGTCATCTAACAATTCTCTAAGGTGCTCATACCAAGCACGAGGTGCTTGTTTGAGACCATAGAGAGCTTTGTCAAGTTTGTAGACATGGTTAGGAAAGTTGAGATTCTCGAACCCGGGAGGTTGCTTCACATATACTTCCTCTTTTAGTGGACAATTCAAGAAAGCACTTTTCACATCCATTTGTTGCAACTTGAAATTATGAGAAGAAGCATAAGCAAGGAGGATATGGATGGACTCAAGGCGAGCCACGGGTGCGTAGGTTTCATCAAAGTCAATGCCTTCAACTTGAGTGTAACCTTGAGAAACCAATCTAGCCTTGTTCCTTATGACAATTCCATGCTCATCTTGCTTGTTCTTGAAAATCCACTTAGTGCCAATAACATTGTGGCAATCTTTGGGCTTCTCAACAAATCTCCAAACTTTGTTGCGCTCAAAGTTATTGAGCCCATCATGCATTGCTTCAACCCAATCGGAGTCCTCAAGAGCTCCAAACACTTTCTTAGGTTCCACCACAGAGATATGAGCTTGATGCTCACTAAAGTGTGCCAATTTCTTTCTTGTGGATCTTCTAGCTTGAATATTCTCCAAGACCTTGTTGTCTTGGGCATCAATATGCTTCAAAGCTCTTCTTATCCTTTTTACACAACGGGCTTCGATCTCCGCATTATTGCACGGAGGGATCACTTGATCATCTTGATAATTTGGGTCCCCATCTTGACCATCTTGGCCTTGATCATCATCATCACCATCATCAACAACAATATCTTCAACACTTGCTTCAACTTGAGGAGAGGATGAAGAGGATGGTTGATCTTGGCCTTGACCTTGACTCGCATTAGTGAGAGTAGTGGGTACGACTTGCGGAGTCACTTGGTCAATGAGAGGAGGGTCTTGAACATGTTCTTGGTTAGGTGTAATACTTGGCTCCTTGGCTTGTTATTCTATTGTAGAGGAGGGCTCCACTTGATAGAGCATAGTCCTTCTTGAGTCGCCATAAGGTGTCCCTCAGTGGGGCGGAAAAATCCCACACCCATCATTCCTATTGCTTATTGAGGTATTTCAACATCTACATTAGAAACATGAAATTGCGCCACTTGGGAGCCATCATTTTCCTCGAAAGCCACACTACAAGATTCTATGACAATCTGTGAGGCTTTGTCAAAGACTCTATAAGTGTGGGATTTGGCACCGTAACCAACAAATATACCCTCAATAGTTTTGGATTGAAACTTAGACAACCTAACACCCTTGATCAAATAAAAGCACTTACAACCGAATACACGGAAGTAGGAGACATTGGGCTTGTTGCCGTTGAAGATCTCGTATGGAGTCTTGTCCAAGCCTTTGCGGATGTAGAGGCGGTTGGAAGAGTGGCATGCAGTGGATATGGCCTTGGCCCATAAATATTTGGGAGAAGTGTACTCCGCCAACATGGTCCTTGCCATATCCAAGAGAGTGCGATTCTTCCTTTTGGCAACACCATTTTGTTGAGGAGTGTAAGTGGCGGAGTATTGATGACGAATGCCTTCCTCACTAAGGAAATTCATTCAATGTATAGTTCTTGAACTCCGAACAATTATCACTCCTAATAGCCATGATTTGCACATTGTGTTGACGTTGCACTTGGTTGGATAAGTCGATGATGGTTTGTTGAGTCTCACTCTTGCACTTGAAGAAATAAACCCAAGTGTATCTTGAATAATCATCGACAATCACCAAGCAATACTTCTTGCCTCCAAGACTTGCCTCGGGCACGGCACCAAAGAGATCAACATGGAGAAGCTCCAAGATCCTCTTTGATGAAATAATAGTCTTGGCCTTGTGCACCGTATCATGCATCTTTCCTTCAACACACGACCTACAAACGCGATCCTTTGAAAAGGAAATATTTTCTTTTAGTCCGACAATAAGGCCACCTTTGTGAAGACTGTCGAATCTCTGACTCTACAAATCCCTTAGGTGACCCTATCGGGTTTCGACTAGGAGAAGTCATGAACGCTGGTGGAATCGTCGGCTAGACAGGGGGCGAGATTTACCCAGGTTCGGGGCCCTCGTAGAGGTAAAACCCTTACTCCTGCCTCTTGTCGATCTGTATTGACGGAAAGATCGGTTACAATGGTGGTGCTCGAATCGAGAGTAAGATCTCGAGTTCAAGATTTCGATGGTGCTGTGTTTCTTGGTCCTCTCCCGGGGGGCTCTCCTGGCCTTATATAGATGGCCAGGTCTCGAATCCTACCCGGAGAGGATTCGAACTCTAACTAGGTCGGTTACATGTTTCCTATGTTAACCCGCAAGTTAGTGCAGGTGGGCTTCACGTGGGCCTTCTGGAGTGTTCCAAGGGCTCCTCTTCTTGGGCCTTCAACCTTGGGCCTGAGAGGGGGTGTCCTTATTCGCAGGGTCCAGGATCCATATATTCGTCAGTAGCCCCCGAGTGTTTGCTCGAGTGGGATTTTTCCAGTCGAGTAGACGGTCAAACCTTTCTTGGTCGCCTTTCTTATGGATAACCAACTTGGTCGTTTTTTGTT
This sequence comes from Alopecurus myosuroides, assembly GCA_028641055.1. Taxonomy (NCBI): domain Eukaryota; kingdom Viridiplantae; phylum Streptophyta; class Magnoliopsida; order Poales; family Poaceae; genus Alopecurus; species Alopecurus myosuroides. Next base: position 313,515,219 of record CM054058.1, on the reverse strand, counting down.
TTAAAGGGTGTGTTCCCTGTGCAACGAGCCTTCATGCTCGAGTGTCGAGCAGCATAGGTGCCTATTTTTGCGGCTTTTATCGCAGAAGGATGTGGCACAGTAGCTTGGCTCTCCCGAGAGATCAGGGCCAATTAATTGCGACTAGGGCAAAAACATTCCTGGCCTACACAGATTCGAGACCTCCGACTCGAACCCGATAAGGTGATTGTTGCGACTGGGCCGTTGTGGACTTATCGAGTCGAACTTAACCTATGGGGGTACCCGGCGCGTCCGCTAGGATTTTTCTTCGTTTTGTTGACACGGAATCATACTGGAGGACGCAGCTTTCGAGTGCGATTCCAGGCCCTTAAGAAAGATCTTTTTGGGTCTTACCTTCATATTCGAAGAATATGGCATCCGGATGTGCCTAGTCGGCTGAACAATCCAGGTTTTTATGATGTAAAAATATCATGTGTGAATGGAGGTAGGTTCTTCCTACCCGAATGATTGTTTGAGATTCAATCGAAAGAATTTTCGTACTGAGGAGAGTCATGCCCATATGAAAGAGTTTTCATGTTTGGACTGTTGTGCCCGTACGAAAGAGTTTTCGTGTATAGGGTAGTTCTCTCTTGTTTTTAAAGAGTTCTTGCTCCATGATTTGTTCGCAAAAGAATTGCCTTTAATCGAAGGATTTTCATACGAAGCTGTTTTCGTGTTTGAAATTTCCATTCGAAGGTTTTTGAGTTTGATGATGCGTGCCATGACGTCATGGCGCACTTTTCTCCTCCCGATGGGACGTGACGGAGTGGTAGCAGATGGGCTGGCCCACCTAGTCATCTTTTTGACCGGGAAACGAGACGCCGCTCCCGGTTTTTACGCGAACGGTACAGTAAATGCGCACGATCTTCTGTTAAGATCGTGGCACGGAACAGCGTTTCACCGTCTCTTCGTTTTATCTTCACACGTGGTAGCTGCGATAGGCGCCACATAGCGCATAGAATGGCTGGGGCTGATCCGCTCCGTGTATAAATACGGGACTTAGCGCTGCGGTAAAAACTTCCCAGCCTTCGTCTTCAATCCATCTCCTTCCTCGTGCTCAAGCTCGCGCTCTCAACCATGGCTGGAGGCAAAAGACGTGGCGCTGCCACTTCCGCAACCGGAGAAGTTTCCGCGCAACCTGCGCCCCGAGCTGGCGACTGGCGTTCTCCCAACACCACCGCGAAGAGCGTCAAAGAGATGCAGCGGGAGGGGCTGCTGCCGGCGGAAGCTGAGAAGAGGGTGCGCCTCGGGAAGAAAGAAGAGGTACCAAACCCGCAGTCGAACGAGCGCGTGGTCTTCGCGGACCACGTGTCTCGGGGTCTCTCCTTCCCTCTCCATTCTTTCCTTCTCGGGTTGCTGTATGTCTATGGCATACAGCTTCACGATCTTCCTCCGAACACGGTGCATCACATATCGTGCTTCATCGTGTTCTGCGAATGCTTCCTTGGCATTCGCCCACATTGGGCGCTCTGGAAGGCCCTCTTCAAAGTTCGCATCTTCCGCGAGAAATCGCGGGTGGACTCCGAGGCTGGCGAGCCGCTACGCACAGGTGGCTTCGGGATCCAAGCGCGACTGGAGAGCAGCTACTTCAGTATGCATTTCATCGACTCCGCCCAAGACTGGCGGAAAAAGTGGTTTTACGTCATCAACAACAGCTCGGGTGGGATCGTAGAATTCCACCCGTTCGCTGTTTTGAAAAGGCGGAAGTCCTGGGCGCACAAGCTGTCAGCCGAAGAAACTCAGGTTGTCACGCCCCTACTCGTAAGGGTGTCCGCTCTCCGGGATCAAACTGCTGGAGTGGTGCTCAACGGGCTGCACCTAGCGAGTATTTTTCTGAAGCGCAGGATCCAACCGCTGCAGCAAAGGCCTTCCACCATGTGGGAATACCAAGGCGCTGAGGATCCTAGCCGAGTGAGCCGCGAGGAGCTTTCGAACGTTGAGTTCGAGAAGAAAATCGCGGCTATCACTAGCTTGAAGGTGGGGGAGAAGTTCCCCGACTGCACAGTCGAAGCCTTCGACGCTTCGAAACCTCCACCAGCCGCGGTTAGTTTACCCTTCCTGTCTTCTATTATTTTCTTCTTTGCTTTGAGCTTTAGTCGACTGAATTTTTTCTTGCCTTCTTCTGCTTTCTTTGTAGATCCTAGCAGTGGCGAACTGCTATCCGCCAGTTGCGGGAGAGGATGCCTCGGAGTTATTGGCGAGTCACCTGGACGGCTTAGCCGATACCAGTGTAGCCGATGCTTCTTCGAGCTCCGAGGACGATTCTTCGGATGGTGCGGAGGGCTCGAATGGAGGCCTTCATCACCACAAGCGTCGTCGAGTGGATGATAACGAGGCTACTTCCAAGGATAACTCCTTGGAAGAATCGCCTGGGAAGGCTCCTATCTCCGCGACTCCACTTCGCTCACTCGCCCCTTCCCCTTCATTCCCAGTAATCGCGCCCGCTTGGAACGCGGATTTGCTGGATGAAGATGAAGATGATGAGTAAGTTCTTCTTCTTGTCCTTTAGTCGAACTTTTTTCTTTGCACCTATGTTGATGTTTATTTGTTGCAGTTTGCAAACCATCAGTCCTCGCAGGTATGCTTCTTCCGTTCCTCCCGAAAAGAGGAATAGAGCAGGAGCTGCGGGTGAGACTCCCACTGTTGGCACTGTCCAGAATTCTCCCAGCGCAGCCCCCCATGCGGCGACTGTGGAACGTGAAGCGCCTAGCTTTGCCGCCAGGACTTCAGCTTCGAAAGAAGTGACGGACAGCTCTGTGGATCCCCTCTCCCGCGCCACGGGCCAGGTAAACTTTGTCATTTGTCATAATATTTTTATCGGGTGCACGACAGTGCTCCCGATGGGAGTAGCCCGCGAGGCTGTAGTCGATCGCGTGCAGTCGGCTACAGGCTCAAAGCCTTGTCTTTTTCTTCTTCTTGATTTTATCGGGTGCACGGCAGTGCTCCCGATGGGAGTAGCCCCCGAGGCTGTAGTCGATTGAATTTAATCGGGTACAAGCTCCAGTTTATATCTTCTAATTCTTCTACCTTTGTATTTTTTGTAGTCGCTTGTTGACTCTCTTGCGGCGATTGGTCGCCGAGTTATTCTTGCCGAGTCAGAATGTGAGTCGCTTCGATCAGACCGCAGTCGACTCTTGTCCGAGAACGAGCTTCTTAAGAGTAAGTCTTATCATCTTTTCTTGTTCCTATCCTTTCTTCAATTCTTGATTTCTGACAAGTGTCACTATGCAGATCGACTCGAATTTTCAGAATCCGAGAAGGGCAGTCTCTCTGAGCGGGTAACCACTCAGGGGGCTGATCTGGCGGCCATCCGACAAGAACTGGAGACCTCCCGCATGCGATCGGAGGATCTTGAAAGGCAACTCGCGGATACGCGGAAGGCTCTAAAGGATCAAGAGGATGCTGGCAATAAGGCCGATTCTGACCTTGTCACGTTCCTCCGTCCCCTTGCTGAGCGTCTCGCGGGTAACTAATTTAAGCTCTCGCGATTTCATCTTTTATCCTGCTGAACTTGCCAGGTCTTGATATTCTTTTCTTTTGCAGGTCTTCTGGATGTTCCTCTGGAGATCCCTGGGATCCAACGGGTAGACGTGCTAACCGACACTCTTGCTCAACTCAAGAGGCACGCCGAAGGAGTTTGCTCCTTGATTGGCGATGCCACTCATGTGTTGACGCAACTGCACGGTCGCTTCCTCGCCAACGCTGCACCTCCATCTGCGCTAGACGACTTGCTGAAGATCTTTTCGAAGAGCAGTCTCTTGGATGCCTACGCGGTCGCCCAGTCGGAGTCTGGCGCAAAGACTGCGATCCAGTTCGCGCTGGCGCATGGAGTCACCTGTTTGGAGGAAGCCTACTCGGCTCTTCCAGTCGACCCCTCCACGGGCAAAAAGGTACGGCTCTCTCGTTTTGGCGAGCAAGCCGCCATCCTTGCTCGGAAGCTGTCTCAGCTATTTGCTCGACTCACAGGAGGAGCGACTGCCGCTAGCGGGAGTACCACTGTAGCTTCGTAGTTTTGTATTCCTTTTCCGTCTTGAATGTAATGAACCTTGGGATGTATTCCCGTATTATCTTTAGTCGAAATGTTTGCCTGGAAATTACTTCTGGTAGTTCGTATATTCTCTCCCGATGGGAGTAGCCCCCGAGCATTCGTCAAATGTGCGACTAGAGATACTTCGAATAGGGCGTCTTACTTCTTTCCTTGTACTCTTCCAGGCTACTGGATTTGTCGCAGAATCCTCAGGTGGACTTGCTTCCCGAGCTGATCCACTTGTTGCAGCTGTTGGGTCTTTGGCGGGTCTTCGTGATCGTGTAGCCGATGGCGAGCGCAAACTGAAAGTGTTGCGTGCGGTAGCCGATGTGGCGAAATCCAAGCAAAAACTAGCGACTGAACGCGAACAGTTTGTGATGGACGAGCTGGCTTCCCTTGCTAGGGAACTGTTGTGTAAGTAATACAGCCCCCAAGTCTTCTTTGTCTTGCTTCCTTATCTGATCACGTACTCTTTTCTTCAGTTGTTAAGCCGGATGATAGGGAGGAAAAACAGTGGGTGCAAAACCACATTCTTCAAGAAGCTGGCAGCTCAAGGCCTCATGCGAATAATTTTTGGTCTGATCGCAGCCGAGGTTTTGTGTTAGCTACTTTGAAGTTCCGTGTCTCCCAGATAAAAGTTCTCGTGAGTTCTTTTCACGAGGTCTTGATTGCGATAAACGTTGCATTCTACCCGCTTGAGAGGGGTCCTGAAGATTGGAGGTATCTCCTTGGGCTCTTCGGGCAAGAGGGAGAAATTCGCGAGTGCGTGCGCAACCAGATGATTTGCGGCGCGGTGGTGGCCCTCTCCTTTGTCCGAATACGGCATCCTGAAGTAAATTTTAACTCCGTAGCTAGCCTCCCAGATGGACCAATCGATGATATTTCTCCGCATTACGATGATGTTCGTCCTGCAGCGGAGAAAATCATTCGATTGACCTCTGAGGAAGTAGAGAGAGTGTTGGCGACTGAGAATGCTTATCGCCATGACTGATTGTTGAATGTGTATATTCTGTTATGCTATATAGCTTGTAAAAACTGTTTATAAGGTGTGTAACCTTGTGTGCATGAATTTTCTTGTGATGCTTAGTTGTAGGCTTAGCCCCCGTGTGTTTATGGGGTGTGTACCTGTAACTATTTAGCATGTAAGAATAGATAATCTTCGAGTAAATATGGTTGAGAAACCATGTATTTTATTGCTATAACTGAGAAGTCATGTATTCGGGCTACAAGAGTGGCTAGTATAGCCTTATTTTTTGTGATAATAAGTAATCCTAGTGATAAAATTTGCGGAGGTGTGCGATACTCCAAGAATTGGAATAGATTCCTCCAGTCGACGGATTCTTCAGCCTGTATGCTCCGCCTGGGATGACTTCGTGTATGAGGAAGGGTCCTTCCCAGGGTGGCTCGAGCTTGTGTCCTTCCTTCTGCTTGAGCCGCAGCACTAGATCTCCAACCGCGAATGCTCTGTGGCGTATGCGGCGACTGTGATAGTTTCGCAATGATTGCTGATATACTGCGGATCTTGCGAGCACGATGTCTCGCATCTCGTCGAGTGCATCCATATCTTCCGCGAGTGCCTTGTTGGAGGTTTCTTCGCTGTAGGCCACAACTCGTGGGGCGCTGAATCTAACATCCTCGGGTAGGACTGCTTCTGCCCCGTATACCATGAAAAATGGTGTGTATTTTGTGGATCGGTTTGGAGTTGTGCGGAGGCTCCATAGTACGGAGGGTAGCTCTTCTGCCCAATGTCCTGCAGCGGGGTGTAGACGATCGAGTAGGCGTTTCTTGATGCCAGCCGAAACTAAGCCGTTGGATCTTTCGACTTGACCGTTCGTTTGCGGGTGGGCAACTGAAGCAAACTTGAAGTTGATACCCTTTTCCTCGCAAAACTGTTGCGTTTCCTTTGCTGTGAAGTTTGTACCATTGTCTGTAATGATGTCGTGTGGCACGCCAAATCTGCATACAATGGAGTCGAGGAATTTGACGGCGCATTGGGCGCTAGCCGAAGTTACTGGCATGGCCTCGATCCATTTGGTGAACTTGTCGACTGCGACCAGCAAGTGCGTATATCCGCCAGGCGTGGACTTGCGTAGTGGTCCAACCATGTCCAGCCCCCATTGTGCGAAGGGCCAGGCAATGGGTATCATGTGCAATTCCGTAGCAGGTGTATGTGGTCTTGGTGTTAATCGTTGGCAAGCATCACATCGCTCGACCAGGTCCTTTGCATCGGTAGCTGTTGTTAGCCAGTAGAATCCCGCTCGGAAAGCCTTTCCCATGATTGTTTTCCAGCTAGCATGATGTCCGCAGTCTCCTTGGTGGATGTCCCGGAGTAATTCTTTGCCGTCTTCGGGTGCGATGCAACGCTGAAGTATACCCGAGATGCTTTGCTTGTATAATTCTCCGTTGACTACCCGAAAGGATTTGTTGCGTCTCACTATTTGTCGAGCCTCGCGTGGATCGGCCGGGAGCTGTCTGTTGATCAGGTAGTCGAGATATTTCTGCGTCCAGACTGGCTCGACCAGAAAAACCTGTCGTGATATATTATGGGTAAGCTCGATAATGGCGACTTGCGGGCTGACCTCTGTTTCTGACGCTGCGGGTGTTCCTGTAGCTTTCTTGACTTTGACCGATCGCTTGATCATCCGTTCGAAATATATTCCTGGTGGTATGGGTGTATTTGTGGAACCCATGTTTGCCAGCCTATCTGCTTCTTCATTGCTTGATCTTGCAATGTGCTTCAACTCGCACCCTTTGAAACTTCCTTCGAGTAGATTGTACATGTCGCGATACGCGACCATGTTTTCAGCAATTGCGTCACATTCCTTCATTGTCTGCTGCACAATGAGATTGGAGTCGCCGTAAATCATTAATCGAGTAGCTCCACAGGCGACTGTCATCTTCATCCCATGCAACAGGGCTTCATATTCTGCATCGTTGTTCGATGCTGGATCATCTGGTGGAAAGTCCAATCGCAGGACGTATTGCAGTTTGTCTCCCTGTGGCGATATTAGGACAATTCCAGCTCCTGCTCCTTTGTTTCTTTTGGACCCGTCAAAATACATTATCCAATTGCTCGTGTACTCAGGTGGCCCGGGCGTTTGTAGTTCTGTCCATTCGCTTAGGAATTCCACGAGCACCTGAGATTTGACTGCGTTGCGCCCTGCGTAAGTGATGTCCCAGGCGCCCAACTCGATGCTCCATTTGGCTATTCTTCCGGATGCCATGGGGTTGTTCATGATTGTCCCGAGTGACGCATCATTAACCACTGTGATGGCGTGTTCCTGGAAGTAGTGCTTGAGCTTTCGGGCTATAAGGACCACCCCGTATGCGAGCTTCTAGTAATGAGGATATCGTTGTTTGCATGGCGAGAGCACTTCGCTGATGTAATAGATTGGACGCTGAACTCCGTACGCTTTGCCCTCCTCAGGTCGTTCGACTACGATTGCTGTGCTGATGACCTGGTTTGTGGCGGCTAGGTATAAGTAGAGTGGCTCCCTTTCTTGCGGTGTTGCAAGGACTCGCCTACTTTGCAACGATCGCTTTAAGTCCGCGAATGCTTGCTTAGCTTCCGGTGTCCACTCGAATTTGTCCGTCTTCTTCAGCAGCTTGTAGAAGGGTAACGCTTGCTCTCCCAATCGTGCGATGAACCTGCTCAGGGCGGCCAGTCGCCCTGCCAGCTGTTGGACTCCGCGTAGATTAGTTGGCTCCTTCATTTTCAAGATTGCTTGTATTTTCTCTGGGTTGGCTTCGATGCCTCTGGCGGATACCAGGTACCCGAGAAGTTTCCCTGCTGGAACGCCAAAAACGCATTTTGTCGGATTTAGCTTGATCCTGTATGCGTTGAGGGCATCGAATGTTTCTCTAATATCCTCGAGGAGTGTGCTCTCAACTCGAGTCTTGATGACTATGTCGTCAACGTACACTTGTACGTTCTTGCCAATGAGCTTGGCGAGGCATTTTTGCATGCAGCGCTGGTATGTTGCGCCTGCGTTCTTGAGCCCGAAGGGCATTGTCGTGTAGCAGTAGACACCGTGAGGTGTGATGAATGCTGTCTTTTCTTCGTCTTCTCTTTTCATCCGGATCTGATTATATCCCGAATAGGCATCCAGGAAAGAGAGGCGTTGGCAGCCTGCCGTAGAGTCCATGATCTGGTCGATTCGCGGGAGGGGAAAGTTGTCCTTGGGGTAGTGCTTGTTTAACGACGTGTAGTCGATGCATACCCGAAGGATGTCCGTGTTCTTTTTGGGGACCAGTACCGGGTTTGCTAACCAAGTGGATATCTTGATCTCCCTGATGAATTTTGCTGCTAGCAATCTGTTTACTTCTTCTCCAAGCGCCTTCTGCTTGGGTTCTGAAAATCGTCGAGTAGTTTGTTTGATTGGTTTGGCATCTGGAAAGACTTCGAGTGAGTGCTCGGCAAACTCCCTGGGTATTCCTGGAATATCTGATGGCTGCCAGGCGAAAATTTCCCAGTACTCACGGAGGAGTTCGACGAGCGCGCTTTCCTATGCTTGCGGAAGGGTGGTGGAAACCAGCGCTGTCTTCGCAGAATCTGTCGGGTGCACTTGATGCTTTCGAGTGTCGCTGTTAGCGCTGAACTCCAGTTCAGGCGCGTTTTTCTTCGTGAGGGGCATCACGGAGTGATCCGTGGTTTTTTCCAGCTCTTGAAGTTCTTCTTGCATCCCAAAAGATTTTGCGATCTCATTAAATTCAATGTCGCATTTGTTGGATTTCTGAAAGTCTCCGTCGATGGTGATTACGCCATGTTCCCCAGGTAGTTTGAGCTTCAGGTAGGCGTAATGCGGTACTGCCATGAATCTGGCGAACGCTGTTCGACCAAGAATGGCGTGGTACTGCGAAGGCCAATCGACAACTTCGAAGTCGAGGAATTCTCTTCTGTAGTTGCTCTTGGTGCCCAACACAACTTCTAGGTTGATTGTTCCTAGTGGACGGATTGCCTTTCCTGGAACTATCCCGTGGAAGGATGTTTCTGATTCCTGGAGGCCGTCCAAGTTCCTGTTCATCCGACGGAGTGTATCCGCGTAGATAATGTTGATGCCACTGCCACCATCCATGAATACGCGGGCCAAGTCATAGTTGCCAATTTGTGCTTGGATGACAAGGGCGGCGTGTCCTGGTCGATAGACTCATGGCGGGTGGTCTTTCATCGAGAATGTTATTGGCTTGTCCGCCATCTTCAAGTATTCTGTTTTTGTTGGCGGTGTCTGCACGGCCATGCACAATTGCCTTGTGTTAGTCTTTTGAGCTCTGCGGGATGGACATACCTTCTGGATCATCGCGAGTTGCCCTGCTGGATTCGGGTACGCGTTGGCCCCGGAGTTTTGAGCTGGAGGTGCAGGTAGCGCGGCTAATGCCATGTTTGGATTTGCTGGTGGAGGTGGGGGTTGGGGCGGCTGGAATCCTTGGTGGCCTCCTCCTGGAAGCGGTGGGTAATTTTGCGCGTGTGCAGCTCTTTTCCTTGCGAGTGCTTCTGAGATATCAATAAACTTTCAGCAATCCTTAAGAAGGTGTGTTGCCTTAGTTTTGCCCGTGCGTTTATCTGTAAATAGATGTAGCGAGCAGTATCCATCGAGGTCTTCGTCAGGTGATTTTTCTTCAGCTTTTGGTCTCCACTCGCGATTCCCACGGCGACCGGAGTCGCGGCCTCGCGTGAATTCCGCTACGACCAACTCCTCTCTGTCTTCGTGATCGTAATATTTTCTCCTCTTCCTTCGACTATGACGATCTTCATCATGTGCAGGTGATGATGCCCTCTCATTGCGCACCGCATCTTCTTCGTTAGCCCATTTTTCGGCTATGTTCATCAGCTCCCCAATAGTCTTGGGTGCGGCTCTGCCCAGTTCTTCTCTGAAAGCCGTTCTTTGGGCTCCTTTTGCGAAGGCTTCATTCTTCTGAAATGGTTCCTGCGGTATTCCTGAGCGTAGTCCATCGCTGGATGTACTCGCGGGTGGATTCGCCACTTTTCTGCTTGCATGCTCGCAGTTCTTCAATGGTGGCTGGCCTCTTGTAAGTCGACTGAAAATTTTTGCAGAAATCGCGGTGCAAATCATCCCACGATGCGTAGAAAAATTTTGGTCGTCTCTCCAGCCAACTGCGAGCCGCGCCGGCGAGATGCAAATTGAGGTATTGCATAGCCGTGTTTTTATTCCCACGTTGGCATTTTACTGCCGTGAGGTAATCGCTTAGCCATTGAGAGGGCTCGAGTGAGCCGTCGTACTTTGTTGCTTCCGTGCTAAGCTTGAATCTTTTGGGTAGGGGCGCCTCGCGGATACTGCGGGCAAAGCAGAGAGCGCCGCAGGTTTCGTCATCCGAGGAGCCAGACGAGGAGCGCTCGCGATATCGCGAAGCCCTCGCCTTATCCACCCTTTTTTGCGCGAGATCTGATCGTGCGTCGTACTCCGACCTGTCGCGGTTAGTATCCTTCCTTGGCTCCTTGCTTCGCTTTCGCGAGCGGCTGCTATGATGCCGCGAGCTCTTGTCTCTCGGACTGCCTTCGCTGCTACTTCGACTGTCATCACAGCGCCGTGCTTCTTTTCCTCGACCACGACGTGGTGACCTGTCCCTTCTTGGCGAAGAACTCCTGCGTTTGCGGGATGCTTCCCTATCCTTGTCCTTCTCCTTCTCCTGTTCCTTCTCCAGCTGCTCTGCGGCCTTCTTTCGATCATAAGCGGCGAGCCTTGCGGCCGCCAGCCCTAATCCCTTGCGTACTTGTTTATACTGTTCCGCCCGAGGATCACTTTCCGTCGGTTGGTTCATCTGCATGTAAGTTGTTGCGGCTAGAACCGCGGCAGCAGGAGTTTGCGGGTAGACATTGCCATCGTCGTCGACTCGCATGAGAGAAGGAGTGACTGATCTGCTGGTTTTGGCTAGGGACTCATTGTTCCTGGATGTGGATGCGTGTCCCTTCCTCGCGGGTCGGGTTCCAACCGAGGGTGTTATGGACAGCCCGGCTCGCCTTTGGCTCGACTCGTCCGCCGCTCTTCTTCGACGGGCCAGATCTATCCGAGCGTCCTTGATAGTCGTGGCTGCTCTCACTAGGTGATAGTGGTAGGCAACCATGTCTTCATGTGAGGCCCCGGATGCGGGTGGATTGCTCGTTCGCATAGCCTCCTTTGCTCGGTTCCAGGATTCCCGTGAGACGCCGATTATGTTGCGCTCTGCCGCGATGTGTTCTGTTTCCGAGGCTTGTTCCGATCCTGCCATGTAGACTTGAGCCAGTCGAGGCTCGTGCGCCCTAGGCGTAGGTCGAAAGTTTCTTCGGATTCTTGATGGTTCCTCTGTCGAGAGGGTATGGTAGTCGTTGGCGTTGAAGCGGATGGACTCGCCGCTTTTCTCCAGATGACGGCGTGAGTCGACAGCTCCAGATTCAGTTTCTGATTCATCCGAGAAGTGGAGGATTCCGTCCCGGTTAGTCACGAATTTTAGACTCCCGAACATCAAGGTGACGCTTTTCTCCAGATCCTCGAATACCGGGCGTGATTCCGGCGAGTGAGGTGTGACCACGGCAGATCCGATCCGTATAGGATTGTTCGGAGCCGTAGTCGATGGTTTCCAACGAGAGTGCATTGTCGATGAAGCCGAAGATGCCGGTGATCCAGCGCCCGTCTTCCCCACGGTCGGCGCCAATTGTCGAATCTCTGACTCTACAAATCCCTTAGGTGACCCTATCGGGTTTCGACTAGGAGAAGTCATGAACGCTGGTGGAACCGTCGGCTAGACAGGGGGCGAGATTTACCCAGGTTCGGGACCCTCGTAGAGGTAAAACCCTTACTCCTGCCTCTTGTCGATCTGTATTGACGGAAAGATCGGTTACAATGGGGGTGCTCGAATCGAGAGTAAGATCTCGAGTTCAAGGTTTCGATGGTGCTGTGTTGCTTGGTCCTCTCCCGGGGGGCTCTCCTGGCCTTATATAGATGGCCAGGTCTCGAATCCTACCCGGAGAGGATTCGAACTCTAACTAGGTCGGTTACATGTTTCCTATCTTAACCCGCAAGTTAGTGCAGGTGGGCTTCACGTGGGCCTTCTGGAGTGTTCCAAGGGCTCCTCTTCTTGGGCCTTCAACCTTGGGCCTGAGAGGGGGTGTCCTTATTCGCAGGGTCCAGGATCCATATATTCGTCAAAGACTTTGCAAAGTTCTCATGTTGACATGGGACAAGCGGCGATGCCACAACCATCCCACGTCCGCCTTTCCGAAAAGACACATTGTTTGAGAGTTGGTAGACTTCGAAAAGTTCACCACGAACAACTCATTTTCAACATGTCCCACGTAAGCGACGTCAAGAGTCTTGCTCCTCAAAAGGACCACAATATCAACATCAAAAAAGACGGAGAAACCCATCTTTCCGAGAGAGTGGACTGAAAGTAAATTGTAACCAAGGGATTCGACAAGCATGACGTTCACGATAGTGATATCGGGAGCCACCACAACCTTGCCGAACCCGGATACCTTAGACGAGGACGATTCTCCATAAGTGACGGTTGCTTGTATGTCATTTGGGCGCAACTCCGTCACAAGTTCTTTGCTTCCGGTCATATGGCTAGTGCATCCACTATCAATTATCCATTTAGTCCCACTGGAATCATAGTCCTGCAAGAGATCATTGACTAGAGTTAGGACCCGAGATGGGTCCCTTCATGTTAGCAACAACGGTCTTTGGAACCCAAATAGTATAGTCAATAAAACCCTCAATAGGACCAACATATTTACCTTGCACAACACCATAATAATCGACATATAAGAAATGGTGTGGATTGTTAGTTCCCGCGGAGGTGCTACGAGTAGTGTTGTCCCTCATGACACTACTACTCGAGGCATTATTGTTTTCTTGAGTGGGTGTGCTACGAGTAGTGTTGTCCCTAATGACAATACCACCCGAAGCACCATGTTGGTTCTTCTTCTTGTTCTTCTTCTTGGCTACATAGCCAAGACCTTACTTACCCAATTGTTTCCTTGGAGCACTCAATTGTGGTCTAGCAATGACCACATTAGAGCTAGGGGCAACCACTTGTGGGGTACGAATCACAACCTTCTCAACTTGAGGTCCTTTGCCCTTGAGCCTTGCTAGCTCATCCTTCAACCAAGAATTTTCCTCAATAATATTTGCATGATCACAAGAAGAAGTAGAGGTGCTAGGATTGTTAGGTTGATTTAGTTGTGTTTGAAGTTGTTCATGCAACTCTTTCAGGGATGACTGTTGGCTTTCCAAAGCTTTGTGAGCCTTGGTTAGCTTTTCAAACTCCTCGGTTAGTTTACCATGACCAACCCCAAACTCGACTTTATCCTTTTTAGCCTTTTTATATTTAGCAATAGAAAGATCACGTTCCTTAGTGATGTTAGAGACAAGTTCATTATGAGTTAATTCAATATATTCAAGTTCATCCTCTAGAGAAACTCTACTATCATGCTCTTCCTCAAGAGTCATAGAGAGGGATGTGATTTCATCCACATCCCTTCTTTCAACCTCATCTTTCTTCTCAAGAACATCTTAGGCCTCTCCCAATTGCCTCATGAGATACTCAAAGTACTTCTTGGTCTCCCCTTGCATGTTAGACATAAAACGGTCCAAGGACACCCTTTCATCTTCTTCTCTAAGACTAGCAAGATGTTCTAGTTCACTAAGGGTCTTAGAGTTGGGAGAAGATGATACCTCTGTGGCCTTAGCCATGAAGCACTTGGCATTGCGTTGAGGAAGATCGTCATTGGGGATTCAAAGAGGGATGAAGATGATGGAATGGAAGCAATAGCTAGAGCGGCCACTTCACTTGTGGTTTCTTCTTCTTCATCACTCCCGGAATCATACTCCTCTTGAGTCAAGAGCACAAACTTGGTGGGAGATTTCTTGTTGAATGATTTCTTCTTGAAATGAGGTTTCTTGTACTCAACCTTGGACTTGTCCTTGCGAATGAGCTTGCCACTATGGAGCTCTCTATTCTCATAGGGGCACTCCGCAATGAAGTGGTGCTTGTCTTGGCAATTTAAGCAAGACCTCACTTTTTGAGCCCCATCATTCCCATAACGAGACTTGGTCTTCTCCTCAACAAATCTATTGCCCTTGGGTGGATTGTTCCAAAACTTTTGCATGGTGAGAGAAATAAGATCCTTTAGATCGGGATCATAGTCTTGTTCCTTCAAGGGAGGCAATGCCTCTTCTCCATCTTCTTCAAACTCAACCTCTCTTAACAAAACCTTGGCCTTCAAAGCAGCAGACGCTCCTTTGTGCATTCCAATGGCCCTAGCACGGTTGTCAAGAGCATTCTTGGTTTGCACTTGATATGAGAACATTTCTTGCATCACTTGAGTTGAGGTCATGGAGGAGAAATCATGTCTTCCTTGAATGCTCTTCATATCCGCGCCCTCAAATGGCATTATAGCAATCATGTACTTCATCTTGATCCAAGCATCATCAATGTAAGTGGCACCAACATTTGAGAATGCGGTGGCAAGAGTTTTGAGTCTTCGGTACATGTCAACATGATCTTCTCCATCATGCATATAGAATCCTTCGGCCTCATTGGTCAAGGCATCATATCTATTTCTTTGCATGCTCTCATTGCCCACAAACATGATGACAAGAGCATCCCATGTTTCTTTGGCGGTGGAGTATTGTTGAAGATGCGGCATGTGGTTAGGACCCACGGCTTGTTGAAGAATGGACAAAGCGGTGTAATTGAGTTGGCAATCTACTACTTCTCTTCTTGTGAGATTCTTGGGGTCATGAGGCTTGTATCCATCATGAGTGATTCTCCAAAGATCTATACAAGAAGAGTTCAAGTGAGTATCCATGTAATATCGCCATTCACGAAAAGAAAAGGCATCAATTTTAGGTGGATCTCCCCTAGGGATTATATGAGGATGAGAGACGGGGGGATCGGGAGAATATCGTCCTTCAACAGAGTGATATCCTTCGTCTCCCTCCGTTCCCTTCTTGGTGGAGTGTTCGGCGAATGCAGTTTTAGATGGATCACCATCTACCCCTTTCTTGGCGCCCTCCGGATTAGTTTCCGGAGGAGTATATTCGATTACCTACGGTCCTTTGGCTTTGAGGAGTTGTGACATGAGTTGACGCAACTCATCAAATTTGGTGTCTATGGATGAGGTCAATGAAGTTCTCAAATCATTGAGATCATCCATGGTCACCTTGGCCACAGACGTTTCGGTATCCAAATCTTCACCCATACTAAAACTCTTAGGCGGTTAGGCCCGGTAGAAGAGCCGAGGCTCTGATACCAATTGAAAGTAAAGATTGGGCACCTAGAGGGGGGGGTGTGAATAGGTGCTACGAGCAATTTTAATTTTTTTTTTGATTTAGGCTTGACACAAAGGTAAATTCTCTAGATAATGCGGCTATGGTGAATTTACCTATATGACAAGGATAATGATAAACACAATGCAAGCGATAAGTAAAGAGAGTGAGGGAACGAGGTAACCAAAGCAAAGCACACGGAGACGCGATGTATTCCCGAGTTCCTCCTTTTTAGGGGAGTACGTCTCGTTGGAGGGGTGTGAGCTCGCCACGAAGGCCTACTCAACGCCACAAAGGCCTCACCCTATTCTCCGATGAACTCCGCCATAAAGGCCTAGTTCACCTTCCAATATTGAACCCCTTTGAGGCGGGGATCGAGTCCTTTACAAACAACTTGGGGCACACACCCACAACCAAATTGGAGGCTCCCAAATATTCTTGAATCACCAACAAGTATCAAGATGCCTAGGTTCTCCACAAGAGGAAACCCTAGGCTAGACCCCTCAAGCTTGAGAGGGGGAAATGAAGAACGGCTCGGTGAAGATGTAGATCAGGACCTTCTCCTTCAATCCTCCAAAGATCTTCAAGATTGGGTGGAGGGATTGGGAGTTATGAGGGATTTGGTGAGCTCTTAAATGCTAATAAATGCTAAGGGGAAGAACTAGATCTTGAGGAAGAAGAGGAGGGGTATTTATAGCCCCTCCTCACAACTAGTCGTTGCAGGAATTTTGGGACCGGAATATCCGGTCCAAGTTTGGAACGGAATATCCAGTCTGCTTCTCTTCATGGATCCTGTTGACTTTACCGGATTATCCGGTTGCCCATGAATAATCCGGTTCAAATAATCCGGCTCGCTTCTGTCCCACGCAGGCAACTGTACCGGATATTCCGGATCCTCCGCAATAATCCGGTACAAATAATTCGGCTCGCTTCTGTCAGTTTTTCATCCTGTCCTTAGCCATTTTCGAGCAAAAACTCCACAACCGGAATATTCGGTCCGAGATGAATAATCCGGTTCAAATAATCCGGCTCATCTCTGTCCAGAAAATGGTCCAGAATTTTTCAAACCGGAATATCCGGTCCGAGATGAATAATCTGCTTCAAATAATCCGGCTCATCTCTGTCCCGAAAATGGTCCAGAATTTTCCAGACCGGAATATCCGGCTCCTCCGAATAATCCGGTTCCAAATAATCCGGTTGGGTTATGTCCCAAATCTCTCAGGCCAACCTTCACTGATTTTTTGGTGATCGATGCTGATGTTAAGTATAACACCTCCACGCTTAACACCTCTATAAATAATGTACTTAGTATTGTTAACTAACACACAAAACACCGGGAAAACGAAATGCACTTTCAGACGTCAAATGGTGTTTGTCATTAAGCTTGAAGTGGAAGCTCAAGTGAAGAGTCTCAAAAAAATCCTATGCTTGATGTTTGACACCCATTTGGAGATTGTGGCCATATTAAGAGGTGCCAAAAAGGGTCTCTTCCATAGTGGTGTATTGTGGAGCAATTTGCGAGTCGTCATCAAGTGGAGCATGTGCTAGCAAGCACGGTCAAGAAAGAAGATCCAACTTGAGAGAGTCAAGATTGTCACCATCTTGCTCAAGTACTACCAAGAGGGGCCCTCGAGTGAGTAACTTGATCGCATCCTCGTGGAGATCTCAAACCGTTGAATTATTTTCATATCATGTTTCTTGGTTCTTATTTGGATTTTATCCTTGTGGGGACATAGATCTTGTATTCATATCCATGCGAAGCTCTAGTTCATCGAAAACCGATATCGTAAGAATAACTTATTCCATTTTTTGTGGTGAAAATTACTGGGTCATCTTTGAGAAAGGTTCCACACCTTTCATGTGTGGTAACTTCTCTATACTTTTGGTTGGATAGTCCTTGTTTATATTTTCTAACAAAATTGGTTTCACCTCAATCGGACGTCGTTTGCAAAACTTATTGCAGTTTCAGCTTTGCTAGTTGAGTTTCTGTGTGCTGTCGGATTGAATCCGGAATTTCCGGTCTAATTCCAACATCCCGGATTGATTCCGGAATAGCCATGAAAATTTCGGGTTGCTGTCGGATTATTCCGGTGGAATCCGACATGTCGGATTAAATCCGGAATTATTCCGACATGAACGCGAAAATCTCGGTGAGGTGTCAGATTTCTCCGGATTATTTTGACACGCCTGAATAATTCCGAAATCTTTGTATTGATTCTAGAATGGTCGTGTTTGGGAGAAAACGGCTAGTTTTTTAGGGGACCTATTTAAGGGGTCTTCTTCCCATTTGGTCCCTAAGTTTTTCCAACCTATTTTTTCTTTCTCTCCCACCATCGTTGCCCTTGCAAAATCTTGCCCCTCTCTCAATCTCTCTGATTATTCTTGCATATATTTGAGGCAAAAGAGAGAGGAGACCCGGCTATTTTTTCACCAATTCATCCCTCCTCCAAGTGAAGGAAACGTAGTAGATCTTGATCTTGGAGTTCTTGGTGTTTCTCTTCCTTTTTTCTTCCTCTCTTATTCCCCCATAGGCATCTCTTGCTTTGTTGGAATTTGAGAGTGAATGATTTGATCACTTGTGCTCTTGCCATTTGCATTGGTTGCATCGGTTTGCTCTCTTCACGAGGATTCATGGAAGTGAAAGTTTGTGAACTTTTTACTCTAGGGTCTTAGACGCTAGACTACTTCATGGTGTTCTTGGGAGGCTCCAATTAAGTTGTGGATGCGTGCCCCAAGATTTTGGTGACCTTGAGAGCCTCCAAATAATTTGTGGATGCGTGCCTCGAGATTGAAGGTTACCAATAGTGGAAGGTGAACTAGGACTTTGTGGCGAGGTTCATTGGATAATAGGGTGAGGCCTTTGTGGCATTGAATATGCCTCTTGTGTCAATCTCACACCCCTCCAACGAGACGTACTCCCCTCAAAAAGAGGAACTCGGGAATAGAACATCGTCTCCGTGTGCCTCGATTATTTCTATACCCGAGCTATTTACTTATGCAAATTACATTGTGATAGCCTTCGTGCTTGAAGTCATATATCTTGCTATCGCCTTGTTACTTGTCTTGCTTAGTATAAGTTGTTGACGTACTTAGTTGACCATATAGATTATTTAGGTTGTCTGCTTGTTAATTTAAGCACCTAGTTTATTTCCACATTTAGTAAGCCTTAACCGCAAAAGTTTTAATCACCTATTCACCCCCTATAGGCTACATCATTGTACGTTCAATAATTTAGCGTCGAAAGTGGAAGTATGGATGGGCAAACTGCTCTCCTCGGGTGTGAGACTCATTCTGTCTAATGCCTGCCTAGAGGCACTCTCGACTTTCGCCATGGGCCTTTTCCTTCTCCAAGATGGTATCATGAGAAGTTTGACTCTATTAGTGGCTCAACTCTATTGGGAAGGATCGGGCCCTCAACGCAAATATCATATGGTTAACTGGCCGGCTATGTGCCTCCCAAAGGACTGCGGGGGAATGGGGCTCACCTACGCAAAATCCACGTAACACAACATTGATGAAAAATGGATATGACAGCTCTCTGAGGAGGGGGACTCAATTTGGAAGAAACTACTCAGAGCCAAGTACCCGGAGTAGACGAATATATTCTCAACTCCGTCCCAAAGGCGGGTCGCAGTTTTGGCGAAGTCTTCATAAAATCAAGCATGTCTTCAAGCTTGGATCAAGGCACGTGGTTAAGGATGGGGTACACATGTGTTTCTGGCACTGTTCCAAATATCATCCGATATGCCGATTTATCGGCCGATTTATCGCTTATCAGGAGGTGACCGATAAGATAAATGAATATCAATGGAGTTTATCATTCGGGACACTTTATCGGTTTTGCAAGCGATTTATTGGTCAGTATGCCGATAAATCGGCCGATATATCGATTTTCCAGCACGGGAACATGTGATTAATGGCATCCATCATAGAATTTTTAGTATTATTGAATATAATATATCTATAAAAATCATAATTAGAGTTTTTTGTGCCGCTATAATATATTTTTATGGCATATTTTAGATGTTTTTGTGCTACGATTTAGGATTTAAAAGAAAAATGGCCGATAAATAGTCGACCGATAAAATCGATTTATCGTCCGATAAGCCGATATATCTCTTATCATGGGCCGACCGATAAGTTAACGATAAGCGATATCCTGAACATTGGTTTCTGGTTAGAATGGTGAACATGAGACGCTGTTCTCAAAGACCGGTTTCCTTGAAGTTTGCTATCTGTGATGACCCCAACTTGCTGGTGGTGGATGCGCTAGCGGAGACGAGGGAGGGAATTGGGTTTAGGAGAGCGTTTGACCAGGAGTGTAGGGAACAGTGGGACCTCATGGCCGAGGAGACCGGCTTGATCACCCTCTTGGAGGGCCAAGACATGGTGAGGTGGGCGATGGAACCTTCAGGTAGGTTCTTGGTGGCCTCGACATACAAGATGCTCTTCAACGGGGCATCAGTTGCGTTCTTCTCGGACTTGTGGGGTTCCAGGCTCCCCCTCAAGGTCAATATTTTCACTTCACAGCTGGCGCTCGACCCGATAACCTCGCCGTTGCAGGTGCTGATGAGACACGTCCCTTATGATGGGAGATGTGCCTTATGGGGGAGTTCGAGGATGTTGCGCGTATGTTTTTCCTCTGTCCCCTCACTAATTTGAGTTGGAGTGTGCTTCGTGACCTATTGGGCTGCGACTGGAGCCTGGCTAATTTTCACAGTTTTTCGTTATCCACTATGTGTTTCTCGGCCAACTCCGTCGAACCAGCTGGGTTTTGTTCGCCACGATGTGCTCAGCGATTTGGCTAGGTCGCAACAAGCTTTCGATAGAGTCGATTGTCCCGAGAAAACCTCTTGATCTTATTTTTAAAATACTAATGATTTTGCATATGTGGGCAACACTCCTAAACGAGTAAGACATGGAGCCCCTGCTCCAGCTAGTAGAAGGAGTTAAAAGGAAGATAGTGGAACCTCGCGCAGCTGCAGGCGTCGCCTTAGTGGGGCTGTGGTGTTTATCCCGGTTTGTTCTTGGGTGCCGCCCGGTATGTCTTTAGGTAAGCTTTATAACCTGTATTCGAATTTCTAGGGTAGCGGGGTGACAACTACGATCCCATCTAAACCATATTATGATTTGGATTGTAATCTCATGGCCGAGGAGACCGGCTTGATCACTCTCTTGGAGGGCCAAGACATGGTGAGGTGGGCGTTCGAACCTTTAGGTAGGTTCTCGGTGGCCTCGGCATACAAGATGCTCTTCAAGGGAGCGTCGGTTGCGTTCTTGTCGGACTTGTGGGGTTCCAGGCTCCCCCTCAAGGGCAATATTTTCACTTCGCAGCTAGCACTCGACCGGATAACCTCGCGGTTGCATGTGCTGACGAGACATGTCCCTTATGATGGGAGATGTGCCTTGTGTGTGTGGGGGGGGGGGGGTCGAGGATGTTGCTCGTATGTTTTTCCTCCGTGCCCTCACTAAATTGGGTTGGAGTGTGCTTCGTGACCTATTGGGCTGCGACTGGAGCCCGGCTAATTTTCGCAGTTTTTTGCTATCCACTATATGTTTCTCGGCCAACTCCGCCGAACCAGCTGGGTGCTGTTCGCCGCGATGGGCTCGGCGATTTGGCTAGGTCACAACAAGCTTTTGATGGAGTCAATTGTCCCGAGTAAACCTCTTGATCATAGTTTTAAAATATTAATGATTGTGCAGGGCAAGACTCCCAAAGGAGTAAGAGATGAAACCCCTACTGCTTCTAGTAGGAGTTAAAAGAAAGATAGTGGAACCTCGCGCAGTTGCAGGTGTCGTCTTAGTGGGGCTGTGGTGTTTATCCCGGTTTGTTCTTGGTGCCGGCCCCGGCCCCGGTACGTCTTTTGGTAAGCTTTATACCCTGTGTTCGAATCTATATTTCTTATAAAGCAAAACTCCATTAACATGCATTAATAATTTTTCTATCTCAACATGCAAGCTATCCATATCATCAATTCTCCTAGCCAATCAATTATGTATGTCATCATGTCATCTCCACATCACTACATGCGAACTACACATCATCAAATTTCTTAAACCACCCAATTATTCTTATTAATAATATAAAATACATATACTATGATCAACTGAATTTTGCAGATTCACTTAGAAAATATAATATATGATATCTCTTATAATTTATTTATTAAAATATGCAGTAGTTTCTAAATCAATCCTCGTAGCAACGCACGGGGTATCCTTCTAGTTTCTACGGTACCAGGGTGACAACTACGATCCCATCTAAGCCATATTATGATTCAGACTGTAATATTTCTAAAAAAACGTATGATTCGGCGAAGCTACAGTAAACAATTGTTGTACCTATACTGTACATAAATGCTTACGGACATTTCTTTTGGCAGTTTGATCTCCAGTGACATCTTTAACGGGAGAAGATTAGAATCCCTAGGTTATGTACATTGGTGTTGACTCAGCAGTCTGTAAAACTAGACACGTCAAAAATTTGAGGACGTGACGAAGAGAGAAAACGGGAAGGCCGTCTGTAGAAATAAAGACGGACGTACAGACCGCATTTTTTCCATTGTATGACTGCCGTCGTTTATCGTGTCCCAACAACCGCTCGTTCCTGTGGATTGGCTCTTCGTTTAATTAACTGAAACTCCAACCTTTTCGGTGGGCTCAAGTAGACAGCCTGTTGTAGTCTGCGTGACATGGAGCGAACATTCGACTGAACCAATGCACATGCCTAAAAAACAAAACAAAAAAGAACTGAAGAAGATTAGCACCTGTACACAAATGCACACGCTCTCCCATCCACCTCACGCTCTCGCCTCCACCTCCTCCCCGGCACAGGCATCGGCCGAACCACCACGCCGATGTCCCGCCTCCACCTCCTCCCCGGCGTCCTCTGAGACTCACGGCTAAGGTTGATGCGCAGCCGGCTCTCCAGCTCGCTTCCACCGCATCTTGTACGCGCACAGCGCGCGCCTCCACCGCATCGGCCGAACCGCCACTCCTCCCCCACGCCCATGTCCCGCCTCCACCTCCTCCGCAGCCGCTCCTCCTCCTTCTCCACTTCGTCGCCCTCATTCTCCTGGTCTCCCCAATCCGCCTTTGCTCAAGCCACGGAGCGCGTCCGCGCTGGCACGCTCAGCCCGGAATACGCGCACCACCTGTTCGACCAATTGCTAGGGCAGGCAACCCTGGTCGACGCACGCTCTCTCAACGGCTTCCTCGCCGCCCTCGCCCGTGCACCGGCCTCCGCTTCCTGCAGAGATGGCCCTGCCCTCGCCATCTCCCTCTTCAACCGTGTGCGCCGACAAGAATCCAGCCAGCGGATGGTGACTCTCACAGTTCACACCTACGGCATCCTCATGGATTGCTGCTGCCGTGCACGCCTCCCGGAACTAGGGCTTGCCTTATTCGGCCGCCTCCTCAGGACAAGGCTGAAGATAAATGAGATTGTCGTCAGCACCCTCCTCAAGTGCCTCTGCTGCACAAAACGGACCGATGAGGCTGTGAACCTGTTGTTTCATCGGATGTCTGAGCTCGGCTGTGTGCCTAATGCCTACTCATACACCACCGTTCTAAAGGGCTTGTGTGACGAGAGGAGGAGCCAGCAAGCGCTTGACCTGCTCCAGAAAGTGAGGACAGGAGGTGCCTGCTCCCTCAACGTGGTGGCATATAGCACCGTCATCCATGGCTTCTTTAAGGAAGGGGAAATAGGCAAGGCATGCAATCTATTCCATGAAATGACACAGCAAGGGGTTGAGCCTAATGTGGTCACATATAGCTTGATTATTGATGCGCTGTGCAAGGCCAGAGCAATGGACAAGGCAGAGTTGTTCCTTCGGCAGATGGTTGATAATGGTGTTCAGCCGAATAAAGTGACATATAACTGCATGATCCATGGATATTGCACTCTGGGCCAGTGGAAAGAGGCAAGTAAACTGTTCAGAGACATGACAAGTCAGGATCTTATACCAGATATTGTTACTTGGACCTCGTTCATGGCCTCCCTTTGCAAGCATGGAAGAACCAAAGACGCTGTAGATATTTTTCAGTCCATGACAGCCAAGGGCCACAAACCCGATATCGTCACGTATGGTGCTTTGCTCCACGGGTATGGCTCTGAAGGATGCTTTCCAGATATGATTAATGTATTTAATTCAATGTCAAGCAATGGCATTGTAGCCGACTGCTATGTTTTCAACATTTTAATTGATGCATATGCTAAACATGGAATGATGGATGAAGCTATGCTCGTACTTACTCGAATGCGGGAACAAGGAGTGAGCCCAGATATATTCACTTATTCAAGTGTAATAGCTGCACTTTGTAAACTGGGCAGACTGGCTGATGCTATGGACAAATTCAGTCAGATGATTTCCATCGGAGTACAACCAAACACAGTTGTTTATCACACTCTAATTCAGGGCTGTTGTACACATGGTGATTTAGGGAAAGCTAAGGAGTTAATTTCTGAAATGATGAGCAAAGGTATTCCTCGTCCTAACATTGTGTTCTTCAGTTCAATAATAAACAGTCTATGCAAAGAAGGAAGAGCTAGGGATGCGCATGATATATTCAACTTGGTTACAGAAATAGGTGAGAGGCCTAATGTCATTACATTTAATTCACTGGTTGACGGATATTGCTTAGTCGGCAACATGGAGAAAGCAATCAGAGTGCTTGATACCATGATATCTGTTGGCATTGAGCCTAATGTTGTTACGTATAATACTCTTATTGATGGCTATCTTAAAAGTAAAAGGATCGATGATGGGTTGATTCTGTTTCAAGAAATGGTGCATAAGAAGGTTAAACCTACAACCATTACATATAGCACCTTACTGGATGGGTTATTTCGTTCTGGGAACACTGTTGCTGCAAATAAAATGTTCCACATGATGATCGAAAGTGGAACAACTGTGAGCATTTCAACATACCGTATAATTCTTGCAGGACTTTGTGCAAATAATTGCATCGACGAGGCAATCGCCCTGTTCCAGAAATTAGGTGCAATGAATATGAAGTTTGATATTGCAATATTCAATACCATGATTAATGCATTGTACAAGGTCCAGAGAAGTGAAGAAGCTAAAAATTTGTTTGCGGCAATATCAAGCAGTGGGTTGGTTCCTAATGCTTCTACTTACGGCACAATGATACAGAATCTTCTGAAAGAAGGATCAGTGGAAGAAGCTGACAGCATGTTCTCATCAATGGAGAAGAGTGGTTGTGCTCCCAGCTCTCGTATGTTAAATGACATCATCCGAATGTTATTGAAAAAGGGGGGAGATTTTCAAGGCCGGAAATTATATGTCTAAAGTTGATGGCAAGGGTATCTCACTTGAAGCGTCAACTGCTTCGTTGTTGTTGTCTCTCTTTTCAGGGAAAGGGAAATACCGGGAACAAATAAATTTGCTCCCTGCAAAGTACCAATTTCTTGGTGGAGGCATTTGATTTACTTGACTCGGGTGATTAAGCTTGGCATGATCCAGAGTATTCACCAAGATTGAGCTAAGAGATAGTACAACCACGATGTGCTGGTCCGGTGTGTGTCTGTTGGATGTGGATCCTCATCCTATAGATATTGATCCTTCTGCCCCCTATTTGCATGCGCAATGACCATCCGGTGCTTAGGTGTGATCTCGAGCTCGACATTTTAGTGACGGTCCAGTATACCTTGGAACTAGTAGAAGCAGCGGTAGGGTGCTAGCAGTTTATGAGATGTCTTGTGCACTGCACTGGGTGGCTATGATGCATGCAGATGCAAACACCATCTCTACTCTCACTTCATCCAGTTTGTTTGTTTGTGAGAGGATGGTGGATTGGTGACGATAGATTGAATTTGGGATGTTGAGAGGATGAAAGGCCTTTGCTGGAATGATTATTTTTCCCCAAAATTGGAAGTTTGTATGTCACAGCTATCGGTTTATCCTTTTGCTCACGTCCAGCTTCATTTTAACATTGCTCTTGATCCGGTTGCTGGGATCAACCTCCGGCAAACCCTGCCCACCACTCATTCCTTGCCTTTCTTTTCGTTATTGAATTGTTTGATGTTTCCTTGCTTTTTTTTTCTTCGCCATTGTTGGTGGCATGGTGTTGTGGCTGTTGTGACCGCCGGATAAGGTGATCCTTCTTAAGTCGACTCCGTACAGCTTTCCTGTTCATATCGTTGTCGTTTTAGGGCTTTGCGGTAGCTGTTGGTCATGTTTTGTCCTGGCATTTAACCTTTTGCATCTTTCTTCAGCTCCATACTACTTAATTTAGTTTTGCCTGCCCTGCCCTGCAGTGCTGTAGGTTTGCTAGAGGCGACAAAGATGCATGTCGATAGGGCTTTGTTATCGTTGTTGTTCAGTTTTTAACAGAAACCTCAGATCATATTGTAATATGGTAATGTTAATGCTTAACTCAGCTTCCTCCGGTACTGGAGTTTTGGTGAAATTGGTGTTTTGATAATCATTCTCATACACTTCCAAGGTTATTACCATTGTGTGTACTGCCATGTTGTGGACATGAGCGGCATCGGCTGGCTGCCGACACAAGAGTACACTCTAAATTTTGCTGCTGTTTTAAACATTTTCCGTGTTGTAATGTGATGCTTTGAGATGATGAAAGTGGTGTTTGTGTCCAGTTTCTTGCCGGCTATCTTGTACAGTTCTGGTGGCTGTGCTGCCAGTATGATTTGCATGATCGCTGCCTCGCTGGATATCAAGCTGTTGGATGGCAGCGTTGGTTTGGGTTCTGTCCCGTCATGTTGTTTATGGGTACATGATCCAGATTTCTTCTGTTACAAAATGCCACACTGTGCATCATCCATCACACTGTTTGTTATAGCTATGCAGTGGTGTTAGCTGAATGATTGATTCCTTAATCATTCCTGATAATACTAGTTAAGTGTATTTTAGGTGGAGAATGGAAAATTAGATCACACGAGAGAAAATAAATAAAAGGTTCTAGGACTTTGAGTAGTTTCCTAATCCTCGACAGAAAAGAATTAGAGACATATCCTATTATCTCCAAGAAAAATAAGCACACACCTTGTTATCTCTGAAAAAATGCTTCACTGTGGACCTGAAATCAAATATTCTTGAGTTCCATACAGGCACTATTAGCACGGCAATGATGCTCTGGAATCCAGGATAGTGTACCGCAGAAGTATGTGGGGACACAGAAATCTTATTAGCACAGGAATGTATCTGTACGATGGCTAGGCTCATATCCATTTCAATGGCTATCTGCAGCTGGTGAACTGCTGTGGAATGGAAAGGTTCCAAGGTTACCAGCTGGTACTCAGGTGTTTCCTTAAGAAGGAAAAGTCACAACAAACTCATGCTCGTGTGCTTATTTTTAAAGCATTTATATAGGTGGCCTGTAAAAATTCAGTTCCATTTTGGTTCATTTGTTAAAAAATTCAGTGCCATTTTAATGATGGACAAATTCTACAGTCCAAAGTTTGCTCGGAACACGTCTATTGGCTGCCATTATACTGACATGTATAGATAGTTGAAGCCTAGTTATGACTGCAACCGTCTAGTTTATAGTTGCAGCCTTCTTATTCATGTGTAGTGTTTTTTTCTGCTGTTGAGGAAAAAACCACGTGTGGGGGTAGAGTAAGGAACAAGAGGATGAATTCTGGACAATATACTTCGGGTGCTCTCTAGGATAACCAGTGCTAGTCAATTCTTGAACAATTACCTGCTACTGCACTACTCACTTAAGAACTTGTTTGGTGTTCCTGATAACCATTTTGATCTTGCAAAGGAGTAAATGGATCAGTGAGAAATCCCGCAGGAGCACATAGATGTAATTATGGGCTTTTTTGAGTGGCAGCCGGAGGCTCTACCACCGACAGAGGACCTACCAGTGGAGTGCCTAGTGTAGGGCGTGGATTTGTACCTTATCTACATTGTCTCTTAATCTGTGTGTTTTAAGGAAGTCGAACCTCGATGATGGAATTGGATCTTATTTTTGCCATTTGGAACGCGTGTGGATTAAACTCGTCTGCTCGTAGGGCGGCCATTTTCCAAGTGTTGTCCCCCTTGGGGGCCAAAGTGGTTTGTCTCCAGGAAACCAAAATGGAGGTGATAACGCAACAAGTGGTCCGGGACTGCCTAGGGCCGGCTTTTGACGATTTCTTCTTCCTGCCAGCCATTGGTACATGAGGAGGCATCCTGCTGGCGTGGCAGACAGCCTTTGTTAAGATTTCGAACCCCCACATGTCAAGGAATGCTCTCACGGCAAGTGTCTCGATTGAGGGAGAACAGGACTGGTGGTTTACTGGGGTTTACTGTCCTCAAACCTTGGAGGAAAAGCATGAGTTCTTAAAAGAACTTGCTGATATTCGGGATTTGCATGTTGGCCCATGGATGGTCGCTGGCGATTTCAATCTCATCACGAGTCCGGAGGACAAAAACCAGGGCACCGTGCATCGACCGATGATGGGGCGTTTCCGCTGTGCTCTCGCGACACTAGAACTCAAGGAGGTGTACCTCAACGGCAGGAGGTATACGTGGTCGAGTGAGCGGCAACAACCTACCTCGGAGAGGCTCGATAGGGTATTCACAACCGTGGACTGGGATGTCAGTTACCCTGATGCTTTTCTTTCAGCTGGATCATCGGGCCCCTCTGATCACTGCCCCTTGATTCTGAGCTTGGCCTCAGACCTGCACTTGGGGCGTAGGTTCCACTTTCAGTCCTTCTGGACAAAGGTGGACGGCTTCATGGACGTAGTACAAGAGGCGTGGACTTCAGTGGAGCATGAGGCCAACCCTTTCAAACTAATAGATAACAAGCTAAGAGCTACATCAAAAAAGCTTGCCAGCTGGAGCAGTAAAGTCATCGGAAACATTAAATTGCAAATCCTACTGGCTAACGAGGTGATCATGCGGTTGGATGCAGCAATGGATTCTAGACCCCTCTCGACGGAAGAAAGGGCTTTAAGGAAACTTCTGAAAGGAAAACTGTCGGGGATCGCTTCTTTGGAAAGATTACTGGCCAGGCAAAGATCCCGAATCTCGTGGCTACGAGAAGGAGACGCATGCAAAAAAAAATCCACTCACAAGCGAGTCATCAGAAGCGGCAGAACTTCATTGGACATCTCATAGTGGACGGAGAAAGACTGTCTAGCCACGAAGAAAAAGCGGAAGCCTTGGATGAGTTCTATGATAACATCGTAGGCATGGATTTAGAGAGGGATTTTTTCAGTGGATCTAGATTTTCTGCAGCTCCCCTCGATCGAGCTACACCATCTTGATGCATGCTTCACGGAGGAGGAAGTATGGAATGTTATCAGGAGTATGCCGCTAGACAAATGCCCCGGACCCGACGGGTTCACCAATAGTTTTTTCGTGGCATGTTGGAGCATCATAAAGACAGATGTCATGAATGATTTCAGGATCTTTGGATCATAGAGACCTACGTGGATTCGGAGCAGTTAACCACACGTACATCACACTCCTCCCAAAGAAAGCAGTCACTGAGGAACCGAAAGATTTTCGCCCTATCATCCTCATCCATGTGTTTGCTAAAATAGTGGCGAACGTCTTAGCTTGCCGAATTGCACCAGTGCTGCCACAACTAGTGGGTGTTCATCAGAGTGCCTTCGTGCGTGAACGCTGTATACATGACAACTTTATGACGGTCAGGGAAACAGTGAGGAAGTTGCACAGTTCGGTCATTTCGGCCGTGCTCCTCAAACTTGACATCACTAAGGCTTTCGATACTGTCAGTTGGCCCTTCTTGGTGGAGATCCTGAGGAAGATAGGATTCGGTGACACCCTGCTTTCCATCATATGTGCTCTCCTATCGTCATCTTGTACAAGTGTGATGCTCAACGGTTGGCCTGGTTCAAAGATTAAGAACAGGCGTGGTTTGAGGCAAGAGGACCCGCTCTCTCCTCAGCTCTTTATCCTGGTGATGGAGGTTCTGCATCTAATGATTGAGAGGGCCACGGCCTGTGGTTTGTTGACGCGTCTAGCACAGACAGGTTTGAGCCACATGACCTCCATTTATGCGGATGATGTGGTAACCTTCGTGAGACCGACAGTGCGAGACTTCAAGGTATTTGCAGAGATCCTGGAGATTTTTGGAGAAGCTTCAGGGCTTCGGGCCAACCTGGAAAAGTGCTCCGCTCACTTGATCAGGTGTGGAGAGAGGGAGGCGGAGATGGTGGCGCAAGAACTAAAATGCCCCATCTTTCCCTTTCCGATGCGCTACCTCGGACTGCCATTATCCCTCAAAAAGTTGTCGGCAGCTCAGATGCAGTACACCGTGGATAGCGTAGCCGGTCATCTGCCCGGATGGAGGGCGAACCTGTTGAGCAAGGCTGGAAGGCTGGAACTGGTAAAAACCACCCTTTCATTGGTCTCAATCTTTGCGATGATGTCCCTGGACTTGCCAGCGAAAACCGTTGCGGACATGGATAAGAACCCCAGGGGATTTCTATGGAAAGGAAGGAAGGACGTTCATGGTGGACACTGCCTCGTGGCGTGGGAGAGAGTCTACATGCCCAAACACCTGGGAGGCCTCGGCGTGCCAAATCTCAGAGTTTTGAACCAGGCGTTGCGGGCGACGTGGTTGTGGCTTCGTAGGGCAGACACCTCGAAGCCGTGGATTGAGTTTAACATTCAGGTGCCCCGAGTCGTGACGCACCTTTTCGGGGCAGGAACAACTTCAGTGGTTGGTGATGGAGCTAACACATTCTTTTGGACTGGTAGATGGCTTCAAGAAGGAAGGGTTAAGCATATAGCTCCTCATTTGTGGACCAGGATTCCTAAGCGAGCACTGCTGGCGCGCAAGGTAAGGGAAGGCCTGACAGGGGCTTGGCTTCAAGATGTCCCCCCAGATCTCGCGGAGGGAGAGCTGCGGGAGCTCCTCCACCTAGCTGACCTTTTATCTGTCTTTACCCTCGAGGAGGGCGTGGATGACGAACTCCGTATGACCTGGGAGTCGGACAACCAATTCTCAGCCTGCTCTGCTTATCGTGCCATGTTTCAGGGGTCGGAAGGGCTGGCCGGCGCTGAGCAGGTGTGGCGTTCGCGTGCGCCCAACAAATGCAAATTCTTCATGTGGTTGGTTTTGAGGAACAGGTGCTGGAAGGACGACAGGCTTGACCGTAGGGGACTACCACACCCTACGGCATGCCCTTTGTGTGACCAACACGGAGAGGATTTAGATCGCCTGCTGCTGGGATGTGTCGTGGCGAGACATGTATGGACGACTCTGCTGCACAAGTGGGGTCTGGACCAGTGGATCCCGAACCAACAAGACAAGGTGACTAAATGGTTGCCGGATAGGGTGATGATTGGTGCGGACCAAAAAGACTTGTGGACAGCTATCACCCTGACATGTCGGTATCTATGGAGGCATAGGAATAGTGTGGTTTTCGATGGCCACCAACCGTCCGTGGAAAGGACTCGGTATGATAGAGGCCGAGGCGGGCATGTGGTGCTCTGTCGGGCTCTTTAGGAGTAGTCTACGGCTAGTGGAAAAGTGGCGGTTTGGCGAGTAATCCCCTATGTAATTTGGTTGCGTTCCGGGCGCCTGTGCTGGACGCGTTGTAATTGGCCTCATGGCCTTTCTCCTGCTATAAAACCGATGCGTCTTTCCATGACGTATCCTTAGTAGAAATCTGATGTCCTAGATCTCTGTGTTTGCTGTCATTTTAAGCACGGTTAGTCCATCATCACTCTGGGACTGGAACTGCATTGACATGCATCGTGTGGTCCATGACACGAAGCAAATCAGAGGCAGCAGCATCACTGGGAGTTCTCATCGCTCCGCACAGAATGTTATAAACCCTCTCTGTACATCCTTATGTTATCTAGAAAATTAATTAACCGTCACTCAGTACAAAAGCGATTAAGTGCAATATTTTTGGAACATGGTCTACTTGTGAACATCTCTGCTTCTGAAGATGTTATGACATTATAAATGAGGTTGAAACAAATAATATAATGGTTATTTTTTTCAAATATATTCAGGTCATTTTGGATGGAAGTTCAGGACATTCATGGACAAACTCTTGGACATGTTTTTTTATTATGGACGTGTTTAATATTTAATTAATATTCATTTATGGACAATTGTAGATGTTGTGCCACATTTTTGTATGTTTATCATCTTATGAAAAATTTGAGATGTATGGATGCTCTCAAACTAGCTGTGTAGTCAGTCAAACTGGATACTAGTAAAAAAGTTTCAGAGTGCAACTTGTAACGTAACTGGCGAGTGCAGTCTTGCTGTGAACTTGAGAGTGCAATTTTTTTGGCTCGGTCCATGCTTGAGTTTGGCTGTGAACTCTAGGAGTTTCATCTTTTCGTCTCAGACATGTGAGAGTAAGGCTGGCAACCCGTGGAAGCGGCAGCCGTTGGATCAAACAGGTGAATCCGGGCCACTGTATGAACGTACCAATTAAATAACTCGACCACACCACAGCAAAGTCACTGCCGTCAATCCTCCGCCGCCGCTGCCGTAAATCCACCGCCGTTACCACACCGCTGCCGCTGACGAGGGCGTGATGGCTAGGTTGAGACTCCAAGTGCAGAGTGTGTAGCTAGTGGCAAGACTTCTTCCCCACGAGGGTGACTCGAGGGTTTATATCGAACTCTTGAGGAGCCAGTATTTCAGCAGTTGTCTTCCAAGCTTCCTCCAGGATCCTGCAAACAAGTAGAGAATTTTGTGCCCTCAACCTCACCAAGTGGTTGTCAAGCACAACGTGTGAGACTTGTAAATTGCAATGCAAAACTGAAATTAAATGTGCAATAATTAAATCTACTACTAAATGCAAATGAGAAAATAAATATGCAATGGATTGTTTTTGTATTTTTGTGATGCAAGTGGTGATGGAGATAATGTAAATTCGAATTGGAGATGCAAGTAAAGTAAAGTGCAAGTAAAGTAAATTGCAGCAAAGTAACTAGAGTGTTTTTTCTTATAATTAAAATAGGACCAGGGTTCATGGTTTCACACTTGCATTCTCTCAAATAAAATGGTAGACGGTGGACATAAAGAATTACATGTGAGATTACAGTAACATGTTTAACATTGAGTACTTTCATATGGGCATCACGTCATAGCATAGAGATCTCTACGGTCATATTGATCCCTCTTATGCTCCACCAAGATGCGAAATAAATCATAACACCTCGATAATTAAGGAAAAACCAGAGTATAGCTTTAAGCAATGTGACATGAAGTTGAAGTAAGAACTTGCTAGATCTAGTCATGGAGATTGATTAGTGTCACTTCAAATCCCCGGTAACAAGGTACTCCTTTTTATCCCTAGTGAGGTAACTAAGAAAGTTTTAACAAAACCTAAGTGGATCGCTGAACTTCTGTCACTTTCACAGCAGTAGCCACCCCCCCGTTACTCCAACTAATGCACCCATCACCCCACACACGCTATCAAGAACTAGACTGATCAAAACTAGCAAATAAGAACGGGGTACATAAGATACATCTACTCAAATAACTCAAGAGAAACAATTGCAATCTCAGATTCAATAACTCATAGAAAAGATCCACCACATAGGAATTACAACGGTGCCTGTAATCATGTGAGGCAGCTCATACGGATCTAATTAGTGAAGCACATAGAGAGAGATACAAGTGCTACTTCCACAAACCCATAGCCCTGGGGTGGACTACTCCCTCTTCATGGAGATATCGATGGAGATGACGTTGGAGGGGTAGGAGATCACACCGGCGGCGCCCCGCCAGAGTTTTCCCCTCCAATCTGGAACTTCTGGTCTCTGTTTCGGTGTTTCGGCGGCGCCCTCTCCGTAAGGGTACGGGGGACCCTTTTTATAGTCGGTTTTAGGTCAAGACGGAGTCGGTAAGTCGAAGATGGAAGGAATTGGGGCCACATGGGCCAAAAGGGGGCCTCTCACGCGGCCAAGGAATCTGGCCGCGTGGAGGGTCCTCTTTTGGGCCTCCTTGCCCAATTATCGTGGATCCTTCGCCCGCAAGTCTTCTCCTTCCAAAAAAATGACCCCCGCAGATTTTCAGGTGATCTCGCGGAAGTTTGCCCCCTGAAACGTCAAAAATATAGAAAACGGGGTTTCTGACAGGCAGGGTTAATTCCATAAAAGTTGGGGGACTTTGTAATTTAACCCCAAAATACTATAAAACATTGAATTATACCCCTATATGATGCAATATGTCGTGGTGGTGTCACGGCAGATGCCATAGGATGGCTAAAGATGTGGGGACGAAGGACGCTAGAGGCGCTCGGGGAGGGATCACGCGACGAGTAGACGCGTGAGGTGAAGATCAAACACTGCAAACAACACGATCTACCCAGGTTCAGGGCCCTCGTGAGGAGG
This sequence comes from Alopecurus myosuroides, assembly GCA_028641055.1. Classification (NCBI taxonomy): domain Eukaryota; kingdom Viridiplantae; phylum Streptophyta; class Magnoliopsida; order Poales; family Poaceae; genus Alopecurus; species Alopecurus myosuroides. Next base: position 313,481,596 of record CM054058.1, on the reverse strand, counting down.
TAAAACCCCTACTCCTGCCTTTCTCTATGTATTCTGGTGTCTCACCGAGTAGCCACAGTACAAATGTTCTTGCTACCGAGTAGCCACTCTTCTCTCTCCGGGTAGGATTAGGTCAAGAATCTCTACGGGTGCTATCGTAATGCTCCCTTGTGTGCGTCGTGCCTCGCGCAGGAGGCGGCTGGGCACCTTATATACCCGGTGCCCTGCCGGATACAGCCAAATACAACAAGTGTCGACATTGTGTGCACACCGTCCTTCTTCTGAGTTCCCGCTGACAGCTTTGGCTTCTAAGCTTGTCCTGATGCAGAAAGTCGTTGGGCAACACCAAGTAACCAGTCTGTTATCACTGTGCGAACACAGAGTAGGTCCCCCCTATCCTGCGACGCCCTGCTGACACACTGTCGCTGTCAGGCACGCCGTCCCCAGATGAACAGTGCTGTGAACAGTGCCAAGTACGGACCCGGGATACGCGGGATCCTGTGTCAGAACGGCTCCTTTGACTTCTGGCCCGAGTAGGTTCCCGCCAGTTTTACTCGGGCCAACTCTTCTACTCGAACAGATATAACTTACTTGATATCTCCTTCTGGTCATCTTTTTGTAAGACCGAGTAGCAGTCGACCGGGTAGCAAGTACCGGGTAGGCGGCTACTCGACCAAACTTCTCTTCTGACTGTTGCCTTTACCACTTGCCTTTACCCTACTCGGGGGTAACCCCCCGACAGCAGTCCCCGAAGCTGGTAGAGCCCTGCGAACTCGTTCACTGGGCCCTGCCAGCTTTAAAACCAAGCTTGGCAACCTTGCCCTTGAACCTCAAGATGCCGAGTAGGACCTCCGAGTAGCACCTCGAAGAGTACCTTGAGTTTCCTCTCTTCCGAATAGAGCTAGCCTCCTTCTCTGTAACCGAGTAAAAAAACTTAGGGAATTTCTTCAATCGAATCTCTGCAGCGCAGAGCACAATCCGGCTTTCCGTGCTGCAACTGGGCACGTGTCACGCATCCAGGACCGCGACGCCTCGCTACCCAGGACCTGACAGGCCACGCGCCCAGTTTTCACGGAGCAGGCCCACGACCTCGTAATGTCCCATCATGCGCAGTAATCGCCCACGATCTCGTAGTGGGATCTAATGCGGCCGTTACGCGCGCGTTCCGCGCTGTGTGCGTTTCCAACCGGCCACAGACCCCACGCCGCACGATTTATTGCCACGATCGATCCCACTACTCCAATTCGTAACGGTAATCCGTGGTGCGGTATAAATACCCCCACGGTAACTTCCTCTTCTCCTTCCGCTTCATTTTCCCCTTCTGTCTCCTCAATTCTCCGCCGTCTCAGAGCTCTCCGCCGCCGCGCAACTCCTTGCGCCGCCGCGGGCTTGTCCACTCCACCAATCTCTTCCAAACTTCTCCAGTCTTCCTACTCGCTGCCATGGCTCGCGGTGACAGTGCTCGCGCCGGCTGGGCGGGCTCCGACGTCACCGCGGAGGACTGCCAGTGGCTCGTGAACACCAGGAGGGTTCCTCCCGGTGTTCGCTGCCGGCCGTCTAACGGCGAGATCGTTCCGGCTCCAGAGGAGGGAGAGCACGTCGTCTTCCTCGCGCACTTCGCGCGAGGATTCGGCCTTCCCGCGTCCAATTTCCTCCGATCTTTCCTGGATCATTATGGTCTCCAAATGCACCATCTGCCTCCCAACGCAGTCGTCTTCCTCTCCTACCACGCCGTGGTGTGCGAAGCCTTCCTCGGCGTTCGCCCCACGACGGAGTCGTGGTCGAAGTACTTCTTCTTCCGCCAACAGAGCCAGGGCAAGAAGGATGGCGCGGACACCAGCAGCCGGGTAACCGAGACCGGCAGCGCCATGATGGTGCAGCGCCCGGGCACCAATCATCCTCGCATCAAGGGCCTGGATTCTGTCCGTAAATGGCAGAAGTCCTTCTTGTATGTGAAGAACATCCCCGCCACGAAGGAGACCAAGATCGAGGACCGCATCAATCTGCCCCCTTGGAGCAACCGAGTTCCTACCGGGCAGAATTGGAAGAGCAAGCCGTCGAACAGCAGGAACTTGATGCAGATGGAGGAGCGGCTCACCCATCTGATCGGAGAAGGGCTCAAGAGCGACGATCCAGTTGCCTGCTGGATTCGCAACCGCGTGCTGCCTCTGCAACGCCGCTCCCACCCCATGTGCTACATGGGCGGCCCTCGCGACTGTACTCGGACGACTACCTTCGTGCTCAGCAACGCGGATGTCGCCGCCTACGCTCGGTCCATCCTGACCACCGGCCTTCACGACAACTGGCAGTATGGCTTCATCCCATACAGCCGCACGAAGCCGATTCCCCGGGTATGTCCTTCTTAATCTGCTTCTTGTATATGCAATCCGAGTAGATAGCTTCCTCTCTTTGCTGCGACTAGCATTCGCATTCTGCGCCGAGTAGGGCGCTTAGCGGAACTGCTCAGGCTTAGTATGCTTGTTGTTTGCACGCCTTGTCGGGTAGCACACTTAGAAGAAACACTTAGGCTTAATGTGCTTGATGTTTGCACGCCTTGCCGAGTAGGACACTTAGGAGAAACATTTAGGCTTAATGTGCTTGATGTTTGCACGCCTTGCCGAGTAGGACACTTAGCCGAACCGTTTAGGCTTAATGTGCTTGGTGTTTGCACGCCTAGTCGGATAGAGTGCCTTCATGCTACTCGGCTCACTTTGCGATGTTTCTCTATTCTTCAGGTCCTTGATCGTCAACTCGCTGAGAGCAGTGAGCGCTTCGAGGGCAACTGGTCAGATGACCGAGAGGAAGATGATGAGGTCTCCTTCGAGACCGCGGACAAGCTTGATCCTCCTGAAGCCGCCCAGACGAGTAAGCATCACGTCGACGCATCTCTTCGCGACTGGTCCGAGGACGAAGATGAAGGTAACTGATTGGCTTAACCTCCGCAGAGAGGAAGCTTGCTCTTCGGAAGGGGAAGAAAACCGTGGCAGCAGACTCCAGACCCCCGGCCCCAAATCAGGACAAGTCCCTCTCCATCTCTTCTCGCGAGGTTCAGGATCAGGCGGTGACGTCCCAGGGCCTTGAGCAAGTGCTCGATTTGGTTGGCTTCATCGATGCCAAGTGGGACAGCAAGGTGCTGGGAAACTCGAACTGGGACGGCACGGATTTGGGCGATTTGGACCATATGCGTGTCGATTGGAACAAGGCGGACTTGGGTTACAAACCCATGACCATCTCATCCAACTCCGCCACGCTTGCTGCCAAGATGTTCGTCCACCGCAAGAACGCTGAGGACCTCGAGCAATCTTATGCGGTAAGCTTCTACTCATCCTCCCCGAGTTGCGTTTCGCTTTTCTTCTACTCTTCTTCTTTTCCTTATCCACCACCCAGTCCCCGAGATTCTGGCCGAGTAGGCGGATACGCTCCCGAGTAGCCGCCTTCTCGGGTTGAATCTTTATTACTTTGCCTGATTCTTCTTCCTTTCGCTTCTCAGAATAGCTTACTGAAGCGGACCGTCCTGCATCGTCAGCTACTCTGGAACCATGCCATTGCCAAGAGACGCATTGAGGCCCTGGAACGAGAACGCGCAGACGGCGAGGCAGCCGAGAAGGATGTGATGAACAGCACATTGAAACTTTCTGAAGTTGAAGGTACGCTTTTAGCTACGCGGTTCTTGCGTTTGGTGTTTACGCCCGCTTCTGCTTTTTGCGCTAACCACTTCTACTCTGCAGGGAAGTTAAAGGCCCTGGCGGAGGAGCACTCAACCTGCCGCGCCTTCGTCGAGAGTGGCCAAGCCACGATTAAAAGACTAGAAGGTACGTTGCTGTCTTCTCGGCTTGTCTTTGTGTTTCTTTCTTCGCTACTCTGCTGACCGTGTTTTGCTCTTCTCAGAAGATCATAAGAAGTTTGCTGAGGAACATCAAGATTGCCTCAAACCTGCTGAGGTGCAGCAGCAGTTATCTAGCCAGGCAGTCGAGCTGATAAAAGAGCACACCACTGAGATGGAAGCTCTCCAACTCCAGCTGCAGACTGCGCTCAAGGACGCCCTCAACTTAGCAACCGAGAAGGAGGAGTTGCTTGCCGAGAAGAAGAAGAACGAAGCGGCAGCCAAAGCCGAGGAGAAAGCCCTCGAACAGGAGTGCGAGGTGCTGAAGAAAAGCAACGCTGATCTCTTCGCTCAGCTGAATGGGCTCCGCTTGATCGAAGAAAGGCACCTAGCCGACGAGGAATTGTGGAAGAACAAGCTTCAGGGGCTACTCTACGATCTGAACAGTAAGTGCCCTCTTTCCTGCGTCTCTGTTACTCGGTTCACTTTCTACTCTGCTTCTGTCTCTGAGTTTCTCAATAGCTCTTTCAGGAGTCTTCCCCGGCCTTGAATCTTCGTGCAAGCCTGCTTTGGCAAAGGCCCGGGCAGCTCGCGCCGAGAAGAGCGAGCCCACTGACACCAAGGCGGAAATTGAAGAGTGCCTCCTCATCATGCAAGGTCAGCTTCCACGTCTGGAAGGCGTGGGCACCGAGCTGGTGCGCATCGCCTTCAAGCTCCACGAGCTCTTCTGGCCTCAGGATTCCGCGCCAACAACAATCCAAGGGCTCGCCTTGAAGCTGAACGGTGTGAAGGCCGAGCTGAAGAAATGGCGCGCATCGGGAGCTCGGGCAGGCGCGGACATGATGCTGCTATTTATCACCAGCTGGTATGAAAACCTTAATATGCAGATTGTCCGCGAGATGCGCCAGGACTCCAAGTGGGAGAAGAACCCGACTGCGTGGCTATCCGCCAGCTGGTCGCTCACGAGGTCGCTCAGTATGCTGACACTGCGACCTTCATCGACGGCCTCACCGAGCCCGACACCGAGGTGGACGAAGGCGAGGAGGAGGATGAAGATGAAGAGACGGACACAGAGGAGCTTGGACCTGAGCTGCTTCGAGTCTCCTGGTGGCAAGACCGGGAAGGGGAAAGCCACGGTCGTCGCGGGTAAGCGATGAAGAGGACGAGAACGAGAAGATGTCAATTGACACCGCCGCGCTCGATTTTGGCACCTCGTCAGGGGCTGCCCTCGACGACACCGTCAGCCTTCGCACTCAAGCCACTGGCTCCACCTCCGCGACAGAGCCCGTCTCAGTGGCCGCGGCCTCCTCGGACCAGGCAGCCACCGAGTCCGACGCCGAGCTAGCGAAGACCATCCCCGTCAATCCGGAAGCAGATGCGACCAAGGCCGGCGCCGAGGACGAAGCTGCGAAGACCGTTGACGCCAGCTCGGAGGCAGACGCGACCAAGGCCACTACTGAAGATGAAGCAACCAAGGCCAGCACCGAGAACGCCGCCTCGACCTGAATCTGTCCTGCAGCTTATTCCTCAAACACTTATCAGATCCCCGGGATGCCGGGTGCAAATGTATCAGACTACTTATGCCGTTGCTACTCATTTTTATTCACACTTGTTGTTTTCAACTTAATCATTTTGTTCAGCCTTGGCTCGATGCCGGGTTGCATTATTATGCGAGTCCCCGAGTTGCATTTCTTATTCACTCTCTCTTTTTGTCTCAGCTCTACCCGCAACTTGTTGCTTTTTTGGTATTCGAGTCACAAGAGTCAAAGAGTAGAGCTGCAAATACTTAGCCGCTTAGAAACAATCATAGTAACGCAGCCCACCACTTAGCCGAAAAGATAGGACAAAGAACAAAAGTAAATGCACCCTACTCGGTTCCTGCACTCTTTTCTTCCTTAGCAATTTTTCTTGTGCTCATGGACCTTTTGCTTGTTCTCTTGCTTGCCATGAAGCCGGGTTTCGGACAGCAGCAAAGTCGAAGAGTTGGCATGTAGGTTTAAACACAGTACTCAATGTACCTTTGAATTTTGAAGTAGAGCAACCGAATAGGCAAAAGGTAAAACCGAGTAGAAACACTTAGAGCAATTTTGGACGAGGGCAGTCCCCGAGTTCAATTTCAGATTGCGGAGTAGAATTGAGAGTACATACACATTTTTGCTCACGAATGAAAACGAAGGAGTAGAGCTACATTCCAGGGACGCTTAGATTCCTCTCCAGCTTTATCTGCCCTGTTCGCCTGTGTTGGGCGCACATCTACAAGATAGTACGCATCATTGTGCAGCGCTTTGCTCACAATGAAAGGCCCTTCCCATGGAGGAGATAACTTGTGCATCCCGGCTGTGCGTTGCACAAGCCTAAGGACCATGTCTCCTTCTCGGAAAACCCTTGGGTTCACCTTTCGGCTATGATAACGCCGCAGGTTTTGCTGGTAGATAGCCGAACGTGACAGAGTCAGCTCTCTTGCTTCTTCAAGCAGGTCAACGTCGTCTTCTCGAGCTTCTCTCGCCTCCACCTCAGTATAGAGGGTTACTCGGGGGGAGTCCTGCTCTAGGTCTATTGGCAACATGGCCTCAGCCCCATATACCAAGAATAATGGCGTGTAGCCGGTTGACCGGTTAGGGGTAGTCCTTAGACTCCACAACACCGCTGGCAACTCGTCTAGCCAACACCCAGGTGTTTTCAGCAGTGGCTCAATCAGCCTTGGCTTTATGCCTGCCAGTACCATGCCGTTGCTCTTTCCACTTGTCCATTGGAGGCTGGATGCGCAACAGACGCAACATCTAGTCGGATGTGTTTATCTCTGCAGAACCGCACCATTGCCCCCTCTGCGAAGTTTGTGCCGTTGTCGGTGATGATGCTGTGCGGGTAGCCATATCTCAGGATCACATCCTTCAAGAATTTCACAGCTGTGGCCCCATCGCACTTCCGAATAGGCTTCACTTCGATCCACTTGGTGAACTTGTCCACCATAACCAGGATGTGTGTCATGTTGCCTTTAGCCGGCTTGAAGGGGCCAACCATATCCAGGCACCATACGGCAAACGGCCATGTGATAGGAATTGTCTTCAGCTCGGAAGCGGGCATGTGAATCTTACTCGCGAACATCTGGCAGCCATTGCACTTCCTCACGATATCTTCAGCTTGCTGCAGAGCTGTGAGCCAGTAGAAGCCATGCCGAAAAGCTTTCTTGACCAATGCCCGAGAAGAGGCGTGATGCCCGCATTCTCCTTGGTGTATTTCCAGCAGAATTTCTCCTCCTTCTTCTGGGTCCACACAACGTTGCAGCACGCCGGTGGCACTTCTTTTGTGCAGCACATCTCGGAATATAGTGTAGCCCTTGGATCTTCTTTGAATCTGTCTTGCAGCCACCTCATCCTCTGGCAGGGTACCGTCCCTTAGAAAGGATAATATGGGCATGGCCCAACTCGGTGTCTCCCGTGTGGGAAACACTGGTTCGTCCACTTCCATTGGGACAGGCACCTCTGGTTGCTCTTTAGGGTTGGGAGCACTTCTCTGGAGCCCTGATCGATTGGCAAGGACTTCCTCAATGAATGCGACAGTCCCCGGGTTAAGGACAGCAGTCCCCGAGTATGTAGTGGCAGTCCCCGAGTAGGGAGTGGCAGTCCCCGAGTAGGGAATGGCAGTCCCCGAGTAAGGAGTGGTAGTCCCCGAGTAAGGAGTGGCCGTCCCCGAGTAAGGAATGGCAGTCCCCGAGTAGAGAACGGCTAGTCCCCGGGTTTCCTGTAGCATTCTCCCAGTCAATCTCCATGGGATCAGATTCCTCACTTGGCAGAGAAGGAACAAATATGGACTCCGAGTTGGGAGAGGGCTTGATGGATGGCTTCCTCAAGTGCTCCAAGGCAACTCCCGCCGGGATGGATTGCCGAGAAGATCCCAACTTGGACAGCTCGTCTGCCGCTTCGTTCTCTGCTCGGTGAATGTGCTGGAACTCGCAGCCTTCGAAGAATCCAGTCATGGACTGTACCAGGAAGCGATATGATGCCATGTTGGCATCTAGAGCATCCCAAGTGCCAGAGACTTGCTGCACCACCAGATCTGAATCTCCATAGCATACGATGCGCTGCACGCCAACCTCCTTGGCTACTCGCAAGCCATGCACCACTGCCTCGTACTCTGCTACGTTGTTGGACGCCTTGAAATGAATCTGCAGCACATACTTGAGTTGATCTCGCTTGGGTGATGTAAGCACTACGCCAGCACCAAGTCCTTCCTTCACCTTCGAGCCATCAAAGTGCATCTTCCAGTAATTAGAAACTGGAGCAGGAGGTTCATACTGCACCTCGGCCCAATCCACCAGAAATTCCGCCAGAATCTGAGATTTGATAGCTTCTCTTCTCGCATACGCGGGTGCATACGCGGCCAGCTCGATTGCCCACTTGGCTACTCTGCCACTCGCCTCCTTGTTGCCCATGATATCCGAGATGGGCGCAGAGCTCACAACCGTGATAGGATGCTCTTGGAAGTAATGCTTTAGCTTCTTGGCGCCCAGGTACACGCCGTAGGTCATCTTCTGGTAGTGCGGGTAGTTTTGCTTGGAGCTAGATAGCACTTCACTGAGATAGTACACTGGGCGCTGGACACTCTTGCCTTCTTCTTCTCGCTCCACCACAATCACCACACTGACTACTCGGTTAGTGGCAGCAATGTACAGCAGCATTGGCTCCTTGGGTAGCGGACTAGCCAAGATGGGAGCGCTAGCCAGCATTGCCTTCAGCTCATTGAATGCCACATCCACTTGCGGAGTCCAGACAAACTTGTCACTTTTCTTCATCAGCTGGTATAGAGGCAGGGCCTTCTCGCCCATTCGGCCCAGGAAGCGGCTCAGAGATGCCAAGCAACCAGTGAATTTCTGCACGTCTTTCAGGGATCTCGGCAAAGACATGCTCTCAATAGCTTTTATCTTTGAAGGATTGGCTTCAATGCCCCGACTAGACACCAGGAAGCCGAGTAGCTTGCCAGCCGGGACACCAAAGGTGCATTTACTCGGATTCAGCTTCATTTTGTACTTGCGTAGGTTACCAAAGGTTTCCTCCAGGTGAAAGTATAGTATGGGCACCTAGAGGGGGGGGTGAATAGGTGCTACGGCAAATTATAATTTTTCTCAAATTTAGGCTTGACAAGAAAGGTAAATTCTCTAGATAGTGCAACTAGTGAGGAATTTACCTATATGACAAGACAAGTAATCAATGCAACAAGTACAAGTAAGTAAAGAGAGGGAGGAACGAGGTAACCGATGGAAGCACACGGAGACACGATGTATTTCCGAGTTCCTCCTTTTTAGGGGAGTACGTCTCGTTGGAGGGGTGTGAGCTCGCCACAAAGGCCTACTCAATGCCACTAAGGCTTCACCCTATTCTCCGATGAACTTCGCCACAAAGGCCTAGTTCACCTTCCACTATAGAACCCCTTTGAGGCGGGGATCAAATCCTTTACAAACACCTTGGGGCACACACCCACAACTAAATTGGGGGCTCCCAACAACTCTTGAATCACCAACTAGAAACAAGATGCCTAGGTTCTCCACAAGAGGAAACCCTAGGCAAGATCCCTCGAGCTAGAGAGGGGGAAATGAAGAACGGGTTGGTGAAGATGTAGATCGGGGCCTTCTCCTTCAATCCTCCAAAGATCTTCAAGATTGGGTGGAGGGATTGGGAGTTATGAGGAATTTGGTGAGTTCTTAAATGCTCATTAATGCTAAGAGGAAGAACTAGATCTTGAGGAAGAAGAGGAGGGCTATTTATAGTCCCTCCTCACAACTAGTCGTTGTGCAGGAAAAAAGGTACCGGAATATCCGGTTCAAGTTTGGACCGGAATATCCGGTTAGCTTGCTCCACGCTGAACTGCAGTGCTGGACCGGATTATCCGGTTGATTTGAAATAATCCGGTACAAATAATCCGGTAGATGCCAGTACGCAAATCTTCTAGTCCTTAGCCATTTTTCCACTTCCTCAACTGCAACCGGAATATCCGGTATATATGAAATATCCGGTACAAATAATCCGGTTGACTCCAGTAGCTCAAAACTTCCAGTCCTTAGCAGTTTTTCGCAGCAACCGGAATATCCGGTCCGGGATGAATAATCCGGTCCAAATAATCCGGTTGACTCCAGTAGCTCAAAACTTCCAGTCCTTAGCAGTTTTTCGCAGTAACCGGAATATCCGGTCCAGGATGAAATATCCGGTCCGAATAATCCGGTTGATTCCAGTATGCAAGATCCTCAGTCCTTAGCCATTTTTGAGACCCTTGCTCAGCAACCGGAATATCCGGTCCAGGATGAATAATCCGGTCCGAATAATCCGGTTGAGTTCTGTCCCAAAAACCTCAGGCCAAACTTCACCGACTTTTCAGTGCTCGATGCCGATGTTAAGTATAACACCTGCACACTAAACACCTCGATAAATAATGTACTTAGTATTGTTAACTAACACACAAAACACTGGGAAAACGAAATGCACTTTCAATCTCCCCCTTTTTGGTGTTAGATGACAATACTAAGATTTGCAATAAACCTTGACGGTAACCATGCTTGAAACAAGATGAAAATCTCTCCCCCTATCTCTATGCATATCTTTTGTTTGCCTCAAACACAAATGTATGCAATGATGTATAGGAAGAGATTTTCAACAAGTAGCAAACATGACAATGAGTCAACATCACCGATATGTTGAGTGTAAAGAAGTATATACCTTGTGCGAGAACAATATATCCAAGAATAACCAAGCACAATCATAGATAATCTCCTCAACATATCCGATAGATAACCAACACACCATAAATAGATAACCATGATAGTATCCAGATAACCAATAGTCACACACATAAGCACACATAGTTTTAAACGACAATAAACGACAAGTTCACAAGCACGATAAATGAAGATAAAATGGACACAAGCGCTCAAAGGAAGGATAAAAGCAAATGCTTGTGCCCGAACCCATGCAAATCCCGTAGTCTATAATAGCTACTTCTCCCCCTTTGGCATCGAGACACCAAAAAGGAGGGAAATAGCTAACTAACGCCCCAGACACGGTCTAAGCATCCGACTCGTCTCCAGATCCCTGCTCATCATCAGACTCCTCCTCATCAGCAGCAACATCATGAGCTCGTGCAGCAGTCTCCCGAGTAGACCTGAGGGCCGCCTCAATGCTCTCCCAAGGGGTGGAATCCTCAGCAGACCAAGCAGAGTAGGACTGAGCATCAAGAGGAGCAGGAACATCACCAGTGCCACCACTCACGTGATGGAGAATCTGACGCTGCGAGCTGGCCAGATCAGTGTCCCTGCGATATGCCCTGTACTGTTCCTTGTGAATGTCCAGCTTCATGCAGAGCACGTTGCGCTGAAACCAGGATAGCTTCCTGACGTTGCGCAAAGTGGTGAGATCAGACACAGGCACCCTGGGGGCAGACTGAGAGCTAGAAGGGCCACCCATAGAGGAACCACCCTCAAACGGAGCACTCCGAGAAGCAGCCGCAGTCTTCACCTTCCTCTTGACATACAGCTTCCTCACCTTGTGCTCAACCATGGGAAGCTCGGTGTACTCCTTCCGCATCTCATACTTGATAAGCATCATGATGTAGGGGGCATAGGGTATGGTGTAGCCACCAATCATCGCAGCATAGAGCTCATGAAAGATGATGTCCATCACATCCACAGTATATGAGACAGCCGGGTCCTCTTCCTCCATACACTCCTTAGCCAGAATCAGAAGGTTGCACAGAGGAGTGGTGAGAGCATCGTTGTTACCTCCACTTGGCACCAGGAAGGCTCTGAAGATACGCACCAGCTGATCATAGAGAGGAAGCAGTCCCTCAAGCCCCCCAACAGTGAAACCAGGGGCGTAGAGCTCAGCCATGGACACCTCCCTCCTCGGCCTATCAACCTCATGGACGCGGTGACCAAGAGGAGGGTGCTCGCTGTAAGAGTAGCCAAGACGCCGAGCAAACCTCTCAAAGGATGCCTCACAGGGTGTATCTCCAGACATCCACTTAAGACGGGTCACAATATCACCAGTGGAGTACACGAGGGTGGACATGAACTGCATTACCAGCTGCGTGTTGTAGTTGCACTGGGTCTCCATCAGCTTCACCAAACCGAAGCGCTCAACAATACTGGCAGCATCAGCAAACTCATCCTTGGCCTTGAGAGCGGCATGGTCATAAGGATGCATAGGGCGGCACGGATAGCGGAAGTCACAATAGATGTCAGTGTAAATGTAAGACTGCTCCAGATTCCAGAAACGAGCATCAATGTTGCCAACCCTCGGAGACAGATAAGCATCCTTCTTTCTGAGCTCATTGAACTCCTGAATCGGAATATCGGTCTTATAGTTGAGCCGAGGTTTCCTCTTGTTACGGGTAGAGACAAGCTTCTTGCGCTTTGGAACGCTTCGATCGTGGTCACCATCTGTGAAACAAGATATAGTAGGAAAAGCACAAGATGAGTACACTAGTGTCATACAATGGATACAAACATACATAGAAAAGATAGAGAAGATGACAGGAAACAATCGATATGGAAATCTGGGAAAGATTCATTTGGGGCTGCCCTTAAAAACGTTCTGGACTCAGCCGGATATTCCGGTTCAAAACTGAACCGGATATTCCGGTTACCCGGATATTCCGGTTCAGTCGTGGACCGGATATTCCGGTAAATTTCAGAACAGCACAAAATTAACCTAGATCTCAGATTTCCGCAAGGATTGCTAACAAGTGATCTATTCTATGATTTCTAGCATGTATGGGGAGTCCTCTTCGGAACGAAATCTACCAAGCAAGCTAGCAAAAACACACATCCATGGAAGGTGAGGTTATAGCACCAAGATTCAAGAGATTTGAACTATACCGGGATCCATGGAGAGAAAAGCTTGGGTAGAATCGATCCAAAACGCGAGGAGATCAAGATCCGGGTCAAATCTCCAAGATCTTGCGGAGGAAACGGCCCGGGAGGCCAAGAACCACGGCGGCGGCGATTTGGTGGGGAGGAGCGGACGGGGAATAGGGCAAGAACTGCCCATCCCCGTCGGGCTCCAGGTTATATGGATTTCGCCGAACCGGATATTCCGGTTCAAGTTTGAACCGGATATTCCGGTACAGCCGGATATTCCGGTTCAAAACTGAACCGGAAATTCCGACTGCCTCCAGATTCGAAATTTCCTTGTTTTCAACGGACGACACTAGTGCTTAGAAAGAAAGGCTTTTTGAAAGAAAGGCTTAGGATAGAAATACCAAACTGAGACTAGTACTTATCCCTCTCAAGAGCAAGAAGCAACGAACCAAAAGTTGAAACAATTGAGTGGGATTTTCCTAGGAAGAAACACTTAGTCGGGAAAAACACACGAATTGCAATAAAAAGACAAATAGACAAACCCAACTAAGATCCAACTCTTCGCAATGAAGAGGTTGGTGGCCGAAGCCACCATGTAAGAGTTCTTGGTATGCAACCGCGAAGATATATCTTGGGGGCATTGCCAAAACTCAACATTGAAGCTCACAATTCAACATTAGAAAAAGAGATTACAATGAATTTTTGCTATGGGCATAATGGGGGGAGGAAGAACCCAATGCGTTAGGATAGTACTCCCCCTATGTCCATGCCAACATCTAAGTTCGAACACGTTTCATCTATAGGGGTGTGCGCAAGATAGTCAAGCCAAGCTCCTTGAATCAATCACATTTAGCTCATTCCTCAAGAACATGAATCTTGCATCATCAAGTGGCTTCGTGAAAATATCCGCAAGATTGTCCTTGGTGGGCACATATCCAAGTGCAATGTCTCCTCTCGCCACGTGATCACGGATGAAGTGGTGGCGAATCTCAATGTGCTTCGTCCTTGTGTGTTGCACCGGATTGTATGCAATCTTGATAGCACTTTCATTGTCACATAGAAGAGGTACCTTGTCCAAATGAACTCCATATTCCTTGAGAGTTTGCCTCATCCATAGCAATTGGGTGCATGCACTCGCGGCGGCAACATATTCCGCTTCGGCGGTGGAGAGAGAGATGCAATTTTGTTTCTTCGAGGACCAACTTACAAGGGACCTACCAAGGAATTGGCAAGCCCCCGAAGTTGACTTCCTATCATCTTGATCACCCGCCCAATCGGAATCCGTATATCCATTGAGAGTAAATTGTGCCCCCTTTGGGTACCACAAACCAAATCTTGAGGTATGAACCAAATAACGAAAGATTCTATGAACCGCCAATAGATGGCAATCCTTAGGAGCCGCTTGATACCTTGCACACACACCTACACTCAAAACGATATCGGGCCTAGATGCACAAAGATAGAGCAAAGAACCAATCATAGAACGATAGAGCTTTTGGTCCACATCCTTACTCCCTTTTGGATTGCGTGATAGATGACACTTGACTTGCATAGGAGTGGTTTTGATCTTTGCCTCTTGGAAGTTAAATCTCTTGAGCATGTCTTGAGTATACTTGGCTTGAGAAATGAAGGTACCACGGGCCAATTGCTTGATCTCAAAGCCAAGGAAGAATTTAAGCTCACCCATCATAGACATCTCGAACGGATGGACTCAAGGCGAGCCACGGGCGCATAGGTTTCATCAAAGTCAATGCCTTCAACTTGGGTGTAACCTTGAGCGACCAATCTTGCCTTGTTCCTAATGACAATGCCATTCTCATCTTGCTTGTTCTTGAATATCCACTTGGTGCCAATAACATTGTGGCAATCCTTGGGTTTCTCAACCAATCTCCAAACCTTGTTGCGCTCAAAGTTATTGAGCTCATCATGCATAGCTTCAACCCAATCGGAGTCCTCAAGAGCTTCAAACACTTTCTTAGGCTCCACCATAGAGATATGAGCTTGATGCTCACAAAAATGAGCCAATTGCCTTCTAGTGGATCTTCTAGTTTGAACATCCTCCAGGTCATCTTGGGCATCAATTAGCTTCAAAGCTCTTCTTATCCTATTGATGCGACGGGCTTCGATCTCCTCATTATTGCGAGGAGGAGATACTTGATCATCTTGATCATTTGGGTCCCCATCTTGACCATTATGTCCTTGATCATCAACATTGTCATCAACAATATCTTCAACACTAGCTTCAACTTGAGAAGAGGATGACGAGGAAGAATGATCTTGGCCTTGATCTTGACTCGCATTAGTGAGAGGAGTGGGTACGACTTGCGGAGTCACTTGATCAATGAGAGGAGGGTCTTGAATATGTTCTCGGTTAGGTGTAGAAGGTGGCTCCTTGGCTTGATCTTCAAATGTAGAGGAGGGCTCCACTTGGGTAGAGCATAGTCCTTCTCGAGTCGCCATAAGGTGTCCCTCGATGGGGCGGAAGAATCCCACGCCCATCCTTCCTATGGCTTCTTGAGGCATTTCAACATCTACATTTGAAACATGAAATTGCGCCACTTGGGAGCCGTCATTTTCCTCGAAAACCACACTACAAGATTCTATGACAATCCGTGAGGCTTTGTCATAGACTCTATAAGTGTGGGATTCGGCACCGTAACCAACAAAGATACCCTCAATAGTTTTGGATTGAAATTTCGACAACCTAATACCCTTTATCAAATAGAAGCACTTACAACCGAATACACGGAAGTAGGATACGTTGGGCTTGTTGCCGGTGAGGATCTCATATGGGGTCTTGCACAAGCCTTTGCGGATGTAGAGGCGGTTGGAGGAGTGGCATGCGGTGGATACGGCCTCGGCCCATAAATATTGGGGAGAAGAGTACTCCGCCAACATGGTCCTTGCCATATCCAAGAGAGTGCGATTCTTCCTTTCGGCAACACCATTTTGTTGAGGAGTGTAAGTGGCGGAGTATTGGTGACGAATGCCTTCTTCACTAAGAAATTCATTCAATGTATAGTTCTTGAACTCCGACCCATTATCACTCCTAATAGCCATGATTTGCACATTGTGTTGACGTTGCACTTCGTTGGAGAAATCGATGATGGTTTGTTGAGTCTCACTCTTGCACTTGAAGAAATAAACCCAAGTGTATCTTGAATAATCATCGACAATCACCAAGCAATACTTCTTGCCGCCAAGACTTGCCTCGGGCACGGCACCAAAGAGATCAACATGGAGAAGCTCCAAGATCCTCTTTGATGAGATAATAGTCTTGGCTTTGTGCACAATATCATGCATCTTCCCTTCAACACACGACCTACAAACGCGATCCTTTGCAAAGGAAACATTTTCTTTTAGTCCGACAATAAGGCCACTTTTGTGAAGACTTTGCAAAGTTCTCATGTTGACATGGGATAGGCGGCGGTGCCACAACCATCCCAAGTCCGCCTTCCCGAAAAGACACATTGCTTGAGTGTTGGTTGACTTCGAAAAGTCCACCACATACAACTCATTTTCAACATGTCCCACGTGAACGACGTCAAGAGTCTTGCTCCTCAAAAGGACCACAATATCACCATCAAAGAAGACGGAAAGACCCATCTTACTAAGAGAACGGACGGAAAGTAAATTGTAACCAAGGGATTCGACAAGCATGACGTTCACGATAGTGATATCGGGAGCCACCACAACCTTGCCAAATCCGGATACCTTAGACTTGGACGAGTCCCCATAGGTGACGGTTGCTTGGATATCATTTGGTTGCAACTCCGTCACAAGTTCTTTGCTTCCGGTCATATGATTAGTGCATCCACTATCAAGAATCCATTTAGCCCCACCGGAAGCATAGTCCTGCAAGAGATCATTGACTAGAGTTAGGACCCGAGTTGGGTCCCTTCATGTTAGCAACAAGGGTCTTTGGAACCCATATAGTATAGTCAATAAAACCCTCAATAGGACCAACATATTTAGCTTGCACAACACCATAATAATCAACATATAAGAAATGGTGTGGGTTGTTAGTTCCCGCGGAGGAGCTACGAGTAGTGTTGTCCCTCATGACAATACCACCCGAAGTGCCATGTTTGTTCTTCTTCTTGTTCTTCTTCTTCTTGTTCCTTTTCTTGGCCACATAGCCAAGACCTTGCTTGCCCACTTGTTGCCTTGGAGCACTCACTTGTGGTCTAGAAATGACCGCATTAGTGCTTGAGGCAACCACTTGTGGGGTGGCAAGCACCACCTTTTCAACTTGAGTGCTTTTACCCTTGAGCCTTGCAAGTTCATCCTTCAACCTAGCATTTTCTTCAATAACATTTGCATGATCACAAGAAGAAGTAGAAGTGCTAGGATGGTTAGCTTGAGTAAGTTGAGTTTGAAGTTGTTCATGCAACTCTTTGAGGGATGAGTGTTGGCTTTCCAAAGCTTTGTGAGCAATGGTTAGCTTTTCAAACTCCTCGGTTAGTTTACCATGACCAACCCCAAACTCTACTTTATCCTTTTTAGCCTTTTTATATTTAGCAATAGCAAGATCACGTTCCTTAATGATTTTAGAGACAAGTTCATTGTGAGTGGTTTCAATAGTTTCAAGTTCATCCTCTAGAGAAACTCTACCATCATGCTCTTCTTCAAGAGTCATTGAGAGAGATGCAATTTCATCCGCATCCCTTCTCTCAATCTCACCTTTCTTCTCAAGTGCCTCTTGGGCCTCTCCCAATTGCCTCATGAGATGCTCAAAGTACTTCTTGGTCTCCCCTTGCACGTTAGACATAAAACGATCCAAGGAGGCTCTTTCCTCTTCCTCTCTAAGACAAGCAATATGTTCTAGTTCACTAGGGGTCTTAGAGTTGGGAGAAGATGATACCTCCGTGGCCTTAGCCATGAAGCACTTGGCATCGCGTTGAGGAAGATTTTCATTGGGAGATTCAAAGAGGGATGACGAAGATGGAGTGGAAGCAATAGCTAGAGCGGCTACTTCACTTGTTGTTTCTTCTTCTTCATCACTCCCGGAATCATACTCCTCTTGAGTCAAGAGCACAAACTTGGTAGGAGTCTTCTTGTTGAAAGGTTTCTTCTTGAAATGAGGTTTCTTGTATTCAACCTTGGACTTGTCCTTGCGGATGAGCTTGCCACTATGGTTTTCTCTATTCTCATATGGGCATTCCGCGATGAAGTGGTACTTGTCTTGGCAATTGAAGCAAGATCTCACTCTTTGAGCCCCATCATTACCATAACGAGACTTGGTCTTCTCCTCAACAAACTTCTTGCCTTTAGGGGGATTGTTCCAAAACTTTTGCACGGTGAGAGCTATTAGATCCTTTAGAACGGGATCATATTCTTGTTCCTTCAATGGAGGCAATGCTTCTTCACCATCTTCATCATTCTCAACTTCTCTTGTCAACACCTTGGCCTTCAAAGCAACGGAAGCTCCTTGATGCATTCCAATGGCCCTAGCACGGTTGTCAAGAGCATTCTTGGTTTGCACTTTGTAGGAGCTCAACTCTTGCATGACTTGGGTAGAGGTCATGGTGGAGAAATCATGTCTCCCTTGAATGCTCTTCATATCCGTGCCCTCGAAAGGCATCACGGCAATTATGAACTTCCTCTTGATCCAAGCATCATCAATATGTGTTGCACCCGCATTAGAGAAGGCGGTGGCAAGAGACTTGAGCCTCCGATACATGTCAACGTGATCTTCTCCATCACGCATGAAGAATCCTTCGGCCTCATTGGTCAAGGTGTCATAGCGATTTCTTTGCATGCTTTCATTCCCAACAAACATGACGACAAGGGCATCCCATGTCTCTTTGGCGGTGGAGAAGTGTTGAAGATGCGGCATGTGATTGGGGCCCACGGCTTGATGAAGGATGGACAAAGCGGTGTAATTGAGTTGGCAATCTACAACCTCTCTTCTTGTGAGATTCTTGGGATCATATGGCTTGTATCCATCACGAGTGATTCTCCAAAGATCTATACAAGAAGAGTTCAAGTGAGTCTCCATGTAGTATTGCCATTCACGAAAAGAATATGCATCAATTTTAGGTGGATCTCCCCTAGGAATTATATGAGGAAAAGGGATGGGAGGATCGGGAGAATATGAGCCTTCTACGGCATTATATCCTTCCTTTCCACTCGCACCTTTCTTAGAGGATTGTTCGGCGGAAGCAGTTTTAGGTAGTTCACCATCAACCCCAATCTTGGCACCCTCCGTTTCCGGAGGGGATGAGTCGACCACCTCCGGTTCCTTGGTTTTGAGGAGTGTTG
Organism: Alopecurus myosuroides; assembly: GCA_028641055.1. NCBI lineage: Eukaryota > Viridiplantae > Streptophyta > Magnoliopsida > Poales > Poaceae > Alopecurus > Alopecurus myosuroides. Next base: position 313,462,685 of record CM054058.1, on the reverse strand, counting down.
TCATGAGTAGACGCAACTCCTCAAATTTAGTGTCTATGGATGAGGTCAATGATTCTCTCAAAGCATTGAGATCATTCATGGACACATTTACTTCGGACGGAGCGTCATCCTCATCACCCATACTTAAACTCTTAGGCGGTTAAGCCCGATAGAAGAGCCGAGGCTCTGATACCAATTGAAAGTATAGTATGGGCACCTAGAGGGGGGGGGGTGAATAGGTGCTACGGCAAATTTTAATTTTTCTCAAATTTAGGCTTGACAAGAAAGGTAAATTCTCTAGATAGTGCAACTAGTGAGGAATTTACCTATATGACAAGACAAGTAATCAATGCAACAAGTACAAGTAAGTAAAGAGAGGGAGGAACGAGGTAACCGATGGAAGCACACGGAGACACGATGTATTTCCGAGTTCCTCCTTTTTAGGGGAGTACGTCTCGTTGGAGGGGTGTGAGCTCGCCACAAAGGCCTACTCAATGCCACTAAGGCTTCACCCTATTCTCCGATGAACTTCGCCACAAAGGCCTAGTTCACCTTCCACTATAGAACCCCTTTGAGGCGGGGATCAAATCCTTTACAAACACCTTGGGGCACACACCCACAACTAAATTGGGGGCTCCCAACAACTCTTGAATCACCAACTAGAAACAAGATGCCTAGGTTCTCCACAAGAGGAAACCCTAGGCAAGATCCCTCGAGCTAGAGAGGGGGAAATGAAGAACGGGTTGGTGAAGATGTAGATCGGGGCCTTCTCCTTCAATCCTCCAAAGATCTTCAAGATTGGGTGGAGGGATTGGGAGTTATGAGGAATTTGGTGAGTTCTTAAATGCTCATTAATGCTAAGAGGAAGAACTAGATCTTGAGGAAGAAGAGGAGGGCTATTTATAGTCCCTCCTCACAACTAGTCGTTGTGCAGGAAAAAAGGTACCGGAATATCCGGTTCAAGTTTGGACCGGAATATCCGGTTAGCTTGCTCCACGCTGAACTGCAGTGCTGGACCGGATTATCCGGTTGATTTGAAATAATCCGGTACAAATAATCCGGTAGATGCCAGTACGCAAATCTTCTAGTCCTTAGCCATTTTTCCACTTCCTCAACTGCAACCGGAATATCCGGTATATATGAAATATCCGGTACAAATAATCCGGTTGACTCCAGTAGCTCAAAACTTCCAGTCCTTAGCAGTTTTTCGCAGCAACCGGAATATCCGGTCCGGGATGAATAATCCGGTCCAAATAATCCGGTTGACTCCAGTAGCTCAAAACTTCCAGTCCTTAGCAGTTTTTCGCAGTAACCGGAATATCCGGTCCAGGATGAAATATCCGGTCCGAATAATCCGGTTGATTCCAGTATGCAAGATCCTCAGTCCTTAGCCATTTTTGAGACCCTTGCTCAGCAACCGGAATATCCGGTCCAGGATGAATAATCCGGTCCGAATAATCCGGTTGAGTTCTGTCCCAAAAACCTCAGGCCAAACTTCACCGACTTTTCAATGCTCGATGCCGATGTTAAGTATAACACCTGCACACTAAACACCTCGATAAATAATGTACTTAGTATTGTTAACTAACACACAAAACACTGGGAAAACGAAATGCACTTTCACCAGGTCGGCAAGCAGAGTATGTGTTTTATTCGTTTTGATGACAATGTCATCTACGTACACCTGCACATTCTTGCCGAGCTGGTCGTGCAAGCATTTCTGCATGCATCTCTGATAGGTTGCACCCGCATTCCTCAAGCCAAAACACATGACACGATAGCAATAAGCCCCGTACGGGGTAATGAAAGCAGTCTTTATTTGATCAGCGGGATTGAGTGCAATCTGGTGAAAACCAGAGTAGGCATCTATGAAAGACAGCAGTTCACAACCAGCAGTGGAATCGATCACCTGATCGATGCGAGGTAGCGGGAAGGGATCCTTGGGGCATGCCTTGTTCAAGTCGGTGTAGTCGACACACATGCACCATGCAGTAGCAGCCTTGGGATCCTCCTTCTTCTTCTCGACCATGACCGGGTTGGCTAGCCAATCCGGATGCAGCACCTCCATGATGAAATTGCTTATCAGCAGCTTGGTGATCTGGTCACCAATGGCCTTCCTTCTCTCATCTCCGAAGCGGTGCATAGCCTGCTTCACTGGCTTGGCGTCAGGACGCACATGTAATGAGTGCTCAACCAACTCCCTCGGGACTCCTGGTAGATCTTCATTGGACCAGGCAAACACGTCCCGATTCTCACGGAGGAAGTGGATGAGCTCGCTTTCCTATTTCTCCGCCAACCCGGAGCCAATGATGGCTACGCGGTCGGGGAACTCGGGGTCGACCTGGACCTTCTTGGTTTCCTGAGATGCCTGGAACGCGGTCCCGTGTTGGGTACTCGGCACGCCTTGCGCGCCAGCTTGCGCGGATTGCGCCATGGCCACCACCTCATACATCTTCTTCTTCTCGGCAGCAATCACCATTGACTCCGCCAACTGGGAACCAGCAGAGGCACACTCCATGGACTTCTTGTAATCACCAGCGATGGTAATCACACCATTGGGACCAGGGATCTTCATCTTCAGATATGCCGTGTGGGTAGAAGCCATGAACTTGCTCAGAGCCGGCCTGCCGAGTAGGGCATGGTACGGGCTCTTATGGTCAACCACCTCAAACTGCAGGCGCTCTGTGCGGCAGTTCTCCCTTGTACCGAATAGCACGTCTATCCACACTCGGCCAATCGGGTTGCACGAGACTCCCGGTACAATGCCATGGAAAGTGGTCTTGCTAGGTAGCAGCATGTTCTCGGCCAGGCCAAGCTTCTCGAGTGTGTCTCTGTACACGATGTTGATGCTGCTGTCGTTGTCGATTAGCACCTTGCTGAACCTCACATTCTTCTCGGGACCCAGGAAGGTAGGATCCAACACCAAGGCGTAGCTACCCGGGTTGGGCATCACCTTGGGATGATCTACTCGGGACCACCTGATCTCTTGGTCACACCAATACATGTAGTGAGGGACAGCAGGAATCACCGCATTGACCTCCATGGCACGCCTGTGCTGTGATTGCTTGTCGACCGGCTCGGAAGTGAAGATCATGTAGCTCTCGTGGTGCTCTTGGTACTGGTTGGAGCCTCCGCCCCCATTGTTGCCGTTGTTGTTGTTGCCCTGGTAGTTGTTGTTGCCTCTGTTGTTGTTGCGGTTGTAGTTGTTGTTGTTGTTGCGGTAGCTCTCATTGTTGAAGTGTCGGTTGGCTCCTAAAGCCACTTGGTTCACATTTTCTCTTCTCGGGAACACTGGCGGCCGAGCTGCGGGTGCGCGAGCAGGCTGCACATTAGCATTGGCCGCTGGCAGAGGGGGAGGAGGAGGCAATCCTTCATTCTTGATCTCATCCCACCACTCGCACTGCCGAGTAGTGTGGTTAGCAGGCCTCGACGGATGCTGCGTATGGAAGCTGCATGGACCATCCTTCATGTCGTTGAAGACGAACTTCCTCGGCTGCTCGGAGTTGCCGCTACCCGACTGAGGAGCACGGAATGGTTTCTTGTTGCCCTGGCCCTGGTTCTGGTTCTGCCCGTAGGCTCCAGCAGGCTTTTGCCTTTGGCTACCCCCAGCTCCAACAGCCACTGCATTCACCTCTTCAGGGTCGTACCGAGTATCTATTCGGTCACCCCTGCGCTTGTTGCAGAACTCGTTGCGCTTGCTGTTGCTGAAGTTTCTTCTCGGCTCAGAGGAGTCCATCAGGGGCTGAGTAGGATCACCGAGTGCGTACTGATCCGCAATCTTGATGGTCTCCGCCAGAGTGTTTGGCATCTCCCTCTGCAACCTCTGCCACACCATACTGCCATGTCTGCAACCCTGCGCAAACCAAGTGATGGCCTGGGCCTCGTTCACACCTTCACAGGTGTTCCTCAATGTGCTCCACCGAGTAAGGTACTTGCGGTCCGTCTCATCTTCTCGCTGCCTGCAAGCGGACAGCTGCTGTGGCCTATTCGGCCTCTTGTAAGTGCTTGTGAAGTTGCTGATGAAGGCGTCCGAGAAGTCCAGCCAGCAATTGATGCTGTTCTTGGGCAAGTTGTTGAGCCAAGTGCGAGCTGGACCCTCTAGCATCTGCGGGACATAGCTCACCGCCCATCTCCTGTTGCCGTTCGCGATATGAACCGCGGTGACATAGTCGTTGAGCCAATCTTCCGGCTTGGTGCTGCCGTTGTAGCTCTTGGTGCCCCTTGCAAGCTGGAAATTCTTCACGGACGGCTCGTTCATGATGCGCGGACCAAAGCACTCGGGGCCAAGAGGACCCGTGTTCTCCAGCCGGGCTGACAAGCTGATCCGGTTCAGCTGATGCCTTGCATCTCCAGGCGCCAACACGCGCTCGCCAACACGGTCCAGAATATCATAGCCAGCCATCTCCATGGCCGAGTAGCCGTCATCATATCTGTCCACCTGCACCGTTGCGGTCTGCTCCACCGGGTTGGCGGCTGGCGCCACTGCGCGCGGCTGCTGCCTCTGCCGAGTAGGCTGAGGAGCGGGACGCTGAGAAGGACCTGGGCGTGCTCCACCTCGGGCCTGGCTTTGAGCTTTATGGGCTTGAGAGCCTGCTCTTGCAGCGTTGTGTTCCTGACCGGGCTGCTGCGGCACAGCGAGCTGTTTCGCGGCAGCAGTCGGGTCGTACACCTGCATTTGCCTATCTCTGCCAGAACGTCCGCTGCGGCTCTTCTCGCGGCTGGGATGCGGAGATGAGGCCTGATCGTTAGATCTAGCCGCGTGCGAGTGCACCACCTGCGAGGCTCCAGCACCCGGGTTGGTTTTCCGGAACTCCTCATTCTGCCTAGCAGCCTCTAATACCAACTCGTTGAGCCTCTCTTGCTGCCTAGCGTGCGCGTCGCCGTCGAGATGCGGCAACTCGGCGGCTACAGCCTCAGCAGCTCTAAGTGTCTTGGCGGGGGTGCTATATCGGGGTCGGGTGAAGGTGTTTGCGGTGGCAGACTGCGCTGGAGGCTCTACAACCGTTGCCATCTCGGCACCAAGGTTACGCCGCGTGGCGCCTACTCTGCTAGCTATCCTAGTGACTGGCGTGAAGCCGTGAGCCTTGTTGTACTCAAGCTGATCTAAGCTAAGCTCTAGCCTGATCTTAGCCAACTCCGCCTGCTCGGCGAGCAGCTCCTGGCGCTGCCGCTCGAGCTGCTCCTTCATGCTCAGGAGCTCGAGGTCGGTGGGAGGCGGCATGCCTGGGCGCGCAGCAGACGCAGGGATCGTCGGAGTCGTGGAGAGCGGGAGGTTGCACTCCTTCTCGTAAGGCCGGTGAGTCCTGCCACCAGCGCTCGGGCCAGCATGGTCCTCAGCAACGACCGCGGCGCCAGCAGCACCCGTGCCGGCGTCTGCAGCCAGGCCAGCCACCATCACCTCCGCGACGTCCGCGGAGCGGCCCAGCGGCCTCCCGCGTGCGGCGATAACGGCAGGCGGATCCTCCGCGTCATGCACCAGCTCGGGGTACTCGCAGTCGACGACGGTGGCGACGTAGACGAGGTGCGCGCCGAAAGAGATCACCGAGCCGCCCTCCGGCATGGACCTGCCGCCGAAATCGCCGGCGTTGTCGGTGACGAAGTCGAAGGAGCCGAATCTGTGGACAAGGCCACAGACCACGCGCCCTCCAGTAGCAGAAATCGATCCCGTCCAAACGGAAGCTCCAGCCAGCGCCGCTGGTAGCCCCACGGTGGGCGCCAACTGTCGTGGTGGTGTCACGGCAGATGCCATAGGATGGCTAATGATGTGGGGACGAAGGACGCTGGAGGCGCTCGGGGAGGGATCACGCGACGAGTAGACGCGTGAGGTGAAGATCAAACACTGCAAACAACACGATCTACCCAGGTTCAGGGCCCTCGTGAGGAGGTAAAACCCCTACTCCTGCCTTTCTTTATGTATTCTGGTGTCTCACCGAGTAGCCACAGTACAAATGTTCTTACTACCGAGTAGCCACTCTTCTCTCTCCGGGTAGGATTAGGTCAAGAATCTCTACGGGTGCTATCGTAATGCTCCCTTGTGTGCGTCGTGCCTCGCGCAGGAGGCGGCTGGGCACCTTATATACCCGGTGCCCTGCCGGATACAGCCAAATACAACAAGTGTCGACATTGTGTGCACACCGTCCTTCTTCCAAGTTCCCGCTGACAGCTTTGGCTTCTAAGCTTGTCCTGATGCAGAAAATCGTTGGGAAAAACCAAGTAACCAGTCTGTTATCACTGTGCGAACACAGAGTAGGTCCCCCCTATCCTGCGACGCCCTGCTGACACACTGTCGCTGTCAGGCACGCCGTCCCCAGATGAACAATGCTGTGAACAGTGCCAAGTACGGATCCGGGATACGCGGGATCCTGTTTCAGAACGGCTCCTTTGACTTCTGGCCCGAGTAGGTTCCCGCCAGTTCTACTCGGGCCAACTCTTCTACTCGAACAGATATAACTTACTTGATATCTCCTTCTGGTCATCTTTTTGTAAGACCGAGTAGCAGTCGACCGGGTAGCAAGTACCGGGTAGGCGGCTACTCGACCAAACTTCTCTTCTGACTGTTGCCTTTACCACTTGCCTTTACCCTACTCGGGGGTAACCCCCCGACACAATATGTAATAGAAAACCATGTGAAAATATGCAAAATTCATCTATGCATTTTACATGCATCAACATCCCCAAGCTTAACCCATGCTCGTCCTCGAGTATGAAGGTGATAAAACTAAGATGGGTTTTGCATATTGAAACAATCATGGGATATCAAGGAGGATTATTCATGCTACATATAATCAAATGATTAATACTAGAAATGAGTAGCAATATACAATTCATGTTGTAAGAAATATCAAATATGCAAGCAAAGATGCTTCATGAAAGTTCACAAAGTGTATAATGAAATAAAAGCACTATGGACCAAATGCATACACAAAATGAAAAATAAAATCCTATATTGGTCAAAGAATAGCATAATGGAGAATAGAAAATATGGTGGACACTTTGGAGAAAATTGAGTAGAGGTAAAACATGATCAAATCTTATTTAGCCTCTAAATTATTCAACTAAAATTACTAATTGAAATGTGGTATCCATTGATCTAGGACTCTCATTGCCCCTTTATCACTAGCATCTTAAAATTGTGAGTATTGAAGTATTGAGAATGACAAGGTGGTTGAAAGCCTCATGCCCCGTGAGTGTGAAAACCTACTCCATGATTACTCAACTTAAGATTCCTAATAAGCTTTGTACAATCATAATAAGTATTAATGACATCATAGAGAACCGCAAAGAGGTACCTCTTGCCCCATGACATGGAAACAAGCCCATGTTACAATGACAAGATGAACAAACGGAGTAGACTCATCATCCTTTTTATTTTCATTCACTATTATGCATAGCTTCTTATTTTATTATAGGATGTGTTGTAGAGTCACTCAAGCTGTAAGTAAATTTCCACCATGATAAAGCATGGATTGGGTTAGCGGCCCAATGCGTTTCTCTAGTCATATAGATACTTACTCATCAAAACTTACTATTCCTATATTTCATTTCGGCATGGCAGGAGTCCAAAAACAAAAGTACATGATATCAACCAAATGTAATTTTTTTGTGCAATGTTGAAATCTTTCCGGTGATACACGTTTATAGCTAGCTCCCAACCACACACTTGTCAAACACAAAACTTGTGGCTCCCATTATTGGGTCATGTTTATTAGATGTATAAAAAGTAAAGTGTGCCTTCAAAAGTTCGTGAGAGTCCTATCCCAAGTTCAACCCATGACAATTAATAAAGTAAATATCTTAATTTAGAACATAAATAACACAATAACATGGTGAACATACTCGGAATAGCAATGAAGCTAATGGGAAGATATGGTGGACTCACTGGAAATACTTGGCTAAGGAGTGTTGGAAACAAGTTTTTACTTGTTGGAATTTTTAAATTTTTGGGCTAGCAAGAGGGAGATAGTTGACTAGCTACTATGCATGCATATGTCCATAGAACTACTCATTTCATGACAAACTAAATAAACCAGCAATTAACATCAAGGACATGAATAAGAGATAGCTCAAGACAACATTATTGCAAATTTCTACACATAAAAAGCCTATAAATTATGCAAACATATGTAGCTCTTCAAATCAACCATGGCATCCCTATTCCAAGTCATAATACTAGCATCCAATACATTCCAACACCAAACTCCAGTAGCTCAATCTCATATAAAATGATGGTGGTGGTCTTATCAAAACAAAAATAAAAACAAAAACTAGACGCTTCAAGTCTCTACGATAAATGCTTTGCTTAAAAAACAGAAAGTATACGTGTGCTAACCAAAAGAGTGTAGCTCCAGTGGGGGTGTTCATAACATCCCCAAGATTATGGCTTTCACCATTCTTGGATGTCTTGAGGCGCAGCTCTTCTATTCCCTGTGAAAAAAACTTCACAAAACATGTTTCTCCCATTCTTATTCTGTGGGGTGAGATTAGTAAGGACAAACAAATCACATGCTTGCTGTGCAAAATTCCAAATCAAATGCTCCATTAGATATAAAATAAGGTTTATTATGTTGTATGTTCACTCTCTTGCTTGAAAGAATCATGGAAATTCGATTCCCAATCCCAAAGAGTGCATAAAACAAAAGAAGGCAGAATCTGTCCAGAAAACCAACAACAGAAAAACGAACGTTTATCCCTAAGCTAGACTCGTCAAACAATTAAGACAATTTTTGTGATTACAGAGGACGAAAAGTTGCAGAACATACTAAAAAATTAGCTCAATCCGACATACCAATAAAAAACGTAAAATCATACGGTGAGTAGACTCGTGCTGAAACAGAAATTTCATGCACTAGGATAGCAACTTATAAGTCCAAATGGGTTTGACTTGACTCTTTATTGAAAACTCCAGAATTAAAACAAAAAAAACTAATCTCTTGAGACAGCAAGAGGACACTAGGAAAATCCAAACAAAAACAACCGGGTTTCCTCCCGTAAAGCGCATTCTTTATAGCCATATAGCTAGGCTTTACTTACTTGATAATCAAGAGGGATAAAACTCATGAGGGAGCTTGTTCTTCAGCGGGCCCCTGTTCTTTGGGAAGTGCTCCATGATTTTCTTGTGAGGGAACTGAAACATGACATTCCCTTCCTTGGAGTCTATGATTGCACCTGTAGTACGAAGAAAGGGTCTACCCAAAATAATAGGACTAGGGGATTTATCCCCCATATCCATAATAATGAAATCAACAGGTACAAAAGTCATGTGCAGTTCAATCATAACATCTTTTACTTGTCCTACAACATGTTTAGTAGAGTTATCAGCAGGGACAAATTCACTTGAGCACTTTTCTAAATTTTCTAGTTCTAGCAATTCATATAATTCTTTAGAGAGTACCGATACACTAGAACCTAGATCTAACATAGCATGTTGAATTTCTTTTCCAATTGAAACTAGCACCTTGGGGATCCATGCATCCCCAAGCTTAGGAGGTATCATGGCCTCATTCTTGTATCTAGCATTTTTTTCTTGCAAGACATGATTAGCAATATAGGATCCAAAGCCAGGTTGATTAACATTTATAGTGGGATCACTAGCAAATTTTTGTAGAGTAGCAATAAGTTCTTGCAAGCTACTTTTTTCTAAATCAAGCAATGGATCCTTAATTTCAGTAAGCATCATAATTTCCTCTACTTTACTCTCTAATTTAGCTAGCATGCTTGATTCATGAGGACTAATTTCATCTTTGCTAGCAAGATAAGACATATATGGAAGTAAATATTCAGGGTACTTCACTATTTCATTCAAAGTTTCTTCTAAGCTAGTAGGGACATGCTCACTTGTATTCTCAGCAATATGATCAATATTTTCAATAATAGGAGCAGCAATAGTAATAGAATTTATTCCTACACTAGGTTGTGCTTGTGGCTTTCCTGCTGACATGCTTAATAGAGTTGCTTGATTATCAGCTAATTTTGACAATGCTTTATCTAAATTCGAAGATTGAAGTTGCAATCCTTTAATATCACTACTAATGGATGCAATAGACTTATTTAACTCATGTATCATAGCATTGTGACTAGCAACTTGTTCCATAAGCAATTTATTAGATTCAGAAATTTCACTAGAAGTCTTCCACTTATTTTCATTAGCATTAGGATATGGAACAAAAGGTTTATTTGGCACATAAGGAGGTTTACTATATGAACTGTAAGCATTACCAAAACCATTGCTACCATAATTCCTAACAAAATTAACATCCACACTTTCAGAATTACTACCAACTAGCTCCTGCAAAGGCACATTCTCCATATTTTGTTTATTAATAAAAGCAAGAATAGTGTCCATTTTAGAAGACAAATCATTGGTTTCTTCAATTGAGTTTATTTTCTTAGTGGGATTGGGTGCTCTTTCAGTATTCCATTGACTATAATTTTGCAATATGCTTTCTAATATGCTCTTAGCCTCACCTACAGTTTTACTCATAAAGGCACCTCCAGCAGCAGAATCAAGTATATTTCTAGACATGTGGTTTAGACCATTATAAAAAGAGTGTAGTATGGTCCATTCATTTACTCCATGTGATGGGCATGTTCTAAGCATTAATTTAATTCTATCCCATGCCATGGCTACATGTTCATTATCATTTTGCCTAAATGAGAGGATATTATTCCTATTTTGCAAAATTTTAACGGGAGGATAATATTTCTTAATGAAACCTTCTTTTAAATTATCTCAAGACTTTATACTAGCTGTAGGTAGTGAAAGTAACCATTATTTAGCCTTTCCTCTAAGTGAAAAAGGAAATAATTTCAGTTTTAAAACAGTACTTTCCACATTTTTTAATTTTTGCATATCACATATTTCCATGAAATCATGAAGATGCATAGAGGCATCCTCCATAGCACTACCACCAAATTGCTCTCTGGTAATTAAATTCAATAAACTAGGACTTACTTCATAGCTTTCAGCTTGTATTTCAGGTGTAGTAATTGGCCTAGCAATGAATTGGTCATTGGGTGTATTTGTGTAGTCACTTAATTTAGTTCTATCACCCATTTTAACAGTTTTTATGTAGTTTTTAATTTTTTATGCAAAACTAAAAAGTAAAGTAACTAGGCAAATTTGAAATAATAAAATAAACTAGATAACTAAATGCAAAACTAAAATGAAAACTAAAATAAAATATGCAAGACAAAACAAAAACAAGAACAAAAACAAAACAAAAACAAAAACAAGACAAGAAACAAAACAATCTACTTGAAAGAAGGTGGAGATAGAAAGGACGGTACTCACGTAGGTGCAACCTCCCCAAGCTTAGGTGTTTGCACACCTTGTTGATGATGAAGACTTCTTGTGAGCTCCCTTGGACAACTCCTTCACCTATGGCTCCCCGGCTACGGCGCCAGAAAAACGCTTGATGGCTAGGTTGAGACTCCGAGTGCAGAGTGTGTAGCTAGTGGCAAGCCTTCTTCCCCACGAGGGTGACTCGAGGGTTTATATCGAACTCTTGGGGAGCCAGTATTTCAGCAGTTGTCTACCAAGCTTCCTCCAGGATCCTGCAAACAAGTAGAGAATTTTGTGCCCTCAACCTCACCAAGTGGTTGTCAAGCACAAGGCGTGAGACTTCTAAATTGCAATGCAAAACTGAAAGTAAATGTGCAATAATTAAATCTACTACTAAATGCAAATGAGAAAATAAATATGCAATGGATTGTTTGTGTATTTTTGTGATGCAAGTGGTGATGGAGATAATGTAAATTCGAATTGGAGATGCAAGTAAAGCAAAGTGCAAGTAAAGTAAATTGCAGCAAAGTAACTAGAGTGTTTTCTTATAATTAAAATAGGACCGGGGTTCATGGTTTCACACTTGCATTCTCTCAAATAAAGTGGTAGACAGTGGACATAAAGAATTACATGTGAGATTATAATAACATGTTTAACATTGAGTACTTTCATATGGGCATCACGTCCTAGCATAGAGATCTCTACGGTCATATTGATCCCTCTTATACTCCACCAAGATGCGAAATAAATCATAACACCTCGATAATTAAGGAAAAAACCAGAGTATAGCTTTAAGCAACGTGACATGAAGTTGAAGTAAGAACTTGCTAGATCTAGTCATGGAGATTGATTAGTGTCAATTCAAATCCCTGGTAACAAGGTACTCCTTTTTATCCCTAGTGAGGTAAGTAAGAAAGGTTTAACAAAACCTAAGTGGATCGCTGAACTTCTGTCACTTTCACAGCACTAGCCACCCCCCGTTACTCCAACTAATGCACCCATCACCCCACACACGCTCTCAAGAACTAGATTGATCAAAGCTAGCAAATAAGAACGGGGTACATAAGATACATCTACTCAAATAACTCAAGAGAAACAATTCCAATCTTAGATTCAATAACTCATAGAAAAGATCCACCACATAGGAATTATAACGGTGCCCGTAATCATGTGAGGCAGCTCATACGGATCTAATTAGTGAAGCACATAGAGAGAAAGATACAAGTGCTACTTCCACAAACCCATAGCCCTGGGGTGGACTACTCCCTCTTCATGAGATGTCGATGGAGATGACGTTGGAGGGGTAGGAGATCACACCGGCGGCGCCCCGCCGGAGTTTTCCCCCTCCAATCCGGAACTTCTGGTCTCTGTTTCGGTGTTTCGGCGGCGCCCTCTCCGTAAGGGTACGGGGGACCCTTTTTATAGTCGGTTTTAGGTCAAGACGGAGTCGGTAAGTCGAAGATGGAAGGAATTGGGGCCACAGGGGCCAAAAGGGGGCCTCTCACGCGGCCAAGGAATCTGGCCGCGTGGAGGGTCCTCTTTTGGGCCTCCTTGCCCAATTCTCGTGGATCCTTCGCCCGCAAGTCTTCTCCTTCCAAAAAAATGACCCCCGCAGATTTTCAGGTGATTTCGTGGAAGTTTGCCCCCTGAAACGTCAAAAATATAGAAAACGGGGTTTCTGACAGGTAGGGTTAATTCCATAAAAGTTGGGGGACTTTGTAATTTAACCCCAAAATACTATAAAACATTGAATTATACCCTTATATGATGCAATATGTAATAGAAAGCCATGTGAAATTATGCAAAATTCATCTATGCATTTTACATGCTTCAGGGCGTGCAGCTAAATTTCCCTCTCCTCTTTCTCCCTTGGGGATTCTAGGGTTCTTCCATGTCTCCCCTGTCTCACATGGAGCGCAGGGAAAGCATTGCCGCTAGCGGCGAGAGTTCGTGCTCGTCGCACGAAGGGGGGTTTCCTCCTCGCCGCCGCAAACCTATCCTATACACTCCGGTGGCCTTGGACCACTCCAATGAAACAAAATGTCTGTGCGGTTTGAAGATGGCCATGTGGATTTCTTGGACCGACCATAATCCAGGACGTAGATTCCTGAAATGCCAAAGACGCTTGGTAAAGATTCGCGTTTTAGTTTCAGTTTGGTTGCAAGATTTTTCTTTTGGTTAAATTTTATCTTATTTTGGTTGCAGAAGTATGGCATTCCTTATGGTTGTGGAAAGTTCTCATGGCATGACCCGGAATGGACAGAATTCCAGGAACAGGTGGTTCTTCAACTGCGTAATGCAGTGTTTAGACAGAAGGACGAGAATAACACATTGCAGTAAGAGATAAGTGCACTGATGAAGAAGCTAGATCAGGTGCTGCGGCAAGGGGTACACAAAGAAGGTGTCGATGAAGCTGCTGGAAAACCTGCTCATGAAGGCAAGATTCAAGATTCTGGCCACAATCTATTGATGATTAGCGTTTTTTCAGTTTTATTTGCAATGTGTCTTGTCATGATGATGTCTGGCAGTTGAGTAATGACATATTAGCAATGTAAGGAAGATAATTGGGTAATGGTAGCACTTGAGTAATATCATGTTCGCGGTCAATTTTATGAGCACTTGTATATACTCTATGTTTAATGCTATGATTTTGACATATACGAGACAAATAGCTAAAAATCACATACACACACAAACAAACAAAAGTCAAAGAAAATGCAAGAATGCACTTGAGTTCAACACAAGCATACACACACGCATGCACATCATTTCAACACAAGCATGCAAGCAGGCATGCACAATAGTTCAACACACAGCATGCAAACAGTTCAACAAAAGCATGCACACAAAGCATGCAAAATAAGTTCGACACAAGCTTGCCCACATGCATGCAACACTAGTCTGCATAGCTATCATATGCACCCGGATCACTGTCATACTCCGCATATGTGGCGTCTACTTCATTCTCACTGACTTCTAATTCAGCGTCACCATCTTGCACTTCACCTTCCTTATGTTGCATAGACACTTTTCCGATCTTTGATATAAGCCCAAATCTCATCTACTGAGAGGATCCGAGGAGCCATGTCAGTGCGAGTAGCCGGAGGCGGAGGATGGGATATCGGGTCAGCAGGAACATCCTCATTGTGAGAGACTTCGACATCTTGATGTGCTAGAATACTAGGCCTCTCCTCCTCATCATTGTCCTCCTCACCTTTGTTCTTCTCATGTTCGGACACATCAAAGGTCCGCCTATGCTCAAATTTTTGGACTATTCGTGAGTGTTCTCCCCCAACATTTTCTAGCATATAAAACACTTCTGTGCCTGGGTTGACAGGATATAGTTATCATCCTCGTACCACAAATTGGAAATGTTGATGCTCCTGAACAGTTTATCATACTTTTCCAGTTTAAACCTGTGCATGCCCCTGCCTTCTTCAAGACGATACCAGTCACAGCCAAATAGAACAACTGTCTGTTTATGTTTCTCAGTAGAGACATCTCTTTTATTTCCTTGAGGACACCATAAAAATCTCTTGCGTCCCCGCTAGGATCTCCAGCAGTCATGACTCCACTATTTTGTGTTTTCTTGCCTTTTTCACGCTCAGCGGTGACAAACCAAACTAAGTTCACATGACAAACTGAATATGTTTTAACTTTGCTGTGTGGGCCAAGTGCCAACGTGAACAACTCATGTCCATGAACTTCTGGTCTTTTCCGTGCCTTGTTCATCATCTGTGTACCACAGAAAAAAAGAAAAACATGTCAAAATCATGCAATGAAATGCAAAAGGTCAAAGACAAATGCAAAGGAAACTTGCATGCTCTTTGAACCATCTTGGAAAATCCTGGTCAACCCTAACTTTGACATCAGGTGTCCCTTCTTCCCCCAGCTTTGTCCTGAACTTTCTGCAAACCATGAAGAGTTATTAAACTCCGGTAACTATGGGGTATACAATGTGTAGGGCAACATAAAATTCATACGTAGGGAACATACTGGATATAGCATGTAACCTTGCTGCAATTGTTTAGGACATACCAAGCCATTCTATGAAGCTCTGTTGACATGGTCTCAGTGCTATCATGATTGATCGCACTATATGCTCCAACTAAACGCGCACCATGGCGAAACACATCACAAGTTGATTCTTCTCTTTCTACTTTTTGTTGAACCTCATATCTCCGTTCCCGGTTGTACCTTGTCTCAATATCTTCTTTCAAGTATCTAGAGGCAAATGTCAAGCACTCAGAGGCAATGTACGCCTCTGCAATTGAACCTTCTGGATGGGCCATGTTCCTCACATATCTCTTCAAAGTACACAACATCACTACTAGGGAAAAGCTTACCCCATGCGAACAGAAAAGGCCTACCACAGGCGCATTTCGGTTCGCTTGGGACCATATCGCCAGCGGTAATGGCTTACCCCAGGCGAATAGAAAAATGCGCCTGTGGTACGTTGACATACCCCAGGCGAATAGGCCTTGTGCGCCTGGGGTAAGACTTTTACCTGTGGCGAACAAGCATTGTGCGCCTGGGGTACAGATGCGCCTTGGGTACTGTATTCTGTTCGCCTGGGGTATGGTTTTGCTGTATCAAAAAATAAAAGAAACCAAAATAACAGAATTACAGGAAAATGACAGAAATAAGTATCAAAATGACAGAATAACAGCAAAATGACACGATTAAGTTTTATAACAGAAATATTTTTGATCATCAACACATAGTCTCGATCATCACCATATAGTTCAACAAAATTACATAGTCTCGAAAAGAACTGTAACATCCCAAGTCTGAAAAATAGCCTTTAGAATGTTTGCTATCTGTTATTTTATGTTTTGCATCATGGCATCATGTTGGTTGCAATTGTTTTGTTTGTTTTCCATTTGTTTTCCTCTGTTTTCATTTGTTCTCCTTTGTTTTCTATTTGAATTTCAAACCAAAATTCAAACTTGTTGTTTCATCCTTGTGATGTTACAATTTCCAAAATGTTACCTCAAATAAAAACAACAAATTGTTCCCATTTTATTTCCACATTGATCAACCAATTTAATGGTGCTTCTATTTCAAATAAAAACCCACCAATTGTTTCCAATTAATCCATAAGGTGCAAACCATTTAAAATTATGGACTTTAATAATTCAATTGTTATTCAAATCCAATTGCAAATTGCAAAAAACAGCAACCAATTGAAATTTATGAAAACTACAAACAATCCTAAGCAATTTGTTTCAATTAAAATTGAGGGTTCAAATTAATTGAAGTGGTTCTTTTCTTTAATTTTCACTTAATAATAAAAACTCATTCAAATTCAATCAAAATTCAAATAGCAACATAATTTAATTATTTGATTTTGTAAAACAAAACTTGCCATTGTTGTGGTTACATATTTGAGCCATACCAAAAATTTTCTAGAATTTTTCTAAGCCAAAACCCTAGTCTTTTCTTCCTAACTCCTTTCAGCAAAAAAAAAAAAAGCAGAAGAAATAAAATAAAAAACAAGTAAAGGAGAGAGGGGCAGGCCCAACCCTTTCCCTCTTTTCTTCCCCAGCCCAGTTCCCCTAGAAGCCCAATACCCCTTCCCTCACGTCGCTTTCTCCTTCCTCTCGTCAGCAGCTGTACGAACGGCAACCCCACCCTCCGATCGCCTCCTCCCCCTCTGGATGGCTTGCCGTACAGGCCCCTATCCCCATATAACCCACCTGCTAGCCCTAGCTCCCCAAGCCACCGCCGCCATCCCTCTCTCCCCCCCTCGATCTCGTCCCCAAGTTGCTATTTTTCTTCGTTCTCTGAACCTTGCACCACCACCTAGTCGCCGTCAGCCCCCTCCACCGTTCCACCCGCCATGCGCAGCGGAAGCACCACCCCACCTCCCTCTTCCTACTCAGCCTCGAGCGCCAGCCGGAGAAGCACCGTAGTGACCGCGGCGTCGTCGTTTTCAGTTCGGGCGTCGCCGGAGTTCGTCGAGTTCCCGTCGCCACGGTCCCCCTCGACTCCAACCAAGCACGTCTACCCCCTCCCGGTACTAACCCCGCTCCATTCCCGCTGTTTCTACGTGCGATTGCTCGCTATGTGTGCGTGCTCATCGGTGTTCCTCCTCTGTCTGCCATGAACGTATCCTTGCCCGTGTTCGTGAGCCATCTTCCTCTCTGTCGAGGGACGCACGCAGCAGACGAGCACTTGTGCGTGCCACGCCACCTTCAGCACTCAAGGCCTCGGTGCCCTATCGCTCCTACCTCCGCCCCAGGTAACCGCGTCACCACCATCCTCTCTGCCCCCGATCTGAAGCAACGACTGACGGAGAAAGCGCTGTACTTTGTTCTGCCTAAATTCAGTAAAACGCCGCGGTAT
Source organism: Alopecurus myosuroides (assembly GCA_028641055.1). Lineage (NCBI taxonomy): Eukaryota > Viridiplantae > Streptophyta > Magnoliopsida > Poales > Poaceae > Alopecurus > Alopecurus myosuroides. The sequence goes on along the minus strand of CM054058.1, from coordinate 313,445,077 downwards.
TTCCTTAACTTGTCGTGCGCTGTATCTGAATCACAACAGCGAGCCACACCGCACCGGTTCTGTTCCTTCCGCGCAAGCGCGCGCTCGCGAGGTCGAATCCTCGGGGCGGCATATTTGCCCCAATTTTTGCACTGCACGCGCACGGCCCTGGGGCCACACGTCGGTGACCCCCGTGGCCACCTCAGCCTCCACCCAGCCTGCCTCACACGCCACGCTGGCTAGGCCCCGCAGGGCAGTGGCTGTGGTGTAGGTCCAGTGCGGTAACAAAAGATTAAACGCATCTGTTTTTATTTCAATTTCATTTTAAATAACAGAATAAAGCATAAAACTTCAAAAATCAATAACTTTAAATCTATAAGTCCAATAAATAAAACTTGTATATGATTTCTGTCCCAAATTTCATACTCTTTCCAAATAACTTATTTGTGTTCTGTTTTGAATTTTCCAAATACATTTAAAATTCAAATTTGAATAATTCAAATGCAATTTCTTAAATTCCATAACTAATTCTTTACTAATCCAATAAATGCAAATAAAATATGTTTTCCACACCATTTCAACTCACCTTTTCAAATATAAATTTTGTTTTCTGGTTTGAACAATTTAAATTGCCTAAACAATTTAAATCTTGTTTAATCCAATTAAAACTTGTTTAATATTGTTTAATTCATAATTAAATAGTCCTAAGTCCAATTTCAAAATGTGAAACATGTAATCCAACCAAAATTTGATGATCTATTCAAATATCAACTTTGTTATTTGTTTTGAATAATTTAATTGGTTGAAAACAACAAATACTGGTGTGTCACCTTTACTGCACCCAAAATTTCCCTAAATTACTAATAAACTTCTAAATTGCTACACCCTATTTAAATTTGATTCTTATGTTGTTATTTAGCTGTTTTCATGTTGCATGCATCATACTAAACCACTAGCACCTGTTGAATAGTTGGAAAACAAACAATCTAACCAAATTCCATGGGCTTTTCATATGCAACTCAAAATTGCATATGGGTCCAATTAAATTGTGTTATCTTGTCAAGTAGTTTATTCTGGTGCATCTATTAACATGACATGCATCATCCCATGTTTGTGCACTATGCCATGTTATTGATTGTCTACCTTTTCTGCATTGTCTGTTTGCTTCTTCTCGGATACACGGCGACGTTGAGACCGACGATACTTACGACATCCCTTCTAAGGATTTAGCTCAGTACCAGGCTACTGGGTTTTGCAGGCAAGTTATCACTCACATGAACCACTGTGTTCCTTTCAACATTGGTTACCGATACTTTCCGTTGTCTATTTCTGCTAGCCTTAGTAGTAGTTGTTTCTGTTGCGAACCTACCACATGATACCCTGAACCCTGATATTGCCTCACCTCCATACCTATAACCATTGTTTGAGCCCGTGTCTTACTAGCATGCTTAGGTTGCTTTTGCTCAAGTCTGTTACCCGTTACTTTCAGTTACTATATTTCATTATGTTCTGGGGGCTCGATGTTTAATCAATCAATCATGCTAATGTTACTATTAATAATAATTTGATGATAAGGCACCGGCAGGAGGCCCATGAGAGGTTTTGAAGCCTGCTAGTGTCGACCCTAATAGGAAAAGGGTCTTGTCTACTGATCCATGATGAGCGCACTACCCGCATTTGGGAAGCGAGTATGGGCGCCCCCCTCAACTTGACCTGATTCGCATCTCGTCCAAATCGCCTCATTTAGTTCGTGTTTTCCATTTGCCGCATGCATGTTTTTGCGAGCCCAGGCCAGGGTGGAACTTTTGTAGTCGGCATATAGGGGGACACGGTCTTAGAGTGCTATGATGGTCCATTTTCTTCTGGGCTTGATTAGCCGTGCGCCCAAGGTTCTTTGGGCTTGATGCGAAGAATGGTTGGTTGTGTAGAGTACCCCGCTTGGTGGGTTAGCTTCCCATCTGGCGGGTTATTCTTGAGTGTACGGCCAAATTGGTGCAACCCTGCAGGGATAATCTTCTCGAGAAGCCGTGTTTTCCGCGGTTATGGATTACTTGGTGAAAGTACTGGCTAACAAGTACTCAGGACAACTTAAACATAATGATCAAACATGTTACACCCCATGATTAATAACTTGACTAGTAATAGGTTGATGACATAATAATTTGATTCACCTTTAATACAACTGTGTGAGTTATCCTCGGATCGCTTCTTTGGATAAGGGGCGAGATCCAGGATGGGTTTGTTTGTAGTTATCTTTCAGTTGGTTACAATCCTCGATCTTATCTCCTTTCTGTTAGCCGGCAGTTGTAGTATGTTTCTGTAGTTGGTTAGCGCAGCCAGTTGCAGCATCTTTCATACCCCTTTTCTTCCGTTGAACCCAAGGCCTCTGTGCTTGGTGTTGACGGGTTACACTTTGGTGAACTGTGAGTCTTGCTTGCCAGTACGTTTATGTACTGACCCCTTTGGGGCTGTGGTTTACGCAGACGACGTTTCCAAGGATCTACATGGTGGCTACTACGTGGGGTATGACGATGAGACTGCTGACGAGTAGATAGCGGACCCGGGCAGGATCCGAGACTACGTGGATGGGCTCCGTCTGTTTGTTTCCGGCCTCTTAGGCCTATTTGGTTCTTGTCTGTACTCAGACATGTTGAATGCTTCCGCTGTATTGTAATGATGTATTGTTGGGGCATGTGCCCTCTGAATGATTGTATTTGCTACCTCTGCTCTAATGAGAGCTATTTGCAACTTATTTCAATCTTTTGTGTCGTAGAGATCTGTTGTGATATCACTTGTTAAACGCCGTTGACGTACCATGTGTGTATGGTTTGAAGTACGTCGACGGAAGTGCCTTTGATCTCTAGTGGATAGTTTACATCGACGATGGAATAGCAGGGCTTGTGTTGTCGCGCATAAGCGCAGGCCTACCAGGAAGCTGGGACGTGGGAGCAGTTATGCCCCATAATCCAAGCACCTGCTATCCAGTTCGTACGGTGAGTATCCCCTAGAAATCAGGGTGCGACAAATGGTATCAGAGCCTGTCTGCCTGTAGGATCCCTTTTTACTGGTCGCAGTTGAGTCTAGAAACTATTTTGTAGCTATATAGGAAAAATGAAATGTGAGAGTAGGAATTCTGTTCTTTTTCTTCTTTCCCCACCCACCCTCCCTTTTCTGGTAAGGAAGTGCAACGTTGATTTTTCCCTTCTCATCTAAACTTTCAAGTTAGGATTTCACGTATTCTGGTTTCTCTAGGATGGTTATATCTACTAGTCCATAGGAATGGAGGTGGTTGTGACATGATTTATCATGTTGCCTACTCATGATTGAGAACGGAGGCGTGTAAGCCCCGGAAGCAAATCCTCTATTCCTTAAGCAGTAGATATTGATCCTTTAGAAGCCCGGATGGGTTTTCCATAGTACCTCAGGAGTTTTGTTCTCGTTTTCCCCGGTGTTGCTTCGTTATCCTGTTCTTCTCAACATCCTTTTCGTCCGTTGAAATCTTGTTGTTGTTTTCCACTTCAAATCTTCTACCGGCGGCTAATCAAAACTTCCTCGTAAACTCTTGTCCAACTAAAGTGTTATTTCATACCGGAGAATCACTTTCCTTTGTGTCAACAATCTTTTCCACAACATACAACCCAATTCTGGTTCCACTAAGCAATCAAAACTCTGTTCACTCCCCGGGATATCAAATGTTGACTTCCAAGATAAGTAGGAACAATCCAATTCTAATGGGAGGCCACATATTCCTCGTTACTCTCATGTTGATGATTCTGACATTGATGATTATTCTTGGTGTTGCATTGATGTCAATAACTCTGTTCCACCATTCTAGCCAGATAATCTATTCTCCAAATGAATCAAAATCCATTCAGCTATACACCCTTGGTGCAAAATCTCTCCCCTTTACTTGAAAATGTTCCGGTGGTTTGCTAATTCCCTGACGTCTATCCAATGTGCACGATGTGTTTCACGTGTCACAGCTCAAGAGGATTTTCCCAAGAAGTTTCCGGACCTTTTCTTTTCTCAGTAGGAATCTCGGGGCGCGATTCCTTCAAGGGGGGGGCGTTTTGTAACATCCCAAGTCTGAAAAATAGCCTTTAGAATGTTTGCTATCTGTTATTTTATGTTTTGCATCATGGCATCATGTTGGTTGCAATTGTTTTGTTTGTTTTCCATTTGTTTTCCTCTGTTTTCATTTGTTCTCCTTTGTTTTCTATTTGAATTTCAAACCAAAATTCAAACTTGTTGTTTCATCCTTGTGATGTTACAATTTCCAAAATGTTACCTCAAATAAAAACAACAAATTGTTCCCATTTTATTTCCACATTGATCAACCAATTTAATGGTGCTTCTATTTCAAATAAAAACCCACCAATTGTTTCCAATTAATCCATAAGGTGCAAACCATTTAAAATTATGGACTTTAATAATTCAATTGTTATTCAAATCCAATTGCAAATTGCAAAAAACAGCAACCAATTGAAATTTATGAAAACTACAAACAATCCTAAGCAATTTGTTTCAATTAAAATTGAGGGTTCAAATTAATTGAAGTGGTTCTTTTCTTTAATTTTCACTTAATAATAAAAACTCATTCAAATTCAATCAAAATTCAAATAGCAACATAATTTAATTATTTGATTTTGTAAAACAAAACTTGCCATTGTTGTGGTTACATATTTGAGCCATACCAAAAATTTTCTAGAATTTTTCTAAGCCAAAACCCTAGTCTTTTCTTCCTAACTCCTTTCAGCAAAAAAAAAAAAAGCAGAAGAAATAAAATAAAAAACAAGTAAAGGAGAGAGGGGCAGGCCCAACCCTTTCCCTCTTTTCTTCCCCAGCCCAGTTCCCCTAGAAGCCCAATACCCCTTCCCTCACGTCGCTTTCTCCTTCCTCTCGTCAGCAGCTGTACGAACGGCAACCCCACCCTCCGATCGCCTCCTCCCCCTCTGGATGGCTTGCCGTACAGGCCCCTATCCCCATATAACCCACCTGCTAGCCCTAGCTCCCCAAGCCACCGCCGCCATCCCTCTCTCCCCCCCTCGATCTCGTCCCCAAGTTGCTATTTTTCTTCGTTCTCTGAACCTTGCACCACCACCTAGTCGCCGTCAGCCCCCTCCACCGTTCCACCCGCCATGCGCAGCGGAAGCACCACCCCACCTCCCTCTTCCTACTCAGCCTCGAGCGCCAGCCGGAGAAGCACCGTAGTGACCGCGGCGTCGTCGTTTTCAGTTCGGGCGTCGCCGGAGTTCGTCGAGTTCCCGTCGCCACGGTCCCCCTCGACTCCAACCAAGCACGTCTACCCCCTCCCGGTACTAACCCCGCTCCATTCCCGCTGTTTCTACGTGCGATTGCTCGCTATGTGTGCGTGCTCATCGGTGTTCCTCCTCTGTCTGCCATGAACGTATCCTTGCCCGTGTTCGTGAGCCATCTTCCTCTCTGTCGAGGGACGCACGCAGCAGACGAGCACTTGTGCGTGCCACGCCACCTTCAGCACTCAAGGCCTCGGTGCCCTATCGCTCCTACCTCCGCCCCAGGTAACCGCGTCACCACCATCCTCTCTGCCCCCGATCTGAAGCAACGACTGACGGAGAAAGCGCTGTACTTTGTTCTGCCTAAATTCAGTAAAACGTCGCGGTATTTCCTTAACTTGTCGTGCGCTGTATCTGAATCACAACAGCGAGCCACACCGCACCGGTTCTGTTCCTTCCGCGCAAGCGCGCGCTCGCGAGGTCGAATCCTCGGGGCGGCATATTTGCCCCAATTTTTGCACTGCACGCGCACGGCCCTGGGGCCACACGTCGGTGACCCCCGTGGCCACCTCAGCCTCCACCCAGCCTGCCTCACACGCCACGCTGGCTAGGCCCCGCAGGGCAGTGGCTGTGGTGTAGGTCCAGTGCGGTAACAAAAGATTAAACGCATCTGTTTTTATTTCAATTTCATTTTAAATAACAGAATAAAGCATAAAACTTCAAAAATCAATAACTTTAAATCTATAAGTCCAATAAATAAAACTTGTATATGATTTCTGTCCCAAATTTCATACTCTTTCCAAATAACTTATTTGTGTTCTGTTTTGAATTTTCCAAATACATTTAAAATTCAAATTTGAATAATTCAAATGCAATTTCTTAAATTCCATAACTAATTCTTTACTAATCCAATAAATGCAAATAAAATATGTTTTCCACACCATTTCAACTCACCTTTTCAAATATAAATTTTGTTTTCTGGTTTGAACAATTTAAATTGCCTAAACAATTTAAATCTTGTTTAATCCAATTAAAACTTGTTTAATATTGTTTAATTCATAATTAAATAGTCCTAAGTCCAATTTCAAAATGTGAAACATGTAATCCAACCAAAATTTGATGATCTATTCAAATATCAACTTTGTTATTTGTTTTGAATAATTTAATTGGTTGAAAACAACAAATACTGGTGTGTCACCTTTACTGCACCCAAAATTTCCCTAAATTACTAATAAACTTCTAAATTGCTACACCCTATTTAAATTTGATTCTTATGTTGTTATTTAGCTGTTTTCATGTTGCATGCATCATACTAAACCACTAGCACCTGTTGAATAGTTGGAAAACAAACAATCTAACCAAATTCCATGGGCTTTTCATATGCAACTCAAAATTGCATATGGGTCCAATTAAATTGTGTTATCTTGTCAAGTAGTTTATTCTGGTGCATCTATTAACATGACATGCATCATCCCATGTTTGTGCACTATGCCATGTTATTGATTGTCTACCTTTTCTGCATTGTCTGTTTGCTTCTTCTCGGATACACGGCGACGTTGAGACCGACGATACTTACGACATCCCTTCTAAGGATTTAGCTCAGTACCAGGCTACTGGGTTTTGCAGGCAAGTTATCACTCACATGAACCACTGTGTTCCTTTCAACATTGGTTACCGATACTTTCCGTTGTCTATTTCTGCTAGCCTTAGTAGTAGTTGTTTCTGTTGCGAACCTACCACATGATACCCTGAACCCTGATATTGCCTCACCTCCATACCTATAACCATTGTTTGAGCCCGTGTCTTACTAGCATGCTTAGGTTGCTTTTGCTCAAGTCTGTTACCCGTTACTTTCAGTTACTATATTTCATTATGTTCTGGGGGCTCGATGTTTAATCAATCAATCATGCTAATGTTACTATTAATAATAATTTGATGATAAGGCACCGGCAGGAGGCCCATGAGAGGTTTTGAAGCCTGCTAGTGTCGACCCTAATAGGAAAAGGGTCTTGTCTACTGATCCATGATGAGCGCACTACCCGCATTTGGGAAGCGAGTATGGGCGCCCCCCTCAACTTGACCTGATTCGCATCTCGTCCAAATCGCCTCATTTAGTTCGTGTTTTCCATTTGCCGCATGCATGTTTTTGCGAGCCCAGGCCAGGGTGGAACTTTTGTAGTCGGCATATAGGGGGACACGGTCTTAGAGTGCTATGATGGTCCATTTTCTTCTGGGCTTGATTAGCCGTGCGCCCAAGGTTCTTTGGGCTTGATGCGAAGAATGGTTGGTTGTGTAGAGTACCCCGCTTGGTGGGTTAGCTTCCCATCTGGCGGGTTATTCTTGAGTGTACGGCCAAATTGGTGCAACCCTGCAGGGATAATCTTCTCGAGAAGCCGTGTTTTCCGCGGTTATGGATTACTTGGTGAAAGTACTGGCTAACAAGTACTCAGGACAACTTAAACATAATGATCAAACATGTTACACCCCATGATTAATAACTTGACTAGTAATAGGTTGATGACATAATAATTTGATTCACCTTTAATACAACTGTGTGAGTTATCCTCGGATCGCTTCTTTGGATAAGGGGCGAGATCCAGGATGGGTTTGTTTGTAGTTATCTTTCAGTTGGTTACAATCCTCGATCTTATCTCCTTTCTGTTAGCCGGCAGTTGTAGTATGTTTCTGTAGTTGGTTAGCGCAGCCAGTTGCAGCATCTTTCATACCCCTTTTCTTCCGTTGAACCCAAGGCCTCTGTGCTTGGTGTTGACGGGTTACACTTTGGTGAACTGTGAGTCTTGCTTGCCAGTACGTTTATGTACTGACCCCTTTGGGGCTGTGGTTTACGCAGACGACGTTTCCAAGGATCTACATGGTGGCTACTACGTGGGGTATGACGATGAGACTGCTGACGAGTAGATAGCGGACCCGGGCAGGATCCGAGACTACGTGGATGGGCTCCGTCTGTTTGTTTCCGGTCTCTTAGGCCTATTTGGTTCTTGTCTGTACTCAGACATGTTGAATGCTTCCGCTGTATTGTAATGATGTATTGTTGGTGCATGTGCCCTCTGAATGATTGTATTTGCTACCTCTGCTCTAATGAGAGCTATTTGCAACTTATTTCAATCTTTTGTGTCGTAGAGATCTGTTGTGATATCACTTGTTAAACGCCGTTGACGTACCATGTGTGTATGGTTTGAAGTACGTCGACGGAAGTGCCTTTGATCTCTAGTGGATAGTTTACATCGACGATGGAATAGCAGGGCTTGTGTTGTCGCGCATAAGCGCAGGCCTACCAGGAAGCTGGGACGTGGGAGCAGTTATGCCCCATAATCCAAGCACCTGCTATCCAGTTCGTACGGTGAGTATCCCCTAGAAATCAGGGTGCGACAAGAACCATACTACTAATAAATCCAGGAGTTAGCTAGTCAGATGGAAATGATTATTTGTTCTAATTTGAACAAACTCGTCATCTATCTAGCGGGCTGATGTAGTGGATGACCATCATCATGTCCAAGTCGGGGATGTCACTATTCCTCATGGTGATCACAATAGCTCGGCCAGCCTCCATACCAACTCTTGCGGAATGGAACTGCCTCCATGCTTGAGAGTTGAGGATGACACGACCATCAGCATTATCCCTGGTGATCGGAACTGCGGTGACATGTCTTGATTCTCCACGGCGTACTCCAATGGTACCTTGCTCCATGCCAGCACTGTCCGCTACCGCCATAGGTATTTTCTAGAACACACAATTCCAAGAAAGAATAAAAGCACAATGTCACATACCGGCCACATTATAACATAAGCAACTATAGGAATAAGAAAGTGTTAAGAAATAGTACCATGACATGTCCATTGGAGATATTAGTGTTGGTGATGCGATGCACGAAAGGGAACCCGATGTAGCTATCTATCTGGGCAAGTTTCTGAAGGACACGGTCCTTCTCAAGCTCGCTAAGATTCGCTCTTTGAGCAACCACCACATGTTTCCATGGGTCCTCCTCGTCCATATCATCCTCAGTGTTCCCAATTTCCTCCTCACTCCCGCCATCCTCGCTCGCAATCCCGCCCATATACAGAATTTTGATACGAGGTTGCGGTCCTGCCATAGAGAAGTGAATGTAATCACCTCCGCTTAAATTGTAGGTGGCGATGATAGCCTGCAATTGTTCCCCGCAGAAGTAGGTCTTCCTTTTTTCTTTCTTCACTCGAAGAATGTAAATGGTCCCGTGAACATCGAAATCCACGTTATTGCCTACTAACTCGTTGAACTCTTCACGAATATTGCATGGTAGAATCTAAAAAAGAACACAAGTCTCAAGCTGGATAGTAAAACGAAAGAACACAAGTTGCAAGTTAACATAAAAAGAATTGTTAATTACCAACGAATCAACGTCACCGTCGTGGAGCTAAAGCATAAAAGAAGTCCCGGTGAATCGTCCTTGGGCACATCGGGACCGACATACTTTGCAAGCCATGTTCTATTAAATTAAGAAAGTACACATAGAGGTTAGAGGAGCATAGCTATCACAAAACAAAGACAAATGGCAGCACCTACCTATCACAAAACAAATGTAGAAAGGCTATCTACTTTACTGGAATATCCAAAAACAAAGCAACACTTGTAGGTGGATTCCTGAAATGCAGAATCATGTGACGAAACCGATGCTTTGCCAGCATTGTGAAGCCACATGGGAAACAGTTGGTATGCATTGAAACAAGTTAAAATTCTGTCATACAACCAAAATAGTAAAGCTACTGTAATCAGGCAATTTCTTATAGGAGCAATTCTGTCATACAGATTCTGCAATGAGACAGGACGTCGCAATGCCTACCGTGCCGATGACTGCTGCGCCGTGGTGGTTCTGTTCTGGCCGCTCGATCTGCTAGGGTTCGTCTTCCATGGCAGACGCACGGCCGCCGGCAGAAATCGTAAGCTACGAGACAAATCGCTCCACCGCACGTCGGGCGAAATTCTGTCATACAGATTCGTCTAATCTAGGAGCACCGCGGCCACCAGGAGCAGGCGCACATCCTCTGGATCCACAACGACGACGGGAGGGCCGGAGTGGGATGGGATGGAGGGGGGATGGGAGGGAGGGGGGCTGACCTGGATCAACAACGACGACGACGACGGAGTGGGCGACGACGGAGTGCTCGACGACCTGCTCTGCTCCTCCTCGACACTGGCGACGGTGGCGGCGTGTGGGTGCGTGTGTGGGTGCGGGTGCGGGTGATCTGGTGACCACTTACAATACAAAAGCATTGAGCTAAGCACATTGGCACCGGTTTGTGATACAAACCGGTTCTAAAGGATCTGTCCCCTGGGCCCCCCACCCTGCCGCAAATGGCCGCAAGGCCTTTAGGACCGGTTTGTGATACAAACCGGTTCTAAAGGATCTGTCCCCTGGGCCTCCCTTGCGGCCATTTGCTGCACGGAGGGGGGCCCAGGGGACAGATCCTTTAGAACCGGTTTGTATCACAAACCGGTCCTAAAGGTTTTCTCATTTTTTTGCAGCAACAGCGAGGGCTTACCCCAGGCGCAGAGGTACGTTTTTCGCCTGGGGTATGTGTTATACCTTAGGCGAACATGTTCGCTATTCGCCTGGGGTAAAGGAAGAGTGCCAGGGGGTGGTGTTGGGTGGCCCTGCCACACTTTACCCCAGTCGCTTCCGTATTTGGTTCGCCTGGGGTAAGGGACATACCGCAGGCGCATAGTTCTCTTGTTCGCCTGCGCTAAAAAGCCCAGGCGCATCTACTTTCGTGTTCGCCTGTGGTAGGATATGCTGCTATAAGAAAATCTCTAGTAGTGCATCCTCTTGATTGGATACATCCACCCATAGTTCACAGGGCCTTGGAGCAAAGCGTCGTCAGGTAAATGCACAGCCAGGTGGACCATAACATCAAAAAACGTCGGCGGGAAGATGTTTTCAAGCCTGCGCAAGATTACGGGGATTTCAGCTTTAAGACGGAGCAGAACACTTCTTTCCAACCTTTTACTGCGCAAGTCCTTGAAAAAATTTCCTAGGTCACCTATCACCCGATAGACATCGTCTTTCAATAATCCCTGCAGCCCAGCAAGTAATGTTCTCTGCAACAACAGGATGTGGCAATCATGGGTTTTAAATCCCGAGATCTTGCGTGTTTGTACGTTGACACACTTGGACATGTTGGAACAAAAACCATCTGGATATGTACAGTCAAATAGAAACTTGCATAGTTGTGTATTCTCATCTTTGTTTTGGGTATAGCTTCCATATGTCATTACACATTTATATTTCTTCGGGTCCACGTTCGGGGGCATTACCGGTGGATCCAGCTGTAAATTTTTTCTAATGCCAAGGGTATGAAGATCCTTCCTGGCATTGACGGTGTCCTTATTCTTCCCTTCCAGTTCAAGGATGGTGCCAAGGATGTTGTCTAAGAAGTTCTTTTCTATGTGCATCACGTCGAAATTATGCCAAAGTTTCAACTTTGGCCAGTAATGCAAGTCCCACCAACCAAGCCTACGCTTCCAGATCGGTGTAGTTTCTCCACGCTTCCTCTTCTTGCTGATGCTCTAGGGACCAATTCCTGGTTTTAGATGTCTAGCCTTCTCCAGCTCAGCTTCTAACTCTTTATCAGTAAATGATTCTGGCCGCTCGTCCTTGACGAAATTTTTAGCTCGAAGGTCTGTCTTTCCCCGCCACAAGTGGTCATGGGGGAGGAAACGATGGTGCCCAATGTAGCACAATTTGTTGGTTATGGGCATTGATAGAGGATCTTTGTCACAATGCAAACTCCTCTGGTGAGATATGGCAAACACAGGCCACATGCTGTAGCTTGTGCTCATGGTTCCATAGGGATTGAATCCATCAGAGGCAATGCGGAGCCTTACGTTTCTAGGATCGCCCGAAAATGTTTTGAATTCATCGTCGAAAGCCTTCCACGCTGCACCATCAGCCGTATGAGTCAATATGTCCTTTTCAGGCTTCCTCTTTAACGTATGCCACTTCATGTTCTCCGCTGTTTTCCTTGAAGCAAACAATCTCTTTAGCCTCGGTGCCAAAGGAAAATAACGCAACACTTTAACAACAGATCTCTTTCTCTCCGGATACTTCCACCTTGATGCTTGACACTCTGGGCAGTTGTCCTTATCAGTATAATCCCCTCTGAAAAGTATGCAGTTGTTTGGGTACACGTGTATGCTGTCATATGAAAGACCCATCTCCTTCATATAAGATTTTGCTTCTCTATATGATTTGGGCAGTGTATTGCCGTACGGAAGTGCCTTGGCAAATATACGCATCCAAGCATCAAAAACAGCGTTGCTGACCCGGTAATATGATTTGTGATGAAGTAGCTTTATCATTGATGCCAGCCTACCGACGTGTTTATTTCCCGGGTAAAGCGGGCGCTCTGACTCTGCCAACAATTTTTCAAATACTTTATCATACCCACCTTCGACTTTAGTTTCTGTTCCTTCATGGGATGTTGCTCCTGTGAGGTCTTTCAACATTGCTTCCATTTCATCGGCTTCTCTATCTGCCTCATCTTTGTCATCCATATCCATATTATGATTCCCATGACCGGTATTATCATCCTCATCAACACCATTGCCATCATTATGTGGAGGATCTTCAATAATCACGACATCACTTGTATCTCCATGATGTATCCACCAAAGGTAGGTACTAAAAAAATTGTGGATCTGTAAGTGCTGGGTCATCACTCCAAAATGCTGCATCTTCATATTTAGGCACCTCGTGCATGGGTATCGAACACGACAATTATCGCCGTTTCTCTCCTTGACTAAGCTTAAGGACTCTTTGATTCCATCAACATATGGAGGGGTCCATGGTCTATGAATTGAAATCCAACGCCTATCCATATGTTAAAGAGATAAACAAGCTATTATTGGATTTGTCTGAAAGGGGGTACTCATTGTTTACAACAGGCTACTCAATTTGCAGCACAAACTAATCAAGTTTAACGAACATCAAATCACTAACCATGAACAAACTAATAACAAACCATGAGCAAACTAGTAAATTGGCAGAACAATTAACAGTTCTAGGTATTCTTACTTTCTTAGCAAGTAGCACAAGGATGGGAGGGTTCTTTACCTTGGCTTGTGGAAGCGGCCGGAAGGGGAGCCCCAACTAGTCGAACAGTACAGGCGTGCGCGGGGAATGCGACCGGAAGGGGAGCATCGGCGACGTAAGCCGTGGAGGGCGGGCGAGGAGACGGCGGCCGCGGAGGGGGGCGGTGGTGGGGGCGGCAGGATGAGCCTCTGGAGGCTTGCACATCCCTAGAAAAAGGACGGAAGGGGTGAGATCCATGGAGAGCACCGTACACCGCCGCCGCCGCCACAACCAAGGGTGGAGAGAACTGGACCTAGTTTCCGAACCTGATTTTGGTCTGAGAAGTGATGGGTCCCACATGCCATCCCCTCTAGCTTCGCATGCTGGCAAGGCGGCAACGAGATTTTCGTGGGTTCTCCACGTGTTCCCTTTGCCCCCATGTGTCTGCCACAAGTTGATTTTTGTTGGACTTTATTCTCCACTTCAGCTAATAGCCGAACAGACGCGGAGAGAGAGCACTCTGTCCCCTTCCAGTGAGAGAAAATGCCCGCCGTTTTTCTCCACGGGGAGATAACCGCCGCCACCGCCGCCGTTATTCTTCACAAGCCACGAGGTTCTTCAATTTCCCTTCTCCTTTCTTTTTCCTCCGCGCGTATGGCGAGCGCGAGGAGAGTGAATCTCACATTTTCACGTGCATGCATGCAGCGGTACGTGTGTCCGAATCTGCCGCTGGGGTCATCATCAGCGATGATGCAAAGGGTCAGCAAAACACCGGCGACGACGTTCTTCACCATCGGTAAGCACCCTCTTCATCGGCGGTCATCATCGGTTGGAATCTGTTTGGGTTTTTTTGCCGGCCATGGCGGATGAACAGTACAAGTAGTACTACTACCTCCGTTCCATAAACTAGCTTGCTAGAAAGGCTTACCAGAACAGAGGGGATTACTAATTAGTACTAGTATTTTGCAGGGGTTTCTGCCAATAGTGTTGATTTAGTACTAAAATTGTACTCCATCTCGATTTATTAGTCACTTTTCAAAAACCAAATAATATCAAGAGTTAGGCATAATTAGCATTAATGATCTTCTAGAGACCCTCCCACCCACTTCCTCTCCCCAATCTGCATGCAATTTAGCCAATGCTCCATTTAACTAAGCCAATGCATGCTCTTACTATTAAGCATTGTTGGTCTTTTCTAATTAATTGCCGAATTTAGGAGTGATTATCTTTACCAATCGTCACTTGCCTAGGTAGTATTTATGCAGATAATTAGTGATGTTATTTGTGTAGATGTATCATGGATTCTGTTCTAATTAATACGCTTGTTTTTTGTGTTTAAAAATCAGGAATGTCTTAAAACCTATGTGAGTTTTGTTCTCATGAACCTGACATGTGTCTCGCCGGCAGTGAACTGCCATTATTGAATTTTAGAGTGATGATGAGGGTGTCTACAGAATTTTGTCATCAAGCGGCAGTAAGTATCCTTGACACTACAATGATTTTGTTCCTGAGCTTTTGATTTGTTGACGAATATATGTGTGTTTATTCTATGAAATTTTATATATGTGTACTATGTAGGATCTGCCTTGTTCTTTCCATAAGCGTATAGAGCAATTTGCTGTTGGTCCACATAAGACATGGATTGTCTGCAATGTCAATGAATAACACTTCTACGTGGAACGTGGGCCTGGAATGACTTATATATGCGGACCATATTGGACAGCATTTTGTCAAGCTTATGACGTTCAACCAAACGATCTTGTGAGGTTTGATTATGATGATCTATTCGGTATGTTTGACGTTCGAGTAACTAATGCAAACAATGAGGTCAAAGCTTGGGTTCTAGACCGTGGTATGTAATTGCGCGTTGGCTTGTTTTCCTTAGACATTAATTTACTAGCTAGTTAATATATATGTTTCAAACTTTCCAAGATGGCCTTGGTTATGTAATTGCACATTCACGTGTTTTTGCATTTGCGATCAGAGTGTCGTCCTATATCATAGCATCTTGCAAGATGACACTACAAAAGAGCCTATTTGAGTACCCATGTGAGGTCAGTGGTTCTGAAATGAATGCGATAACCTGGGATTTTTACAAGCAGAATAAGATGGACCTGAAAAATGGGGAGCACATTATAGTCTCTTAGTTCTTTGTGCACAGGGTGCAGGATCAAGAATAACTTAATGAGTTGGTTAGTTAATTACATGATCATTCTTTTCCTGCTTAATTTGAAAAAAAATGTCATTTAGCTATATATGCATTTCTGATATCAGTCTTAAATGTAATTGCTCAGGATGTCCCTTTGAAATGCATAAATGGGTATATACTTCCAAGAGACGGGCAATCTCGCATATGCATGAAAGCTGGTGGGGACAACGAAATGTTGGGTTCATATCACATTGATGAAGAAGAAGAACCTTATTACTTCAAGTTCACTGAGGGCTGGTCTGAATTCGTTGTTCAATCGCGATTGCAAATAGATGATCTCATCGTCATACATGTAAGGTGACGAAGGACTATATCAGGCTGGTCATAGAGGTGGTCAGTGACAATGCGGACGGCGACGTCGAATCACAGGAGGACGATGGGGGCAGTGAACTTGGCAGTGTAGTTGGTGAGAACTTCTAAGTAATTTTAGAGAATGATAACAAACTTGTGTTGTTGTTTTATCAGCTAGTTTGGTGGTCAGAACTTGTGTTAAATTGTTTAATTAATTAGCATGTATATTCCTCGTGTATAGATATAGTAGTACCAGAAATGATGTTGTTTGTTGTCCTACCAAAACTATCTCATACAACCTTATAGTAGTACCAGAAATGTTGTCTTTTCTTGTCCTACCAAACTATCTCATGAGAACTGTTGTTGCAAACTATCTCCTTTGTAGTGATTACTTTCAAACGTAGTCCAAATATTCCTGAGCATTCTGAAGAAACAAATTATTGAGATAAACTATAAAATTAGTAAACACAACTTAAACATAGTTCGACACAAATTGTGATAAACTTGCCAGTGAACACACAACAGGTCTTAAACTGAAAGAAATGGATAGCGGGTAACCCGGGACAAGCCCATACACGCTCACGCAGGAGTAATGGAGCTCTGGGAGGAACGCCTCTTTCTTGGCCAGTTCGAGTTCCCTGCGGAGGAGAACAATTTCCTGTCTTTCAGCTCAATCTTCTTTTCAAAGAATGAGACTGTGCTCAGTATATCGACGTTTTGCATCAGCTTCTCATTCAGCTCACGACATATTTCCGACGCAGCCCTTTTTGCCTCCTGATAGCAGGCAATAGCTGCTTTAGCCTTGCGACCATTCTCCCTACACAACTCATCCAGATTCTTTAACTCCTCGTCCAGTTCTGCCAAATGGGTCTTGAGCGAATCGACGATGCCCACCGGCCCCAACAACGAAGGCAATCCGGCGCGAACACTGGAACCACTGGCGCTGCACGAAGGGGAACCATATGTTGAAATAAATCCAAAGGAATTTAAAAGGTGGAATCGAAATGAAGGAAGAAGAACTATTGAAACAAATCATATTGAAACAAATACCTTGTTGCAGCAGAAGACGACATCGTCGGTGGCGACGAGCAGAAAGGCACGGACGAGCGGCAGAGGGACAACTGGTTTCGCTTCGAGGAGAAGAACTGCTGTTTTCTGGGGAAGAAATGCATGAACGAGCGGAGGGATAAGAAAATTCTAAATAGAGCGGGGTGGGGGAAGAGGGAGAAGACGAGGAACCCACGCGAGGCTTGCAACTGCACGCACGCAGCGGATTCTCTGACCGGACTTTTCCTTGACTTTGAGTCATTGACAGCTGGACCACACGTCTAATGGGAGGCATGCACGACAAACGCATGCAAGCAAGCTGCGTGCGGAGTTGGTTTCTTTCTAATTTAACTCGTGGGAGCCTCTCCTTGGAAGTTTTTCTATGTTCAAAAAACAAATTTTGCCAAGAACGCAAACTATATGTGAACGGAGGGGAGTACTTCAATATATGCTTCGGTCACGAACTTCAACATTGGATGGCAGTACACACTTATTCTTAATTAAACTGAAATAAAATCATAAGACAAATACTACCTGGGACAAGCCCCAAACACGCTCACGCAGGAGCAAATCGATTTAGATCTGGTCGGGCTCCCCTGCTTCCTTAGCCACCACTTCGATCTCGCCGCGGATGAGATCAACTTCCTGGTCTTGCATCTGAATCTTATTCCAGAGTTGTACCATCTTCCTACCCAAGTCATGGTGGACCGGAAGAATCTCAGCCAAGGTGGTAGCAGCCTTCAAAGCTCTCTGCTTCTGCTCCAGCTCGAGTGCATAATATTTCATCTCCCGCTTGGCATTCGCTATGTCCTAGTTCCGGATTTCGATATGCCCTATGGTGACCTTGGAATCTAGAACCTGCCTCGAAAGGAAAGTGTGGTCAAGGACTGAACCAGGTTTCTCAATGGAACAACCGACCCTGTAGGAACTTTTGTAAGAAGATGCATGAAAAATCCAAAAGGTGGAATCAAGAATGAATGTTTGTACGTTGAAACAAATACCCGGCTGCTAGGGAATCCTCGGTCCTCCTCTTCTAACACGCATAGGAGATCGGTGAAGACGACATCGTTGGTGAGAAACAGAGGAGGAAGCGAACTGATTTCGGCGTGGGGAACGAGAGGGCGAAGAAGAGATAAAATGCTGGCGTGTGAAAGTGGCGATATTAACTCCGTTGCAACTGCACTGCTGACACGCGTGTGGAAGTGGAGACGGCAAACTGCATTCACTCCTCCCACGCGTGGGATTAGCCCACCTTTTCAGCATGTACTATACTCCCTCCGTCCCAAAATAGGATGCCTATAGTTTTTGGTTAAAGTAAAACTTATTAAACTTTAACCAACTATATAGAAAAATATATCAACTTGTACAATACCAAATCCACATGATACCAAAATATATTTCATGGTGGTTCTAACTATACTAATTTGATATTATAAATATCGACCATTTTTTCTATATAGTTGGTCAAACTATGAAAAGTTTGACTTTTAGTAAAAACTATAGGCATCCTATTTTGGGATAGAGGGAGTACGTTGTATTGGCAGCGTGGCACGTTCAAGTTGTGTTGGCATGTAGGCACACTCGAGGGGTACGTACATGGACGACATTCAAAAGAACAACACATGGTATGCCAAGGGGCTAGGGTTTTTCCGGAGAGGGGCTCCGGAGCATCTGGATGCCACCACAGCACATGGTATGCGATATCATGTGTGTTATAGTTTGGAATGGGTCTTGTATGCCAAATATTCACTCTCTCTCTGTGTTAGGGATTCACCGGCGTCGGATTCTCTCTAGCGGGTTCCATGACTACTTAGAGCCCGAAACTCCCGGATCTGACAGAACGAGTGAAATCTTGCCAAGAGGTTGGCCCTACCATTAACTTGGGTGTTCCTTGGGCCTAATATAAAACAACCAAACAATTTGTTCCACCTTACTACCCCCTTCCGGCTCACGTATAGGGGCCAGAACGGCAGTTCCGTCTTTTTCCCCAAGGGGCTATGGTTTCTCCGAAGAGGGGCTCCGAGCGTCTGAATGCCAGCACATGGTATGCCATACCATGTGTGATATGGAATTTGGCAAGTGTCTTGGATGACCAAGATTCCCTCATTCTCTTTGTTAGGGCTTCATCGACGTCGGGTTCTCTCTGGAGGGTTACAGGACTACTTACAGTCGAAACTCCCGGATCTGGCGGGACGGGGGAAATCTTGCCAAGAGGTGGACCCTACCATTTACTTTGGTGTTCCTTGGACCTAACCTAACACAACCAAGAAATCGGTTCCACTTTGCTACCCCCTTCCGGCTCATGTACGCGGAGAGGCTAGAACGCCGGTTCTGTCTTTTTCCCCAACGGGGCTAGGGTTTCCCCGGAGAGGGACTCCGGAGTGTATGAATGCCACCACATCACGTGGTATGTCATACCATATATGTTAGAGTGTGTAATGGGTCTTCGATTCCAAATATTCCCTCACTCTCTTTGTTAGGGCTTCACCAGCGTCGGATTCTCTCTAGCGGGTTCCACGACTACTTAGAGCCCAAACTCCCGGATCTGACAGAACGGGGGAAATCTTGCCAAGAGGTTAGCCCTACCATTTACTTGGGTGTTCCTTGGGCCTAATATATCACAAACAAGCAACTGGTTCCACTGTTCTACCCCCTTCCAGCTCACGTAGAGGGGCCAGAACGGCAGTTCCGTCTTTTTCCCCAAGGGGCTAATTAAGGTTTCTCCGAAGAGGGGCTCTGGATCGTCTGAATGCCACCACAGCACATGGTATTCCATACCATGTGTGTTTCCATACCATGTGTGATATAGAGTGTGGCAAGTGTCTTGGATGACCAAGATTCCCTCACTGTCTGTGTTAGGGCTTCACCGGCGTCGGATTCTCTCACGTAGGTTCCAAGACTACTTAGAGTCGAAACTCCTGGATCTTGCAGAACGGGGGGGGGGGGGAATCTTGCCAAGATGTGGGCCCTAACATTGTATTTGGTGTTCCTTGGACCTAACCTAACACAACCAATCAATCGGTTCAACTTTGCTACCCACTTCCAGCTCATGTACGCGGAGAGGCTAGAACGGTGGTTCCGTCTTTTTCCCCAATGGGGCTAGGGTTTCCCCGGAGAGGGACTCAGAGCGCATGAATGCCACCACAACACATGGTATGCCATACCATATGTTTTGTAGTGTGGCATGTGTCTTGGATGCCAACCATTCCCTCACTCTCTATGTTAGGGCTTCACCGGCGTCAGATTCTCTCTAGCGGGTTCCACGACTACTTAGAGCCCGAAACTCCCGGATCTGACAAAACGGGGGAAATATTGCCAAGAGATTGGCCCTAACATTGAATTTGGTGTTCATTGGGCCTAATATAACACAACAAAACAATTGTTTCCACCTTTGTACCCCCGTTCCGTTTCACGTAGAGGGGCCAGAATGGCAGTTCGTCTATTTCCCCAAGTGGCTATGGTTTCTCCGAAGAGGGCCTCCAGAGCGTCTGAATGCCAGCACATGGTATGTCATACCATGTGTGTTGCCATACCATGTGTGATATATGGTGTGGCAAATGTCTTGGTTGACCAATATTCCCTCACTCTCTTTGTTAGGGCTTCATCGGCGTCGGATTCTCTCTGGCAGGTTCTAGGACTACTCACAGCCGAACTCCCGGATCTGGCGAAACGGGGTAAATCTTTCAAAGAGTTAGGCCCTACCATTGACTTTGGTGTTCCTATCACCAAACCTAACACAACCAAGCAATCGGTTCCACTTTTCTACCCCCTTCCGGCTCATGTACGTGGAGAGGCCAGAACGGCGGTTTCGTTTTTTCCCCAACAGGGCTAGGGTTTCCCTGGAGAGGGACTCCGGAGCGTATGAATGCCACCACAACACATGGTATGTCATAAAATATGTGTTAGAGTGTGGCACGGGTCTTGGATGACAAACATTCCCTCACTCTCTGTGTTATGGCTTCACTGGTGTCGGATTCTCTCTAGTGGGTTCCACGACTACTTAGAGCCTGAAACTCCTGGATCTGACAGAAGGGGGGAAGTCTTGCCAAGAGGTTGTACCTACCATTGACTTGGGTGTTACTTGGTCCTAATATAACACAACCAAGCAAATGGTTCCACCTTGCTACCCCCTTCCGGCTCACATAGAGGGGCCAGAACGACAGTTCCGTCTTTTTCCCCAAGGGGCTATGGTTTCTCCGAAGAGGGGCTCCGGAGCATCTGAATGCCAGCACATGGTATGTCATACCACGTGTGTTACAATACCATGTGTTATATTAAGTGTGGAAAGTGTCTTGGATGACCAAGATTCCCTCATTCTCTTTGTTAGCGCTTCATCGGGGTCGGGGTCTCTCAGGCGGGTTCCATGACTACTTAGAGCCGAAACTCCCGGATCTAGCAGAAAGGGGGAAATCTTGCCAAGAGGTGGCCCCCACCATTGACTTTTGTGTTCCTTGGACCCAACCTAACATAACCAAGTAATCGGTTCCACTTTGCTACCCCTATTCCGGTTCATGTACGCGGAGAGGCTCGAACGACGGTTCCGTCTTTTTCCCCAACGGGGCTAGGGTTTCCCCGGAGAGGGACTCTGGAGCGTATGAATGCCACCACAGCATATGGTATGCCATACCATATGTTTTAGATTGTGGCATGGGTCTTGGATACCAAACATTGCCTCACTCTCTGTGTTACGGCTTCACCGGCGTTGGATTCTCTCTTGCGGGTTCCACGACTACTTAGAGCCCGAAACTCCAGGATCTGACAGAACGGGGGAAATCTTGCCAAGAGTAGGCCCTACCATCTAATTGGGTGTTACTTGGTCCTAATATAACACAACAGGGAAAAAGTTTCCACCTTTCTAACCCCTTCCGGCTCACATAGATGGGCCAGAACGGCAGTTCCGTCTTTTTCCCCAAGGGGCTATGGTTTCTACGAAGAGGGCTCCGGAGCGTCTGAATGCCAGCACATGGAATGCCATACCATGTGTGTTTCAATAAAATGTGTGATATGGAGTGTGGAAAGTGTCTTTGATTACCAATGTTCTCTCATTCTCTTTGTTAGGGCTTCATCGGCATCGGGTTCTCTATGGTGGTTTCAAGGACTACTTAGAGCCGAAACTCCCGGATCTGGCGGAACGGGGGAAATCTTGCCAAGTGGTGGCCCCTACCATTTACTTTGGTGTTCCTTGGACCTAACCTAACACAACCAAGCAATGGGTTCCACTTTGTTACCCCCTTCCGGCTAATATACGCGGAGAGGCTAGAACGGCGGTTCCGTCTTTTTCCCCAACGGGGCTAGGGTTTCCCCGGAGAGGGACTCCAGAGCGTATGAATGCCACTGCAGCACATGGTATGCCATACCATATGTGTTAGAGTGTGGCATGGGTCTTGTATGCCAAAAATTACCTCACTCTCTGTGTTAGGGCTTCACCGGCGTCGGACTCTCTCTAGTAGGTTCCATGACTACTTAGAGCCCGAAACTCCCGGATCTGACAGTACGAGGGAAATCTTGCTAAGATGTTGGCCCTAACATTGACTTGGGTGTTACTTGGGCCTAATATAACACAACCAAGCAATTGGTTCCACCTTTCTACCCCCTTCCGGCTCACGTAGAGGGGCCAGAACGGCAGTTCCGTCTTTTTCCCCAAGGGGATACGGTTTCTCCGAAGAGGGGCTCCAGAGCGTCTGAATGCCAGCACATGGTACGCCATACCATGTGTATTTCCATACCATGTGCGATATGGAGTGTGGAAAGTGTCTTGGATGACCAATATTTCCTCATTCTCTTTGTTAGGGCTTCATCGGCGTCGGGTTCTCTCTGGCGGGTTCCAGGACTACTTAGAGCTGAAACTCCCGGATCTAGCGGAACGGGGGAAATCTTTCCAAGAGGTGGCCCCTACCATTGACTTTGGTGTTCCTTGTACCTAACCTAACACAACCAAGCAATCGGTTCCACTTTTCTACCCCTTTTCGGCTCATGTACGCGGAGAGGCTAGAACGGCGGTTCCGTCTTTTTCCCCAGCGCGGCTAGGGTTTCCCCGGAGAGGGACTCAGGAGCGTATGAATGCCACCACAGGACATGGTATTCCATGCCAAATGTGTTATAGTGTGGAATTATTCTTGGATTCCAAATATTCCCTCACTCTCGATGTTAGGGCTTCACCAGCGTCAGATTCTCTCTGTCGGTTTCCACAACTACTTAGAGCCCGAAACTCCCAGATCTGACAGAACGGGGGAAATCTTGCCAACAGGTTGTCCCTAACATTGACTTGGGTGTACCCTGGGCCTAATATAATACAACCAAGCAATTGGTTCCACCTTGCTACCCCCTTTCCTCTCACGTAGAGGGGCCAGAACGGCAGTTCCGTCTTTTTCCCCAAGGGGCTATGGTTTCTCCCAAGAGGGGCCCCGGAGCGTCTGAATGCCATACCATGTGTGTTTCCATACCATGTGTGATATTTATTGTGGAAAGTGTCTTGGATGACCAAGATTCCCTCATTCTCTTTGTTAGGGCTTCATCGGCGGGTTCCAAGACTACTTAGAGCCGAAACTCCCGGATCTGGCGGAATGGGGGAAATATTTCCAAGAGGTGGCCCATAACATTGACTTTGGTGTTCCTTGGACCTAACCTAACACAACCAAGCAATCGGTTCAACTTTTCTACTCCCTTACGGCTCATGTACGCGGAGAGCTTTGAACGGCGGTTCCGTCTTTTTCCCCAACGGGGCTAGGGTTTCCTCGGAGAAGGACTCCGGAGCGTATGAATGACACCAAAGGACATGGTATTCCATACCATATGTGTTAGAGTGTGTCATGGTTCTTGGATGCCAAACATTCCCTAACTCTCTGTGTTAGGGCTTCACCGGCGTCGGATTCTCTCTAGCGGGTTCCATGACTACTTAGAGCCCGAAACTCCCGGATCTGACAGAACGGGGGAAATCTTGCCAAGATGTTGGCCCTACCATTGACTTGGGTGTTACTTGGGCATAATATAACACAACCAAGAAATTTGTTCCACCTTGCTACCCCCTTCCGGCTCACGTAGAGGGGCCCATTCGACAGTTCTGTCTTTTTCCCCAAGCGTCTATGGTTTCTCCAAAGAGGGGCTCCAGAGCGTCTAAATGCCAGCACATGGTATGCCATACCATGTGTGTTTCCATAACATGTGTTATATGGAGTGTGTAAAGTGTCTTGGATGACCAAGATTCCCTCATTCTCTTTGCTAGGGCTTCATCGGTGTCGGGTTCTCTCTAGCGGGTTCCCGGAATACTTAGAGCCGAAACTCCCGGATCTGGCGGAACGGGGGAAATCTTCCCAAGAGGTGGCCCCTACCATTGACTTTGGTGTTCCTTGGACCTAAACTAACACAAACAAGCAACCCCTTCCACTTTGCTACCCCCTTCCGGCTCATGTACGCGGAGAGGCTAGAACGGCGGTTCCGACTTTTTCCCCAACGGGGCTAGGGTTTCCCCGAAGAGGGACTCCGGAGCGTATGAATGCCACCAAAGCACATGGTATGGCATAACATACATGTTACAGTGTGGCATGGTTCTTGGATTCCAAATATTCCCTCACTCTCTGTGTTAGGTCTTCACCGGCGTCGGATTCTCTCTGTCGGGTTCCACGACTACTTAGAGCCTAAAACTCCCGGATCTCAGAGAACGGTGGAAATCTGTCCAAGAGGTTGGCCCTACCATTTACTTAGGTGTTTCTTGGGCCTAATATAACACAACCAAGGAATTAGTTCCACCTTGCTACCCCCTTTCGTCTCATGTAGAGGGGCCAGAACGGTAGTTCCGTCTTTTTCCCCAAGGGGCTATGGTTTCTCCGAAGAGGGCTCCGAAGCGTCTGAATGCCAGCACATGGTATTCCATACAATGTGTGTTGCGATACCATGTGTGATATTGAGTGTGGAAAGTGTCTTGGATGACCAAGATTCCCTCATTCTCTTTGTTAGGGATTCATCGACGTCGGGTTCTCTCTGGCGGGTTCCAGTACTTAGAGCCGAAACTCCCGGATCTGGCGGAATGGGGGAAATATTGCCAAGAGGTGTCCCCTACCATTGACTTTGGTGTTCCTTGGAACTAACCTAACACAACCAAGCAATCGGTTCCACTTTTCTACCCCCTTCCCTCATGTACGCGGAGAGGCTAGAACGGCGATTCCGTCTTTTTCCCCAACGGGGCTAGGGTTTCCCCGGAGAGGGACTCCGGAGCGTATGAATGCCACCACAGCACATGGTATGTAATACCATATTTATTATAGTGTGGCATGGGTCTTGGATTCCAAATATTCCCTCACTCTCTGTGTTAGGGCTTCACCAGCGTCAGATTCTCTCTAGCGGGTTCCACGACTACTTAGAGCCCGAAACTCCCGGATCTGACAAAACGGGGGAAATATTGCCAAGAGGTTGGCCCTACCATTTACTTGGGTGTTCTTTGGGCCAAATATGAAACAACCAAACAATTTTTTCCACCTTGCTACCCCCTTCCGGCTCACGTAGAGGGGCCAGAACGGCAGTTTCGTGTTTTTCCCCGAGGGGCTATGGTTTTTCCGAAGAGGGGCCCCGGAGCGTCTAAATGCCAGGACATGGTATTCCATACCATGTGTGTTGCCATACCATGTGTGATATGGAGTGTGGAAAGTGTCTTGGAGGACCAAGATTCCCTCATTCTCTTTGTTAGGTCTTCATCGACGTCAGGTTCTAGTTCTACTTAGAGCCGAAACTCCCGGATCTGGTGGAACGGGGGAAATCTTGCGAAGAGTTGGCCCTACCATTGAATTGGGTGTTACTTGGTCCTAGTATAACACAACCAATAAATTTGTTCCACCTTTCTAACCCCTTCCGGCTCACGTAGATGGGCCAGTTGTTGTTTTTGTTGTTTTCCTATTTCAGAAAAGTTCTTACGGAAATATTCTCAGAAAGGGCTGAAAATCCACGGAGATCGTTTTTTACCCGGAACGAAGGAGTACAAAAAATAGCCGGAGAGGAGCCAGGGGGCTCCAGGGGTGCCAAGCGTGGCCCTACTCTAGGCCGCGCTTGGTGGGCCCCGAGGCACCATGGACACTGCCTCTCGTCGCCCCTTCGCCTATAAATTGCCTTTAACCCTAAAAACGTCGGGGACGAAGTTATTTTCCATGAAACATAAAAAGAGGCGTCGTCACCTCGAAAGGGCAATCTAGGGCTTCTCCTTCCCTGTTTTGGCACCGTACTGGAGAGGGGAATTGTTATCGGAGGCCTCTACATCACCATGATCCCCTCCGGACAGAGGCGTGAGTAGTTCATCTCAGGACTACGGGTCCATAGTAGTAGCTAGATGGTTGTTCTCTCACCTATGGCTCCATGTTTAGAGTCTCGTGAGCTGCCTCACATGATCGAGACCACCGTTATGTAATTGTGCATGTTGTGTTTGCTAGGATCCGATGAACCATGGCATTATGATTATTTTTTCCATGTCAATCTGAGATGCTTCACTTATATTCGTAGAGAGTTTTAATCTTGTCTTGAAATGCTCTCCGATGTTTATGATTACCTTGGCCATGTAGATGTTTTCACCTCCAAGAGAGGGTTTATATGCTAGATGTTAGGTTCATGTCTCTCTTACATCTGTGCTCGAGTAACAGAAACGTGACGGATGGGGGACATGTTGTTGCTACTAGGGATAAAAGAGCGATGCTCTTGTCTACGGACGAGGACCAATGCTTACATTATATATTATTCCTAATGCATTTTTTTTGTTGCACGTAAAACAATCACTTCGTTGCTGCAACTTAATACCAGAGAAATTTGCTGGATAGCTTTCTTGAGGTGGACTTTTAGATATGGATGCATGCTGGATAGCGGTCAATATGCCTTGACGTAATGCCTACAATGTTAGAACCTGTGAACTATATCTCGTCAAAATAGTATTGTTATACGTTCATGTTTGTCAATTGCCCAGCTGTAATTTGTCCATCCAGCATGTTTGTTTTCTATGGAGAGACACCACTAGTGAACATATGGCCCCCGGTCATATTTTCCTTATAATTGCAACCTTATTTTAAGCAATTCCATAATTGTTTCCTTGTTGTTCCGTTTTAACTTTTATTGCGTTTCAAGACTATATATGTCTCTAATTTTCAGCAAGAATGGAAGATTGACAACCTTTCGGAAAGTCGGGGCAAGAGATAGTTTGTGTTTGTGTGCAGGTTCTACGCGTGTTGACGCGCCAGACAACAAGCAACCTTCTCCAACACTACGAAGTCCTAGTGGTTCGATAAATCCTGGTTCCTTAATTGGGGGAAATTTTCCGCTGGACTAGATCATACCTTCCGCTTGGGGTCTCCCAACGAGCGTGTGATCACGTCAGCATCAGCCATCTCCCGATTAGACCTAGCTGTAATCTCTCTCTCTCTCTCTCTCTCTCTCTCTCTCTCTCTCTTTTCATGTGTTGGGATCTCTCCACCTCAATTGTGAACTTGTAGTGATTAGCCCAGGACGGCGAAGCGCTGCAGAACTTTGACGGACGTATGTGTGCGAACTCTCAAAGGGGTAACACGTGAGACCCTCGCTCTGCTGGATCCAGAAGGCACGATACGGGGAGACGGCAACAGTCCCAACGCTAGGATTAGCCGCGGGAATCTTCATCAGACATCACCGACATTGTCATCGACACTTGTTCTGCGCTTCGTGTCGATAACGATCAGATCTATCCTCACTCGTACCTTCATAGTAGATCACGTGTGTTACGTAGGACGGAAAATTAAAAATTCTTCTACGTGACCCAATAGTGATGAGGTGCGTTTGCGGATTATCTCGAGGCTTTGTGTAGAATTGAGTGTTTCTTGACTTCTAGATCGAGGGGATTCGCATGGTGCGACATCTTTGTTGCTTGCATAACATCCTGATATGGTTGGGCTCCGTGGGCGCGCCTCAACGATGATGATCTTCCTTGTGCGCTCTAGCACCGACAATGTCGGTTCATGGTCGACGAGTCTGGCTAGAGCTCTCTGCAATGAGGTGGTAGTCGGCACTAGCGTGCTCCGTTGTCGGTGTTGGCCCTTGATGAACAGTACGGCAAGCGACAACGACCTTGTTGCGGATCGCAGAAGCCATATAGAGGTCTTTGTTAGGGTCATCTCTCTAGATCCGGTGGTTGACTTCGACGAGGAGTTGGAAGCTATGGACAGCGGCTTGATTTTTTTTTGATAAAGGGCTTTATTACTTAAAAAGTTCAAGCATTACACCCGGCCTCTACATCGTAAAATGCACACAAACGAAATCCGAAACTGAAAATAAACAGGGCGACAATACTACAAAACATCCTGTGACGCCCCGAGATCGGGCACTATGCAGATTTCAGCATTCCCGCCAAAATCCACATAATAACCGATTCCAGGTTGCCACTTGTGATAACATTACAACAGTTCACGAATAATCCACAACAACAGAAAAGATATATACAAGAGGACTCAAACGAGTCAAGGATACAACTGATACAAAACAAAGATCCAAATAATAGCGGAAGAAACAACATAGCGTCCGACTACGGACAAGATACAAATTGGACTAAGAGTCCTGAAGATAACCGAGAGCGTCCAATCCCTGCCCAGGCCAAGCCGGAGGGATTCCCAAGCTAACGTCGTCAGACTTCAAACCTGTTGACTGCAATGTTGAATATGCAGCCACGAAAAAGGATTCGTGGGTCAGTACGGTTAAGTACTGGCAAGTGGATAAACCATACTCACAAGTTACCGGCGTAACCAGTCATCACAAGATACAAATACTGTGGGTTCAACGGAAAGGAAGGGATTATTGCAAATAAGCGACAGCGGGCTGCACTAAACAACTACAGAGACTCACTACAACATCCGGCTAAAAGAGGGGGATAAGATAGCGTATCGGAACCAACTACAACTACTCACCAAACAAACCCATCCAATGTTACCCCCTACTAAGGAAGCAACCCAAGGATACTCACACTGTTGGATTAAGGATGGATCAAGTTATTGTGTCAATAAGACTATTACTAGTCAAGTTATCATTAGTTAGGTGTAAGTTGTTCTGAGTACTTGTTAGCCAGTACTTTCACCAAGTTAACCATAACCGCGGAAAACACGGCTTCTCGAGAAGATTTAACCCTGCAGGGGTGCACCAATTTGGCCGTACACGTAAGAATAACCCGCCAGACGGGGGATCAACCCACCAAGCGAGGTACTCAACACAACCCAACTCTTCTTCGCATCAAGCCCAAAGCACCACGTGCTGTGCGTGCGCGGCTAATCGAGCCCCACGAAGAAAAGGGGACCCTCATAGCACTGGAAGACCACGCCGCCCTAAATGCCGACTACAAAAGTTCCACCCTGGCGCCAAGGGTTCGTACCTGCATATGCGTGCATCAAATGGAAAGCCCGAACTAAGTGTGGTGATTTGGACGAGATGCGAATCGAATCAAGTTGAGGGGGGCGCCCATACTCGCTTCCCACATGCGGTTAGTGCGCTCATCATGGATCAGTAGACAAGACCCTTTTCCTAATTAGGGTCGACACTAGCAGGCCTCAAAGCCACGCCGGGCCTCCTGCCGGTGCCTTATCATCAAATTATTATTACCCAAAACATTAACATGTTGTTGATTGAATTGAAACCCAACTATCAAACTAAACAGGTGATAAGACGGACAACAGAACTTGAGCGCAAACAACACTAAGCATGCAACTACGACACGAGGGCCAACAAGGTAAACAAACAACAGTTAATAGGAAGTGGAAGGAAAGGCTATATCATGGCTGCAAGGTAAACATACAATAGGATCGAGACACAAGCATTGAATCAACAGGCTAGAATAAGAACAACGGAAAGAATCGGTAACAAGTGATGAAAGGCAGCCATTGGGCAGCAAGTGAGTATACTTGCCTGGAATCCAGCAAGTAGAGGTACATCCACAGAACTTGTCGTTGCTCACATCATCTCAACGTCCTATCCGGGAAGAAGCAATGAACCTCGAACAAACACCGGATGCAACAATTACTACTACGGCAAAAGATCCAGCATGATCAAGATATGGATGCATGACAATTTAATGGATGCATAGAAATAAACTAGTTGACATGATAACATGTTTAAATGGACCCATATGCAATTTGAGTTGCATATGAAAAGCCCATGAATTAAGGTTGAAATAGTTGTTTTACAACTAACCAATAGGTGAAAGTGGATTAGCATGATGCATGGATGATGAAAACAGAAAAATAACAACAATAGAAACAATTGGAATTAAGGTGTACCAATTTTGGAATTTTAGTTATTAAGTTAAGGAATTTTGGTTCCTTAAAGGCGTCACACAAGCATTTGGTATTTTCATCAAGTTAAATTGTTCAAAACAGATAACAAAGTTCATATTTGATTAGAACACAAAATTTTAGGTGGATTACATGTTTCAAATATTGAAAAAGGAATTAAGATGAATTATTTATGGATTAAACAAGTTAAACAAGATTTAAATAAATTAAATTCAAGTATGAATATTATTTGAATTTCACTTGTTCAAAACATAAATTCAAATTCATATTTGAAGAGGTAATGTTTTTCTGGTTTGAAAACATATTTTATAAGTTCAAAATTAATTTAATTTGAGCAAGTTATGAATTTAGCAAATTTAAATGATTTAAACAAGGTTTAAATTATTCAAGCAATTTTAATTATCCAAAACATGAACCAAAATTTATATTTGAAAAGGTGGTTCAAAATGGCATGGAAAACATATTTCATTTGTGTGATTTGAATTAAGTTTGAAATAGTTATGCAATTAATCAAATTTTAAATGAATTGTTTAAATTTGAATTTTGAAACAATTTGAAATGTTCAAAACAGAAATCAACTGACTTAAACAGGTAGAGAAGTGAATTTGGTTTGGAAAACATGTTTTGAGTATTTAAGTTGGAGCAACCATTTGAAAGTTATTAATTATGCCATTTAATTTGTCATTTTTAAGGATTATTAAATAACCTTAATTTTAATTGCCCAAATTGGAAAACAAAGTTGATAAACAGAAAGTACACTGAATTTTGACTGAAAAACATATTTTACATTTTCAATTTGGAGTTTATTTGCAATTTCTAGGTGTGGTTGAAGTTCAGGGACTGATTTGTGAATTACAGGGATTGGGGTGTGAAGAAAGGTGGAGGCAAGGGCTTAACTGCAAAAACCGCACCCAAAAAAACAGGGCTGCACCGAGCCACAGTGACCCTGGGCCGCTGCCAAGCGGGCCCAGGCCACGCTGGCGCACACGGGGCGCGGGTGGAAGGTGATGTGGCCTCGAGGGTCACTGACCCGTGGGTCCTACCCCCCGCGCGCGATTAAAAGGAGGAAAAGGGCCTTGCGGCCGTGGGGGATCGATCCCGCGGTCTGCCTCACGCGCGCTGTGGTGCCAAGCCACTGCGTTGTCGTTTCGTTTGGTGATAGCAACGGATACAGAAACAAGAAAAGGTTAACATCGCGTGTAACTGAATTTCAACAGCAAAAATTCAGACATACAGAAGCAGGGGATCATCGACGGCAGCGCTGCTGCGATCGCTGATGGGGGGGCTGTGCGGGCAGCGAGGTGCTGGTGGGCTTGATGGTGTGTGCGTGCCTCGTGATTGTGTGTGCAAGGGAACAGAGGGGAGGAGGAGCAGAGGGCTCACTGCGGTTGGTGTCGAGGAAGGCTGTCGACGTGCAGCGGCGGACGACGGTGGAGGAAAACATCGACGGCGTCGTCGACTCGGGCACCCTCCCGTCTCCACGCCTTCACCAAACACGACGAGGACCTCACCCTGGTCCCATTCCAATCGCCAGCTCGGACTGAGGGGTGCTTGGCGACAGCGAGCGGCCAGGGCCTGACGGCGAGCTCGGGTGATTGTAGAGAAAAGAAATTCAGAGAGGGAGGGAGGTGGAAGAGAGGAAATTTGGCGGCGCCGATGGCTGGAGAGGGAGGGGGCTTAGGGTCTAGGGTGAGCAGCGGGGTAGGCTAGGTTTTATGGGGAGTGGAGCTTGGTACGGCAGGCAATCGGAGGGGGGGAGCGATGATCATGTGGTGCTGCGTGGTTCGTACCACCGTGACGTAAGGAGGAAGAAGAGGCAGTGGGCTTTGGGTAGTGGGCTGAAGGAAGAAAAGATGGGCTGGCTGCCTCTCTCCTTTTCTTTTGGATTTTTTTCCTTTTCTCTTTTTTTTGTAAGGAATGAAAGAGAGAGAGAGAGGTGAATAGAAAGGTTTGGGGTTTTAATTTTATTAATTGGCAAACATCAATTCAAAGCAATTGTGAATATTAAGTCCAAATATTGAAAAAATGATTGGAGTTTTAAGTTGATATTTGAAATTCCATTGTATTTCATAAGGAGTTGATTTTTAACCAATTTTATTCAATGACTCAACAATTATGAAAACATTTGTTGAATTTAATTGTTTGCAAAACTTTAATGTTTAAACCACAATTGGATCATGCCCATTAAGAAGGAATTGATTTGAAATTTAATTTTCCATTAGGGTGTTTGATAAAAA
Organism: Alopecurus myosuroides; assembly: GCA_028641055.1. Classification (NCBI taxonomy): domain Eukaryota; kingdom Viridiplantae; phylum Streptophyta; class Magnoliopsida; order Poales; family Poaceae; genus Alopecurus; species Alopecurus myosuroides. The sequence continues at coordinate 313,412,719 of CM054058.1, read as the reverse complement.
GGAATTTTTAGTGAGTAAGCAATTTAAATAACTTCAAACTATTGAAAACAATTTGAGATGCTTAGTTGGCAATTTTTGAATTGGAAAATTTGGACATGTGTGAAAGTTTAAAGTGGTTTGAATTTTGAGTTGTTTTGAAAACAGAATGCAATGCTTATGTGATGCATGTGATGCAAGCAAAAGAAAACAAACAACTTTCTACTTAGGGTAACACCCCGGGTGTTACACATCCGCTGTAGACTGTCGATGCTATGGAGTCGCTATCCGTAGATCAAGCGGCCATCCATGTGGGATAAAAATATCCATCGCCTCCCCTCGCTGTAATGTGGACCACGAAGCCAGAATACCTGTGCTCCTGAATAGAACCTGCATACGAGAAAAGTTTTTATCATTGAAAATCTTGTCATTTCTACGTAGCCAGAGCGACCAAATACCGGCAAGCTCTACTACCCTAATAATAGTCTTAAATGATGAAGAGGATGGTTGTGCAGTGGCGGCGGTTGCACATCCTAGGTCCTAGGACTGTAGAAAAAGGGTAGCGGCAACACATGTGTGGCTTCGATGGTGTAGTTACTTGAGCACCCAGTCTCGAGCTCCGGGGTGAAAGCCTATGTCTCCAAGTTGGTTATACATGGCAATGATAGTGTTTCTACATCGTTACCTTGTTGAAGGCGGTGCTCGGATATGGTTGGACGAGTTCATCAGGGTGAAAACCTAGATTCTGGTCGTGGGTGGTTGGATCTGGTGACGGTGTTGCTTGAGTGTCACTCTCTTCCCGAAGGTGTTGCTGTTCAAAGAACATCATCGTGTGTGTGATGTCATAAGATGGCAAGTGCTGATATGGTCGTTGCTGTAGTTTGCCGATTGTGGATCAGATTACTTTGGGTATTTCTTTTTTCCTCCCCTACATAGCTTTGGTCTTTTATGACTTTGGTAATTGCTTACGGTCTTTTGTGTGCGTGAGTTGGTGTTGGTTGTGTGCATCTTAACTATGCAGGGGCTCGGTGGTGTACTCATTATGTTTGTATTCTCTTGATGCTACATTCCGAGGCAATAAAATCCCTTTATCGGGGAAAAAATGTGGAATGCTTGTTAAGTGTTATGCGGTGCTGCAGTAAACTTGATTCTGAGTGTGCATGTGCTCTAGCTTTACCTCTCAAATCCAGAGCTCAGTGGGATCGCCGCGTTAGAGAATTCAGATATCCTGCTGAAGTTTTTGTCAGCTCAACATGGTGCTGCCAAACTCTGGTTGGCTGTCAAGCATTGCACTTTCTTCTAGCTAGGCACAAACTCATTGTCCCTGTAGAAAGATGAGATTGGCGGAATATGATGTATGTATTATTGAGCCTCATGGGCGAGTATATATTGGGGGTACAAACTTGGAGGGCAAGAAGCCTCGTAGAGATAGAGTAGGAGATTGATACAAATCCTAAACTACCAAAGATACGTACACCTAATATATCTCTAACATCCCCCCGCAGTCGTAGCGGCAGCGTTGCGAACAACAGGAGCGTCGCGGACGGTCAGACTGGAGAGAAACCAAAGTAGAATCCAGTTGGCTGACGTCGTGGACGGTGTCACGGCGCTGGAGCTTGGAGCGTAGAGGAAGCTTATGAGAGCTCAAGGCGAGATGATAACCCTTTGTGCCGAGGTCGAGGTAGCCGAGAGCGTAGGGTGGTGTAGCCGTGGTTGAGGTAGCCGTGCGAGGATGGTGTAGCCGTGGTCGAAGTAGCCGTGCGAGGATCGCCGAGGTCGATGTCGAGTCGGGGTAGCCGGTGTCGAGGTAGTCGCCGTGGAGCCGCGGGGCGCAAGGAGGCGCCAAGTTAGACATGGGCGCAGTGGTGTTGAAGTAGTGGTGCGCCGGGAAGAAGACGGTATGGACGAGGCGTCGCGCCGGGTTTGCCAAGCCCGTGGACGCGTCGTGGACGAAGGCACGCGTCAGTGTTGCCAGCACCGGGCATGCGTAGAAGGACGAAGTCGATGTTGACGAGGCGTCGCACCAGGCTTGCCGGGCCCGAGGACACGTCGTGGACGAAGGCAAGCGTCGGTGTTGCCAGCACCGGGCATGCGTAGACGGGAACTAGCACAAACTGTACACCATGTCGGAGGGACCAGCAGAGAAGGACTCGACGACGATTGCGGCGCCAGTCGGCGTGGGGGTAGAAGGTTCCGATGTCAACCACGGTTGTCGGAGTAGGGGAAGTGCTCGAGGAAGATGACGGCGACGCTGGCGGTAAGCTCGTGCTGGACGTAGACGAAGAGGTGGACGGCGATGTAGTCGGCGGAACCAAAGGCAGCCCGTGGGGGGCCAGGTCGGTCGCCGATAAGAGCGACGCGGCGGCGGTAGCTCGCGAAGGGCCACGGCGGTCACGTGTAGAAGCGCGGCGGCGATGCTCGTAGTAGGCGAAGAAGAACCCAACAGCTCGAAAAAGACCACGCGCGGACGGTGCCGTTCCCGCGCCTAGGGAGGCGGCGCGGCGCATACCACGAACAGGTCAACGCGCGGGGACGGCGGAGTGGACCGCATGTCGTGGCGCTCCGGCTCGAAGGAGTGACGCAGCGGCGACGCGCGTGTCAGGGCGACGGCAGGGAAGACCTCCGGGCAGCGGCGTGAACCGCGTGTGCAGCGGCGCTACAACCCAAAGGGGCGACGCAGCGGCAGCGCACCGTCGGTGAACCACGGGAACAACTCGGGGCGGCGGCGGGGACCGCGTGCTGCGGCGCTACGGCCCGGAGAGGCAGCGCAGCGGCGACGCACGGGGTGATGCAGCCGCGGTGAGAACCACGGGGCGGCGGCGCTGCGGCCCGATGGGGCGACGCAGCGGCAGCCTGTTTGCTCGACCGGTGACAGACGCACACTCAGGGACGGTCTTCACGGGAACCTGCGGAGGCGCACGCAGACGATTGTACGGGTCGGCCGCGCAGCCTGGATGGAACGGATCACGGGCGGGCGGGTGATCAATCCGCTTGCTCGCGATGTGGAGGATGCGCCGCTCAGCACGATGATGATGACGTAAGGCTGGGTGGTGGAGGCCGAGCGGCGAATGCAGCGCCGTGCTTGAGCGGCCAAGGCAGCTCTGTGCGTGAGGCAGCCACGGTGAAGGCGGGGTAGTGGAGGAGTCCCGATCGGAGCAGGGGCGATGACGACCGACACAAAGCGACGGGCGGGTAGACGCGCGGAAGGCGGCCCGTTAAGGCCGCCGCATCGCGCAAAGCCGCCGAGGCGGCGAAGAGGCCACATGGACAATGGCCGTTACGGCCGCCGCGTGGCGTGTGACGCCGCCGTGTCGGTGAAGAGGCCGATAGTCGCGCCGGTGTCGGTGTAGAGGCGCGTGAGGATCGACGGTGGCTGCGGGCGACGCAAACCGATCTTGAATCGGAAAACAAAAAAAAAAACGCCGGCCAAGCGACCGGCTGAGAGAAAGACGCTCTAGGGCAACCGATCCACGGGACCGGCAGACGAACCCTAGGTACGGTCGGCGCGGCCCCCGGCGACGATCATAGATCCGTCCCGGGGGCGGCGCGAGGCGGAAGCGGCGGCGGCGGCTAGGGTTAGATCGTGTTTAGGCTGATACCATGTAGAAAGATGAGATTGGCGGAATATGATGGATGTATTATTGAGCCTCATGGACGAGTATATATTGGGGGTACAAACTTGGAGGGCAAGAAGCCTCGTAGAGATAGAGTAGGAGATTGATACAAATCCTAAACTACCAAAGATACGTACACCTAATATATCTCTAACAGTCCCTTAACATGATTTTCTGCATACAACTCCACGCTAACTCCAACAATCAACGTTTGCTATGTCAGAGTTGAGAATGTGGTTTGTAGAATGCCATGAAAGGTGAGCGTGCCCTCGAGATCCCCGATGATCCGCGCGATCCGCACCTCGAGTCCCCTCTGCACGTCCCGCAGCAGCGCCCCCACGACATCCATGAACCTCCCCGTGTCAACGCCATCACCTCCGTCGCCAATGCCACCACCGCCGGCGGCCAGGGCAGCGCGGGCGAGAGTGGTGGCGATCCTGGACTGCATCTCCAGCAGCTTCTGGCCCGTGGCCACCATGTAGCGCTGTAGCTGGAAGGTCTCCTCCAGGAACCGCGCCAGCGCCACGTTCTGCTCCCTGCCACCCTCTCGCCGCCTTCCCGCGCTCCTCTTGCTCTCCTCCTACACCATCCATCAACCGCTTCTCTTGTTAAGTACTGTACATAACTGGAAACAATGAGGAAAACACAGAGGCATCATGACCATTACCATTCTGGTGCAGAGGTCTTGGATTTTGTCCTCGAGTGACTGGTACCGCTTGACGTGCTTGCTCACGAAGGAGATCATCAGCTGGTAGCTCCTCGGGTGCTGCCTGCTTCCGCTGCCACCACTGGCCTCGCTGCTCAGAGTTGCTTCCTCGCCTCCTTCAGCGGCAGAAGCAGCAGCAAGCTTCTCCAGCACGAGCTGCTGCTGCTTCAGCCTCTTGATCTTGTAGGAGACCGCGAGAGCGTGGATGTCCACCCTAAAAGCAGAGGGCTTATGCTCTGGAGCTTCGTCAGAACTGGCGGGTCGCGCGCGCTTGTTGCCCGGATCGGTGTAGGCTTCCTTCTCTTCCTCGATCTCACAACGGTATGAGTGAACCGTCTTGTCGATTGATCTCCTTGCCGCGGCGGACGTGTCATTGATCGGAACAGGGAAATTGTATGCCTCCAAATCTGATGTTCTGCGATCATCCAGCGGAACTGACTCGCTCAGCTCGACCATCTTTGCAGGATCATGACCAGTGTAGGTAATGATCTCATTTCCTTGTGGACAGGCTTCTCCGGAATCTGTTGTTTGGATCTTTATCGGCGAACACGGGATGCAATGCTCCGAAGAATCTTGTCTGCCCTGGTAGTCGGCGACGGTAGGAGAAAAGGACTCCGACTCGAACGCCACGAGCTTCTCCTTGAGCGACGTCTCCCTGTCCAGAAGCAGCGCTTCTATCCCGGCACCGTTGTGCTCCTGCTGTGACAGCCTCCCCTCCAGCTCCTGGATCCGACACCGGAGCCGTGCCGCCTCGACGTCCATGCTCACCGCACGCCACCGGAACGCCTCCAGCTTCTCGTCCTTGAGCCGGAGCTGCTCCGTGAAGGCCTCCAGCTCCGCGCTGTGCCGCTGCCTGATCATGGTCGTGTACTTCCCGGTCTCCATGTGGAACCACTCCTGCAGGTCCTTGTACTCCTCCACAACTACGTTCCCAACAAATGAATCACAAATCAAACCAGGCAAGATGATACTGTACAACACAAGGATTTTATGGTGTTCACTGATAGTACAGTTAGAAGACAAGTAATTTTAATCCTCTACTGAATTCAATCAGATTTACTACTCGATGCTCAAATCATCAAGCACAGTGGTAAATACTTCTGAAGAAAAAACGAGTCTGGGACATACCGGGCGTGTCGTCTAGTACATTGCTGGGATAGCGATCAACGCATTCGACAGCGGTCAGCTCCTTCGTCACCGGCGTCAGCCGGCCTTTCTTTCCCTCCTCCACATGGTCAACGAACAGTATCTTGGTGTCAGCAGCGTCGGGGGCCATTTTATCGGAGCACCCCATGTGGTCCACCGCGGCGCAGGCGCACCGCTGCGCCGACGACTTGGAGGATCCCCTCCGGTGACGGGACTCCCACATCTTCCGCCACCGCTCCGCCTCCAGCTCCGCCTGCTTACGCCTGGCCTTGCACATCTTTACCTCCCGCACCAACATCTCCCTGTCCTCCATGTCGATCTTGGACTTGCGCAGCATTGCAGACAGGATCTTGTCCTTGTGCTCCGCGTCCCGCCGCAAACGCGCCGCCTCCACGGAGAGCCCCGCGGCCGTCGCCACGGCCTCGTCCCGGCGCTCCAGCGCGGCCTTGAGCTCCGCGTCCGCCAAATCTGCGCGGCGCGCAGCGCGGGCCAGCTCGGCCTCCAGCTGCCTGTGCGCCGAAGCAAGCTCCACGAACGACGCCTTGTGCCTCTTCATGTCGGCGGCGTGCTCTTGCGCTTCCTTCCTTGCGCGCTCTCGCAGCTCCTCCGCCGCCTGCTCCGATGTCGTCAGCCTCTCCTGGGCATCCTCGCGCCTCCTGGTCTCCTGCTCCGTGGCCTCGTCCTTGAGAGCCGCGGCGCACTGCTGGTCCTCCAGCTGCCGCCTCAGCGCCGCCGTGGCCTCGTCGTGCTTGATCTCGCGAGCGCGAGCCGCGGCGACGACAGCCTGGACCTGCCGTCGCAGCGACTTCCGCTCCGCGAACCACCGCTGCTCGTGCGCCGCGAAGATGCCCGCCACCTTCTCGTTGGCCCTGGCATCCTCCGCCCTTCTCCGCCGGAGCTCCTCGACCTGGAGCTCCAGGTCGCCGATCTTCCCCTGCAGAGTGAGCTCTCTCGCGCGCGACCACCGGCACTGCCGCTGCCTCGCTCCAAGATCGCAGCCGCCGGCATCCCGGCTCGGTGCGAGGCAGCGCAGGGTGGCAAGGGCGCAAGAAAGACCGAAGTAGACGGCGGCTTGGTGCTGCTGCAGCGCAGTCCCGGAAAGCGAGGGCGGCGCGCCAGCCACCATGGCTCTGCCGCACTTCCCCTGCCGTTCTTGCCTCATAATGCTGGGTAGAGTAGCAGTGGCAGTGTGTAATACAATCAATACAGCACTAAGCTAACGAGCGTAGGGTTGAATCCTTGTCACAGCTAGTATATATGAAAACGATTTGGCTGGCTGCCCAGTGTGCAGAGGGAGCGTGATTAACTGCCGGTGCCATCATCGGCCGGCATGATTGGCGAATGGGGAGAGATTAGGAAGAAGGGATGGGGCCAGTTGCAGTTGCAATTTCCTTGGGTGCCAATACATGAGTTGGAGCAGAGAATGAAAAGGATGGCATGAGAAAGCTGTCCCCGGTACGGGCGGCCAGGCAGTCAGTCAATGAGTGAGTGCAGAGAGTGATTCCAAATGGAGGCGGATGGAATGTATGTGAGCTTAACTCTTGCATGTCTAGTGGATAACAGCAAGAAATACTTTTTCTTTGTTGCTTATCATGTGCGCCACATAACTTGACTACTTGTACAGTAGTATTGTTTTGCTATCAGGAATGGATCATCTTATTCAATTAAGATGTCTTACTTTTTTTTTTTGATAAAGGGCTTTATTACTCAAATAGTTTAAGCATTACACCCGGCCTCTGCATCATGAGATGCACACAGCCGAAATCCGAAACTGAAGAGCGACAAAGCTACAAAACATCCGCTGTAGTCTGTCGATGCTATGGAGCCGCAATCCGTAGATCAAGCGGCCATCCATGTGGGATAAAAATATCCCTCGCCACCTGCTCCAGTCGTGCACATGCCTCCGTAAAAAGTCCTCGTAACTCCCATCGCTGTAATGTGGACCACGAACGGAGAATACCTGTGCTCCTGAATAGAACCTGCATGCGAGAAAAGTTTTTATCATTGAAAATCTTGTCATTTCTACATAGCCAGAGCGACCAAATAACGGCAAGCGCTCCTACCCTAATAATAGTCTTAAATCGTTTATCAACCCCATTTAACCAATTGCCGAATATATTCGCAACGGAAGTAGGTTGATATAGATTAGAAGCCATTTGGATAGCGGACCATATAGAACGCGCAAATGTGCAGTCAAAGAATAAGTGTTTAATTGTCTCATCATGAGAACAAGAAACACACTTAGAACTCCCATGCCAATTCCGCCTGACAAGATTATCTTTTGTTAGTATGACTCCCTTACGAAGGTACCACGCGAAGATCTTAATCTTCAGCGATACCTTCATACGCCATACATTTTTGAAAATATCGACGGGCATATCCGATTGAATCAGAGCCCTGTACATGGAGTCCACCGAGAACAAACCATTCTTAGTGATCTTCCAACGAAATTCATCAGTGCCTGGTGAAAGATTAACCATCGTTAATCTATCAACCAAGTTTTGCCAAGACGCAAGTCGAGGCCCGAACAAATCTCGTCTGAACGTAACATTAGGAGGTGATGTTTGCATGACCGTAGCCAGCGTAGCCTCCTTATGTCGCGCTATCGTGTACAAGGCCGGATACTGTTCTCTGAGTGTGGTATTACCTAACCACTTATCCTCCCAGAACCGTATCTGCGATCCATCCTTAATCTTAAATACCCCATAGCGAAAAAACTTAGTTTTGTTCGCCATGAGTCCAGCCCAAAAGTGTGAATCACCTGGTTTCCACATAACCTGTGACATTGCTTTCGAGCCTATGTATTTACGTTTCAGGAGGGTCTGCCACACGCCATCTTCGGTCAGCAGTTTAAAAATCCATTTACCAAGTAGGGCTGAATTCTTGACTTGCAGGTCATGAATACCGAGCCCTCCCTGATCACGTGGACGACAAACTACATCCCATCTGGCCAATCGATATTTCTTTTTCTCATTGTCACCCTGCCAAAAGAATCTTGATCGGAAATAGTCCAATTTTTTTAAGACTCCTTTAGGTAACTGGAAAAATGATATCATATACAGTATCATATTAGTAATGACTGAATTAATGAGTACCAATCGTCCACCGAGTGACAACAATTTTCCTTTCCAACTCGCTAGCCTTTTCTGCAAACGCTCTTCGACTTGAACCCATTCTGCATTAGTCAATCTCCTATAATGTATTGGTATTCCCAAATACTTAATAGGAAACTGACCTTGCTCGCAACCGAATAGCTCGGTGTACTGTGCAACTACATCTTGTGCCTCGCCAAAGCAAAACAATTCGCTTTTATGGAAATTGATTTTTAATCCGGATAATCGCTCGAACGCTGAAAGAATTAATTTCAGATTCGCCGCTTTCTCCAAATCGTGTTCCATAAAGATAATTGTATCATCTGCATAATGAAGGATAGATAATCCCCCATCAACTAGATGTGGGATTACTCCCTCAATTAGGCCATTTTCCTTGGCTCGTTCAATCATGATTGCTAACATATCTGCCACAATATTAAACAATACGGGCGATAGCGGATCACCTTGTCTCAAGCCTTTCTTAGTTTGAAAGTAGCGGCCGACATCATCATTGACTTTGATAGCCACGCTACCTCCAACTACGAAACTGCGAACTAGAGTACACCACTCCTCTGAAAATCCTTTCATTCTCAGAGTCTGCTGTAGAAACTCCCAATTCACTTTATCATAGGCCTTTTCAAAGTCTATTTTAAGAATTACCCCATTAAGCTTTTTCGTGTGCAACTCATGTACGGTTTCGTGTAAAGTCACGACCCCATCTAGGATATTCCTACCCTGCATAAAAGCAGTCTGTGTAGGTTTTACCACATGATCTGCCACTGAATTTAGCCTAATAGTTGTAACCTTTGTAAAGATTTTGAAACTAACGTTAAGAAGGCAGATTGGTCGATACTGTTGTATCCTTTCTGCGTTCAAAACCTTAGGTAACAAAACGATTTCCCCAAAATTAAGGCGATACAACTCCAGATGTCCATTCTGTAAGCAATCGAACATCTCTATGAGATCATGTTTAATGTCTTCCCAGAAATGCTGATAGACTCTGCCGGACAACCATCTGGACCAGGTGCCTTATTATGTTCCATTTGGAATATAGCCTTCTTTATCTCCTCTTCAGAGAAGGGAGCATTAAGAAAAGTGTTTTCTTCCATCGAAACTTGGGGAATATCATCTGTGCGACTCTCATCCATGGTAATATTACCAACTTCTGGAGCCCCAAACAGATCTTTATAGAATTTTGTGATATAGGCCTTGAGAAACTCTTGTCCCTCAACGATACCTTCATCCTGATGGAGACTTTGAATCCGTTTTTTCCTATGTCTGCCATTGGCAACATTATGGAAATACCGAGTATTCGAGTCTCCTTCGAGAATGAATTGAGCTTTTGATCTCTGGTACCATTTGAGTTCCTCCTCCCGCAACATTTGTGCTACTTTCGCATTGGATTGACTTTTAAGTTCAACCTCTTGCGAAGATAACAACCTAGTTTCTGCGAGTCGGTCTAACTCATCAATAATGGAACAGAGACGCTCTTTCTCCTTCTTAAGCATACCGGTCGTATGTCTCGCCCAACCACGGAGATATTTACGCACATTGCGCATTTTATTATTCCATCTCCGTATTGGGTTCTCACCTAAGACCGGTTTGTGCCAGACCTTCTTTACTTGTTCATCAAAACCATCTCGCAAAAACCAACCTAGTTCGAATTTGAACTGTGTCTGTCCTTTTGGTCTTGATGTGCCAGTTGAAAGAAGAAGGGGAGCATGGTCCGATAGAGACTCAATACGTTCTAGAGCACGTACCGTTACCAACGGGAATTGATCTTCCCAATCGGTGCTCATTAATACGCGATCTAGCTTTTCGTATGTAGGCTCCGGCAGACTATTTGCCCAGGTGAACTGTCGTCCAGACATGTATACCTCTCTCAAATCCAAGCTATCAATGACAGCATTGAACAAGAAAGGCCAATGGCCATCAAACCGTCCCCGGCTTTTCTCATATGGAAACCTTAGCATATTAAAATCTCCACCAATTAAAATTGGATGTGGATTATTATTAGCCAAGTTAACCAACTCACGGAGAAAAGCCTCCTTAAACTCTTCCTGGGCAGCACCATACATAGCGACCAAGCTCCATACGAAATTGTCGGCGCGGTTACGGAGGTGTAATTTAATATGAAAATCACCATCCGACCTTGCTAACACATCAAAGGAGTCAGTTTTAACGCCTAGTAAAATGCCACCCGATCTACCGCGAGGTGGGATAGAGTGCCAAGTAAAGTCGATACCCCCTGATAGGCGGTTCAGAACACTCACTTGAAAATCTCTCCTCCTTGTCTCGGAGATAGCCAGAAGCTCCAAATCGTGATCCCTGACGTACTGTGCAATATTCAAGTGTTTAGCCAAGTCTCCAAGACCTCTGCTATTAGTGAATAAGCCATTCATCGGGAAACAATTGAATTTTTTGGCGGTCTCGCGGTGTTACGCGGTGAGTTTTTCCTCTTTTGTTTAGCGGTTTTGGATTTCCGGCCGGAAGCATATAGATCACACAAAGATCCAAGTCCGTCCTCGTCCAATCCCACCTCAGTCACTTCCCCCACTAGATGTGATAAAAGTTGTCCATCCGAAGAGGCATACGCTGAATCATCATCCATGTGAGGTATGTCCACCATGGGAGAAGCACACGGATTGACCGGCGGCTTTACCGTTAACCGGTCATATTCCATATGCTTCAGCACATTAGTTGACAACGTGATCTCTTTATCATGCTTCCCTAACGAAACACCAACCACACCTAGGCTAGAGGATAACTTGGTATTTGAAAAAGAAAGAAATGAAGTTTGATTAGAGCCCGTACCCTGTGGCGGTGAAGAGAACAAAGCCGCCTTCCGGCGCATAGCTTTGGACAGCGCGTCCTCGTCCGTCGATGAAGCCCCGTCCGCTGCGACGAGATGACGAGCGCTCCTCCTCAGCCCTCCTTTGGGCTGCCCATGCAACTCCACAGTAGGCGCCACGGCGGAGGGGGGTAGTGACGATGGAGATACCCCCCCGGCCACCATGTCTTTGCCTGCCGTGACCGGAACCACAAGGTCGATGTCGCCTCCAGAAGTGGGTGACGGAGTCACCGATGTCAACGCTGTCCCCCGGTGCACCGTTCGTGTCACGGCGGACACTAACGGTCGCCTCGAAGAGCTTGTCGACCCATTCCACACCGAAGACGGAGACCTCGTCCCCGGCCCAACTACTCCAGGCGTGGCACCTAGCTCCATGCTGCCACGTCCGGACTCCGCCCGCGCGCCTCCGCCCTTGGATACCGCCTGGGCAGCAGGCTGCTGAAGATCGACCCGTCCGCTGCCAGCCAGGCCGCTAGGCGAGCGGGCCTGCAGCGTGCTGGCTCCGATGCGATGCGCCAGGGCGACGGGTAGTAAAGTCCCGCCCGGCCCATCAGCCGTTGGGCTGGCAACACTGGCCGCAGGCCAAGCCGGCGAGTGGGCCGACCCCAGCTGGGCACCGCCGCTCGCAGCAGCCGCCTGGGCGTCGAATAGCCGCTCGTCGCCCGGCCCAGCGGACAGCCGCCGTCCTCCGCTGGAGCTCGCCTGCGCAGCGGGAAGCTGAGTGCCGCCTGCACCCTGCGCCCCACCACTAGTCTCCTCACCCGACTGTACCCACTCCGAGATAATCTTGGCGGAAACACCACCCGAGGACTGCAAAGAGCGCACTATTTCCTTCCCTCGAGGAGTGACAGGAGACATATTAATTGGCGTTAGTGCATAATTTTTAAGTAACTCCAACGCCTGCGTATGAACCTGATCAGCACCATCAGCAGAGGGCGGGTCAATAGCCATGTTCGCTGTCCCCTTGGCGTCACCATCTACCACGGCAGAGTCATGAACACCAGAATCACGAATCCCTCTAGAAGAAGACTCCGACGGCACCTTCCTATCCCACACATAAGGAACGAAGTCTGCTTCGGGCACAAAATCCTCCGGCTCTGGTCGGAAAGTGAAACTAAACCCTTGCAGACGTAAGACACCATCTGTGCTAGTAAAGGGGCCCACCTCATCCACTTTGTTGAACACCTCATCATCCGACAGCGCCAGCCTCAAGCGAACAATACCTCTACGACGTAGAGCCAAGAGGTCCACATCCAGGGTAATACCGATGAGAGAACCAACCGCCCACAGACCGAGGAAGTGTCGCAACGGGTTTGGTACCCCCTCCACATGCACCCACGTCTGATAGAACTCAAGCTTAGGCTCAACATCCTCTGCCTTCCATCTGCTGAAAACAAGCCTAGTGGACTGAGACGGAATCCCGAAGTCCATCCCATCAAACCTCACCAGCTCAGACTCCGATGGAAACACCACCTTAAAGCAATTATCCCCGCTCGGTAGCGCCTCCCACTTCCACCGGGGAGTGGAACTCATGCGAGCAACTGTCATCTCAACCTGTTTCGCCGTGGCGGCAGTGCCCACCACCGTAACCAGCGCAACCGGTCCACCAGACACATCCACCTCCTGGAACAAGCTATCGGGAAACTGAGAGAACATGGTGTGAAGGCTGCCGATCCCGCCAAGAGACACCGTCGGCTTAGGCAGCCGGAGAGTAGGGCACTTCTTCATAGGATGCTTCTTGGTGTCGCACACATAACAATAACGATCAATCGGACAATCCCGTGTTGCATGTGTGTCGACGTCGCACTTCCAGCACCGAGTCTTCTTAACAACCGGAGCCGCGGCAACATCAACCCCCACGGGTCCAGCGGCGACTAGCGCCTGCTGTTCAACCACAGGGACTGGGAATGCTACAGCTACCTCTTGAGAACTCCCAGGAACCGCTGCTGCCGGAGCAACCTTCTTCTTCTTGTTCTTCCGCCGCACCGCACCCCCTGCCGCCACCGTACCAACCGCAAAACCCCCACCCGCTGCCGCCGCTGCCGCGGGAGGAGCCGCACCTGCCGCCGCCGCTTGCATACCAACCGGCTGCATCGTCGCCACAGGCGCCGCAACCGTCGCCGGCACCGCGCCCATCCCCGGAGCCACCGGCGCCGCATGCACCATAGGAGGAGGTACCGGCCTAGGGACGCCCCCCTGCAGTACCGGTGCGAAGGCCGGGGGCCCCGCCATGGGCCTGCCCGCGCCGGCCACGGCCCCGCGCCCCGTTCCGCGCCCACGGCCAGCAGGTGCCGGCGCCGGAGGCCTCAGCCCGGGAGGACCACCAGGGCGCCGAGGAGCCGCCATGCACGAGCTCGAGGGGGGCGAGAGGAGTGCTTGGACGAAGGAGCGCCGGTCTTGGGATCGCGGACGGGACAGCAAAGTCGACGGCTCCTGCGATGGCGAACGCACCAGCGCAGTCGAGGCGATCGAGATCGGAACCGTAGCGATGTCTGCTTTCGCCCAGAGGTACGTGAACGCGTCCTTTAGGTAGGCCCAAGGTTTTGTGGGCCCGCGGGCCCCAGTAGCCAGCGCATCGGGGCGAACTACGTTATCCTCGGCAATCAGCGCTGATCGCGGATCGTACCCCGCTTCCTCCGCACCTGCCTTCGTATGCGAGCTCACTGTCGCTCCAACGTAATCCGCCGGGAAGAAGTCCCCAAGGCATGGTGCCGGGGTGACCCGAGGCCGCGGGATCGGCCCCCTCCACCCAACGCGCACCGTTGGCAGCCGCACACGGTGACTAGGCTTGCTCGATGAAGAACCCGGAGACGAGGAAGACGACGCCGTCGGAGAAGACGACGAAGATGCCGCAACAGAACTTGAATCCTCGATCCGCGCGCCTCGCTCCTTCTCCCAAAACCTGGACTCCTTCGTTGGGAAGCCAGCGTTGCCCCAAAACGCCGCCTCCCTCTCCGCATCGGAAACAGCTGGCCGGAGAACGTCGCTGTCCGAGACCTCCCAGACCTCCCCTAGGACCTCCTCCGCCGCCGCCACTGCAACATCTGCAGCCCCCACGCCGCCGCCTGCGCATTCCTCGAGCAGCGCCCCGAAACGGGATCCCGTGGCCGCGCCCGACGACGTGGAGAGAAGGGGATCCCCGGGAGCTAGGGTGAAACGCCGGCGATGAAGCCTTTCCTCCGGCGTGGGATCGCTAGCGGGCATCCCCGACGCCTCGCCAGTCGCCGTGCGTGCACCTGGGTTGCAACTGGAGGCTCAGAGAAACAGTAGACTGTCATGAGGAGTCCCTTAGCCTCTTCAATGATGAAGCAGTGTTTGGAGTGCTTCTGAGAGGAAGAGTGCATTGGCGCAGCCAGCGTTGCGTTGTCAGTTTAGATGATAGCTTTTGATCCGGGGCAGTTAGCCATTATTTTTGCCCCCAGCAACATCGCGGGTGCCTCAGCTTCATCCGCACCACTGCAGTCGGGGATACACGCATAGGCCGCGAGCACCAGCGAGCCATCGCTGTCGCGCACAACAGCACCTGCACTCCCAATACTCTCATCCTGTATGTAGGATCCATCAGTATTGAGCTTCAGCCAGCCGGGTTTTGGAGGCACCCAAGGGGGCTGGACGGCCGCCTCCTGGGTAACAGAGCTGGCTGGTTGGAGTAGCGGTGATTTCTCTTTGTGGTCATTTGCCTTTGGGGCTTCGGAGTGCAAACCATCCCATAGGAACTGAAGATAAATCACAGAGTCATCAATCGTGCCTTTCCGTTGTTGTGGATGATGTCGTTCCGCGGGTGCCAAGCTCTCCATAAAATAAGCAGGGTTTTTCCTCTTGTTTCCTCGTCCGCTTGAGCCAGCAAAAGCTGTAGCCAGTCATGACCCGTGAAGCGGAATTTGGACTCCTCAGGTAGATCCCAAACCTTCCTCGTCGCTTTTATGAGAGCAGTAGCTTTGGTGCAGCAAACGGTGGCCAGGAATTTTCCTCATCAGACCCACATATGTTGCATCGGCTTTCTTGCTCAAGAGTTCTTCTCCATTTGTTGCGTTTAGTAGCCAGGGAGTCAGTTGCAACTCTCCAGCCGAAGATGCCGATTTGGGGGGGGGGCACCTTAGGATTCCAAATTAAGTTCCATAAGGACCGATCGCCAAGTCTAGCCTCACTTGAGCTGCAAGAAGCCTACGAGTGGTGTTTCAAGGAATGGCCAAGCTAGTAAGAACTCTTGACGGTGAACACCCCCGAATTTTCGTGATGCCAGGCCACTTTTATCCCGAGCTTCCCTTTGGTAAATCTTGATTTGGAGGATTGCTTGCACATCATGTTCATAGAAAGTCTCACGAAGGAGGCCCGCGTTCCAATCCTTTTGGTTCGGGGATAATAGTTGATGGACCCAACGTCGCCTGGAGTTTGATTTTACGCGTGTGATCGTCAGGCCTTTTGCTCTAGGGATCCAATTATCCCGGGTTATGTGTGTGTTCCTGCTGTTGCCGATGCAGTTAATGACGCCCTTTTTGAGAAGTTGGAGGCCATGCTCAATTCCCCTCCAGGCTGGGGAGGCGTTGACGACGAACACAATATCGAGGAGATGGCCGTTGTGGTAGTACTTTTCCTTTAGGATCATAGCACAGAGGTTATCAGACCTTTGCAGAAGTCGCCATCCTTGTTTCACGAGAAGAGCTTGGTTAAAAACAGCAATATCCCGGAACCCCAGTCCACCCTTGCTTTTGGGTCAGATCATATCTTACCAGGACATCCAATGGACCTTTCTTTTGTTTGATTCGTCTCCCCACCAGAAATCTCAGACCAGCTTCTCATATTGGTTGCAGAAACCCGCACTCATCTTGAACACACTAATAGCATAGCAGGGAAGGGCTTGGGCCACCGACTTTATGAGCTCATCTTTGGCACCGAAAGACATGAATTTATCAACCCAGCAAGTGAATCTTTTGGGAAACCTGCACATAATCGGCTGAAAATTGGTGTCCATAATCCGTCCATCCGACGTGGAGAGTCCCAGGTATTTGTCCTCAAAAGTGGACCTGGAGATCCGTAATAAGTTTTTGATCTCTGCCTGGGTCTCTGTGGGGCACGCTTTGCTGAACAAGATGGAGCACTTGTTCTTGTTGAGCAGTTGTCATGTTCCCGTCGAAAAGGAGGTGATGATGTTGTCCACAGCCCTAGCTTCAAACAATGAAGCTTTGAAGAAAAGGAGGCAGTCGTCCACAAACATGAGGTTTGAGATGCCAGGAGCAGCCCTGGCCACTTTTAGTTGGGAAATGTTCCCCAGACTAGCCTATTTCCGAATGAGTGAAGACAAAACTTCACCAACGAAGACGAAAAGGTACAGTCTGAGAGGGTCCCTTGGCGAAGGCCCCGGTAAGGGGTGAAATAATCCATTATCTTTCCATTGATATTGACCGCGAACCATACAGAAGACATGCAAGCCATGATCCAATCGAACCATTTTTGGCAGAAACCCAGTTTTGACAGCGCCTTTCGCAGGAAGCCCCAATCCACTCGATCATAGGCTTTAGAAAGGTCGAGTTTATAGGCAGAGTGGTTGTTGTTTGGATCCTTGCTGTGTTGGATATTTGTACCTTAGATAAATGGAGTAGGTTTAGCCATATGATGAGCCACCGAGTTCAGCCGAATGGTTGTAGCCTAGCAAATAAATTTTGAAGGCCGCACTGAAACTAGAAAGTGTGTACGATTAGAGAGTTTTTTTTGATAAAAAGCCAACTAGATAGTTGGATTTCATTGATGAAGAGAAATAAAGTGCACCGGAACAAGAACTGCACATGGGTTGTATCTGAAGTTAAACGGAAAGAGAGAAAAGTACAGATTTAAGGCTGATGCTGGCACCCAGAAATAAACAACTAGCAAGCACCATGGATATTACAGTTAAATAATGCTATCCAAACAAAGAAAATATGAAGAGAAGATGATCCGTTATATCGCTCATACGATTTAAAATAGTGACGGATATGTTCGCGATTATGATTGAGCACGCCAAACTAGATAGCCAAATTGAGAGAGTAGTACCACATCTTGGTGATGGTGGTCTATCTATTACTCAGTATGCGGACGATGCGATTTTTCTTATGGAACAATACAATTCTCTTTATGGAACATGATCTTGAAAAGGCTAGAAATCTGAAATTAATTTTATCAGTGTTTGAACAACTATCAGGGATCAAAATAAATTTCTATAAACGGGAATTGTTCTGCTTCGGTGAAGCCCAGGAAGCATCTGCTCAGTATGAAGAACTATTCGAATGTGAACAAGGTTAATTTTGTATTAGGTATTTGGATATACCAATACATTAGCGTAGATTGACTAATTCTGGATGGAAACGCGTAAAATAGCATCTTCAAATAGGCTAAGTAGATGGAAATAAAAGCTCCAATCATTATGCAACCCGACCCATTCATCCAAACACTTCTACAACACCCACTGGTCCTATGACACGAGCCCGCGTCAAGGATATACAAGATAAGGTGAACTCACTCATATCCCTCTATGATTTAGATGACTTGATAAATAGATCATTACCTCATGGATATATCATACATGTTTTGCGTGCTTAGATACCTCAAGACGATGCACGAAGCGTCAAAGAAGATTAGAAGTTTCACAAGACGATGACCAAAAAGACGAGAAGATGCAAGAAGAAGAAGGAAGAACCAGGAAGCCCAGCCTACATCTATGTCGGCCTCCCAGACTGGATCCATGTCGGCCATCCAGCCAAGCCGGGCCCCAAATGGGACGAGAAGATGCAAGAAGAAGAAGGAAGAACCAGGAAGCCCAGCCTACATCTATGTCGGCCTCCCAGACTGGATCCATGTCGGCCATTCGGCCAAGCCGGCCCCCAAATGGGCCAGCTCGGGGGTTGCCTAGCCTCACACTGGTCCAGCCTCCCAGCCTGCATCCAGGCCAGCCAGGACGGCCCCCAAGGCCGGCCAATTAGGGGGGGTTGCCCAGCCCTCAACCAGGCCGACCTCCCAGCCTGCATCTAGGTCGGCCACCCAGCTAGCCGGGCATGTGCCCGGTCAGGCAAGCGAACTGATGGCCTGCATGATGAAAAGGGGAATATTCTCCTCTAGCACCACCTCCCACCTACCTATTTTGTCCTTAGACTATAAATAGCACCCCATGGGTCCAGATCTAGGATGAGAAAAGTATTTGAGATTTGTGAGGCTACTTCTATGATGTTCATCTAGGATTGTATCAAGACTACTCCTTTATTGAATCTACTTAATTATATCAAGGCATAACTTGAGATTGCTACTCTTTCACCTTGGGATTCAAGTAGTGTCTTCCCAATCTTTCTCAACTTATCCTTGAGTTTCTATTGGCTCGGTGGACCCACCGGAAAGTTGAAGCGGTTTCAACAAGAGTAAGTTTGAATTGGCTTGTGAGATTTGGTGACTACCTTAGGGGGTTATTGTTGGGAACCATGCTAGGTAGGATTTGCTAGTTATCCTTGATTCGATTTAGTTTCGTGTTCTTGGTGTACTTCGTGTGTTTTTTGTCCACCCTTAGTCAATTCGTGAAGATCGGGCATCTCTCAAGTATGCAGCCGTATCATATGGTATCTATAGCCTAGGTTTCCATCAATATGACCACACTCAAGTACCTTTTTCACCAAATTTTTTCTTTCCCATCCGCAATTTCGAAAATTACACCAAAAATAAACTAAAAAGGGAGTTTGACCGATCTATCGATTCGTTGAGTTTTTCGTAGATTTGATCTAGAGAATTGTTGCATAGGAATCTTTTCACCATCTCTATTCAGCCACTTTCCAAAATTTGTCCACTAATTTCTTGTATTTTGAATGAAATCTGAAATTGCAAAAATTCTAGAAAATTTTCCTTCAACTTTGATTCTTGTGTAGAATTTGCGAGATGGTTTTCTTTGTCGTTGTTGCTATGAATCGAGTAGTCCAAGTTTCTACGCGAAGCCAATGCCGTCATCTACAACGCCACATCGATGGCTCAAGACGACATCGAACAACTCCGGCCGCAAGTTCATGATCAATCAAATTGAAGGTATAACAACTTGAGTCTACTTGAACTAACGCATTCCTTTATGTAACTTCACCTATAGGACTAGATCTTTCTTTGCGGGCATTGCACTAGTGTCACCGGGAGTGCGTGTTGTGTGCTTGTGAGAGCATAGAATCGATTAGACGTGGCATTAGCATCAAACGAAAAAGAGACAAAAAACGAAGAAAAAGAGTGGTGCCAAGTGCTATCCACTGTAGAAACAATAGGCTTCACGAGCAAGTAGCGAGAGTAACCGATTAGCATTCTAGTGCAAATCTTGTTTCCTTTCCCTATAATAAATCAAGCTAGCTTCCTCATTGTGTTGGTGTGACATTGAGCTTAGTCTTCATTAGGAACATTTCGTCGCCACTCGTCCATTGGTCACACTAACCATATTAATCTCTTTTTTTTTTGTGTGTGTGCGCTCCTTTGTTTTATTTTCTTGTGAATTTGGTTCTTTAGTTACTTTTCATTTTAGTTCATCTCTATCATTAACAACAAACATCTCATTGGTTTTGTTGGATTTTCTTCTCACTTTCCTCACCTTTAAGCCCCTCATAAGTGTGTGTGTGTGTGTGTGTGTGTGTGTGTGTGTGTGTGTGTGTGTGTGTGTGTGTGTGTGTGTGTGTGTGTGTGTGTGTTAGTTGTTCTTTGGATCTCTCTTGTCAATTCAAGCGCTCTTGTTACAAACCCTTCGCCTTTGGCAATCCTAATTTTTCTAGTAATATGGTAAGAGTTGGTAAGTGCGAGGCACATTTTCATACCGCACTTGCTTCTATTGAGATGGCTAAGGAAGGTGTTTTCACAAGTGCAACCTTGGACGAGGATGGGGACCCTTTCCACAATGACACCAACCACAATTATGTCTCCCAAGGTGAACATGTTCAACTACGTCGACTAGCGCGTGATGGTTTGGAGCGCTTTGACCATCGGTTACAAGCAACCCAAACAAGCTTCACCGAGAAAATTGAGAAAATCAACATCAATATCGCCAATCTTTCTCGTTGAGATCCTACATCTTCAACATCACGTTTCTCAAGGATCTCTTCAAACAAGACAAACACGAGAAGACGCTTATAATCCTCATCAAGATTGTCACCATGCTCGACATCCTCGCATAGAGGAATATGGACTTCATCGCCAAGAGCATGAGCCACCACCATCACCACGAGCTTGCAAACACCATCAAAGGTGTGATGATCCTCCCATGCCTCAAGATTTTCATCGACATGAAAATGAGGATCCACCTCAACCACCTCTTCATCGTCAAGATTTTTGACATCATAATTCACTACCTCCACCAAACTATGATGATGGCTATGGTGCATATCACTTTGTGGAAGATGCCCGTCCACGTAGGAGACCTCCAAGGCCAGATCGTCGACACCAACCTCGACAAGAAAGTGATTAAAAAGAACACCACCGTCATCACCATAATGACCATGAAAATAGTGAGAAACATGAAGCACGAGTACAACACCATAAAAACATCATCATAATGAAGCCCAACATGATTGCCAACATCTCCAACATGATGCTTTCCGTGATCACCACCGTGGACTAAATGAAGTGATAACATGAACTCCATATGCTTAAATGTTCCCAAGTTCCTTGGTACAAGCTACCTGGAAGCATATCTATCATGGGCTCTCAAAGTTGACAAAATCTTCTGAGTGCACAATTATACCGAAGAAAAGATGGTTGCCACATCCTCTCTATAATTTGAAGACTATGCCCTATTGTGGTTGGATTAAGTGCAATTGCAAAGATTAGAGAAACGTCTGCACCCAATGGATACTTGGAATGATATGAAGGAAGTTATGAATAGAAGATTCGTGTCACCCCATTACAAGTGTGATCTCTTAAAGAAGCTACAAGAGTTGAAACAAGTAATGAGAACGGTTGATGAATACTACAAGTTAATGGAAGTCGCCATGATAAGAGAACGTGTGACTGAGTCGGAAGAGTAAACAATGGCTAGATTTCTCAATGGTCTCAACTATCCCATCAAGAGAATAGATGAACTCCAACCCTATGACTCTATAGTTGGCCTTGTGCATCAAGCTATTGGTGTATGTAGCATAATTTAAAATTTTCCGTCCTAAGTAACACACAGGATCTACGATGTAGATAAAGGTATGGATAGATCTGATTCGTTACCGACACGAAGGCACGGAAGTAGTGTCGATGATGATGTCGGTGAGTCCTGCTGAAGAGTCCCACGGATAAGCCTAGCGGTGGACTGTTGCTGATTCCCCGTATCCCACCTTCTCTATCCAGCAGAGTGAGGGTATCACGTGTTACCCCTCTGAGAGATTGCACACATACGTTCGTCGAAGATCCTGCAGCGCTTCTCATCTAGGACTAGACACCGCAGGTTCACAGTTTAGGTGGAGAGATCCCAACACATGGGAGATAGAGGGAGAGAGATTAGATCTAGATCTAATCGAAAGAGATAGTCAACATCTCCCAATTAGAAGAAGCCCTAAACCAATTAGAGGGTCTCTAATAAGAAGCTCTAATTCAATTAGAGATGTTCTAATTAGACCCTCTAATACAATTAGAGAACTTCTAATTAGACGCTCTACTTTAATTAGAGGGTCTTGCTTGTTGGTGTAATCACACAACTGTTAGGAAACGCCAAGAGAAGGTATTATGTAGACAATAGCAAATTTCAACCAGTTAAGGAACCAGGGTTATCAATCGAGTAGGACTTTGAAGTCTTTCAGCAGGTTGGTTGTTGTCTGACGCTTCAACAAACGAGGACCTGCACACAAAACACAGACTCTCTCTTGCTCCCAACTTTCTGAGAAGGTCGTCAATCTTCCCGTCTTGCTGAAAACTAGAGAATTGATTGTATCAAATGGTTGGAGAATATTAAATGAAAACAGAACAGCAAGCAAATAATGATGAAAGTAAGTAAACAAGGTTGTAACTTGTAATTAATGAGGAAAATAGGATCGGTAGGGTGCCAGAGCAGGACTCCAGAAGCCCTATATTGGACTTTCAAGGTGACAGGGCCTATATATCAGTTTCACGGAAAATTTCTCCGTCCCCGATGTTTCTAGGGTTAATGTGATTTTATAGGCAAAGACGCGGCGTGAGGCGGTGCCGAGGGTGGTGGGGTGACCCCACGACGCTACCTAGGGTGGGCTCGCTCCTGGTGGTCACTTGGACACCCCTTGGCCCCTCTCCGGCCCTCCTTTGGACTCCGTCTTTGTTCCAGGAAAAAAAATCCCGTAAAGTTTTAGGGTATTTGGCGAATATTTTCTTGAGAGATTTTCTCAAATACAAAACAACAGAAAAAGGAAACTGGCTCTGACATCTTATTAATAGGTTATTCCATTAAATCATCCGGAAAATGAAGGAAAACATAAAGAAAACATGTAATAACATAAAGAAAACAAGCATGGAGCATAAAAAATTATAGATACGTTATAGACGTATCAGGTTTGATCTCTAATCCTGAGTGAGAGAGAGAGAATTGTCGAAAGTCCAATTGTGTGTACTCCAAAAGTGGAGGGAGTGGGGATTATATAGTGGGATCAACGAGGGCACCTGCCTTAGGGGGAAGGTCGGTGTGGCTCCCTTCCCTTGGATGCAACAAGGTCCCTAGGGGGATTCTGATTGACTCCTAGATGGAGTCCAATCCCCCTTCCCCTTTTTTATTTTCTTTTTTCCACTTTTCCACCTCATTTATTTATCAAATAAATAAGGGGAAAATCCTAGGGGATGGTGATGCACATTGTGAGACCATGGGTTCCACCTGGAAGCCCCTAAAATTAGGGTTTGCCCATAGGAGGAAATCTACCCCCCTCCGGTATCCCCCCTTATATGGAAAGTCCTCTCGAACTCTTCCGGAACCCCGTGACCCTTATAGATAAAATCATCGACCTTATCTATTGATGTTAGAAACATGATTATAACTTCCTAGGACATCTCATATCCTCCGTTATATCTCATATAACATTCTGCCTACATCGGCATTATTTCTCTCTTATGGTAATTTTCCCGAAATGAATCTTATTGACATCGAACATGTTTTTGTGATATAGTAATGACATCTACCATTATATATTGATGTAAGAAACATATTTCCAACGTCCTTGGACATTGTATGTCCTCCGTAATCTCTCTTGAATATTTATTCTATTACGTTGAATTACCCGAATGATAACGTACGCTCCTCCGTACCAACCAATGAAAACAACAGACTTTGACGCCTTAAGTGTGTGACCCCTACAGGTTCGATAACCAGTATACATGATTGGAAAACCATTTTCCTAATAAATAATCAACATCGGGACCTGTTGAACATGTTGGTTGTTAAGTAAGTTCATATTACTTCGTGATACCAATCAATACCTCGAGACGAGATAAATGATAAGAACATTATTAAACTATTTAATCACCTTATCGTATTGGTATGATTCCTTTTACTCGTTACCATGACATAGTATCCTCGTGACTAGTGTCATGTCTTTGTCTGCGAAGACTTATTTACCAATACTATTTCACCGAGCGGATCATGGATGTATCTCTTTATTAACTAGAGGAGTAATTCCCAATCTTGAACTATCACAATGAATGAATACTTCCGTGACCACCCAGTGTTAGCCTTTTTTATCACCCAGTTTACTGTGTGATACTTGTCTATACCAAAATGATCCTTACGGTAAACATCATTGAATATTATCGTGGTCTAGGGAAGCAAACAAAATGACCATTCTATGATGATACTCTTTAGCAAAACTAATCTCGTAGTATCTCAACTACTTGGGTCTACCCAGACACAATGTTGAAACAACACTGTGCTCTCATTAATATTGACATAACAAATGTCCATGACTAGGAAAACGTTATCATCTAACATTAATGAGTTTGTCTGTGAGACAAGACAAAGGGTCATAACGGTGTGTTTATGTTTCTACACGTGCGTATGGGTTTTCCTCTGAAACTCATATTCAGTGACCATAGCAGGTATAGCATAAAAACATAATACTTTAATCATGAAACTGATATATTTTATAGTTTCTTGGGCATACATCCAACAGAAGCAACCAAGGTCGAGTGCCAAATAATGGAAGACTTCAAGTTTTCTAAGACAAATGCTTTCTTATCCAATAATACCTCTTCCTCGACGCCCCCAATGGCACAATCAACTACTCCAAACGCCTCCAATGACCCTCCAAGAACTTAAAATGCAACACCTTGAACTCCTCAAGCATTCAAGAAACCAATAGCTCCAACCACAAATACAAGTACTCCTCAAGTCAAGTTGAGCACAATAAATTGCTTAAAGTGTGGTGATAATGGAAACAAATCCTTTGAATGCACCAACATCAAAGTGATGATAGTAAATGAAGATGGTGAGCATGACTCCATGACTGAAGGCGAATACTATACCTTGAATCAAGTTGCTATCAACCCTTTGGATGATGAAGTGAACGGTGAAGAAAACGTCTATTGTGATGTGGATAGGAATACATCACTAGTGGTTACAAGAGTGTTGAAAACCTATCCACGAGAAGACCAAGATCAAAGATGCAATTTGTTTCAAACAAGAGACGGTATCAATGGAAAATCAATGAAGGTAATTATGCACGGTGGAAGTTTCCACAACCTCACTAGCAAAGAACTTTGTGAGAAGCACAACTTGACATATAAGAAGCATCTTTGTCCTTATCATGTGCAATGGCTAAGTGACTCCGACATTTGCAAGATACAACACACGATGCATGTATTTTTCAAGATTGAACCTTATGAAGACATCGTTGAGTGCGATGTAGTGCCTATGACGGTGTGTCACCTTCTCCATGGACATTCATGGCAATTCAACAAAGGTGGAATGCATGATGGACGCACAAACTACTATAGTTTCAAGTGGAACAACCAGAACTTTGTGCTTCGTCCTATGATGCAAAGTCAAGTGATTGTAGAGAATGCTAAGACGTTAGCATGAACATAACAAGAGCAAAATTCCCGTGAGTTGAGTGGTGAGAGAGAGATCCACCAAAAGGAGAGTGGGATCCACGAGCCTATATTGAGTGGAAAACCAAAGATTACAAGTAATGGTTTAGCTCTATTGGCTACCAAACGTGAGATGGGGGAATTGAGGGGCAACCAATCCATACTTTACTTTCTGCTTGTGTGCAAAGGATAAGTACTTGAGACTAATGATATAAAAACCCTTCCTCCGTCTTTGTTGTCTCTTTTGTAGGAATTTGGAGATGTGTTTCCCTAAGAGTTACCACCAGGACTACCTCCTCTTCGCAGCATTGAGCACCGCATCGACCTCATCCCGGGTGCGCCTCTACCTAAAAGAGTGCCATACTTCACCAACCCCAAAGAAACAAAAGATATTGAATGGAAAATTCAAGACCTACTCGAGAAAGGTTTCATTCGAGAATCTCTTAGTCCTTTTGACGTTCCAGTTATCCTCGTGCCTACAAAATATGATAGTCTTAGGATGTGCATGGATTGCCGCCCCATTAATGCTATCATTGTGAGATATAAACACCCTATTTCTAGACGTCATGACATTTTAGCTGAACTTAGTAATGCTACTATATTATCTAAAATTTACCTAAAAAGTGGTTATCAGCAAATAAGAATGGGCATAGGATATGAATAGAAGATGACAATTAAACTAAACTTGGATTATATAAATGTCTAGTCATGCTCTTTGGTATTTCTTATGCTACTTCTAAATTTATGGGCCTCATGAATGATGTCGTGTGTGTTTTATTGGAAAAAAAATTGTTGTCTATTTTTTTGACATTCTCATTTATAGCAAGTCTTTGAATGACCATTTTCAACATGCCGGACAAGTTTTATTGGTTGTTCGAAAAGTCAAGATTTATGCAAATCTTTCAAAGTGCAATTTTACAAAAAAAAAAAAAGAGTTGGTTCTCTTGGGTTTTTTTTGTCTCTTCAAGAGGAATTCAAGTTGACGAAAAGAAGATTGAGGCAATTCAAAATTGGCCTAACCCAATAGACATGGGTTAAATAAGGCGTTTTCATGTCCTAGCCGGGTTTTATCTCTGATTTTTCAAAGATTTTTGTTACTATTTCTTGCCCTTTAAATGAACTTACAAAGAATAATGTACCTTTTGTTTAGCACAAATCACAACAAAATGTTTTTGAATAGCTCAAGAAGCGCTTACCGAAGAACATTTTCTTGTTTTACCGTATTTTTTCAAAACTTTTGAGATTGAGTGGGATGTAAGTGGCATAGGCATTGATGGCGTAGTAATGCAAATCGGATGCCCGTTTCTTATTTTAGTGAAAAACTTGATGGTGCTAGACTAAATTACCCCATCTATGACAAATAGCTTTTGTGTTGGTTTGAGTTTTGGAAGTTTGGCAACACTGTCTTTGTCCTAAATAATTCATCATTAATTTGGACTACGAATACTTAAAATGTTTGAAAAGTCAAGTGTATATTAAAAAGACATGCTAAGTGGGGAGAATATATTGAATCTTTCCCTTATGTTACCAAATACAAAAGGAGTAAAAAAATATTGTTGTAGATGCATTATTTCGAAAGGGAATGCCTCCTTACGCATCTTGGGATCAATGTTGTTTGTTTGGATGAAATAAAAGATGTGTATTATTTCGATATTTTCTTTGAATCCATCTTCTCAAAGTGTTCCCCGAACCGAGTATTTGAAGATTTCTACATGCATAAATATTTCTTTTTAAAACTAACAAACTATGCATCCCCGAGTCCTATCTTCGTCTCTTGTTATTGAAGGAATCACATGGAGGAGGCCTCATGGGACACTTTAGAAGAGACAAGACATACGCCATTCTGTCCACTCATTTCTATTGGCAAAAAATGAAGCATCAAGTGGAATGTCTCATCAAGCGATGTCCTACATGTCTAAGAGTTCTAAGTACAATTCTAAATAACCTGGTATTTACTTACCTTTGCCTACACCGCACCTCTCTTGGAGTCAAATTAGTATGGATTCTGTGTTAGGACTCCCACTCAGTAAATTAAACATCGATTCAATATTTATTGTGGTTGATCGTTTCTGTAAAATGGAACACTTTATACCAGGCAATCGAACGAGCGATGCTTCACTTATTGCAAATTTATTTTTCAGGGAAGTCGTTCATCTTCATG
Source organism: Alopecurus myosuroides (assembly GCA_028641055.1). NCBI lineage: Eukaryota > Viridiplantae > Streptophyta > Magnoliopsida > Poales > Poaceae > Alopecurus > Alopecurus myosuroides. The sequence goes on along the minus strand of CM054058.1, from coordinate 313,385,172 downwards.
GTGCTCCCAAGACAATTGTATCGGATCGTGATATCAAGTTCACCTCCTACTTTTGGAAAACGTTGATGTCCAAGCTCGACATCGAGCTCCTATTCTCCTATTCTCCACCGAACCCTTTATTTACTTCTACGAGCATTGATCAAGCCCAACTTGAAGAATTGGGAAGAGTACATTCCACATGTCGAGTTCGTCTACAACCGATCACTTCATGAAGCTACAAAGCAAAGCCCTTCTGAGATCGTCTATGGCTTTAAACTAAACGCCGCGCTTGATATACTTCCACTACCTCTCCATGAGCGAGTCAACATGGACTTCGAGAAGCGCATCACCTACATGAATAAGCAACATGAGCCTACAAGAGCAACCCTTGAGAACCACAACAAACACCATGATGCCAAGATGAACAAGAACAAAAATCCTATGGTGTTCAACGAAGGTGACCTTGTTTGTCTACACTTCCGCAAAGAATTGATAAAAAAAGAGTGCAACTCCAAGCTCAAGCCGCGATGTGATTTACCCTTCAATATCCTCAAGCGCGTCAAATATAACGCCTACAAGCTTGAAATTCCAAAGTCCAAGTACATGGTACATGACACCTTCAATGTCAAGTACATATCTTCCTTTCAAGGATATCCAAGTGATAAGGATGATCACGAGCCGACGGCGACTCTTCCTGAAGGGGAGGTGGAGAGATGATGCAACCTGACCCATTCCACCAAGAAATCCTACAACACCTAATGGTCATATGACAAGAGACCGCACCAAGGCTATACAAGACAAGGTGAACTCACTCCTATCCCTCTTTGATTTTGATGACTTGATGAATGAATCGCTACCTCATCGGATCATGCTTTGCGTGGTTAGGTACGTACCACATGGTGACCCTCAAGATGGTGTAGAAAGAGTCCAAGAAGATGATCGAGAAGTTTCCCAATATGATGCCCAAGAAGACGAGAAGATGCAAGAATAATAAGGAAGAGCCACGAAGCCTATCCTGCATCCAAGCCGACCTCCCAGCCTGCATCCAGGCCGTCCACCCAGCCCGGCCTCCCAGACCGGCAAGCTCAGGCGGTTTCCCAGCCTCCCACTGGTCCAACCAGCTAGGGCATCCCCAAACCGGCCAGCTTGGGGGTTTCCCAGCCTCCCACTGGTCTAGCCTCCCAGCCTGCATCTAGGCCGGCCCTCAGACTGGCCTGTTCGGGGGGATGCACATCCCTCTACTAGGCCGGCCTCCTAGCCTGCATCCGGTCCGGCATGTGCCCGTCAGGCCGGCCAAACGACATCATGCGTGTTGAAAAAGGGAATATTCTGCCTATAGCTCCACCTTCCACCTACCCATTTTGTCCTTAGACTATAAAAATTACCCCATGGGTCCAGATCTAGGGTGAGAGAATAAGATTTGTGAGCTTTTCTCCCTATCCCTCATGTGAGGTTACCCCTATGATGTTCATCTAGGATTGTTTCAAGGCTGCTTCTTTAGTGAATCTATTGGACCATATCTAGGCATACCTTGATATAGCTACTCTTTCCCCTTGGAATTGAAGTAGTGTCTTCCCAATCTTTCTGAACTAACCCTTGAGATTATATTGCCTCGGTGGACCCACCGGGACGGTGAAGCAGTTTCAACAAGAGGAAGTTTGAATTGTCTTGTTAGAGTCGGAGGCTAGCTCAGGGGTTTGTTGCTGAGAATCACGTCGGGTGGGATTTACTAGTTATCGTTGGTTCGATTTGGTTTAGTGTTCTTGGTGTTCTTCATGTGTTCTTCGTCCATCCTCGTTCAATTCTTGAAGATCGAGCGTCTCTCAAGTATGCAACTGCATCATATAATTAGGTGGAAGATTGATTCAGTACTAAGTAATATGATACTTTATATGATTTTCTTCTTCGAGGTTTCGAAATGATTATTACACAAATTGAATAATTTTCTGTGAAGATTCTCTAGGTGAGGTGATAGCGAGAAAAAGAAATATCGGCTGGCTCGATGTGATATTCTTTGTCGACCTAAAGACCAGGGAGGATTGAAAATTCATGACCTACAGGTTAAAGGCTCTGCCCCCTTAGAAAATGATTTTTTAAGCTACTAACCAAAGAAGGGGTTTGGCAAACACTTCTCGGAATAAAATATATAGGAAAAAAAGGCGTTGTCACGAGTGTATCGGAAAACTGGGGTCGCAATTTTGGGTAGGACTCATGGAGATGAAGAAGGAGCTTTGGATCATTTATAATTGAGGATAGCTCAGAAATTAGGTTCTAGGAATATACATGGTTGGGAAATACCACTCCTCGAGAATAATAACTACAGTTATGGAGTCAGCGCCAACAAATGTGACATTGTGTTGGGAATTATTTGGACCTAGACTTGCGGCATGGAACAAACTCTTAAGGTGGTTAGCTTTAATGTAGATTGCACAAGGTTTGATGCATTTCGTTGAAATCTACATGAGAATGGAATATTTTTAGTGAAATCCATATATAGAGAACTTGTTAGTCCTGAAGTGACAGTTGATAATAATAAGAAATTTTGGAAAATGAAGATTCCAATCAAATTAAAAATATTTGCTTGGTATTGATGACCCACAAGTATAGGGGGTGTATCGTAGTACTTTCGATAAATAAGAGTGTCGAACCCAACGAGGCGCATAAGGTGTTGACAAGCAGGTTGGATAGAGGATTCACTGTAACACTAGCAAACCGGTTTTTGGAGGTTTTTGATATAGCAGATAAATAAAGTGCGAGTAAATAAAGCGCAGTAAATAATATTGCAGCGAGTGGCCCAATCCTTTTGAGAGCAAAGGACAAGCCGGTTGTTCTACTTATGATTACCAAACGTTCTCGAGGACACATGGGAATTTCGTCAAGTGCTTTCTCTTCATTACGCTTGATTAATATTTATTGGTTCGCGAAGTGTTGTGTGGGTGAATCTATGCTAATGCACCGCCCATCTAGGAATAATACATACTTGTGATTATACCCCTCGTAAGCATCCGCGAATACAATAAAGTAATTAATATAAATCTCCACAAACTTAAAACTCCGGGATTCTACGCTCCCCTGTGCATTGGTTTCCTAACGGGGGTTTAGGTTTTTGTCACTCTGGCAACCCCACAATTAGTAGCCAAATACACAATGCATCCTCCTAGGCCCATAAAGGTGAAGTATCATGTAGTCTATGCTCACATGACACCACTAGAAGAATAGCACCACAATTTAAATACCGAACCACAAGATATTACTTTAACATAATTCAACTACTAACATCATGACTTCTCCCATGTCCTCAAGAACTAAACGAACTGCTCACAAGACATCATATGGATCATAACCAGAGGTGATATAATGGATAATAACAATATGGTCATAAAGTGTAAACACCGATAAATCTCACAAGCATCAACTACTAACAAGTAGTCCACACCGGAAGAGAGATCTAGTGAATAGCAACGATAAAGACCCCTAATTGTTACATCGGGATGAAGGTGGATGATGAGGGTGATGGTGATGGTGGTGATGATGATGACGATGACGATCTTGATGATGCCCGGAGCGATGACAATGACGATGGCGATAATTCCCCCTCTCCGGGGAGGAATTTCCCCGACAGATTTCTCCCTGTCGGAGAGCTTTTTCTCTATGTTGTTTTCCGCTCCGAGGCGGCGGCGGAATAATTCTTCGATGATGTTCTGCGGCTTAGGGTTCCCTCGGGGTCAAATACTTAAAAAGGGGCACCCAAGAGTGGGCCAGGGGGTCAGACCACCCCCAGGCGCGGCCAGAGGGGCGCTGCCTGGTGGGGTGGGCCCCAGGTGGCCCCCATCCGGGTGCCCTTCTGGCTGACTTCCTCATCGGAACTTCCAAGACTCCTACTGTATCCCCCCTCTTCTTCTGATCTTCTGAAATAGGGTATCTCGACGGTGTTTTTTCCATCAGATTTCTGGTCCCGATGTTTATTCTCCAAAAATTATAAAACATGCAAAATAAGATAAAATAACATAAGTGATGCATCACAAAATGAAATATATCGATGAATAACAGAACGTAGCAATAGAAAATAGTGATGCAAAATGGACGTATCAGGTATCATCGTAAAGAGCAAGCCTTGTGTGTTTTCTCATCAGGATGAGACAATAAAATACTTGGGGCTCCTTCGATTCTAACTTTTTCGTAGGTTTTGTGTAGGACTGAAATATTATGAAAAAAAGTTCTTTGTGAGCCGTTTGATTAACATGATGATATCCTATAGGAAACAATCTCATATGAATATTGTAGTAAAAACCGTATAAAAAATAACATGATGTCTAACCTCATGGAAAATATCTTTCATAACAATCAAAGGAATTTCGCTCCCATAAGAATCAGCTAGACATGTTATCCCAATCCTAAAATCCTTATTCTTATACTTTTCATATCCTATGAATAAAAGGAGCCCTTATTCTTTTATTGCAATCTCGCTCGTTCGATATGGTGAGCCATTCAGTTTTCTTTTAGCTTGTGTATGCCGCGTAGTGTTGAAAATATATTTGGAAACTGGTTACACGGTATTGGTCTCAAGTTTAAAATTATTACTCTTGTCGTGATTTACTCGCTTTGGCTACGTAGAAATGACAAAAAAATAACGACAAGAATTCATCTCTCACGGAGGTCATATACCGGTGTAGGGGTTCTATTCGTCTATGGTCGCATGGAGTATCGAGGCCTCTTTACGGAGGCGTGTACATGGTTGGAAGACACGGCAAGGGATACTTTTATCCAACATGGGTGGTCATGTGATCTACAGATTGGTCCTCCTCACCATAGATGATATATAGTTTGTTTTGAACACTTTTTATTTCACCTTTTTTTTGTTGCAGACTCGTTGCGGTTGTGTGCATCTTGTTATGTAGAGGCCGGATATAGTAGTTACAGCTTTTGAGTAATAAAACTCTCTTTACAGAAAACAAAACAAAAAAGATCGATAAGATAAGATATGAACTAGGTTGTATCATGGTAGATCGTGAGGTACGTATTAGATAATGCACTTGTGTTTCTATTTTCCTTAAGAATAACCACTATTTTCATAGTTTACCAGAAGTTTTAAATATAGTTATCATTACTTTCATAGTTTGCCAAATATTATGTCTGAATGCCGTCAAACGGATAATTTTTAGGGCATTTGGACTAGAAAAATCGAGCATCTCTAGCAGAACCTATATCACGCCTAGAATTGGGAAATAACCATCATTTCCAGTTTTTTAGGCCCGAACAGAACCAGCAAACGGCCCTGGCCTCTAATTTTTTTTAGATCTGCTGACAATTCCGCCCTCTAACCCGTTGCTACACCGTTTCCGCCCCCGACCTGAGGGTGCCCTGAATCGCCACAAAGCAGTTGGTGGGAGGGACATTTCACGCGCGTGAGTTCCCACTCTCTTCCACCGCCTCCACAAAACCCCTTCTCCCGCTCCGGCCGACCTTTTCGAGGCCTTCGAGCGTCATGGATGCCTCCCGGTCGTTGTTAGTAACTATCCCCATCGCGGCGGCGCCATAATCTAATCCAGCAGGCCAAGTAGATCACGTGGCTTGCTCGCTGCCCACCCCCACCCTTGTGAAAGGCAAGCGGCTAGGCATCGTAGCTACTTCCATCCCCATGGCCGGGACGGTGAAATCATCGAAGCCGAGGAACATCGTGATGAAACGGAAGAAGCCTCCAACTGCACTTCCAACCCCGCCCGCTAATCCGGCCGGTGCCTTCCAAGTGTTTGAAGGAACGCATGCGAGGTATGATTGTACTTTTCCCTTTCCAATTTGCTTAAAATTTGAGTTTGTTTGTGCAATTGTGGATTGTATTTGTAGCTCCAACTTGTATGAAGTACCTACTACTTGATATGTTAACATGTTGAATGAGAGCGCGATTAACATTGATGAAACCCCTCTCGGTGACTTTGGTTACAATGATACTGATGGTGGCATTGATGGTGGTGGTGAGAAAGAAGAAGACGAGGTGGATGAGATCGAGGGGACGGTGTTCAAAACATCTCAAGCAAACAAGCGCCTAAGGTACATGAACTACACCAGTTGGAAGATGAGATCTTGATTCGGACTTGGGAGAGCATTTCTCTCGACTCTGTTCACGACAATTTCCAAAAGAGTAAGCAGTATTAGCAAACGGTAGAGGATAAGTTTTTTTTTCAAATGATGCCTCGCTTTGTCCAATCCGGAAAATGGTACCACGCAACCTACAATCACTCTAAGGTCGTTGGGATGCGATCAAACTAGTTGTAGAAGTTTTGGTGGATGCTTTCAGCAAGTGCTGAATGCACCTCAAGGTGGTACCAATGAAAGCGATTGGGTGAGTTTATTTTGCATTATTTGACATCGTCCCTTTGTTTTTCATTATTGTCACATTGACATGGTTTTATTTTTTGTAGGAACAAATTGCAAAATAAAGTTACAAGGACATGCCATCTTCCAAGGGTAAGACATTTGCACTAGATCGTTGTTAGAAATCGCTCCAACAATGTGAGAAATGGAAATTGGGGGGGGAGCAAGAACCCAAAAGACGTGAATTCACCAAGGTGGAATACGATGGCCCAAGTGGAGGAAGAAACAAGAATAGGCCCGATGGCAACAAGAAGGCCATGGACAAGCTCAAAAAGCAAGCCGAGGCATCAATCTTGAGGGACAAGATAGATCATGTGGTTCTATCAAATGAGGCCATGATTTCCAAAACATTGGAAGCAAAAAAGGAGATGGCAGAGAAGAAGGCCCAAGAGAAGTAAGAAAAGTGGCAATTACTCTGGGAACAGGGTTGACCAAGGCCGTCATTGAAGAGATAAGAGCAAAAGCCAAGGAGAACAAGGCCGTAGCCAAGCACCTTGCCGAGAAGAACAAGATAATGATGATGAACCGAGAAGAGATGGATAATTTGACCAAAGAGTGTCATGACATTGCAAGGAAGAAAATCTTGGAGCAAAGGAGGCAACCTATGAAAGGTAGAGGCCATTATGTGCCAAGGTTTGCCGCCAGTGGTGGCGGTGGTGACGGTGGTGGCGGCGATAATTGATTTTTCGTTGATGAAGCGGGCATTTCGACGAGACTTTTTGGGCATGGTACAAAACTATGTGTCGAAGCTCTGGCTCCGCAAATCCCTCAGGTGACCCTATCGGGTTTCGACTAGGAGATGTCATAGGCGCTGGTGAAATCGTCGGCTTGACAGGGAGGCAAGATTTACCCAGGTTCGGGGCCCTCGAAGAGGTAAAACCCTTACTCCTGCCTTCTGCTGATCTGTATTAGACGATTAGATCGATTACAGGGTGCTCGAATCGAGAGTAGATCTCGAGTTTCAAGGCTTTTGTGGTCGTGCGGTATTACTTGGTCCTCTCCTTGGGGGCTCTCCTGGCTTTATATAGATAGCCAGGTCTCGAGTCCAACCCGGAGAGGATACAAACCCTAGCTTGAGTCGGTTACAATCCCTAACTTAACCCGCAAGTTGACGCGGGTGGGCTTTTCATGGGCCTTCTAGAGTACTCCAAGGGCGCTTCCTGTCGGGCCTTGATCAGAAGGCTTGAGAGGGGGTGTCCTTACTCGCAGGGCCCAGGATCCATGCCTTCGTCAGTAGCCCCCGAGCGTGTGCTCGACTGGGATTTATTTCCAGTCGGGTAGACGGTCAGACCTTTTTTTTTGATCTCCTCCTGGAAGTTCAGCTCGACAGTTGTTGTCTACGAAGGGTGTGTTCCCTGTTTCGCAAATTAAAATACTCGAGTATCGAGCAGCATAGGTGCCAGTTTTTGCGGCTATATTAGCAGAAGGATGTGGCGCAGTAGCTTGGCTCTCCCGAGAGATCAGGGCCAATTAATTGCGACTAGGGCACAAACACTCCTGGCCTACACAGATTCGAGACCTCCGACTCGAACCCGATGAGGTGATCGTCACGACTGGGCCGTTGTGGACTTATCGAGTCGAACTTAACCTAAGAGGGTACCCGGCGCGTCCGCTAGGATTTTTCTTCGTGTTGTTGACACGGAACTATGCCGGAGGACGAAGCTTTCGAGTGCGATTCCAGGCCCAAAAGAAAGATCTTTTTGGGTCTTACCTTCATATTCGAAGAATATGGCATCCGGATGTGCCTAGTCGGCTGTACAATCCAGGTTCTTGTGATGTATAATTATCACGCATAAGGTAGGTTCCTTCTACCCGATTAGACTGGTATGAGTTCCGTACGAAAAAGTTTCGTGTAGGAAATGTTAGTTCCGTATGAAAGAGTTTTCATGTTTTGGAAAATTGTGCCCGTACGAAAGAGTTTTCGTGTATAAGGTATGTTTCTCTTGTTCGAAGAGGCTTTGATCCATGAATTTTTTCATGGGAAAATTGTGTTTTATCCGAAGGAATTGATATTCGTGCGAAGATAATTTCGCGTTTGAACTTCCATTCGAAAAAGATTTCCCTTTTGAATGACGAACGCCATGACGTCAAGGCGTGCTCCTCTTCTCCCGATGGGACGTGACGGAGTGGCAGCAGAAGTTGGCCCACCTTGTCAGCTTTTTGACCGGGAAACGAGACGTCGCTCCCGTTTTCTACGCGAAACGCGCAGTAAATGCGCACGATCTTTTGTTAAGATCGTGGCACGAAACAGCGTATGCCGTCGCTTCGTTTCATCCTTACGCGTGGCAGCCGCGATAGGTGCCACGTTGCGTATCGTACGGCTGAGATTGCTTTACCCCGTGTATAAATAGGGGTGTTAGCGCCGCAGTGAAATTTTCCCCGCTCTCTGTCTTCGTCTTCTTCCTTGCGCCCATCTTCATCTTCCTTGCGCTCAAGCTCTCGCTGCGAACAATGGCTGGCGGAAGGAAACGCGGCGCTGGTACTCTGGCGTCTGGCGAGCCTTCTGCGCCAACCGCTCCTCGCGCCGGCGACTGGCGCTCCCCCAACACCACCGCAAAAAGCATCAAAGAGATGCAGCGGGAGGGATTGCTACCGGCGGAGGCGGAGAAGCGCGTCCGCCTCGGGAAAAGAGAAGAGGTACCCAACCCTCAGTCGAATGAACGCGTGGTCTTCGTGGACCACGTGACTCGAGGTCTTTCTTTCCCCCTTCACCCTTTCTTCATCGGGTTGCTGTGTGCCTACGGCATACAGCTCCACGACCTTCCTCCGAACGCGATGCAGCACATTTCGTGCTTCATCGTGCTTTGCGAGTGCTACCTCGGCATTCGCCCGCACTGGGCGCTCTGGAAGGCGCTGTTCAAGATCCGGATCTTCCGCGAGAGGCCGCGGGTGGAGTCCGAGCCTGGCGAGCCACTCCGCACGGGTGGATTCGGGATCCAGGCGCGCCAGGAGAACGCGTACTTAAACATGCACTTCATCGACTCCGCCCAAGGCTGGCGGAAGAAGTGGTTCTACGTCGTCGACAATAGCTCGGGTGGGCTCGTAGAGTTTCACCCATTCGCAGTTCTGTCGAGGCGCAAGTCTTGGAGCCACAAGATGTCAGCCGAGGAAGTCCAGACGGTCACGCCCTTACTCGCAAGAGTAGCCGCTCTTCGAGACCAAACTTCGGGAGTCGTGCTCAACGGGCTCCATCTGGCGAGCCTCTTCTTGAAGCGCAGGATCCAGCCTCTTCAGCAGAGACCTTCCCCCATGTGGGAGTACCAGGGCTCAGAGGACCCCAGTCGAGTGAGCCGCGAAGAACTTTCGAATGTGGAATTCGAGAAGAAGATAGCTGCAATCACTCGACTGAAGGTAGGGGAAGAATTCCCCGACTGCTCGGTTGCAGCTTTCTCCGCTTCGAACCCTCCCCCAGCTGAGGTTAGTTTCTTGTCTTTGAGTTATCTTCATCTTCTAAATTTTTAGTCGATAACATCTTTCTTGTCTTCTTGCCTTCGTAGAGTCTAGCCGTGGCGGATTGCTACCCGCCAGCTACGGGGGGAGCTGCTTCGGAGCAAGTGTCCAGCCATCAGGACGGCGCGGTTGACACTAGTGTCGCCAATGCTTCCTCGAGCTCGGAGGACGATTCCTCGGACGACGTCGAAGACTCGAATGGCGCCCTCCCGAAACATCGTCGGGTAGATGAAGACGAAGCTACTTCAAAGGACAAATCCTTGGAAGCATCGCCTAGTCAAGCTCCTATCCAAGTCACTCCACTCCAATCTCTTCCTCCTTCGGCTTCGTTTCCAGTGATAGCAACCGCCTGGAATGCGGATGCTCTGGATGATGATGAAGATGATGAGTAAGTGTTTTCTTCCTTGTTTTTGTAATGCCAGTCGATCAACTTCTAGATTTCGATATTGATGTTTTTCTGATTTTGCACTGCAGTCTGCAGGCGATCAGCCCGCGTCAGTTTGCTGCTAACGTTCCTCCCGAAAAGAGGAACAAAGCAAAAGACGCGGGTGAAACCCCTACTGCAGGAACCGTCCAGAACTCTCCCAGGGCAGCGCCTGATGCTGCGACTGTGGATATAGAAATCCCCAGCTCCGCCGCTAGGACTTCGGTCTCGAAGGAGGCGACAGACAGTTCTGCGGATCCTCTCTCGCGCGCTACCGGACAGGTAAAACTTCTATCTCTTGGCTTTCAAGAATTTTTTATCGGGTGCACGGCAGTGCTCCCGATGGGAGTAGCCCCCGAGGCTGTAGTCGATCGCGTGCGATCGGCTGCAGGCTCAAAGTTCTGTTTCATCCTTTCTTCATGATTTTGCTTTTCTCGGGTGCACGGCAGTGCTCCCGATGGGAGTAGCCCCCGAGGCTGTAGTCGATTGTAAGTAATCGGGTACAGGCTCCAATGTAATCCTTCTAATTCTTCTATCTTCGTGATTTTGATTTTTATCGGGTGCACGGCAGTGCTCCCGATGGGAGTAGCCCCCGAAGCTGTAGTCGATTGTAAATAATCGGGTACAGGCTCAAATTTGATCTTTTTAACTCTTCTGTCTTCGTGCTTTTGCAGTCACTCGTTGACTCTCTTGCGGCGATTGGTCGCCGCGTCATTCTCGCTGAATCGGATTGCAAGTCTCTTCGAGCAGACCGCAACCGACTGCAGACCGAAAACGATCTTCTCAAGGGTGAGCTCTATCGTTCCCCTGTCTTTCACACTTCATCCGTTCTAGAGGTTTTGACAAGCGCCTCTTTGCAGCTCGACTTGAATTCGCGGAATCCGAAAAGGTCAAATTTTCGGAGCAGGTAACTGCACGAGAAGCTGACTTGACGGCCATTCGACAAGAGCTGGAGACTTCCCGCATGCAGTCGGAAGACTTCAGTCGACAGCTTGCGGAAGCGCGGAAGTCCCTGAAGGAGTTAGAGAAAACCGGCAGTAAGGCTGACAGCGAGCTTGTCGGGTTCCTCCCTCCCCTTGCGGAGCGCTTCGCGGGTAAGCTTGATGAAATTTCGCGATTCTGATTCTTCACTTGGCTGTAGTTTGTTGAGTATTATTTTTTTTCTTCGCAGGTATCCTGGATGTTCCTCTAGAAATCCCTGGACTCCAGCGGGTGGATGTGGTAACCGATACGCTTGCCCAGCTTAAAAGGCACGCTGATGGAGTTTCTTCCATTGTCAGTGATGCTACCCAAGTGCTGGGGCAACTGTATGGTCGCCTCCTCGCCAAGGCCACTCCTGCACCTGCGCTCGACGATATGTTGAAGGTCTTCTCAGAAGGAAAGCTTCTGGATGCCTTTGCAGTCGCTCAATCGGAGGCTGGCGCGAAGACTGCGATTCAATTTTCTTTGGCGCACGGAGTCGAAGGGCTGGAGGAGGCTTACTCGTCCATTCCAGTCGATCCTTCCACGGGCAAAAAGGTACGGCTCTCTCGTTTTGGCGAGCAAGCCGCCATTCTTGCTCGGAAGCTTTCTGAGATTTTTTCTCGGAAGAAGGGAGGGTCGACTGCTGCTAGTGGGAGTACCAATGTAGCCTCGTAGCTTTTTTTCTCTCTTTCCTTCAATGTAATGAATCTTGGGATGTATTCCCGTACTTTTGTTGGTCTTAATCGAAGCATTGTGCCTTTGGAATTTAATCCTTTTGTTTGTACTTTTGCCTCCCGATGGGAGTAGCCCCCGAGCGATTAGTCAGATGTGCGACTAGAGACAACTCGAGTAGGGCGTCTCACTTCTTTCCTTGTACTTCTTCCAGGCGATTGCGTCTGCCGCTGAATCTTCGAGTGGACGTGGTAATCCAGTGAGTCCACTTGTGGCTGCCGTGGGCACTCTTGCTGGCCTTCGTGATAAGGTTCAGGAGGGTGAGCGTAGGCTGAAAGCGCTGCGCGGAGTAGCTGACGTGGCGATATCCAAGCAGAAATTGGCGGCTGAGCGCGAGCAATTTCTAATTGGTGAACTGTCTTCAATTGCAAGGGAGTTACTATGTGAGTAGTGTAGCCCCCATGCTATTTCCTCCTCTGTGTTTCTTAGCTTACTAAGTGTGTTTGCTTCTTAGTTGTGAAACCAGATGACAGGGAAGAAAAGCAGTGGGTGGAAAACCACATTCATCAAGAAGCTAACAGCACAAAGCCTCATGCGAGTAATTTCTGGTCTGATCGCAGTCGAGGTTTTGTGATGGCTACCTTGAAGTTTCGAGTCCGCCAGGCGAAAATTCTCGTGAGTTCTTTCCACGAGGTCCTGGTTGCGGTGAATGCTGCTTTTTATCCACTTGAGAGGGGCCCCGAAGACTGGAGTTATCTTCTCAGGTTATTCGGACGAGATGGAGAGGTTCGCGCGTGCGTTCGCAATCAGATGACATGCGGCGCGGTTGTTGCTCTCTCGTTTGTCCGAATATGGCATCCTGAGATAGACTTGAACTCCGTAGCTCGGCGTCCGGATTATGCAATCAAATATATTGCGCCGTACTATGATGATGTTCGTCCTGCAGCCGAGAAGATTATCCGAATGACCTCTGAAGAGGTAGATAGGGTCTTAGCGGCTAAGAATGCTCAGCGTTTCGACTGACTTTATCGGATGTGAATATCCTGTAAGTTTATCTGTAGTTTGTAAAAACTGTAGTAAGGTGTGCAACCTTGTACTCGATAATTCTTTTCTGTGATGCTTAGTTTTAGGTGTAGCCCCCGTGTATTTTATGGGGTGTGTACCTGTAACCTTTTAGCATGTAGTAAACTTGAAAGCTGTCGAGTAAATATGATGAGAGAATCATGTCTTTATTGCTATGACTGAGAAGTCATGTGTTCGAGCTACAAGATTGGCTAGTATAGCCTCATTGTTGCAAAATAAATAAACCTAGGGGTAGAATTTGCGCAGTTGCGCGATATTCCATGGATTGGAATAGATGCCTCCAGTCTCTGGATTCTTCAGTCGATAGGCTCCTCCTGGGATCACTTCGTGTACGATGAAGGGTCCTTCCCAAGGTGGTTCGAGCTTGTGTCCTTCTTTTTGCTTCAGTCGCAACACCAAGTCGCCAACCACGAATGATCTGTGGCGTATGCGGCGACTGTGATAATTGCGTAGTGATTGTTGGTAGACTGCAGATCTTGCGAGTGCAATGTCCCGAATTTCGTCGAGTGCGTCCATATCTTCTGCAAGTGCTTTGTTGGAGGTTTCTTCGCTGTAGGCTACAACTCGTGGGGCGCTGAATCGAACCTCTTCGGGGAGGACGGCTTCTGCCCCGTATACCATGAAAAATGGTGTGTATTGCGTTGATCGATTGGGGGTTGTGCGGAGGCTCCAAAGTACGGAGGGTAACTCCTCTGCCCAATGTCCTGCAGCGGGATGTAGCCGATCGAGCAACCTTTTTTTGATGCCAGCCGAAACTAAGCCGTTGGATCTTTCGACTTGGCCGTTTGTTTGCGGGTGGGCGACCGAAGCAAACTTCAGATTAATTCCTTTCTCCTCGCAGAACTGTTGTGTCTCCTTTGCAGTGAAGTTCGTACCATTGTCTGTAATGATGTCGTGTGGTACCCCGAATCTGCATACTATGGAGTCGAGGAACTTGATTGCGCATTGGGCACTACCCGAGGTCACTGGCATAGCTTCGATCCATTTGGTAAATTTGTCAACTGCAACCAGCAAATGTGTGTACCCTCCTGGAGTGGATTTGCGCAGTGGGCCAACCATGTCAAGCCCCCATTGTGCAAAGGGCCAGGCGATGGGTATCATGTGCAACTCTGTGGCGGGCGCGTGCGGCTTGGGTGAGAATCGCTGGCAGGCGGCGCATCTATCGACCAGGTTTTTTGCATCGTTGGCTGCTGTTAGCCAGTAGAATCCTGCTCGAAAGGCTTTTCCCAATATTGCTCTCCAGCTAGCATGATGTCCGCAATCACCCTGGTGTATATCCCGGAGTAACTCTTTGCCGTCTTCGGGTGCGATGCACCGCTGAAGGATGCCCGAGATGCTTTGCTTGTATAACTCTCCGTTGATTACCCGAAAGGATTTGCTACGCCTGATTAGCTGTCGAGCCTCGCGTGGATCGGCCGGGAGCTGTTTATTGAGCAGGTAGTCGAGATATTTCTGCGTCCAGACTGGCTCGACCAGAAAGACCTGTCGTGATATATTATGAATAAGCTCGATAAGCGCGACCTGCGGGCTGACCTCTGTTTCTGGCGCTGCCGGTGTTTCTGCAGCTTTCTTCAATTTGACCGATCGCTTGACCATCCGTTCGAAGTATATTCCTGGCGGTATGGGTGTATTCGTGGAACCCATGTTTGCCAGTCTATCCGCCTCTTCGTTGCTGGATCTTGCAATATGCTTCAACTCGCATCCTTTGAAGCTTCCTTCGAGTAGATTATACATGTCGCGGTATGCGATCATGTTTTCAGCAACGGCATCGCATTCTTTCATTGTTTGTTGCACTATGAGATTGGAATCGCCATAAATCATCAACCGGGTAGCTCCACAAGCAATCGCCATCTTCATCCCGTGCAATAGTGCCTCATATTCTGCGTCGTTGTTCGACGCTGGGTCATCTGGTGGAAAGTCTAGTCGCAGGACGTATTGCAGTTTGTCTCCAAGAGGTGAGATAAGAACGATTCCAGCTCCTGCCCCTTCGTTTCTTTTGGACCCGTCAAAGTACATGATCCAATTGCTTGTATACTCGGGTGGCCCGGGTGTTTGTAGCTCTGTCCATTCGCTGATGAATTCCACGAGAACTTGGGATTTGACTGCATTGCGTCCTGCATAAGTGATATCCCAAGCGCCCAACTCGATGCTCCACTTTGCTATTCTTCCGGATGCCATAGGGTTGTTCATGATTGTCCCGAGTGACGCATCATTGACCACTGTAATGGCGTGTTCCTGGAAGTAATGTTTGAGTTTTCGGGCTGTGAGGACAACTCCATACGCAAGCTTCTGGTAATGAGGATATCGCTGCTTGCATGGCGAGAGCACTTCGCTGATGTAATATATTGGGCGCTGGACTCCGTATGCCTTGCCGTCTTCAGGTCGTTCGACTATGATTGCAGTGCTGATGACCTGGTTTGTGGCAGCTAAATAGAGAAGAAGTGGCTCCCTTTCTTGTGGTGTTGCGAGAATGCGCCTGCTTTGCAGCGACCGTTTCAAGTCTGCGAATGCTTGTTTGGCTTCGGGGGTCCATTCGAATTTATCCGTCTTCTTCAGTAGCTTGTAGAAGGGTAACGCCTGCTCTCCCAATCGCGCGATGAACCTGCTTAGGGCGGCCAATCGCCCTGCGAGCTGCTGGACTCCGCGTAGATTGGTAGGCTCCTTCATTGTGAGGATTTCTTGTATTTTCTCCGGATTGGCCTCAATGCCTCTGGCGGACACCAGGTATCCTAGGAGTTTTCCTGCGGGGACGCCGAAAACGCATTTTGTCGGATTGAGCTTGATCCGATATGCATTAAGGGCGTCGAATGTTTCTTTAATATCTTCGAGGAGTGTGTCCTCCACTCGAGTTTTGATGACGATGTCGTCGACATATACTTGTACGTTCTTGCCAATGAGATTGGCAAGGCATCTCTGCATGCAACGTTGATATGTTGCGCCTGCGTTCTTCAGCCCGAAGGGCATTGTCGTGTAGCAGTATACACCGTGTGGTGTGATGAATGCCGTATTCTCTTCGTCTTCCTTTTTCATGCGGATCTGGTTGTATCCCGAGTAGGCGTCCAGGAAGGAGAGACGTTGGTAGCCCGCTGTGGAATCCACGATCTGGTCGATTCGTGGTAGAGGAAAGTTGTCCTTGGGGCAGTGCTTGTTCAGTGACGTGTAGTCGATGCACACCCGAAGGATATACGTGTTCTTCTTGGGGACCAACACCGGATTTGCTAACCAGGTGGATATCTTGATCTCCCTAATGAAATTAGCGGCTAGCAGCCTATTTACTTCTTCTCCCAGCGTCTTTTGCTTGGGTTCTGAAAATCGTCGAGTCGTCTGTTTGATGGGCTTTGCGTTAGGAAAGACTTCGAGTGAGTGCTCGGCAAACTCCCTGGGTATACCTGGCATATCTGAGGGCTGCCAGGCGAAAATCTCCCAGTACTCACGGAGGAGTTTGACGAGCGCGCTTTCCTATGCTGGCGAGAGGGTTGTGGAAACCATCGCAGTTTTGGCGGAATCCGTCGGGTGCACTTGGTGCTTGCGAGTGTCGCTGTTGGCGCTGAATTCCAGTTCAGGCGCGTTTTTCTTCGTGAGGGGCATGACGGAGTGATCCGTGGTTTTTGCCAGCTCTTGTAGTTCTTCTTGCATCCCGAAAGATTTCGCGATCTCATTAAATTCTATGTCGCACTTATCCGATTTCTGGAAGTCTCCGTCAATGGTGATCACACCGTATTCGCCGGGTAGCTTGAGCTTCAAGTATGCGTAATGTGGTACGGCCATGAATCTGGCGAACGCTGTTCGACCAAGAATGGCGTGGTACTGTGAGGGCCAGTCGACGACTTCAAAGTCCAGGAATTCCCTTCTGTAGTTGCGTGGGGAGCCCAGTACAACTTCAAGGTTGATTGTTCCGAGTGGACGTATTGCCTTGCCCGGAACTATCCCGTGGAAGGATGTTTCTGATTCCGTTAGGCCGTCCAGGTTTTTGTTCATTCGATGGAGTGTATCCGCGTAGATGATGTTGATGCCGCTGCCGCCGTCCATGAATACGCGGGCCAGGTCATAGTTGCCAATTTGAGCTTGAATGACAAGGGCGGCGTGTCCTGGTCGATAGACTCGTGGCGGGTGGTCTTCCTTCGAGAACGTGATTGGCTGCTCGGCCATTTTCAGGTACTCGGGCTTCGTTGGTGGCGTCTGCACTGCCATGCATATTTGTCTCGAGTTAGTTTTTTGAGCTCTGCGAGAGGGGCATACCTTCTGTATCATCCCGAGGAGTTGTCCGTGCGGAGTCGGGTATGTATTTGCTCCCGTGTTTTGTTGTTGTGGTGCTGGCAATGCGGCGAGTGCCATGTTTGGGTTGGCTGGTGGAGGTGGTGGCGGTGGTAGCTGGAATTGTTGTCCGCCTCCTGGTAGCGGTGGATAGTTTTGGGTGGAAGCGAATCTTTTCTTGGCGAGCGCGTCCGAGATTTCGATGAACTTTCGGCAATCCTTGAGAAGGTGTGTTGCCTTAGTCTTGCCCGTGCGCTTGTCTGTGAACAGATGTAGCGAGCAGTACGCGTCGAGGTCTTCCTCGGGTGATTTTTCTTCTACCTTTGGTCTCCATTCGCGACTTCCACGACGACCGGAGTCGCGACTTCGCGTGAATTCTGCTGCCACTAGTTCTTCTCTATCCTCGTGGTCGTAATATTTTCTTCTCTTTCTTCGCCCATGACGGTCTTCGTCGTGTGTGGGCGATGATGTTCTTTCATTGCGTACCGCGTCTTCTCCATTGGCCCATTTTTCGGCTATGACCATGAGCTCCCCTATGGTTTTGGGCGCAGCTCTGCCGAGTTCTTCTCGAAACGCGGTTCTTCTTGCTCCTTTGGCGAAGGCCTCAATCGCCACTTCTTCAGAGATTGTCCCTGCGGTGTTCCTGAGTGTGTTCCACCGCTGGATGTATTCTCGCGTGGATTCGCCACTTTTCTGTTTGCAAGCTCGTAGTTCTTCGATTGTAGCTGGCCTTTTGTAGGTCGACTGGAAGTTTTTGCAGAAATCGCGATGCAGGTCGTCCCACGATGCGTAGCAAGATCGTGGTCTCCTCTCCAGCCAGCTGCGGGCCGCTCCGGCCAGGTGCAAATTGAGGTATTGCATGGCCGTGTTCTTGTTACCACGTTGGCATTTTACTGCCGTGAGGTAGTCGCTTAACCACTGAGAGGGCTCGAGTGAGCCATCGTATTTTGTCACCTCCGAGCTGAGCTTGAATCTCTTGGGTAGAGGTGCTTCGCGAATACTGCGAGCAAAGCAAAGTGCTCCGCAGGTTTCGTCGTCTGAAGACCCGGATGAGGAGCGCTCGCGATATCGTGAAGCCCTTGCTTTATCCACCTTCTTCTGGGCGAGATCGGATCGCGCGTCGTACCCGGACCGGTCGCGGTCGCTATCTTTTCTTGGTTCTTTACTTCGTTTTCTCGAGCGGCTGCTGTGGTGCCGCGAATCTTTGTCTCTCGGGCTGTCGTCGCTGCTGCTTCGACTGTCGCCGCGGCGTCGAGCCTCTTTTCCTCGGCCGCGACGCGGCGATTTATCCTTTCTCGGAGAGGAGCTCCTGTGCCTGCGGGGCGTGTCCTTGTCTTTGTCCTTCTCCTGTCGCGCCTTCTCTAGCTGTTCCTTGCGATCGTGGGAGGCGAGTTTCGCGGCTGCCAGCCCTAGACCCTTGCGGATATGCTTGTATTGTTCCACCCGAGGATCGCTGTCCGTCGGCTGGTTCATCTGCATGTAGGTTGCCGCGGCTAGAATTGCGGCGGCTGGAGTTTGCGGGTAGACGTTGCCATCGTCGTCAACCCTCATGAAAGAAGACGTGGTGGACCTGTTGGTCCCAGCCATAGATTCGTGGTCCCTCGTCGACGCTGCGGGTCCTTTTCCCCCGGGTCGGGTACCGACCGAAGGTGCAAGGGACAGCTCGGCTCGACGTAGGCTCGACTCATCCGCCGCTCTCCTGCGACGTGCTAGATCTGCTCGGGCGTCCTTGATGTTTGAGGCCGCTCTCACTAGGTGATAGTGGTAGGCGGTTAGGTCTTCCTGCGTGGCACCTGCTGCGGGTGGCTGACTCTTTCGCATGGATTCCTTGGCTCTTTTCCAGGCTTCCCGCGAGACGCCGATTAGATCGCGCTCGGTTGCGCTATACTCAGTTTCCGAGGGCTGTTCCGATCCTGCCATGCAGACTTGGGCCAGTCGTGGCCCGTGCGTCCTAGGCGCAGATCGGTAGGCTCTTCGCACCCGAGAGGGTTCCTCTGTCGAGAGTGCGTGGTAGTCGATCGTGTTGAAGCGGATGGACTCGCCGCTTTTCTCCATAGGGAAGCGCGAGTTGACGGCTCCAGATTCGGGTTCAGATTCATCCGAGAAGTGGAGGATTCCGTCTCTATTTGCCATGAAGTTGAAGCTTCCGAACATCAGGGTGACGCTCTTCTCCAGATCCTCGAATACCGGGCGTGATTCCGGCGAGTGAGGTGTGACTATGACGGATCCGATCCGTACAGGATTGTTCGGAGCCGTAGTCGATGGTTTCCAACGGGAGTTGGATGTCGATGAAGCCGAAGATGCCGGTGATCCAGCGCCCGCGCTCCCCACGGTCGGCGCCAATTGTCGAAGCTCTGGCTCCGCAAATCCCTCAGGTGACCCTATCGGGTTTCGACTAGGAGATGTCATAGGCGCTGGTGAAATCGTCGGCTTGACAGGGAGGCAAGATTTACCCAGGTTCGGGGCCCTCGAAGAGGTAAAACCCTTACTCCTGCCTTCTGCTGATCTGTATTAGACGATTAGATCGATTACAGGGTGCTCGAATCGAGAGTAGATCTCGAGTTTCAAGGCTTTTGTGGTCGTGCGGTATTACTTGGTCCTCTCCTTGGGGGCTCTCCTGGCTTTATATAGATAGGCAGGTCTCGAGTCCAACCCGGAGAGGATACAAACCCTAGCTTGAGTCGGTTACAATCCCTAACTTAACCCGCAAGTTGACGCGGGTGGGCTTTTCATGGGCCTTCTAGAGTACTCCAAGGGCGCTTCCTGTCGGGCCTTGATCAGAAGGCTTGAGAGGGGGTGTCCTTACTCGCAGGGCCCAGGATCCATGCCTTCGTCACTATGTTAATTGCCGCCTACTATTGTTGAAACTATGTTAATTGTTAAACTTATATGATAAATTTAACGCAACTGTTGTGAAATGGTTAAACTTTGTGTTTTCGGTTTAGTGGTTGAAATAGGTAGCGGCGGCCGCTGCTTATTTCAACCCGAAAAACACGTTTTTCGTGAACTAAAAACCGCGTTTTCCACGGTTTTCAGTCACTGCTCTTAGTGTATCCACTAGTGGCCTCTGTTAGGTTCTCTCAAGGGAACAAATGAAACAAATCTAACCCCTTTGACGAAACTTTTGGCTAAAATAAACAGACATGGTTTTTTGACACATCGAAAAAATGTCTCCTAAAAAGTAATTTTGAAGCACCGGAATTTTTCTTTTTTGCACTTGCCACAAAAATATCTTTTTTGTGTGAAACATTTTATGCTAACATAAAATGTCTTGATGTATATCCAAATTGTCTGTTTGGAATTTTTTTACTTGATTTTTTTTTTTTTTAGTAGTGGGTGCATCTAGACCTATGATCCAATACAGATTTCCCAGAATAAACCTTTTCCAAAAGTTTAGTTTGTTTTAAACCTTTGCCGTATTATTCTTGATGTACCATCACAGCCATTGTCGGTGCTATGTCCATATCGTTAAAGCGGGTGGCGGTTTCACGACCGTACGGCCAAAGCCAAAGCTGTTAGCGGTAAACCCTACTGCCAGATGGTGTGGCAGTAAAAGGATCAGATTCAGATCTGATTGAGAATATTGGGAGAACTTGTTTTACGTCGAAGTTTATAATCAAGGTCAGATTTATCAAAATAGCCAGATGAAGCGCAGCATGCATCTTCCCTGTCAATGGTCAAGACCGGCTATACCGGCCGGTCCAGGGAAAGGACTTGCCTTTCTGCCTCCTGCCAGCCTTTCTTTACCGGCTGTCAGAGACCCTTTTTTGTACTGCCCGTATCCAACCGTGGCCTGCCTGCAGAGCTGCATGTGGCCTCTAAAGGCTGTTCTTGTCTTGTCTCCGATAAAATGTGCAGTCGTACACAGAGATATTGACTGGAGGGTTAAAATTGTCCATCTTGTCGCGATATTACTAGGATTGCATTAACCAAACCCCAAAGTGTGCAGGGCTGAGCCTACAGCAGAAGATTATAGACCAGGATTAATCGTTTCGACACGTTGCATGTTTGTTGAACAAAGCATTAGAATAAGAGGTACGAACGCCTTGAGCAGAAGCAAAAGTGGTGTACCAAAGGCAGAGCTGGGCGCTTGAAAAAGAATCCATCCCAGCATGTGCTAGATCAGAGCAAAAGAGAAATATGGATATTGGAGAGGGACCATCTTCCTTCGGTTGTGTACTGCGCCTGGAGCTCCGGCATGCAGGCTCCTGCCGTCCTGCGTATGCTCTTATCTACAGTACTGCCGTTAGCATCTTCGCTGTTAGAGCATCTCCACTCGTCGCCACCCGGACTATGGGTTTGCGAACGGAAAAACGCCATTGGAGCGACCTCTCCCCACTCACCGCCTCAAATAAATTTAATTTTTTTAAATTTCAATAGAAACATAATTTCATTTTTATATTTTATGTATATTTGAACGAAAATTAAACTAAATTAGTAAGAACATCTCTAGTGGAGTGTGGAAATTTGGGTGTGTATATGAATATACACATCCGTGTAAAATGATTCTATTTTAAACACCCCTAGATTTTCAGTGGAGTGTCTAAAATAGAAGGCATGTATGTTCCCTCTCCTATATTTTAGTAATATATTTTAACCAAGCAGTTAAAAAAATATTGGTTGATATCCATCTACAAATAATTGCCACAAATATCACCAAATAATAAACACAATTCAGATAAGCTCGATTTTCAAAAAAAATTGAATCTGCATTTTATTTTTCAAAAATTTCTATAAAAAGTCTTGAACGTAGATAAAGTCGAGATCTAAAACTGTGTAAATTTTCAAGTCAAATTTTGTATTATTCTGCACTAAATAAAAATAACAAATGTGGCAAGATTTCAAAATTTTATTACGTGGACTGACCGGTTGCTCATCTCTCTGCTTTTTGGTTGTGGCTAGAATATGAATACATGAACATCCGAGGCACCGTTTAAGAGCCGTGGAAAGTATACACACTCGTTTTCACATGCCATTGGAGAAGGTTTTTGGCCATTGCTTGTCTAAATTCCCTTTTCACGTTTGTATCTACACTCCACTAGGAATGCTCTAATAGCCGTCGTTCAAGAGGTCCCAGTCCTCCTCCTTCATGACGTGGCTCGGCCCCGCCTCATACTCGTTGGCAGCGCCGCCATGGCCGTCGTCGAAGGAGGAGGAGGAGGGGACGTGGAGGATGGGGGTGCCGGTAATAACAACGTGGTCCTTGAGCGACCAAGTGCACGCCGCACCCACCGGCAGAGCAACGAGGGTGTTCCTTGAGGCCTCGGAGGCGGGGCCAGCACCCTCGGGGCCGTCCACCATCGCGAGCGCTTGCTAGTAGGCAAGCATCTCGGCGTATGTGGATGACGGCGCCTCCTTCTTTGGCGGCGGTGTCGTGGAGAAGCTAGAGGCGCCACAGCCGATGACGAGGGCGCCAGAAGCGCGCCTTGGTGCGACGCCCGGCTCCGGCTTCGGCATGCGCAGGTGCGGCGGCACCGAGCATGTCGTCAACGGAGACGTGGCGTAGGAGGAGCGCGACACACTGGAGGAGGAGGAACGGACGAGGAGTGGGTCTGGAGGCACGGCTCCCGCCTATTCGCCGGAGGAGTCCGGAGGCGCGGCTGGTCGCCGCGATCGATGCTCTACTCGAATGTACCGCCTGACACACTCCAGAACGAACGGTGTCACCTGGCGTTCTTCTCTGACAACGCCGGCGTGTTGCCAGCCCTGTCCCAACGGTGGATGTGCTCTTGGTGGAGGCGGCATAATGCGGCAGCGAAGCGCTCCACGTTCACCGGATTCGCCGGATCCCACTCCGGCCGGATGCGTTGCTCCTCGCTCTGGGCGTTGTAGAAATGGTCGTACATGCATGCCTCCCACGTCGCGCCGGAGATGCGCGGCGCGTCGGGGATGGGGACGCCACTGACACTGATGGCCGGCAGGCATGGGTACTACACCTCGTTGAGCGCTTGGGCATGCGCTTTGTGCAGGATCCTCATGGTGAAGCCTTTGGTGGGGAGCGCGTCATCATCCATTGGAGGTGAGCTTGGGAGAGAGAAGTGCAGCGAGGTTGGGGAGACAGGAGCATGGTATGCTTGGGAGGGAATGCGGTGTTGACGAACGGACGCGACCAACTTTATTGGGCGAGACGACGCGCGACACGTATTAACGCCGTCGCGTAGGAAAACGCCGCGAGAGGCATGTGGCGATGGGACTCCTCTCTATGGCGGCGGCAGAGCGAGGAGAAGACTCCATACGCCGCCTCGGGAACAGGCGTGACGCAACGCTGAACTACTTCCGGCCGGTGATAAAGCAAGGCCACCTTTGACTGCGCCTACATGGCACCGCCCCCCGAGTCGTCCGGAGCTACCAGCGCAACCCCTGGGCGACGGGGTTGGCCTGGTTTTCATTTCCGAAAATGAGGCTTGTCCGGACGGGAAGTCTCACTGAGGCGGTCGAGTAGGTGATGTCTTTTGTCGGAGCCGTCCCTAAGGGGTTTAGGGGACTTTGGAGGCTGTGAGTGGAGATGCTCTTAGAACATCTCTAGCATTACCCGTAAAAGTGGTCAAACTCGTGAATTTACAGTTTTGGTCAGAAAAGTCACCGAATAGATCCCGTAAACCGAGGTAGACCAAAAAACCATTTTAAGTGCCCTAGGTATTTTCTCCTCCGAACCCCATAATCCGGTTTTAGAGTCGACTTACCGTCCAAAAACTGAACAAACTGATGCCGGTCAACACTCCCGTCACCGACAGCACCAGTGACTCCCGAACTTGATTCCATGACGAGGAGATTCGATTCCAACCTCAATTTTCGATTCCCGAAGAGGAGGTTCAATTTTGACCAAATTTGTGTGAAATCGTGGCATGTGCACGCAGCCCCATGGAAGGACCTCAATGGGAGCACCTCTAAGGCCAAACTCCCCATGGGAGCACCTCCACGAGAGTAGGCGGACGGAGGCAGGGAGACCAGCGGTAGAAGGGTTAGGCGAGGGCCAGAGCCGAGCATGGTTGGCTATGCTCACAGCATTATGGAAGCACCTCCATGGGAGCACATCCATGGCCAAACTCCCTAAGCGGAGCACCTACACGGGAGGAGGCGAGTCAAAGCAGGGAAGGCCAGGACTAGGAGGGCTAGGCGAGGGTCGAAGCGGGCAGAGGCGGTGATGGGAGCCCGAGCGCATCCTCCAGCGGCGCTCAGTTTGTACGTAACATACAGTCTCGTTGGGAAAGATGAAAAAAGGGGAAAAAATTACAGTACGTTTTTACCGGTTCTGTTCAAGCCGCAGCCGATTTCAACCTGTAAAACACGTTTTCCGCAAACTGCAAACCGTGTTTATAGTTCCACATTATACTGGTTCTGTTAGATATCCTCTTAGCTTTTGTTGTCGTCCCCTCTATGTATTCGGAATATGTAGTATAACAAGACATAATACACCATAAATTTCTTCTAGGTTGTCTGCGTCTAATTTTGTAGGCCTGTTTGATGCCAGATTTTCTTCTAGACTTTCTTCTAGGTTGAAGTCCCCATCATAATACACCATACAACAAGTAACAAGAAAATCTGACATCAAACAAGTCTCAAATCGCCTGTTCGTAGAGACCTCGTCCGTGAGTACGTGAAGGACTCGGAGCGATCCCTGTAGCTCTCCTCAGGAAGTAAGAGCCCTCTCACCGGACGAGTGTGGATTGCGGAAGCAGCTCAAGTTGAAGTGCCTAGGACTTGCTTCTCTAGAGCGGACGATTGTGTGCGCTCTCGCCTGCTGTGGATGAAAGCGGGCGAACGGGAACCAGTTAGCCATGGACGGGTGGCGTCAGACATGGCCAACGGGAAACAGTTGGCCAAGACCTTGTCATCCGCCTGGGCGGCTACCATAGCCGTGGAGTAGATCTGCAGGAATTCCCTAGGATCCATGGTCCCATCATATGTCGCGGGTATGTGGAAGAGAAACTTATCATGCCAGACTACTCGTCGGAGCTCCGGGGTGAAGGATAGGCATCCCCTCCGTTTTGGAGGGCCTCCTTTCCCACCTCTCTAGGGTTGATGACGTCACTCTCCTTCCCAAGGGATGGATAGTGACGCTGCCTACGCGTGTGGGTACCTTCCCCATGGCGCTCCCGCCGAGGATGGTTGTCCTACAACGGGCTGGGGGTCGAAGACCCGACCGGCTTGCGGTCCCCGGGCCCTGGCAGGCCGTTGCCTCTTGTCGCCCTGGAGGGGGCTGATTCCGGGCGTGGGGCTCCAGACCGAGGGGTGGCGCTAGGCCCCACATGAGACTGGGACCGTGTGCGCGCGGATTCATTACGCCCTGCGAGTGAAGGCTAGAAGGCTCACGACTCGCGCCCTCCATGTGTCGTACTCGGGGGAGTTTTGCGCGGTGGGTACTCTAGTAGGGCGTTGGCCATAGCCAGCACTTCCGTGTGAGTACGCTCATCTGTTGTCCCACGTCGGGGGCGCCCGACCGCCGCGACCGAGGGGGTCGTGGCGGGGCGTCCCCGACGCGTTTCCCACTCGGGCCTCCGTCCGGGAGACCGCTAGTGTTGTTGCGGCTAATACCGCCTGCATTCTGCGGCAGCTTCACTAGCTGGAGGCCTCTGCCGACGGGCATCCTTCTCGGTCTGGGAAGAGGAAAACGGTTGGACCCGCTCTAGGGCCTGCTGCTTGGCCTCCCTCCGAGGCAATACGACGCACTCAGGGAATCGCACTGGCTCTCTATGGGCAGCGAGGGGCCCTCGCCACGCCTCCACCCGCCGTATGATTGCGCGAACAGGTGTGTGTGCCACTGGAGGATATGTCGCTGCGGGGGAGCTCCGAGCCCCAGCCATGGTCCTGGTTGGCGGAATCTTCTCTGCCGATGATAGACGTTAATCCGGATGCGGGGACTCACGCGCCCCCTGCCTGGCATGCCAGATGTCGCGTGTCGAAACAAAGACACCGGGAGAGACCGACGTCCACTCCCCGATTCGTTCGGCGGATGGGTGTGGGAAGTCCCTACAGACCCGTCTTGATGCTAACGAAGATAGGAAGCACGACACATAACACACGAACACAGGTTTTACCCAGGTTCAGGCCATCACGAGATGGATCCCTACGTCATGCATGTATGATCTAGTATTATGGGATGGATAGTGTGAGTATAAGAAGAGGTGGACCAATCTCCCTTGGAGTGGGATACGCCTCGGAAGCCTTGGTTGTTGGTCTTCTTTTCTTCGTAACGTATATGCCTCTCTCTCTCTCTCTCTCTTCCTGGTGAACAAGGGTCTCCTTTTATCTTCTGAGATACTGGTAGATGTCCGTGGCACGTACAACACTTGGCAGTCGTCGTGCCACATGTCCCCGCGAGGCGGCGAGGCAGGCCGCGGTGGTGGCGACAGCTAGTCCGAGCGATCTCCACGCGTCACGCTGGCCCTGCCGAGGGGTGCATGTGGCAGCCCTTCATTCTGGCCATCCGTGGGTGGAGGCTTCTCGTCATCGGAGTGGGTCCCAGGGAGCCCCCCGGGTGGTCGACACTGGGAACGGGCTAGTCTTCACGTGAAGGGTCTGCTACGGTTCCACGCGTCATGCGATCCTTAGCACCCCTGCCCGGAGGGGTGTCGACAGGGAGGGGTGAGATACCCGATCTATGAGTTGAGTTTTCTTAAAATTAATGCTTTCAATAAGTTAGGGTTTTGGTAGTCGTCTTTGTTTTGGCCTCCGCGTCAATGAAAATGGCATCGTCTATAATAGTTATCTTTGGCCCCTCGTTCGACGACAAGATCTTTATCCTGATGTCAACGGTGGTGTTGAAATATTAAATTTATCTAGTTATGGTCCTTCAGATCTTGCTTCGTCATATAAGTTTTGGATCTTTTCTCTTGGTTGCCGCCAGGAGGATTGTCCTTACAATATTTATTCCGGCTTCTACGACTTTGACAATGATGATTCGTACTCTCGGCTCCCAGTGACGTCGACAAGGTTGTTCGTTTACTTTTCCCTGTAATACTGGTGCTGATACTCTTGCCGATGTTGGTTGACTGCTTTAATGGTTGCTTGTGTGCTTGCAGTTTTGGCATTGCTGCTCAAAATTAAAATTATGGGAGAAATTTTGTTGGTATTTACAGCTTTATGGTTTGGTATCTATGTCATTGGTCTACGGGCTGATTTCAGAAAAATATAAGTTAATATTCTGGAAGAAAAAGGGTCTGAAGATCTTTTGATCGTCTCTTTTGGACTTTATTTTATAATGGATATACTCAGCTCGTGTATTTCTACCATGTATTCTTTGTTACAATAAATATATACCGTATAATGGCGTGCTACTGACTTGTAAGCCAGGCTTCACAATGTTGTG
Source organism: Alopecurus myosuroides (assembly GCA_028641055.1). Taxonomy (NCBI): domain Eukaryota; kingdom Viridiplantae; phylum Streptophyta; class Magnoliopsida; order Poales; family Poaceae; genus Alopecurus; species Alopecurus myosuroides. The sequence continues at coordinate 313,357,666 of CM054058.1, read as the reverse complement.
TTATTATCTAATCCACATGATTGTTTGTAAAAGTAGTTTAATTCAAATCTCATTCGATGTTCCGGCCGTAATTGTTTGATAATCGGGAATCCTAGTGCCCGGCGATCCATAAAATTTACTAGCTAATAATCATCTGTAGCCAGAACCTTGCACCCGATCAAGGACCTATATATTCCGTTCGGTCGTTTCCTTTTGCTTTCTTTTTCCCGGATAATTGTCATGCCCTGTTCCCTTCTGAACCCTGAAACTGCTCAACACTAGCCGTTAGAAGAACTACTTGAACGACAGCCGTTGATGATGAATCGAAGGGCAAGCAGAGGCCGTAACGTTTCGCGCCAAAGTGGAACAAGCATAGCCGTCCATCTCCATCCTACGGCTGGAGACTCCCTGACCATCGCTGTTCTTCTTTCCAGCTTTTGTCCTTGGCCACCTGCCCACTCGTTTGGCTGTATTCTTTTTTCCTTCTATTTAGTCGCAATCCTTCTAGGGTTTGGTCATCTAGGTATTACTTGGGTATAACCCTAGCCGCCTCTATGAGGATCTGGCGATAATTCCTCTGTAATCGAATCTATTCAGCTATAATCGATCTCTGAAGTTACCTGCTATTCTTGTTCTTCTGAATTTCGTTGTCTGTCAGTCGATTCCCAAGCTTGGGCCTGACAATTGGTATCTAGAGCCAACGATCCTCGGCGGCGATTGGATCTTGAGCACGTTGAGGTTGGGTTCTCTCGTAAAATCCCTCTCCTTGTTCGGATCCCGGCGACGGAGTGAGCTCTTGTTCTTGAGCTGTGGTGGCGGCCAGGCGACGGTGTGGGCACTGCTCGGTTGCAAATCTTGGGTGTGGCAGTGGTTTCCAGGGAACTTTTCCTTGGTGTTAAATCCCACCTCCCTCCCTGATTCGTGCAACATCGGAGGCATGTTGGAGACTGGTGACGGCGTGGCGGCGGTAGAACAAGATCTGGACTCTCGAGTTGTTTCTGCACCCTGCAAAACTGTAAAATCCTCGTCAGTCATGGCAAAGCAAACTGATTCAGACACTACAGAAGGCCTCGAGGTGCGTTCCTTACAGCTGGATGTGTCACGGTTAAGAGCGCACAGGGAAGAGGATAGGAAGGAATTTCTTGAATTTTCCACTTCAGTGCAGTCCAATTTTGCCAGTATTCAGGAAAACCTCAATGTACTGCATTCCAACTTTGATAAACTGCTAGCCCTTCCTATGTTTGCCACAATTCCATTGGAGGAGAATGTCGTGCAGGATGAAATGGAGAAAAGACAGCAAGGCCCCAGGCCAAATTCATCTCTAGGGCAAGGCAGTGTCTACATGATCACTCCCCAAGGACCTAGCCATCAGCAAAATCCTCAGTTAAAAGGAGTTTTGGTACAGGAGCAAGCAAAGAACACAGGCTTGCCCATGACTTATGCCACCTTGCATGACAAGGCAGGAAGAGAGCAAAACCTTGATGGCACATACAAGGCTACCTACAAGCATCCACACTATGGGCAACAGAAGAATCCTGGACATGCTCAGCAACAAAGGATTGAACAGCAGGCTAAAGAAAACCAACAACAGTACCACTCTGCTAATGAGTTATTGGATGAAGAGGAATATGATAATGAGGCAAAAAGGGGATCCTTTAGGAAACAATTACCTAATGTCAAGCCTGCCAAACTCAACATACCTGAATTCATGGGGGATGATGCAGACTCCTGGTTACAAACAACTGAAGAATATTTTGCTTCTGCTAGAACACCATTGGATCAAAGAACTGCTATAGCTGTCACATATTTAAATGGCCCAGCTATTCAGTGGTGGAGAAGCACTGGGTTTTCTACCAGTAATACTCATTGGCACAGTTTCTGCAGATTTTTAACTGACAGATTTTCTGTCACTTCAAATTGTGACAATGTCAAAGAATTTCACTCCATCAAGCAAACTGGCACAGTGGCTGATTATATCACAAGGTTTGAAAAATCCATGAATCTCATGAGAAGGGATAATCCCTCCCTTAATGATGATTACTATGTTACTAGCTTCATCTCTGGGTTGCAGTCCTATATTCAAAATCACTTGCAGTGCCTCAAACCAGTAGACATGCAGCAAGCAATTTGGTATGCAAGAAGAATGGAAAAATCTATACCAACACAGCCTCAAAGAACTTATTTTCCAAGTGCAAGAAGGCAAATTCCATTTGAGCAAGCCAAGCCACAAGGAGTGACAGCTACTGTTACTGATCAGCTAAAACAGAACAAGTTATGCTATACTTGCAAGGAACCCTGGTTCCCTGGGCATAAAAAGGTATGTAAAATGTCAAACAAGGCACAAGTGCAAGCACTGCAGCACAAGGTAGAGGAAGAACCAGAAATTATCTATGTGCAGGAGTATGATTCTGAATCTGAAGAGGAAAACAATACTGACACTCCACTCAGCATTTCCATGCATGCTCTCAAGGGCACAAAGGCTTCTACACATACTTTCAAATTGTATGTCACTATTGGAGACCAGCAGGCACTAGCATTAGTGGATACTGGCAGCACATCCACATTTATTTCCCCTAAATTTGCAGACAAAGCAAAATGCCAGTTTTGGCCAAAAAGTTCAAGTGGCTAATGGAGATATCATTTGGACTGAATTCTTGTGCAAAGATACTGAATTATCATCCAAGGAATCCCATTTTCTTCAAGCTTTCGAGTCCTCACACTACAAGGTTATGATATTATCCTTGGGGCAGACTGGATTTATAACCACAGCCCAGTCCAGCTGGATTTGAAAGCTCTCACACTTAAAATACAAAAAGGGAATGAAGAGATCACTTTCTATGATGCTAGCTTGCCAAATTCCTCAGAAATTCCACAGAGCAAGAATTTACAGAAGCTATTGGAAAATTCCATTTGTGGGGCCTTCTTGTTGATCAACCCCTGCAGTGAAGATAAACATGACCAACAAAATGTTCCAGCACCAATTACTCAGTTATTGGAGAAATATGCTGACATTTTTCAAGAGCCCACAGAATTACCACCAAAGAGACAGTGTGATCATGTCATTGCTTTGGAAAAGGATGCTAAGATAGTCAACCAAAGGTGTTACAGAGTACCTCACCACCAAAAGAATATAATGGAAAATTTGGTGACTGAGTTGTTGAAGAATAAGTTCATCAGATATAGCAACAGTCCTTACTCTTCCCCTGCCATTGTGGTCAAGAAAAAAGACTTTGACTAGAGATTGGTCATAGACTTTAGAAAAGTCAATGCAATAACTATTAAGAACAAATTTCCTATTCCAGTAATTGAGGATTTATTAGATGAACTTCATGGTGCACAGCTATTTTCCAAGATTGATTTAAGAAGTGGCTATCATCAGATAAGGATGAGTGAAAATGATATTGACAAGACAGCATTTAGCACTCATCAAGGACATTATGAGTATGTAGTTATGCCATTTGGATTAACTAATGCTCCTGCAACATTCCAACAACTGATGAATACAGTACTGGCTAAATTTTTGAGGAAATTTGTACTGGTGTTCTTTGATGATATACTTATATACAGCCAGTCCCTCAGTGATCATGTCCTGCATCTGGAACTTGTCCTGGAAACACTCAGACAAAACAAGTTGTTTGCCAAAAGAAAGAAATGTTCCTTTGCACAACAGCAGGTTGAGTATTTAGGACATATTATCTCAGGGCAAGGGGTGGCAACTGATCCTAGTAAAATCTCTGCCATAGTTCAGTGGCCTGTCCCAACAAACATCACTGAGTTAAGGAGTTTTTTTTGGGTTTAGCTGGCTACTACAGAAGATTTGTGAAGGATTATGGCCTTATCTGCAGGCCATTATTCATAACACTTAAAAAGGATGGGTTTGTTTGGGGCAAAGAACAGCAGGAGGCTTTCACTACATTACAACAGAAAATGACAACCACTCCTGTTTTAGCAATGCCTGATTTCTCTCAGCCATTTGTTTTGGAGACTGATGCCAGTGGATATGCTATTGGAGCAGTCCTAATGCAAAAGGGCAAACCCATTTTTTATCTAAGCAAGGCTATTGGGCCAAAGGCAACAGCTTCTTCTACTTATGATAAGGAAGCATTAGCAATTTTGGAAGCAATAAAGAAATGGAAGCACTATTTTGCAGCAAGCTCAGTAATTATCAGGACAGACCAGCAAAGCCTGAAACATATCCAAGAACAAAGAATTACTGATGGCATCCAACACAAACTTCTCATTAAGTTATTGGGATACAATTACAATGTGGAATATAAAAAGGGAAGAGAAAATAGAGTGGCAGATGCATTATCTAGGGTCAAATATAAATTGCACCACATTTTTGCAAGCACTGCTATTCCATTATGGATTCAACAGGTCACTGACAGTTACAAAGAGGATGAAAAGAGTTTGGAAATGTGCACTAAACTGCTGTTGGACCCTCAAGCTATACCAAATTTCACACTCACTAGTGGAGTACTGAGGCACAAGAAGAAAATTTATATTGGGAGCACTGGAGACCTAAAACAAAAGCTACTGCAAGCAATGCACACATCTGAACTGGGAGGGCATTCTGGAGAAAAGGCCACTTATCAGAGAATTAAGCTACTATTCTCCTGGCCTGGCTTAAAAGTGGCAGTGAGTGATTTTGTAAAAGCATGCCCAATATGCCAAATAAATAAGGGTGAACATACAAAGTACCCTGGCCTCCTACAACCCTTGCCAGTACCTGACTTTGCTTGGGCACACATTTCCATGGATTTTGTAGAGGGCCTACCATTGTCTGGAAATAAAGACATGATTCTGGTGGTGGTGGATAGATTCACTAAATATGCCCATTTTATTTCAATGAAGCACCCAATTAGTGTCAAAACAGTGGCTAAGGCTTTTGCAGATAATGTGTTCAAATACCATGGACTCCCTCTGGTAATGGTTACTGACAGAGATAGGATTTTCACCAGCACATTGTGGCAGAAACTATTTACTAACCTGGGAGTGCAGTTGCATTTCAGTACTGCTTACCATCCTCAAACAGATGGGCAGACTGAAAGAGTGAATCAGTGCCTCGAAAATTACTTAAGACACATGGCCTTCTTACAGCCCAAGAAATGGCATTCCTGGCTGACAATGGCTGAGTGGTGGTACAACACCAGCTTCCACACTTCACTGAAAATGACACCATTTCAAGCTTTGTATGGCAGAACACCCCCCCTTATTGCTGAAATGCTCCTACCAGGCAGCATCTCTGATGATTCTCTTCTCCAAGACACAAACAGAGACCATATTGCCAAGCAAATCAAGGAAAACTTGCTGAAAGCTCAAGAAAGAATGAAGATGTTTGCTGACAAAAACAGAATTGAAAGATCATTTGAAGTGGGAGACATGGTCTATCTCAAGTTGCAGCCCTACAGACACACTTCACTGAGCATTCATAGGTGTGTGAAACTACACTCCAAGTTTTATGGCCCTTTCAAAGTGCTAGCTAAAGTGGGACCTACTGCTTACAAAATCCTGCTACCTGAAGGCTGCAAACTCCATCATACTTTCCATGTGAGCCAACTTAAGAAACACATAGGACCTAAGGCTGTGCCAAATCCTGTACTACCACTGCTTGATGATGAAGGCAACATTATGGTGGCTCCAGAAAAGGTTCTTGACAGGAAGCTAATACCAAGAGTGCAAGGAGACATCAGTGTACCAGTGGTTCGTTGGCTGGTCAAATGGTTGAACCTACCAGAAGAAGAGGCAACATGGGAGGATGCAAGTTTCATTCAGAAGGCTTTTCCTGCTTTTACACCTTGAGGACAAGCTGGATCTTCAGAACGGGGGTATTGTCATGCCCTGTTCCCTTCTGAACCCTGAAACTGCTCAACACTAGCCGTTAGAAGAACTACTTGAACGACAGCCGTTGATGATGAATCGAAGGGCAAGCAGAGGCCGTAACGTTTCGCGCCAAAGTGGAACAAGCATAGCCGTCCATCTCCATCCTACGGCTGGAGGCTCCCTGGCCATCGCTGTTCTTCTTTCCAGCTGTTGTCCTTGGCCATCTGTCCACTCGTTTGGCTGTATTCCTTTTTCCTTCTATTTAGTCGCAATCCTTCTAGGGTTTGGTCATCTAGATATTACTTGGGTATAACCCTAGCCGCCTCTATGAGGGTCTGGCGATAATTCCTCTGTAATCGAATCTATTCAGCTATAATCGATCTCTGAAGTTACCTGCTATTCTTGTTCTTCTGAATTTCGTTGTCTGTCAGTCGATTCCCAAGCTTGGGCCTGACAATAATATTCAGTTCGGGCGTTACGACGCGGTGATGTTCCAGAGAGGATATCTCACCATCCATTAGATACGTTGAAATCATGTACGTGGAGGAACAGACGAATCGCAATGATTTGTTCCTTCTCCTCGGCCACAAGTTTAGAGGCTTCAACAACGGAACGACACCGTTGATGCGTGTCGTCCCGAGATCTTGCGTTCCAGTGAATGATTGCGTCGGAGTGGGCATGCATCTTGGAAAGGTTATGCATGTTCTCGGCACGATGTTTGGCAGATTGATCACCGATGGACCATTCCTAGTAGCTAGTATCAACAGTAGCTACCTATGTACAGTATCGATTTTGTTTGTCAGGGCTACAAAATAAAGATTATTGCAAGTATGTTGTGACGCTAGTTTTATGATATGAATCTCCACAACACTGTCCGGCCGGCCGGACGAGTATTCCCCAAGCAACAATTAGAGCAACGCATCATTTATAATCATCGTCATCACACGGTCCCAGCCCTTGATACTAGGCTTTGAGATGCATAAATATTCATATACATATGCATGGTTCCTGTAAAGTGCGCAGCTGGTCAAGTAGGACGGACGCAAACTGATGGAGATCCCAACGTACCCATCAATGGTCGAATCGCATGTATATCTCTAGAATATGGGTACGTGCCCATGCATGCATGGGAGCCAGCAAGCAAGATCAGGCTGCAACGATGGATATGGGCCACGGCCATTGTCCTTGTTTTTAATTTACAGCTCTCGAGTTCTTGAAGAAGGTGTGATTAGTTCGGGAAAAGGGAGTGCCACTCGGGTACATGCATCGCCATCGCAGATAACTTAGCTTTACAGACTGGCCCGTGCGTCCGGGACGATCTGTTGATCGCTCATTATTCTACAAGCCGACCACCGAACAATATGCAACTGTCTTACGCCTTTGTTTGCGACAAAGATCATTTACGAATTCGACCGGAATGAAATCCTATATATAAGGGCATCTCCGACACATGCACCAGGACACAAAATGTCTCGGTTTTGGTTCGTTTAGAGCATATCCACAGGCACCCCTAGGAGCACCCATAAAATTCTAACGGGGTGCCGGACAAAAAATCTAGCCATACCGGCACTCTTAATAGTGGGGTCCTACAAGATTTTTGGTCCGGCACCCCTCAATGTGCCTCCAACGTTGGGGGCGGATAAGGGGTGTCCGGACTGGCGGCGGACGGGGCTCACGCGTCATAGACACGAGGGACCGGGAAGACACCCGGCTGGTCAACTTAGAGTAAATTACCTCGTCGGTTCTAGAAGCCGCGACTCCCCACGCGCCGCCAAAGTGAATGCCCACGCGTTCTAACCGGTGGGAAAGGTCACGTCGCTTCACCTGCCGTCGATATAAAAATCGCGTCCATCGTTCTCGCTGCCACACTTCGACCACACTCCGGCGCTCGCGGATCCCCTCCCCCTTTCTTCGATGGCACACAACGATGAAGTCGGACGCTACGCCGCGAGGCATTTCAATCGGGGTCTGGGGAATGGCCTCGCGATTGGGGAGGCGAAGCTGTTCGAGCGCTTCAACGTCCTCGTGCCGCTATACTTCCACCTGCCGAAGAGGTGTAAGATGAGCACCGGAGGCCACGTCGTGGGCCCTGACCTTGACGGCGATGAGCTCATCCTCCGCATACTGCAGCGGCGGAAGGGGATGACGCCGGCACAGCGGGCCCTCACGAGAACAGCGCCATGAACTCTACACCGTGTGGCATCGCCGGTTGCGGCGAAAGAGGGAGGAGGCCGTCGATACCTGGGACAGCGACGAGAGGTGGGCGGTGGAGCGCTTAAAATACTAGTGGGAAGGTTGCGGCCTCGACGCCATCCTCTCGTGGGCTAGCGAGAGGGCCGCTGGGGCGCTTGGCCCCTCCCAGCTGCCGCGGGCACCAGGCGCTCGTCCACCATTGGTGAAGAAGCCGAAGCTGGAGGTAGTCATGAAGCGGGAGCCGGGGGAGCTCTCGGAAGTTTGGCGCCCCGACGCCAAGCTGTACGATCCCGACGGCGACGGCGACACGCCGGTGTTTACTGTTGATCTGCTCCGCTCGACGGAGGATCAGCCGCCTCCGCGCCACCCGCTCAACCTGGAGGACAGCCCAAGGTTCTTCCTCGCGCTCCGCGCGTCCAAGGAGGCGAAGGAGGCGCCGCAGACAGAGAAGAAGACTCCCTGCACCGAAGCCCGCGACGAAGGAGGAACCCGCGGTGAATCCCGCCGCAGTGAAGGAGGGGCATGTCGAGGGCGTGATGGACCAGCAGGACGGCAGCGCGGTGCGCACCAAGGAGCAGGGCAGCGGCGCGCCCGGGGAGGTCGAGGTCATCGTCCTCTCCGACGACGAGTAGCTGGCGCATCCGTAGCTTCGGTTTATTTTGTTAGCATTTTATTCAAATTCTTGTAAAATATCTATGAATTTGAATAAAATTTGAAACTTTTTTGTTTTCTTTGGGGTGCGCCGGCGTGGGTGGAACCCTCCTCCCCCTCTCTCCCCCCCCCCCCCCCCCCCCCCCCCCCCCCAATGTGCCGGATACGCATCCGGCACCCCCAAAGCGGATAGAAGTTGATGGAGATGCTCTTAGTGAGGTCCACAGGCAGGCCGGAGGCCCATGTCCGGACGGCTATTTTGTGTTATTTTTTCGATTTCGCTTATTTTGAAAATCAATAAATTTAAATATTTTAAAACCAAATAAACAACATAGCTCGCAATTTAACGACATAGTTCCCACAATAAAATAAAATAGAGATAAAATGGCTACGGCCAAGTTTGGCATCTCAGTATTTTCAAAACCAGAGTATTGCAAAACCATAGTATTTCGCTAAGCAATACTTCATTTTTGGAAAATACTTCAGTTTAGAAAAACAAAAAAGAGGGTAAGACCTCTTTCTCTAATACTTAAAAAAACTGTATTTTTGGAGCATACTTCAGTATTAAACCCACATTATCTATTGCATCGAACCATCTTAAAGTTTTCATTACTTCGGTATTTCCAGAAAACTAAGTTTTCCATGTATACTTCAAAAATACTTTATGCCAAACGGAGCATACAGGTTTCCAAGAAAAGTTCACATATCATCGAACAAATTATCCTGAAGTTGGTTTTGGGTGTCTTGATCATGGATATCATGATGCACGTGGAAATAATACCGAAACATTGATGGTTCAGACTAGGGCACAATCAATTCACCTTGAAATTCTCACCCTTGGTCATAGAAAGTATCATCACGCTCATCCTCAACTATAGAAAAAACGTTGATCGAAGAGTGATGGAACCCTCCCTCGATTGCCAGTTGTTAGGTGGAAGATGAGTCATGCTCATCTTTAACTACCATGTTGTGCTGATCACACAAATAGTCGTCACTTTCCAGTTTCCACATAGTCCGGTTGCTCCATGTTCTAGCAGCGTGTCGAACAATAGCCAAAAAATATTGGAGCACACCAAATTCTCGCTACACATCCTTCATAACACCCTCTTATTGTTGAGCAAACCTACGATTCTTCTCTCTTTCAAGATTGCGGATTGTTTTCACAAATATAGGAGAGCGTTGAAACACGTTGATGTCACAATGAATATCTGCCATGCCAAAAAAAGAATGACAAATCCAGACATCTTAAGATGTCACGGGTTCAAATATGACCATGCACTCTCCAACATGTCCCTTATGTTGCCCCTTCCAAGTAAAATGACAGTTTTCTCACTCCCGGTGAATGTAATTTATGATGCCAAGGATCCGAGTACTCTTGACTTACTGGTCGATAACAGATGGGCAGTGTTGGCAAGATTTGGTTATCTCAAATACTCCGGGCCAAACAGCTGAATCACTGCTTTGTAACATGTGCACATCGAATCTAGGCAAATGGACTTGGTCATGCGCAAATACTCATCAATGAGATCACCTGCAACTCCATATGCAAGCATCCAGATAGCTTTGATGCATTTATGGTAAGAAGAGAAGCCGAGTTTACCGGTGACATCGGCCTTGCACTCGAAGTAATCATCGTAGTCTCTCAAACCTTCCAGAATACGCATAAAGACATATTTTGTCATACCAAACCGGCGCCAAAAATATTGCAATGAAGGTTGGATTGGTTAGACTAAAATAATATTTAAAAAGTCATTCATTGTCACCTTCTCTGTCTCGGTCCAAGTCCGGAGAAGGACCCGACACAGATCCTACGTGCGTTTCATATGTATCCTCATTGTGGTTGTGAACGAGGGCTTCCGCAGTCACCCAAATGCCGATATCATCGTCGGGTTAATCATCCAAAATATCGATGAAATGGGAGATGAAACCGACAAGTCCGCGACTCATTGTCTGTTTGGGAAAGAGGAACGTTGGGGGCTGGTTTCTGTCCACCGGACAGAAGCGGACATGAATAGTCCGTTTGGGGGTTGGAGTTGCCATAAGATTTATCATTAAAATAATGCAAATAGTAAAAACGAATATTGCATTGTCACTCTCGCTTAAGTTGTACAAAATTTTATTCAGACCAGGGTGGATTCCTCAAGAAAGACGAAGAAAGGTTATAGGATTTCAAAGATTTTAAAATTTAGGTTCTTATTACCCTTTTCTAGAGGTATCAAATTCTTGTTACTGGCTTTTGCATTAAGGACGCAACATAACATCCCAAATTATTACTCCCTCCGTTCTTGTTTCTAAGGGATATGGTTTTTTCCGAAAATTCAAACTTAACTATCTTAGACTAAGATTTTTAGAAAAACTATCAATATTTTACATATTAGAAAAATAAAATATAAAAATGTATACTGCATGACAGTCTATAAGTTAGTATCAATAGTTTAAACGCGTTTCACGCACGATATTATTCCACGATTCCCGCCCGATACTTCCATTCCTTAGACAAGCCTGCGTGAGGTACACCATCGGACGGCGTTAGGTTCCGACGCTGGACAAAAAAAGTACTCCCTCTGTCTTATATTAGTTGTCGCTAAAAATTGATGTATCTAGATATATTTCAGTACTAGATACGTCCATTTCATCGACAACAAATATGGGACGGGGTGCAAATAATATCGTACCGTATAGCAATATTCATAATTGATTGACATCTCGAAGAGTTGAAGCTTACGAAACAAGCATAATGGCGCGTCATGATAAACAAATGTGATCAGATTCTGGCAAACTCCGATAGATTTGATCTGGGGAAGCCGCTACTGGTGACGAAGCTGTCTCGAGGCTTGAGACAGCTAGCTTGCTTGCCAGATGAACAGTTAGGAAATCTAATAATAAAACAACACCTAAGAACCATATATCCTGCCATGCATGCATTTGAGGTCGATGATGCAAAAAAAAAAAATGAAACGGGAAAACACAGCCTCTGGCTTTTATATTAGTAAAAATAAAGAGTATTGAGTTTAGTACAGGCCAACGACAAATATTTTACGGACCACATAAAGTGGCCACACGAATCAGACACCGAAAGCAAGATGAATCCACACTCCACATGCGTCAAACGACTAGTGTACAACCAGCCACCCGTGTTGAAAATAGCCCGAACGACCACTATCAACCGAGTGCATCCAGATTCCAAACATCCTCGTTCGTGTTCTGAGAGAAGATGAGACCATATGTTTATCTTGTATGTAGCTCGATGCACAACCTGCAAAAAATGATGAGTTCTCGTATTGTTAAAAATAACGTTATTTCGGCAATTCCAAATTGCCCAAAGATAAGCACATACGCCAATACGATTAGAAGCCTTACTTGTTTTATCAATCCCAGATAGCCAATTATCAAACATATTAGATATACTACATGGGGGAGTAATGCTAAAAGTAAGGTGAACCGGTCTCCATATTTTCTTTGCAAGATCACAAGAAAAGAAGAGATGCTCAACAATTTCCTCTGCACCACAAAAGATGCATTTTGTACATCTAGACCACCTTCTCTTAGCCAAATTATTCTTAGCTAGCAACTCTTTCCTAGAAAGAAACCACATGAACATTTTAGTTTTTTAGCGGAACCTTCAACTTCCATAGATGCTTACGCAAATACCGAACATGACCATTTGTAAGTTCTCCGTATAGAGAGCTTACGGTAAATTTACTCGATGATTCATGAGGTCGATGGTGCAAATGACAACACGTGTTCAACTTTAGAGATTTTATCGTCATTGTTGTTAACTTTAGAGATTTTATCGTCTTTTGCTCCAGGGTAATTTTATCACGGTTAGATGCAGAACTTATTCTTTGATCAATGTTTGTACAACAATAGATAGAATCCCATCCATAAACCAAACATGGGATACAACAGCGATCAAACGAGAAGTCGTGAATGAAAGGAAAACACTAGTGTTCCCCTCTCCCACCCCCTTGAGAGTCGCCTGTGAATCCTCGGCTCGGGCCTCTCTCGCTGTCGACGTTCTTGTTGCTGGTGCACATATGACTTGGGGTATCGGCCCCCTCATGTACGGAGTAGTCTAGGTTGCAGTTTAGGCTTTGCTTTATTCCCACGTGGTGTATGGCGCTATGTCGTCTCCCCTGCCTAGGTACGGACTATGTCGTCTCAGAGCGGCGACTATGGCCTGGAGAAGCTCTTCCCCGACGTGCTTCCGTGGTGGATGGTACTCTGTGAGAGCGGATATGAAGGTACGTCTTTGAATAAGCTCGAAGAGTCCTCTTTTGGGGGTTGCTTGTTCAGAGTCTGGGATTTGGGTGCCTGCTTGACCTTGTCGTCGCGGTGGCGACAATCAGCGGAAGGTGGCCAGAGCCTCGGCTTGACGGGATGTGCGATCAAGCTTCAGTTGCAGATGTTCCCAAGCTGCGGCCATGTTCCGTCGTCGCTATCCTTGGCCAAGGGTGGCGCTCCGCCCCTCGGAGTTGTTTACTAAACACTAGTAGACGTGCACGTGCAACGCACGTTTCAACAAAATTTGAATACACAAAATTGAGATCTCTTAGCGTGCATGTGCAATGATTTGGATTGTTATTTTTGGTTTGAAGCTAACTAATAATTCTCGGATCGAGGTTGAAGCAGTCATAGCCATATACAAGATGTTAATTCAATTTGATAACTTGCATGATAGAATTAAATATGTATAACTATTTTTAGTGGTAATACCGCGATAATTTCTCAACAGACAATGTGCACAACTCAGGCTTGAGAAAATATAAAAAGCACCACATACTTTCAACGCAATTATTTGTTTCCATCCATAATAACTAGATCCGATGGCCAAGAACACAAGTTAGTTACACAAATATGGTCTTAGCTATGGTATCATATTATTATGTCTAGTTATTCTCTTAACCCCTCCACACTACTCTTTGTCATATCTCATTGTCGATCTTGCTAGCACATCATAACAGGACCCTCAACAATCATGCAGACATTAGCTTTTTTGTGAAAGGACTAAAATTATGGAAGTCGCTTCTTAGGATTCTTAGACAATAGCCTGATACACAACGTAATAGATTCAGTTAGTAAAGATATAGGAGCTTCAAATTTCCTTCAAAAGACCATGAAGGTAAGTAGTGGCTTTGTTCTCTGCATCTCTGACATTTGTCAAGTAACTGTCAAGTAAAAGAGAAAGAAGGCAAGCGCATGGTTTGTATTGACAAATCTGCATTTGATTAACTATTTCAAATGTTCATTATATTTCAAGTTGTCCAACAGCAGCGAGAGCATCTCGACATGATGCCTATAAGACTATCACCCAGTTTCCCCCTACTCCACAACAATTTAATTATTGTCAAGCATGATCACAGAAAGAAGAAATACACAACTACATCTTGAAAAATAAATTACTGGTTTATGCTATATATGGCATTCCCTTTGAAGATGCAGTATGAAGCCTTCTTGCTTACACCGCAAAGAAGCTTAGCTGAAGGCTGCAACTCTCCTACAAAATTTCAAGATGTGAGTTTCATAGTTGTCTTCTGCTAACCTAATGAAGTAAGCTCAGAACGCATTGGTGCTAAATAAAAAAGCAGTAGTCCAGAGACAAATATACATGAAAGAGCTACCACAGTAAACGTAAATTAAATGTGCACCTGGCTCTGCAACAACACAGGCCATGGACAAATTTTCTGCCAAATGTTATTATCTGAACTTCACCGTCATGGACCCTCCGTGATGTTATTTTATGGTGATCCAAATTCATATTCGTATATACTGATAAGGCCGAACTTCTGACGAGTGGAGCCGGAGGCGCAACGAAGTCTGAAGTTGGCCCCACACTCGCCCCGCACAAACGTGGACTGCACGGAGGGGGGTGCGGGGGACGGCAGCCCCCCGCGGTACGGTACGAGTTGTTACCGAGTCGGAGTTGGATTACCTGTTACCGACCTAGTTAGGTCAGGACCGCCTTTATATACCTCTTGTAAGCCGCCGCACGGGATAAGCCATACATTGTAAATCCCGGCGCGATTGTAACCTCACCCGAAATAGTGAAGTATTGCTGGCTGGCGCCCGTGGTTTTTTCTCTTCCTCCTTGGAAGGGTTTTCCACGTTAAAATCTCGTGTCCCCGTTGGTTCGATCTTGCTTAATTTCATCGTTGTTTTGCTATTGCGTGTAACAATTGGTATCAGAGCCCTATTTCAGACTAGGGATTCGCGATGGCATCGATGAAGTTTGATCTACCGTTGCTGGACTACAAGACGAGGTTTTCTCTGTGGCAAGTAAAGATGCGTGCGGTTCTGTCGCAAGCATCGGATCTTGATGAGGCGCTGGATTCTTTCGGGAATAAGGAAGCCAAGGATGTGACTGCCGATGAGAAACGCAAAGATCGTAAGGCTTTATCGTTGATTCAACTTCATCTATCCAATGATATATTGCAGGAGGTGCTGTTGGAGAAATCCGCAGCCGCATTATGGGTCAAGCTGGAGTCGATCTGCATGTCAAAAGATCTCACCAGCAAGATGCATGTTAAGATGAAGTTGTTCTCGCTAAAGATGCAAGATGGTGGTTCTGTCATGAGCCACTTGTCGATCTTCAAGGAGATCGTGTCCGACCTAGTGTCGATGGAGGTAAAATATGATGATGAAGACTTAGCTCTTCTGCTGTTATGTTCGCTGCCTAGCTCTTTTACAAACCTGCGTGATACCATACTGTTAAGCCGCGATGAACTAACCCTCGCGGAAGTTTGTGAGGCCCTGCAGACCAGGGAAAAGATGAAAGTTATGGTGCAGTCTAACCCATCGTCCTCCAAAGGCGATGCATTGCAGGTTCGAGGCAGACCAGAGCAGCGAGATAACAACTACAACGACAACAACAGAGATAAAAGTAGGGGCCGTTCAAAGTCCAAAGGACGAGACAAGTTCTGCAGGTACTGTAAGAAAACCAATCACACCATTGATGATTGCTGGAAGGTGCAGAACAAGGAGAAAAGGAACGGCACATACCAACCGAAAAATAAATCAGACGGTAATGGTAATGGTAATGGTACTGGTAAGGCTGCTGTTGTTGCTGGTGATAATAGTTCGGACGGTGAATGCTTAGCTGTTTTTACTGCATGTGTTACCCGTGATGATGAGTGGATTCTTGATACTGCTTGTTCGTTTCATATTTGCTGTAACAAAGAATGGTTCAGTTCTTATGAAGCTGTGCAGACTGGAGATTTTGTGCGTGTGGGGAACGACAACAAATGTCACATTGTTGGCGTTGGATCTGTTCAGATCAAGACCCATGGAGGGATGACACGTACATTGACGGGAGTGAAACACATACCATCCATGGCGAGACATTTGATCTCGCTGAGTACCCTTGATTGTGACGGGTACAAATATGCCGGAGGGGATAAACGCCTGAAGGTATCAAAAGGTTCTCTCATTGTTATGATTGGTGATATGAATTCTGCCAAGTTATATATTCTTAGAGGTAGCACTTTGTCTGGTACTGCTGCTGTTATTACTAATGATGATGCAAGTACAACTAACCTCTGGCATAAGCGACTTGGACACATGAGTGAACATGGTATGGCAGAATTGGTGAAGAGAGAACTGCTGAAGAACTGCAATATGAGTAAGTTGCCGTTCTGTGAACACTGCGTGTTTGGTAAGCATAAGAGAGTTAAGTTCAATGCTTCCGTTCATAGCACTAAAGGTACATTGGATTATGTACATGCTGATTTATGGGGGCCTTCACGTAAGCCCTCTTATGGTGGTGCTCGTTATATGCTTACTATCATTGATGATTACTCTAGAAGAGTTTGGCCTTATTTTATGAAAACTAAGGATGATACTTTTGCTGCTTTTAAAGAGTGGAAAGTTATGATTGAAAAGCAAACTGAGAGAAAGGTGAAGGTGCTTCGTACTGACAATGGTGGCGAATTTTGTTCGCATGCTTTTGATGATTATTGTGTGCAGGAAGGCATTGTCAGGCACCACACCATCCCATACACACCTCAGCAGAATGGTGTAGCTGAGCGGATGAATAGGACGATCATCTCCAAAGCTCGCTGCATGTTGTCCAACGCCCGCATGAATAGGCGTTTTTGGGCTGAGGCTGCCAACACTGCCTGCTACTTGATCAACAGGTCACCATCCATCCCTCTTGACAAGAAAACTCCTATTGAGGTATGGTCTGGTGAGTCAGCTGATTATTCACAACTGAAAGTTTTTGGTTGCACTGCCTATGCTCATGTTGATAATGGAAAATTAGAGCCTAGAGCTATTAAGTGCTTATTTCTTGGTTATGGTTCTGGAGTAAAAGGATATAAGTTGTGGAACCCGGAAACCAAAAAGACTTTCTTTAGCAGAAGTGTTGTGTTTAATGAATCTGTTATGTATGAGGACAGTTTGTCAACTGATGTTATGCCTGATTCTTCTGATGAGGACGAACCACGAGTTCGTTTGCAGGTGGAGCTAGACCACCTGGATGAGGAGGAAACTGAAATTGACGAGAAGGATATTGTGCCGCCCTCACCTCCTATTGTGCAGCAAGAAAATTTGTCTATTGCAGAGCGCAGAGAGAAGAGGAATAAAGGACCTCGTACTCGTTTAATTGAGGAATGTGATGTTGTTTATTTTGCTCTAAGTTGTGCAGACAGGTGGAGAATGATGCTGAACCTGCTACATATAATGAAGCTATTGCTTCGGTTGATCGTGACAAGTGGATTGGTGCAATGCACGAAGAGATGCAATCACTTGAGAAGAATGGCACATGGGATATTGTGCGCTTGCCTAAACAAAAGAAAGCCGTCCGCTGTAAGTGGATATTCAAAAGAAAGGAGGGCTTATCTCCCAGTGAGCCTCCAAGGTTTAAGCCAAGGTTAGTAGCAAAAGGTTTCAGTCAGATTCCAGGAGTGGATTATAATGATGTGTTCTCACCTGTTGTCAAGCATAGTTCTATTCGTACTTTCTTTAGTATTGTTGTTATGCATGATCTTGAGCTTGAGCAGTTAGATGTGAAGACTGCGTTTTTGCATGGAGAACTTGAGGAGGAAATATACATGGACCAACCTGAAGGGTTCATAGTGCCTGGTAAAGAGGATTTCGTGTGCAAGCTAAAGAAGTCTCTTTACGGTTTGAAACAATCTCCTCGACAATGGTATAAAAGGTTTGATTCTTTTATGATGTCACATGGTTTTAAGAGGTCTGAATATGATAGCTGTGTGTACATTAAATTTGTTGATGAATCACCTATATACTTGCTGCTATATGTTGATGACATGTTAATTGCTGCCAAGAGCATGAAAAAAATCACTACATTGAAGAAACAATTGAGTAGTGAGTTTGAGATGAAGGATCTTGGTCCTGCTAAGAAAATTCTAGGTATGGAAATTTCAAGAGACAGAAAATCTAGATTGTTGTTTCTTAGTCAGGAGAATTACATTAAGAAAGTCCTTCATCGTTTTAATATGCATGATGCAAAGTCTGTTAGTACTCCAATTGCTTCACACTTCAAGTTGTCAGCTTTGCAATGTCCTACTACTGACAAAGATATTGAGTATATGTCACGAGTTCCTTATGCTAGTGCTGTTGGTTCCTTAATGTATGCCATGGTGTGTTCTCGGCCTGATTTATCATATGCTATGAGTTTGGTCAGTCGATACATGGCTAATCCTGGTAAAGAACATTGGAAAGTAGTTCAGTGGATTTTCAGATACCTTCGCGGCACATCCAAAGGTTGCTTGAAGTTTGGCAAGACTGGTGAGGGACTCGCAGGCTATGTGGATTCAGATTATGCTGCCGATTTGGATAAGAGGAGATCCCTCACAGGTTATGTGTTTACGATTAGTGGATGTGCCGTTATCTGGAAGGCTACCTTGCAGGGTGTTGTTGCACAATCTACTACTGAGGCTGAGTATATGGCTATTGCTGAAGCATGCAAAGAGGCAGTTTGGTTGAAAGGTTTGTTTGCTGAGCTTTGTGGAGATGATACTTGTTTTAACCTATTTTGCGACAGTCAGAGTGCAATTTACCTTACTAAGGATCAGATGTTCCATGAGAGAACAAAGCACATTGATGTCAAGTACCATTATGTGCGTGATGTTGTTGCACAAGGTAAGCTGAAGGTATGCAAGATTAGTACTCATGATAATCCTGCTGATATGATGACAAAGCCAGTTCCTATTGCTAAGTTTGAGCTTTGCTCAAGCTTAGTTGGTATCATTGCTTAGCCCAAGAGGCTATGTGGCGCCGAAGGTGTTTCCTTTTGTGTGTTTCAGGTGAAGGTTCTCATTTATGCTACAAGAGGGAATTTGTCTCAAGGTGGAGTGTTATTTTATGGTGATCCAAATTCATATTCGTATATACTGATAAGGCCGAACTTCTGACGAGTGGAGCCGGAGCCGAAGAATCTTGTCTGCCCTGGTAGTCGGCGACGGTAGGAGAAAAGGACTCCGACTCGAACGCCAGGACCTTCTCCTTGACCTTGAGCGACGTCTCCCTGTCCAGAAGCAGCGCTTCTATCCCGGCACCGTTCTGCTCCTGCTGTGATGTTATTTTATGGTGATCCAAATTCATATGAAGATAAAGGAAAGTTCGGCCTTCGCTACGCGGAGGCCCGTCGCCGGAGGCTTAGGGCCGAGTCGATACCGAGTTGGAGTTGGATACACAGTTACCGACCTAGTTAGGTCAGGACCGCCTTTATATACCTCTTGTAAGCCGCCGCACGGGATAAGCCATACATTGTAAATCCCGGCGCGATTGTAACCTCACCCGAAATAGTGAAGTATTGCTGGCTGGCGCCCGTGGTTTTTTCTCTTCCTCCTTGGAAGGGTTTTCCACGTTAAAATCTCGTGTCCCCGTTGGTTCGATCTTGCTTAATTTCATCGTTGTTTTGCTATTGCGTGTAACACGTGATCTGTCTCGTTGCCGGGCCTCCCTGCTCTATGCCTCTACCTGTCAGACATACTTCTCCCAACAGCTGCATATCTGATAAATGGTGGCATGTAAAAAGTAAACTCTTGCACTTTTAGAACAATAGTCTCAGTCCAATGTTATGAAAATTTTATATTGAGATCCATCAGTATAAGAAGTTCCAAATTTCTAACATTCTCTGAAAAACAGTCCAATATTTATGATCACTAAAGATCAGTAAGTTCCCTGCAAAACAAATACATATAAGAACAGACATGCAGGTAGCTACACGGTTAGTGCAATACTGACCAATATTTTGATTTATTCCGGATTGGCAGAGCTGCAAATTTCGTTTCCTTATAATACACCAACACCATACAAAATACCAAGCCTCCATCTGGTTCCTATCCATAAGGATGAGCATAACTCCACTGTCTCCTCAGTATACAACTTCCAGATTATTACTAATCTATGTTTTAGTAAAAAATGAAATTTTCCAGCTCTTCTGAGGCCTAAACTGAACCAAATATGTCTTTGAACTCAACCATGTCATTTTCAAACTCCAAAACATAATAGAGATGCACTTAGGTTGGACGTTGCACCAAGCTTCTGGTGACGATAATTGTCTAATGCTCGTCTCGTTCAGGTACAGGAAGCTTTACACTTGAACATGAGTAGATGGTGGCAGCGCCTGTCGCAAAGGCCGTGCGTATGGAAGGACCTCCAGAACGGGTTCCCCACACACCTTGCCGCTGCGAATCCCGGGCGCAGCTGGAAGCCGCCCTGCTGTGCGCTCTGCTGCCTCGTCTATGCAGAGGAATAACCGAGAGACGTCAAAGGGAAAAGAGACGGCATGACCTCACCTAATTCTGTCGCCCCAGATGTGCCGCCGCCGTCGACCTTGAGGCTGCGACCTGGGTTAGCAGTGTTGGCCATGGAGGCCATGGGGTCGAATCGGTTCCCTCCCCCTACTCAACTTGATACTGCCGGCAACATCTCAGAGGGACGGCTCCACCTCTCCATCTCAATTTGATACGGACGGCTCCACCTCTCCATCCCAACTTGATACGGGCGGTAGGGCGGCGGAAGAAGACGCATTTTGCGCTTGAAGATCAGATGGTGCCATGGTGGTAAGCGGCCACCAAGAGGACTTAACAGGGATGCACCATCGCATGGAACGGCGCCGTCATCGGGGGGGAGGGCAGCGTCGGCACTCGGCAGGGCGGGGGCGTTGCATTGACAAGGACATGGCGATCGTGATCTGGAAAGTCCCGTGATTCACCTTTTTTTTGGGATACGATGGCGCATGACTCACGCTGCACAGCCCCGTAAATTGAGGGGTAAGAGGTGGGGAGAACGGATGAACCTTGACCGTTTGATCTATGTCTATGTACGGTTAAGATTTGATTTTCCAACAAAGTTCTCTCTTTTATAAGTAGTGGAGAAGACTGATCTCCGTCCTCCAGGTGGGAGGATTTTCAGCTTCAGCCTGGCGTTTTTCGCAGTCATGGCATCAAGTGGTTTGTCCCCAATACCGTGATTCGTGGCCATGGCTTCGAGGCTCACAGTCAGCACACCGATGGAGAAGCCCAATCCCATTTCTCAATTTTTGGAAAAGTCCTTTTTAATATTTTTTAGGACCATATTGTAATTTTTCTTTTCTTATGTGTCATCCATGTAAAAGATGCCAACCGCTATGAATGAAGCTTCTCCCATTTTTTTTAAAAAAAACAGCAACCAAACATGGAAAAGATCAAAGCAACATATTTTCATCCATCGAGTTCTAGATTTTGTCATAAAGTATCATCGAAAATTCAACAACAAAAAATCTAAGGCAGTGTTTCGCCATCTTGTCCGCCATCAGCGCTGAAACAAAGCAGCTTTCACAACTCACGTGGTAAACAAATTACCAACTTCATCATGTAGAAAGGAATTGTGTGCTGCAGTTTACACCTCAGGTTCAATAAACACCGTATTGACCTCTCAAGAAAGCACATGCAAAATACAAGGCTAAGCAACTGAGCACCCTGCATGCCCCTGGACTAGGTGGTAGTTTCAGTACTAGGCTGTGACTGGGATGCACGGGCCCGTGCTGCTGCCGCTCTTTCCAGTGCCTTGAGCCGATTAGCCTCCATGCGCGCCTTCTGTTCCTCTGTCAGTTCGATTTTGCGTGGCTTGTTTTCACCACTCTTCCCTCCATCTTGATACTTCTCGGACTCTATTGGAACCAAGGGTTCTCCAGCGCCTCCCTCCCCAGGTCTGCTTCCAGCTTCCTGTTATATCACCAACAATAACACAGCATTACAGGTTTGCAAAACATTCATACAAACAACAAATTCACAAAGGTAATGTGCACAGAATGTCTAGGCGTGAGGGGAATTGCTCCGAAAACAAATGTCTACCATAGCTTCTGTATTTTTAAGGAAGCTTCAGCTTTATTTTCATGGATTACATGAATCATATGGAACTTACATGTGTTGTTTCTTAAAGCTGACAGCTACTATGTCAAGTTAATAATGGTACAGTATGACTTACGCCAGCTGTGTTTTGGTAGATTTCATTCAGTAAATCCTCTTGCATGGGATCAACATCCGTACTTTCCACCAGTGGTGGATCAATATCTTCTTGCACTAACTCCATCGATGGAGGTTCAGTCCCCAGGAATGGGTCTTCCTGTGTGGCTCCATCTGCAACAGAAAATGATCAATGCCATGATTAAAACGTCCGAAACACAGGTTAGGGATCCAGACAAATGCATTTCTAACCTAAACGCCTAAAGATTTGCGCGTGTGCACTGTAAAGAAAACAAAAGAACTCAGACCAGGTTCTCCCTCTGGCGTGACTTCTTCCACTGGTGGTTCATGCAGTAGTGTAGGATCTCCCCCTCTGGCCACCCTATCCTTCAGTTCAGAAATGGATCTCTGAAACAAGGACAGTGTCAGTGGAGAATATGTAAGTCCAGGAAGAATAAGGTAGATTGACATGATGGAAACAACGAAATATAATATACCACAAAACTAGCTGTCAAGGCACGCTACACCATAGAAACCTATTAAAATTAGTGAAATAGCGGGACTTGTCATTTATGCGCATATTGCCCATAAACATACTCTTGTACACACACCTTTCTGAACAAAAGTTGCATCATAAGGAGCATGAAAAATCCTTTTTCTTTCAGGTGTGTTGTGCTTTATAAAATATTCATGTTAGCTTACAGGAGCATTCATGTGGATGTGTTGCAGGTAACTACCTTCAGTAATTAAAATACAATCCCTCTAGTGATTTTTGAGATTCACAAAGCCATCATGCTATTGTGCAATAACATAGTAGATCAAGCAATTATGTTTGGACCATCCTATCTAGTGGGACAAAAACATATATAATTTAATTTAACGGCAAATGAGCTAATATAACATCATCTCAGTTGCGCGTGCTCTGGACACTGCTCAATTCACATGTAACAGCATGGAAGGAAGATGCTTACCCTAACACGGTTATTGGCCCCAACTTTCTCAACTTTGCGCACAAACTGCTCGAAGGAGTAATAAGGGATCAAGCGAGAGTGCCAGTCAGCGTAAAGCTTGATCAGGTTGCCAAGATCGTCCACCTGACAGCAATACACAAACTCAAAATTAGGAGTCCAGAAGTGGCTACGAAGAGCACCCGTGTACTGTGAGCAATAGCAGTTTCTTGCAATCTATAATCATCTCTGTGGATATTTTGACTTTTGATGCCACATATGCAAGGCAACGTCTATTTTCCCTTGTCTTTTGCAGAAATTATAATTTGACTCAAAACAGAGAACTTGTATATCATACTGACTTGCAAGAACAAAATATGTACTACCAAAACCGAAAAGATCAACCCACCGCAACAGAAAATGTATAACAAGAACGGGCTGCATCAGCTAATAACGTAAGTGACTTTGCATCTAGATAAATTGATAACCTAATTGCACTGAAACTGCAGCGAGGAAAGGAGGGATCATCGTCCTGTGCCCGGAGTTGATCGTCGGCAAGCATATACCTCATGGCCGGGCCGGGCGCGGGGTTTGAACGCCTTGGGAAAGTAGCGGAGGACGAATCCCAGGCCGTCGTCGGAGAGGAGCAGGTCCGGCGTGAGCTTCGGCCGCGTCGCCCTCTCCTTCCTCTTCTTCTTGCCGCCTTCCTGCGGCGCCCCTTCCCCCTCCGCCGCCGCCACCGTCGCAGGCTTGGATGGCTGCCTCGGCTGGTAGGGTGCGAAGCGGGAAGAGGGGGGTGGGTAGGAGGCGTCGGCGGTGGGGTTTGGTTTGGTGGAGGAGGGCGCCGGAGCAGAGGGGCAGTCGCGTGACCAGTGGCCCGGGCGGCCGCACTTGAAGCAGCCCGTCGGCGCCGACGCCGCCATCGTTGGGAATGAAGGAGAAGGAATTGGGGATCTGGGTGGGCGGGGGAGAATTATGGATGAGTTGCTTCCTCTGGGCGGGAGCAGCGAGCTGGGTTGGCGCCATATCTCCCAATGTTTGTGGGCTCCAATGGATATTTCTGGGCCCTATCTTGAGCCTTAACGTGCAGTGCTAATGCCGCTCCGGCCCACACAGCGAAGGCATATCGAAATGACTGATAAAAAAAACCTTTCAGAAGGGAACCGATCCTTTATATTTGTCGGTTTTCACTTCTGTTACCTACTCTGCGCAGAGTGTCCGATTCTTCCTCCACGTAGTCACTCGAAACACGTTTTCCTCCACGTAGTCACTCGAAACACGTTTTCGTCCCGCTTTATAAATAAACCTCAACGGACGAACCGGTACAAAGTGATGAGGAAAAACTCTTACAAAGGAGATCAAATATAGGAAAAAAAAGGAGAACCAAACTTTTTTGGAACACTCTGACTGTAGGGCAAAATCCCCACAGCATCCCATCCTTTATTAAAAATAGAAACCAAAGTATGTACAGAGAAGAAAAAAGAAAGATATGTAAAACTATGTTACAAAGAACACCAAGAGCACTAATCAGCTAGGGAAGATTATTGATCCAAAGCAACAACTCCTCAGCATGTTTCTTCTTCATTCTGTACTGCAGCATAGTTAGATCATGAATGAACCCCCTCTTCCATCCAGCAAAGGAAGGCCTCTGATGGTCAAAAATCTTGCCATTTCTTTGGAGCCAAATATGCCTACAAGCAACAATCACCACTTCCATAAAGAAAGGTTTAGCAAGTCCTTTCTTGCTTGGCTTACACTTAAGTGTATATCAGTGGATTGAACCCAATAAATCTAAAGATAGTTCCAAATCCTCTGGCTAAAATTGCAAACAAAGAAGAGATGCAAACGATCCTCATGCACACCAACAGGGCATAAGACACAATGGAAATTATCATTGACTTCCCAATGCCTTCTCTTTAGTAAATCCTTGGTATTTAACATGTCCTTGGTTAGTAACCAAGCAAACACTTTCAACTTCATGGTACAGGAGGATTTCCAAAGCCATTTATAGATGGCAGTGGTGGCTAAAGGCTTATAAATTGTCTTGTAAAAACTGGCAGATGTATAATTAGGCCCCCAAGAATAACCCCACTCATCTTTAGCATTGGATATTGAATTCTGATCTATCAATTGCTCCATTAGCTGGAACTCAACAAAAGCTTGCTGAGATAGGGGTAACTGAAATAGCTGATATTTCTCCTCCATATCATAGATATAAGCCACTGGCAAATTATCATTGAGCACATATGAAAACAGCCTGGGAAATCTCACCTTAAGGAGAACCAAACTTGCCACCAAAACCATTAGGACGAGCCCGAGAGGCGAGGCTCCTCGACGACACCCCCAAGAGAATAACGGCATAACACGTCGCCGACGTCGAGACCAGAATGGTCTAGGATTTTCACCCGGAGCCCTAACGCGACGAAGATAGCCACAACAACGCCCTCAAGAGGGTAACAATACCCGCAGGCATCGCCGTCATCGGCGTCAGAGCGCGGAGCTTTCGCCCGGAAAAACTTCCGCACAACGTCCACACAGCTGGACCGCCCACTAACTCTGAGAATGGTCTCCAGGCCACGATCTGGGAGTTGCTGCCACCAATGCCAGGAACCCATGTCGCCCGCTCTTCGCCATCCACATGGCCAAAGAACAAGGCCATCACCACCGCCACGTCGCTCGCCGTTCCGTGCAGTCCACCTTCCAGGGCCGCCTTCCTGGCATCCGCGACTGCAAGCCGAGGGACCAACAAGTCGCAGGGTCAACATGTCGGTAGAGTGAGGCCGGTGAAAGAACCAGACCTGCACAGGTAACAACAGCAACCTATAGGAGGAGATCGTCGTCTCCACCGCCCGAGAGGGTCGTCGAACGGACACAGCAGCAAGGCCGCTCATACGTCTCCAACGTATCTACAATTTCTAATGTTCCAAGTTGATATTATGCCAATTGCTACATGTTTTCTATATACTTCATAGCATTTTTTATGTATTTTCTGGAACTAACCTATTGACAATATGCCACAGTGGTAGTTCCTGTTATCTGTTGTTTTTGTATTTCAGAAAAGTTGTTATGGGAATATTCTCGGAATTGGACGAAACAAAAGCCGAAGTCCCTATTTTTCTGTCATGTACACGGAGTCTGGAGGAGACTCGAAGGGGGCTAGGGAGGTGGCCACACCATATGGCAGCGGCGCCCCTGGCCACGCCACCATGTGGTGTGGTCCCCTAGGCGCCCACCGACATCGTCCTTCCGCCTATATAATGCCTTCCTCGGAAAACCCCTAATGACCCGAGCCTCCATCCACGGCTGCCATCGTCAACCCTAGTTCGGGAGGGGTCTTAAGCTCTTCCCAGCACCCTGTCGGAGAGGGGAATCATCACCGGAGGGCTCTTCATCACCATGTCTGCCTCTGGAGTGATGCTTGATTAGTTCATCCTTGGACTACGGGTCCATAGCAGTAGCTAGATGGTTGTCTTCTCCAATTTTGTGTCATCATGTTTAGATCTTGTGAGCTGCCTAACATGATCAAGATCATCTTATTGTAATGTTACATGTTGTGTTTGCTGGAATCCAATGAATATTGAATACTATGTCAAGTTGATTATAGATCTATCATATATGTTATTTGTGATCGTGCATGCTCTACGTTGTTAGTAGATGCTCTGGCCAAGTAGATGCTTGTGACTCCAAGAGGGGGTATTTATGCTAGATAGTGGGTTCATGCCTCCAGTAATCTGGGAGAGTGACAATAACTTATAAGATTGTGGATGTGATGTTGCCACTAGGGGTAAAACAAGAATGCTTTGTCTAAGGATAATTGTGTTGTTTACATTACGCACTTTACTTAATGCAATAATCGGTAGCTTACAACTTAATACCCAAAGTTTACTCGGATGACGTCCTGAGGGTGTATTATTAGTCATAGATGAAGTTGGATAACGGTCTATGTATCATGTTGTAATGCCCAAATGAATCTCATAGTAGTCATCATGTCATGTATATGCATTGTTATGCATTCTCTATTTGTCAATTGTCCAGCTGTAATTTGTTCACCCAGCATGTTGTTTATCTGCTATGGAGAGACACCACTGGTGAACTGTGGACCCCAGTCCATTCTTTTACATTGATAATACAACCTACTACAAACACTAGTATTTTTCATTGCAAACACTGTTCTCATTTCATTCACTGCAAAAAACATCATTTTTTTAGACTATACGTCTAATCTTTTGTTTTCAGCAAGACCGATGAGATTGACAACCTCATTGTTTTGTATCTTGGTCGTGTTGTGTGCAGATTTCATGTTGCTGCTGAGCCTAGTAGTGCGCTCGGCCAACATCAGTTGTCAACAACCTTTAGAAGTGATTTCTTTCTCCTATTGGTCCGATTAAACCTTGGTTTCTTTCTGAGGGAAAATCTTGCTGCTATACTCATCATACCTTCTTCTTGGGGTCTCCCAATGAACGTGTGTCCACACTCATCAGCCGGTCAGGCCTAGATCAGCCTAGCAGACCCAGATCAGGCCGGACTAGCCCTGCTGCCATGCTGCTGGGTAAGACCACCATTGTCACCCTGTAGAAAGCTCCCGTGTACTCGCACCGGCCAGGGCCGTAAAACCCAGATCGGTCCCAACGGGACCAGATCTGGGACGAGAAACCCTAGACATGGCAACCGCCGGAGCTACACCTACCACCGCCGTTGTGTTGTCCTTACCACCGAAGACGTTGAGCCACCGCCGCCATGGCCGCTATCCGGTGATCCGCCGCTAAGGCCTTGCTGTTAGTCCACCGGAAAGAAATCGCTGCCCCGCACCGTAGAAGACGTCTCCACGGACTCCATCGTCACCGCGCGTGTAGAAGATACCACCGGGCCACCACGCCGCCGTCCCGAGGGACAACCACGGCTTGTGCCACAACCGACGTAGGGGGAGGAGGACCCCACCGCCGCCAACGCCCGAGGTCAGCTGATACGTCATAAACGTATCCATAATTTCTGATGGTCCATGTTATTTTCATGCCATATGCTATATGTTTCCTTTACACTTTATGCCATTTTTATCGATTTCCTCGGACTAACCTATTGACAAGATGCCACAGAGCCAGATCCTGTTTTCTACTATTTTTAGTTTCAGAAAAGTTCTTCTGGAAATATTCTCGGAATTGGACGATTCGAATCCCGGAAGTCTTAGAAAGTCGTCGCGCACATGGAGTCCGGAGGGGACCTGGAGGGGAGCCACAAGGGCCCCACACCATGGGTGGGCGCGCCCCCTGGCTGCGCCCAGGGGTAGTGTGGCCCCTGGCTGCCTACCGGCGTTGCCCTCGTGCCTACATAGTCTCCTCGAAGGGTTAAACCTAAACACCCAAGACTTTTCCACCAAAAACATCCGCAGCCACCGTCATCGTCAACCCTAGTTCAGGAGGGTTATGGAGCTCTCCCTGGCACCCTGCCGGGAGGGGGAATCATCACTGGAGAGCTCTACACCACCATGCCCGCCTCCAGAATGATGTGTGAGTAGTTCATCCTTGGACTACGGATCCATAGCAGTAGCTAGATGGTTGTTCTCTCCTCTTTATGACTCATCTCTAGATCTTGTGAGCTACCCTACATGATCAAGATCATCTTATTGTAATGCTACATATTGTGTTTGCTGGGATCCGATGAATATTTAATGCTATGTCCAATGATTATCAATCTATCATGTTATTTTCATGTATATGTTATTTATGATCTTGGATGCTCTCCGTTATTAGTAGATACTCTGGCCAAGTAGATGCTAGTAACTCCAAGAGGGAGTATTTATGCTCGACAGTGGGTTCATGCCTCCTTTTCACTCACGCTCGAGTGACAAAAATGTAAATAGGTGGGGGATGTGTTGTTGCCATTAGGGAGAAAACAACAATGCTTTGTCTAAGGATGATGTTATTGTTTACATTACACACTTTGCTTACTGCTATTATCTGTTGCTTGCAACTTAATACCCAAGGTTTGCTCAGATGACATTCTGAGGGTGGATTTTTAGTCATAGATGCAGTTGGATAACAATCTATCTATATTGTTGTTTTGCCCGCATGAATACATAGTAATCATCATGTCATGCATATGCACTATGGTGCAGCCTTTATATCTGTCAATTGCCTAGCTATAATTTGTTTACCACACATGCTACCTATCTGTCTTGGGAGAGACACCTCTAGTGAACTGTGGACCCCGATCCATTTTCCTCATACTGATAATACAACTACTGCGATCTCTGTTTTCATACTATTACTACTTTTTTCCTACTACCATCATAGTTCTCTTTTCATCTAGTGAAAACAAGCACTGTTTTTTACACCATATGTTTAACCTCTTTGTTTTCAGCAAAACCCGTGAGATTGACAACCTCACTGCTTCGTTGGGGCAAAGTGATTTGATTGTGTTGTGTAGGTTCCACGTTGCTTCTGAACCGGTAGTGTGCCCTGCCACATCAGCTGCATCAACCTTCGGAAGTGATTTCTTTATCCTACTGGTCGATTCAACCTTGGTTTCTTTCTAAGGGAAACTTGCTACTTGATCTTCATACATTCCTCTTGAGGTCTCCCAACGAACGTGTGTTACACGCGCATCAAGCTAATTTCTGGCGCCGTTGCCAGGGAGAAAGAGGATTTCTGCAAGGGAGTCTCTCACTTCCAATCGCTTTACTTTGTTATTGTCTTGCTTAGTTATTTTATTTTTTCTTGTTTGCTTCTCTATATCGAAAACACACACAAAAATTATTAGTTCTTATTCTAGTTGTTATTTTTTATCTTGTTTTAATCTTGCTTTATCATGCTTGCTATCAATGTTTGATGTCTTTGAAACTAGATCTTATTGGAAAGATGGGTTTACGGAAGAACAACAATAATATTATAAGGAATGCCGCTTGTCACAAAAATGGATACACTTATGGGAGCAAATTAATAAATTGCATAACTATGCTAAAATCTTGTGCTCTACTTATAATGTTACTTATTGCTTTGATAAATTTTGTTGCTTTAGGAGGTATAAACACCTCCCTTTTCAATGTGAGTGTAATGATAATGTTACCATATATTCTTATGTTAAGGGAAATTATGAATTTCATGATGTGGAACAAATTGAAGGATTTATTGCTTGGAAGGGTGCATTCGAAATTGCTTATTTGTTTACAAATAATGATGATGCACCTTATAAATATGAGACTTATGATATACTTGAATTTTGCTTTGATAATTACAAGGAAGGAAATGGCTATATTCTTAAGTATCTTTATGAATGCTCTCAACCAAACGAAGAGACTAATGTCTTGCAGGAACCTATGAAAGAAGAAATTGCTGAATCTGGAAGCTCATTGGATGAAAGAGAGAATGTAACATCCCTGATTTTTGGAAAACTCAAAAATCACAAAAATTTGAAACTTTTTGTTTTCATGTTATGCAAGTCACCAAGAACCAAATAAGAAGCAAGAAACAAAAGGAAACAATACATAATGCAATGAAATTGAATTTAAGAATCCAATTATACCTCTATTCCATAAACCCTAAAACCCTCTCAAAATGAAGTTTCATTAGATAAAGAAAACCATTTTATCTTTAGCAAAATTTATTACATAAAATGTTTTCAATTCAAATATTACCTTGATAATATTTTGGCAACCAAAACTCAAAGATTTATAACCCTTAATAAAGTTCTAATCCCCAAAAATATTTGATGAGAATAAAATGTTTTAATAATAACTTTTAGTTCTTTTTCCAAGTTTTAAACAACAAGGTGTGAAAATAAAATGCATTGCTTGAAAATAACATAAAATAGGAATTTTAAAACAATATTATGAATTGTGGTTTTATTCTAAATCTTATTGATCAACAATATTAATTATTTGATATAATTAAATAGCATTAAGTTACTATCCTTCATATCCTAAAATTGTAAAATATGAAAATGTTTTAAAAATGGCTTTCCAAAAATAATATATGACATGTAAAATGTCTCTAAAATTTTATTTAGACAGTAAACTCAATTTATTATTTTCTAAAATTTAAAATGGCCTTAAAGTACTATTAGTGTTTTATTTATATTTTCAAAGTATAAAATTGTGAAAACAAGATGAAATTACTTTCAAAAATATGTTTTCAACATTTAGAATATCACTAAAATTTTAATTTACCAATAACTATGTTTCATAAATTTTTAAATTAAAAATCACATTAAGTAACTATTAGGGAATTTTTCAAATTTCCAAAATTCAAAAATAAAATATGTTGAATTGTTTTTAAAAAAAATGGTACTGTTGGAAAGTATTTGAAGTTTCAAGATTTTTGAAACTTGTTTCATATCATTTGGATAATTAAAACAGAAGTTATAATCAAATCTTTTAAACAGAAATTAAAAAGAAAAATTTCGATGACGTCAGCGGTGACGTCATCGTCTTCTTTCTCTGTTTGAAAACCACGTTGGTTTCGGCCGAATTCTTCGCCCGGCGATTACGAGCCATTAAGGCTCCGATTACCTTCCCTCTCTGCCTCTATAAGTAGCCCCCGAGCCCTCCTCCATTTCCCCTCTCCCTCTGTTTCATGCCCCCACGGTAGAGAAATTCGTCACCGGAGTACACGAGCCGCCGCCGCATTTCTCCATCTTCGGCAACCACGGTGAGCCACGGCCGTCCTTCTTGCTCCCGTTCGAACCCCCGAGCCCGTGCGCACCTCCGTGGCCCTTCCCCTATCATCTTCCATGCAGGAATCATCGCCGCCGTGAACTTCCGAGGGCGCCGCACCCGTGTCTTCTCCGGCCGCCCACCGTCGCCGTTCCCGGAAGCGAGGGACGCCGCCACCGTCACCAATCGCCTCACCGTGTCGAGGTGATCCTCCTCGTCACCTCCAGGATCCCGGAGGCCGTCTGCATCGCCGCCAGCGTCGAAACTGCTTCGTCTCCGGCCACCGCGTCACCATATTCCGGCGGAAACCTCCGGTAAGCCCCCTCCTCTCTCCGGTGACCGTTGGATCTACTTTTGACGCGTAGGATTAGATCCACTTAGTCAACCGTTATGC
The DNA here is from genome assembly GCA_028641055.1 of Alopecurus myosuroides. NCBI lineage: Eukaryota > Viridiplantae > Streptophyta > Magnoliopsida > Poales > Poaceae > Alopecurus > Alopecurus myosuroides. Next base: position 313,325,620 of record CM054058.1, on the reverse strand, counting down.
CACCGTTGGATCTGGATCTGACGGCCCAGATCCAGTTCACTTAACCACGTCACCCGCCCAGTCAGCTCGCCACATAGACGTCCAGTCAGCACGCCTGGCCAACCATAGCAAGCCACGTGGCCCTGCCTTTAATTCAAATTGATCTCCCGGTAGAATTTTGGCAGATTTGCAGAAAAGCCCGTGCAACTTCAAATCATCATATCTTTTGATCCATAAGGCCAAATTTAGCAATCTTGGACTTTTTGAAAAGTCCTTGACATTTAGAAACTTTTGGCACTGGACAAATTCAAATTCCACAAACTTAAATTTGTTCAAATTCAAATGTGCTTGTTTGATGATTTTTGGCATAATTCAGATTCTACAAATCCAAAAATTGCAGATAAAATATTTTTAGAAACCTTAGGATGTGTAGTTCCATACCCTCTGCCCCAAAATAATTTTTCAACAAATTAAAATTGAATTTAGAATTAAGTGGTATAATTAAGTAATTTGACATAGATTTAATTCTATAAATAATTTCAATATAGTTCCTTTTGCAAAATTGCTCCATTTGGTAAACTTGAACCAGAGAAATTAGTGCCTAACCATTTTGGACACCCTTGGACCATGACCATTTGTTTTTTACCCAAAAAAACCCAACCTAGTGATTCATCCATCTTTACCATGTCTTAGAAATTGTTTTCACTATGTTATGTCTATTTGGAGCCAAGACCAAGTCCCTAAAATGACCAAGTATTGAAACTCAAACACTAGTAACATAGTATTCTATCTACTTCTCCACTCCCCAATTCTTGCTTCAAGAATTCACCAAGTCAGCAAAATGGAGATCAAGACTAAAGCAAGAAGAAAACTTCATTATCAACTTGGTGGCAACATGAAGAGTTACAAGGAAGATCATAGAAGAAATTTTGAACAGAAGACTTGGACTCCACAGCTAGAAGCAATTCAATGAAGTACAAGTGTATGAAGGAATGAAGAAGAAGGCATGTCCCTCTCTCTTTCTATCTTTCTTCTTATTTTCTTTCCAATTTGACTTAGTGGTATTTGTGCCCATCTCATACCTAAACCAAGTAGTGAATTGAAGATCATGAAGATTTATCAAGTATAATAGAAGCTTCACAACAAGGAGGAAACTACAATAGAAGCATTAAGATGAACTTGAAGACAATCATGTGAAGACTTGGAGCCATCCACACAAGTTGAAGAATAACAAGTTGTTTTTTTACCAACCACTGACCCAAATGGAAATCCCAAGACTTTATCTTGTATCTCCACTGTTATGAAGTTAGTTGTTATATACCTACCTTAACCCAAGATGAAAATTACTAATTGTTACACATTGTTATGTGTTACTTTAATTGAAATAGTGAGATCACCTTGGTGAACTCTTGGAACTTCTTAGATAAATATGTTCCCAATAAAGTTTGATCAATACAAACTCAACCTAGTCCATCCCAAGTAAACCCTTGGATTTTCCTTAACAAGTATTGAACTCAAATCTTGACCTTGTCCTAGTCAACTTGGTTAAACCCCTTTTGATGTGTTAGTTGCTCTGTATGTTTGTTTGCTAGAATGCTTGTTTATTTTGTTATTGTGTTTTCTATGTATAGATTGTACGGAGAGAAACGATCTTTTGTGAAGAGACTGTTATTTCTTCACCAACTTCAACAAGGCAAGTAACACATCATTCAACTACCCATTATTTTCTATATGCATTAGTTGATTTTGAGTAGTTTGCATGATAGGAAGTTTTACTAAGTTATATTATGCTATGCTACATCCTAGTAGTGTGTAGCCATCCTTATACCTTGTTATTTCGAAGCCTTGGTACTTAGTTGATGCTTTGCCATGCTACAGAAATTGTTTTACTTGATGTTGTGAGAAAATTCTAAGTAACAACTTCAATGAACCACCTGGGTGGATTGGTATTGCGGGGCTGTCGAAAGTTGAGTGTATCCCCGAGGGGAGTTCACTTGAAGGAATGCCACCCAGGAACAAAGTGATTATGATGTTCCCCAAGTTTAGATTGCTTCCAGTGCAGCCTTTAGTCATATGGGCTCTGTCTTGATTAATTAAGTTGCGAGGGTTCATCCTGGGCTTGACAAGAAGATGTAGCATAATTATAGGTGGAACGGGTCTTGCCATTAGGTTGAATTCTTGCTTCTGAAAGATCTCGTCTCAATCTTCTCCTTTCCTTAATGCACTCAGGGTGTATAGGATGTTTGGGCTGATTTGAGTCTGAAGGTGAAAGTGCACAAACTCTGCAGAGTCAACAAACTAAGATCTTAGCCGTGTCCCCGGTTATGGACAACTATGAGCAGCTGGACAAGGAAGGACGGAAGAATCACATCACCATTTTCAATAAGTAAAATTTTGATCAAGTGAATAGTATTTGTGGTGCTTGGATTTCAGTTCAATGATGCCACCCCTTGAAAAGAAAAGTTGTTTTACAAAAGATATAGGAGAAAATTTGCTTTATGCAAACTTAGCCAAAGCTCCACTCAGCCAAATAAGCATGTAGTATTAGTTTTGCCATTTATATCCACCATAGTGTTACTTGCCAATACATTAAATTGTATTAACTCCCTTGTGGTTGCATATTCCATATTGTAGATGATTCTGAAGACGAGTGAGGATTTCGCTTAGGATCTCGAGACTTTCACCAACATGTTTTGCCTGTGGCACATGAAGAAGATAGTCTCAATGTTGTACTATGTTTTCCCCTGTAATCATTTGTTTTCCGCTAGGCTTCTAAGACTATGCAAGTTGTAATCTTACTTTGTAAAGACTGGATCTTGCGATGTAATAGAATTGATACAATTGCATGATATTTCATCTTGTACTGTGGTGCTAGCAATTGACCCAGAGACTAGCACAATAACACAGGTGTCCTTACATTATTTAAATGTGGGAACGTTACAGAGAAGGAGAGTGATGATCAAGAGAAGGAAGGATGGAGCTACCCATGTCTACCTCCCAATGAGAGTAACTCTTTAACTCATAATTGTGATGATCCTATTGATTCTTTTCAAATATCTCTTTTTGATGAAATTGATAATTGCTATACTTGTGACCTTGATACTACTATGAATGAAACTTGTGAGAATGATATTGCTACTGTTATTTATGATAATACATGCTACTTTGATAAATCCTATGATAATCCTCTATTTATTCCAACTATTGACATGCATGACAACGAGGAAGTTTGTTTAGAAAATTTATATGATAATGCTCTAGATGATGGTCCTATGTTACTTGATGTTATAAATTATAATGTTACTGAAAATATGATTGCTATAATGTTTCTCATACCTTTTATGAGTGATCAATCATCTTGTTTTAATATTGCTAAAAGTGGGGAAAAAGAAAAGCTGATTTTAAATTTTGATCCCACAGTTTTGGAACTTGATATGAATTGTGTGCTTTTAGACCATGACAAACATGCTTTATATGATAATTATGCTGTTGAGTTTTTTCATGATGCTACTGAAACTTATTATGAGAGAGGAAAATATGGTTGTAGGAATTTTCATGTTACTAAAGCACCTCTCTTTTTGTTAAAAGTTTTGAAATTGCTCTTGTTCTACCTTCCCATGACTTCTAGTTTGAGCTTCTTTAATTTTTATTTACAAGATTCATATGCATAGGAAGTGTATTAGACTTAAATTTGTTTTATACTTGCTTCTTTATGCTCTCTTTTGTATTTCTTATGTGATCATCTTCCTTCTTTCTATGCCTAGCTGAAAGGCGTTAAAGAAAAGCACTTCTTGAGAGATAACCCATGGTTTTTTTTGCCTTGTTTTTTTCTGTTTTATTTGAGTCAAGGTGTTGTATACTTCTGTAGAAACTCCTTTGTATCTTTATTTTCATGTATTAGTTGTGCCAAGTAAAGTTTCTAGCAAAAGTTGGAGTTGGTTTTAGATTTCTGTGCATGAAACAGATTTTTGCTGTCCACTGTAAAAAATCGTGTAATTCACAGAAAGATCAAAATGACCTGAAATTTTTTGTGCTTATTCCACAGCTAATTCCAAAACTTTTTTGTCCTTTATGTTTTTCGATTTGAGCAACTTAATTGCCCTGAAAAAATTCGTCTTTACAGACTGTTCTGGTTTTGACAAATTCTGCCTTTTACTTGCATTCTCTCTTTTACTATGTCGAGTGGATTTCTTTGCTTCACGAAACATCAGTGGCTATAGATAATGTTTAAGAGTATTAATAATTCTCGTTTCCATGCAGAACTTGTGAATTTTTTATTGTTCACTAGTCCTCTAATGCGAATTACATTGAGTGTGGTGTGAAGGAAGTTTTCAAGGGTCAAAAGAAGAGGGTGATATAATGTGATCAAGAAGAGCGCAAGGCAAAAGCTTGGGGATGCCCCCCGTCATCCCATAAAATTCTAAGAAGACTCAAGCGTGTAAGCTTGGGGATGCCCAAGGCATCCCCTTCTTCATCAAGAATCTATCAGGTCACTTCTAGTGAAACTGTATTTTTATTTGGTCACATCATATGAATTTTACTTGCAGCGTCTGTTTGTTTTCTTTTGTTTTCCTTGCTGCAATAATATTGTTGGAACCTAGGATTCTTTGTATGGGAGAGTGTCGGGGGGCTACCCCCGAGTAGGGGCAAGGTTTGTAAGAAATGGTGTTTGAGGTATTGCTTGCTGAGTTGGGTCGTACCGGGTAGAAGGGTACCGAGTTGGGTGGTTACCGAGAAGGAGCTATCTCGGTAGGAAGGACAATGAGCCAAGTGATGGAAGTAGTGTTCACCGGACTGACCGAGTAGTGCTTGGTGAGTCCGGATAGACAAGGATCCTTCTCTTCTCGGAGGAAGGTCAATGGAGCCGTTGTGATCCCGTATATCTAGGGAGAGTACAGGCGTGTGGTTCAACTTACTAGGCGTGATGATGCGTATGCATATGCTGGTATAGTGCGATGTATGGGCGAGGCCATGTCCTGTCTCTGACAAGGGGGAGAAGACATGTCAGCGACCACGACAGCAAATACTTTCAGCGTCTGTCAGCGGAGAAGCGGAGGTGTGCGCTACGTCACAGTGTGTAGTCACCTAATCCTGTACTGTTAGTTGGTGGCCACTAGTATATAAGGTGGCCACACCCCTCCTGTGTGAGGGTCGCCCGTTACGTGAGAAGAGAAGTGCTTCTAGTTTGTGTAGAGAGAGATAGCAGTAGAGCTTCTTCCTCCTCTAGCTCCTTAAGCTTGAGGAACACTTGTACTCGATCACCACATATATAGAGAGAGAGGCAGGAGTAGGGGTGTTACCTCCACACGAGGGCCCCGAACCTAGGTATATTGTGTTGTTTGTGGTGTAGTGAGCGCGCCATCTAGGCGTGTGATCCCTCCCCGGATACCCACGGTGTTCATCAGCCCCAAACTCAAGCCATCCTATGACATTTTATTTACCTCACCACGACAGTTGGCGCCCACCGAGGGGCCAGCAGCGGCGCTGGCTGGGGTTTCTATCCGGATGGGACCTCTTCCTCGTTTGGGGGAGCGCGTGGTTTGTGGCCTTGTCCACAGATTCGGCTCCTTCGAGTTCTTCATCGACAACGCCGATGATTTTGTCGGTGGGCCTGTGCCCACAGGCGGCTCTGTCATCAGCTTCGGCACGCACTTGGTGTACGTCGCCACCACCATCATCTGCGAGTACCCCGAGGTGGTGCTCATTGCTGAAGATCCTCCTGTCATTCTCGCTGTCCCTGGGGAGCACACTGGTGGCTCTGCGGGCAGCGTGGAGGTGATTATGACCGGTCCGGCTTCTGCTGCCAGGAAGAGCGCGACCGGTGGTGCTGAGGTTGCTGACAAGTCGTCTCGGCCGGCCCACAAGCCTTTGGAGAGAAAGGAAAACCAGCCGGGTAACAAGGGTCCTACTACATCGATTGCGAGACCGGCTCCCTTCGCCGATGTCATTGAGAAGCTGAGCATGCCCTTAGCCGCAGAGGCGGATCCGGCGGTGTTGCGGGAGCAGCTCGAGGAGCAGCGCTAGGCCTTCCTACTGGAGGCCACCGAGATGGAAAAAATCAGGCAAGAGTTCGATCTCGACCAGAATGAGTACAATAGGGCTCATGGTTTTACTCCTGTTGGGAAGAACCCTAGACGGATAGGGATTATCCATAACTGAGGCAGTAATATCGGTGCCGAGTTGGCTAGAGATGGTAGAACTGCCAGTAAATCTGCTAGTATGACCTCCACTGGTAGGTCCAAATATAGTTCTCCTGCTAAGACACTTAGGACGGCAGAGACAGTTGTTGTCGAGTTGCCAAATCTAACCGGTGAAGCTCGCATTAGGGAGCAGGACCGGCTTAATGAGCTTTTTCTTGAGGCTGGCAGGCAAAACGAGGCTTTTCGAAGGTGAATCTGCGAGCCGGTGCGTCTCATGTTGTTCAGTCGCATGGGGCGATATCCGGAGGCCAGGCCTCCTCGCCTCATCTCGGTGGTGGGAGATCTCGGAGTGTGAACTCCGGGAGACATAAACAGTTCCAAGTGTATGACCCTGCTGTCGCCGGAAAACAGTTAGATGTAGAGAGGAAGCCCAGGCAAGAACACAATGCTTAAGGTGGTGGTCGTAATGCTGCCCGGGTTTAGCAAGAAGGACAAGGAGGCAACCGAGATGGTCCATCTCGGCACCCGGTTTCCAACCCGGTTCTGCCTCAACCTGGTGCCAGACCTGTTGTTCAACCACGAGTGGCTGCCCCTGTGGTCAACCCGGTTCCCCAACCCGGTGTCGAACGGCGGGACTGGTACAATGATGGTTACTCGGCAATGTAGCAAGTTGGGTATCAAAGAAATGATTGTTATGCTGATGGTGGAGGTGTTGGAGCTCGATCGGTGGCAAGAGTGCTACAGCCGAGTGACGCAAGATACAAGCTGGACATAATCTATCTGTTGGAGGAGATGGAGTCGCAAGGCCCACCTGGACCGCTCTGTTTTGGTCCCACGACCATGAATGAGCAAGAGGGACCAAAACTTATGATGACAGCACCAAGCCGGAAGATTGGCTCAATGACTATGTCACTGCCGTACACATTGCCAGTGGTGATCGCAGATGGGCGATGTGATACGTTCCCTAGATGTTGGAGGGCCCAGCCCGGATTTGGCTGAACAACTTGCCGAGAGACAGCATCAATCGTTGGCTTGATTTCTCGGAGGCTTTCATCAGCAACTTCACCAACACCTTCAAGAGGCCAAATCGGCCACATGAGCTCTCCGCATGCAAGCAGAGGGAAGAGGAGACTGACCGAGAGTATCTGACTCGGTGGAGTACATTGAGGAACACATGTGAAGGTGTGAATGAGTCTCAGGCCATTGCCTGGTTTGCTCAAGGTTGCCGACATGGCAGCATGCTATGGCAGAAATTGCAGAGGGAGATGCAGGGTACACTGACCGAGACCATCAAGATCGCAGATATGTATACACTCGGAGATCCTACTCAGCCTTTGCTCGACTCGTTTGATCCGAGAAGGAGGAACCACGACAATGATGGTGCTAGGCGGAATGAGCGCCAGGATTACCGGAACAAGAGGCGAGATGACAGGTCGGATATCCGCTATGGCACGGATCACGCAGCCGCGGTTGATCCGGATCAACCCGATGCAGGAAGCAGCCAAAGGCAAAAGAACGCTTGCCCCAGTATGGGCAGAACAAGAACTACAAGAAGCAGTGGACGATTCCCAAGAAAACCAGAGATGCACCACAAAGGTTTACCTTTGAAATGATGAGGGATGGGCCATGCAGTTACCACACTCGGCATCCGAGTAGGCCGGCAAACCATACTTCCTGACAATGCAACTTGTGGGGCCGGATTAAGAGCGAGGGGTTTGGCCAATTGCCTCCTGCTTCGCCCCTGCCGGCTCCGGGTTCCAACATTCAGCCTATCCGGGCAGCTGCTCCCAAGCCTGCCGAGAACCAGAGAAGGGAGAATGTGAATCAAGTGGCGCAGGGGGCAGCAACAACAACACCCGCAACAACTATAATAACAACAATCGCAACAACAACTTCAACCGAACAGCAACAACAACAACAACAACAATGACAATGCTGCCGGCGGAGGCTGAAATCAGTATCAGGAGCACCATCAGAGTTACATGGTGTTCACCACCGAGCCGAATGACAAGCAGAGCCTGCGCAGGCGGGCGATGGAAGTAAATGCACTGATGCCGGCAGTGCCGTATTACATGCACTGGTGCGACCAAGATACCGTCTGGTCTCGGGCTGATGATCCTAGGATCATGCCCAACCCGGGTAGCTATGCCCTGGTGGTGGACCCAACCTTCATTGAGCCCAAGATCAATGTGAATTTCAGCAAGCATCTGATTGATAACGGCAACAACATCAATATTCTATATCGAGATACCATGGAGAAACTCGTGTACACTGAGAACATGCTGCTGCCCAGTCGGACTACCTTCCACGGCATTGTGCCGGGAGTATCTTGTGCTACTATTGGATGGGTTTGGATTGATGTGCACTTTGGCACCAGGGAGAACTGCCGAACTGAGTGCTTGCAGTTTGAGGTAGTTGATCTCAAGAGCCCTTATCATGCTCTTTTCGGCAGACCAGCTGTGTCGAAGTTCATGGCCTCTACTCATGCGGCATATTTGAAGATGAAGCTTCCTGGCCCCAATGGCATCATCACCATCCCGAGTGATTACAAGCGTCCTCTCGAGTGCGCATTAGCTAGATCTCGGATGGCAGAATCAATGGTCATTGCGGCCGAGAAGAAGAAGATACACGAAGTGTTGGCCATGGCCCAGGCAGCTCAACTCGGCATGCCCGGGATGCCTAGCTCTCAGCACGGTGCCACTTTCCAGGACTCTCAGGAGACCAAGAAGGTGCAGATTGACCCCAAGTTCCCAGAGCATGTCTCCATTATTGGTTCCGGGTTGGAGGATAAATAGGAAAGCGAGCTCATCCACTTGCTTTGTGAGAATCGGGATGTCTTTGCATGGTCCAATTAGGATCTATCGGGTGTCCCGAGGGAGTTGGTTGAGCACTCTTTGCATGTGAGGCCGGATGCCAAGCCGGTAAAACAGGCCCTGCGTCGTTTCGCTGCTGAAAGGAGAAAAACCATTGGTAGAGAGATCACAAGGCTGTTAGCAAGCAGATTTATCATGGAGGTACTGCATCCGGATTAGATGGCCAATTGGTTCATGGTCGAGAAGAAGAAGGATGATCCTATGGTTGCTGTGGTGTGGCGCATGTGCGTTGACTACACCGATCTGAACAAGGCCTGCCCCAAGGACCCATTCTCACTGCCCCGAATAGAACAGGTGATTGACTCCATAGCCAGATGTGAACTTTTGTCTTTCATTGATGCATACTCTGGTTTCCACCAGATTCCCCTAAACCCGGATGATCAAATAAAGACTGCTTTCATTACCCCGTACGGGGCTTATTGCTATCGTTTCATGTGCTTTGGATTGAGAAATGCTGGGGCCACATACCAGAGGTGCATGCAGAAATGCTTGCACGAGTAATAGGCAAAAATGTGCAGGTGTATGTGGATGGTATAGTCATCAAGACCAAGGAGAAACACACACTCCTAGAAGATATCCAAGAAACATTCGCTAACTTGCAAAAGTACCGGATGAAGTTGAACCCGACCAAGTGCACCTTTGGTGTCCCGGCAGGAAAGTTACTCGGTTTCCTCGTGTCCAGCCGAGGTATCGAGGCCAAACCCGAGCATGTCTCTCCCGAGATCCATGAAGGATGTGCAGAAATTTACCGGGTGCCTGGCGTCCCTTAGCCGGTTCATTGGGAGAATGGGTGAGAAGGCTTGACCTCTGTACCAACTCATGAAGAAAAGTGACAAGTTTGTCTGGACACCACAAGCCGATGTGGCTTTTCGAGAACTTAAGACCATGCTGGGTACAACTCCAGTTCTGGCGTCTCCCCTGCCTAAGGAGCCAATTTTTCTCTATATTGCAACTACCAACCGAGTTGTCAGTGTGGTGGTAGTAGTAGAGCGAGAAGAAGAGGGCAAGTCGGTGCAGAGGTTGGTGTATTATATCAGTGAGGCGATCTCCAACTCGAAGCAAAACTATCCTCACTATCAGAAGATGACATATCGAGTCTATATGGCTGCCAAGAAGCTCAAGCATTATTTCCAAGAGCATCCGATTACGCTGGTGAGCACCGCACCCATCTTGGAGATTATGGGCAACACGTATGCAAGTGGCCGAGTAGCCAAGTGGGAAATTGAGCTAGCTGCTTATACCCCGATGTATGCAAGAAGAGAAGCCATCAAATCTCAACCCTGGCGGATTTCTTTGTTGATTGGGCCGAAATGCAGTATGAGCCTCCCTTGCCGGAAACAAATTTTTGGCGAATGCATTTCGATGGCTCAAAGGTGAAAGAGGTTCTCGGTGCTGGCGTTATGCTCACCTCACCCAAGCGGGATCAACTCAAGTATGTCCTGCAAATCCATTTTGCGACATCCAACAATGTGGCCGAGTATGAGGCCCTAGTCCATGGACTAAAAGTGGCCAAGGAGACTGGTATCCGCCGGATTATATGCTATGGCGACTCGGATCTGGTGGTTCAGCAAGCCTCGGGGACTTGGGACGCGTTGGATGCCAATATGGCTTCATATCGGTTCCTTGTCCAGAACATTTCCGGATTCTTTGATGGGTGCGAGTTCCAAAACATTCACCGAGCTGAAAATGATGACGCTGATGCTCTATCCAAATTGGGCTCTTCTCGGCAGTCCATCCCGGCAGGATTTGCTTTGGAGCATCTCAGGAATCCTTCCATCAAGCCTTCTCCCGAGTCGGATTTGATACTCGTCCCGGGGGTGCCCGAATCAGAAGCTGTTCCCATGGAGATTGATGAGGGGGTCTTGAAGGAAAACCCGAGGACTGCTCCCCCTAACCCGGGGACTGTCGCATTCATCTCGGGGATTGTCTCACAGTACTCGGGGACTCAGGGACTCGTCTCCATCTTGGAGCAAGTCATGTCAGCTGATCCAATGGAGGTGGATGAGCCAGTATTTCCAACTCGGGCGATACCGAGTTGGGCTCAGCCCATATTGTCTTATCTGGCGGATGGCACTTTGTCGAGTGATGAGATCTCGGCCAGGAAAATACAGAGAAGATCCAAGGGCTACACCATCATCAACAAAGAACTACACAAGAGAAGTACCAAAGGCGTGCTCCAGCATTGTGTTGAGCGGAAAGGGGGAGAGGAGATTCTCAGAGAGATACATCAGGGGGAATGCGGGCACCACGCCTCATCTCGGGCTCTAGTGAAGAAAGCTTTCCGGCATGGATTCTTTTGGCTCACTGCCTTGCAAAAGGCAGAGGATCTAGTGAGAAAGTGCAATGGGTGCCAGCGATATGCAAGCAAGATACATATGCCAGCTTCCGAGCTGAAAACTATTCCCATCACTTAGCCATTTGCAGTTTGGTGCTTGGACATGGTGGGGCCCTTCAAGCCGACTCGGGGCAACATGACTCACATTCTGGTTATGGCTGACAAATTTACCAAGTGGGTTGAAGTGAAGCCAATCGGGAAGTGTGATGGAAACACAGTAGTAACATTCTTGAAGGACATTATCCCGAGGTATGGCTATCCGCATGGGATCATCTCTGATAATGGAACAAATTTTGCTGAGGGAGCTTTTGCTCGGTTCTGCAAGGAGAAGAGGATCCGTCTAGACATTGCGTCAGTCACGCATCCGGAATCAAATGGGCAAGTTGTAAGAGCTAATGGCATGGTCCTATCCGGAATAAAGCCAAGGCTAATTGAGCCATTACAACGAACCCCGGGTTGTTGGCTGGACGAGTTGCCGGCGGTGTTGTGGAGTCTAAGGACTACCCCTAACTGATCTACCGGATACACACCATTCTTCCCGGTATATGGAGCAGAGGCCGTGTTGCCCACTGACCTTGAGCATGACTCACCGAGAGTAACACTCTATACTGAGGCAGAGGCAAGAGAAGACCGAGAAGATGTTGATTTGCTAGAGGAAGCAAGAGAATTAACTCTGTCGAGATCAACTGTCTATCAACAGAATCTGAGACGCTATCATAGCCGGAAGATAAACCCAAGGGTTTTCCGAGAAGGAGATTTGGTTCTTAGGCTGGTGCAACGCACAGCCGGAATGCACAATCTTTCCCCTCTGTGGGAAGGTCCTTTCATTGTGAGCAAGGCTCTACACAATGATGCATAATACCTCATTGATGCACAGGAGCCACAGAAGAACAGGGCAGATAAATCCGGAGAGGAAACTAAGCGCCCCTGGAATGTAGCTCTACTTCGTCGTTTCCATTCCCGAAAAAGCATTGTATGTATCTCCTTAACGAGTTGAAATCCAAGTCGGCACTCCGAGTAGGAACTCGGGGACTTCCTGTGCCTAACTTGCTTTGTGTTATTTACTTCTTACTTTGTTATGTCGGTTAATCATCTCGGAATTTCGTGCGTAAGTCTAGTAATGTGTTTAAACCTAAGGGCCAACTCTTCGACTTTACTGCTGTCCGCAACCCGGCTTCATGGCAAGCAAGAGAACAAGCCAAGTTTCAATGAACACACGAAAAACTACTAAGGAAAGAAAGAGTTAATCAACCGAGATAAGTTGCTTTTTTCTTTCGTTTTTTTGGCTAAGTACTAGGCAGTTTTAATTTCAATCTCAAAGTTGTGAAGTATTATAAACTTGGTTTTCAAAATCTTGTGACTCGACTGTCAAAAAGCCACAAGTGGCAGGCAAGAGCAAAGACGAAAAAATCCAGGTGGATAAGAAAACCAACTCGGGGACTCGAATTAACGCAATCCGGCATTTAGCCAGTCTTGCTCGAACTTAAATAAAAACTGAGTAGCTAACAGTGAGATAAGTATTTGTTACAACTGCACCCCGCATACCGGGGATCTGATAAAATGTTTGAGAATGAAAGGCATATATTTAGGCCGCGGCCAAAGGAGTTGAATCTACATCAGCACCTGCCGGGTTGGAGGACTCGGTGGAGAGCTCGGAAGCAGCAGTCGCAGTAGGAGGCTCGGAGGTGGCGTTCTCGGCTGTAGGCTCTAAGGCGCTCAAATCGGGAGAAGGCTCCGAGATGACCATCTCGGTGGTGACGATCTCAGATGTTGTGGCTGGCTCTTGCTCGACCTGTATTTCCTCATCCACCTCCTCGGAGTCATCGTCATCCTCGGTTCCTTCGTCGCCATCATTGCCCTCCTCGTCACCCTCCTCATCATCGACCTCATCATCTTCAGTCTCGCTCTCGGTGTCGGGCTCAGTGGGGCCTTCCACAAACTCATGGGTGTCGGCGCATGAAGCCAACCGATATGCCGTCTCCTTGCAAGCCCGGATACGATCCTCTTCTGTGGACCACCGGGATCCGTTTTGCAGCTTCTAGAGTTTGTTGAGGTTGATATTGTCATACCAAGAGAGGACAAAGTGCAGTGCCTCGTCTGCGCCAGCTCGGGCCGCCGAAGCGCGCCACTTATTGAGGTGCTCCTTGACGTAGTCCATCTTCGAGGCCAGCTCATGGACTGATGTGGGGGGGTTCAACTCCCGGCCAGAAGATCTTGTGCAGCCGGATAGCAGTGGAGATGAGGTTGGTTCCCATTCCTTTGAGGGGAAGAACTCAGGCTCTGATGCCCTCGATCTAGTCCTCGATGGTGACGGTCTCGGTGACATCGTAGCCAACGTCAACCCGTACTTTCATGGCCTTTACAACAGCCCTCTCGGCACCAAGATCCAGGTCGGGGAATGCCCCTGAGAAAAAAGATGTATGAGTTAAAACAATAGACTCAGCCGGATAGACTAAGTCAGACAGAGTAAGTCGGATAGAGCAAGATAGAAGTCAGAGGATACAAGGAAAAGATGAAACTTACATCTCAGTTCTAGGGTGAGGTCCTTGAGCCTGCTGAACCATATGTCGGCATTGGAATCGTGTTTGTCCAGCAGGACGCGAGAGCTACTCACCATCTGGTCGAGTGATGTGTTCCGCTCTTTGAGGACCTCAATCTCCTGCAGCAACTCGAGCTTCTCGACAGCGAATGCATCCCTCATCTCGGTTTTCTCCTTTTGGCCCTAAAGCGTTAGCTTTATCGTATCAGCCAACTCTAGCTTAAGCTTGGCCACCTGATTCTTCTCGTCTTGGAGATCTTCCTTGAGCTTGGCCTTGCTGCCCTGGATCTGCTGCTGGATCTCGGCTATAGAGAGGCAATCTTGATGTTCCTCGACAAACAATTTGTGCTCATCTATAGAGAAAACAGTCCGGTTAGCAAAATTACGGGAGCATGGAAGCCGAGTAAGAAGAAAGAAGAAGGGGCTTACCCTCTAAAGCCGAGATCTTGCTATGGGAAGATTTTGCCAGCACGGTGCAGTCCTGGTGCTTCTCGGCAAAGATCTGATGCTCATCTGCATAAAAAAGCAAAATTAACCAAAGAGAAGGAAAAGCGTAAACATAAAACACAAATATAAAAAATACGGCACTTACTTTCCAGAGAAGAAATCTTGGTGGCAGAATCTGTCAGCTGCTTCTCCAAGAGAGCTGTGAAAAAGAAAACAGAAACCGAGTTAGAAAACTGATAAAGAAGAAGCATATGCAGTATCTCGGTATGGAAAAAGTTACCTTTGCCCCCAGTTCCTCCTGCAAGTTATGGATCTGCTCTTTGGCATCTCGGTGAGCCCAGAGAAGCTTCTGGTAGAGCAGGGTGCGAGCCTCGGTGCAAGTCTGAAGAGAAACAAGAAAGGGGCTAGTTGGAAGATTCGACCCGAGTAGACTTCAACTCGGTCGAGTATTGCCTACTCGGCTCAAATCTCGGGGACTGGATACAGACGTTGATCTCGGATTTGCAATTCACAATCTCGGAAAAGCAAAAAAGGGAAATTGTTACTTACTCGGGAGGTGAGCTCAGCATCTTCAGCAGCAGTGTGCATGCAGTACATCTGTGCTGCTGGAAGCTGAAACCGGCATGGAGATTGGACCGACATCGACCCGGTTCCATGATTTCTGGTAGTGGTCTAGCATGCCCAGTTTCTTGCCGTTGTGGACGGGATTGAGGTGGCCAATCCGGTCCAGGGTGGCATTCATATCCTCCCGCAGCTCCACGACAAGCTCCTAGTGCGGCACGAGCTAGGTGTCCGTGTTAATCGCCAGAGTGTCGGGTTTTACTTTCGCCCAGGATTTCTTCTGCTGCACCTCCTGCTGCTTTGGCCAATGTATCAGAACTTTTACAAGTCCTGTTGGGGCCTTAGTACGGCCCTCTCAAGCCACTGCTCCATGCGATGACGCAAACTTGGTCTGCTGCCGAGTGCGAGGGGGATTTCCGGTTGGCCCTGCTGGTCTTCTCGGTGGCGTTGGGCTTGATGTTGTTGCTGTTGCTGGAGGAGTTGGGCCTGCTGCTGTTGGGGTTGGGCTTGCTGCTGCTGTTGCTGGTGGAGTTGGGCCTGTGGCTGTTGGCACAGTGCCGGTTGTTGTTTCTGCTGGTGCTGTTGTTGCTGCGGCTGCTTCTGCTGCTTCCAGTGGTGTTGTTCTTCTCGGTGGGGTTGGTGGCGTTGCTGCTGTGGAGGTTGAAGGAACTTGCTGCTGTGGCTCTTGCTGCCGCGCTGTTGCTTCGGGTTGTTGCTGCTCTGGTTGCTGCTCTTGGTGCTGCTCGGTGGCCGACTCCGGCTGTTTTGGAGTCTCTTGAATGTCCATCTCGGCACCCATGTCGCCTACGCCGTGATCCTGGTCTTCTCACTCCAGGAGGGGCATCTCGGACCGGTCAGCGGTGTTGGTGTCCATGTCCTCGGGATCGAGGTCAATAACGCCGCGGTCGCTACTCGGTCCCACGGGCGCCTCGAAGAGCTCAGCATTAATTGGATCACTGGAGGAAAGGAAAAACTGAGGGGTAAAGAAAATGTGAGTACAAAGCATCTTGGTCGAAACAGGCAAAAGAACAAAGAATATGCAAACATAAAGCATCTCGGAAGCAACTTACGCATCAACCGTAGGCCGCGGGTTCTTTCGGCGTTTCGCCGTGACCTTGCCACCTTTGGCCCCCTTGTTACCGTATTTCTTGTGCATATTGGGTGGAGGCTCGACGGTGCCGCTTTCGGCCCTCTTCTTCAGATCCGCAGGGGCGGCAATGGACACGGGCGTCGCCTCAACCACCTGTTCTTCCATGTCAGCTGGGAACAAGAAAAAAGAATATGCAAATGAGACCAAGAAGGGGCTAGATACTTCCAAAAGAATACAATCGTCATCGCTATCACCTTCATCATCCTCGGACCAGTCCCGAATTGAGGCTGAGACTCGGGACTTACCGGCTTGAGAGGGAGGATGAACGAGCGGGATGGGAAGCGTATCCTGATTTTCGAATTGCTTGACATCATCCTCAGTTCGTTATGCTTCCCAGTTGACCGCGGGGGCCTCCTTGTCCTACTCTCTCTGGCGATCAAAGTGTTGCACATGCGAAACACAAAGCATAAATAGAGGAAGTAAGTGAACTCGGAGGATACCGAGATGCACCCTACTCGGTAGGGTATGCGAAACATAAAGCATAAGGAAGTAGTTGAACTCAGAAGAAACTAAGATGAACTCTACCCGGTGACACATGCGAAACACAAAGCATAAGGAATCGAATGAACTCGGAAGATACAGAGATATAAGCAACTCGGTACGATGGTAAATACTTACTCGGGGTGCCAACCTATCTCGGCTGTAGGGATTGAATCCCCAATCCCAAGTCTCTGAGAGGGTGGCCTTGGCGATGGACTTGGCCTAGATGGCCACCTCCTTCTTGTTGAGCTCGAAGGTGGTGGTCCGCGTGCAGTCTCGGGCCCCGCCCATGAAGCACATCTTGTGGGCCTTGAGTTGCAGAGGCAGGACCCGGCGGCTCACCCAGGTGGCGATCAAGTCGTTAGCTCGGACCCCGTCCTTGACAAGCTGCTTCAGCCGGCTGTCCGCGAGATTCACCTCGGGTACATTCTTTCTCGGATTATATTTCCAATTTAGCATTGCAGTGGGGGATCGATGCGGAAGGAAGCAATTTTGATGAGATCCACCTCCCCCCTTGTAACACCCGGGGGATTTTTCCCCAATTAGAAGGTGTTTGTTTTTTTCTTTTGGCATTGCATTGCATTGCATCATGCATGAAGTGCACTTGTTTGCAAACCGACTTAAAAATTGAAACCAATTTAAATTTTCAAACAATACACCTTTGTTTTCAAATCAAATTGTTTCCATAAAAATTGAATTGAAATTAAAAATTGGCTTGGTTAATAAAATTCCTTTTAATAAAACCCTAATTTGAATTTCAAATTCAAATTCAAACAACAAATAAATATTTGAAATTTTGAAAAACAAAACTTGGTGCACTTGGGCATTCAATATGCTCAATGCAATAAAATTGTTTTCAAAATTTTTATAAAACCCTAAAACCCTTTCTTTCTCTCTTATCCCTTTGCTACAAAAAAAAAAGAAAAAGAATAAAAAAAATCACCAGTGGGGAGGCAGGCCAAAGTGGCCCACCTACCACCCACGGCCCAACCAACCAGCCCACCCGTGGCTTCTTCCACCTCCGTACGACATGACGCACGCACGGGAGAAAAGAGCAGAGCACCACCACCCCTCCTACCTGCTCCCCCCCACCTTAAAGCCTCCTCTCCTCCTCCCAAAACCCTAACCCTAGGCCCTCCTCTCTTCCTCCTGCCGCCGCCATCTCTTCCTCCCCATCTCCTTTTCCGGTTTCCCTCTCCAAATCACTCCCTGATTTTTTACTGACGGTGGAGAGCACCTCCATGGCCGGCACTTGGAGCCCATGGCGCAGCTGCTACGGTCGTCGTCAGGCCACGGTTCCGGCGGGAATGGAACCGTGGCACGTTCCTCATCGGCTCCATCTCCTTGGCCGGTGCGGGGAGGCATCAGGAGCGCGACGCCGTCGCCTTCTTCTTCTCCAGCGCGCAGCTGCTACCGCCTGCATCTCCGTCAGCAGCGAGACGTCCCCGAGCATCTGCCCCATCGACACCTCCCCCAAGGTGAGCGCCCCCGTCCTCCTCTTCCCCACACGGCGTCCACGCACCCCCCCGCGGGCCCGCGCAGCAGCAGCAGCGAGTCGCGCGGCCGGCCGCCTCTCTGCTCGCTGCCGTCGTCTGTTTCCGTCGTCATCGATCAAGTTCAGCAGTTATTTTCCGCGCATCATCTCCTCATATGGGCCGAGCTCCCCTAGTCAATCAAAACCGATCGCACAGCCCAGTGGCTAGACCACCAATCCGCGTGAAGGAGAGATCCCTGGTTCGATCCCCTTCCGCAGCAAAGCCACCCCTTTTTTCCTCCATTTTCTTTTATTCTCGAAAATCCAGAAAGACAGAACTAAATCTTTATTTGTAAAATCCATAACAAATTGAAAAATGCTCCAATTTCAATGATTCAAATTTCTATGGATTCAGAATCTTGCTCTTTCTGTTAGTAACAAAGTTGCAACATGTTTCTGTAATAAATTTTGCACTAAATAATTAAATACAGAAATGGCTATTAAAATTTGAAACTTTGGAAATTCATAACGTGAGTTCTGTTCACCCAAATTGAGCAAACTTGGGCTCTAAAATTTTGTCTTAACAAACTCTACAAAGTGGTATTTTATTTGGTCACAATTGAATTAAATTTGAACATGTTTCCCTCTGTTTACTAAAAGGGGCAGAATAAAAATACTTATGGAAAAATGCATAATAAATTCAATAATGATCCAAAAATTATGTTTAATAGCTCAAAATGTTTAGTGAAACATTTGCTACATGTTTTCAACCTTTTCAATACAATTTGTTTACTGTTTTTCCTAATTAAAATTGGAGTAATAATTCAATACTTTAATTACATCTTTTAAATTGCAAAATTCATAACTTGGGCAATTCAAATCCAATTCCAACATGTAAAATATGTTTTCCATGCAAAATTGAACAAGCTTTCCAAATATAAACTTTGTTTTCTATTTTGAATAAATTAAATTGCTGAAAACAACTATTTCTTAATTAATGCATTTAAAATTGTCAATTTAATAACTTGCTCATCTAAAATCCAAATTCAACAAATGAAAGATGTATTCCATCTAAAATTTTGTGTTCTTTCCAAATATAAATTTTGTTATCTGTTTTGAACATTTAAAATTGGTGAAAACAACAAATGTTTGTTTAAATCATTTAAAATGCCAAAGTTCATAACTTAATAAATGAAATTCCAAACTTGGTAAACAACATATCAAACTGAAGCTATTGTTGTTTTCTTATTGTTTTCATCATCCATGCTGGATATTTTGCCGTAGTAGTAATTGTTGCATCCGGTGTTTGTTCTAGTTCGTTGCTTCTTCGCGGATAGGACGCTGAGATGATGTGAGCAACGACAAGTTCTGCGGATGTACCTCTACTTGCTGGATCTCAGGCAAGTATACTCACTTGCTGCCTATGGCTGCCTTTCATCACTTGTTACCGATTCTTTCCGTTGTTCTTATGATAGCCTTATGATTCGATGCTTGTGTCCCGATCCTATCATATTGTTTACCTTGCAGGCATGATATAGCCTTCCTTCCACTTCCTATCGACTGTTGTTTGTTTACCTTGTTGGCCCTCGTGTCGTTGTTGCATGCTTAGTGTTGTTTGCGCTCGAGTCTGGTTGTCCTTTGTCATATCACCTGTTTAGTCGATAGTTGGGTTTCAATTCAATCAACAACATGTTAATGTTTTGGGTAATAATAATTTGATGATAAGGCACCTGCAGGAGGCCCGGCGTGGTTTTGAGGCCTGCTAGTGTCGACCTTAATTAGGAAAAGGGTCTTGTCCTCCGATCCATGATGAGCGCGCTAACCGCATGTGGGAAGCGAGTATGGGCGCCCCCCGCAACTTTGATTCGATTCGCATCTCGTCCAAATCGCCTCATTTAGTTCGGGTTTTCCATTTGCCGCATGCATATGCAGGTGCGAACCCTTGGCGCCAGGGTGGAACTTTTGTAGTCGGCATTTAGGGAGACACGTTCTTAGAGTGCTATGAGGGTCCCCTTTTCTTCGTGGGGCTTGATTAGCCGTGCGCTCAATTGCACGGGGTTCTTTGGGCTTGATGCGAAGAGGAGTTGGGTTGTGTTGAGTGCCTCGCTTGGTGGAAGTGCATTTCCATCTGGCGGGTCATTCTTACGTGTACGGCCAAATTGGTGCATCCCTGCAGGGTTAATCTTCTCGAGAAGCCGTGTTGTCCGCGGTTATGGATGACTTGGTGAAAGTGCTGGCTAACAAGTACTCAGACAACTTACACTTAACGATAATAACTTGACTAGTAATATAGATTACCTTCACCATAAAAATGAATGTCACCTTAATCAACCGTGTGAGTTTCCTTGGGTTGCTTCCTTAGTAGGGGGTAACATTGGATGGGTATTGTTTGGTGAGTATTTGTAGTTGGTTATGATGCGCTATCTTATCCCTTTCTTTTAGCCGGATGTTGTAGCGCGTCTCTGTAGTTAGTTAGTGCAGCCCGCTGCCGCCTCGTTGCAATAATCCCTTCCTCCCGTTGTACCCAAAGTATTTGTATCTTGTGACGATTGGTTACGCTGGTATCTTGTGAGTACGGTTTATCCACTTGCCAGAACTTAATAGTACTGACCCACGAATCCATTTCGTGGCTGCATATTCCACATTGCAGTCAACAGGTTTGAAGTCTGACGACGTTAGCTTGGGAATCCCTCCGGCTTGGCCTGGGCAGGGATTGGACGCCATCGGTTATCTTCAGGACTCTTAGTCCAATTTGTATCTTGTCCCTAGTCAGACGCTATGTTGTTTCTTCCGTTGTTATTTGGATCTTTGTATTGTATCAGTTGTATCCTTGACTCGTTTGAGTCGTCTTGTATATACCACCTCTGTTGTTGTTGTGGATTATTCGTGAACTGTTGTAATGTTATCACAAGTGGCAACCTGGAATCGGTTATTATGTGGATTTTGGCGGAAATGCTGAAATCTGCGTAGTGCCCGATCTCGGGGCGTCACAAATGGTATCAGAGCATGGTTTCTGATTCCCAAGTTGTTTCGATACGAATGGTTATCGAAGCAACGGGTCCGCAAAGCCTGTAGGTTAACCTCGCTAACGGTCGTGTTTCTAGAGTGTCAAAAACTATTTGTGCAAAACCTGTTTTAGAAACATCTCAATAGGATTCTTGTTTTCTCCTTATCTCTATTCTATTTCTCCTCTCATCTTATTTGTTTTGGAGTCTCTCTCCCTCTCAATCTTTCAAAGTTTTAGGATCCTACGTGGGTGGACGTTTTCTGAGCCTTTAACCTAATAGGTTCGATCATCGGAAGATTCCTGGTGGAAGGACATCGTCGTCAATCCGAGCAAGAATCTCTTGTTAGTGGTGTCGAGAAGTTTTGTTAGTGATGTCGAGGAGATCAGCTAGAAGCACGAAGAATCGATAGTCGACCTTCTTTCCCCTCCCGGGTTAGTGGGTGGATTGCGAGGGCGCAATCCCTTGTTAGTGGTGTCGTCTGTAACACCCGGGGGATTTTTCCCCAATTAGAAGGTGTTTGTTTTTTTCTTTTGGCATTGCATTGCATTGCATCATGCATGAAGTGCACTTGTTTGCAAACCAACTTAAAAATTGAAACCAATTTAAATTTTCAAACAATACACCTTTGTTTTCAAATCAAATTGTTTCCATAAAAATTGAATTGAAATTAAAAATTGGCTTGGTTAATAAAATTCCTTTTAATAAAACCCTAATTTGAATTTTAAATTCAAATTCAAACAACAAATAAATATTTGAAATTTTGAAAAACAAAACTTGGTGCACTTGGGCATTCAATATGCTCAATGCAATAAAATTGTTTTCAAAAATTTTATAAAACCCTAAAACCCTTTCTTTCTCTCTTATCCCTTTGCTACAAAAAAAAGAAAAAGAATAAAAAAAATCACCAGTGGGGAGGCAGGCCAAAGTGGCCCACCTACCACCCACGGCCCAACCAACCAGCCCACCCGTGGCTTCTTCCACCTCCGTACGACATGACGCACGCATGGGAGAAAAGAGCAGAGCACCACCACCCCTCCTACCTGCTCCCCCCCCACCTTAAAGCCTCCTCTCCTCCTCCCAAAACCCTAACCCTAGGCCCTCCTCTCTTCCTCCTGCCGCCGCCATCTCTTCCTCCCCATCTCCTTTTCCGGTTTCCCTCTCCAAATCACTCCCTGAATTTTTACTGACGGTGGAGAGCACCTCCATGGCCGGCACTTGGAGCCCATGGCGCAGCTGCTACGGTCGTCGTCAGGCCACGGTTCCGGCGGGAATGGAACCGTGGCACGTTCCTCATCGGCTCCATCTCCTTGGCCGGTGCGGGGAGGCATCAGGAGCGTGACGCCATCGCCTTCTTCTTCTCCAGCCAACTGCTACCGCCTGCATCTCCGTCAGCAGCGAGACGTCCCCGAGCATCTGCCCCATCGACACCTCCCCCAAGGTGAGCGCCCCCGTCCTCCTCTTCCCCACACGGCGTCCACGCACCCCCCCGCGGGCCCGCGCAGCAGCAGCAGCGAGCCGCGCGGCCGGCCGCCTCTCTGCTCGCTGCCGTCGTCTGTTTCCGTCGTCATCGATCAAGTTCAGCAGTTATTTTCCGCGCAGCATCTCCTCATATGGGCCGAGCTCCCCTAGTCAATCAAAACCGATCGCACAGCCCAGTGGCTAGACCACCAATTCGCGCGAGGGAGAGATCCCTGGTTCGATCCCCTTCCGCAGCAAAGCCACCCCTTTTTTCCTCCATTTTCTTTTATTCTCGAAAATCCAGAAAGACAGAACTAAATCTTTATTTGTAAAATCCATAACAAATTGAAAAATGCTCCAATTTCAATGATTCAAATTTCTATGGATTCAGAATCTTGCTCTTTCTGTTAGTAACAAAGTTGCAACATGTTTCTGTAATAAATTTTGCACTAAATAATTAAATACAGAAATGGCTATTAAAATTTGAAACTTTGGAAATTCATAACTTGAGTTCTGTTCACCCAAATTGAGCAAACTTGGGCTCTAAAATTTTGTCTTAACAAACTCTACAAAGTGGTATTTTATTTGGTCACAATTGAATTAAATTTGAACATGTTTCCCTCTGTTTACTAAAAGGGGCAGAATAAAAATGCTTATGGAAAAATGCATAATAAATTCAATAATGATCCAAAAATTATGTTTAATAGCTCAAAATGTTCAGTGAAACATTTGCTACATGTTTTCAATCCTTTCAATACAATTTGTTTACTGTTTTTCCTAATTAAAATTGGAGTAATAATTCAATACTTTAATTACATCTTTTAAATTGCAAAATTCATAACTTGGGCAATTCAAATCCAATTCCAACATGTAAAATATGTTTTCCATGCAAAATTGAACAAGCTTTCCAAATATAAACTTTGTTTTCTATTTTGAATAAATTAAATTGCTGAAAAAAACTATTTCTTAATTAATGCATTTAAAATTGTCAATTTAATAACTTGCTCATCTAAAATCCAAATTCAACAAATGAAAGATGTATTCCATCTAAAATTTTGTGTTCTTTCCAAATATAAATTTTGTTATCTGTTTTGAACATTTAAAATTGGTGAAAATAACAAATGTTTGTTTAAATCATTTAAAATGCCAAAGTTCATAACTTAATAAATAAAATTCCAAACTTGGTAAACAACATATCAAACTGAAGCTATTGTTGTTTTCTTATTGTTTTCATCATCCATGCTGGATATTTTGCCGTAGTAGTAATTGTTGCATCCGGTGTTTGTTCTAGTTCGTTGCTTCTTCGCGGATAGGACGCTGAGATGATGTGAGCAACGACAAGTTCTGCAGATGTACCTCTACTTGCTGGATCTCAGGCAAGTATACTCACTTGCTGCCTATGGCTGCCTTTCATCACTTGTTACCGATTCTTTCCGTTGTTCTTATGCTAGCCTTATGATTCGATGCTTGTGTCCCGATCCTATCATATTGTTTACCTTGCAGCCATGATATAGCCTTCCTTCCACTTCCTATCAACTGTTGTTTGTTTACCTTGTTGGCCCTCGTGTCGTAGTTGCATGCTTAGTGTTGTTTGCGCTCGAGTCTGGTTGTCCTTTGTCATATCACCTGTTTAGTCGATAGTTGGTTTCAATTCAATCAACAACATGTTAATGTTTTGGGTAATAATAATTTGATAATAAGGCACCTGCAAGAGGCCCGACGTGGTTTTGAGGCCTGCTAGTGTCGACCTTAATTAGGAAAAGGGTCTTGTCCTCCGATCCATGATGAGCGCGCTAACCGCATGTGGGAAGCGAGTATGGGCGCCCCCCGCAACTTTGATTCGATTCGCATCTCGTCCAAATCGCCTCATTTAGTTCGGGTTTTCCATTTGCCGCATGCATATGCAGGTGCGAACCCTTGGCGCCAGGGTGGAACTTTTGTAGTCGGCATTTAGGGAGACACGTTCTTAGAGTGCTATGAGGGTCCCCTTTTCTTCGTGGGGCTTGATTAGCCGTGCGCTCAATTGCACGGGGTTCTTTGGGCTTGATGCGAAGAGGAGTTGGGTTGTGTTGAGTGCCTCGCTTGGTGGAAGTGCATTTCCATCTGGCGGGTCATTCTTACGTGTACGGCCAAATTGGTGCATCCCTGCAGGGTTAATCTTCTCGAGAAGCCGTGTTGTCCGCGGTTATGGATGACTTGGTGAAAGTGTTGGCTAACAAGTACTCAGACAACTTACACTTAACGATAATAACTTGACTAGTAATATAGATTACCTTCACCATAAAAATGAATGTCACCTTAATCAACCGTGTGAGTTTCCTTGGGTTGCTTCCTTAGTAGGGGGTAACATTGGATGTGTATTGTTTGGTGAGTAGTAGTAGTTGGTTCTGATGCGCTATCTTATCCCTTTCTTTTAGCCGGATGTTGTAGCGCGTCTCTGTAGTTAGTTAGTGCAGCCCGCTGCCGCCTCGTTGCAATAATCCCTTCCTCCCGTTGTACCCAAAGTATTTGTATCTTGTGATGATTGGTTACGCTGGTATCTTGTGAGTATGGTTTATCCACTTGCCAGAACTTAATAGTACTGACCCATGAATCCATTTCGTGGCTGCATATTCCACATTGCAGTCAACAGGTTTGAAGTCTGACGACGTTAGCTTGGGAATCCCTCCGGCTTGGCCTGGGTAGGGATTGGACGCCATCGGTTATCTTCAGGACTCTTAGTCCAATTTGTATCTTGTCCGTAGTCGGACGCTATGTTGTTTCTTCCGCTGTTATTTGGATCTTTGTATTGTATCAGTTGTATCCTTGACTCGTTTGAGTCGTCTTGTATATACCACCTCTATTGTTGTTGTGGATTATTCGTGAACTGTTGTAATGTTATCACAAGTGGCAACCTGGAATCGGTTATTATGTGTATTTTGGCGGAAATGCTGAAATCTGCGTAGTGCCCGATCTCGGGGCGTCACACCTCTGGTCGGTATTCTTCACATATAAGAATACCCTCTGCCACTTGCGGCAGGAATCAAGACCCTGGACCCGGGGGTACTCGGTACCGTTCCGGTAGACAATCATGGTCGTGCCACATTGGGTCATGGTTTTGGGGGGATTTGGATTAGCAGTGTTTGGGAGAACTTGTTGGCGGAAGTGGAAGTACTTAGCCCAGGTATCTACCGTGGGGTAGATGCCAAGATAAGCTTCCTAGAAGGTTACAAAGGTAGAGAGCATAGCAATTGCATTGGCGGGAAGATGGTGGGGTCGCAAACCAAAGTGGCGAAGGAATTTCTGCATGAACTCGGAGATGGGGAGGCCAAACCAGCGCTTGAAGTGGCTTAGGAAGACGACGCGCTCGACATCTCCGGGTTGGGGCTCCATCTCGTCGCCGAGAGGCCTACAGATCACACCCGGCGGCACACGACGAGTGTTGACAAGCCACTGGATGTCCGTGGTGTCCACATCGGAGCAATCCCAGGCTCCGCGGGTGGACGCGGCCCCTTAAAGGTTGAGGTCATCCACGGGTTCGATATCCATCGGGGCGCTTCTGGATCTCGGCTCCTTCGAGTTGCGCGTGGGCGTAAGGGGGAACCCGGGTCGGAGAGGACGAAGAAGAACCGCGGCGGCGCGGAAGACAAACGCTGTGGCGTGATTTCCGCGGCGAGGAGCTTGGTGAAGAACGGTGAGGAGGGAAGCAGTAAGGCGGTGGCGTGAAGTCGCAGAGAATCGCAAGGCGCAGTGGAGACCCTTGTGCGCGACAACGCTCCGGTGAGCAGTGTCGCGCGGTGGTGAAGTGCGCTCTTCGGTGCGCGGTGGTGCTCGACGGCGTGCGGCGGAGCAGTGTGCTCTATGTGCGCGCGTGTGAGGAGGAAGGAGAAGGAGAAGAGGCAAATGGCGAGGAAAATGAGACGACGGGCGAGGCGTCGGTATTTATACCCCCTAAACGCAATAACTGCTCCGGATCAGATGTGGGAATAATCGTGGATTCGTGGGAGTTACTGTGTCCAGAGAAACGCACATATCGAAGTTATCTCGCATAACTGGCGTAGTAAATCCAACGTCTTACTACGTGGGCACTTGAGTGCTTTCTACGAACGGACGCGACGGCGCGTGGGCCCAATGTGAAGTGAGGGGCGTGGGCGTGGTGCATGTGCTGCAACCGCACAGGAACCAAGGCGACGTGGGCAGCGGTTCTGCATGACGTGGTGAGCCTTACACGCGAAGATAACTAGGCAATCTCAGTCTGAGCGGCAAAATCTTTGGAAAATTGGCTAAGGGTTGGGATCTCGGTAAAATCCAAAGCAGCACGGCCTACTCGATTGTTGATAAGAAATCCAGTGGGAAGAATACGAGAAGAGTCCGAGTTCAAGGTGGAACTCGACCGAGATGGGCCCATCTCGGATGGACATTTTGGAAGATGTTGGTTTAAGCTGGCACGACCCAATGTCCGAGTTCACCGGACCATACCAGCTTCGGGGACTAATGTCGGGAGGCTACCCTCGAGTAGGGGCAAAGTTGGTAAGAAATGTTGTTTGAGGTATTGCTTGCCGAGTTGGGCCATACCGGGTAGAAGGGTACCGAGTTGAGTGGTTACCGAGAAGGAGCTATCTCGGTAGGAAGGACAATGAGGCAAGTGAAGGGAGGAGTGTTGTCCGGACTGACCGGGTAGCGCTTTATGAGTCCGAATAGACAAGGATCCTGCTCTTCTCGGAGGAAGGTCAATGGATCCGTTGTGATCCCGTATATCCAGGGAGATTACAGGCGTGCGGTTCAACTTACTAGGCGTGATTATGCGTATGCATACGCTGGTATAGTGTGATGTATGGGCGAGGCCACATCCTGTCTCTGACAAGGGGACAGGACATGTCAGCGACCACGAAAGCAAAGACTTTTGGCGTCTGTCAGCGAAGAAGCGGAGGCGTGCGCTATGGCACAGTGTGTAGTCACCTAATCCTGTACTGTTAGTTGGTAGCCACCAGTATATAAGGTGGCCACACCCCTCCTGTGTGAGGGTCGCCCGTTACGTAAGAAGAGAAGTGTTGCTAGTTTGTGTAGAGAGAGATAGCAGTAGAGCTTCTTCCTCCTCTAGCTCCTTGAGCTTGAGGAACACTTGTACTCCACATATACAGAGAGAGAGAGAGGCAGGAGAAGGGGTGTTACCTCCACACGAGGGCCCCGAACCTGGGTAGATTGTGTTGTATGCAGTGTAGTGAGCACGCCACCTAGGCGTGCGATCCCTCCCCGGATACCCACAGTGTCCATCGGCCCCAAACTCAAGCCATCCTATGGCATCTGTATTTACCTCACCACGACAGAGAGAGACACACTCCACTTTTCATATGAATACTCGTTATGCTCGTATTCTTAGTTTTTCTTCTAGCTGCTGCAATCCCTTTTAGCTCATGTTTTTCATGCATCTCTTATTCAGAGCTGTTATTTCTAGTAGAGTTATGTTATTACTCTCTGGTTCCATTGCTATATCTCTTGGAGAGTTTATGTTGAATGGTTCTTGATGGAAATAGAAAATGCTACGTGTGGTAGATGGTATAACGAAAAACCTTGCATATTCTTGTAGATCACTAAACTGTTTCACTTGATTTTTTGTTGTTGTCTTGAGATATTAATATGCTTAATGGTAAACTTGCTAGTTTAGTAGAGTAAAAACAATTAATGGTTGTTCTAAAAGCTTGAAAGTGTTCCACACTCAAATAACCAGTTGATGGGATAATGCTATATGACTTCCTTTGCTGATTGCAATCGTAATGACTTTTTGTTACACGCTACGGTCGGGGTAGCTAATAGTGACTTTTCACTGCCACAGACCCTCTTGGAGTGATTTTCATTATGCCTTGTAAGATCATAATTTTAGTTGTAATCGTTTAACTTGTGAGTTCTATGTTACGGTTTTCTGGCACTTTCACCATCCATATTTGCTAGTCTCTTTGGTATTGTGCATTGCTTATTCTCATGTGTGAGGTGGCCACACCCCTCCTGTGTGAGGTTCATGGACGGGGGTGCCATAAATCTACTGGTAGAACCGCGGGGGACGTGGAAGAACTGCAAATGAGAACACCGAGTTTACCCAGATTCGGTACGACGCAACTAGGCGACGTTCCTACTCCTTCAATCTCACTAAATCAGGGATGAAGCCTAAAGTATACAAAGTACAATTGTGAGTATGGTTTCGCTAACTCGGCAAGAATGAACTTCTCAGGGAGTTGGCCTCTATCTAATTGTCTGTCTTCTCTTGCTCCCGTCTGGCTTTATATAGATAGCCGGATTAGGGCTTATAGAAAGGAAACCAAGAAGACTACAGAAAGTATCTAACTTGGAAAGTAAGGAATCCATCTTCTCCTCCAAGCCGCACCACTTTGTGCCGTGGTCCGGGTTCTTCTAGAATCTGGCTTCCTGCACGACAGCTTACTGGGTCGCCCAATGGACTATGCTCCATTGCCTGTGGGCCACCGTGGTAATCCGGCCTTCAGCCAATGCCGGATATGCCCCTATTTGTCATATATCCGACAATAGCCCCCAAGAAGTATTAAAACTTCACTTTGCCATCCCTTGCGAATTTGTATTCTCTTTAGAAATGTCGGTGATTTGTCTTGATTCTTCTTTCAACAAAATCCTTCAATGCCAGACTCGGATTCACCGAAATCCGGCATTTCTTCCGCGAATCTTCCTGGAGAAGGAAACTGTGATGCAAACGATGAAATCTTGCTTACGTCATGAACATCGGGGTTTAGTCAAAATCCTGAACCCTTATCTTTGACAGATTCTCACGCGAGAAACGAGGAGATAGCAATAATCACCCCGCCCCCTCGTTTCCCATATTTTCAAGCGTTACACACGTCAAGCATCCAACGGCTAAAAGAGTCGTTGGAGCCAATCTCAATGTATCTTGGCTATAAATAGCCGCCTCGGGGTCGCCGGCTCACCTTCCGCATCCTTTTCTTCCTCGAGCCTCTAGAGCACTGCCACTCCCTGCCCTCGAGCGAAAGCACGCAGAGATAAATGCAAACCTGAGCCCCGAGTCCTCACCGGAGAAAACCATCGGTGGTTCCTATTACCGGTTGCACCGCCCACAAATGGACACCGGAAGTCCTCCACACGCCTCCGAGACCGCGAACATCCACGCCACCATCGAGGACCTCATCCAGGACCTCGACCCCATCGTCACAGCTTCTCCGAGCTTCTCTGCGCACACATCGGAGGCGTCCACGAGCGCACCAGCGGGCGGGTATCTTACTCCCGCCACCGGAACTATGCTGCCGCCTTTGGCCACTCCTCCTCCTCCTCCCTTCCCCTACACTAAGGAGGGAGAAACTTCAACTCACGACGGCGAGAACACGACGACCTTCATCACCGCCGGAGGCGAGGAAGACGATGAAGGAGATGCCGGAAATTGGAGCCAGTGCAACATGGCCCCGGCTCTTCTCCAGGCCATGGAGAAGGATGGGTTTGTTGTGAAGGACAAATGGCGGCTGGATGAGGATGACACCGAGCCCTCTCCGAAAGCCGGAGAATGCATGGTTCTGGTTTCCCATATCAATCGAGGTATGAGTTTTCCGCCATCCGTGTTTTTCATCTAGGTTCTCAACCATTAAATGATCCAACCCCACAACCTTCCAGCCAACTCCATATTGTATATAGACGGGTTCCAGGCCCTTTTCGAGGGTTACTTAGGGATAGAACTCCGCCTAGATTTCTTCCAATACTGTTTCAATGTGAAACGCAACACCACCGAGGGTGTTCTCCCGATTTGCGGGACCATTTCCTTTAACCTCCGTAGGAATAGAGAGGAATGGTTTCCCAAAATCAAGACTTACGGGTCCGTCAAATTCTAGACGGGCTCTTTTTTCTATCATTCGGATGTTCCCTATCCTGGAAAGGATACGAGAATTCCGGCTTTCATAAATTCCTCGACCACGCCCCAAGACAATTGGGCGTTGGACGCGGTCTAGGTTCTGCCTTCAGACCTGATGAGAAGCAAAAGAAGGATTGCAAAACTCGTCTCTTCCAATCCTCCTCTGACCGGCATGGATACAGTTCTATGCTGGCTCGGAAGGAGGATTGAACCTCTTGCTCATCGCGGTGGCCAGCTCCTCTCCGAATACACGGGGCCCGATGATTCGATGAGGATGACAAAGTCTACTTTGTCGAAAAAAGAGTTCAAGAAGCGCGTCAACCAACTTGTGGCTACTCGTGATCAATACGAGGAAAGCCTACAAATGTACAACATATGAAACCCGGCTCCCAAGGTACGTCTTTTGGGTAACTGTTTTAACTTCGTCCTTTCTTGGATATTTTTTAAACTAATCCGGATTTTACCTTTTTACAACTTCTTGATCTTCCAGAGAAGGATCTTTCCACCGATGACAAATTAGCGGCGCTAAAAGCCAGCTTTCAATCCCGGAGGGCAAAGGCGCAAGAAGGTGTCTTCCAGCCAGGAAGTAATCGATCTTGACGGTGTACCCATTTCCACTTCTAGGTAAAACCCATAATTTCAGAATCAAATGACTTTTCTTGCGTATCTTCTTTCTCGGATTTTTAATCTTGGATTTTCATTCTTTTCTCTTTTCTAGCCTTGCTCCTGTCCCTTTGAAGGGAAAAGGCATAAAGAAGTTGAAAGTTGTTGCTCTTATGGGGCCAAAATTGTCTCCCACGGCTTCCCTAGACACTCCAGTAGCAGCTGGAGAAGAAAACACGACTGCTCGGGAGTAATACCCCTTGAAGTCCAGCCAGCCTGTTGCATCCAACACGGATGTGCGGGAAAGGGCGGAACCTGATCAAGGCGGACCTTCAAATCTTCCAGAGGCGGAACCAATGCCGGCCTTTGACGATAAGTTCAAGGTAAAACAAGAAGCCTGTTTTTACGAACGTGGATATATTCATCAGTGGGCGATTTTTTTTTTGCCCTACCCCCTTGATTCACCCTTGGCCAAAAGGTGGATTACTAGTACGGAATAATTACGTGTTCTCACCTCGCCAGGTTATCCAAGATGGAATCCATCATATGGGGATTACCTTCTCGGAATACGCCAAGGAATTCTCCGAGAACTTAAGCCGTTTGCAAAGAATGAGCTAGGTAATATCTCTAGCCCCCAAGTATTAAGACAAAACCATTCTTTTTTTGTATTAAAGCTTTCTCTTTTTCCTGCTTGTTTTTGCTTAAGCAATCTTTTCCTTTGTATGTTTTTAGCAAACTGCCAAAAACATAAACGTGGAAGTTTTCGAGAAGCTGACCATTAAGAACCAAGAAGTGAGATCCCTTCTTGGTATTCTTAATGAGAAGGACTCGGAGATATACGAAGTTCAGAAGCAGTTGAAGGAGGCTACTTGTAAGTATTATTTCTCCTTTCCTTGATCTTGATTCTAAAATTTTCTAAGGACTTTTCCGAGTTTTGATCCTTCCGCCTCTTTTTCTTCTCAGCCTCTTTGGCTAAGGCCAAGCAAATTGCCGACGATGCTGGGAACGTCGAAACTCTCCGAAAAGAAAACTTGGAGCTTTACAAAAATGACTTTAAAGCTTCAGAAGGATCTGGAGGCGAGCCAGCTGGCCCTGGGATTATCTGAATCTCGTGCTTCCCTACAAGCCAAAAAGGATTGGAAGACCATCCAGGATTTCGAGTCTGCCCTTCACCCGCGCCTTGAGGAAGGTGCTAAAATGGATATAATCCTTGGTAAGTTTTTCTGACTTTTACCAAGTTTTCTTTTACTTTGCATAATGCCTTCTTTTCCTCCTTCTGTTTGACTGATATTTTTTTTATTTTCTTTAACAGAAGGGAACCCTCTAATCACTCGGATTGATCGAATCCGGGATTTCGGGGAATTCGTCACCGAGCTAAAAAAATGCCAGGATGCTACTTATCAACAAGTGCATTCCGGACAGAGTTGGCGAGTTCTCGGAAACCAGTAAGCTTCCGAAAGAGATTGCGGAAGTGGCGAACCAGCGCGAGTCCTGGCTCCAATCTGCCGCCCGTGGTGGTGTGCGCATGCCCCTTGGGCTGATGCGTATAAATTATAACACCGTCAAATCCTGGCGCATTGCCACCGGTATTCCGCAAGATATACAAAAGCGCAGCGGGCAGATATCTTTGATTGTATCAAGGGGTATGCCTTCAAGATAGCTCGGATGGTGTCTACCTCGATGTTCTACCCGGAGGAAAAAATTCCAGCAACTCCAGAGAACCCGAGCAACAGCGACGAGGACGACGAAGAGGAGTTCGTGGAATGCTCCTGATCCTGCATAGCTTGTAGCCAAATAGAACACATTACTATTCTTACAATGTAATCTCAATTGTAATGCATTCTATATTTTGCATGAACAAGTTTATGTCCTTTTGCAGTAAACTTTTGAACTTTGGAAGTTTTTCAGAGTTTTAATTCCCTTTCTTCTAAGTTCTGTGGTTTGTATGCTTTAACTTTCTTTAGTGTTAAAGTGGCTCAAAAGTATGTAATATTCACGCCAAGCGACCGGGCTAAGAAATCAACCATTCGAAACTCGGAATCATGGATTATACCTTGGCACTTTTACTTACTAAATCCAGTGACCCAACACAACAAACAATCAGATAATACTTAGGAATAATAAGGAATTTGAAAAGTATGAACCTTAGGCACGCAGGCACAATCTGGGGTTTTTAAGCCTCCTTAGGTCAAACATCATTCAGTTTTATAACTCTGAGCATGCAAGCGTAATTCGGGTTAACACTGAAGTGAAATTGAAAGATCATTGTGAAATAGATAAAGACGAAAATATGCTTGGAACAGAAAGTACAATACAAGACGAAAATGCATGAATTTATGATAACTTTATTTCATGATCTCAATGATGTTTACATAGAATTTGAACTAAGTGTAGAAGGGACGTAACTGCTGGATGCTCCAGGTCCTTTTTGTCTCTCCTAGTTCTACATCTATGTTTCTTTTCCTCTTGTGATTCGGTTTTTTCGGATAATCTTCCGTGTCTCGAATATCTATAAGGTAATATGAACCCTTTTTTTATAGCCTTGCTAATTACAAATGGTCCCTCCCAGATTAGGGCTAACTTGTGCTTCCTATCCTGTACCAACCTTAGCACCAAATCACCTTCTTTGAAAGATCGGTGTTTGATTTTTTACGACTATGATATCGTTGCAACCCTTGCTGATAAATGGTGGATCTTTGCAGCACAGGCTCTCATTCTTCTTCTAAGAGATCGACGGCATCCCGACGTGCATTTTCGGCATCCGATTCTTCGTACGCCTGCACTCTTGGGCTATCATGGATCATGTCCGTAGAAAGCACTGCTTCTGCGCCATAAACTAGGAAAAAAGGTGTTTGCCCTGTTGATCTATTTGGCGTTGTTCGAATACTCCAAAGAACGGAAGGCAATTCTTCTACCCATGCTCCAGCTGCTCTATGAAGAGGAGATTCGAGTCTTGGGCGGATTCCTTGCAGGATTGAACTAGTCATTCGTTCAACCTAGCCATTGGATTGTGGGTGTGCCATAGATGCTAACTCTCCAACTGAGAAATTTGTCCCGTTATCCGTGATTATGCTATGTGGAACGTCGTATCACATGACTACGTCAATGACAAAATTTCTGGCAGTCAAACCGTCAAGTTTTTTGATGGGTTTTGCTTCCACTCAATTGGTATACTTATCTACTGCAACGAGTAGATCTGTAAGTACGCCTCTTGCAGTTTTGAATGGACCCATCATGTCTAGCCCCCAGAGCGCAAATGGCCATGTTATGGGGATAGTTTTGAGTGCTTGAGCCGGCATATTCGTTTGCTTGGCGTAATACTGGCATCCGCACATGTATTCACTATGTGCTCCGCATCTGTCTTGGCTGTGAGACAGAAAAACCCTGCACGGAATGCTTTTTAATGATGCTTTTTGATTGAGCATTATGTTCGCAATCTCCTGCATGGATTTCTTGCATAATTTCTCATCCTTCTTCTGGAGAAATACATCGCTGAAAAATTCTGACAGTACTGCGTTTGTACAGGCAACCATTGATACTGTGTATCTAATACGTCCACTTTGCATCACTATTTTATATCATAATTTTCTGTTATTCATCGATATATTTCATGTTATGATGCATCCCTCATGTTATTTTTTCTTATTTTACATGTTTTATAATTTTTGGAGAATAAACACCGGGATTAGGAATCTGATGGAAAAAAGCACCGTCAGGATACCATATTTCAGAAGATCAGAAGAAGAAGTGGGACACCGGGGGTGTCCTAAAAGTTCAAAGGAGGAACCCAGCCAGAAGGAGAGCCAGAGGGGTGCACCAGGGGCCCACACCATGAGGTGGCGCGCCCCCCCGGCCGCGCCACCTAGGGGTGTGGCCACCCTGGCCCACCTCTAGGAGGTATTTTTCGCGTGCTTGGCCCCCAGGAAACCCTAAGCCCGATACCATCGTCTAAGATATTCCGCCGCCGCCTCGGGGAGGAAAACACCCGATTGAGAAAAGCTCTCTGGCAGGGAGAAATCTGCCGGGGAAATTCCTCTCCAGAGAGGGGAAATCACCGCCATCATCACCGTCGTCGCTTCGGGCATCATCAAGATCGTCATCATCATCATCATCATCACCACCAGCACCATCACCCTCATCGTCCACCATCATCCCGCTGTAACAATTAGGGGCCTCTATCGTTGTTTTGCATTAGATCTCTCTCCCGGTGTGGATTACTTGTTAGTAGTTGATGCTTGTGAGATTTATCGGTGTTTACATTTTATGACCAGATTGTTATCATCCATTATATCACCTCTGATCATGATCCATATGATGTCTTGTGAGTAGTTCGTGTTGTCTTGAGGACATGGGAGAAGTCAAGTTGTTAGTAGTGATGCAATGTTGAATAATATTTAATGTTTGATATTTAAGTTGTGGTGTTATTCTCCTAGTGGTGTCATGTGAACGTTGACTACATGATACTTCACCATTTATGAGCCTAGAGGTATGCATCGTGTATTTGTCTACTAATTGTGGGGTTGCCGGAGTGACAGAAACCTAAACCCCCTTTAGGAAACCATTACACGAGGGAGCGTAGGATCCCAAAGTATAAAGTTGTGGTTAGATTTATTTCTTAATTACTTTCTTGTAGTTGCGAATGCTTGCAAGGGGTATAATCACAAGTATGTTTTAGTCTTGGATGGGATGGTACATTAGCATAGGTTTACCCACACAACACTTATCAAAACACCTAACATTATTCAGCTGCATGGAACAAGCGCACTTGACAGAAACCTCCCGTGTGTCCTCGGGAACGTTTGTTAATCATAAGTAAACCTACCGGCTTGTCCTTTGCTGAAGAGAGGATTGGGCCACTTGCTGCAATTATTACTACTGCATTTTATTTGCTCGCACTTTATTTATCTGCAATATCAAAACCCCCTACAAATCTACCTTTTAGTATTTACAGTTATTCCTTCATCGAAACTGCTTGTCAACACCTTCTGCTCCTTGTTGGGTTCGACACTCTTATTTATCGAAAGTACTACGATACACCCCCTTGATACGTCTCCAACGTATCTATAATTTCTGATGCTCCATGATCATATTTTGCCAATTGCTACTTGTTTTCTCCCTTATTTATAGCATTTTTATACGTTTTCCGGAACTAACCTATTAACAAGATGACAAATGACAGTTCCCTGTTTTCTGCTGTTTTGGTTTCAGAAAATTTGTTCTACAAACATTCTTGGAATTGGACCCCACAAAGCCCGAAGTTTCTATTTTCCCCGGAAGCATCAAGAACACCGAAGAGGAGTCGAAGATGGGCAACAGGGGGGCCATACCATAGGGTGGCGTGGGTCCCCCTGGCCGCGCCACCTATGGGTGTGGGGCCCCTGGAGCTCCACCGCCTTTGCCCTTTCGCCTATTTAATCCCCCCAAAGGGAAAACCCTAAGCACTTGATAAAAAAATCCCCGAAAAGTTCCACAGCCGCCGTCACTGTCAACCCTAGATTAGGGGGGTTCTGAAGCTGTTTTCGGCACCCTGCCGGAGAGGAGATCATCACCGGAGGCTTCTACATCACCATGCCTACCTCCGGAGTGATGCGTGAGTAGTTCATCCTTGGACTACAGGTTCGTAGTTGTAGCTAGATGGTTGTCTTCTCCTCGTATGCCTCCATGTTTAGATCTTGTGAGCTGCCTATCATGATCGAGATTGATCTTATGTAATTCTATATGCTGTGTTTGCTGGGATCCGATGAATATTGACCTTATGCCAAGTTGATTATAGTCATTATTTGCTTATGTTATTTGTGATCTTGCATGCTTTCCGTTGCTAGTGGCTGCTCTGGCCAAGTAGTTGCTAGTGACTCCAAGAGGGAGTATTTATGCTCGATAGTGGGTTCATGCCTCCTCACCACCTTGCTCAGAAACGTGAAGGGGGAATGTGTTGTTGCCATTAGGGATAAAACAACGGTGAGAGTGCCCGCGTGCATAATCATTGCTTACATTACACACTTTGTTTAATGCAGTTATATGTTGCTTGCAACTTAATACCTAAGGGGGGTCGGATGATAACCTAAGGGTGGATTATTAGTCATAGATGTAGATGGATGTCGGTCTATGTATATTGTTGTAATGCACGCACTAAATATCATAGTAATCTTCATGTTATATTGTGCACTACGGTGCAACCTCTATTTGTCAATTTTCCAACTGTAATTTGTTCACCCAGCATGCTATGTTTTTCTGGAGAGACACCAATAGTGAACCTATGAACCCCGGTCCATTTTCCACACTGTTAAACAAACTACAACTATTTACTGCTTTCTTTACTTACTGCAAGCATACATCATTTTCCACACTATACGTCTAATCTTTGTTTTCAGCAAGACCGGTGAGATTGACAACCTCATTGTACCATTGGGACAAAGTATTTTGGTTGTGTTGTGTGCAGGTTCCACGTTGTTGCTGACACCGGTGAAGCGCCAACACCACTGTCGGTGGCATCAACCTTCCTGAGATCCTCATCCTCCTACTGGATTGATAACCTCGGTTCTTAACTGAGGGAAATTCTTGCCACTTTCTCATCACACCCTCCTCTTGGGGTTTCCAAAACGCCATCCATAGCAGAAGTCAAAGAATTTCTGGCGCCGTTGCCGGGGACTTAATCATCATCAAGAAGCCTCCCTGTCAAGGCACCATCAACGTTTGCATCAAGAATTTCTGGCGCCGTTGCCGGGGAGGAAGAAGTCTTCTCGCAAGGGGAGTCTCTCACTCTCAACCTCTATATTTTGTTTATTGTCTTGTTTTAATTTTTTTCTTGTTTTTCTTCTCTATATTGAAAACACAAAAAAATTAGTTTACTTCATAGCTGCTATTTATTTGCTTGCTTTTATTATGCTAAAATGAGTTCCTCTGAGAATACTAAGCTGTGTGACTTCATTAGCACAAACAACAATGATTTTATTTGTACACCTATTGCTCCACCTGCTCCTACTTCTGCTTTCTATGAGATTAAACCTGCTTTATTAAATCTTGTGATGAAAGAGCAATTTTCTGGTATTAGTACTGATGATGCTGCTGCCCACCTTAATAATTTTGTTGAACTATGTGAGATGCAAAACTATAAAGATGTGGATGGAGATATTATTAAATTGAAATTATTTCCTTTCTCTTTGAGAGGAAGAGCTAAAGAATGGTTGCTCTCTTTGCCTAGAAATAGTATTGATTCATGGACTAAGTGTAAAGATGCTTTCATTGGAAAATATTATCCTCCTGCAAAGATTATATCCCTGAGAAGTGATAAAATGAATTTTAAACAATCTGATAATGAACATGTTGCTAAAGCTTGGGAAAGAATGAAAACTATGGTGAAGAATTGTCCCACTCATGGACTGACTACTTGGATGATTATACAAACCTTTTATGCAGGACTAAATTTCTCCTCAAGGAACCTATTGGATTCAGCTGCTGGATGTACCTTTATGTCCATCACTTTGGGAAATGCAACAAAGCTTCTTGCTGATATGATGATAAATTATTCAGAGTGTCACACTAAGAGAGCTCCACAAGGTAAGAAGGTAAATTCTGTTGAGGAAACCTCCTCTTTGAGTGAAAGGCTTGATGCTATTATGTCTATGCTTGTTAATGGTAAAGCTCAAGTTGATCCTAATAATGTTCCTTTAGCCTCTTTGGTTTCTCAAGAAGAGCATGTTGATGTAAACTTTATTAGAAATAATAATTTTAACAACAATTCTTATAGAAATAATTTTGGTGGAAACAATTTTAAGCCCTATCCTTCTAATAGTGGTAGTGGTTATTCTTATGGTAGATCTGGAATGCCTAGTGAGGAAAGGATTGTAGAAGTTGAAAAAGAAACTAAGAACTTTATGCAAATTCAATATGAACAAAATAAGTTGTTTACTAAAACTATGGAAGAACAATCTGCTATGCTCGGAACTATTAGCCAACAAATTGGAAATTTGAATAGAGAAATCTCTGGTTTGCAGGGTAAAATTTCAAGTGCTGAGATTAGTATTTCGGCCCTATCAGAGGCACAATTTTCTTTGATCAATAAAATGGCTGCTAAAACTGAAACCATTGAAGATAATCCTTTTTCTGCAACCAATGCCATCCAAGTTCGAATTCATGATAATGTTAGGTTGATGGCTGAATTACGTGCTAGGTGGGAAAGAGAAGATGAATTGGCTAGATAGAATAATATTGCTAGAGTTTGCACTATCACAACCACTAGTAAAAATGAAGCTCCAAGTGCTATTAAACATCCTACTATCAATGGTAAAGTAGTTGGTGTTAATAAAGTCCCTACTCCTTTGGTGAAACGTGCTAAATTGCCTCAACCTTCTGAAATTGCTTCTGATAAAAGTGCTGAAATTTTTAGAGGTATGGGAGATAATGGTCCCATTACTTTTGATGATAATAATATTGATTTTGATGATTTAAATATCTCTTAAGATATTATGTTTCTACAAAAGCTTGCTAGAAGTCCCTATGCTAGTGCCATGAATATGGCCTTTACTAAACATATTACCAATGCTCTCATGAAAGTTAGGGAAGAAAAGTTGAAACTTCAGACATCTATCCCTAGGAAATTAGATGATGGTTGGGAGCCTATCATTAAGATAAAAGTAAATGATTTTGATTGCAATGCTTTGTGTGATCTTGGTTCTAGTATCTATGTTATGCCTCAAAAGCTTTATAATATGCTTGATTTACCACCGTTGGAACACTGTTATTTGGATGTTCATCTTGCTGATAATGCTAAGAAGAAACCTCTTGGTAGAATTGATGATGTTCTTATTATGGTTAACAATAACCTTGTCCGTGTTGATTTTGTTGTTATGAACATTGAATTCAATGCTTCTTGTCCTATTGTTTCGGGAAGACCTTTTCTTAGAACTGTTGGTGCTATTATTGATATGAAAGAGGGGAGTATTATATATCAATTCCCCCTCAAGAAAGGTTTGGAACACTTTCCTAGAAATAAGATGAAGCTACCCTTTGACTCTATTATTATAGAAAAATATGATGTTGATGCTTCTTTACTTGAAAATACTTGAGTTTCCCTTTTAGCCTAGCTGAAAGGCGTTAAAGAAAAGCGCTACCGGGAGACAACCCGTTTTATTTCGCTGTTTTCAACCCGTTTTCCTTATTTTCTTTGGTTTGCTTCGCACCTGGGTGTTGTCTATTTCCTTAGCAGCCCCGATGTATCTTTTATTTTGAGTTTTTGTTGAGCCAAGTAAAGCCTCTACTGGAAAGTTGAGCCTATATTTCGGATTTCTGCCCAGGAAACAGATTTCTGCTGTCCACTGTTAATTCTGTTAAAAATCACAGAAAATTCAAAATGACCTGAGTTTGTTTGTGCTTAATCCTGAGTTATATATGAAACTTTTCTTAGAATACCACGTTTTGATTTAAGCAACAGAAGAGTTTTGAAAAATCGATCTTTACGTGTTGTTCTGTTTTGACAGATTTCTGCCATTTATCGCATTTGCATCTTAATCTCTTTCTTTTGGTGTGCTTTTGAGAAAAAGAGTTTTAAAAGAAGTTGTGACATAATATAATGTGTTTTTGGGTGTTATACTTGTGTTGAAACTGAACCATGTGAATTTATTATTTCAATTGCACTAACGTTGCTAATGAAGATTATGAGAATTTTGATGTGAAGGAAGTTTTCAAGGGTAAAGAGAAGAGGATGATATGATGTGATCAAGAAGAGTGAAAAGCCTAAGCTTGGGGATGCCCCGGTGGTATATCCAAGAAAATTCCAAGAAGACTCAAGCGTCTAAGCTTGGGGATGCCCAAGGCATCCCCTTCTTCATCAACAAATTATCAGGTCACTTCTAGTGAAACTATATTTTTATTCGGTCGCATCTTATGTGCTTTACTTGGAGCCTCTTTTATTTTTTATTTAATTTTGTTTTTGCTTTTGCTTTCAGTTTTTTCCTTTTTCAATAAGCTTGGTTGGACCCCAACATTCTTTTATTGGAGAATGACACGCTCCGCTTTTTCATGAGAATACGTTGTATTCTTAATCTCTGTCTAGCTGCTGCATTTATTTAGCTCTTGTTTTGCATGCATCTCTTATTAGAGTTGTTAGTTTTAGTAGTGTTATGTGAGTACTCTCATGTTTGCTTGTTGTATCATAAAGAGTATCTTGTTAAAGCATGTTTTGTATGGTGCTTGTTGGGAGAAAGAAAACTGCTGCTTGAACTAGAATTTATAACAGTACTAGTAGAAGCTTGTATAGATTGTGGCTAGGACTTTTTCATGCCATGCTAAATGTTATTTTAGTTTTAAATCCTTGTGGTTATTGAGTAGCATGATTAGCTTCAAATATCTGAGAGTGTTTAATATGTCTTGAAAGATTCATGAGTTGTTCTTGTCATAGTAAAGCATCAATATATGGTATTCTCTTTCGAATGTTTTATTTGGTTGACGTGGCGCATGCTTACACCATGTTTATGACTACAAACCAGTCACGAATAGCCTCCATGACCACTTAGTTTTTGAACTTGTGATACTGCTTATGTTTTAATTAATGATGCTTATGTCGCTATGCATGATTATGGCTCTTATGCTCTCTTGATTTGTCACTCCCAGTCTTTTGCTAGCCTCCACTTGTACTGAGTATGAGCTCTACTCGTGCATCCAAACTCCCTTAAACCAAAGTTTTTCCCATTGTGTACACCATACCTACCAACATGTGGTATTTAACTGCCATTCCAAGTAAATTTCTCATGTGTTACCTTTAGAACCATCAAAATTACTCCTGCTTTATTTTCCTGTTTTTGCTCATGATGACGTAAATAGAGAATCTTTATCTCACTTGTTGATTGGATTTCACACCGTTAACTAGTTGCTTCATCCGCTTATCGAAATGATAGAAGAGCTGGCAGCGGGGTGCCCAGCCCCAAATTAATGCAAACAAATTCTCTTCACTATTTTTTCCCCTGATTTATCAGTCAAAGCATAATTGTGTAAACAAAAGAGAAAGAGGGATGACCTTATACACCAGTTGCGTCCTTCACCATGGGAGCCGCTCTTGTGAATCAAGTTGGATTGTGACGTACTGTATTTTCTGTTTATCATTCGTTGACATTAGCATACATCTCTCAAAATATCGACACTCCTCCACGGTATGTGATTGTTGGCAGGCACCTGAGGATTCGGTTAGCCATGGTTTGTGAAAGATGGATGGGAGGAGTGTCAAACTTTTAATACCTCTGTTTAATAAAATAAAAGCTCTAGCACATGAGTGATCCATGCTTCCCTCTGCGAAGGGCCTTTCTTTTACTTTTATGTTGAGTCTCCATCTTCTAACGTTATGCACAGATGAGAGAGCATTTTTGCCATTCCGAGTTCTATGTGCATTTGTCCCATAAGAATCAATAATTACTTCATGATGTGAAATCATTTGTTCTTAAATTATTCGTTCTAGTCTTCCTCATGAACTTTGAAGGTGTCCTGGCATTTATGTTTTGCCCCACTCTTAAGGACTATCGAAATATCACTTTGCCATGCTTTCTCTATACCTGAAACAAATGTTTACCTTTCTTTGCATTATTATTCACGATCCTTTATTTGAGTTACTCTTCGTGATGCAAAGTAATTGCTATGCTTTATTATTAAAGTTTTATTTATCATGCCTGTGTTTAAAGTTTTATGATCTCAGCGTTCATATGCTTTTACATTAGATTGATCAAGTTTATGTTAGTAGCATGTCACCACAGAAATTATTGTTTTATCGTTTACCTACTCGAGGACGAGTAGGAACTAAGCTTGGGGATGCTTGATACCTCTCCAACGTATCTATAATTTCTGATGCTCCATGATCATATTTTGCCAATTGCTACTTGTTTTCTCCCTTATTTATAGCATTTTATACGTTTTCTGGGACTAACCTATTAACAAGATGCCAAGTGCCAGTTCCCTGTTTTCTGCTGTTTTTGGTTTCAGAAAAGTTGTTCTGCAAACATTCTAGGAATTGGACCCCACAAAGCCCGAAGTTCCTATTTTCCCCGGAAGCATCCAGAACACCGAAGAGGAGTCGAAGACGGGCAACAGGGGGGCCACACCATAGGGTGGCGCGGGTCCCCTGGCCGCGCCACCTATGGGTGTGGGGCCCCTGGAGCTCCACCGCCTTTGCCCTTTCACCTATTTAATCCCCCCGGATGGAAAACCCTAAGCATCTGATCAAAAATCCCCGAAAAGTTCCGCAGCCGCCGTCACCGTCAACCCTAGATCAGGGGGGTTCTGAAGCTGTTTTTGGCACCCTGTCGGAGAGGAGATCATCACCGGAGGCTTCTACATCACCATGCCTTCCTCCGGAGTGATGCGTGAGTAGTTCATCCTTGGACTACGGGTTCGTAGCTGTAGCTAGATGGTTGTCTTCTCCTCATATGCCTCCATGTTTAGAGCTCGTGAGTTGCCTATCATGATCGAGATTGATCTTATGTAATTCTATATGATCTGTTTGCTGGGATCCGATGAATATTGACCTTATGCCAAGTTGATTATAGTCTTTATTTGCTTATTTTATTTGTGATCTTGTATGTTTTCCGTTGCTAGTGGTTGCTCTGGCCAAGTAGTTGCTAGTGACTCCAAGAGGGAGTATTTATGCTCGATAGTGGGTTCATGCCTCCTCACCACCTTGCTCGAGTGACAGAAACGTGAAGGGGGGATGTGTTGTTGCCATTAGGGAGAAAACAGCGGTGAGAGTGCCCGCGTGCATAATCATTGCTTACATTACACACTTTGTTTAATGCAGTTATCTGTTGCTTGCAACTTAATACCTAAGGGGGTTCGGATGATAACCTGAGGGTGGATTATTAGTCATAGATGCAGATGGATGTCGGTCTATGTATATTGTTGTAATGCACGCACTAAATATCATAGTAATCTTCATGTTATATTGTGCACTACGGTGCAACCTCTATTGTCAATTGCCCAGCTGTAATTTGTTCACCCAGCATGCTATCTTTTTTTGGAGAGACACCACTAGTGAACCTATGAACCCCGGTCCATTTTCCACATTGTTAAACAAACCACAACTATTTACTGCTTTCTTTACTTACTGCAAGCATACATCATTTTCCACACTATACGTCTAATCTTTGTTTCAGCAAGACCGGTGAGATTGACAACCTCACTGTACCGTTGGGACAAAGTATTTTGGTTGTGTTGTGTGCGGGTTCCACGTTGTTGCTGACACCGGTGAAGCGCCAGCACCACTGTCAGTGGCATCAACCTTCCTAAGATCCTCTTCCTCCTACTTGATTGATAACCTTGCTTCTTAACTGAGGCAAATTCTTGCCACTTTCTCATCACACCCTCCTCTTGGGACTTAATCATCATCAAGAAGCCTCCCCGTCAAGGCAATATCAACGTTTGCATCACCCCTATACTTGTGGGTATCAAGACTATTTTCTAGCGCTGTTGCCGGGGAGTGAAGCGCTATTGGGAAGTGGAATTGATAAAGGAAGCTTCTGCTGTAAGTGTTGTTTTTATTACTGTCTATTTCTTTATTACACTATGTTTGGGTCTCCTTTTGAGTCCTTATTTGCGGGCACT
Source organism: Alopecurus myosuroides (assembly GCA_028641055.1). NCBI lineage: Eukaryota > Viridiplantae > Streptophyta > Magnoliopsida > Poales > Poaceae > Alopecurus > Alopecurus myosuroides. The sequence continues at coordinate 313,281,137 of CM054058.1, read as the reverse complement.
ACTACCACTGCTAGGGTAGTAAGTGACCCACCGCCTCATGATTTGGATCCTTATAAAATACCTATAAAGATTGCTAAACATGTTAGGGATAATTGCTATTCAAGTGATGGAACTGTCCATCCTGGTCATCATTTGCTCTTTTTACATGAATTATGCGAGTTATTCAAGTGTGCAGGTATTACAATGAGCCAAGTGAAGAGGAAATTATTCTCTATATCATTGACAGGCCGAGCCGCTGAATGGTTCAAACTGCTGAAAAATAGCCAGACTATTGGATGGGAGGAAATTGTGCCTCTCTTTTATTCTAAATTCTATCCTCCCAGTGAAATTCATAGAGATCGGAATTATATATATAATTTTTGGCCTCATGGCGGAGAGATTATTACCCAAGCATGGGGAGGTTGAAGTTACTAATTCTCAAATGCCCCATTCATGAGATCCCCGGTAGTATTGTTATTAATAATTTCTAGGCAAGGCTTTCTCTTCATGATAAGGATTTATTGGATGCTTCTTGTTCTGGATCATTTACACGTATGAAAGATGAAGCTAAATGGGATCTTCTTGACCGTATTCAAGAAAAAACTGAAGGATGGGAGAATGACAAAGGTAGAAAGTAAGGTATAAATTATGACTATGAATGCATTAAAACTTTTATGTCATCCGATGATTTTCATAATGTTAGTATTGTTTATGGTCTTGATTCTCAAGTTTTTGCAAACTTATATAAGGCTTTTGCTTCCTATTTTGGTATTCCTAAAAAGGAATGGGACAAGTACCATGCACCTTATAAAGATATTGTTAATTGTGTTCCTGCTAGAGATATAGAAGTTCATACTGTTGATTCTATTGTGCCTGAACCTTATACTGAGAAAATGCCTTTCCCTGCTCAGGTAAAAGAACATTCTATGTTAGCTAGTGTGGTTAATAAAAGTGCAAGGAACCCGAGGAACAAATAACTGTATAACCTACAGTAGCAATAGTAAAGGATCTTGTTTCTAAAAATGTAGAAGAGGGACACATTATATTTTGTGAAGATGCTTCTAATATTGTCTCTCATCCTAGTAAATCTAGGAAACCCAGTGTTCCTGTGCTATCTGTTAGGATAGGTGATCATTGCTATTATGGTTTGTGCGATATTGGTGCTAGTTCTAGTGCTATTCCTTATGAGCTTTATAAATAAATCATGCATGAAATTGGTTCTTGTGAACTTGAATACATTGATGTGATTATTCAACTTGCTAATAGGGAAACTATTTCTCCGATTGGTATTGTTAGAGATGTGGAGATCTTATGTGGTAAAACTAAGTATCCCGCTGATTTTCTAGTACTAGGCACTTCTGCTAGTGATACTTGTCCTATTATATTTGGTAGACCTTTCTTAAACACTTGTGGTGCTGTTATAGATTGTAAAAAGGAGAAAATCCTTACAAAGTTTGATGGAGAGTCTTATGAATTTAATTTCTCCAAATTTGCTAAAGCACCTTATGAAGCTGAATTGCCTAATGATAATTATAGAGTTGAAAAATTGGCTGCTATTGCTCTTGCTCCTAACAATCCTTTGCAGCAATACATGGAAGACCATGAAAGTGATGTCTTTATGGAAGAAAGGAATGAAATTGTCGATATTTTCCTACATCAGCCGGCGATGCTGAAACATAATTTACAGGTGGAAGACTTGGGTACCACTTTACCACCCAAGGAGGATCCTGTTTTTGATTTAATACCCTTGCCTTACAATCTTAAATATGCTCATATTCATGATAACAAATTATATCCTGTTATTATTAGTTCTAAACTTTCTGGTAAAGAAGACGAGAGATTATTGGGAATATTTAAGAAACACAGAGGTGCTATTGGTTACACTCTTGATGATTTGAAGGGGATTTCTCCTACTATATGTCATCATGCTATTAATATTGAACCTGATGCAAAGCCAGGTGTTGAGCATCAACGCCGTTTAAATCCTAAGATGAAGGATGTGGTAAGAAACGAGGTATTAAAACTCCTTGGTGCTCGCATTATTTACCCTATTGCTAATAGTAGATGGGTTAGCCATGTGCATTGTGTCCCCAAGAAAGGAGGGATGACTGTTGTTCCAAATGAAAATAATGAACTTATTCCTCAAAGAGTAGTGGTTGGTTATAGGATGTGCATTGATTTTAGGAAGGTTAACAAAGTTACTAAGAAAGATCATTATCATCATTATCATTTACCTTTTATTGTTCAAATGTTATAAAGGTTGTCTAAGAAAACTCATTTCTGCTTTCTTGATGGTTATTCTGGGTTCTCTCAAATTGCTGTTAGAAAGCCTCATCAAGATAAAACAACTTTCACATGTCCTTTTGGAACCTATGCTTATAGATGTATGCCTTTTGGTTTATGTAATGCTCCTGCTAATTTTCAAAGATGTATGTCTGCTATCTTTCATGCTTTTTTGTGAAGAAATTGTGGAAGTATTCATGGACAATTTCTCCGTCTATGGAACTTCTTTTGATAATTGTTTGCAGAATCTTGATAAAGTTTTGCACATATGTGAGGAGACTAATCTTGTTCTTAATTGGGAGAAATACCATTTTATGGTTAATGAAGGAATTGTTCTTGGACATAAAATTTCTGAAAGAGGTATTGAAGTTGATAGATCTAAAGTTGAAGCTATTGAGAAAATGCCCTGTCCTAGGGTGTCAAAGGTATTCGTAGCATTCTTGGTCATGCTGGTTTCTATAGAAGGTTTATTAAAGATTTCTCTAAAATATCAAAGCCTCTTACTAATCTTCTTCAAAAAGATGTACCTTTTGTTTTGGATGAAGATTGTAAAAAAGCTTTTGAAAATTTAAAGAAGGCTTTAATATCTGCCCCTATTGTCCAACCCCCTGATTGGAATTTACCGTTTGAAATTATGTGTGATGCTAGTGATTATGATGTAGGTGCTGTTTTTGGACAGAGGGTAGATAAGAAGTTAAATGTTATTCATTATGCTAGTTAAACTCTTTATGTTGCTCAAAAGAATTATGCTACCACTGAGAAAGAGTTCCTAGCTGTAGTTTTTGCTTGTGATAAATTTAGGCAGTATATTGTTGATTCTAAAGTTACTATTCATACTGATCATGCTGCTATTAAGTACCTTATGGAAAAGAAAGATGCTAAGCCTAGGCTTATTAGATGGGTGCTTCTCTTACAAGAGTTTGATTTACATATTGTGGATAGGAAGGGTGCTGAAAATCCTGTTGATGATAATTTGTCTAGATTAGAAAATATCTCTGATGACCCTATTGCTGTTAATGATAGTTTTCCTAATGAACTGTTAGCTGCAATAAAAGTGAGCTCTCAAGAGAGTCCATGGTATGCTGACTATGCTAACTTTATTGTTTCCAAGTATTTGCCTCCTACCTTTACAGCTCAGCAAAGAAGAAAATTCTTCTATGATTTGAGGCATTATTTTTGGGATGACCCACACTTATATAAAGAAGGTGTTGATGGTATTATGCGAAGGTGTCTTCCTGAAAATGAACAACAAGAGATATTGAGAAAATTTCATAGTAGTGCTTATGGAGGACATCACGCTGGAGATAGAACTGCACATAAGGTTCTACAATCAGGTTTTTATTGGCCTACTCTCTTTAAAGATGCTAGAAAGTTTGTTTTATCTTGTGATCAATGTCAAAGGGTTGGAAATATTTCTAGACGTGATGAAATGCCTATGAATTATTCTCTTGTTATTGAACCGTTTGACTGTTGGGGATTTGACTTTATGGGTCCTTCCCCTCCTTCAAAAGGCTACACCCATATTCTTGTTGCTGTTGATTATGTTACTAAATGGGTAGAAGCTATACCTACTAAAAGTGCTGATGGTGAAACATCATTAACAATGCTTAAAGACATCATTTTCCCTAGGTTTGGTGTACCTAGATATCTTATGACTGATGGGGGTTCTCATTTTATCCATGGTGGTTTTAGAAATACTCTTTCTAAATATGATGTTAATCATATAATTGCCTCAACCTATCATCCTCAAACTACTGGGCAAGTAGAATTATCTGTGACGCCCCGGGATCGGGCACTATGCAGATTTCAGCATTTCCGCCAAAATCCACATAATAACCGATTCCAGGTTGCCACTTGTGATAACATTACAACAGTTCACGAGTATTCCGCAACAACAACAGAAGAGATATATACAAGACGACTCAAACGAGTCAAGGATACAACTGATACAATACAAAGATCCAAATGACAGCGGACGGAACAACATAGTGTCCGACTACAGACAAGATACAAATTGGACTAAGAGTCCTGAAGATAACCGATGGCGTCCAATCCCTGCCCAGGCCAAGCCGGAGGGATTCCCAAGCTAACGTCGTCAGACTTCAAACCTGTTGACTGCAATATGGAATATGCAGCCATGAAATGGATTCGTGGGTCAGTACTATTAAGTACTGGCAAGTGGATAAACCATAATCACAAGATACCAGCGTAACCAATCATCACAAGATACAAATACTTTGGGTAGAACGGAAGGAAGGGATTATTGCAAAGAAGCGGCAGCGGGCTGCACTAACTAACTACAGAGACGCGCTACAACATCCGGCTAAAAGAAAGGGATAAGATAGCGCGACAAAACCAGCTATAACTACTCACCAAACAATACCCATCCAGTGTTACCCCCTACTAAGGAAGCAACCCAAGGAAACTCACACGGTTGATTAAGGTGACATTCATTTTTATGGTGGAGGTAATCTATATTACTAGTCAAGTTATCATCGTTAAGTGTAAGTTGTCTGAGTACTTGTTAGCCAGCACTTTAACCAAGTCATCCATAACCGCGGACAACACGGCTTCTCGAGAAGATTAACCCTGCAGGGATGCACCAATTTGGCCGTACACGTAAGAATAACCCGCCAGATGGAAATGCACTTCCACCAAGCGAAGCACTCAACACAACCCAACTCTTCCTCGCATCAAGCCCAAAGAACCCCGTGCAATTGAGCGCACGACTAATCAAGCCCCACGAAGAAAAGGGGACCCTCATAGCACTCTAAGAACGTGTCTCCCTAAATGCCGACTACAAAAGTTCCACCCTGGCGCCAAGGGTTCGCACCTGCATATGCATGCGGCAAATGGAAAACCCGAACTAAATGATGCGATTTGGACGAGATGCGAATCGAATCAAAGTTGCGGGGGGCGCCCATACTCGCTTCCCACATGCGGTTAGCGCGCTCATCATGGATCGGAGGACAAGACCCTTTTCCTAATTAAGGTCGACACTAGCAGGCCTCAAAACCACGCCGGGCCTCCTGCCGGTGCCTTATCAGCAAATTAATATTACCCAAAACATTAACATGTTGTTGATTGAATTGAAACCCAACTATCGACTAAACAGGTGATAGGACAAATGACAACAGGACTCGAGCGCAAACAAACCTAAGCATGCAACTACGACACGAGGGCCAACGGGGTAAACAAACAACAGGTAATAGGAAGTGGAAGGAAGGCTATATCATGGTTACAAGGTAAACATATGATAGGGTCGAGACACAAGCATCGAATCATAAGGCTAGCATAAGTACAACGGAAAGAATCGGTAACAAGTGAGGAAAGGCAACATAGGTAGCAAGTGAGTATACTTGCCTGGAATCCAGCAAGTAGAGGTAAATCCGCAGAACTTGTCGGGGCTCACATCATCTCAACGTCCTATCCGCGAAGAAGCAACGAACTAGAACAAACACCGGATGCAACAATTACTACTACGGCAAAAGATCCAGCATGATCCTATTTTATATGCATGACATGCGGGATGCAACGCAAAAGTACAACTTAGACAATTTAATCGGACCCGGAGTCCGGACAAATGATTATGTTTAAGTTGTTTATCTAACCATCATATTAAATGTTGATTAACATGCAAAACAGTAAGTAGGTGAGCTAAACAATATTAAATGGAATAGGGCAATACTTGGTTAATACCCCAACACATTCCATATGTTGTTATTTAGTTGACATGCATAACACAGGCTAAAATGCACAATACAAGATGCAAACATGAGCATGGGTGGCATGAACAGATTAGTTGCATTTTTCTGATTGGAAAACATATTTTATATGTTGAATTTGGGTTTGAAATGAGCAAGTTATTAAATTGGCAATTTTAAATGCATTAAACAAAGAATTGTTGTTTTCAGCAATTTAAATTATGCAAAACAGAAAACAAAGTTTATATTTGGAGAGATTATTTAATTTTGCATGGAAAACATATTTTACTTTGTGAAATTGGAGTTAATATGAATTTGTTATTCAATTTTGAAAACCAGGGGTCAATCTGTCAAAAACAGGGACCTAGGCGTGGTGAAAAAAGATAGTGGAAGGACTCGGGTGCAAAACTGAGAAAGCCAGGGGTTTGGATGCAAGATCCCAGATCCAGATCGAGATCTGGGTCTTCTTCCACCGGGACCGTAGCTACCCATGAGGCTGACGAGCGGGCCCAGGCGCCGACTGGTGGGGCCAGATACCGCGCAGTGCAAAAACAAGGAAAAAGGGCGGAGACAGCGCCTCACGCGGGATTCGAACATGCGTCCCCAGACTTGCGGATCGGGCGCATAGCCACTGGAGTGAGTGCGTTCGAGTGATAGGATACGGATCTGATAGTTTAAGAGGTAAACCAAACGGCTTGGTTACTGACGAAACTGAATTTTGCATCTTTGGCTGACAGGGAGCAGAACGACGGGGACCTCACAGGGCCTCCGACGAGGCAGATCGGGCGGCGCTGGGATGCCTCAGGTGTGCGGGGATTCAGTTGTGTGCGTGCAAGGGTCCATCGTGATGTCAAGCACAAGCGTGCGGTGTGTGGGTGCAGAGACGGGAGCAAGTCCCCAACGAGAGCAACTTTGGAGCTCCGTCCTCATCGACCATGGCGGACAGCAACCTAGGGGATGACATCGACCACATCGGCAAGCGAAACAATGGGGAAATGGCGGGAATCGGTCCTACTGCTCACCGGGATGGTACGATCGTAGTCGAACAAGCTCGAGGACGCTGGTGTCCGCCGGAATTGGAGAAGAAGCGCCTCCGGCCGTCGAAGACGTCGTGGACGAATTTGTCGCGTGCTGGTACTTCCGGGTTGAGCCCGTGAACCTGGACGAAGCGGAAGACTAGGCGCGGCTGTTGGTGGTCGCACTCGTGTACGAGGGGGACCGGAGAGGCGGCACCGTGACGAGGTGGTTCGGTTTTTGGAGGTTCAGAAAATTTTCAGAGAAGGAACGGAGCAGAGGAGGAAGAGAGGAGGGTGGCGGCGGCGGCTGAAAGGAAGAGAGGAGGCTAGGGCTTGAGGAGGGGAAGGAGTTTTAAGGAGATGGAGGAGTACTCCCGGCCGTCCCATCGCTCCACTTTGGACGTTGATGCCATGGATGCTCTGCCGTACAGGAGGAAGAAGAAAACGCTTGGATGTGGGCCTCGGGAGGGAGATGGAGGAGGGCCAGATGTAGAGAGGAGGTGGGCTGGTTTCTTGGGCTGCCTCCTCCTCGATTTTCTTTTTCTCTGATTTTTATTATTTTCTAGGGATTATAAAAAGAGATGTTTGGGCAAGGGTTTTAAATAGGAAAACCAATGTGTGTAAAATAATTTGGATAAAACAGTGACTTAGTCATCAGAACATTTTGAAAGCAATCCAAAATGTTTTGAGTTGACATTTAAAATAGTTTTGAGAGAAAACAATTCTTAAGGATTCAACAAAACAAAACAAAACAAAATGTAGTGCAATGCAATGCATGATGACATGATGATGCAAAAAGGAAAAACACACAAACTAATTGGGGGGGGGGGAATCCCCGGGTGTTACATTATCAAATAGAAAATCTATCTTACAAAAGACTGTTAACAAATCTAGAAAAAAATAGGCTAAGAAATTAAATGATGCTCTGTGGGATTATAGAACTGCTTATAAAAATCCCATGGGAATGTCTCCTTATAAGATGGTTTATGGAAAATCTTGTCACTTGCCCCTAGAATTAGAACAAAAAGCTTATTGGGCAGTGAAAGACCTAAATAGAGATTTTAAACTTGCTGGTGAGAAAAGGTTGCTTGACTTAAGTTCTTTAGATGAATGGAGGAGTGAAGCATATGAAAATTCTAAGCTGTTTAAAGAGAAAGTTAAAAGGTGGCATGATAAGAGAATTATTAAAAGATAATTTCAGGTTGGTGAGAAAGTGCTATTGTATAGGTCTCGTCTCAGATTTTTTGCAGGAAAATTACTCTCAAGATGGGAAGGACCTTTTGTTATTGAAGAGGTATATTGTTCGGGGGCAATTAAAATTGTTTCCCTTGAAGACAACTCCTCACAAGTGGTGAATGCCCAAAGAATCAAGCATTATATTTCTACAGATCCTTATAATGAAAATGTTGATTGTATTCGAGCCATGATCCCATAGGAATTTATTAAGAAGCATATTTTAGAGACTGTAGAATCATTTTTCAAATAGGTATCAGTTTTGGTAAGAAAACTTTCGCGAAACATCTTCCAACTTTAATTTTTACTGTTTTTGGAAAATATGAATTTTTTGAGCCGGAAACGAGGCGGAGACGGAGCCCGGGGGCTCCACACCATGGGGTGGCGCGGGCCCAACCCTTGCCGCGCCAGCCTATGGTGTGGGCGCCCTGGAGCCCCTCTCCGACTCGTTTTTTACCTGGACTTTCCTTTCGTTATGAAACTTTTTGCTATATAATTCCCCGGATCCCCCGAGGTCCGTATATTGTTTTCTCGTCGTGTTTCTGTTTCGAGCTGTTTCTGCCAGATTACATCTTCAGATCTAGATCAACAATGGCCTCTCCTGGATCTCCCAAAGACTATTTATTTGAGAATGTCGTCAACGCGTCCATAAACGAGTTGAAGATGCATCCCAAGGAATTGCTTCTCAAGGACGGGAAGGTGCAGATTGAAGATGTTTGGGGCCTTAGAGGAGAAGGCAGTCTGGAAGCGAGGATGGAAGAACTGGAGCAAGAAGGTTTTAGGTACAAGAAGATGGCGGAGCGTGAAGTTGAGATCATCGACAGAATAAAGACAGAACAGATTGCTGAATACAAGAGGGAGAATTTGAAGCTTTGGGAGGAGATTTTCTCACTCACCAAGACCACAAATAATTTTCAAGCACAACTCTATGTTGTGCAGAACCAGAACTGTGAGTATGAGAACAGGTTTAAACGTATAAGCTCTGCTGCTAGTTTCAGGATGATGGATACCAATACATCATTTGTGGATGGAGAGCCTTTACCTTGGAAGACCGAGGATGAGAAGGATTCACCACCACCACCGAAGAATTGATTCGTCATTGGTTTTGGCATCCCCTCGGCTTGTTCCAAGCTTGGGGGAGTGTTGTGGTATCACATCACTATCTTTCATCTTTTTACTTTTTCAGTAGAGTCATATCTCGAGTAGAGAGGTTATCGTATAGGATGGTTTGCAGTGTGGAAGTGTCTCTCCCTAGTTGGTTATCGTTGTATCCATTGGTGTGAGTTGCCGGTTTGAAATATTAATGAGAAGTTTCATCATTTACTTTATGCACACGTTATTTTAGTTTTCAATTTCTTTCATATGGTTGAGCTTGTTGTTAGTATTTGGTATCACTCTAGAGATCACCAAGTTAATCTAGTTGATTTTGGAAAACTTAGCTTGGGTCAGTAGAAATAATAATTTTATATGCTAGTATAAGAAAGAGAAATTTGCCTATTAGCTCATAAACTTAGTATTCACAAGTTAAGATTGCTTGGGCTTTCAATGAAGATTGCATGATTGGTTTCATCATATGTATATTTGTTTGTTTTCCTTCAACTCTTATGCTTGCTACCCAGCCTTGCTAGCCAAAAACCCTGTACTGAGAGGGAATGCTTCTCATGTATCGAAACCTTAAACCCCCAAACCTTGCCATTTGTGTCCACCATACCTTCCTACATGTGGTATTTCATCGCCACTCCAAGTAAATTGCTCATGTGCTACCTTTAAAACTTTGAAACTACTTCTGTTTTGTGTTCTTGTTTTAGCTCACGAGGCCGCAAATAGAGAATCTGTATCTCACTTGTTGATTGGACTCACACACCTGGACTAGTGGCTTCATCTGCTTATCCTAATGCTAGAAGAGCTGGCAGCGGGGTTCCCAGCCCCAAATAATAATACAAATTCTCTTCACTCTTTTTGTCCCTAATTTATCAGTCAAAGCATACTTCTGTAAACAAAAGAGAAAGAGGGATGACCTTCTATACCAGTTGCGTCCTTCTATGGGAGCCGCTCTTGTGAGTCTAGTTGGCTTGTGACGTACTATATTTTCTGTTTGCCATTCGTTGACATAAACATGCACCTCTCAAAATTAGAGACTCCTCCACTGTTTGTGATTGTTGGCAGGCACCCGAGGATTTGGTTAGCCATGGTTTGTGTAAGATGGATGGGAGGAGTGTCATGCATTTTATACCTCTCTTTATTAAAATAAAAGCTCTAGCACATGAGTGGTCAATGCTTCCCTCTGCGAAGGGCCTTTCTTTTACATTTATGTTGAGTCAGTAAACCCACTTACTTCGGTCTCCAGCAAGCATTTGAGTTGTTGTGATCTCATCATCTATATGTTGATTTATTCAATCATGTTTTCTATCCTTCTTTGTTTAGAACATGCTTTATTATCTGAATGAATATTAGTTTGAAAGCTATGAATCATTGTAAAAGAGTTGTTATAATTAAACATGTTAAGATCTACAATATAAACCTTGTTATAAATACTTAACCTAAGATAAGTATGATTTCATTAAATGTTCTCTGACCAAGAACGAAGCTTGCCATCACCAATTTTGATTCTCTCTTTTGCATCTTTGTTTGTGACTTTCTTTACTTGTTTCAAATTAAGTTATATGAGAGGAAGCTGTTGTCTATAATTATTGGTGCATAGATAGATGTGATGATTTTTGTCCGTATTTTATTTATCGACTCTTCACTCCATAAACATGTGGTCATGTTTTCTTAGTTCAGTTTCGCTTGGGGACAAGCGAGGTCTAAGATTGGGGGGAGTTGATACGTCCATTTTGCATCACTATTTTATATCATAATTTTCTGTTATTCATCGATATATTTCATGTTATTATGCATCCCTTATGTTATTTTATCTTATTTTGCATGTTTTATAATTTTTGGAGAATAAACACCGGGACCAGGAATCTGATGGAAAAAGCACCGTCGGGATACCATATTTCAGAAGATCGGAAGAAGAAGTGGGACACCGGGGGTGTCCTAAAAGTTCAGAGGAGGAACCCAGACAGAAGGAGAGCCAGAGGGGGCTACCAGGGGCTCACACCATGAGGTGGCGCGCCCCCGAACCCTTGGCCGCGCCACCTAGGGGTGTGGCCACCCTGGCCCACCTATGGGGGTATTTTTCGCGTGCTTGGCCCCCAGGAAACCCAAAGCCTCATAACATCGTCAAACAATTATTCCGCCGCCGCCTCGGGGCGGAAAACACCCGAGAGAGAAAAGCTCTCTGGCAGGGAGAAATCTGCCGGAGAAATTCCTCTCCGGAGAGGGGAAATCACCGCCATCGTCACCGTCAGCGCTCCGGGCATCATCAAGATCGTCATCATCATCATCATCATCACCACCAACACCATCACCCTCATCATCCACCGTCATCCTGCTGTAAAAATCAGGGGCCTCTATCGTTGTTTTGCATTAGATCTCTCTCCCGGTGTGGATTACTTGTTAGTAGTTGATGCTTGTGAGATTTATCGGTGTTTGCACTTTATGACCATATTGTTATCATCCATTATATCACCTCTGATCATGATCCATATGATGTCTTGTGAGTAGTTCGTGTTGTTCTTGAGGACATGGGAGAAGTCAAGTTGTTAGTAGTGAAGTAATGTTGAATAATATTTAATGTTTGATATTTAAGTTGTGGTGTTATTCTCCTAGTGGTGTCATGTGAACGTCGACTACATGATACTTCACCATTTATGGGCCTAGGGGGATGCATCGTGTATTTGGCTACTAATTGTGGGGTTGCCGGAGTGACAGAAACCTAAACCCCCGTTAGGAAACCATTACACGAGGGAGCGTAGAATCCGAGAGTTTAAAGCTGTGGTTAGATTTATTTCTTAATTACTCCCTTGTAGTTGCGGATGCTTGCAAGGGGTATAATCACAAGTATGTATTAGTCTTGGATGGGACGGTACATTAGCATAGGTTCACCCACACAACACTTATCAAAACACCTAACATTATTCAGCTGCATGGAACAAAAGCACTTGACAGAAACCTCCCGTGTGTCCTCGAGAACGTTTGTTAATCATAAGTAAAACTATAGGCTTGTCCTTTGTTGAAGAAAGGATTGGGCCATTTTCTGCAATTATTACTACTGCATTTTATTTGCTCGCACTTTATTTATCTGCAATATCAAAAACCCCTACAAATCTACCTTTCAGTATTTAGAGTTATTCCTTCATCGAAACTGCTTGTCAACACCTTCTGCTCCTCGTTGGGTTCGACACTCTTATTTATCGAAAGTACGACGATACACCCCTATACTTGTGGGTCATCAGTATCCTTTGCATCGGCGTTGTATCTGCCTTTGCAAGACTTCGTCTGCTCCATCTGGGAACTTGTGATCAACTAAGAAGTTTAAGTATGGAATTGTCTAGTCCGGGTTAACGGAAAAACTTCTATTGACTCGGAAACTAGGGGATAGTGAACATCTTCGCCTTTTATTGATGGTTCATCCAAATGCTGGACGAACACACTAGGTGGTAGAGTTTTCACCCTTTCCGAGCCCATGCGAGCTAAAGCATCCGCGTTCCAATTTTCTTCCATTTTGACGTGATGTACCTCAATTCCTACGAAGCAAATGGAAAACTCGTCGACTTTTCTCCGATATTCGGCGATGATGGGGCTTTTAGCATCCCATGTTTTGTTCAACTGATGATGTACCAAGTCCGAGTCACCATAGAAAAGTATAGGTTTGACACCTATTTCCTTTGCAATATGCAAGCCAAGAAGCAATGCTTCGTATTCTGCCACATTGTTGCTAACGTTGAAGTGTATTTGTAATACATATTCCATTGTGCCGCCTTTTGGAGATTTAAGCACTACACCAGCTCCAGCTCCTTCGTTCATTTTGGATTCATCGAAATGCATGATCCAATATTCCGACTTCGGCATTGGTGTGTTTTCCATTGCTTCTGTCCAATCAGCCACAAAATCTGCCAACGCCTGGGATTTAATCGCCGTCCAGGGTTGGTACTTAATGTCGAACGCAACAAGTTCAATGCCCCGTTTGGCTAGTCTGCCTGTTGCGTCCGCATTGTTTATAATATCCCCTAGTGGTTCTTTTCTTACCACTGTTATGGAATGTCCTTGGAAATAATGACGAAGTTTTTGGGATGCAAAAAATAAGCCATATGCCATCTTTTAATAATGTGGATACCTTTGTTTTGACTCGGAGAATACCTCGCTAACGTAATACACCGGATGTTGATCTAGAATACTTTGCTCATCTTTCTGTCTTTCCACGATTATCACTCACTAATAACCCTGTTAGTTATTGTAAGATACAGTAACATGGGTTGTTCGTCTTTTGGGGATGCCAGAATTGGAGCTTTTATCAAAGTTTCTTTCACTGGGTTAATGCTTTGTCCGCCTCTTCCGTCCATACAAATTTGTCGGATTTCTTCAAGAATTTGTATAATGGCAGAGCTTTGTCACCAAGCCGGGTTATAAACCTACTAACGGCGGCTGCAAAACCCGCCAGTCTTTGGACATCTTATAGACATGTAGGTCTTGTGATGTTTAAGATTGCCTTGATCTTTGCCGGGTTTACTTCTATTCCTCGGTGGGAAACGATAAAACCCAGAAGATTTCCTGAGGGAACCCCGAATACACACTTTAATGGATTGAACTTCATTCTATAAGTGCGGAGGTTGTCGAAGGTTTCTCATAAATCGTCAAGGAGTGTATCCTTTTCCTTGGAAACGACGACAATATCATCCACGTAAACATGGACGTTTTTCCGATTTGACTATGCAAGCATCTTTGCATGCAACGCTGGTATGTTGCACCGACGTTCTTCAGGCCAAAAGGGATGGTTATGTAATAGTATGTTGAGGTTTTTATTTGGTCTTCTTCTTTCATACGTATTTGATGGTACTCGGAATAAGCATCCAAAAAGCATAAATCTCGGAGCCAGTAGTGGCGTCTATTATTTGATCGATTCGCGGTAATGCGAACCTATCTTTTGGGCACAACTTGTTCAAACTGGTGTAATATATACACATCCTAAGAAAAATACTATCCTTCTTCAGGACTAATACTGGGTTTGCAGACCAATCAGTATGTATAACTTCCTAGATAAAGTCAGCTGCTAAAAGCCGGATAATTTCCTTGCCTATAGCCTTTCGCCTTCTTCCATCAAAACAATAGAGACCTTGTTTGACGGGTTTTGATCCTGGAATAACCTTGAGTTGGTACTCAGAAAGTTCCCTAGGAACACCTGGCATATCAGCAGGACACGAAGCAAAAATGTCCTAGTTTCACGTAGGAACTTGATGAGCTCGATTTCCTATTTGTCAGTCATTCCTATTCCCACTACGACAAATTTTGTCGGATCTTTGGGATCCAGGATGACCTGTCTTGTATTCTCTGAGGCTTTGAAACTATCTGTCGGCTTCTGGCTTTCTTTTCCTGCCGGTATTTATATCGGTGATACTTCTTTAGCCAGCTCCTTTAGTTCTTCCTTCCAAATTACTTGTTCAGCACAAAGGGTGTTTCCTTTCTCCAGCTCATTCGCCAATTTGAAGTCGCCAGATATGGTGATTACTCCTCCTTTTGGCCCTGGCATCTTCAACTTGTTATAAATATAACATGATCTTGCCATGAATTTGGCGAAAGCCGGACGTCCGAGTATTGCATGATACACACTTTCGAACGACACAACCTCATTCCTGACGGAAGTGCTCTCTCTTTCCAAAGGTTACATCTAGGGAAATTTATCCTAGGGATTGTGCTTTCCTGTTAGGAACAATATCGTGAAAATGTACATTGTTGTGTTTGAGCTGGGTCTCGGAGAGGTGTAACTGCTTCTATGTACTTAAGTACATGATATTGATACTGGATCCTCCATCCATCAGTACTCTTTTGAGCCTAGTGTTTTGAACAATAGGACTTACGACCAAAGCATGTGTGTCGGGTTCTGGGATGTTTCCAAGATGATCAGACTGGTCCCAGGTAATTGGCGTATTTGAATACTTCAAGTACTTTGGGGTTGGAGATACAACCGCATTGATTTCTCGAAGTGTTCGTTTTGCCTGTTTGGCCGAGGGAGTTGCCAGGAAAGTTAGGTTACATTCTCCTTCAACTCTCGGGAATTCAGGTTCGCCTTTCCGTTGTTGCTCCTGGATTTTATCATCAGTGTCCGACTCACTTTCTTTTTTTTCAGCTTCCGGCTTTTGCTTGTTTAACTTCCTTTTGGAATTCTTTCCTTTATTCCCGGATCCTGCAGTGCCTTTCATGTGCTTGTTAAGACGACAGTTCACATTGGTGTGGGTAGGTTTCCCAAATTGCGAATGGTGGATACAGTTTTCCGACTTAATCTTTTCCCGTTCTTCTTTAGAATAGGAGATAGGTTATGTGCTTTTCCCTTCCATCTGCTGCCATTGTCCTTTGCAAAGGTTAAGTTTACTTCCTTGGGTTTGGCTGTGCTTCTTGAGTGGCCTTCTTTTCCGAACGAGACGCCTTTTTGGCTTGAACCAAAGCATCAATGTTTCCGCCTCTCGCCCTGATATCATCTTCAGCTGTTGCGTGCTCATTGGAAGTGGTGAAGATAGATCCGAGATCTTTCTGCTCTTTCGAACCAACCATGAACGGTACGAGGCCGGGTTTCAGGCCATTGATGAAAGCATGCATTGCTTTTACATCACTTACTCAAGAGAAACTATTCTTCATTGCAGTCCATCTTGAGATAAAGTCGACGTACGACTCTTCCTCATATTGTACGCAACGGTTCAGCTGGTTGATGCTCTTAGGGCGTTTGTACGTACCCCGGAAGTGCTGAGCAAATACTCTAGCCATATCTTCCCAGTTGTCTACTATTCTTGACGGAAGCCCGTTGATCCAATCTCTGGCTGCATCCAACAACATTAGGGGAAGAAACTTCACAACCTCTAAACCTGTCCCTTTGTTGATCTGGACAGCAGTATAGTAATCTGAAAGCCATGTATCCGGGTTTGTACTTCCGGTATACTTTTGATAAGTTGGACCGACTTTGGCAAACCCAGAGTGTAGACTGATTCTCCGGATCCTGTCAGTGAAACACTTAGGTCCGAAGTATAAATCGTCTCTTTCCGCCTTATCGACGTGTGTGGAATACCTTCCAGCTGAATGGACAGAAGGGGATCTGCTCCGTTATGGTCCATTATTGCGCGAGTGCGCCCTTCTAGGATTATCCCTATTTCTTCCGATATCTTGTCGGAATAAGGTGGAGTTCTACTCCTTGGCCTTTCTTTGTTCCTTGGAGGAGTTCGGGATATCTCAAGTCTGTGAGGATTGTCGTATCTTTCGGCTTTATCAACGGGGCGTCTCGGAGGCGCATTACTTTTCCGTCTTTCAGGTTTTGCTCCTCCTGTTCTTTGTTGTCACGGGGATTATTTCTCCCTTTCAGCAGATGGGATCCTGTTCTGGACGTTGCATCCTTGTTATCCGGGATTTTCTTGTCCTTGTTAGAATAACCTTTCTTTTCCTTAGAATCGCCTGAATCTCCAGGTTCACCAGGTTCAGGTGCTCTAGCAGCGCACGTGGCAGTTTTGCATAAGGCTGAATCATCATGTAACTTCCCTGGACGTGCTTGTCCTTGCTGTTGTTGTTGTAATGCTTTTCTTAAGAAAGCATACACTCCCTGTAGATTTTCATCATTGGTGTACATATTGCCATTAAGCATGGCAAACGCGGCTTCCGCGTTTTCGGTTGTGGTTTTGTATATGCGTTCACCCTTGGCATTAGTGTTGTTAACATTCCTTTGTCAAGAAGGGTTTTCAAACTTCTTTCTTGCTGGAAGTTCGTCCGGCTTTGAAATTCCGGGTAACCGCGTAGGTTTAATTCTAGATCTATTCCTTCTTTCGTACTCCTCTATTTCTTACTGCTACGTTTTAATGTTAGTCTAGGTTTTGAGGAGGTTTTCCCGAGTTTGGAATAGTTGTTGCTGTTGCCGCATTATAGCTTGTCTCCTGCCTTCCAACACTTTCGGGGGCTTGTTTCGTGCCATCGGGATTTGAATCAGATCAATCTCCTCCTGTTCTGACATCTGGTGAATAGCGATTCCAGCCTTTTTCTTCTCCACGGGCTTGACTCCGCTGATTCCTCCTACTTACAGGTTTTTGTTAGCAATGTCTGCCAATTTTTTCACCTTTTTCTTCTGGAGTTTAGATTGGATTTTCTTGGCAGACTTCATTTTCTTCTTGGAAGATGGAGGCTTTTTCCTAGGTTACTCTTTTGTCAATTCCTTGACGTCAGGATAAGTCGGACTAGCTTCACCTTCCTCCTCCTCTTCGTCTGGCGGAGGTGTTTTGGGATCTTCATCTTCCTCAGAATCCGAATTCCCAGTCGGTTTTGCCATGAGTACTTCGTGGAAACTCCCTTGCATTGATTTGACCTTTCTTTCAAAAGCGTCTTCATCTTCATCTTTGGAATCTGACTCTGCAGATCCGGTTTCCGAGTCTAGCTTTTCCTCTATGGCTGCTAACACAGATTCATCCTCCGAGTTCGAGGCTTGATCGATGAATCTCGGGTCTTCCACCTTTTCCGTGGGATCATGATTTTCTTCCTTTTCCATGAGATTTCCGTCTTTCGTGTTTTCAGCGATCTCAGACTGCACCATACCAATGAAGTGGGATCTGGTTGCAGGAATCTCCAGAGAGGCAGCAAATTCATATGTGTTTTGGCAATATGCAACTATGGAAGCTTGATCTGCTCCTATGTATGAATAGGCCAAATCTGAGCAGAATCCGACATTGAAGCCTTCATCTATTGGGCATAGGGAGGGTGGGATAAAATTACTTCCACCACGGAATCCCATAGCTTCTCCTGTCAAACCGATAAAAACATTAGCAGATCCAATCGGTAAAACGCAGGCACTTACCAGATGATTCCATGCCGGCATGTATGATCCGTTGACTGGGAAGTTTCCGATGTTTCCATCGAATTCCAGGCTTCCGACAGTGATTGCGCTACCGATTCCGCCGAGTATTCCCGCTCGAAACATGACTCCCGACGCCCCTGGCCCCACGGTGGGCGCCAACTGTCGAGACGTCGTAGTAAGGTTCATGGACGGGGGTGCCATAAGCCTACTAGTAGAACCGCGTGGGGACGTGGAAGAACTGTAAACGAGAACACCGAGTTTACCCAGGTTCGGTACAATGCAACTAGGCGGCGTTCCTACTCCTGCAATCTCACTAGATCAGGGTTGAAGCCTGAAGTATACAAAGTACAATTGTGAGTATGGTTTCCCTAACTCGGCAAGGATGAACTTCTCGGTGAGTTGGCCTCTAGCTGATTGCCTGTCTTCTCTTGATCCCGTCCGGATTTATATAGATAGCTGGATTAGGGCTTACAGAAAGGAAACCTAGAAGACTACGGAAAGTATCTAACTTGGAAAGTAAGGAATCCGTCTTCTCCTCCAAGCCGCACCACTTTGGGCCGTGGTTCGGGTTCTTCTAGAATCCGGCTTCCTGCGCGTCAGCTTACTAGGCCGCCCAATGGACTATGCTCCATGCCTATGGGCCACCCTGGTAATCCGGCCTTCGGACAATGCCAAATATACCCCTATTTGGCATATATACTACATTCGTAGAAGTAGAACGATCCCTCACAAATGTTAAGTTCCCATGCCCCAATTAAAACTTGCACCATCCCATGTCTTCTATGATTTATGGTGGGTCTGTTGCAGCAGGGCGCCATGAGTTTTTGTTGACTTGGTGGGTATGTATCGGTTAGGTGGTACGACTGTTGTAGCAGGGTGCCATCTGTTGATGCTTACGCGCATAAAGGGTTGGTTAACTCATCAAGGTAATCTTAACGGTTAAGCGCCTTGGGGCATAAAGATTGGTGTTTTTGACATGGAGATGTCACCCAACAACAAGAGTCATATGTGATATGATTAGCAAGTGTTTCTTACCGATCTACCTTGTCTTCTAGCAGTGATGCAAATGTCACTAGTCGACTTGTTCGTTGCAGATCTTGAATCACTAAGTACCAATAGAGGGATGTTGGTTTTAGTGGGGGTAGACCACGTTAAATTGTTTAATGTTTTTTACTCTATCATGGATTATTGTCTTAGTATTTTGCATGTTTTTTTTGTTGTAGATCAATGGCACATAACAACCAACCCACCCCTTTTGTGTTGCAATCCGTCCTTGAAAAGGAAAAGTTAAATGGAACAAACTATTTGGATTCGATCCGAAACCTGAGAATTGTTCTCAGGGCTGAGAGAAAGGAAAGTGTTCTGAATATCCCAATCCCAGATGCGCCTCTTGAAACTGACACCGCTGCATTTACAGCTGCCTTTAAGAGAGCATGTGATGAGTCTCTTGAGGTTAGCTGCCTTATGCTTGCACGCATGAAACCCGACCTTCAAAAGCAATTTGATGGTCAGGAAGTGTATGATATGATTATTGCGCTGAAGGATATGTTCTAGACTCAAGACAAGACTGAAAGGTTCAATATCGCTAAGGCTTTTGGTGAATGCAACCTAGCTGAGGGCAGACCAGTTGGGCCGCATGTGATCAAGATGCTTGGTTATGTGCAGACTTTGGACAACCTTTGTTTTCCATTGGACCCTAAGTTGGCCACATATTTCATTTTGGCTTCGCTTCCATCTAGCTATGTGAACTTCATTTCTAACTACCATATGCATGGGGCGGAGAAGGGCCTTAATGAACTTTGTGGAATGCTCAAGACGACAGAGAATGACATTAAGAAGAGTGCAGGGTATGGTCAAGTGTTGGCTGCGCAAAACAGGCTTAGCTTCAAGAAGCAGGGTAAGCCTAAGGGGAAACGAAAGGCTAAAGATTTGACCTCCAAGCCAAAGCCTAAGCCTAAGGACGGACCTAAACCTAACACAGAGTGCTTCTACTATCATGATACTGGACACTAGAAGAGAAATTGTAGAAAGTACCTTGCTTCAGTGAGTGTCAGATATATGCCAAATGGGGGTATATCTGGCATTGGCCGAAGGCCGGATTACCAGGGTGGCCCACAGGCAATGGAACAGAGTCCATTGGGCGGCCCAGTAAGCTGACGCACAGGAAACCGGATTTATAAGAACCCGGACCACGGCCCAAACGAAGTACGACTTAAAGAAGAAGCTGGATTCCTTACTTTCCAACAATAGATTCTTTTCGTAGTCTTCTAGGTTTCCTCCTGTAAGTCGTAGCCCGGCTATCTATATAAAGCCCGACGAAAGCGAAAGAGGGAACAATAGAAGATAACAGAGGTTCTAATAGCTAGAAGCTAGCTCACCGGGAAGTTCATCCTCGCCGAGTTAGCAAAACCATACTCACAATTGTACTATGTATACTTCATGCTTCAACCCTGATTTTAGTGAGATTGCAGGAGTAGGAACATCGCCTAGTTGCGTCGTACCGAACCTGGGTAAATCGTGTCCTCGTTCCTAGTACTCTTACGCTTCCACCCACGGTTCTACCAGTAGGCTTATGGCACCCCGTCCATGATCCTAACTACGAAGTCTCAACAGTTGGCGCCCACCGTGGGGCCAGCGGCGTCAGGAGTTACGTTTCGAGAGGGAATACTCGGCGGAATCGGTAGCACGATCACTGTCAGAAGCCTAGAATTCCACGGCAGTGTTGGACGCTTTCTCGATAGTGGATCCTATATGCCAGCACGGAATCATCTGGTGAGTGTCTCCATCTTACTGATTGGATCTGCTAATATTTTTATCGGCTTGACAGCAGAAGCAATGGGATTATGTGGTGGCAGTAATTTTATCCCACCCGCCCTATTCCCAATAGATGAAGGCTTCAATGCAGTATTCTGCTCAGAATTTCCCTATTCATACGTAGGGGCAGATCAAACCTCAATAGCTGCATATCGCCAAAACATGGTCGGATCTGCCGCCTCTCCGGAGATGCCTGCAGTCAGATCGCACTTCGTTGGCATGGTGCAATCAGAGATCGTTGAAAACACGGAATACGAAAATCCCGTGGAAAAGTGTAACACCTGGGGTGTTTTCCCTAATTTAGAAAAAAATTGGTTGTTTTCCTTTTTTTGCTTTGCATCACATGCATCATATGCATTGCACCTTGTTTTCAAAACAACTTAAAAAGTTCAAACCAATTTAAAACTTTCAAACATGTCCAAAGTTTCCAATTAAAAGTTGCAAACTAAACAACTCAAATTGTTTTCAATAGTTTTGAATTTGAATCAATTAAAATGCTTGTTAATAAAACCACTTTTATTAACACCCTAATGGTAAATTCCAGTTCAAATTCAAATCAATGTCACAATTTGAAATTTTCAAAAACTAAATAGCATGCACTTGGGCATCTGAAGTGGTTAATCCATTTGAAATTAAGTTCATGATTTTTAACCATCAAAATCCCTTTCTTTTCTTACCTTTTCTATTTCAAAAAGAAAGAAAAAAAACAAAAACAAAACAAAGGGGGAGGCAGGCCAGCCCAAGTGGGCTAGGCCACCTACCACCCCTACTCCCACAGCCCAGCAGCCCAACCCCCCTGCTTCTTCTTCGTACGGACAGACAGGAGGGGGACGTCACCCTCCACCACCGAGCCCCCCACCTCCACCTGCTCCCCCTCCCCTATACCTACCCCCTCCTTTCCCAAACCCTAGCCCCAACCACTCCCTCTCATTCCTCCTGCGCCGCCGATTCCCTCTCCCCTCCACTGTTTTTCTCTCTGTCCCCCTTTCTCTGAACTGAACCGAGAGAGAGGGGGCTCCTCCATGGCCGGCGATGGAGCATCATGTGCGGCTGGTGCGGGGCCTGCGAAGGTCCTCCGAGTGTGGGAATGGAAGGAGGACGTCTTCCTCGTCCGATCGCCGAAGGATCCGCGGCCGGGGGTTGGCTGTAGCGGCCG
Source organism: Alopecurus myosuroides (assembly GCA_028641055.1). Classification (NCBI taxonomy): domain Eukaryota; kingdom Viridiplantae; phylum Streptophyta; class Magnoliopsida; order Poales; family Poaceae; genus Alopecurus; species Alopecurus myosuroides. Next base: position 313,259,030 of record CM054058.1, on the reverse strand, counting down.
CGCCGTCCGCGTCAATGTCCGGCGATCATCGGTGACAGGCTTGTCGCTGTCACCTCGTCACCAACCCCTTCAACCTCGTCTTCAACCCCCCACGGTGAGTA